>OY776129.1:27751751-28979751 GCA_963675135.1 Galeopsis tetrahit | reverse complement strand
CATATGTGTGCCACCGTCCTAGGTTGTTTTGGGCAGCTTGTACACCATTTTTTCAAAGTTGTCGGAATTCATTACCGGCCTGCATACCCCCATAAATTGACAAAAAAATCACTTTTTTCGAGGCGGAATTTCGATTTGAGGCCTCGGGTGCAGAGTTTTTGTAGCGGTGCACCATATGTGTGCCACCGTCCTGGGCTGTCTTGGGCACCTTGTGCACCATTTTTTCAAAGTAGTCGGAATTCATTACCTGCCTTCATACCCCATAAATCGACAAAAAAATCACTTTTGTCGAGGCTGAATTTCGATTTGAGGCCTCGGGTGTGGAGTTATTGCAGCGGTGCACGACACGTGTGCACCGTCCTAGGCCACTCTTGGGCATGCTTGTGCACCATTTTTTCAAAGTTCTCAGAATTCATTATCGGCCTGCATACCCCCATAAATCGACAAAAAAATCACTTTATTCAAGGCAGAATTTCGATTTGAGGCCTCGGGTGCGGAGTTGTTGCAGCGGTGCACCATACGTGTGCCACCGTCCTAGGCTGTCTTGGGCAGCTTTTGCACCATTTTTTCAAATTGTCGGAATTCATTACCGGCCTGCATACCCCCATAAATCGACAAAAAAATCACTTTTATCGAGGCCGAATTTTGATTTGAGGCCTCGGGTGCGGATTTTTTGCAGCGGTGCACCATACGTGTGCCACCGTCCTAGGTTGTTTTGGGCAGCTTGTGCACCATTTTTTCAAAGTTGTCGGAATTCATTACTGGCCTGCATACCCCAATAAATCGACAAAAAAATAACTTTTGTCTAGGCGGAATTTCGATTTGAGGCCTCGGGTGCAGAGTTGTTGCAGCGGTGCACCATACGTGTGCTCCATTTTTTCAAAGTTGTCGGAATTCATTACCTTCCTGCATACCCCCATAAATCGACAAAAAAATCACTTTTGTCGAGGCGGAATTACAATTTGACTCCTCGGGTGTGAAGTTGTTGCAGCGGTGCACCACACGTGTGCACCGTCCTAGGCCATGATGGGACATACTTGTGCACCATTTTTTCAAAGTTGTTAGAATTCATTACCGGCCTGCATACCCCCATAAATCGACAAAAAAATAACTTTTGTCGAGGCGGAATTTCGATTTGAGGCCTCGGGTGTGGAGTTGTTGCAGCGGTGCACCACACGTGTGCACCGTCCTAGGCCACGCTTGGGCATGCTTGTGCACCATTTTTTCAAAGTTGTCAGAATTCGTTACCGGCATGCATACCCCCATAAATCGACAAAAAATATCACTTTTGTCGAGGCAGAATTTCGATTTGAGGCCTCGGGTGCGGAGTTGTTGCAGCGGTGCACCATACGTTTGCCACCGTCCTAGGTTGTTTTGGGCAGCTTGTGCACCAATTTTTCAAAGTTGTCGGAATTCATTACCGGCCTAAATACCCCCATAAATCGACAAAAAAATCACTTTTGTCGAGGCGGAATTTCTATTTGAGGCCTCGGGTGCGAAGTTGTTGCAGCGGTGCACCATATGTGTGCCACCGTCCTGGGCTGTCTTGGGCAGCTTGTGCACCATTTTTTCAAAGTAGTCGGAATTCATTACCTGCCTTCATACCCCATAAATCGACAAAAAAATCACTTTTGTCGAGGCGGAATTTCGATTTGAGGCCTTAGGTGTGGAGTTTTTGCAGCGGTGCACCACACGTGTGCACCGTCCTAGGCCACCCTTGGGCATGCTTGTGCACCATTTTTTCAAAGTTGCCGGAATTCATTACCGGCCTGCATACCCCCATAAATCAACAAAAAAATCACTTTTGTCGAGGCGAAATTTCGATTTGAGGCCTCTGGTACGGAGTTGTTGCAGCTGTGCACCATACGTGTGCCACCGTCCTAGGTTGTTTTGGGTAGCTTGTGCACCATTTTTTCAAAGTTGTCGGAATTCATTACTGGCCTACATACCACCATAAATCGACAAAAAAAATCACTTTTGTCGAGGCAGAATTTCGATTTGAGGCCTCGGGTGCGGAGTTGTTGCAGCGGTGCACCATACGTGTGCCACCGTCCTAGGTTGTTTTGGGCAGCTTGTGCACCATTTTTTCAAAGTTGTCGGAATTCAATACCGGGCTGCATACCCCTATAAATCGACAAAAAAAATCAATTTTGTCGAGTCGGAATTTCGATTTGAGGCCTCGGGTGCGGAGTTGATGCAGCGGTGCACCATACGTGTGCCACCGTCCTAGGTTGTTTTGGGCAGCTTGTGCACCATTTTTTGAAAGTTGTCGGAATTCATTACCTGCCTGCATACCCCCATAAATCGACAAAAAAATCACTTTTGTCGAGGCAGAATTTCAATTTGAGGCCTCGGGTGGGGAGTTGTTGAAGCAGTGCACCACACGTGTGCACCGTCCTAGGCCACGCTTGGGCATGCTTGTGCACCATTTTTTCAAAGTTGTCAGAATTCGTTACCGGCATGCATACCCCCATAAATCGACAAAAAATATCACTTTTGTCGAGGCAGAATTTCGATTTGAGGCCTCGGGTGCGGAGTTGTTGCAGCGGTGCACCATACGTTTGCCACCGTCCTAGGTTGTTTTGGGCAGCTTGTGCACCAATTTTTCAAGGTTGTCGGAATTCATTACCGGCCTAAATACCCCCATAAATCGACAAAAAAATCACTTTTGTCGAGGCGGAATTTCTATTTGAGGCCTCGGGTGCGAAGTTGTTGCAGCGGTGCACCATATGTGTGCCACCATCCTGGGCTGTCTTGGGCAGCTTGTGCACCATTTTTTCAAAGTAGTCGGAATTCATTACCTGCCTTCATACCCCATAAATCGACAAAAAAATCACTTTTGTCGAGGCGGAATTTCGATTTGAGGCCTTAGGTGTGGAGTTTTTGCAGCGGTGCACCACACGTGTGCACCGTCCTAGGCCACCCTTGGGCATGCTTGTGCACCATTTTTTCAAAGTTGCCGGAATTCATTACCGGCCTGCATACCCCCATAAATCAACAAAAAAATCACTTTTGTCGAGGCGGAATTTCGATTTGAGGCCTCTGGTACGGAGTTGTTGCAACTGTGCTACATACGTGTGCCACCGTCCTAGGTTGTTTTGGGTAGCTTGTGCACCATTTTTTCAAAGTTGTCGGAATTCATTACTGGCCTACATACCACCATAAATCGACAAAAAAAATCACTTTTGTCGAGGCAGAATTTCGATTTGAGGCCTCGGGTGCGGAGTTGTTGCAGCGGTGCACCATACGTGTGCCACCGTCCTAGGTTGTTTTGGGCAGCTTGTGCACCATTTTTTCAAAGTTGTCGGAATTCAATACCGGCCTGCATACCCCAATAAATCGACAAAAAAAATCAATTTTGTCGAGTCGGAATTTCGATTTGAGGCCTCGGGTGCGGAGTTGATGCAGCGGTGCACCATACGTGTGCCACCGTCCTAGGTTGTTTTGGGCAGCTTGTGCACCATTTTTTGAAAGTTGTCGGAATTCATTACCTGCCTGCATACCCCCATAAATCGACAAAAAAATCACTTTTGTCGAGGCAGAATTTCAATTTGAGGCCTCGGGTGGGGAGTTGTTGAAGCAGTGCACCACACGTGTGCACCGTCCTAGGCCACGCTTGGGCATGCTTGTGCACCATTTTTTCAAAGTTGTCAGAATTCATTACCGGCCTGCTTACCCCCATAAATCGACAAAAAATATCACTTTTGTCGAGGCAGAATTTCGATTTGAGGCCTCGGGTGCGAAGTTGTTGCAGCGGTGCACCATATTTGTGCCACCGTCCTGGGCTGTCTTGGGCACCTTGTGCACCATTTTTTCAAAGTAGTCGGAATTCATTACCTGCCTTCATACCCCATAAATCGACAAAAAAATCTCTTTTGTCGAGGCGGAATTTCGATTTGAGGCCTCGGGTGTGGAGTTATTGCAGCGGTGCACCACACGTGTGCACCGTCCTAGGCCACGCTTGGGCATGCTTGTGCACCATTTTTTCAAAGTTGTCAGAATTCATTATCGGCCTGCATACCCCCATAAATCGACAAAAAAATCACTTTTGTCAAGGCAGAATTTCGATTTGAGGCCTCGGGTGCGGAGTTTTTGCAGCGGTGCACCATACGTGTGCCACCGTCCTAGGTTGTTTTGGGCAGCTTGTGCACCATTTTATCAAAGTTGTCGGAATTCATTACCGGCCTGCATACCCCCATAAATCAACAAAAAAATCACTTTTGTCGAGGCGGAATTTCGATTTGAGGCCTCGGGTGCGGAGTTGTTGCAGCGGTGCACCATACGTGTGCAAGCGTCCTAGGTTGTTTTGGGCAGCTTGTGCACCATTTTTTCACAGTTGTCGGAATTCATTACCGGCCTGCATACCCCCATAAATCGACAAAATAAACGGAATTTCGATTTGAGGCCTCGGGTGCAGAGTTTTTGCAGCAGTGCACCATATGTGTGCCACCGTCCTGGGCTGTCTTGGGCAGCTTGTGCACCATTTTTTCAAAGTTATCGGAATTCATTACCGGCCTTCATACCCCATAAATCGCCAAAAAAATCACTTTTGTCGAGACGGAATTTCGATTTGAGGCCTCGGGTGTGGAGTTGTTGCAGCGGTGCACCACACGTGTGCACCGTCCTAGGCTACGCTTGGGCATGCTTGTGCACCATTTTTTCAAAGTTGTCAGAATTCATTACATGCTTGCATACCCCCATAAATCGATAAAAAAATCACTTTTGTCAAGGCAGAATTTCGATTTGAGGCCTCGGGTGCGGAGTTGTTGCAGCGGTGCACCATACGTGTGCCACCGTCCTAGGTTGTTTTGGGCAGCTTGTGCACCATTTTTTCAAAGTTGTCGGAATTCATTACCGGCCTGCATACCCCCATAAATCGACAAAAAAATCACTTTTGTAGAGGCGGAATTTCGATTTGAGGCCTCGGGTGCGGAGTTGTTGCAGCGGTGCACCATACGTGTGCAAGCGTCCTAGGTTGTTTTGGGCAGCTTGTGCACCATTTTTTCAAAGTTGTCGGAATTCATTACCGGCCTGCATACCCCCATAAATCGACAAAAAAAACACTTTTGTCGAGGCGTAATTTCGATTTGAGGCCTCGGGTGCGGAGTTGTTGCAGCGGTGCACCATACGTGTGCCACCGTCCTAGGCTGTCTTCGGCAGCTTTTGCACCATTTTTTCAAAGTTGTCAGAATTCATTACCGGCCTGCATACCCCCATAAATCGACAAAAAAATCACTTTTGTCGAGGCGGAATTTCGATTTGAGGCCTCGGGTGCGGAGTTGTTGCAGCGGTGCACCATACGTGTGCCACCGTCCTAGGTTGTTTTAGGCAGCTTGTGCACCATTTTTTCAAAGTTGTCGGAATTCATTACCGGCCTGCATACCCCCATAAATCGACAAAAAAAATCACTTTTGTCGAGGCGGAATTTCGATTTGAGGCCTCGGGTGTGGAGTTGTTGCAGCGGTGCACCACACGTGTGCACCATCCTAGGTGTCACAAGGTTATTTTCTGCCTAAGAATTTTCGCCTTGCGCGGCACTGATCACGCACAATCAGTCAGCCCACAATCTCACCAACACTCGTGTTTAATTATCAGAGTATGTTTAATTCGATTTATGCAAGCAAGTATGTAAATCACGCAGCGGAATTAAAGCATGCAGCACACACAGCACATACGGGAACTCATTTCCCAACCTTTGAATTAACGCACAAATTACAAAGGAATGCCAAGGCTTGCACACACGAATTCTGTGCAACTCAGGGCCTAATTACAATATATGTAAATGATGGACAACGCCCATCAATAGGACGAATTAATTACAGCCATCGGATCAGAATTCCGCCAAGTGTCGCAATCCTACAGCATCTGGCCTCATAGGCAGTTTTATGCCCCAAAACTGCCTTGCAACTGCTTGCCAACCGCCCAGCAATATCCAAATCCGTCTACTCCACTGAGTAAGCTGCCTAGGATGAGTTAGACGCTCATCGTCCGCACACCGCCCGACCAAGTGCCTCAACTGCCGCCTAGACGCGCACCGTCCAGCCGCTCGGCCAGCACTAGGCCAACTGCCTAGTACTTGGCCGACCACAAACTGCCTTCAGCACCAATCTCGTCCGCCCCAATATTAGTCCAGCGCATCCGGACTAAGTATAGCTGCATACCACACCAAAACCAGCCAAGCCGTCCACTGCCGAAAACGTCTTGACACCACCCAGCCGAGATGCCCCATGAACTAGGCACGTCTCGGCAGCCAACATCTAAGGGGCTAATGATTCACGTGATATGCAACACTAAATAAACAACCGCAAGTGTACGGCGTCTATTGTAGCGTGATAAGCACGAGGTCGATCCCACAAGGAGGTTAAGCGTAAAAGGGTAGTTTGTTAATCGAGTTCTCTTTAGACGTGATCGATAAATTGAGTGGTGTGAATTACTCTAAGATTACCTAACAATGTGTCACCAATAAGTAATGAAGAGTAAATACGAAATCGATCAACTAACATGCAAATCAAGAAAATGAAGGTAAAATGGATAAAGACTCAAAGAAGAGAGGGTGGGTTCCAAGGCGATTGTAACACTTAGATATCCGTTTACGAATGTTATCTCGTTTAAATGGCCATTAAGGTTATCTCATATAGGGTGATCACATAAGAAGAATTAATTAATCTCTCGATCTAATTAACCAAAGGCGCAATGCAACATAGGCTCGTATCTCTACCTCACAAACATTACACCGCCTAAAATAGCTCCTAAGATCATTCAAGTCCCTCTCCGAAAATTAATCCTCTCTCGAGATCATAATAATACCGGGTTGTATGCTTGCATACGATTAAATGGAATAAATCTCTCGATCTTACCCCAATTAACAATGAATTAAGCAAATCATCATGGCCAATAACAACATGCTTTGCAATAAAGAATTAAGCACACAAATAAGAGACAAACACCAATTAAAGCAAAAAATTACTCATAAACATCAATCCAAGTCTCTACAATGCCTTAGAACCACAAAGTTGTTTAGCTAACTACAAACATAATCAAATTACAAATTCCAAATGAAATAATGCAATAAAAAGAAAGAGAAAGAGAAAGCTTAGTCTAGGATGTGGTAGGGAATGAAATTCCCAAGCTAATGCCTCTTCCCTTGCATGAATTGGTGAAGAGATGAAGAAGTTATGGCCAAAACACCTCCAAATGTGTGTAACTATGTGTGGATTGGGGAAAGGTGTCTTGAATTTCAAGAAAGGGGGTATTTATAGTGTTGGGGTAGGGTTTGGGTATGATATTTGCAAGTAGATCCCTCAAAAATGGAGAAAACACGCGTTTGGCACCAAAAATGGGGCGGCCCGGCCGGGTGGGGAAGTGGTCGGCCGAGAAAAACGAGAACAGGGGCATGTTGGCCCGGCCGGGCGAGTGGTGCCGCCCGGCCGGGCCGTAACTTCGTATTGGCTAAAAATCTGTTGCTCGGCCGCCCGGCCGGGCGAGTCATGCCACCCGGCCGTGCCGAAGTTTCGTATTCGGCTCCGTCTTCATTTTCGTCCTCCAACTTCGTCCCTCCGTTTCTTGAGCTTCCGACCTCCGATCGACTTGATTCTTTTGGCTATTCCGCTCCATTTTTCGAGCCGGATCCAATGGTGCACTCCTATTTCCGGTCCGATCACTTGTGGTATGTGTTTTGCTCCCAAATTCCATCGTTTTACCTATAAAATCGACAAAGCAATACCTTTCTCTCATTTTGGCTAAAACAATCATATTCAATGCATAAATCAATGAAATCCATCTCAAAATATGCTTCACATGTGCATCTAAAACGCGTAAATTCCACCCGAATCAAACTCCCCCAAACATAAAATGTTGTTTGTCCTCAAACAACTAAGCACTTAAAGCAATGAGGGTGGAATGATCACAATGGAATATTCAATGTAATTCACACATGCAAAGTAGGATGTAATGATATCTCTTTCTCCAAGAGCATTTCTCAATGAAGGTTATAGGCTCATTATTGCAATTCACACTCATGGATCAAAGAATGCACAAGTACACAACACATTGTGAATGGGAGACAAAATCTAAATGCTCAAGTCCTCTACTCACATGATAAAGTGTTTCTCTCAAACACACAAACAAATTGAGGATATTAATGCACTCATCAACCAAGTCATGCTATGCAATCACCATATGCTTGCCCAACTTCTACTTTCTACACACACTCAAATGCTCAACGATGTGATCAATAGGACTTAATCAAGGATGTAACATTGGCTCTTTGGACAAGGTAGGATGAATTTGGGAATTGTGACTCTTCTAGTGGAGGACAAAGCTTGTTGTTTTACAATGTGTGCTTTCACTTTCAAAGCTTACAAACTTCATCCTCACTTTTCTTTTTCCATTCTTTTTCAAGCATTCATCACGTCATCTTTTGAACCATTTTTCTTTTCAAGCTTTTGGGGCTCTTTGTCCCTCTTTTCTTTTCCTTGATTTTCTTTTCATCTTTCTCTTTTTCTTTCAACTTCTCCAATTTTTCCTTTCACCAAAGATATTCATTTAAGCACATGTTTCTCCACTTTGTCTTTCATCCTCCACTAGATATGGGAATCAAAAGGCTCAAAAAGGCTAAGTGGTTAACATTGTAGTTTGCCAAGAAAATGAGGAATTAAGCTCAAGGGGCTAACTACGGAAAATTACTTCGGTTTTGGGAAATTTTGGCTAAGTGACTCTTTTAGAACAAGATGGCCTATATCACATCACAAAGTTTCACACAATTATGCTTTCAAACAAGAACTTGGGCAAGTTCTAGGATCACTAGCAATAACCTAGTTCACTCTCAAATGAACTAAACCGGATTACATGCTCGATTTAAGGCTCAATTCTCACTTGTTTATTCAATAGGACTCTCACATTCATCAAATGTCCCCAAACAGCAACACATCATGCATCCATGCTATCAAAGATCACAAATATGAACACAATCATGATACTATATCCAACATCAATTATGCTTACATTCAAAGCAAATATTCATCACCACAACTACTCAACAATGGATTCCAATGACTATTCATGCTCACATTTCACCAAAGGTCCACTACCCAACATATGCTCAAAATCAACTTAAACAATCTAAGCATGTGAAAGCCAAGTGTGCGCCGGTGCAAAGTGTGACACAAGTAGAACGACGAACCGGTGCAAGGGTAACAACTAGTATAAAAATAAAAGAAAAATAACTCCCCCAAACTTAGAATTTTACTATGTATAAATTCTAAGTTTGGGGCTACAAGTTGTTACCTCTCTCCTTGCACATCCAATGCTTCTTCAAAGATCACCATTGCAACACTTGCTTCCTCCCTCCAAAGTTGATTTTGCTTTCTTCTCCATTCTTCAAGATGTGCTATCCATAATACTCTTCATCCATACCTACAAAATAAACCAAGCTATCAAACTATTAAAGCAATAAAATCAAGAAAGCAATAAAACCTTGGGTTGCCTCCCAAGAAGCGCTATTTTTAACGTCCTATGCCGGACGGTTCCTCTTTGAAGGGAATATCAAGTCACCCCATCATCCTCCTTGTTCTTAACCTTCTTAGCCCATGCAACCTTCTTGAAACCATTGAAACATCCACTAGCCACTCCATCCGGCTCTTCAATCATGTCATAGGAGGTTGATGCCTCATTCATCCCCAAGTTCGTATAAGTAACTTTTCTTGATTTGGGGGAGTTTTTGAAGAAAACTCCCCCAAACTTGGCCTTCTTGCCCATCTTCAACTCATTCTCTTCCATTTGGGGGTCCTCTTTCACAACATTGATCTTGGGCTCTTCTTCCACCTTATCTTCCATGAGCTTTGAATAAGGATCTCTCTTGGAATACACATACTCTTCCTCCTCATCCTCATCATCACGAAATCTAACGGCCTTGTAGATGTTGAATGAGACTTTCTCCTCACCAACATGTAGTTCAAGTTCTCCGTTTCGTACGTTGATGATGGCTCCACCCGTTGCTAGGAACGGTCTTCCCAAGATCAAGGGGATTGCCCTATCTTCCTCCATATCAAGTACCACAAAATCAACCGGGAATATGAATTTCCCAACTTTAACAAGCACATCCTCAACCGTTCCCAAGGGATAAACTATGGAGCGATCCGCCAATTGAAGATTCGTGGTAGTAGGCGTCAATTTTCCCAAGCCAAGTGATTTGAAAAGTGATAATTGCATGAGGTTTATGCTTGCTCCAAGATCACACAAAGCACGATAAGTTCCCTCCTTGCCAATCACACAAGGCAATGTAAATGAACCGGGATCCCTAAGCTTTGGAGGTAGCTTAGCTTGGATGATGGCACTACACTCTTCGGTGAGGTTCACGGTTTCAAATTCTACCATCCTTCTCTTGTTGGACATAATCTCCTTAAAAAACTTGGCATAATGAGGCATTTGCTCAAGGGCTTCCGCAAATGGGATGTTGATGTGTATCTTTTTTAACATCTCCAAGAATTTGATGAACTTTGCATCCAAACTCGTCTTCTTGAGTCGTTGAGGGTATGGGATTGGAGGCTTGTGTGGAGATGGAGGCTTATGTGCATCATTCTCTTTCTCACTTGTTTTCTCCTTCTCAACATCTTTCTCTTCAACTTTCCTTCCTTGTTGTTCCTCTTCACCATCTTCCTTTGGCATCATAGGGCCTTCATAGCTTGTGCCACTCCTCAACTTAATTGAGTTGCATTGCTCCTTGGGGTTTAATTCTGTGGTTGAGGGGAATCGACCCGGCTTATGTTGATTTCCAACCATATTAGCAATTTGGCCCACTTGAATCTCAATGGCTTTCACATCATTCTTGATTCCCATCACTTCATTTGCCAATTGACCAATTTTCTTATCTTGACTCTCAAACTTTTGCCAAGTCTTTGTCATAAAACTCTTCGTCTCTCCCATGAACTTCTTAGTTTCTCCCATGAATGTTATAAACATTTCTTCCATAGTGAGCTTTGACGAAGACTCTTCTCTCACACCATCTCGTGCATTGAAGTTCGACGATGGTTGAATGGCATTGTGTGGGTTAGCATATGAGAAATTTTCATGGTTTCTCAAGCCGGGATGGTATTGGTTCGGATTAGAGGGGTGATAGTTCCCATGGGTTTGTCTTTCTCCCCAACCTCTCTCTCGAAAATGAAGATCCCTTTGATTGTTCATGTAATGGGCCTCTTCATATTGATCATCACTAGGTCCCATTAATGACTTGGCCGCCATCATCGAAGTCAATTTGTCCACCTTGTTGGATAAGGTGATAAAATCATTCGATTCTCTAGTAGAAGCAACTTTCCGGGTTTGCCTTCTCTCGGATGGCCATTGGTTTCCGTTCTTGGCCATCTCTTCCAAGAGCACATAACCCTCTTCCGTTGTCTTTCCTAGCAAAGAACCTCCACCGGCCGAGGCATCCACCATCCCTCTCGTACGGTGATCCATCCCGTTGTAGAAATAACATATCAATTGGTCTCTCGAGAAACCATGTTGAGGGCAACTCCTTATCAAATCCTTGAAATGCTCCCAAGCCTCGGCTAATGACTCATCGTCGTCTTGCATGAAGGAAGAAATATCTCCTCTTATCTTGATGGTCTTGCTTGGAGGAAAGTACTTCATAAGGAAGGCATCTACAAGGTCGGCCCAATTTTCGATCGTCCTTAAGTCAAGAGACATGTACCATTGTTTTGCACGATCACGGAGGGAAAATGGGAACAATTGGAGACGGATGTAATCTTGAGGGACTCGGTTGATCTTAACCGTTACACTTATCTCTAAGAATTGAGATAAATGGAGGTTAGGATCCTCCTTTGACAACCCTCCAAATTGGTTGTTTTGGACCATCATTATTAGCGCCGGTTTGAGCTCAAAGTTATGAGCATCAATGGGTTCCCGACCCGCTCCTCCATAGGGCCTTGGGATAGGACGAAAGTGGTCTCTCAAGACTCTTTGTGGTTCCTCGTCCTCCCTTCGTCTACCATCTCTTTCCATACCAATACCAATATTCTCTTCAACTCTCCGACGAAAGTTGTCCCTTAGCACTCCTTGAGGTCGGTTACCTCCATTCCCGTATGGTTCCTCCACTCCTTCTACCCCATGATTCTCAAATTCCTCCTCTTCTTCTTCTACAATTGGATTTTCCCGTCGATTCATTCTTTCCAACTCTATTCTTCTCCTTTCGGCGTTCCATCTTCGACAATTGGCTTCAATCTCCGGATCTAAGGGTAACACTCCTTGTTGGTTCCTCCTAGATCGTGTGATCATAAACCATGTCTATCAAAAGAGCAAACGAGAGTGAGAATTGCAAATAAGATCAAGATAACAAACACAAATATTTTTGGATTTTTGCAAATAAAGAAAGCAAGTAAAATGTCTAAACTAAAACTCTCCTAACCTACACTCTAGAGCTATAAACCTCCCCGGCAACGGCGCCATAAACTTGATTCACGTGATATGCAACACTAAATAAACAACCGCAAGTGTACGGCGTCTATCGTAGCGTGATAAGCACGAGGTCGATCCCACAAGGAGGTTAAGCGTAAAAGGGTAGTTTGTTAATCGAGTTCTCTTTAGACGTGATCGATAAATTGAGTGGTGTGAATTACTCTAAGATTACCTAACAATGTGTCACCAATAAGTAATGAAGAGTAAATACGAAATCGATCAACTAACATGCAAATCAAGAAAACGAAGGTAAAATGGATAAAGACTCAAAGAAGAAAGGGTGGGTTCCAAGGTGATTGTAACACTTAGATATCCGTTTACGAATGTTATCTCGTTTAAATGGTCATTAAGGTTATCTTATATAGGGTGATCACATAAGAAGAATTAATTAATCTCTCGATCTAATTAACCAAAGGCGCAATGCAACATAGGCTCGTATCTCTACCTCACAAACATTACACCGCCTAAAATAGCTCCTAAGATCATTCAAGTCCCTCTCCGATAATTAATCCTCTCTCGAGATCATAATAATACCGGGTTGTATGCTTGCATACGATTAAATGGAATAAATCTCTCGATCTTACCCCAATTAACAATGAATTTAGCAAATCATCATGGCCAATAACAACATGCTTTGCAATAAAGAATGAAACACACAAATAAGAGACAAACACCAATTAAAGCAAGAAATTACTCATAAACATCAATCCAAGTCTCTACAATGCCTTAGAACCACAAATTTGTTTAGCTAACTACAAACATAATCAAATTATAAATTCCAAATGAAATAATGCAATAAAAAGAAAGAGAAATCTTAGTCTAGGATGTGGTAGGGAATGAAATTCCCAAGCTAATGCCTCTTCCCTTGCATGAATTGGTGAAGAAGTTATGGCCAAAACACCTCCAAATGTGTGTAACTATGTGTGGATTAGGGAAAGGTGTCTTGAATTTCAAGAAAGGGGGTATTTATAGTGTTGGGGTAGGGTTTGGGTATGATATTTGCAAGTAGATCCCTCAAAAATGGAGAAAACACGCGTTTGGCACCGAAAATGGGGCGGCCCGGCCGGGTGGGGAAGTTGCCCGGCCGGGCGGAGTGGTCGGCCGAGAAAAACGAGAACAGGGGCATGTTGGCCCGGCCGGGCGAGTGGTGCCGCCCGGCCGGGCGGAAGGTTCGTAATTGAGGAGGGCAGGCTGGGCATTCGGCCGCCCGGCCGGGCGAGTGGTGCCGCCCGGCCGGGCCGTAACTTCGTATTGGCTAAAAATCTGTTGCTCGGCCGCCCGGCCGGGCGAGTCATGCCACCCGGCCAGGCCGAAGTTTCGTATTCGGCTCCGTCTTCATTTTCATCCTCCAACTTCGTCCCTCCGTTTCTTGAGCTTCCGACCTCCGACCGACTTGATTCTTTTAGCTATTCCGCTCCATTTTTCGAACCGGATCCAATGGTGCACTCCTCTTTCCAGTCCGATCACTTGTGGTATGTGTTTTGCTCCCAAATTCCATCATTTTACCTATAAAATCGACAAAACAATACCTTTCTCTCATTTTGGCTAAAACAATCATATTCAATGCATAAATCAATGAAATCCACCTCAAAATATGCTTCACATATGCATCTAAAACGCGTAAATTCCACCCGAATCAACTTTCTCCCTGTAAGTGTAGTTGGAGTGATTGGTCCAAAGAGATCCATATGAAGCAGTTCAAGAACTCTGCTGGTTGATGCTGTCTTCTTGGTCTTGAAGGAGACCTTTGTTTGCTTTCCTTGTTGACATGCATCACATACCTGATCTTTACAATAGAGTTCATTAGGCAGACCATCAACTAAGGATTCCCTTGCTAACTTGTTCATAGTCTTAAAGTTCAGATGACTAAGACGTTTGTGCCATAGCCAGCTGACATCTTTAGGGCTTTTCACAAGCAGACATGAATCCTTAGGACAGTTGTTCCAATTTGCAAGATACATACTTCCCTTTCTAGATCCTGTTAGAAGATTTTGTTTTGTTCTTTTATCACTTATGAGACACTCATCTTTTGAGAATTTTACTGAGTAACCAGTGTCACAAAAGTGAGAAACAGATAATAAATTAAACTTTAAACCTTCTACATATGATACATCATGTACCTCAATGTCACCATTTTTAAGGGTGCCATATCCTTTAGTGTTACCGTGCGCGTTATCACCAAAGAAGACTTTTGGACCTTTCTTTTCTGTATAGTTGGTCAGCAGGGCTTTGGTTCCAGTCATATGAGTTGAGCATCCACTATCTATGTACCATGTTTCTCCTGCTAGACCTCCTCTTTTGTATAGGTCCCTCCTTTCCTGCAAGAAAGGTTAAGTCTTAGGTACCCATTTTGTCTTGGGTCCTTGGGTGTTAGTACTACCCTTGGGAACCCACATATACATTGGTCGTTTGAACAACCTTGAACACTTGAGTTGTTTCCCTCGGGCATCACAGAACCAAATCTTACCAGTTAACACCTTGGACTGGTCTGATTTGTTACTTGTGTCAGCTAAGTAATAGTCAAATGGTTTCCTTTTATAGGAGTGTACATACATTATCTTTTGACTAGTTACATTCGGCCTGGGTGCATTAGCTGGACGATGCACACGATTATATGGACCATACTCCTCTGTTCTCACAATATCATAAGAGATAGGAGGTGCAAAGAGAACAGATTTGCGTGAAGAAGACTTCTTCTTCTTGGCTGGAGCAGCATACAGCTGAGACTGTCTCAAACGAGATGGTCTAGGCTGTTTGTTGTTCCTCTGTACAGGCTTGGGGTTAACTTGTCTTTTACCATTTTTTGTGTTGGGATAGTTAGCCTTAGCTGGTACAGATGCCTTTTGGTTCATATTGGGTTCATTGTGTTTAGAACACTCACCCTTTTCATGTGACTGAGTAGTGCACTTGTTAGGTGTACTACCCCCAGCTAGAGAGGATGTTGATGGGTTAAATTCATAACCAAAACCCATCTTATTGCCATTAGATCTATAATATTCAGAGATACTTTCAATAGTAGCAGATGCTTTATTGAACTCTGATATCTTTTTATTTAGGCATTCCTTCTCCTTTTCTAAGAGCTTGTGTGCTTGGAAGAGGTCATCGAACTTAGATTGTAGTGAACGAAATTCCTTAGTTTCTAAAGCTTGAGTTTCTAACATCCCCTCATACAACTGAGTTGTTGTGGTATTTTCTTCCTTAAGAAGTTCCACTTCTCTGGTCAATCTTTCATTCATTGTGACCAACTCAGGGGTGTTATCAAACTTAGTCTTTTTCAACTTAGCAATTTCTGTCCTTAAATACTTGTTCTCCTCTTCTACTTCTATAAAAGCTCTAGTGGCAATATCCAGATCACCTTTTACCTTTCTTAAAGATTGATAATAGGTGTCTTCTGATTCGCCTTCAGATGAGTTTATCTCATCTGTGTGTGAAAAGATAGGTGAATGGAAAGTAGTAGTATAGGAATTTACCTCATTTTCACCTATGGCCATCATAGCTAGATCATATGAATCATCTGAGAAGATTTGACAGTCTAGTGATGTTGGGAGTTCATCACTTTGATATTCAGATTCTTCAGTCACCATGGCTTGTTTGTCTGAATTTCTTCTGTCTCTTCTTGGCTTTCTTTCTTCTTTGTCATCTAAATTTAGCTCTGGACATTCATAAACATAATGTCCTGGTTTGCGACAATTGAAGCATGATCCAGGCTTTTGATTTGAAGTGCCTTTTCTTGGAGGAGTGGCATCTCTTCTTCTAGAACCTCGGCTATCAGATGACTCCACATCCTTTCTAGGATATCTTTCTGGTGTTCTTTCTCTTGATTCTCTAGAGGATGAACCAGCTCTCCTATCTTTATAATTCCTGTAGAATTTTCTATATTTGCTGTTGAGAGTGTTCATTCTTTCGAATCTCTTGATCATAAGGGCCATTTATTCTTTCAGACTCATGTCTGATCCTTCAAAGTCTTTTGTTTTCAGTGAGGTTTTGCCAGATGAGGTACTTGCAGCTTTTGTATTGGCTGCCTTGAAGGCTACAGTCTTGGAGGTGGATGGGGTTGCAGTTGGCTCATCACTTCCTGAGTTTTCTTCTCTTTCCAGATCATATTCATGAGCTTTTAGGTTCTGAAATATAGTTTGAGCAGACCACTTCTTGATATCTTGAGTATCCTTGATGATGGTCTTCTTGAGTCTCCATTTCTTGGTTAGAGAGTCTAGAATCTTCAGATTTTTCTCTCTATTTGTATATTTCTTGCCCAGAGACTCTATCTCGTTTATGATCTTGGTAAATCTATTGTCCAGCTGATCAATAGACTCTTCTGGTTGCATCTTGAAGTGTTCGAACTTCTTGACTGTTGTTGACAGTTTGCTCTCCTTGATCAGCTCAGTTCCTTCACAGAGAAGTGCCAATGCTCAACTGAAAACTTAGGCAACTTACGCATGTTAGCACTCATGCTGTATGAGTTTTCAAAAACAAGTTTTTCAAAAGATAGATCTGTTCAAGAGGACTTCAGAAAAACTCCCTCAAGTCTTCTGATAATCTAGAGACAGTAGTCCGTTAGAACCACTGCTCTGATACCACTTGTTGGTCCCTGAACGAGTAGTGAATGGGTTTAAAGTCTAGAGGGGAGGGGTGAATAGACTTTAAAACTTTTTCAAGAGAGT
This sequence comes from Galeopsis tetrahit, assembly GCA_963675135.1. NCBI lineage: Eukaryota > Viridiplantae > Streptophyta > Magnoliopsida > Lamiales > Lamiaceae > Galeopsis > Galeopsis tetrahit. The sequence goes on along the minus strand of OY776129.1, from coordinate 28,962,637 downwards.
TGGGAACCTCTTCTGATTTCTATGTCAACTGGACTACAAGTCTGCTGGTCCAGATGACTATAGTGATCTGATGAAGAGATTATATGCGGAAGTTTGGTAGGCCTTGTTTAGACTCGTTCTTAAGTTTCTTTTGAAAACACCAATACTTGTTAGGTTAATGAAAACTTCAGCTGATGCTGGTTCGAAGATTATGGCCTGATTTGAAGATGGTTGAAATCACAGTATGTACTATATAAAATATATGGAAATGACAATAAAGTAAAATGCAGAAAGATAAATGACACCAGATTTATAGTGGTTCGGATATACGTTCCTACGTCCACTCTCACGTCCTAACGTGATGTTTAATCCCTTTAATTTACCAAAAATTACAAGGGCTTGACCTTTATAGTCCCAAGGGTATGACTTTGAGATCTGAGCAGTCCTAACTGCTACGGTCTCCACAAGTGATTGTAAGCACTTGCACTTTACAAGGGTTCAAAAACTTTAACCTTTCGGTGAGGGTTTGGGGTTTTTGAAGATATCCAACTAATGGTTCAAGCTTATAGATTGCTTAACCACTGTGCCTAAATCAATGGGTTTACAATATAAGTAGGATTCAGGTTCTAAGGTTGGATAGAAATCACTTAAGAGCTAGAGATGTTCTTATGGATTCTGGGCTCTTTAGAGAACTCTCAATGCAGTAAGGCTTTGTGCTTGATTGCTTGTTTAGCTTGTGGAATTCTCTCGTTGTGACTTCGTGTCTTGTGATTTCTCATCCTCTTGTATTTATAATGGTGATTGCTGCAACTAGCCGTTGGAGTTGACTAGCCGTTGGGGCAATCTTTCCATGTTGGCTTGATTCCTTGATTCCAGCCTCTTGATTGCTTCAATCTTGGGATCATGTCAATCTTCTAAGTAAGGTAAGTCTTCATTTGAATTGGAAGGTGACTTTGGGAATCAGCCGAGTCCTGGACGAGTACATAGTCTTCTGATCTGCCCTACTAGTCTTCTGACTACTCGTCTGGTCTTGGTCTTCTGTCTTCTGATATCAGTCGAGTAGTACTCTTCTGATCTGGCAATTCTTTGTGCTTCTTTAAGGCCATCTTCAATCTTGGACTCCATCAGATAAGTAGGTATACAAGCACCTTACTTAACTGGTCTTCAAGGATCTTCAAGTCTTCATGTCTTCTACTCTTCTCATCTTGAGGATAGGCATGTAAGCCAGGACTGTGCTGATCAGCTGATATCAATACAGTTGATCACACAAGACTAGTCTAAGCTGTTTTATACAAAGTCAGCTGATCCTATTACATTTATAAACTCTAAGTGTTTTGGCCATCAAAACTATTCTAACATCAAGTGGGGCTTAGGGTGAATTTATATCCCAACATAACATAAGAACACCGGGTTGCCTCCCAATCAGCGCTTTTTCTTAACGTCGTTGGCTCGACGATCAACTTTATTTTCTCGATTATCAAGGATCTTCTCAACTTTTAGTGCTATAATTTACTTCAAACTCCTCAGACATGGCTGCAGCCTTTTTTTTTCTCAATTATCAAGGATACTGACTAACTCGTGAGGCCACTTGGAATCGACTTGGGAGAAATTAAACTTGAACTTGACACTTAATACTTATTGTCAAATTTAGGGTATTTTAATTTATTTAGTTGTGTAAATATAGTTATTTGTAGCCTTTTTAATTAAACTACAATAGGTTTAAACATACTTATACGACTAATTAAGTCGAGCTTGAGTTTGACAAGTTTGTAATTGAGTCTGCACTCAAGCTAAAAAAAGATAAGCTTAATTGAGTTAATCAAGAAGAGAGAATCTTCACATCCCAATTGTATGACAATTATTCGAGGTTTAATTACCTGCTAATCGAGGACATTAACTCCGTAACTCCAGCCATCAATTTGTAAAGGAAGATTACCCGCAACTCCTTTTATAACAATTATTCAAGGTTTAATTACCTGCTAATCGAGGACATTAACTCCGTAACTCCAGCCATCAATTTGTAAAGGAAGATTACCCGCAACTTCTTTTATAACAATTATTCAAGGTTTAATTACCTGCTAATCGAGGACATTAACTCTGTAACTCCAGTCATCAATTTGTAAAGGAAGATTACCCGCAACTCCTTTTATAACTTGGCATGCATTCACAGAGAGAGACCTATATGAATATTAATTCAAGTTGAAGAAGAAAGATATGGCACACATTTGTGTAGAGAACATTCCACGTGCGAACAAAATGTTCAAGAACTGGAAAAGGCAGACAACAGAGTAAATAGGATCGTTCACAAAGCAGACAAAAGACATGGTTCTCTTAATAAATAGTTAACTGATATTAATGGTGGTTTCTCATCTGACATGTATAGTGCCCTAGGTTCAGAAGTTATATCAGAATAATGATAATAAACAAGATTATAATATAAACAGTTACACTGTTATAGGTACATAAAAAATACCAAAAATTATTTTCAGCTTGTACAGGATTGAATAGATGATGCAACAGTCGAGACTCCACAGTCTCTAAACAGCACCAAGTGAAGAGCATGCATTGGTCATCATTTCACAACCACGCAAATTAAGCTGAAATGAACTCACTTCTTTGATACATCCTCATAGAGTGTTACTTTATTTGCCTGTATTATTCAAAAGCATGAAGAGAATCAGGCAAAAAGTGCAAGAGGTAAAAATTTCGATAGATAATTTGGAAACTGGAAATCTTCGGAACTTCACCCTGCCAGGAAAGATTCGTACAAACGAGCGTTCCATGTAGGTCGGGTAACTTAGATAACTCTTTCTGTGACTAGTTGAGGTACATAAATAAAGCAGGATCACTACCATTTTGCAAGCCATATTTCTAAGAACACGTTTACCAAAGGCTTCACCACAATGCTTTAATTGAGCATATAGTGTCCTGTAGTGACAAAAATAAATACTATAATGTTCATCAAGACAGTTCTAAACAAATATAAGAAGATTCTCCATTTTTTCTATTTTCAAATATCTCAAGATTTTCCAATGTAGCAGCATCAAGAACCATTTACTTGCTTTAATTTAAGAGCAAGATTCCCCATTAGTTGATTAATCCTAGAGAAATAATTATCAAGTACAGAATATCTGAAAGAAATTCTAAGATATTCCATGCCTGTTTGCAGGACATTATGAGAACTCCCTGATATTGTGTGAATACCCTTTCGGCAAAATCAAGGTCATCGCCGTTTATTGTGTCGATATCAGTGGCTAGGCTGAACAATGCATTATATGTCGAAACAATGTCGTTTCAGACTGAGGACATAGCTGGTTTAACAATCTCCACATGCCTTAATTCAGATAATAAACAGCATAAAGAATTGCAATCTGCATCTTCCCTGAACTGGTCAAAGGAAGTATATGTAAGCCAACAGAAAAAAAAATGCAGCAGATAAAACAAAGTGGATATCTAATTTTCTCAGATGCAGTAGAAGTAATTTTTTTGGAAAAGCTCTTAACCTCTTTCTGCCCAAAGTAGTAGTGAATTCTCTCCAGTCGGTAGACGCATCGCCCTATGAAAATAATTTTTTTAAGTCAAAATCAGGAGCACTACGAGAAAAAACTCAAGAATATAGTCAAGGAAGTATATGCCAATATCATCATGTACTTATTCTACTGATTAATTGTCTATCAGATGCACGAATCATTAGATTGCATACCAGACAATTGTTGATGGCTTATCTGCTCTCTATTGGATTGAACACTTTCCTCTTCGAACACTACTATGTGTAATGGGAATATTCTCAGCAAGTGGTAAATCACGAATTTCCCTTACAAATCTGCCATCAGCCGTCCAAAGATCAACTTTTTTGAGAAATCTCCCACAAGGATAATTAAAGGAATATGATTTGTGCATCGAACTTAGATAACTCTTTCCTTGATTAACTCACTGAGGTACATAATTTAGTAAAGACTAATTAATGAATAAATAATAAAGCAAGATCACTACCATTTTGCAAGCCTTGTTTCTAAGCAACCTGGATAAAAAGCACCAAGTGAAAGAGCACACACGCCCTCACTTCTAACCAATTGTTCAGCATATGGAAGCTTTACCAAATCGATAAATTACATCAACCAATGAGACAATAAAATATACCTTTTGCTGCGCGCTCTTGATTGTATGAAGTCCTAGCTTACAAAATTTAAAACAAAATCCTCCAACCCGTGAAGCCTCCATGGAAAATCCTCCAATTATTTGCTCTTAACATCTCAGAAATCACAGAATTTCAGGTGGAAACATTTTTCCTCGGATTTTTTATGTTGAATCTCTCAGTTAAGAGCGGCATTGTTTTACTGAAGACATCATCTTCCACAGATTGAACACAGACTGAAATTACAATCAGTTAATAACATTAAACTTTCCAATACATACACATCAGATTGTAAACATTACGTTACTCCACAATTTTTTTTTTTTTGGCTTTTCTAAAACTAAAATTAGTAACTCTAGTCCCGAAGCAGTGTTTTTGGTTTAAATCAACACTGATAACAGTGCTTTTCTAAAACTAAAGTTAGACGCTAGATGTAATCAAGACCCATATAGGAATGTGTGCTCATTTGTGCATTATTAGTAAAATCTATTTCAAAGAAAAAAATTGAAAGCAAGCACTCCATAATAACAAATGCTATGACACAAAAGCATAACAAGTTACAAAAGAGTGTAGGGAATCTAATAGGAGCTTACAATACTTAACTAAAAGAGCCCAATTTACAAGTGAGAATATAAAAGCATAATCTGATAAATAATCCCACATTCAAGTATAACAATACAGCTGCAATAAAAAAATGGTGTGGTGTCGAAACTACACATAGTTAAACAATAACAAACCAAAACCCCACTTTTCCATCTTACAGAGTACACAAGCTGCAAAAATTTCAAGTATATCTAGAGGAAGAAATCAGCTTCCTCCATAAAATTAACCAGAAAATGAAAAGTATATTCATGAAGAAATCAAAATTCCTGCACCCAACAGAATAATTTAACACAAACAGTATACGATGATTGCAGCTTCGCAGTAGAATATGCTGGTGAGGGATTTATAGTGAAAACTGAGAATAAATATAAATTAAATAGCATAGAAAAGACGATAGCAGCAAAATATTAAACTCAAGTTTACCCTGAAGAGGAGCTATGTTCAGCCAGTCAAGCTTTGATGGAAACTCCGGCACAGTAGTCGCATTCCCTATTAAATTATATAAACAAGAAGTCACGTTACTAGTTAGGATGTATCTCTAGAAATTATTACAAAAGAGAAACCATGCACAATATGCATGTCAAAGCTATATAATGAATCGAGAAAGAAGGAATTTTAATACACCTTTTGTCCAAATCAGACATGAAGTCAACAAACTGTTGTATTCTATCATTACGAAAAAAGTTCTGCAACCATATGGGAATAGATTATAAATTCATTTATTCACGTCCTGATTGACAGGAAGAAAAAAAAAAAAGACAAACATGCATTTTTAATGTTTAATGAATTAGAATACGGAGCTATTGGAAATGGAATTGTGAAGAAGAAACATGAAGTAGAAAGGATGATGCACAAAATTAATCATATACAGTAGAGGGAAATAATTATTGTTAATTAATCATATGAAGTAGTCTTTTGCTGATATTACCTTCTTTTGATCCAAGAAGTAAATTCAAGATGGCTCTTGGAGATGCATACTATAAAAATTGAAATCTTCCATATTCTATAGTTAAACAAAATTAATCATATTCTATTGTTAAACAAAATATAGTCCCCAAGTTTAATTTTCATGAAGATCGGTATACCTTCAAGTTCGTAACAATGACAAAAGGGCAATTCCCAAACTTCCATATCTCAAAATATTATGCCGAGAACCCAGAAACCTGTGAACAAGTCATTTGCGTGATTCAGTAGCACTGGACTGAATGCCCATATTACACACAATTGAGAGCACTTGCATAATGTACACAAAACCACAATAATATCTCAATAATTTACATCATTCTTTCATTCCTATATAATAATACATACAGAGCACACAAGCTGCAATTTCAAGTATATCTAGAAAAAGTAAACAACTTCCTCATAAAATTAACCATATTAAGTGGAAACATCTCGCGGCAGGTGAAATAACCACCTTCTTAATATTAGAACAACCAACACATGTGAAATAACCACCTTCACACCCATGCAAATTAAGCTGAAATGAACTCGCTTCTTTGATGCATCTTCATAGAGTGTTACTTTATTTGAACTGTATTTACTAAAAAGCATGAAGTGAATCAGGCAAAAAATTTAGGAGGTAAATTCAATGGATAATTTGGAAACTGGAAATCTTTGAAACTTCACCTGCCAGCAAAGATTTGTGCAAACAAGCGTTCCGTGTCGGTCGGGTAACTTACTCTTTGCTTGATTAACTCACTGAGGTACATAATTTAGTAAAGACTTATTAATGATGGCAAACAAAAGGAACAAATAAAGTAAGATCACAACCATTTTGCAAGCCATATTTCTAAGAAACTGTTTACCAAAGGCTGAAGCACAATGCTTTAATTGAGTATATAGTGTCCTGCAGTGGTTAGGCTGGACAATGGACGATTTACTTGCTTAAATTTAAGGACAATCAGCTCCTCCTGTCCCTATGCATGCAATAAAAGTATACTTAAGGATGAGCAATGTAAAAGAACGTCAAACAAATCAACCCAGCAAAATAATTTAACATCATATAAGACAAATTAAAACAATAATAATAATTTTATATTAGCTACACAGTTCAGATCAATTAGTCGCACGATTTCACACAAAAAAAGTAATATGATTGCAGCTTTGCAGGATGCTGGTGGGGGATTTATGCTGAAAACTGAGAATAAATATAAATTAATTAGCACAAAAAAGAAGATAGCACCAAAATATATATGAAACTCAGGGATTTATGATCGGGGAGCCAAGTTCAATCTTTGATGGAAACTCCGGCACAGTAGTCGCGGTCACCCTTAAATTACATAAACAAGAAGTCACGTCACTAGTTAGGATGTATCTCTATAAATTATAAAGAAGATAGCAGCAAAATATTAAACTACTGTGTTCAGCCAGTTAAGCTTTGATGGAAACTCCGGCACAGTAGTCGCGGTCCCCCTTAAATTACATAAAGAAGCAGTCATGTTTACTAGTTAGGATGCATCTCTAGATATTATTAAAAAGACGAACCATGTATATAATGAATCAAGAAAAAAGGAATTGAAATATACCTCTTGTCCAAATCAGACATGAAGTCCACAAACTGTTGTATTCTAAATGGCACATCACCGCCTAGCTTCATTCCCAACATCATTATACGTGCAACCCAAAAAAAGAGAATAGCATGGCCAGTCTCAATTAATTCCCAACACTACAGATTAAACCAAGTATAGCCAAATTGTGTTGAAGTATAATCATTTGAACTTTTCAAATTAATAAAGTTTAAAAAATTAAAATCTAGGTGATGGATTTTAAATTCACAGTACCAGATAGAAGGAAATCGTCTTGATGGGTCCCAAACGGCTGAGGCAAGTGAATTCCTTGACTGGACTGCCACTTTCCGATAGATTGGTTGATAATGTCATGCTACTACTGTATAACAATGCATGCACACATTAAAATTTAACAACCCAACACAGACCCAACACAGAGATTAGTTTCATGAAAACTCTTGCTGGATTAATCCATTATTATCATATGCTTTTAAGCATGAGCAATGTAAAGGAACATCATACAAATCAACCCAACAAAATAATGTAAAAGAAAAAAATCGAAAGCAAGCACTCCAAACTAGCGTTTGCAGTTTTTCAAATTATTACAGTAATTGAGAATGATAAAAATATATACCTGAAGAAAAAGACTGGTCAATCTTGGGCAGTCAAGCTTCGAAATTCCAATGAGTTACAATTGCTAAACAATTTATGCAAACAATTATCAATAATGGGTGTTTCAGGATCATTCTAGGTAGGATAAATATATAAAGTGGGAATACACATACCTCTCAGGCTAAGAAAGAACAATTTCAACATGTTATGTCAACTTCCTTCAGGTTTGAAGACAGTGACAGATTCAACAATGTTAAGTGGAAACATCTAGCAACGGGTGGAAACACTGCATTCTGTCAGTAATATGAGAAAAGAAAAAGAATGAAAAAGGACAAACCTGCCAAAATTCAAGTTCCGTAGAAACTATCATGTATAAAACATCTATGCACTAAAATCCTATTGAGTATAGTTCCCATTAAACTTGCCACATAAAGTAGGCCTCTTTCCCATCATGCACTGCCTAATAATGAACCGAAACCACAAGAATTAACACCATATAATCAAATGCAGTTCCTGATCTTTATCACCTTCAAAATCATTGATCTGAGTCAGTTTTGCTCGTTGAACAGAAAAAACTTTATAGTGTTCAACTTTATAGTTGCACCTTCCTATTCGAAGAACCCTAACTTGACAGTTAATACACAGTGAAAAGCTTTTAGAAGAATTCATAAGGATATGTGAAACATGTAAAATTTAAATAGAAAAACAGTACGATAATCAGTCACCTGAATCAAAAGCTGCAGAATGTCTCCTACTGTATGTACCTCAAATTCTGATAGATTTCCTACGTTTCATATCCTCGTGTAACTTAAAGACAAAAATAACAAATGTGAAAACCTATTCTACTCCACAGTAATTAAGGGAATAAATTCAACAATTATAAAATGGAGGCGCCATCTGGTTTGTGGATGAAGGGTCATGAAGATAATTAATTTTTTCAATATAAATTTCAAGAAAAGAGCACTTGTAGTGAAATAACCACAAAAATGCCACAAAAGAAGATAAAAGCAAAATATTAAATACGCGTTTACCCTGAAGAGGGGCTATGTTCAGCCAGTCAAGCTTTGATGGAAACTCCGACACAGTAGTTTTGGTCCCCCTTAAATTACATAAAGAAGCAGCCATGTTACAAGTTAGGATGCATCTCAGAGATATTATTACAAAAGACGAATCATGTATATAATGAATCAAGAAAGAAGGAATTGCAATATACTTTCTGTCCAAATCAAGCTTTGATGGAAACTCCGGCACAGTAGTCACGGTTCCCCTTAAACTACATAAAGAAGCAGCTATGTTACTAGTTAGGATGCATCTCTAGATATAATTACAAAAGACGAACCATGTATATATAATGAATCAAGAAAGAAAGAATTGCAATATACCTTCTGTCCAAATCAGACATGAAGTCCACAAACTGTTGTATTCTAAATGGCACATCACCACCTAGCTTCATTCCCAACATCACCATACGTTAAACCCAAAAAAAAAAAAAAAATATCATGGCCAACCTCGATTAATTCCAAAACCTCTCATACTACAGATTAAACCAAGTATAGCCTAATTTTGTTGAAGGAATTCACTGCATTCGATCAGTCATATCAGAAAAGAAAAAAGAATAAAAAAGGACAAACCTGCCAAAGTTCAAGTTCTGTAGCAACTCTCTGTTGCTCAAATCTGGTGTCAAAGGGATCATTGCAGCCTCTCAGGAGCAGTAAGATCAGATCTATCTCGCTGGTCTATGTACTTGTTAAGATCAGACATTATGGCACAATAAGGAAAATGGATCATATAAGCCATGAGATCAATATTGCAATGACCTTATCTCTTCACGAACCTCGAGCTGATCAGGTGTCTCTGTTTGCTCCACAACAAGAACACGTTAGCCCTGTTAAAGTCACAACATATGAACCTTTGGTGTCCGAAAATACAGAGAATTAGAAAAGTCGGGATATTTACAGCACTGGACAACCTTTCTTGCCTCTACATTGATTGAGAAGTTCTTTTCAGAAAACCCAAAGTGAGGTTGCTCTCCCTGACAGCACAAGCAGTTATATAAGGTACTGGCATTAATTTAGAAACAAATTTCTAACCATTTTTTAACTAGAATATCTCAGAAAGCTTGAAATAATAAACCAATTCTTAACCATTGTCATAAGACCATGTATATCCTCAATAGAGCGAAATGCTTCCTGAAAAATACAGTTGGCTCAACAAATTATTAGTAGTAATAAAAAGCTAATATTGTGAAATAGAAAATATCTAAAAGTTACCAAAGTACATGCAGTGATACAACCACAAAAATTTCAAACATGCTTTTTTTTTTTTTTTTTTGGTAAAAATGCCACACCATTTCTTTCGGGGCCTAAATAACTCTCCTAAGAGGGTGTCGCGGGAACAGCCAAATACTAGGTTAGAGCTACAAGAAGTTTCGTGTACTAGGACGGGTTTTCGGAAAATGTCGCATATAAGGTAGGGGTCTCATCTCAGGAATGGTCTAGCACTAGGTTAAGATCCTAGGAAGGGTATTTACTCCCTTAATTACTATGGAGTAGAATAGGTTTTCAAATTTTTCATTTTTGTCTTTAAGTTACACGAGGATATGAAACGTAGGAAATCTATCAGAATTTGAGGTACATACAGTAGGAGACATTCTGCAGCTTTTGATTCAGGTGACTGATTATCGTACTGTTTTTCTATTTAAATTTTACACGTTTCACATATCCTTATGAATTCTTCTAAAAGCTTTTCACTGTGTATTAACTGTCAAGTTAGGGTTCTTCGAATAGGAAGGTGCATCTATAAAGTTGAACACTATAAAGTTTTTTCTGTTCAACGAGCAAAACTTACTCAGAACAATGATTTTGAAGGTGCGTGATAAAGATCAGGAACTGCATTTGATCTACCGAGTTGTATCAACAAGTATTGAGAGAACTTGATGAAGCTTCTCTCAGGATAGTTGACCAACAAAAGCAGATTGATGAGCAAATGCTTATTCAGAAGAGAAAAGACTTTGAGCTCAAAATTCTTCAAGCTAAATTTGATAACCTCTCACATGAATATGATATTCTTAAATCAAGTGAAGAGAGCCTGAAAATTAAGATGTCTGCAATGAATAAATCCTCTAGAGCAATAGAGGAAATTCAAAGTTTCCAAAGACCTATGGCTCAAAAGAGTGGATTGGGATATGATCCATTCGAATCTTCACCCTGTCTTAGTGTTGCTTCAACAAGTAACACTAAGAGAGTCTTTGTTAGATCAGTGGCACAACAAGCTGAAAATGAAATAATTCAGCCACTGAACAAAGGAAATGGCAAAATGCATGAGATACCCACTCAAGTACTTCAGGGAACTAGGCCCATACCTAAGGAAAAGGCCAAAGCCCCTGAGTACAAGAGGAATGGTGTTCAGCAGAGTAGGCCAATGGAAGGGTAACTCATCTGAACAACATTCAGAGAAGTTGTCCAAGGTATGTTCAGCCTAGGCCAACTCCCCTGAGGAAACCTCACCTGAACAGACCTATGGTCAACTCTCCTCATAGGTACAATAAAATGAGACAACCAAAACCCTTCATGCCAAAGGGTAATGGTCATCTATATGCCCATCCTCAAAGATTCCCTCAAGTAGCACAAAGGACTCATAAGTTCAGGAGAAATGACAACTCTCCTGAACATACAGAGTCAATACTTTCACACATTCTTTCCCAAAGGCATTTAAGGGAAAAACTGTGTATGTTGATGCTAGAGGAAAGCAACTTAGCCACCTTGAATCAATCAGGGTAATTAGGCAAGTTTGGTTTCCTAAAGGTACAGCTAACCTCTCAGGACCCAAAATTCAAAGGGTACCTAAATCTTGATTACTGTAGGTACCAAAGGGCCACAAGAAGATGAGGAAATTGAACAAAAGAACAGCATGGTACTTGGACAGTGGATGTTCAAGGCACGTGACTGGAAACAAGGACCTCCTCACTGAATTTATTGAAAAAGATGGCCCAAATGTCACATTTGGAGACAGCTCACAAGCAACTACAAAAGGTTATGGTACCTTGATAATTGGTAATATCAAGGTAACCAATGTATCTTATTTGGTTGGTCTCAAATATAATCTCCTAAGTATAAGTCAGTTCTGTGATAAAGGATATAATGTTGAGTTCACAAGTAATAAATGCCTAATCAAAGATAAAACTCAACAAACTCTACTGACTGGAACTAGGAAAGGAAATGTGTATTTTGCTGACTGGGACAAGTCTACTGATGCTGCATGCTTTATTGCCAAGAGCTCAAATAAACAAAGTTGGTTATGGCATAAAAGGCTAAACCACCTAAACTTTAAATCCATGAATAAGCTTGCCAGAAATTCATTAGTTAAAGGACTGCCTAATGAAGTTTTCATTAAAGCTTCATTTAAAGGCAAACAGATTAAAGCTTCATTTAAAGGCAAACCAGTCATCTCTACTGAAAGGGTACTTGAACTGTTACATATGGACTTATTTGGACCAATTACACCTGCAAGCATAAATGGAAGAAAATACACATTGGTTGTAGTAGATGACTTCTCTAGGTTCACTTGGGTAGTATTTCTCCTTAATAAGAAGGAAACTCAAGTCAAACTCCCTGAACTACTAAAGAGACTGTCAAATGAGAAAAACCTTAACATTATCAAAATAAGATCTGATAAAGGCACTGAGTTCATTAATTCACACATCAATGAGTATTGCACTGATAATGGAATAGCCCATGAAACCTCAGCAGCTAGAACCCCTCAGCAGAATGGGGTAGCAGAAAGAAGAAATAGAACCTTAAAAGAAGCTGCTAGAACCTTAATTGCTGATTCAAATTTACCAAAGAGGTTTTGGGCTGAATCTATAAACACTGCATGCCATACTCAGAATAGATGTTTGATTACTAAGGGGCAAGGCAAAACCCCCTATGAACTCTGGAAAGGAAGAATGCCTAAAGTGTCATACTTTCACATCTTTGGTTGTAAGTGTTTCATACACAATAATGGGAAAGAACAGTTGAGAGCCTTTGATAGCAAAGTTGATGAAGGGATATTCCTTGGATATTCTCAAATTAGTAGAGCTTTCAGAGTCTACAACAAGAAAACCCTTATTGTGGAGGAAACACCTCATGTTGTGTTTGATGAATCCATTCATGAGTTCAGGAATGAGAACTTGGAATCTGAAGAAATCACACAAAGAACAACCAGACTGAGTCTAAAAGACAAAAACACTGAAGTCATAGATGTTGTCCAAGCCAACCTACCTGAAAACTTCACATTGGACAACAATCCTGAAGGCAATTCTCCTGAGGAAAATCCCACTGAAGGAAATGGTGAACTGAATGATCCAATCCCAGTTCACATCCAGGTAACTACTACCAATGAAGAAGCAGTCCCTACTGAGGTAGTTAATGGATCAAATAATCAAGGGGGAACTCAAAATGTTGAAAATGTCAATGTCCCTGACATTGAGGACAACACCCCTAATTATGATCCTGAATTAGATCCTGCATTCAATTATCCTGAATTTTATGATCAAAATGACTCAACTTCAGTAGAGGACAACTCTACTGAAGAGATCAGAAAAAGAAGGACTTGGTTGTCTGACCATCCTACTGATCTAATACTTTCAAGTACTCTCACACATTCAACACTGCACACAAAACTGATCTTTCAAAGGATAAACATTCAAAGACTGTGCAAGACTGATTTGGACAAGTTCCCTGAAAACTGAACTGTATTGAATTGACAAAGTGATTTTCAGAACTTTAAAGGAGTCTAAACTAAAAGGGCCAACCACTATTCCGCACATATAACTCCTCTAGATAGTTATTCAACTGAGTACTCTATAGTACTTAGTAGTCTGATTATCTTAGAAGAGTTAATCATCTTCAGCAGAGTTGTCCAAGACAACCTTGCTGAGCTTTGGTTTGATCAAAGTTAAAAAGAATTTGCAAACAAGTGTATTTCCCCCCCCCCCCCATACACTTGTTATATACTCCTTTCAGGACCAACAAGTGGTATCAGAGCAGGGGTTCAAAGACCACTGCTTCTGAAAAGCCATCTTGGTTTTCAAAATCACATTTTTAGTGTGGTCACTGAACTGATCTATCTGAAATCCTTTGTATCCATTATCTAACCCTTCTTGAAGAAATGGCAAGAGGAAACAACAACAACAACAACCAGAACCAGCAGCAAAATCCTGATCAGAACATAAATGCTGCAGTTCCACCTCCTGCTGTTCAAGGATTGGACAATATGGCAACAAATCCAGTCAATCACATATCTCATCACAAATTGCCCATGTTCTCAATTGATAATTATGATTTCTGGAAAATCAGAATAAGGGCTCATCTTGCATCTCTTCACACTGACATGCTGAGAGTGATCACAAGAGGTCCTTTTGTGTTCACCTTTGTCAATCCCAGAGTCACTGAGGCTCAAAGGGCAGATACAAGAGATGTGCTCCCCAAAGATGAAGATGACTTCACTGTTGATGAAAAGAGGAAGGATAACTTGAATTATCTTGCAATGAATACCCTCTATCAAACAATTCCAGATGCAATCATGGGAAGGGTCTACCACTACACAACTGCCAAGGAGATATGGGATACTCTTGCAGAAATGTGTGAGGGCACTGAGAAAATCAAGGAGAATAAGCTCCAAGTGGCAGTGCAGAAGTTTGAACAGTTCACAATGGAGTCTGAAGAGTCCATTGATAAATTTGCTGGTAGATTCACTGATGTGATGAATGAGATCAACTCATTAGGCAAGGTGTACTCCAAAAGAGAAGTTGGATTGAAGATCTTGAGAAGTCTCACTCAAAAGTGGGATGTTTATGCTGTAATGATGCAAAATACCAAAGATCTCTCCACCATGCCCATGCAACAAATCTTCTCTGAACTCAAAGCTTATGAGTTCGACCTCAATAGAAGAAAGCCTGTTGAGGAACCTTAAAATCCTACTAAGGGAGTGGCATTCAAAGCCAAAACTGCTGAACCAGAAATGCAGTCCACTCCAAGATCATCAAAGTCAGTCTCCAAGACTGAAATGAAGGAGGAACTAGCCTTGATGGCTAGGAGATTTGAAAATTTAAATTCAAGGTTTGGTAGATACAAGAAATTCTACCAGGACAACAAATTCAGGAGAAGGTACAACTCTCCTGAAGCTCAAGCTGAGGTCAAAAAGCCTGATGAGAAAAGATCAGAGGACAAGTACTCTGATAGGAGAAGGTCCAATAGAGCTGAACCTTCATCATCAAGAAGAAGAGAAGAACCAAAGAAGGATGATGATGAAGATCTTTGCTATAACTGCAAAAAGAAAGGGCACTTCCAGTATGACTGCCCTGAACTGAGCTCTAAAGAAAGAAGAGAGAGACAATCCAAAAGAGACAGAAAGTTCACCAATAGAAAGGCCATGATGGCTGGTGAAGAATCTGATAGTGCTGAAAGCTTCAACTCTTCTGATGGACTGTTCTCCAACAGTGATGATGATGATGATGTCTGCAACATGGCTCTTGAGGATGATGAGGTATCCTCTACTTCTAGTTCACCATCATTCATCTCACAAAACAATAGTGAGGTCAACTTGAAACTTTCCCTTGGAAAGTTGATGGAAGATTTCACTATGTTACAAGAATTTCATGATAACTGTGTGAGAGAAAATGAAAGATTGGCTATTGAGCTTGCCAAAACTTCTGAGGTAGTTGTTGATGTCAAATCTACTGAGTTGTATCAACAAGTCTTGAGAGAACTTGAGGAAGCAAATCTCAGGATAGTTGACCAACAAAAGGAGATTGATGATCAACTTCTCTCTCAGAAGAGAAAAGATTTTGAACTTAAAATTCTAAATGCCAAGTTTGAAAATCTCTCACATGAATATGATATTCTTAAAACAAGTGAAGAGAGCCTGAAATTAAAGATGTCTGCTCTGAAGAAATCCTCTAGAGCAATAGAGGAAATTCAGAGTTATCAAAGACCTATGGCTCAGAGAAGTGGATTAGGTTTTGATCAATTTGAATCTTCACCTTGTCTTAGTGTTGCCTCTACAAGTAACACTAAGAGAATCTTTGTTAAGTCAGTGGCACAAACTGAAAATGAAGTAAATCAGCCACTGAACAAAGGAAATGGCAAAATGGATGATCTGCCTACTCAAGTGCTTCAGGAGAATAGGCCAAAACCTAAGGAAATGGCCAAAGCTCCTGAACATAAGAGGAATGTTGGTCAGTAGAGTAGACCCAATGGAAGGGCAACTCTCCTAAACAATGTTCAGAGGAGTTATCCAAGGTATAATCAGCCTAGGCCAACTCTTCTGAGAAAGCCTCAGCTGACTAGACCTAAGGACAACTACCCTCAAAGGCAAAATAAAATGAGACAACCAAAACCCTTAATGCCAAAGGGTAATGGTCATAAGAAAGCCTTTCCTCAAAGATTCCCTCAAGTAGCACAAAGAACTCATAAGTTCAGGAGATTTGACAACTCTCCTGAAACCTAAAGAGTTAACACATTCACACATACTTTCCCCAAGGCATTTAAAGGAAAGACAGTGTATGTAGATGCTAGAGGAAGACAACTTAGCCACCTTGAATCAATCAGGGTTATTAGGCAAGTTTGGGTTCCTAAAGGTACAGCTAACCTCTCAGGACCCAAAACTCAAAGGATACCTAAACCAATCTAATTGCAGGTACCACTGGGCCACAAGAAGAGGAGTATGAGCAAAAAGTCAGCATGGTACCTTGACAGTGGATGTTCAAGGCACATGACTGGAAACAAGGAACTCCTCACTGATTTTATTGAAAAAGAAGGCCCAAATGTCACATTTGGAGACAACTCACAAGCAACTACAAAAGGTTATGGTACTTTGATGATTGGTAACATCAAAGTATACAATGTGTCTTATGTGGCTGGTCTCAAGTATAATCTCCTAAGTATCAGTCAATTCTGTGATAAAGATTTTAATGTTGAGTTTTCTAGTGGAAAATGTTTAATCAAAGATAAGACTCAACAAATTCTATTGACTGGAACTAGGAAAGGAAATGTGTATTTTGCAGACTGGGACAAGTCTACTGATGTTTCATGCTTCATTGCTAAGAGTTCTAGTGAACAAAGTTGGTTATGGCATAAAAGATTAAACCACTTGAACTTCAAAACAATGAACAAGATTGCTAGAAATGCATTAGTTAAAGGACTACCTAATGAGGTTTTCATTAAGGAGCATGTTTGCAAACCATGCCAAGAGGGAAAACAGATTAAAGCCTCATTCAAAGGAAAACCAGTCATCTCTACTGAAAGGGTACTTGAACTTCTACATATGGACTTATTTGGACCAATTACCCCTGCAAGCATAAATGGTAGAAAATACACATTGGTTGTAGTAGATGACTTCTCTAGGTTCACATGGGTAGTATTCCTCCTTAATAAGAAGGAAACTCAAGTCAAACTGCCTGAACTTCTAAAGAGATTGTCAAATGAGAAAAGCCTTAACATTATTAAGATAAGATCTGATAAAGGCACTGAGTTCATAAATTCATACATCAATGAGTATTGCACATCTAATGGAATAGCTCATGAAACCTCAGCAGCTAGAACTCCTCAACAAAATGGAGTTGCAGAAAGAAGAAATAGAACCTTAAAAGAAGCTGCTAGAACCTTAATTGCTGATTCAAATTTACCAAAGAGGTTTTGGGCTGAAGCTATAAACACTGCATGCCATACTCAGAATAGATGTTTGATTACTAAGGGGCAAGGCAAAACCCCCTATGAACTCTGGAAAGGAAGAATGCCTAAAGTGTCATACTTTCACATCTTTGGTTGTAAGTGTTTCATACACAATAATGGGAAAGAACAGTTGAGAGCCTTTGATAGCAAAGTTGATGAAGGGATATTCCTTGGATATTCTCAAATTAGTAGAGCTTTCAGAGTCTACAACAAGAAAACCCTTATTGTGGAGGAAACACCTCATGTTGTGTTTGATGAATCCATTCATGAGTTCAGGAATGAGAACTTGGAATCTGAAGAAATCACACAAAGAACAACCAGACTGAGTCTAAAAGACAAAGACACTGAAGTCATAGATGTTGTCCAAGCCAACCTACCTGAAAACTTCACATTGGACAACAATCCTGAAGGCAATTCTCCTGAGGAAAATCCCACTGAAGGAAATGGTGAACTGAATGATCCAATCCCAGTTCACATCCAGGTAACTACTACCAATGAAGAAGCAGTCCCTACTGAGGTAGTTAATGGATCAAATAATCAAGGGGGAACTCAAAATGTTGAAAATGTCAATGTCCCTGACATTGAGGACAACACCCCTGATTATGATCCTGAATTAGATCCTGCATTCAATTATCCTGAATTTTATGATCAAAATGACTCAACTTCAGTAGAGGACAACTCTACTGAAGAGATCAGAAAAAGAAGGACTTGGTTGTCTGACCATCCTACTGATCTAATACTTGGTGATCCAAGTATAGGAGTCAAAACAAGGAGATTTCATGGTGAAAGTGCTCTTTTCTGTTGTTTCTTGTCAGAGCAAGAACCAAGTGATATTGAAGAAGCACTTCAACATGCCAATTGGATCACAGCCATGCAGGAAGAACTGAGAATCAATTCACCAGAAATGAAGTATGGGAGCTGGTGGATAGACCTTCACATCAAGATGTTATTGGAACAAAATGGGTGTTCAAGAACAAGAAGAATGAGAATGATGTGATTGTCAGAAATAAAGCAAGACTTGTGGCAAAGGGCTATTGCCAACATGAAGGCATTGACTATGATGAGACATTTGCACCTGTGGCAAGGCTAGAAGCAATAAGGCTCTTTCTAGCCTATGCAGCCCACAAGAGGTTCAAAGTGTACCAAATGGATGTCAAGAGTGCCTTTCTGAATGGTGTCTTGAAAGAAGAAGTCTATGTGGAGCAACCCCCTGGTTTTGAGGTTGGAAACCAAGTTTACAGATTGAAGAAGGCTCTATATGGACTCAAGCAAGCCCCTAGGGCTTGGTATGATACACTGTCACAATTTCTCTTGGATCATGGATTCACCAAGGGAACTGTGGACAGAACACTCTTCAGAATATCTGAAGGAGAGGACATCTTGCTTGTCCAAATTTATGTGGATGACATAATATTTGGATCTCCCAATGAAAAGCTATGTGAAAAATTCTCAAAGCTCATGCAAAGCAAGTTTGAGATGTCCATGATGGGGTTGATGAACTTCTTTTTGGGTCTTCAAGTCAAGCAATCAAAAGAAGGAATCTTCATCAACCAAGCTAAGTACACCAGAGAAATGATCAAGAAGTTTGGGTGTACAACTAGCAAGCCAGTAAGGATCCCAATGAACACAAATTGGAAGATGGATCCTGATGAGAGTGGTGTTCCAACCAACTCCACTGAGTATAGAGGAATAATTGGATCACTCCTCTATCTCACTGCCAGCAGACCTGACATCACCTTTGCAGTAGGTGTTTGTGCAAGGTTTCAAGCAAATCCTAAGAAAAGCCATCTTGAGGCTGCAAAGAGGATCTTGAGGTACCTCAAAGGCACTGAGAATCTAGGCCTTTGGTACCCTGCTGATGACAACATTGAGTTAACTGGCTACTCAGATGCTGATTATAGAGGTTGCAGAATTGATAGAAAGTCCACTTCAGGGACTTGTCAATTCTTAGGCAACAAACTAATATCTTGGTTTTCCAAGAAGCAAAACACAGTGGCTACTTCCACCACTGAAGCTGAGTATGTTGCAGCTGGAAGTTGTTGTGCTCAAATCCTTTGGTTGAGACAACAACTCAGAGATTACAAAGTCAACTCTACTGAAGTGCCAATATTCTGTGATAACAGTAGTGCAATTGCAATATCACAAAATCCTATATTGCACACAAGATGCAAACATGTGGACATCAAGCATCACTTCATTAGAGATCATGTGGAGAAGAAGGACATAAAGTTGGTCAAGATCCACACAGATCATTAAAAAGCTGATATTCTAACAAAGCCACTTGCAGAGGCAAGGTTTCTGGAGCTATCAGCAGAGTTGGGTTTACTTGATCCAGGGAAGTTGGACAAGTAAAATCCATTGGAATTAATTGGAGTAAGGGGAATTAAAATAGTTTTCAGCAGACTTGGTCAAGTCTACTGAAATTCAGAAGAGATGGCCTCAAATATTCAGGACACCTGTCCATTGAATCTCAGGACACTTGTCCACATATTGTCAGGACACTTGTCCAACTGGGGTCAGATAAGTTGTCATGGCTATCAAACTATTTTCTTGGTTTGATAAGCACCTAATTTGGGTAATCATTGCCTATTTTGATATCTGTCTCATTCCTTTTACAGATATCACCTTTTTGGGATTTTAATTTGTCTCCCACCCAAAAGGTCACTTTCCATGCATTTAATGCCAAGATTTAACTCTTGTTTGCATTAAACATTTCAAGCCATGATCTATCTCGAAAACTTCCCAAACATTAACCAATATTTAATAACTTCCACATTTGAATAGAAAATAGTTTTTCACTGTTTCATTGGTTAATGACCATTGGATCAAAACTGGCCAACCCCCCTGAAATCAATCCTAGCCATCCAAATTGAAATTTCCTTTTTCATCCATCGTTGAAAAACTCTTGAGACTCACCAACTCATTGACAAACATTCTTTTTAGAATATTCACAAGTCTTAAGAACTCCCCACAAACACTTCTTCCCCAAGTATTCGAAACCCTAGCCTTCATCTTCTTCAAGCTCTCTCAAAACTCTCTCAAATTAACTTCTGTAACCTTCAATGGCTCCCAAAGCTAAGCCTGAAATGGTTGTGGATTTCACCAATAGAGACTTAGACCTTGATTTTGGGTATCTAAGTCACAAAAACAACCTTACCTTTGAGCCAATCCTCTCTTTTGAGAGTGAAGATCCTGCAGTTACCCCAACTCAAAGATGGCTAAGGAGAGCAGGTCTTCAAAGGTTCATGCAAGAGAAGCCAGATTCTTGCCTTGAATCTTACATGGCTGAATTCTTTGCCTTTCTAAAATGGAGAGGCAAACCTGAAGATGGTGAAGTGTCAACAAGATTATCTTTTGTTGCAGAGGGAGAAGAGGAGGAAAGATTCCATAGAGTGAAATTCTCAGTGGAAGAGGTTGATGCTGCCTTTGGATTGCCTTCAGAGGGAAGGAATCCTGAATTCTATGGAAATGGACTTGAACAAGAAATTGCTCAAGAATGGCTAATTACTCCAGGGCCATTATCCTCTACACAGCACAAGAAAACTCTCAAACCACAATTCCTTAATCTGTTTGAGGTTGTTGCTAAAAGCTTGCTTAGCAACACTGGGAGCTTTTAGCAGGTCAGCCAACCCAGAATTAGAATCATGGCTGCTGTAATTGATGCTAGTGACAAGGGCATCAAATTCGATTGGAGGACCTTCATCTTGTCTGAGATGATGAAGGAAAAGGCCAAGTTCAAAGTCAAAGTTCACAACAAGGTTGTGATGGAAGGCAAACTGAGATATTGCACAAGGGCAAGTCTCCTGATTGAAAAATTTGCTCACTATTCTGAGATGCAAACCTTTGCAAAGCCCCTCCCAGCCCAGAAAATAATGTTCAGAAAACTCAGCAAGAAAACTGAGCAAAGGAGGATGCTTATGGCCAAACCTTCTGAAGAAAAGGTGGAGGAGAAGCCAAAATTAAAAAGGAGGACAAAGGCCAGAGTGGTAAAAACAAGGAAGATGTCTCAAATCCCCTCAGAAGACACCACTGGGGCATCAACTGAAATTGAAGATGTTGCTGAAGAAGGTGTGCAAGTGCCTTCTGATCACTCAGAAGAGTTGAGACAGAAGTATAATGAAACTAGACAGAATTCTAGAGGTGATAAGAGGATCAGGGAAGTTGTCCCTGAAAAATATGGTGAAGGAAGTGGGAGCAGTAGGGCCAGCAAGAGAAGGGCCAAGCCTACTGACAAGGTGTTGGAGCTTCAGGAGGAAAGGTCTCTCCAACTTGCTCTAAGGTAGAGCAGAGCTGAAAGCAGGACCAAATCCAAGTCAAGGACCAACTCATCTGGTTCTGGAACTCCAGAATCCAAGGTCCCTGAAGGTCAACCAATAGAGGCCAACATCCCTGAAATCCAGAACCCTGAGCCCAACTCCCCTGAAACCCACATAACCCCAATTAACCAACCAATCACCCCCATTAATCTTACAAAGAGATACTCTCCTGAAGGGAGTGTGCAAAGAAGTGGGATATATGTGCTAGCTGATTTAGTAGTAGATGAGACAAGGCTGCAATCACCCCTTGATTCATCCATGCTCAACTACTCAAAACTCTTAGAAGCTGCACTTCAAGAGCCAACCCCTGCTAGTAAAGCCCCTTCAGATCCATTGCTCTCTAAAGCAACTGAAGTACCTTCAATTGCAACCAACCCTTCTGAAGCCAATATCCCTGAACTCAACCTTCCTGAAGCCACATTAGGAGAACCCAGAGCCAACTCCCCAATAACCCAAAGTCCCCATTCTAGTGGAGATGAGGAGGAGTATACTTATGAGAGTATGCTCAGAGGAGGAGCCAAGGCTACTGTGGACAGTTTGTATCCACAACTTGCTGAATTTCCAAGAATTCAGAAGATGTTCCATGATTTAAGGATGCTTGTTGATGTGAAGGACAAGTCTATGATGGAGATATCACAAATCATCCAAGATAAGGGTGCAAACTGGTGGCAAGTAGAGGAAAACAGATTGCTACACTTTGCTGGAGTTTTAAAGACAAGATTCCTCATTGATGAAGAAGTTTTTGCAAAGCTGGTAGATGATAAGGTCAATGAGGAAAAGGAAAGAAAATCTAAGGGCATCAGACACCCTGATAGTAGCTCAAATGATGATGATTCCCCTGATGATCCCTCAAACCCTTCAAAACCCAACCCTCCTAAAACCCCTCAAGCCAACCTCCCTGAATCTTTTCAACCCAAGCCTTCTGTATCAGCCAGACTTTTCAACCCTCCTAAAACCTATCATAGGAAAGGCTCTGTATCTTCAGAGGTGTTGACCATGGGTGGTAACACAACCAAGGACACATCTGCCAATGAAGGTTCTTCTGAGCCCAAGGCACAGCCTAAAGATGTTGAGGTTCCTGTTTTAGAAGCTGGTTTGGTTAAGGCCTATTCAGTGTCAGGAGAGTTGGACACTGATCAGCCCTTAATCATTCAGGATGACTCAGTGGCTGATGATATAAGCACTGTGATCTCCCCACAACTGCCATCTTTGAACCTTGTTGAAGGTGGAGATGCTGCAGGATTAGGTGATGGAGTTGAAAAGGAGATGTTAGTGGAAAAACCAGAGGGAGTATTAGATGAGAGAGATGTGGTGATCACTAGGATAGTGAGTGTACCACCAAATGAGGCTGATATAAGTGAGGAAGGGCAGGCTATTCTTGAAGTCAAATCTGAACTTCAGGAATCCCTTGAGGAGAGGAGGCCTGTACCTTTAAGTGAGGACATTATCAATGAAGGGAGAAAAGAAATAGTTGAAAATGAGGAGAAGGCTGCTGATGTATCAGAGTCTTGTGAAA
Source organism: Galeopsis tetrahit (assembly GCA_963675135.1). Classification (NCBI taxonomy): domain Eukaryota; kingdom Viridiplantae; phylum Streptophyta; class Magnoliopsida; order Lamiales; family Lamiaceae; genus Galeopsis; species Galeopsis tetrahit. Next base: position 28,939,253 of record OY776129.1, on the reverse strand, counting down.
AAGAAATTGAGGGAGAAAAGTGTGTTTTTACTGACTCATTTGATTTGTCTGATATTGCAGGTATAAGTTTTGAACAAATATTTGCAGATGACCTCTTGACAGATGCTCCCATCCAAGTTGATAGTGGATCAGCACAAGCCTTGCTTGGGATGCAATCAGAGAAGTTGGACTTCCTGGCTCATCAAGTCCAAACAGCTCATGCAGAAACTTCTGGAGCTTTAGATGAGCATGGAAGAACTCTGGCATCTGTAGAAATGAGATTAACTGGCTCTGAAGATGTGGTTCTACCCACACTAGAAGCAAGGATAGAGGGAGTGGAATCTGGTCTTCAAACCATTTCCACTGAAGTCATCAAAGCCAAGAATACCATGAAGTCAGTATCCAAAGATGTCAAGAAAGAGCAAAGCTTGCTAAGGAATAACCACAACAGGAATGTGAAGACCTTGAGATCAGTGGTTAAGCAAGCTCTTGGAAGAAAGACTGCCCTGCAGAGGAAAAGAGCTGAAGAACAAAGGCTGGCTATGGTGAAGGCAGCCTCAGAAAAGTTTTCCCAAGAAGTGTTGGCCAACATTGCTGAAGGTGCAGTGGCCAACCTCACTGAGCTCCTTAAAGCCCAATTAGATTCATCTCTGAAAGCAACCATGGAGGAGGTTGTCCAACAAAAGATGAAGCCTGTTCTAGCCTTTCTAAGCTTGAGCAGTGATAGAATGCAGAATATACATGATGAAAATGTATACTTGTTGGAAGAAATGAAATCTCTAACCCAAGCCCAGTCCTTGATGGCATCAACTATGAGTGAACTGAAGCCTGAATGCTTTGATGCTGCCAAAAAGGGGGAAAGGGAAAGAGCAAGGGCAAAAGGTGCCTTAGTGATTGGAAGCCCAGTCAAGGGTAAGGACAAAGCTCCTGAGGGAAAAGGAAAGGAACCAGCAGTGCTGAACTTGGAAGAATTGGATGAAGAGGAGCAGTTAGCACTTGCTTTGAAAAACTCAATGGCCTCAGCTCAAGAGGAAAGAGTGAGGTTACAGCAAAGGCCAGGTGGTGAAGTGTCTGGTTTGTACAAAGATACTGAAGGTGCCCAAACAAGAGGAAAGATCAAGAGGGCAAAAGGAAAGAAAAGACAAGCTGAGAAATTCACTGATTTTCCCAACAGCCTTGATCTACCACCTGAATTCAGAATTGATGATGATGAGCCTATCTCAAAGAAGGCCAAAGCTGCTGAAGAAGACAAGAATGTTGAAGTGTCCAAAATTGCTGAAAAGGACAAGTCTTCTGAATCTGCCAGAAGTGCTGAAGGTCCCAAGTCCACTGAAGATGTTGAAGAGCTATTTGCTGAAGGATTTGGACCTAAACCTAAGAAGAAGACAACTGTCCTAGCTCATGATCCATCAAAGCTGTTTCATGAAGGGTATGGCAAAGACCCTGAAACTCAACAGAAACTGGCCATGATGAGGGCCCAAGAGAAGATGGACTTGATAGATGAAGCTAATAGAGCAAGAGACAAAAGAAGAGCAGACTTCCAGAAGCCTAGAAGGAAGAGAGCAACTTACAACAAGATGAAGCCACATCTGCTGATCCCAATGGACACCAAATATCCTCACTTGGATAAATGGATGCCAATTCAGCTGAATGACTCATGGGAGGAAGCCAAAAGGGAGTTTTTCTATGACCAATATGTCATTGACAGATGGAATGGAAGAGATGCCAACTCCACTTTTGCTGAGTTCATGATAGAGTATTACAGAGAGCTTTATCAACAATTGCTTGCAGCTGCTGACATTGCAAGATTTGAACTCACAGCTCCCAAGCCAATCATATACATGCCTCCAAAGCTTGAAGGGTGGATTGACCAGGCAAGAATCCTGAAGGAATTCACTGAGATCCTCAAGCTGAACAAGATGGTTCTTGGACCTAAGGGAACAAACCAAGAAGCCATGGCCTTGAAAAGGAGAGTGTGGGCACAATATGGGATGTTGCCACCTCCTGAGGATGATCTCTGAAATGGCTAAGTCCTCTGACCCTTTTTGATTAGTCAACTATGCTAAAGTTGGTCAAGACTGTTGATGTGGTGTGATAATCTGATTGCTCTAATATGCATTGGTTGCTCATATACAAGTATTTACTTTGATATCTGATGATTTGCTCTTGAAGATCCAAATGCTGATAAGTGTTTTGGTTTTTGCTCTGATACTAGAAGATACTCTGATACTTGAAGATCTAGATACTTTGAAGTAATTAAGTTGCTTAAGCTCTGATACTCTAGATCTTACATTTGCGGAAAAAAAAAAGTTACGGTCCTCTTTTTGCTTGCAACACCCCCAAAGTTGCGGTCCTTAAAAAATAATTTTCCCTACTTTGAAGAAGGCTTTGGACCTGAACCAAAGAAGAAAGTTCCAATGTTAGCTGATGATCCTTCCAAACTCTTTGCTGAGGGTTTTGGAAAAGATGCTGAAACACAGCATAAGTTGAGCATGATGAAAGCATGTTGGGAATAAAATGAGATATGTTTTGATTCAATACCAAAACCCCCTGAGACATGCCTAAGTCAAGATGATTATGTTCTAAGAATGTTAGAACATATAGAATTAAGGCTAGAAGAGAAGCTGGTATGTTAGGCAGCTCTTAGTTTAATAGATGCATAATTTGAGGGGGAACCTATGCTTTGAAGTGTATCTAGCACAAGTCCCCTCAAGGCTCAAATTCTGGAACAACCACTAAGCCTAATGAAGGCCAAGAATGCTGATCAGGAGAGTTGTCCAGGAGTGTTGTCTCAGCTAAGTTAAGCAAAGATGAAATCTTCTGAATGCTTGAGGTCAACCATGCTGAAAGTTAAAGACAACAAGGCCCTAAAAGATACTCAAAGAATCATGCTAAGATCACTCTCAAGTGAAGCAAATGGCAAGAGCCAAGTCATCTGAAATGAGCAAGCTAACCTTGCTGATAAGCAAGACTACTGATAGTGATAAGGAGAGTTGTCCAGTTGATAAGGAGTGTTGTACTATCATTGGAACAACCTTCAGAAGCCATGTCCAAGTCCTAACAAGAGAATCTTAAAGTCAGACTTTGGGAAGAGTGTTGCAGAATGAAGACAAAACTTAAACAGCCGTTTATTTCCCAAATGAGGACATGTCACTATCAAGATTCTGTCTTCAAAGTTGAAGAACTAAAAGAAGACATTTATGGACTTTTGAGGCTGCCTCTCCAATGGGCAAATCCTTCAATTGTCTATAAATACAGAAGTGTGAAGACCATTTTGAAGCACCTCAACACAATCCAACATTAGACAAGTTCTTACAAGCTAGAGTGCTTTCAAAGCCTTCAAAGACTATCTTAGTCTTCAAACACTTCATCTAAGCTGAACTACATTGTATATCCATACACAAGCTTAGAGAGATATCCTATCCTTATACACTGATCTTCATTGTAAAGGATATCTCATTAGTTGGAACCTTACTTCAACCCTTATACCTTTCAAGAGTGAAAGTGAGAAGGTTGTAGTAGTAGAAGTGGTAGGAGCTGACTGTTAAGAGAAGAACAGTTCAATTCTGAGTTGAGAAGAGGGTACTAGGACTCTAGACATCCTAGGGATCAATTCACCAAGGAGTGGTGTTATTGATCAAGTGCACCTTGGCACTATAAAACAAGTTAATTCCAAGAGTGAAGGAATTATCCTGTTCAATCAGGGAAAGTGGATGTAGGAGCTTGAGTCTCTGAACCACTATAAATTCTTGTGTTGATTTACTTTCAAGTACTCTCACACATTCAACACTGCACACAAAACTGATCTTTCAAAGGATAAACATTCAAAGACTGTGCAAAACTGATTTGGACAAGTTCCCTGAAAATTGAACTGTATTGAATTGACAAAGTGATTTTCAGAACTTTAAAGGAGTCTAAACTAAAAGGGCCAACCACTATTCCGCACATATAACTCCCCTAGATAGTTATTCAACTGAGTACTCTATAGTACTTAGTAGTCTGATTATCTTAGAAGAGTTAATCATCTTCAGCAGAGTTGTCCAAGACAACCTTGCTGAGCTCTGGTTTGATCAAAGTTAAAAAGAATTTGCAAACAAGTGTATTCCCCCCCCCCCCATACACTTGTTATATACTCCTTTCAGGACCAACAAAGCCCAAGAGAAAATGGAGCAGTTGATGGAAGCAAACAGGGCTAGAGACAAAAGGAGGGAGAACTTCCAGAAGCCAAGAAGGAAGAGAGCCACCTACAACAAACTAAAGCCTCAACTGCTGATCCAGATGGATACCAGATATCCTCACATGGATAAATGGGTTCCCATTCAGCTGAATGATGAGTGGGAAGACGCAAAGAGGGAGTTTGTCTATGACTTCTATGTCATATGCAGATGGATGGAAGAGGATCCCAACTCCATATTCACTCAGTTTATGTTTGACAATCACAGGGAGCTATATCAGAAATTGCTTGCTGCAGCAGATATGGCAAGGATTGAATTCAAAGCCCCTGGTCAAATCATATACATGCCCCCAAAGAAAGATGGCTTCATTGATCAGTCTCCGATATTTCAAGAGTTTTTTCAGATTCTGAAAATGGAAAAACTGAAACTGGGGCCTAAGGGAACCAATCAAGAGGCAATGAAGTTGAAGAAGAGGGTCTGGGCACAATATGGGATGGTGCCACCTCCTGGAGATAGTCTCTGAATCTGCTAAGTCCTCATGTCCCTTACTTGCTTTAAGTGCTGAATTGGATGAATATTTGCTCATGGCTGCTGATATTCCTGGAATGATTATGTCTGCTGAAATTTGCCCAAATCTGCTGATCCATATTTTGCTCTGATCACATGTTTTCCTATGTATTTGCTCTGATCAAATGATGTTTCATATGTAATTCCTCTGATTAATGCTCTGATAAGTTTTATGCTTGTAATGTTTATGATTATATGAATGATAGTTGAATATTTTGTGAATCAAGAGATAACATCTCATTGTCTCAACTTTCCTGACTTAAACATATATGCACTTAAACTGTGATTACACTAACATGTTTCTTTCAGGAAATTTGACCTTAGTCACATCTACTGAAGATATATGTAATAAGTGTATTCAAGTCACCTTTGCATAGTTTGTATATGTTTTGGCATCATCAAAAAGGGGGAAATTGTTGGGAATAAAATGAGAATTTTGATTAAGATACCAAAACCCCTTAAGACATGCCAAATAGATAAGTCAAAATGATATGAACATGTTTCAGGAATTAGGCTAGTTGAGAAGCTGGAATGTTAGGCAGCTCTTAGTACATTTAGATGCACAAGTTGAGGGGGAACATATGCCTAGAAGACTACAAGCATTAAGTCCCCTCAAGGCTCAGAATCAATTTGACCTTAAGTCTGCTGAAGCACTTATTGGACAACTGTGTTGATCAAGTCAGCTCAGTTATGTTGCAACCTCTCAGAAGATCATTTCAATGGAACACATCATCAAGACCAACTCTACTGATGTATATGTCAAAGCTCAGAAGAGTTGAACAGCAGAAATGTCTCAGCACACTTGAACCAGAACAGTTCCAAGAAAAGGCCAACTATGCTGAGAAGGTCAAATCTACTGATATGAAGTCTTGAAAGCTCAAGAACCATCAAGAGACATGAATTGAAATAAAAAGAGCCAAGTCATCTGAAGAGCAAAGCCAACATTGCTGATAAGTAAAATCTGCTGAATCTGATAAGCAGAATTGTCCAGATGATAAGGAAGGTTGTCCTTATCATAAGACCAATGATCAGAAGTGATGTCCATGTTTGATCAAGTGAATCTTGAAGTCAGACATTGGGAAGAGTGATTCAAAGTCAAGACAAAGTGCTCACAACCGTTTACTTCCCAAATTAAGGACATGTCACTTTCAAGAAACTGTCTTCCAGTTGCAGAGTTCAAGGAAGACAAATATAGGCAATTTGAGGCTGTCTCTCCAACGGGCAAATCCTCAAATTGTTCTATAAATACATGAAGTGTGGAAACCATTGAAGGCATCCAACAAGCAGGAACTAAGACAACAATTCTGAGATACAAAGCCTTCAAGCTTTCATAGAAACATTCTTAGTTTCCAGAAACACTTCAACTTAAGTTGAACCTCATTGTATATCCATACAAAGCTTAGAGAGATATCCTATCCTTTTACACTGAGCTCATTGTAAAGGATATCTCAAACTAGTTGGAACCAACATCAACCCTTATACCTTTCCAAAAGAGAGATAGAAGGTTGTTGTAGTAGAAGTGGTAGGAATTGACTGTTGAGAGAAGAACAGTTCAATTCTGAGTTGAGAAAGAGAACTAGGACTCTGATATCCTAGGGATCAAGGCACCAAGGAGTGGTGTGGTTGACCAATTGCACTTTGGCACTCTAAAACAAGTAATTCCAAGAGTGAAGGAATTATCCTGTTAAACCAGGGAAAGTGGATGTAGGAGTTTGAGTCTCTGAACCATTATAACTCTTGTGTTGATTTACTTTCAAAGTACTTTCATTCAAACAACACATTCATACACTGCACACAAATTGACCTTTCAAAGACATATACACAAGGTTGTGCAAAACTGTATTGGGACAAGTCCCCTGAAACCAGTTTAAGTGTTAAGAAGATTTCAGTAATTAAAAGGAGTTTAAACTAAAGGGTCAACCACTATTCCACACATATAACTCACTTAGATAGTTATTCAACTAAGTACTCAATAGTACTTAGTAGCTTGATTATCTTTTAAAAGTTATTCATATCAGAAGAGTTTTCCAGGACAACCTTGCTGAAGCCAGTTTTTAGTTAAGTTTGAAAAGGATTTGCACACAAGTGTATTCCCCCCCCCCCCCCCCCATACACTTGTTATATACTCATTTCACAACCAACAATTAGTTGTGTGAAATTCAGCAGCTGAACGTAACTTAATCTCAGATCTAGGTCTGCCAAGAATGTCATAAGACATTGGAGGTGCATACTTGACAGGCCTTTTGTGGACTGGGTCCAGCTTTGCCTTGGTTGTTTTCGGTTGAGACTTCTTAAAAGAGGGTCTCTACTGAACACAACTCTTCTGTTGTTCAAGTACCATCTTTAGCAGTTGACCATATGTCTTCTGCTTCAGAAGGCGCAACTTTTCTCTCGAATCTTGTGGTCTGCCACCATGTCTGGTGATGATAAAATTCATCTTGAGATATGTTGGAACAACAGGAGCTGGCTTGGGATTTAAGATAACAACCTTTGGTTCTTGCAAGCTCGGGGTTGTTTCAGTTACTGGAGTAGCAGTCTCACTAGGAGTTGAACTCTTAGGTGGAGAAGAATGTTCTTCAAGAATACAACAGCCGTGCTCCTCTTCTGATTCTTCAGCTAGGTTCTCACCTTGCTGATTGACAGGAGATTTGCCTTCATAGCCTATTCCTGACTTTTCTTTTCGACCTCTAGGAACGCCACTAATCAGATTAAGAGCTTCTTTCGATCTGTTAATCTCGGCTACCTTTAGGTCTAAAAGATTCTTCTCTTCTGTAAGCTTTTCATTGGTGCTGAGGAGTTCATTATACTTTGATTTCAGAGCTTGAAATTGTTCTGTTTCCACAGCATGAGTCATCAGCTGATTCTTGTGCACATGAGTCAGAACTGAGTGCTGATTTTTTAGCTAAGAAAGCTCTTCAGTCAGTCTCTCATTCATCTTCACTAGCTTGGAATCAGCTTCAGGCTTAAGCTGTTTCAGTTGAACAATATATGCTCTTAATTTCATAGTTTCTTCCTCAGCAGCCATATAAGCTAATGTATCCATACTGAGATCAATCTGCAATTGTTCACAAGTGAACTGAAGGTGATCTGCAGAGTCGGCATCAGATGAGTCGGACTCATCTGTTTGTGAGAAAGAAGAATGTATTGACATGGTTTTGGAATTTACCTCTTCCTGTTCTTTGGCAATGAGATAGTGATCATCTTTCTAAGTGTCATCTCCTTCAGATAGAAATCCTGATTCGTCTGAGGAAGGTAGATCATCGTCTGAACTACTACTTTCCTCATCAGCCATCATTGTTTTCCGTCTGGAGGCAAATTTTCTCTCTCTTCGGGATCTTAGTTGTTCGCGCTCTTTGGGACTTAGATCTGGACAATCAACACTGAAATGACCAGGTTTTTGACAAGTATAGCACAAACCCTTACCATCCCTTGAGCTGGGACTATGAGTATGATCTCTTCTGTTTCGGCTTGGAGTAGTATTATCTCTTCTGCTACTTCCTCTTCGATTAGAGGACTCTTCTCGTCTGGAAGAACTAGGTTCTTCTCGTCTGCGCTCATGAGTCCTTTTAGATATATCCTTGGATTTATATGAGGATGATGGGCTACCTGCATGGTTAGAACTTTTGTCTTTATAATCTTGATAAAAGCGTTTGTATTTACCATGCTGAGATTGAAGTTTGTCAAATCTCTTCATCATCAATGTCATTTGCTCTTGTAAGCTTAGTTTTGAAGGAATTGGGGTCTTCTCTTCTCTTACTTTAGGTTCTTTGCCAGATCGACTAGAACCTTTGGCGGCGGCTGAAGCCTTGAATGCAACAGCTTTAGTAGAAGAGGTTGAGACCTGTTCATCACCTGTTTCTTGTGCTCTTTCAACATCATATTCGTGAGCCTTAAGAGTTTGAAACAAAACTTGTACAGACCAGTTCTTGAATTCTTTATCATTTTTAATGATCCATACTTTGGTTAACCAGATCTTGGGTAAAGCATACAATACTTTAGCGTTGAGTTCACTTTTCAAGTATGTCTTACCAAAGTCTGTGATCTCATTGAGAATTCTGATAAATCTGTTATCCATTTGATCAATAGTCTCACCTGGCTGCATCTTGAATTTATCAAACTTCTGTACAACCGTAATGACCTTATTTTCTTTAATCTGCTCTGTGCCTTCGCACATAATGGCTAATGTTTCCCACATTTCTTTAGCAGTTTTAAGACGAACAATTTTACCAGCATACTCATTAGATACAGTAGTTACAATTATATTCTTAGCTATTCTGTCGAGGTTGTGCTGTTTTGCTTCATCAGGCGTGAAGTCAGCTCTATCTTTTGGCACTAGTTGACCAACTGGAATATCAGGGTTTCCAGCTGCTGTGTTCGGAGCCATCACGGTGATAGGGCCATCTGAGATTACATCCAACACCAGATCATGAATCTGACTGAAGGCAACCTCCATTCTGCCCTTCCATAGATCATATTCCTCAACTGAAAAGACAGGCAACTTGCGAGTGTAAGAATCTCCACCCATATATAGTGAATAAGTAGTAATGTGTTTTATGAAAATAGGGTTTTCAAAAAAAATGAATCTGTTCATGAGAGCTACAAGAACTTCTTCCTTAAGAAGTTAAGTAACATAATTAGTAGCTCGTTAGAACCACTGCTCTGATACCACTTGTTGATCCCAAAACGAGTATGGTAACAGTCTAGAGGGGGTGAATAGACTGTTAGGTGTTTAAAAAAATTTGTGCTTTAGATCAGATGAGACGATGGAATGAGTTATATACTCAGTCGTCTGTATGTAGATAGAATGTTCTGATTTGTAGAGTGCTTAGGTGTATTATAGCAGATTAATATAACAGCCTTACTGATTGCTAAATTTAGTTGATCAGTTTGAAAGCTATCTTAAAGGCTACAGGTGCGGAAATGTGTAGGCCCTACGTGTTTAAACTCGTGGGTATTTTATGAAAACCTTTTGAAATAATGACTTCTAAAACAATACAAGCTTGTCAGCTGATTTGGTATCTGCTGATTATGAAAACGGACACTTGATGAGTTTTGACTTTTTGATAAAACTGAGCGATTCAACAAGTAAGAACCATAAGAATTGAATGCTGAATAGTAAAGTAAACAATAAAGACACAAGTATTTATAGTGGTTCGGATCTCAATATCCTACGTCCACTCTCTCTAATCAGATAGAGAAATTCACTATCTTGTTTCTTTATAGTCCCAAAGAACAAGTGTTGTATTAATAGGCAGATTTGTGCTCAGAAACTAACAGTTGGTGAGAACTAGCCGTTGCATCATATCTTTCTAAGTAAGGTCGTTATCTTCATAGGAATGGTGTTTGCAGGTTTTCTGGTACAATATTGCCTCAAGAGGTAATGTGCATTAAATGCTCCGTACTTCATCTGCATATCTCTTATATGACCTACTGTAATGTCAACTTCATAGCTTCGTGTTGATATCTCATTTGTCCATATCAGCTTAGTAGTTGAGTGTTGTCTTGTCTTCTGTTAGAGCAATTCAGAACTTAATCCGACATTCTCTTTGTCTTCTGTTATGGATGCCTTTATCTTCTGACTTAGTTAGTCATAAATGAGCAAACACTTGTGAAGGTGTTTTATTCATAATGCTAACTGTATTTTAAATCTTCAGGTTAGCTTTTGACTTGAATGCTCATTGAGGCTTCTAAGACAAGATGCAGACGAGCTCATATCTGCTGAGGTGTCTTCTGAATTTCAATTGCATATTATCTTATAGATCTTTTAGTCTATAAGGCATACAACCACCTTTAGATATGAATTTACTAATGAGCTCTTAATATCTTCTAGTCTTATGTCTTTTTCTTTGAGAGTCTTGAGTAGAGTATACAGATGAGTAATCAGCTGATATCTATACAGCTGATTCCTCAGACTAGATTTAAACTTGTACAATACTTCTAAGCTTTATAACTCGGCTTAGGAAACTTAATTCTAGATTACAAATTATCTATCTAACATGTACTCTACTGATCTGGTTTTGGCCATCAAAATTAAACTATAAATTGCAATCAAATTAGGGGTTGGATGAATATCCCAACATACACTTCTTTTTGGCTTACTGCCTAAGTGCTTAAATAGTTTGCCTTAATAGATTTGAAGTATACATCTTTTAAAATTCTCATATGCTTACTGCCTATGATAATATAAGTCTAGTATTGCTATTATTTTTTATTTTTTTTTGTTCTTTTTGCTCCGATTTCTGATTTTTTTTTTTTTTTTTGTCATACTTAAATCTAAGGTTCTCTTCCAATCTAACTTATGATTTTAGTAAGATTATGTGTTGTGAATAAGTATACTGTTTATACTTGTTCTGTTTTGGATAAAATTGTCTTGATCTTATGGCACGGATCATTGTAAGATTATCCTTGATCTTCATTCGATTTGATCCAACGATTACAACAGGTATTATCTTGACTAGTATTTAGCAATGATGTTCACTTCAACTAAATACATAAAACTGAGTATGTATAGAAATGTATGTGCATCAGGTGTGTTGTAGTCGAAAGGTCAAATTGGGGGAGATTGTAGATGTTGTGGATCCTTAAATGTATCAACATTCTCAACAACATCTTAATTTGACCTTCCGAGATTTTTTCTAAGTCTTTTCTGAAATGTTACATTAAATGTTGAGCTAAATGTTACCACATTTCTGGCAGGATCTAGAAGCTTCTACAAGGATCTGGAACCTGGAAGATTCCATAACATTGCAGAACGTGCTAGAGCAGCCTGGAAAATTATAGATCGACCTGGAACATGGAAGAAGGATCCAGAAAAGATCATGGGAGTTGAGTTTCTAAATAATAGGATCTCAAGATGGAAGCCACTAGAATTCGGATCCCACTCTATAAATAGCGAAGGATGGCTCCATAATTTAATGTGTACTATTCGATCAATCTCCTAGACTGAGTGTTCATCCTGTTAGAAATTGAGGCCAGTAGATATACATTTTAGATCATACGAAGTATCCCACCCGTATGACTGATCGTTTTTCTTTATCTATCGAGAGTGTAATCATAGATAGGAACTAGCATTTCAGCAGTGTATATTTTATACACTTAGTTCGTTTTTAGATCAAGGCACCTGCCTAGATGTAGTTTCAGCTGTGAAAGTTATTGTTGTAACATTTCACACAACATTTGTACTTGAAGATAAGTATTGATTTTTCGCCATAAGGCTAGCATAGATTTTATTTATAAAATCTATGTGAAAAATATTTCCATTGTGTCGCATTGTTTTTAGTGTTTCAAGTCTTCCGCTGTGTGTTTATATATTTCTGATATTCTGTTAGAGTCGGTGTTGCACTGTTTGTCTCAACATTCGGTGCAGCATTAATCTGTTTTTACTTAAACACTTGATAGCACACTTTCAAAAACTATATGAAGACTGCTAGTTGCTGAAGTTAGAAGACTAGAAGATCAGCAAAGTACTCAAATGAAGAAGAAGAATAAGTTTGGAAAACTTATCTGATCAAAAGAAGTTAGAAGGAAGGACGTTATAACTAAAAGTAACTGAATAACTGAATGGAAGTTAAGGAAATAACTGAATAACTGAATTCAAGGAGAAATTAAAAGAAGCGGTTAAAGGCAATTACAAAATGGTTTTATAGTTAGTTTCAAGAGTTAGTTACTTCCAACGGTTAACTTGAGAACTAAAGTCTATAAATACCTGGAGATCTTCATTCGTGAAAGACTATTGAAAGATCATTGAGAGATAAAGCGATTTTTTTTTTTTTTTGAGTTCTTCCTTTTTTTATTCTTCGATCTATACTTTTTCTATCTATGTAGATTAGATATGTAGTGTCAATCCAAGACAATTTTGAATATTATTGTATTCCATTGTTAAATGGAAATTCAAAGGATTTCAAAATGATTTTATTTAATGTCATTTCTCTTTTCCACTGTATCCTTTTCTCAACATTTATGTTGACAATAGTGTATTGAACAAATATAATTCATGGCGATAAGCGATCCGGGAATTAGAGCATTCAAGTGAAGAAACTCGTAGAGTTTATTGAAGATCAAAGAAGAAGCCAAGATCGTAGAAGAAGATCTAAAGGCTTAGAAGATTCAGAAGAAATCTTTATTCGTTTTTAGTTGGATTAGTTCGTTATAAAGAGTGCTAGTTTCTCTACGTTACTAGTTGATCGAAGATACATCTGGAGGTGTAATCGACAAGATCGAAGTCTTAAACTTGGGACTCTAAACCACAAGAAGTGAATTTCACAATTTGGAATTGTGAGAGTGGATGTAGGCTTATTGGTTGAACCACTATAAAATCTCGTGTCACAATTTACTTTATAGTATTTTCATATTTCATTATTGTTTAGAAGTATTGTTCGTATAAACAGCCAGATTGCAAAATCAGCTGAGTAGACGAGTTAACTTGCAAACAAGATCACACAAAGGAATTTCATATACATAAGTGAGCATAAACTAAGGGCTCATAAATCCGCATAATATAAAGTTAAAGATATAACAAAATTGTTTGTTAGTCAACTTGTTGTATAATCAACAGACTAAGGATCAATTGAGTAATATCAGCAGACTAGAATAAAACTGACTTACTCTGATACATTTTGAAAAAGTTTAAAAAGTCTATTTACCCCTCCCCTCTAGACTTTTTACTTTGTCCAATTTTAAACTGACTTACTGGGACAAACAGATGGTTTATCTAATATTTGTATATTTGGATTGTAAGTAAACTCTGTACAGTTTGGTAGTAGTAAAACTATGTACTATATGTGTGTCTGTGTAGAGTTTTTAAAAATTTAGAAAAGCATTTGCTAGATGTTTGATTTAAATGACATGCCAATTAGAGGGGTATATTAAAGAAACAAGATGAGATAACACTCTGTGAATAGTTGTTTTTATCGTAATAAATATTGCAACCTTAGTTTTACGGACATATTCATTTTAGAAATTATTATAAAATACTATTATTCATATATTACATTCAAAAGTAGAATAAAATTATATGTTTTTAAAGCATTCACATAGATAAAATAGATTATACAAATATTGGCGAGGTTCAAATATCATAAGTGAAATGTTATCTTTATTCAAAGTTCCAACTCATCACATTAGAATAATTCAAAATATAGTTATGGACATGTTATTCATATGTTTATGTATTAAGTAAATTGAGTATATATTCCTTTACACTACTAAAAATAAAACTTTTTTAAAAAAATATAATTTTAGACATGTAAAATAAGATTTTGATTTTGGGATATCATATGATATAATCTACAATATTTTTCGATTTTCCATCCAATTTTACACTTGGAATGAATAATATTACTCCCTCCGTCCAAGAAATGTAGTCCCATTTACCTTATAATCTTTGTCCACAAAATGTAGTCTCATACACTTTATGGACACCATCACCCTTCAACCATCACTTAATTACTCAAATTGCCATCAACTTTATTCACAAACTATCACTTTATTCAAAATGGACCCCACAATGTCCTACAATACCTTTATTTTATCTATTTTTTCCTTAAAACATGTGCCCCACTCAAACATTTGATGGATGGAGGGAGTAATATTTTGCGATATTTCAAAAATACTCAAGAAAAAAAAAATACATTACACCTTGACAGATATATAGTACACCATACTCATAATTTTATATGCAATGACACCAACTTAATATAGATTTCTTATGATGGGAAAACAGATTTAATCACTTCATTTTCTCCCTCCTTTTTTTTTTTTATTGACGGACATTTTCTCCCTCTTGGATTCCTGGTAAATAAAATAAATAAGATATAGCATTATGCACCACTACTAATATTACTATTGGTCAAAATGTATACTACTCCCTCCGTCCCCGGAGGAACTTGCACCCTTTGACCGGCACACATTTTAAGAAATGGGTAAGAAAATGTGTAATGATGTTTTAAGGGGTAGTTTTTTAAACTTTTATGAATAAAGTAAAGTAAAAAGTAGATTGAGTGTGGAAAAATAATGACATACGAGTAAATATGAGTATATTTCAAGTGCAGTGATTCCTGAAATAAATTTCATCTATTGCTCCTCCCTAATAATCTTCATATAGTCTATTTTTTTTTTATTAAAGAGTGTTACCTCCCACTTTTCTTAAATTGTGAAGATAATTGAGGGATCGTGTATATTGGAGTGTTACAATAATTATAACATTGTATTTTGAGATAGCAATATGAATAATTTTCAAAATGTTAGTCAACTAAATCAAGCATTAAGGTAGATGCAGGCTAAACGCAGCACGAGTTTAGATATCCACAATGAAACTAGACGGATATACAGTCGTTTATAATTTTGAGGCCAAAAATAATAGTAAGATAAAGATGTTTGAACAAAAAGATCCAATAATACAGTTTAGTCTATTCTATTGAATGCAGCAGATATAAAATAAAAATAATAAAAAGGCATATTTAAAGAAAAACAAACTCCACGTCCTTAGCAAAACAACAGATCATTAAAAGTCCTCAAGAATTCTAGTAAATAACACAAGTCCCTTATGTCATCCTCTGTGCGGCTTCCTTTGCAAGAACCTTGTCTTTCGCCTTGGTCTTGGCCTGGGACTTCGATCCCATAACCCCGCCACCCCATTTTTTCCTTGTTTCATCGAACTTGTCGTTGAAATTGGCCTATCATAAACAACCAAATAACAAGTTATGGATGCCTCGTAAAACTAGAGTATTAGACACATAAATTTAAGGAATCGGATTATACCTTGATAGCCTCAAGGATCTTGCTGAAGTCCATCTTGTCCTCATTCTTCACAGAGGTCAAGCACAGAACCGAGGCAGTCTTCTTGTGAACAATCTGCAATAACAAAACAATATTACATAACAAATATGATTATGAAGACGTATTTTGATTAGAGGGAGAAGGGACACTTACAGTTCCCAATCTAGCCTTGCCCTTAACAATACAGTACGGGATTTCCATTTTCCTGCAAAGTGCTGGGAGCCAGACTACTAACTCAATAGGATCAACATCGTGAGCAATAACAACCAACTGAGCCTTGTTCTGCAAATGGAGGTTTGACAAATTTAGTGCACTTACAGATAATAGATGATAAACAAAGATAGAATGAAACTGGACAAGAGAAAAATACCTGTTCAATGAGATAGGTTACATGGTTAAGACCATACTTAACAACAATGGGCTTCTTCAGCTCTGGAGTTTTTCCCTCAGTCTCAGCTTGAGCTCTTTTCACAAGACGCTCTTTCTTTTGAGCTTTGTCCTCAGGCCTATATTTGAGGAGCATCTTGAAGAGATTGGTTGCTGCGTGTTCAGACACAATGTTAAAAAGGAAAATGTGTTATGTAACACGAATTTCATAAAATGCAACAAACCAAAGCATATCAAAACGAATAAATGTACAACACTTGTGGCATTGGGTCAACAAGCTTATGATTCTAAAACAAATGGATACCAAAACAATAATAGGGGATTAACCAGATGATAAAACCCACACAATGGTGTGAGAATGGGATAATTATCCAACTTAAACTAGTATTACTACAGTTTTAATGTAAATAATCTACAAATCCAACTAGATAGTAGCAATAATGTCTAAATAGTATTGCAGTATCTAAGAATAATAACTTGGAAATTAATTGCACCAAAGACCATTAAACAGTGTGACAAAGGATAATCATCCAATACGACAGCATCCCTCACACCGCATTGAATGACATATTCCATCAAAACAAATTTGTTACAATGATATAATAACAATTGACATAATAATTATTAAAAAAACATATTTAGAACTCTATAATTTGCACGACAGAAAGATACACTCCACATACTCAACATTACTCAGAAATCAGTATGTTGCACGACAAGATAGACGCTTAAATTTATTAACAGAAAAATATTCCCAAAAACTAAAGCATATTGAAGTCCAAAATGTAAAAGGAAAACGTAGAAAATACGAACCCAAGTTCTTATCGAGAGTCTTTGAGAACTGATGAATAGGAGGCGGAACCTTCAACCTCTGCTTCAAGATCATCTTCTTCCTCTGAATCCTCACAACTTGCGGCCATTTCACAAATCTGTGGAGATCCTTCTTCGGCGGAAGGGCACCACCAATCCCGAACTGCTTCGGCCTTTTCTCGAATAGAGGATTTACGACTTTCTCCACCTTCTTCTTCGTGGCCGAAACCTTTGCGCCCTTTTTTGGTGCCTGCAAACATCACAAAATTCAATAGATACATTAAATTAAAGATGAACACTCTTGCAAACATCACAAAATTCAATAGATACATTAAATTAAAGATGAACAGAAGAGTGTGATCGTTGGTTGAAGAGATTCACCATTTGATTGAATGAGGGTTTCAGAACGAACAGCCGACAGCGAAACCCTAGTTTACACTGGTTTATATATGGGACTTGGCAGCCCAAAAATAGCCCATTATGACTCCATAAGTCCAGTCTCAACGCAACTGGCCCACTAAAAAATAGAAATACTTTCATATATAAAACTAGTAAAAAAAATTATGCTTTGAAAAAAATTGCCTTTTTTTATCATAAACGAGTATTTCTCCCGTGCGATGCACGATTTATAAATTAATAAACTTATATAAATAGTGTGATGTAATAAACGTCACAATAATATTGAATAAAATTAAGATTTATCAAAAATTTAAGTGAGCATAAGTAATAAATATTCATTTTATTATATTTGTAATAAATAATAATGAAGAAATTCAAAGAAGAAAAATTGACCGGTATAGAAAGAGGAGAGAGAAAATGAAAATAAAGGAAGAGAGATAAAAAGAATTTTAAAAGATGATATTTTATTATAGATCCCACAAAAATAATATTTTAGTATTACAACATTTTAGGCGGGAACTTGTCAAAGAAGCCACTATTCTGTTATTATATATATATAGATTTTATTTTAAAAAATTTGTCGTTTTATTTATTTTCTAAATTAATCTTACGTAAATCCCTATATATATAATTTCTCATTTACGGAGTAATTTATTTCTCCATCTCTATTTCTTGATAATTAAAGCAAGCTATTACTCTTTTTTTAACTCACATGCTTTTAATTTTGCTATAAAATCGGTCTAGTAATTAGGCAGTCTCTAATCAATCCTATTTTGCCTTTCTAAACATTATTTTACCGGAAATTATTTACGGGACCTTACAGCTGCGCTCAGTTGCCCAATTTTTTTTTATATATTTATAAGCATAGGAGTCCTATTTGAATTATCGTGTAAAATACACCTGACCTTGTCATGATTTTCAATATTTTTTAGCCAAATTCTATCATATCATTTAAGTGGTAAAAAAATTAAACAATTGTGTTTATAAAAAAAATTTGGCAGCGATCTAGGTGTTAGATTATACCGATTTATAACTTCTACAACAAAGTGCTTTTTTTATATTTGGAAAAAGAAGTTACGTTGTAAACTAGTATTTCCTCCGTCCCTGTATAAGTTTTCCCTTTCTTTTGGGTGTTTAGATTAAGGAATATGATAAAATAATAGATGTAATAGAAGTGATGTGATGGTGAGAGAGAAAAAATAATAGATTAGTAAGAGATGAAGTATAATAAAATAATAGATAAAGTAGAAGTAATTTGATTGGGAAAGAGAAAATAATTTGTCAAAAATGAAATGAAAAACTTATAGTGGGACATCCAAAAAAATGTGGAAAACTTATAGTGAGACTGAGGGAGTATTACTTTTCTCACGTTTTACCTCCTAAAAAATATATAGGCAATTAAAGAAAAGAAAAAATATAATGCAACATCATAAAATTTGAAAATACAGTAAAACTTTATGATAAATTTGAAAATACAGAAAAAATATAATGCAACATCATAAATTAATACTCTATAAATTAATAAAATCTCTAAAATAATAAAATCTTTCGTCCCGACTTGGGCCTTTGTAAAAAATGATCAAATTCGATAAGATAATAAGATAATAATTTTTCGGAAAATCCATTTATAAATATTAGGTCTCATTAAAACTCTAAATTAATAATTCATAAATATTACAATTATAAATATTATGGTCTCTCTTATAAATCTTTTTCATCAATCCACTCTTGTAAATCTTTTTGAGTGCATGTGGGATGGTCTCTCTTATACTCACATAATATTTTACGCATTTAATCATTCATGGATGATTTTGCGATGTCTTTTAGATGAGAAGACATGGTTCAGTATTATGAATTATTTTATTTCCATATTGAGATTTATATATTATATGTTTCATTCATCATGCATGAATATATTTAATTGACTATAATAGTTATATAAGTGCAATGAATTAATATAAACATGTATATTTAAGTAATTCCAATGAATTAATACATGCGTCCATGAATATAATAGTTAATTGTATACGATGAATCGATATTATACATGCATATATTTAATTAGTTACAAATAATTGGTTGATACATGAATATAATCAATGAAACATATATGAACTCATTTATTTTTAATACATATGTATTAAATTTGTTGAATTTAAAAAGTCTCTCTTTTAATTAATAAAATATTAATTTATCGATAAATTAATATCTCTCTAAATTAATAAAATTTCATGGTTTCAACGTTATTAATTTATAAAGGTTTTACTGTAATAGGTACAGTACGTCTTACAAGGTATATTATTGAAGTAGAAAATTATGAAAGGATAAAGAACAAATCAAATTTATTTACTCAATTTGAGAATATTATGCCACTAGTGTAAGACCCGCGTGTTACGCGGGTTGAATAAATTTTATAATATATTTAATTTATCAATTAAAAAATATATATATTTATAGATTTTAAATTTTTTTAGTTTATTAAAAGATGAAAAATAAAAAGGCATAATTAATACATGTGCGGTAATTATGTGTATAATTTAAATTTATAAGAAATTACAATAATGTCCCAAAACTGAAAGTAAAATTAAAAATAATTCATATATTACTACTCCTAAATTCGAACTATATAATTTGAAATTAATTATATCTAATTCTTTTATGCTAATTGTATAACATTATATCTAATTTCTTTTATTGACTCATTATCTATTTAAATTTTCTAAATTTACTGAATAATATTTTATTAGATTAGATTGTCTTTTAAATATAAGTTTTGAAATTTACGGAGGTAAGTTAGGTATAATTCTGAATAATGGAGAAACCTATAATATTGCAAATCAGTATTTGTATCCATAAATTACGTTAATTAATATTAATATTCACCTTATAAATTGGAAACAATATTAATGCATTATATATGTATTTAATGAGTCATCTGTATTAATATATGGCACTTTCTATGTTAATTTGAGCTTTGTTTAAGCTTTTTGAATTTTAAAAAAAATAGTTAACTAATTAAAGTCAAATTCAGTATTTAATAGTCTACAATTATGTTAAATCTAATTGAATAGATTATGAAATTGCTCCAAAACATTAGACGTTACTTTATTTTAGAGATACGTTACTTTTGTTATATTGTTATATATTAGATCAATTTGACATATGATTGATATGTAGAAATTAATAGATTTAAGGCATAATTAATACATGTGCGGTAATTATGTGTATAATTTAAATTTATAAGAAATTACAATAATGTCCAAAAACTAATATAAAGGAAAGTAAAATTAAAAATAATTCAAATATTACTACTCCTAAATTCGAACTATATAATTTGAAATTAATTATATCTAATTTTTTTATGCTAATTGTATAACATTATATCTAATTTCTTTTATTGACTCATTATCTATTTAAATTTTCTAAATTTACTGAATAATATTTTATTAGATTAGATTGTCTTTTAAATATAAGTTTTGAAATTTACGGAGGTAAGTTAGGTATAATTCTAAATAATGGAGAAACCTATAATATCGCAAATCAGTATTTATATCCACAAATTACGTTAATTAATATTAATATTCACCTTATAAATTGGAAACAATATTAATGCATTATATATGTATTTAATGAGTCATCCGTATTAATATATGACACTTTTTATGTTAATTTGAGCTTTGTTTAAGCTTTGAATTTTTAAAAAAATAGTTAACTAATTAAAGTCAAATTCAGTATTTAATAGTCTACAATTATGTTAAATCTAATTGAATAGATTATGAAATTGCTCCAAAACATTAGACGTTACTTTTTTTTTTTAGAGATACGTTACTTTTGTTATATTGTTATATATTAGGTCAATTTGACATATGATTGATATGTAGAAATGTTCATAAATTTGAGAAATTGTTGCAATGTCTTCAAAAAACTTCCCTGGCGAAATCTTGAAGACCTTTCATATATCTTCGACCTTTCCTTTGAGTGACTTTGATGGAAATCTTGAAAATCTTCATAAATCTTTGTGAATTTGATGAAATCTTCAAAACTTCATAAATCTTCGTGAATTCGATGAAATATTCAAAACCTTCATAAATTTTCGAGTGATGAAATCTTCAAAACCTTCATATATCTTCGGGTGAATCTGATGAAAACTTCAAAACTTTGACAAACAAAAATAAAAATCAATATCTAAACTACACATCTACAATGAAAATAAAATAAAAATCAATCTAACTACATATACAAAAAAAGAGGAAAGTTTGAAGAAATTCTAAAAAATTATGTAAATGAATAAAACAAACATTGAGTGGTTGAAAAGAAATAGGTTGAAGTTTATATAGGAGTAAAAAATAAGGATTAAGGGTTGAGATTAAAACTTAAGAATGAAAGGTTGAGATTAGAAGATAAAGTTAAAATGAATGAGAATTGAGGAATTTTGAAATGTAGATTTTTTAGAGGAGAGAGGTTGCGTTAGACGAATCACACTGCGACATGTGGCAGTAAAAAAGTTTGCAAATATATATATATATATATATATATATATATATATATATATATATAGATTATATATTTTTTAACTCAAAGTTGGAAAATTTATTCCTGAGAAAAACAAGAATCATCGAGAATGTCGTCTATAAAAGTGGAGGATTGACCTAAGTATAAGAACTACATAAATGTAACACCCCGTCCCAAATTTTAATATATAAAATAAATGAATAAATGATTTAAGAGTTTTCAACTATATTAACATCGTTATTTGTTATCAAAAGATTTGATTTTCAAAAAGACAGACAGGCATTCTGATCCGGAAGCACTCCTATCACATAATAATGAAATAAGTAACATATATGGTTTGATGAATATTTAAAATAAAATAAGTTTAATTAATAACTTTACAAATTATTTTATAAGAGCTCATGATAAAAGACTTAAGAAAGCATAATATGTTTTAATAAATATTAATGCCCTGTTATCTTAATTTTAATACGAAATATAGAGGTCTAATTCATTTACTTGCTTGATCATAGATATAACATCTCATATGTGAAAAAAATCATAATTGTGAAAATTACATTTTTATTGAATGTCTTATTTCGTCTCTATGTGATATAATGTTTATCGTATATGATTTTATTTTAAACCAGCAATTTTTCCTTTCTTACTGATGATTTTCCATCCACTCTGTGTTGCTGGGAGTGTTACTGTTAGAGTAAAGGACTATAAAATTATATAAATCAAGTACACGTTAAATGAGATAATTCTCTCCGACCAAGTGCAAGCTCCAAATCAATTCTCAACTCAAATCTTGCATACCTCCTTTGAAAACTAATTCCATATTTATTTAACCTAATCATGCAAGCCCATGAATAAGGCCCACAAACTCATTAACCCTTATGATTCCACTAATCACGAAACATAACTTAATTAAAATCCTTTAATTGGGCAGCTGCTAGACACACCCTTTTTTATAATTCTCATATGTAACAACTCCTCCCTCCTTTCAAATAGCCTTGTCCACAAGGCTGAATTCAGGAACTGTTAACCTCTTCCTTGTTCTGGACAGGGGCTTCCATAGGAGGCGGCTCACTGTCCTCTGCTTTAGATAAAATTATGACTTGCAGTGTTTTATCCACGCATCGATGTCCTGGAGTATACTTATCATCACATCAAAAACATTTTTCAGTGACGCTTTTCACCAAATACTCGTAGTGCAAGAGTTGACGAATCGATCTACTCCTCGTCTAGTTGACATTGGATGATGTGTTCGAGGTGGCTTGAAAGTTGCCAACTGGCATTGAATCCACACCAGCGACCCCATAATTATGTTTTTCATTCCTTCTCAATTCCATTCAACCATAATATCATGCCAAAGTCTCATATGCACACTCAAGTACACCGTGTACTTGAGTGGACCTTGACCGGTCAACGGTCAAACTTTGATTTTTTTTTTTTCCGATTTTTTTTCTTCTGAAAAAATGTATGTTAGTATATTAAAAAGTACATCTTCGTTTTTAATGAAAAGTGTATGTTACTATATAGAAAAGTGCAACTATGTTTTCAATGAAAAGTGTATGTTATTATTATAACTAAAAAGTGTATGTTATTATAACTGAAAATGGTATGTTTTATAACTGAAAAGTGTAAGTTATATTAATGAAAAAAATGTATGTTATTATAAATGAAAAGTGTACTGAAAAGTGTATGTTATTATTAATGAAAAGTGTATGTTATTAAAACTGGAAAGTGTATGTTATATTAATGAAAAATGTAAGTTATTATAACTGAAAAGTGTATGATATTATAACTGAAAAGTGTATGTTATATTAATGAAAAGTGTAAGTTATTATAATTGAAAAGTGTATGTTATATATTAATGAAAAGTGTATGATATTATAATTGAAAAGTGTATGTTAATGATACACCTTTTGGTTATTTGTACTTGCACTTCCATAATCTAGAAAAACTGGTGCTAATTTTTTTTTTAAAAAAATTATTATTAATTTTATATATTTTATTATTTTTTACTTGCACTTTTATTACTATTAATGATATTATTACAAATTTTATTATTTACAACCTGTGACATTGTGGTAAGGCAATCCAAAGGACAACCACTAGACCATAAAGACTTTTATTAAATTATACATTAATTATCCTATGTATCCACAATGTATCCTATATAGCTGGACTCAAGTACACCGTTTACTTGAGTACACAACAACCCTACCCTAATATCATTTCATCATACCAATCATGCCGTTAGTTATGGGTGAAATGTCAGTTCTACCCCTCAGCTAAATTTCTAGTGATTAGTACACCCACCCCACCCTTAATCATGTTGATTCCAAAATTAATTTTTTTTAAAATTATGCTCTGAACAAACATAAAAAAAAAATCTTAAACTCTACAAGCTTAAAATATTAAAGTAAAATATACTCCCTCTGTCCCATTGGAATTTGCACACTTTCCATATATGGATGTCCCATATCAATTTGCACACTCCATAAAAGGAAATATTGTCATAACTCTCACCCTCAAAATATACACATATTTACCCATATGTCATTACTTTTTCACACTCAACCTACCTTTTACTTTACTTTATTCCTAAAAGTTTACAAAACTACCCCTCAAAATATCACTCATTACACTTTTTCTTACACATTTATTAAAATGTGTGCCATCCCAGAGGTGCAAATTCCTCTGGGACGGAGGGAGTATTATTTTAAAATATTAAAGATTAAAGATTAAAATGACACAAATTTTGAAAAAATCCCAAACTCTCGATAAAATTTTTCGAAGAGAAGTAAAATGTTTAGCAAAAAGTTTCGAAATTGAATAAAATTTAAAAAAAATAACAGAACTTCAGGAAAAAATTCGACCGAACATTAAAAAATTTGGAAAAAAATTGCTTAAAGCATTAGAGAGACATTAAAGATGAACATAAGAGTGTACATTGAGATAAGAAATGAGATTCACCATTTTGCTTCGGCTACGAGAGGAGTTAGGGTTTTACGAGTTAGCGGAAGATAAGTTTATATACTAGACTCTTTTGTTCATCTTTAATGTCTCTAATCACTAGAAATTCGTGAATTTCAATTTTTTAGACTGGACTCTTCTGTTAGGGACATCAATTTTTTTTTCAAATTTCAATTAGCATCAGAGTCATATCTCGATCAGAACCACCCTTCTGCGCGCGATCATGGTGTCCAATAAGTAGAGGTTTGCACAGATCGAATCGTCGATCGCATAGTTGAGCAACGCGCTGCAGTCAGTGTCCTTGCGTCTCGAGGAACGCTTGAGTGGAGAGACCAAGGGCAGGAGTCACCAAGATAAGCGACAAGTGTGTGACATGCGAACGCCGGGAATTATCGACCGACGAGACATGGTTCTCATGTGATATGGTTGTCGTCGGATCCGGGTTGGTATAAGGTTAACACTGATGTCAGTGCTTCTTCTTCCCCGGGTAATCTACATGCAGGGGCGATCTTCAGGACTTTCAGGGGATTCTTCGTAGCTGCAATTGCCACTAAGGTGGGTTGGGGCCTTCCCCTTGAAGTTGAGTTGGCTGCTTCTCTTATGGCCTTCAAGTATGCACATGATCATGATATAGAATTCCGCCTTAGATCATCAACAAAATCTGAAATTTTCACAACCCAATTTACTCAAAGACATCGCATCTGACACCACTACCGCTGCCAATTCTCCCAATCCCAACCTCAAACCAGATTTCATGGCAACTCACATAAATGACCCTTTTCTTTCAAGGAGGTTCATCTGCAGAAACAACCAAGAAAAATACATTGTTGATGTTGATATAAGTGTTTTGTATAATGATCCAACACTTACAGCCGAGTGTTGTAACTAATGTTACCAACACTTATGACAACATCAAATTTGCCCTTCCTTTTCTAACTAACTCCAATCTTACACTTGTTGTCTAGTAATGTCCCCAGTGCAGTTAGAAGACATGGGCAACACCAGGTCACGCAACTGTGTGGGAGTGAGAAGTTATTGGGCATAATATAACAATTCCTACATTTAAGAAGATGTGAAGAGAAGTTATGGAAACCGCTTGATCTCACGGTTGTGATGATCATATGAGTTGAGAGTCGTTCGTACCTCATGCCTATAAATACCGTAGTTGCCTCAACACAAGATACACAAGAAGAAAAGCTATCTTTGATTACTAGTCTATAGAACGCTATATACACTTCTAGTTAGGAAAATACTTGTTTCTTCTTGTAGATCTTCATACTATTGTAAACCCGAATAATATTGTGTTGATCATGGTCTTATTTACTAGGTTATATGCATAGATCTATGAGGGAGATAGTTTCATAGGATCTAGTAAATTCTATACACTCATTCGAGTTGTAATTGTACTCCTCTAAGAGGTTGTAATCGTTTCACATATTTTTATATAGTGAACAACGTAGATTATTTTATAATCTACACAAATTTTGAATACTTTCATTTCTCAAGGTCCAATTTAATTTCCGCTGCATAGTGTTGTCTGGACAGTGCCAACACGACAGACAACATCTTTGATTTCGCACGCACACACACTTTCAGTTGGTATCAGAGCCAACTACTTGATACACTAAGTAGAGATCGATTCTGCTTAGAGTATGTGATTTTGAAATCGAGTATCCACTTTACCCGCACTAAAGCCTCCTATTCTAAATGGCACGAACTATGCCTTCTGGAAACCAAAGATGAGAATGTACATCAAATCCATTGATGAACGAGCCTAAAGCAGTGTTCTTGCTGGTTGGACTCAACCAAGAACCACAACGGATGAAGACAATGAAGTTTTGATCAAGAGAGAGCTCGACTGGACAAATGATGAAATCATGGCTGCCAGTTACAATTCAAAGGCGTTGAATGCAATCTTCACCTCAACTGATGCCTCAATGTTCAAGATCATCTCAAACTGCATATCTTCAAAGGATGCATGGGATCGGCTACAAGAGCATTGTGAAGGATCGGATAGTGTACGAAGGACCAGACTTCGTATGCTTGGAACCAAGTTCAAGAATTTGAGGATGAAAGAAAATGAAACCATTTCATCTTACAATGAAAGGCTAACTGAGATTTCAAATGAAGCTCATTCTATTGGAGATCCAATATCCAATACAAGGTTAGTACATAAAATTCTTAGATTAGTTCCTAAATGTTTTGAACTTAAGATATGTGCTATAGAAGAAGCTAAGGATACTGATGTGTTAAGTCAAAATGAGTTGATTGGTATTTTGAAAACTTATGAAATGAATATTTCTGAAAAGACTGATAATGATAAGAAAGTGCTTGTTTTCAAAGGTGATGCCTCATCATCTACATCATCAGGTTCTGAAAAGTCTCCTTATGTTACTGAAATCGAATCTGATGAAGATGAAATTGAGGAATGTTTAAACAATCCTAATTACATGGCCTTTATCACTAAACAATTTAAAACTTTCTTGAGAAACAAGAACACTAAGTTTAAGGATAATATTCAACCTAAGGTTCAGAATAACACTCAACAATTGCCTATTAAGAAGAATACTTTCAATCCTTCCAGACAATTGGAAAGAGGTAACATGTTCAGATCTGATCAAGAATATAGGAAGAATGTTAAATGTAATGCATGTTTTGGATATGGTCATTATGCTAATGAATGTGCCAACACCATACTAAAAAAGAAACTTAATTTCAGTGCTACTTTAAGTGATGAGTCTGATGTTGAACATGATCCTGAAAAAGATTATGAAAAAACTTTCTCTGCAAGAATTGAATATGATGATACTTTTGATGATGATCTGGATGATTATTACGATGTAAGGACAAACGAGCCATCATTTGGAAAATCACTGAGTAATAATGCTCCCGAATTTAACTGTTTCACAAGTTCTGTTACAGAAACTGGTACATCAAGTAAAGCAGGTTTATCCAGAAGAGATGCTGACATTTAAGACTTATCTAACACTGTTTTTAAACTGGAAAGTCTTTTAACAAAGAAGGATAAATAAATTTCTAAACTCAAAGAAAGACTAGAAGTGTCTATTCTTGATTTTAAGAAATACTCTTATGAAAATCCTTTAACAAATGAATTTTTTTTTTAAGATATCTTCTGAAACTCATAAACTTAATCACATAATTAAGTCTATGAACTTTGAAAACTCTGACTTAAGAGAATCTATTACCAATCTTGAAGGTATTCTAACAAGAAAAGATATTGAAATATCTAAACTTGAAGATATGTTGAAGGAAGCGTCACTGAGATTTAAAAGATTTTCTAAAGGAAAGATGAAACTGGAAGACTTTCTTATGACTAACTCAAGAAGAACAGGTATTGGCTACCAAGGTAAAAATTCCAAAAGTTCTGAACATAAGAAACCTACTGTATTTGTAAAAGCTGAAGTGAATTACAATCCTAGTGTTTCTGCTAAGACTCAGATCAATATAAAAGATGTGGTTTGCCATTATTGTTTTAAAAAGGGTCATAAAAGTCCTCAATGTTTGAAGAAGAAAAATCATCCGAAAACTTCTGTATTGCCTGAAATGACTCAATATTCAAGATCACATAGTAGTAATTCTATGGGGATTCCAAAAGAAAACACTTCTTGCAATGTTGTTCATATGTCTCTAAAAGCATGTATTCGTGGATTATGGTACTTTGACAGTGGCTGTTCTAAACACATGACAGGTCAACTTGATTATCTTTCTGATTATACAGCTTAAAATGGTGGTAATGTCACTTATGGTGGTGGATCTAAAAGAAAAATCATTGGTAGAGGGACATTAAATGTTCCTAGTTTCCCTAAGTTATCCAATGTTCTGCATGTTGATGGATTACTGGCCAATCTTATAAGCATTAGTCAATTATTTGATGATGATTTGCATGTTACATTTGACAAAAAATCATGTTATGTGTTAGACAAAGATTCTGAATGTATCATGATGGGAAACAAATCTGCTGATAATTGCTATCTCATTGAATCTAAACTTACATGTAATAATGCTAAACTTGATGAGAGGACTTTATGGCATCACAAACTTGGACATATTAATTACAGACAGCTTGATAATTAAACTGATAAGATTGAAAGATGTTACAAGTTTACCAAATTTGAGATTTTCAGATAAAAAGGTATGTGGACCTTGTCAAAAAGGCAAACAGGTAAAAGTGTCTCACAAAATGTTGGGACATTGCTCAACTAAACACTGTTTTGAATTGCTTCACATGGATCTTATGGGTCCTATGGAAACAAAAAGTATTGGAGGTAAAAGATATTCTTTAGTTGTGGTTGATGACTACTCTAGAAACTTTCTACATTTTCAAAGTTCTGTACAAAAGATTCAAAACTGTTTTTAACTCTAAAGTGTGCAGAAACAGGTCTCATCATGGAAGAGAATTTGAAAATAGTTCTTTTACTGAGTTTTGTGAATTAAAAGGGATAATTCAAGAATTTTCATCACCTAAAACTCCTCAACAAAATGGCATAGTTGAAAGGAAAAATAGAACTCTTCAAGAGATGGCTAGAGTCGTGTTATGTTCTAAGAATCTATCTAAAAGGTTTTGGGCTAAAACTCTAAACACTGCTTGCCATATTAATAATAGAGTATACATTAGAACAGATTCTAATAGAACTCCATATGAAATTCTGAACAATAGGAAGCTTAACCTTAAATATTTCCATATTTTTGGTTGTGTTTGTTACATCTTAAATGACAGGGATCAGCTACACAAGTTGATTTAAAGAGTGACAAAGGGTTCTTCCTTGGTTACTCTAGGAATAGCAAAGCTTATAGAATCTACAACTTCAGGACTGATACTGTAAAAGAATCAGTAAATGTTGTATTTGATGATGATATAAGCATTATAGGAAAGAGCATTGAAGATGAAGACATTTCAGATTTGATTGATGTTCCAACAATACTGAAAAAGTTGAACAAGTTCAGAATGTTGAGAAGAATGATGACACACCAGAGGAAACATCTGATAATACAAATCCTGAAAATCTGTATAATATCCAGAAAACACCTTCCATAAGGATTCAGAAGTATCACCCACATGATCAAATCATTGGTGAACAATCCACAGATGTTCAAACCAGAAGAAGGATGGGTATAAACTCAAATGATGTGTTAAGGTCTATTTGTATGTCATCTATGTGCAGTAAGGTAAACCATGAATGTTATCACTCTATGATTGAACCTAAAACTGTTAAAGAAGCACTAGATGATGAAAATTGGGTTGAAGCTATGCATGAAGAATTAAATCAGTTTGTTAGGAATGATGCTTAGACATTAGTTCCTAGACTAGATCACATAAATGTCATAGGAACTAAATGGATCTTTAAAAATAAAAACTGATGAGATGGGAAACATTATTAGAAACAAAGCTAGATTGGTTGCTCAAGGTTATACACAAGTAGAAGGTGTAGACTTTGATGAAACATTTGCTCCTATTGCTAGAATATAATCTATTAGGCTTTTACTTGCCATTGCATGCTACATTGATATAAAACTGCACCAAATAGATGTTAAAGCTGCTTTCTTAAATGGTATTCTCATGGAAAAAGCTTATGTAGAACAACCAAAAGGTTTTGAAAACCCTGAGTTTCCTGATCATGTATTTAAACTGAAAAAGGCTCTATATGGCTTAAAACAAGCACCTAGAGCATGGTATGAAAGACTAACTGATTTTTTGATTGAGTTTGGTTTTGTAAGAGGAGAAGCAGATATAACACTGTTTATTAAACATGAGAATAGTGTTATTATGATTGCTGAAATCTATGTTGATGATATAGTATTTGGATCTACATGTGATAATATGCTCAAATTGTTTGTGAATGAAATGACATCTACTTTTAAAATGTCCATGGTTGGTGATTTAAACTACTTCTTAGGACTGCAAATTAAACAACAAAAAGATGGTATCTTCATCTCACAAAGTAAGTATGCTAGGAATCTAGTGAAAAGGTTTGGTTTAGAGAATTCTAAACACATGAAGACACCTATGGGATCAACTCAGAAACTGAGTAAAGACAATGTTGGCCAGAATGTTGACCCAACATTATACAGGTCAATGATAGGCAGTCTTCTTTATTTAAGCTCTAGTAGACCTGATATTATGTTCAGTGTATGTTTATGTGCTAGATATCAATCTAACCCTAAAGAATCACATATAAATGTTGTCAAAAGAATCATTAAGTATGTTGCAGGAACATGTGATCTAGGTATATGGTATAACAAAGATACAAATTGTACCTTGATTGGATATAGTGATGTAGATTGGGCAGGTGATTGCGATGACAGAAAAAAGCACAAGTGGTGGTTGCTTTTATATGGGAAATAACTTAATCTCTTGGCACAGCAGAAAGCAAAACTGTGTGTCTCAATCCACAGCTGAATCAGAATACATTGCAGCAGGGAGTTGTTGTACTCAATTATTATGGTTGCAAAAAATGTTTCATGATTATGGCTTACCTAGTGATGTATTGACTGTGTATTGTGATAATACTAGTGCTATAAATATTTCTAAAAATCTAGTGCAACATTCATTAACAAAGCATATAAGTATTAGACATCACTTCATTAGAGATCTTGTTGAAAAGAAAGTTGTTGAGTTGGAGTACATTTCTACTGAAAAATAATTGACTGATATTTTCACCAAAGCTCTTGATGACAAAAGGATTTCATCCCTTCGAAAATCTCTTGGTTTGTGTAATATCTGAAATAGGAAACCAAGTTTACAGATTGAAGAAAGCTCTCTATGGACTCAAGCAAGCTCCAAGAGCTTGGTATGATACACTGTCACAGTTTCTGTTGGATCATGGTTTTGTCAAAGGAACTGTGGACATAACTCTGTTCAGAATCTGTGAAGGAGATGACATCTTGCTCGTCCAAATATATGTTGATGACATCATATTTGGATCCCCCAATGAGAAGCTTTGTGAAAAGTTCTCAAAGCTCATGCAAAGAAAGTTTGAGATGTTAATGATGGGGATGATGAATTTCTTCTTGGGTCTCCAAGTCAAGCAATCAAAAGAAGGAATCTTCATTAATCAAGCTAAGTACACCACATAAATGATCAAAAAGTTTGGGTGTGCTACTAGCAAGCCAGTGAGGATCCCAATGAACACTAACTAAAAAATGGATCCTGATGAGAATGGTGTTCCAACCAACTCTACTGAGTATAGAGGAATCATTGGATCTCTCCTCTACCTCACTGCTAGCAGACCTGACATCACCTTTGCAGTAGGTGTATGTGCAAGGTTTCAAGTTAATCCTAAGAAGAGCCATCTAGAGGCTGCAAAAAGGATCTTGAGGTATCTCAAAGGCACTGAGAACATAGGCCTTTGGTACCCTGCTGATGACAACATTGAGTTAACTGGCTACTCAAATGTTGATTATGGAGGATGCAAAATTGATAGGAAGTCCACTTCAGGAACATGTCAATTTTTGGGAAACAAGCTCATTTCTTGGTTCTCAAAGAAGCAAAACACTGTGGCCACTTCCACTACTAAAGCTGAGTATGTTGCAGCTGGAAGTTGTTGTGCTCAAATTCTTTGGTTGAGACAACAACTTAGAGACTACAATGTCAACTCTACTGAAGTGCCAATTTTCTGTGATAACAACAGTGCTATTGCAATATCACAAAATCCAGTGTTACACACAAGATGCAAGCATGTGGACATCAAGCATCACTTCATTAGAGACCAAGTGGAGAAGAAGGACATCAAATTGGTGAAAATTCACACAGATCACCAAAAGGCTGACATTTTGACCAAACCACTTGCTGAAGCAAGGTTCTTAGAACTTTCAGCAGATTTGGGACTTCTTGATCCAGGGAAGTTGGACAAGTAAGCCCAAATGGAGTATATCAATCAAGGGGGAACATAAAGTGATCTTCAGCAGACTTGGGCAAGTCTACTGAAATTAAGAAGAGATGACCCAAATCTTATCAGAGAAGTTGAGCAGAGCTCACTTCAGGACATTTGTCCATGAGGGTTCAGGACACTTGTCCATGTGGGGTCAGATAAGCTGTCTTAGCTATCAAACTAAATCTTGGTCTGATAAGCACCTATTTTAGGTAATCATTACCTATTTTGATGGCTGTCCCATTCCTCTTAAAGCCATCACCTTTACAAAGATTTAATTTGTCCCCTATCCAAAAAGTCACTTTCAATGCATTTAATGCAAAGATTTAACTCTTGTTTGCATTAAACAATTGTAGCCCACAATCTACCTTGATAACACCCCAGCCTTTAACAAACCTTAACTCCATCCCACGTTTTAAATAAAAACAGTTTTCAAAACAGTTTCATTAATTTCAGCCGTTGGATCAGTTTTTGGCCAACTCCCCTGAATTAATCCTGGCCATCCAAAACTGATTTCCTCTTTTGCCAACCTTTGAATTGCCTTAAGACTTACCTACTCAATGACAAACATTCCTTTTGGAATATACTACAAGTCTTAAGAATCCCCCAAGTTTCATTTCTTCCCCACACATTCTATCATCTTTGAAACCCTAATTTTCTCTAAACTCTCTCAAGTTTTTCACTGTTTTATCAATGGCACCAAAGGTTAGACAAGAGATGATAGTAGATTTCACCAACAAGGATCTAGACCTTGATTTCACATATCTTAGCCACAAAAGCAACCTCATCTTTGAACCTATAATCTCATTTGAGAGTGAAGCCCCAGAAATCACTCCAACCTTGAGATGGCTAAGAAGGGCTGGCCTTCAGAAATTTATGCAGAACAAACCCAGTTCTTGTCTAGAGCAATACATGGTAGAGTTCTTTGCCTTTCTCAAATGGAAAGTCAAGGCAACTGGAGGAGAAATGTCAACAAGATTGACATTTGTTGCTGAAGGTGATGAAGAGAAGAATTCTCACAGGGTCAAGTTCACTGAAGAGGACCTTGAAGGTGCTTATGGACTGCCCTCAGAAGGAAGGAGTCCAGAATCTTATGGAGCAGGACATGAGCAAGAAGTGGCTCAAGATTGGCAAATCACTCCAGGTCCTATCTCCTCCACCCAACACAAGAACTCACTCAAGCCTGAGTTTTTAACTTTATTTGAGGTGGTGACCAAGAGTATTCTGAGCAATACTGGGAGCTTGGAACAAGTGAGTGCACCAAGAATAAGAATCATGGCTGCAGTAATTGATCCTAGTGAAAAGGGCATAAATTCAACTGGAGGGATTTCATCATGGGAGAGATGATGAAAGAAAAGACCAAATTCAAGGTGAAATCACACATGAAGGTGGTGCTGGTGGGCAAACTGAAGTATTGCACCATGGCAAGTCTGATGATAGAGAGGTTCTCACATTACACAGAGATGCAGACCTTTGCAAAGCCCCTTCCAGCCCAGAAAATCATGTTCAGAAAGCTTTCCAAGACGTCTGAACAAAGGAAGCAGCAGATGGCCAAACCTGCTGAAGAAAAGGTGGAAAAGAAACCTAAAATGAAGCCTAGGACAAAGGCAAGGGCTGTAAAAATAAATAAACTTTCCAAGATCTCTCCAGAAGAGAATTCTAGTGCTTCAGCAGAGGTGGATGAAGTTGCTGCTGAAGGTGTACAAGTGCCCTCAGATTCTGAGGAGATAAGGGAAAATTTTCCAATGGTGGTGAAAAAGAAAAAGGGTGAGAAAAGAATTAGGAAGTTGTCCCTGAGGAGGGCAGTGGGAGCTCAAGAGCTAGCAAGAGAAGGGCCAAGCCTTCTGAGAAGATGCAAGAGTCGCAGGAGGAGAAGGCCTTGCAACTAGCTCTAAGGGAAAGTAGGGCTGAGAGTAGATCCAAATCAAAGACTAAGTCCAAGTCTAACTCTCCTGAAGCTGGTACTCCTGAATCCAGATTTCAGGATAAGCAACACTCAGAGCCCAACTCTCCTGATACCCACAAAACCCCTGAAAACCAACTCATAACCCCTTTGAACCTAACCAAGAGATATTCTCCTGAAGGAGCTGCACAAAGAGGGCCAATAGAAGTGTTTGCTGACCTTGCAGTTGATGAGTCAAGACTGCTATCACCCCTTGACTCATTCATGCTCAATTACTCCAAATTCTTAGAAGCTGCTTTGTTAGAACCTACCCCTTTAAGCAAAACCACTTCAGAACCATTGCTCTCAAAAGCATCTGAAGAAACCATTGCTGAACCCAACCCTTCTGAACTCAATATCCCTGAAACCAATCTTGAAGCCAACCTTTCTGAACCCAGAGCCAACTCCCCTATAACCCAAAGTCCCTAATCCAGTGGACATGAGGAGGAGTATACCTATGAAGGTATGCTCAGAGGTGGAGCCAAGACTACTGTGGACAGTTTGTATCCCACTCTTGCTGAATTCCCAAGATTGCAAAGGAATTTCCATGATTTGAGGGCTCTAGTTGAAGTTAAGGACAAAACCATCATGGAAATTGCCCAAGTCATTCAAGATAAGGGAGCAAACTGGTGGCAGATTGAGGAAAGTAGACTGCTACACTTTGCTGGAGTGCAAAAGACAAGATTCCTGACTGATGAGGAAGTCTTTGCAAAGCTGGTAGCAGATAAGATTGCTGAAGAAAAGGATAGAATTGCTAAAGGGATCAAACACCCTGATAGCAGTTCTAATGATGATGATAGCAAGGATGATCCCACAGATCCCAACCCCCATGGTCCCAAACAACCCACAATCCATTATTTGACCTATCATATGAAGGGCTCTGTATCTTAAGAGGTGGTTGACCAAAGATTGTAACACAGCCAAAGATGCATCAGCCAATGAAGGTTCTTCTGAACCCAAGGCAAAGTTTAATGATGTTGAGGCCTCCCCACTAGAAGCTGGTTTGGTTAAGACCTCATCAGTGTCAACAGAGTTGGACACTAACCAGCTCTTAACCATTCAAGATGACTCAGTGGCTTTAGAACCAAGCACTGTGATCTCCCAACAACTGCCTTCTTTGAACCCTATTGAGGGAGAAGAAGCTGCAGGTTTAGGTGATGGAGTTGAAAAGGATGACTTAGTCAAAAAATCAGAGGGAGTTGAGGAAGAGAGAGATGTGATCATCACTAGGATAGTGAGTGTACCAAAAAATGAGGGAGATATAAGTGAGGAGGGGCAGTCTATTCTTGAAGTCAAATCTGAACTTCAAGAATCCCTTGATGAGAGGAGGCCTGACCCTGATTGTGAGATTATTAATGAAGAAGGGAGAAAAGAACAAGTTGAAAATGAGAAGAAGACTGTTGATGTATCAGAGTCTTATGCAAAATAATTTGAGGGTGATGAGAGTCTTTTTGCTAACAAGTTTGACTTTTCTGACATTGCAAGTGTTACATTTGATCAGATATTTGCTGATGAAATCTTCATAGATGCTCCTGTTCACATTGACATAGGTCTAGCACAAATTGCCTTTGAAAAGAAATCAGCAAAGTTGGACACTTTGGTCCACCAAGTTGAATCTTCTCATGCTGAAACTCAGAAGCCTTGGATGAGCAAGGTAGAACTCTTGCATCAGTAGAGATGAGGCTTACTGGCTCAGAAGAAGTGGTGTTGCCCACTATTGAGGCAAGACTCTGGATTGCAAACAATCTCCACTGAAGTTCAGAAAGCCAAAGCCAGCATGGAATCCTTTACCAAGGAGGTCAGGAAAGATCAGAAACTGCTCATGGACAACCACAATAGGAATGTAAAAGCTCTAAAATTGGTTGTCAAGCAAGCTATAGGTAAGAAGAGTGCCCTTTAGAAGAAAAGGGCAGAAGAGATGAGGCTTGCCTTGGTGAAAGAAGCCTCAGAAAAGTTTACTCAAGAGGTGATGGCCAAGATTGTTGAATCTGCTGTGGCCAACCTCACTGATCTCTTGAAAGCAAACCTTGATGCATCCCTCAAGACAACCCTGGAGCAGGTTTTGGAACAGAAGATGAAGCCTGTTCTTGCTTTCCTAAGCTTGAGAAGTGACAGGATGCAGAATATACATGATGAGAATGTATATTTGCTTGAGGAGATGAAATCACTGAACCAGGCACAGTCCCTGATGGCCTCCACAATTAGTGATCTCAAGCCCCAGTGCTTTGATGAAGCCAAAAAGGGGGAAAGAGAAAGAGCAAGGGCAAAAGGTGCCTTGACTATTGGAGAGCGAAGCAAGGGAAAGGAAAAGGTGCCTGAGTCCAAAGGAAAAGAGAAAGCAGTCCTGAACTTGGAAGAGTTAGATGAAGAAGAGCAACTGGCAATTGCTATGAAGTACTCAATGGCCTCAGCTCAAGAAGAAGGAGCCAGAATTCAGCAAGGCCTGGAGGTGAATCAGCAGGTTTGGACAAAACAGCTGAAGGTGTCCAAACCAGAGGACAAATCAAGAAGGCTAAGGGAAACAAGAGAAAAGCTAAAACATTCACTGATTTTCCCAACAACTTAGAGTTGCCTGCAGAATTCAGAGTGGTAGAAGAGTCCACTCCAAAGAAGGCCAAAGCTCCTAAAATTGAAGAAACTGCTGAAACTGCCAAGTCTCCTGAAGTTGAAACTGCCAAGACTGCTGAAATTCAAGAAGATGTGGAGAAGTTATTTGAAGAAAGGTTTTGGAGCTGAACCAAAGAAGAGAGTTTCAGTGTTAGCTGATGATCCATCCAAACTCTTTGTTGAAGGTTTTGGAAAAGATGCTGAAACTCAGCATAAGTTGAGCATGATGAGAGCCCAAGAGAAAATGGAGCAATTAATGGAAGCAAACAGAGTTAGAGACAAGAGGAGAGAGAACTTCCAGAAGCCAAGGAGGAAGAGGGCTACCTACAACAAACTGAAGCCTCAGCTGCTGATCCAGATGGATGCCTGTTGGGAAATCAACCCAATGCCCAAGAGACTCTAGAATTGACTTTGAGACTCCTTTAAAATTACCATGGATCTATTTGGGACGTAATTTAAATATGAATTATCATAAATCTAATTTTATAATTTAAACAAATTAAATCAACTAATTCATGTAATGAATGTACGGTAAATAATTAAATCCCTAAACATGCAGAACTAAGGGATTATGTGTTTACCTTTGAATCGGAGAGATACCGTTGAGAAGAGTAACAACTTCAACCCAATTGCCTTCTCAAGTATTCCCTAAGTCCTAGTCCGTTGATCCGGTGGGAGATCTCACGAACTATTAACTCTCAAGGAAGAATTAATTTTATCTTGTTGCACACACTATAATTTCAAAAATTACAGATCTCTCTTTTCTGTATTGTGTGATCAAGAGTACCGATTTTTTTCTTCTCCTTTTATAAGAGAGAATCTATTTTTCTTCTCTTACAAGAAAGAAATATTGACCGATCAATTTATCTTGGAATAATATAGAAATAATCTCTTATTTCCATATATCTTTTTCCATAAATATCTCTCTCTAATTTCTTGCAACAAAATTAATCATTATCTTTTAATTACCTTAATTAATAGACTTTTATTGGGCTACTTGAGGGGCCTTTAGGAGAATTAGGATTGGACCTCCCAATGGGCCCAGAAATCAATATTGAGCCACAACATTTTTCCAGTCCATTAACATTAATTCATTCCACTATAGAATTAATATTGCACTATCCATCCTAACTCATATTACGAAATATGGCTCCAGTTGTTATTTCCCGTGTTTAAGATTCAATGTCCATCAATTAATTTAAGCTACTGAATGCTTTAATTAATTAATATCTTTTATACCTCGGAGTAAGGACAGCTCAACGTTATTATCATACCGGAAATAAATTCCACTGATCAGATTTGATATGATAAACCTTCTGAGCCCACCAAGGGGACATAATCAACTTGACACTCCAAGACACGATTCTCTTAATCAACTTGACACTCCAAGACACGATTCTCTGTATTAATTTTGGCAATCTGTCCTGTAATTAATAATATTGCCCAAAATACAAAGTATTGAATCACATTGATTCTTTACCCATAATAAATCAAAGCAATACTTCTTAACTACAGACAATCCCATTTAAGTGACAGAGATTAAGAAATCAACCACCACTGAGGTCTAATTCTCCATTCCTTAAGTCAGTCTAGAAGAATTACCTCTCTGTAGGTCCTATTCAGCACATCATAATGCACTAGTGTAATCTCTTGATCAAGATAAACCAATCCGAGCCTTACACCTCAACTTCTACCAATGGATTGTTCAATTCCATCTAAGTTGTGAATCAATTGTACTTATATACAAGGAACTAACAATGTGATCTTCTGTGATCTTCTACACACCACATTGTCTACAATGTAAAGTACATCTGAACGTTTATGCAATAAATAATTACCATTCGTTATATTTAAAGCAACCAGTGACAAAAAATTGTTCTCATTAATAAGTGCAAAAATCAGTTTGTATACATAAGTAGCACTAAAAGCATACTTGCCAGTATAACCCTAACAATCTCCCACTTATACTCAAAGTCTGCTTTTAAGTTTACTACAGCATGTCCATGTTCTACATGTCCTAATAAATTCTCCCACTTATACTCAAAGCAGCTTGGCAACGCACTTGACCCAAATTCCTTCCACATGTCTCTCGAATGTACTCTGAGGCAGACCCTTTGTGAAGGGATCAGCTAGGTTGTCTTCCGATGCGATCTTTGCCACCACTATATCTCCTCTCTTAACGATTTCTCGTATAAGATGGTATTTCCTTTCAATGTGTTTGCTTGCCTTGTGAGCTCTTGGTTCCCTTGAATTTGCAACTGCTCCAGCATTATCGCAATAAATAGTGATATTGCTGGGCAAATTCGGAATCACATCCAAGTCCACTAAGAAGTTCTTAAGCCAAACCGCTTCTTTCGCTGCTGCACAAGCAGCTACATATTCGGCTTCCATGGTAGAATCAGCGATGCATTTCTGCTTCACACTTCTCCATGTCATGGCTCCACCCCCCAAACAAAACACACTACCCGAGGTAGATTTTCTAGAATCCATGTCTGATTGGAAATCTGAGTCCGTATAACCCACAGGGAATAGACTGTCTGACTGATAAACCAACATTCTATCTCGAGTTCTTTTTAGATACTTGAGAATGTTTTTAACTGCAGTCCAATGTTCTTTCCCTGGGTTACTTTGATATCTTGCTACCATGCCTACAGCAAAGCAAATATCCGGTCTCGTGCACAACATTGCATACATGAGGCTTCCAACTGCCGACGCATATGGAATGTTTCTCATCTCATCCATCTCCT
Source organism: Galeopsis tetrahit (assembly GCA_963675135.1). Lineage (NCBI taxonomy): Eukaryota > Viridiplantae > Streptophyta > Magnoliopsida > Lamiales > Lamiaceae > Galeopsis > Galeopsis tetrahit. Next base: position 28,899,499 of record OY776129.1, on the reverse strand, counting down.
TTTGTGTCTTAGGACACATCTCTTTAGATAGATGAATTCCATGTCTGAAAGGAACAAATCCTTTCTTGGAATTTTGCATGTGGAATCGTTTCAAAATAGTGTCTATGTATGAGGTTTGGGATAAGCATATCATCATTTTCTGGCGATCTCGAGTAATCTTAATCCCAAGGATGTGACCAGCTTCTCCTAAATCCTTCATATCAAATTGTTTTGACAACTATACCCTCACGTTTGTCAACACCTTTTTATTGTTTCCAATAAGCAGAATGTCGTCTACGTATAATACTAAGAATACCAAGGCAGTTCCGATACACTTTTTATAGACACAACTCTCAAACTCATTTTGATCAAATCCATAGGATTGTATCACCTGATCAAAACATTGATTCCAAGCTTGCGATGCTTGCTTAAGTCCATATATTGGACCAAGTCCGAAGACTCTCCCACGAACATGAATCGCTCAGGTTGTCTCACAACCCTCCCACTACGACGAGGTTCCGATTGTGTTTGTGTATCGCTTGGTATATCTACTTGTACACTTGGTATATGATGTATCCATGAAAAGTGTATAAAAAGTGTATCGGAACAATATATGGACTTAAGCAAGCATCGCAAGCTTGGAATCAATGTTTTGATCAGGTGATACAATCCTATGGATTTGATCAAAATGAGTTTGAGAGTTGTGTCTATAAGAAGTGTATCAGAACTGCCTTGGTATTCTTAGTATTATACGTAGACAACATTCTGCTTATTGGAAACAATAAAAAGGTGTTGACAAACGTGAGGGTATGGTTGTCAAAACAGTTTGATATGAAGGATTTAGGAGAAGCTGGTCACATCCTTGGGATTAAGATTACTCGAGATCGCCAGAAAAGGATGATATGCTTATCCCAAACCTCATACATAGACACTGTTTTGAAACGATTCAGTATGCAAAATTCCAAGAAAGGATTTATTCCTTTCAGACATGGAATTCATCTATCTAAAGAGTTGTGTCCTAAGACACAAAAGGAGATGGATGAGATGAGAAACATTTCATATGCGTCGGCAGTTGGAAGCCTCATGTATGCAATGTTGTGCACGAGACCAGATATTTGCTTTGCTGTAGGTATGGTAGCAAGATATCAAAGTAACCCAGGAAAAGAACATTGGACTGCAGTTAAAAACATTCTCAAGTATCTAAAAAGAACTCGAGATAGAATGTTGGTTTATCAGTCAGACAGTCTATTCCCTGTGGGTTATACGGACTCAGATTTCCAATCAGACATGGATTCTAGAAAATCTACCTCGGGTAGTGTGTTTTGTTTGGGGGGTGGAGCCATGACATGGAGAAGTGTGAAGCAGAAATGCATCGCTGATTCTACCATGGAAGCCGAATATGTAGCTGCTTGTGAAGCAGCGAAAGAAGCGGTTTGGCTTAAGAACTTCTTAGTGGACTTGGATGTGTTGGTCCGGAAAGGAGTATATATCAAGTGTATGGGGGGGGGGGAATACACTTGTATGCAAATTATTTTTAACTTTGATGAGCTCAGCAAGGTTGTCTTGGACAACTCTTCTGAAGATGATTAACTCTTCTAAGATAATCAGACTACTAAGTACTATTGAGTACTTAGTTGAATAACTATCTAGGGGAGTTATATGTGCGGAATAGTGGTTGGCCCTTTTAGTTTAGACTCCTTTAGTTTCTGAAATCACTTAATCAATGCAATACAGTCCAGTTTCAGGGAACTTGTCCAAATAGGTTTTGCACAGTCTTTGAATGTTTATCATTTGAAAGATCAGTTTTGTGTGCAGTGTTGAATATATGAAAGTACTTGAAATCAAATCAACACAAGAGTTTATAGTGGTTCAGAGACTCAAGCTCCTACATCCACTTTCCCTAATTGAACAGGATAATTCCTTCACTCTTGGAATTAACTTGTTTTATAGTGCCAAGGTGCACTTGATCAATAACACCACTCCTTGGTGAATTGATCCCTAGGATGTCTAGAGTCCTAGTACCCTCTTCTCAACTCAGAACTGAACTGTTCTTCTCTCAACAGTCAGCTCCTACCACTTTTACTACTACAACCTTCTCACTTTCACTCTTGAAAGGGGTAAGGGTTGAAGTAAGGTTCCAACTAATGAGATATCCTTTACAATGAAGATCAGTGTATAAGGATAGGATATCTCTCTAAGCTTGTGTATGGATGTACAATGTAGTTCAGCTTAGATGAAGTGTTTGAAGACTAAGATAGTCTTTGAAATCTAGAAAGCACTCTTGCTTGTGAGTTCTTATCAATGTTGGATTATGTTGAGGTGCTTTCAAATGGTCTTCACACTTCTGTATTTATAGACAAATGAAGGATTTGCCCGTTGGAGAGGCAGCCTCAAATGTCCATAAATGTCTTATTTTAGTTCTTCAACTTTGAAGACAGTTTCTTGATAGTGACATGTCCTCATTTGGGAAATAAACGGCTGTATGATCTTTGTCTTCATTCTGCAGCTCTCTTCCCAATGTCTGACTTTCAGATTCTCTTGTTAGAACATGGACATGGCTTCTGAAGGTTGTTCCAATGATAGGACAACATTCCTCATCAACTGGACAACTCTTCTTATCACTATCAGCAGTCTTGCTTATCAGCAAGGTTGGCTTGCTCTTCTTCAGATGACTTGGCTCATACCATTTCCTTCACTCCAAAATGATCTTAGCATGATGAATTGTAGTTCTTTAGGGTGTAGTTTTATCTTCAGCATGGTTGACCTCAAGCTTTCAGTACACTTCATCTGAATTGATTGTGCTGAGACAACTCCTCTGGACAACTCATCTGATCAGCATACTTGTCCTTCAGCAGACTTGATCAAAGTTCCAGAATTTGAGCCTTGAGGGGACTTGATCTTGATAAGCTTCAAAGCATAGGTTCCCCCTCAAATTGTGCATCTATTCAACTAAGAGCTGCCTAATATACCAGCTTCTCATCTAGCCTTTATTCTATATGTTCTAATATCTCTAGAACATATTCAACTTGACTTAGGCATGTCTCAGGGGGTTTTGGTATTAGATCAAAACATATCTCATTTTATTCCCAACAATTTCCCCCTTTTTGATGATGCCAAAACCTATACTTCTATGCAAAAGTGACTTGACTACACCTATTACATTTATCTTCAGAAGACATGACTAAGGTCAATTATCCTGAAAAGCAATGTGTTAGTGTACTCACCATTCATGTTGCACATAGGTTTCATTAGATAGGCATAGAGAGATGAGTGTTTCTTGATTCAAAATAAGTTCAACTATCATTCATTTGGAAATCATTACAAGCATGTTGATAGTTGAAATTAACATATCAGAGCATGAATCATTAACACTAAATACATCAGAGCATTTTACTATAACAATTCAAAGCATATACAAAATTTTAGTATCAGAGCAAACACCAAAACACTTAGCAGTATTTGGATCAGAGCAAAACATCAGGTATCAGAGTACATGCTTATATCAGAGCAATCCAGAGCATATCAGAGCGAACAGATTATCATAGCACACCACATCAGCAATCTTGACCATATTTCAGCATAGTTGATTAATCAAGATAGGTCAGAAGACTTAGCCATTTCAAAGATCATCCTCAGGAGGTGGCAACATCCCATATTGTGCCCACACTCTTCTTTTGAAGGCCATGGCTTCTTGGTTTGTTCCCTTAGGTCCAAGAACCATCTTGTTTAGCTTGAGGATCTCAGTAAATTCTCTCAGGATTCTTGCTTGGTCAATCCATCCTTCAATCTTTGGAGGCATGTATATGATTGGCTTGGGGGCTGTGAGTTCAAATCTTGCAATGTCAGCAGCTGCAAGCAATTGTTGATAAAGCTCTCTGTAGTACTCTATCATGAACTCAGCAAAAGTGGAGTTGGCATCCTTTCCATTCCACCTGTCAATGACATAGTAATCATAGACAAACTCCCTTTTTGCTTCCTCCCATGAGTCATTCAGCTGAATTGGCACCCATTTATCCAAGTGAGGATATTTGGTGTCCATTGGGATCAATAGCTGTGGCTTCATCTTGTTATAAGTTGCTCTCTTCCTTCTTGGCTTCTGGAAGTCTGCTCTTCTCTTATCTCTTGCTCTTTGTGCTTCATCCATCAAATCCATCTTTTCTTGGGCCCTCATCATGGCCAGTTTCTGTTGAGTTTCAGGGTCTTTGCCATACCCTTCATGAAACAGCTTTGATGGATCATTTAGCACCACCACTTTCTTCTTCTTAGGTCCTGGTCCAAAGCCTTCTTCATACAGCTCCTCAACATCTTCAGAAGCTTTGGCACCTTCAGTGGACTTAGTCTCAGTAGAATTTTCCTTCTCAGAAGACTTGTCTTTTTCAGCAGTCTTGGACACTTCAACATTCTTGTCCTTTTCAGCAACTTTAGTCTTCTTGGAGATAGGTTCATCATCATCAATTCTGAATTCAGGTGGTAGATCAAGGCTGTTGGGAAAGTCAGTGAATGTCTCAACTTGTCTTTTCTTTCCTTTTGCCCTCTTGATCTTTCCTCTAGTTTGGACAACCTCCAGCATCTTTGTCCAAACCAGACACCTCACCACCTGGTCTTTGCTGTAACCTCACTCTTTCCTCTTGAGCTGAGGCCATTGAATTTTTCAAAGCAAGTGCTAACTGCTCCTCTTCATCCAGTTCTTCCAAGTTTAGCACTGCTGGCTCCTTTCCCTTTCCTTCAGCAATTTTATCTTTCCCTTTCACTGGGCTTCCAATCACTAAGGCACCTTTTGCCCTTGCTCTTTCCCTTTCCCCCTTTTTGGCAGCATCAAAACATTCAGGCTTCAGTTCACTCATAGTAGATGCCAATAAGGACTGGGCTTGGGTTAGAGACTTCATCTCCTCCAACAGATAGACATTCTCATCATGTATATTTTGCATCCTATCACTGCTCAAGCTAAGGAAGGCTAGAACAGGCTTCATTTTCTGTTGAACAACCTCCTCCATGGTTTCTTTTAGAGATGCATCCAGTTGGGTTCTAAGGAGCTCAGTGAGGTTGGCCACTGCACCTTCAGCAATGTTGGCCAATACCTCTTGGGAAAACTTTTCAGAGGCTGCTTTCACCATAGCCAGCCTTTGCTCTTCAGCTCTTTTCTTCTGCAAGGCTGTCTTCTTGCCAAGAGCTTGCTTGAAGGTCAATCTGATAGCTTGAACATTTGCATTATGGTTGTCTCTCAACATCTTTTGATCCTTCTTGACCTCCTTGGAGATGTTTTCCATACTGACTTTGGCTTTGTGAACTTCAGTGGAAATGATTTGAAGACCAGATTCCACTCCTTCAATTCTTGCTTCCAATGTGGGTAACACCACATCTTCAGAGCCAGTTAATCTCATTTCAACAGAGGCTAGAGTTCTTCCATGCTCATCTAATGCTCCAGAAGTTTCTGCATGAGCAGTTTGAACTTGTTGAGCCAAGGAGTCCAACTTCTCTGATTGCATCCCAAGCAAAGCTTGTGCTGATCCAGTGTCAACTTGGATGGGAGCATCTGTCAAAAGGTCATCTGCAAATATTTGTTCAAAACTTATTCCTGCAATGTCAGACAAATCAAAAGAGTCAGTAAACACACACTTATCTCTCTCAATTTCTTTTTCATAAGACTCTGATACATCAGCAGTCTTCTCCTCATTTTCAACTATTTCTTTTCTCCCTTCATTGATAATGTCCTCACTTAAAGGTACAGGCCTCCTCTCCTCAAGGGATTCCTGAAGTTCAGATTTGACTTCAAGAATAGCCTGCCCTTCCTCACTTATATCACCCTCATTTGGTGGTACACTCACTATTCTAGTGATCACCACATCTCTCTCATCTACTTCTCCCTCTGGTTTTTTCACTATCATCTCCTTTTCAACTCCTTCACCTAGACCTGCAGCATCTCCACCTTCAACAAGGTTCAAAGATGGCAGTTGTGGGGAGATCACAGTGCTTATATCAACAGCCACTGAGTCATCCTGAATGATTAAGGGTTGATCAGTGTCCAACTCTCCTGACACTGAATAGGCCTTAACCAAACCAGCCTCTAATACAGGAACCTCCACATCTTTAGGCTGTGCCTTGGGTTCAGAAGAACCTTCATATGCAGATGTGTCTTTGGTTGTGTTACCACCCTTGGTCAACACCTCTGAAGATACAGAGCCTTTCCTATGATAGGTTCTAGGAGGGTTTGAGAGTCTTTCTGAAACAGAAGGCTTAGGGAGGTTGGCTTGAGGGGTTTCAGGAGGGTTGGGTTTTGAGGGGTTTGAGGGATCATCAGGGGAATCATCATCATTAGAGCTACTTTCAGGGTGTTTGATTCCCTTAGCTTTCCTCTCCTTCTCCTCATTAATCTTATCAACTACCAACTTTGCAAAAACTTCCTCATCAATGAGAAATCTTGTCTTTGAGACTCCAGCAAAGTGTAGCAATCTGTTCTCCTCTACTTGCCACCAGTTTGCACCCTTATCTTGGATGACTTGTGATATCTCCATCATAGACTTGTCTTTTACATCAACAAGCATCCTTAGATCATGAAATGTCTTCTGAATTCTTGGAAATTCAGCAAGTTGTGGATACAAACTGTCCACAGTAGCCATGGCTCCTCCTCTGAGCATACTCTCATAAGTATACTCCTCCTCATCTCCACTTGAATGGGGACTTTGGGTTATAGGGGAGTTGGCTCTGGGTTCTCCTAATGTGGCTTCAGGAAGGTTGAGTTCAGGGATATTGACTTCAGAAGGATTGATTGCAATTGAAGGTACTTCAGTTGCTTTAGAGAGCAATGGATCTAAAGGGGCTTTACTCAGGGGGGTTGGTTCAAAGAGTGCAGCTTCTAAAAGCTTTGAGTAATTGAGCATAGATGAGTCAAGGGGAGAATGTAATCTTGTTTCATCTACTGTTATATCTGCTAGCACATCTATCCACTACTTTGCACACTCCCTTCTGGAGAATATCTCTTTGTAAGGTTGATGGGGGTGACAGGTTGATTGGTTGGGGTTATGTGGGTTTCAGGGGAGTTGGGCTCAGGATTCTGAATTTCAGGGATGTTGGCCTCTATTGGTTGACCTTCAGGGACCTTGGATTCTGGAGTTCCAGAACCAGATGAGTTGGTCCTTGACTTTGATTTGGTCCTGCTTTCAGCTCTGCTCTCTCTAAGAGCAAGTTGTAGAGACCTTTCTTCCTGAAGCTCCAACACTTTATCAGTAGGCTTGGCCCTTCTCTTACTAGCCCTACTGCTCCCACTTCCTTCACCATCCTTCTCAGGGACAACCTCCCTGATCCTCTTATCACCTCTAGACTTTTGTCTAGTCTCATTGTACTTCTGCCTCAACTCTTCTGAATGATCAGAAGGCACTTGCACACCTTCTTCAGCAACTTCTTCAATCTCAGTTGAAGCATCTGAGTTCTCCTCTGAGGGAATTTGAGACATTTTCCTTGTCTTCACCACTCTGGCCTTTGTCCTCTTTTTCAACTTTGGCTTCTCCTCCACCTTCTCTTCAGCAGGTTTGGCCATAAGCATCCTCCTCTGCTCAGTTTTCTTGCTGAGCTTTCTAAACAGAATCTTCTGGGCTGGGAGGGGCTTTGCAAAGGTTTGTATTTGAGAATAATGGGAAAACCTTTCAATCAACAAGCTTGCCCTGGTGCAATACTTGAGTTTCCCTTCTAGCACAACCTTATTGTGAGTTTTCACCTTGAACTTGGCCTTTTCCTTCATCATCTCAGACATGATGAAGGTCTTCCAATCAAACTTGATGCCTTTGTCACTAGCATCAATAACTGCAGCCATAATTCTGATTCTTGGATGGCTGACTTGCTCCAAGCTTCTAGTGTTGCTCATAAGACTCTTAATGATTACCCAAAATAGGTGCTTATCAAACCAAGGAAATAGTTTGATAGCCAAGACAACTTATCTGACCCCACTAGGACGAGTGTCCTGAAGAGATGTGGACAAGTGTCCTGAGATTCAATGGACAAGTGTCCTGAATAATTGTGATCATCTCTTTTGCACTTCAGTAGACTTGTCCAAGTCTGCTGAAGACCAATTCAGTTCCTTTACTCCCATTAACTTCAATGTGTTTTACTTGTCCAACTTCCCTGGATCAAGTAATCCTAACTCTGCTGATAGCTCCAGAAATCTTGCCTCTGCAAGTGGCTTTGTTAGAATATCAGCTTTTTGATGATCTGTGTGGATCTTGACCAACTTTATGTCTTTCTTCTCCGAATGATCTCTAATGAAGTGATGCTTGATTTCTACATGTTTGCACCTTGTGTGCAATACAGGATTTTGTGATATTGCAATTGCACTGTTGTTATCACAAAATATTGGCACTTCAGTAGAGTTGACTTTGTAATCTCTAAGTTGTTGTCTCAACCAAAGGATTCGAGCACAACAACTTCCAGCTGCAACATACTCAGCTTCAGTGCTGGAAGTTGCCACTGTGTTCTGCTTCTTGGAAAACCAAGATATGAGCTTGTTGCCTAAGAATTGACAAGTCCCTGAAGTGGACTTTCTATCAATTCTACAACCTCCATAGTCAACATCTGAGTAGCCAGTTAACTCAATGTTGTCATCAGCAGGGTACCAAAGGCCTAGATTTTCAGTGCCTTTGAGATACCTCAAAATCCTCTTTGCAGCCTCAAGATGGCTTTTCTTAGGATTTGCTTGAAACCTTGCACAAACACCTACTGCAAAGGTGATGTCAGGTCTGCTGGCAGTAAGATAGAGGAGTGATCCAATCATTCCTCTATACTCAGTGGAGTTGGTTGAGACACCACTCTCATCAGGATCCATTTTCCAATTTGTGTTCATTGGGATCCTTACTGGCTTGCTAGTAGCACACCCAAACTTCTTGATCATTTCTCTGGTGTACTTAGCTTGGTTGATGAAGATTCCTTCTTTTGATTGCTTGACTTGAAGACCCAAAAAGAAGTTCATCAACCCCATCATGGACATCTCGAACTTGCTTTGCATAAGCTTGGAGAACTTCTCACACAGCTTTTCATTGGGGGATCCAAATATTATGTCATCCACATAAATTTGGACAAGCAAGATGTCCTCTCCTTCAGAGATTCTGAAGAGAGTTCTGTCCACAGTTCCCTTGGTGAATCCATGATCCAAGAGAAATTGTGACAATGTATCATACCAAGCCCTAGGGGCTTGCTTGAGTCCATATAGAGCCTTCTTTAGTCTGTAGACTTGGTTTCCAACCTCAAAACCTGGTGGTTGCTCCACATAGACTTCTTCTTTCAAGACTCCATTCAGAAAGGCACTCTTGACATCCATTTGGTACACTTTGAATCTCTTGTGGGCTGCATAGGCTAGAAAGAGCCTTATTGCTTCTAGCCTTGCCACAGGTGCAAAGGTCTCATCATAGTCAATGCCTTCATGTTGGCAATAACCCTTTGCCACTAGTCTTGCTTTGTTTCTGACAATCACATCATTTTCATTCTTCTTGTTCTTGAACACCCACTTTGTTCCAATAACATCTTGATGTGAAGGTCTATCCACCAGCTCCCATACTTCATTTCTGGTGAATTGATTCTCAGTTCTTCCTGCATGGCTGTGATCCAATTGGCATCTTGGAGTGCTTCTTCAATGTCACTTGGTTCTTGCTCTAACAAGAAACAACAGAAAAGAGCACTTTCACCATGAAATCTCCTTGTTTTGACTCCTATACTTGGATCACCAAGTATTAGATCAGTGGGATGGTCAGACAACCAAGTCCTTCTTTTTCTGATCTCTTCAGTAGAGTTGTCCTCTACTGAAGTTGAGTCATTTTGATCATAAAATTCAGGGTAATTGAATGCAGGATTTAATTCAGGATCATAATCAGGGGTGTTGTCCTCAATGTCAGGGACATTGGCATTTTCAACATTTTGAGTTCCCCCTTGATTATTTGATCCATTAACTACCTCAGCAGGAACTGCTTCTTCATTGGTAGTTGTTACCTGGATGTGAACTGGGATTGGATCATTCAGTTCACCATTTCCTTCAGTGGAATTTGCCTCAGGAAGGTTGCCTTCAGAATTGTTGTCCAAGGGGAGTTTTTCAGGTAAGTTGGCTTGGACAACTTCTATGAATTCAGTGTCTTTGTCTTTTAGGCTCAGTCTGGTTGTCCTTTATGTGATTTCTTCTGATTCCAAGTTCTCATTCCTGAACTCATGAATAGATTCATCAAACACAACATGAGGTGTTTCTTCCACAATAAGGGTTTTCTTGTTGTAGACTCTGAAAGCTCTACTGATTTGAGAATATCCAAGGAAAACTCCTTCATCAGCTTTGCTATCAAAGGCTTTCAGCTGTTCTTTCCCATTATTGTGTATGAAACACTTAAAACCAAAGATGTGAAAGTATGGCATGCAGTGTTCATAGGGGGTTTTGCCTTGCCCCTTAGTAATCAAACATCTATTCTGAGTATGGCATGCAGTGTTTATAGCTTCAGCCCAAAACCTCTTAGGTAAGTTTGAATCAGCAATTAAGGTTCTAGCAGCTTCTTTTAAAGTTCTATTTCTCCTCTCTGCAACTCCATTCTGTTGGGGAGTTCTAGCTGCTGAGGTTTCATGAGCTATTCCATTAGATGTGCAATACTCATTGATGTATGAATTTATGAACTCAGTGCCTTTATCAGATCTTATCTTGATAATGCTAAAGCTTTTCTCATTTGACAATCTCTTTAGAAGTTCAGGCAGTTTGACTTGAGTTTCCTTCTTATTAAGGAGAAACGCTACCCAAGTGAACCTAGAGAAGTCATCTACTACAACCAGTGTGTATTTTCTACCATTTATGCTTGCAGGGGTAATTGGTCCAAATAAGTCCATATGTAGAAGTTCAAGTACCCTTTCAGTAGATATGACTGGTTTTCCTTTAAACGAGGCTTTAATCTGTTTTCCCTCTTGGCATGGTTTGCAAACATGCTCTTTAATGAAAACCTCATTAGGTAGTCCTTTAACTAGTGCATTTCTTGCAATCTTGTTCATTATTTTGAAGTTCAAGTGGTTTAATCTCTTATGCCATAACCAGCTTTGTTCACTAGAACTCTTAGCAATGAAGCATGCAGCATCAGTAGACTTGTCCCAGTCTGCAAAATACACATTTCTTTTTCTAGTTCCAGTCAATAGAATTTGTTGAGTTTTATCTTTGATTAAACATTTTCCACTAGAAAACTCAACATTAAAATCTTTATCACAGAATTGACTGATACTTAGAAGATTATATTTGAGACCAGCCACATAAGACACATTGGATACTTTGATGTTACCAATCATCAAAGTACCATAAACTTTTGTTGTAGCTTGTGAGTTGTCTCCAAATGTGACATTTGGGCCTTCTTTTTCAATAAAATCAGTGAGGAGTTCCTTGTTTCCAGTCATGTGCCTTGAACATCCACTGTCAAGATACCATGCTGACTTTTTGCTCATGCTCCTCTTCTTGTGGCCCATTGGTACCTGCATTTAGATAGGTTTAGGTACCCTTTGAGTTTTGGGTCCTGAGAGGTTAGTTGTACCTTTAGGAACCCAAACTTGCCTAATAACCCTGATTGATTCAAGGTGGCTAAGTTGTCTTCCTCTAGCATCTACATACACTGTCTTTCCCTTAAATGCCTTTGGGAAAGTATGTGTGAATGTGTTAACTCTGTAAATTTCAGGAGAGTTGTCAAATCTCCTGAACTTTTGAGTTCTTTGTGCTACTTGAGGGAATCTTTGAGGAAAGGCTTTCTTATGACCATTACCCTTTGGCATGAAGGGTTTTGGTTGTCTCATTTTATTTTGCCTTTGAGGATAGTTGTCCTTAGGTCTATTCAGCTGAGGCTTTCTCAGAAGAGTTGGCCTAGGCTGATTATACCTTGGATAATTCCTCTGAACATTGTTCAGGAGAGTTGCCCTTCCATTGGGTCTACTCTGCTGACCAACATTCCTCTTATGTTCAGGAGCTTTGGCCATTTCCTTAGGTTTTGGCCTAGTTTCCTGAAGCAATTGAGTAGGCAGATCATCTATTTTGCCCTTTCCCTTGTTCAGTGGCTGATTTACTTCATTTTCAGTTTGTGCCACTGACTTAACAAAGATTCTCTTAGTGTTACTTACAGAAGCAACACTAAGACAAGGTGAAGATTCAAATGGATCAAAACCTAATCCACTTCTTTGAGCCATAGATCTTTGATAACTCTGAATTTCCTCTATTTCTCTAGAGGATTTCTTCAGAGCAGACATCTTTAATTTCAGGCTCTCTTCACTTGATTTAAGAATATCATATTCATGTGAGAGGTTTTCAAATTTAGCATTTAGAATTTTTAGTTCAAAATCTTTTCTCTTCTGAGAGAGTAGTTGATCATCAATCTCCTTTTGTTGGTCAACTACCCTGAGATTTGCTTCCTCAAGCTCTCTCAAGATTTGTTGATACAACTCAGTAGATTTGACATCAACAACTACCTCAGAAGTTTTGGCAAGCTCAATAGCCAATCTTTCATTTTCTCTCACACAGTTATCATGAAATTCTTACAACATAGTGAAATCTTCCATCAACTTTCCAAGGGAGAGTTTCAGGTTGACCTCACTATTGTTTTGTGAGATGAATGATGGTGAACTAGAAGTAGAGGATACCTCATCATCCTCAAGAGCCATGTTGCAGACAACATCATCATCATCACTGTTGGAGAACAGTCCATCAGAAGAGTTGAAGCTTTCATCACTATCAGATTCTTCACCAGCCATCATGGCCTTTCTATTGGTGAACTTTCTGTCTCTTTTAGCTTGCCTTTCTCTTCTCTCCTTAGAGCTCAGTTCAGGACAGTCATACTGGAAGTGCCCTTTCTTCTTGCAATTATAGCACAGGTCTTCATCATCATATTTCTTTGATTCTTCTCTTCTTTTTGATGATGAAGGTTCAGCTCTACTGCCTTCTCCTATCAGAGTACTTGTCCTCTGATCTTTTCTCTTCAGGCTTTTTGACCTCAGCCTGAGCTTCAGGAGAGTTGTATCTTCTCCTGAATTTGTTGTCCTGGTAGAATTTCTTGTATCTACCAAACCTTGAATTTAGCTTTTCAAATCTCCTAGCCATCAAGGCTAGTTCCTCCTTCATTTCAGTCTTGGAGACTGACTTTAATGATCTTGGAGTGGACTGCATTTCTGGTTCAGCAGTTTTGGCTTTGAATGCCACTCCTTTTGTGGGATTTGAAGGCTCCTCAGCAGACTTTCTTCTATTGAGGTCGAACTCATAAGCTTTGAGTTCAGAGAAGATTTGTTGCATGGGCATGGTGGAGAGATCTTTGGTATTTTGCATCATTATAGCATAGACATCCCACTTTTGAGTGAGACTTCTCAAGATCTTCAATCCAACTTCTCTTTTGGAGTACACCTTGCCTAATGAGTTGATCTCATTCATCACTTCAGTGAATCTACCAGCAAATTTATCAATGGATTCCTCAGACTCCATTGTAAATTGTTCAAACTTTTGCACTGCCACTTGGAGCTTGTTCTCCTTGATCTTGTCAGTGCCCTCACACATTTCTGCAAGAGTATCCCAAATCTCTTTGGCAGTTGTGCAGTGGTAGACCCTTCCCATGATTGCATCTGGAATTGTTTGGTAGAGGGTGTTCATGGCAAGATAATTCAAATTATCTTTCCTCTTCTCATCAGCAGTGAAGTCATCCTCATCTTTAGGAATCAGTTCCCTTATATCTGCTCTTTGAGCTTCAGTGACTCTGGGATTTACTTAGGTGAACACAAAAGGACCTCTTGTGATCACTCTCAACATATCAGTGTGCAAAGATGCAAGATGAGCCCTCATTCTGATTTTCCAGAAATCATAATTGTCTATTGAGAACATGGGCAATTTGTGATGAGAAATGTGGTTGACTGGATTTGTGGCCATGTTGTCCAATCCTTGGACAGCAGCATTGTTGTTGGCCATATCTCAAGAACACACAGTTAGTCAACAATTTATAGGATTTCATATAGATCAGTTCAGTGACCACACCAAATATATGATTTTGAAAACCAAGATGGCTTTTCAGAAGCAGTGGTCTTTGAACCCCTACTCTGATACCACTTGTTGGTCCGGAAAGGAGTATATATCAAGTGTATAGGGGGGGGGGGAATACACTTGTATGCAAATTCTTTTTAACTTTGATCAAACCAGAGCTCAGCAAGGTTGTCTTGGACAACTCTGCTGAAGATGATTAACTCTTCTAAGATAATCAGACTACTAAGTACTATTGAGTACTTAGTTGAATAACTATCTAGGGGAGTTATATGTGCGGAATAGTGGTTGGCCCTTTTAGTTTAGACTCCTTTAGTTTCTGAAATCACTTAGTCAATGCAATACAGTCCAGTTTCAGGGAACTTGTCCAAATAGGTTTTGCACAGTCTTTGAATGTTTATCCTTTGAAAGATCAGTTTTGTGTGCAGTGTTGAATATATGAAAGTACTTGAAATCAAATCAACACAAGAGTTTATAGTGGTTTAGAGACTCAAGCTCCTACATCCACTTTCCCTGATTGAACAGGATAATTCCTTCACTCTTGGAATTAACTTGTTTTATAGTGCCAAGGTGCACTTGATCAATAACACCACTCCTTGGTGAATTGATCCCTAGGATGTCTAGAGTCCTAGTACCCTCTTCTCAACTCAGAACTGAACTGTTCTTCTCTCAACAGTCAGCTCCTACCACTTCTACTACTACAACCTTCTCACTTTCACTCTTGAAAGGGGTAAGGGTTGAAGTAAGGTTCCAACTAATGAGATATCCTTTACAATGAAGATCAGTGTATAAGGATAAGATATCTCTCTAAGCTTGTGTATGGATGTACAATGTAGTTCAGCTTAGATGAAGTGTTTGAAGACTAAGATAGTCTTTGAAATCTAGAAAGCACTCTTGCTTGTGAGTTCTTGTCAATGTTGGATTATGTTGAGGTGCTTTCAAATGGTCTTCACACTTCTTTATTTATAGACAAATGAAGGATTTGCCCGTTGGAGAGGCAGCCTCATATGTCCATAAATGTCTTCTTTTAGTTCTTCAACTTTGAAGGCAGTTTCTTGATAGTGACATGTCCTCATTTGGGAAATAAACGACTGTATGATCTTTGTCTTCATTCTGCAGCTCTCTTCCCAATGTCTGACTTTCAGATTCTCTTGTTAGAACATGGACATGGCTTCTGAAGGTTGTTCCAATGATAGGACAACATTCCTCATCAACTGGACAACTCTTCTTATCACTATCAGCAGTCTTGCTTATCAGCAAGGTTGGCTTGCTCTTCTTCAGATGACTTGGCTCATACCCTTTCCTTCACTCCAAAGTGATCTTAGCATGATGAATTGTAGTTCTTTAGGGTTTAGTTGTATCTTCCGCATGGTTGACCTCAAGCTTTCAGTACACTTCATCTGAATTGATTGTGCTGAGACAACTCCTCTGGACAACTCATCTGATCAGCATACTTGTCCTTCAGCAGACTTGATCATAGTTCCAGAATTTGAGCCTTGAGGGGACTTGATCTTGATAAGCTTCAAAGCATAGGTTCCCCCTCAAATTGTGCATCTATTCCACTAAGAGCTGCCTAACATACCAGCTTCTCATCTAGCCTTTATTCTATATGTCCTAATATCTCTAGAACATATTCAACTTGCCTTAGGCATGTCTCAGGGGGTTTTGGTATTAGATCAAAACATATCTCATTTTATTCCCAACAGGATGTGATTCCGAATTTGCCCAGCACTATCACTATTTATTGCGATAATGTTGGAGCAGTTGCAAATTCAAGGGAACCAAGAGCTCACAAGGCAAGCAAACACATTGAAATGAAATACCATCTTATACGAGAAATCGTTAAGAGAGGAGATATAGTGGTGGCAAAGATCGCATCGGAAGACAACCTAGCTGATCCCTTCACAAAGGGTCTGCCTCAGAGTACATTCGAGAGACATGTGGAAGGAATGGGGGGTCAAGTGCGTTGCCAAGCTGCTTTGAGTATAAGTGGGAGAATTTATTAGGACATGTAGAACATGGACGTGCTGTAGTATACTTAAAAGCAGACTTTGAGTATAAGTGGGAGATTGTTAGGGTTATACTGGCAAGTATGCTTTTAGTGCTACTTATGTATACAAACTGATTTTTGCACTTATTAATGAGAATAAATTTTTGTCACTGGTTGCTTTAAATATAATGAATGATAATTATTTATTGCATAAACGTTCATATGTACTTTACATTGTAAACAATGTGGTGTGTAGAAGATCACAGAAGATCACATTGTCAGTTCCTTGTATATAAGTACAATTGATTCACAACTTAGATGGAATTGAACAATCCATTGGTAGAAGTTGAGGTGTAAGGCTCAGATTTGTTTGTCTTGACCAAGAGATTACACTAGTGCATTATGATGTGCTGAATAGGACCTACAGAGAGGTAATTATTCTAGACTGGCTTAAGGAATGAAGAATTAGACCTCAGTGGTTGTTGATTTCTTAATCTCTATCACTTAAATGGAATTTTCTGTAGTTAAGAAGTATTGCTTTGATTTATTATGGGTAAAGAATCAATGTGATTCAATACTTTATATTTTGGGCAATATTATTAATTATAGGACAGATTGCCAAAATTAATACAGAGAATCGTGTCTTGGAGTGTCAAGTTGATTATGTCCCCTTGGTGGGCTCAGAAGGTTTATCATATCAAATCTGATCAGTGGAATTTATTTCCGGTATGATAATAATGTTGAGATGTCCTTACTCCGAGGAATAAAAGATATTAATTAATTAAAGCATTCAGTAGCTTAAATTAATTGATGGACATTGAATCTTAAACACGGGAAATAATAACCGGGAGCCATATTTCGTAATATGGGTTAGGATGGATAGTGCAATATTAATTCTATAGTGGAATGAATTAATATTAATGGGCTGGAAAAATATTGTGGCTCAATATTGATTTCTAGGCCCATTGGGAGGTCCAATCCTAATTCTCCTAAAGGCCCCTCAAGTAGCCCAATAAAAGTTCATTAACTAAGGTAATTAAAAAGATAAGAATTAATCTTGTTGCAAGAAAGAGAGGAAAGTAGCGCTTATTTTGGGGAGAGAATATTATGGAGAAAGATATGGAAATAATATAATATCTCTTGGAGAATAAAATATTTCTAGATCTCCAATATTTTCTAATAAATAAATTGACTATTCTCTCTTTTATATATAGAGGAAAAACCGTCACTCTTGTTTTAAGAGTTAGAAAAATCGGTCTTCTCCAAAAAAACACAGAAAAGAGAGATCTGTAATTTTCGAAATTACAATGTGTGCAACAAGAGAAAATTAATTCTTCCTTGAGAGTTAATAGTTCTTGAGATCTCCCACCGGATCAATGGGCTAGGACTTAGGGAATACTTGAGAAGGCAATTGGGTTGAAGTTGCTATTCTTCTCAACGGTATCTCTCCGATTTAAAGGTAAACACGTAATCCCTTAGTTCCGCATGTTTAGGGATTTAATTATTTACCGTACATTCATTACATGAATTAGTAGATTTAATTTGTTTAAATTATGAAATTAGATTTATGATAATTCATATTTAAATTACGTCTCAAATAGATCCTGGTAATTTTAAAGGTGTCTCAAAGGATTCCCGGGAGTCTCGAAAGATCCCTAGGGCATCTCAAAAGATTTCCGGGAGTCTCAAAGGATCCCTAGCGTGACGGTCCATAACCCACAAGTGCCAATAATTTCCCACAAAGGAGATGGGGAATGTGGTCCCATAATAATTTCCCACAAAGGAGTTGGGGATCACAAGAATTGGGAGATCTCACGAACTATTAACTCTCAAGGAAGAATTAATTTTCTCTTGTTGCACACACTGTAATTTCGAAAATTACAGATCTCTCTTTTCTGTGTTTTTTTGGAGAAGACCGATTTTTCTAACTCTTAAAACAAGAGTGACGGTTTTTCCTCTATATATAAGAGAGAGAATAGTCAATTTATTTATTAGAAAATATTGGAGATCTAGAAATATTTTATTCTCCAAGAGATATTATATTATTTCCATATCTTTCTCCATAATATTCTCTCCCCAAAATAAGCGCTACTTTCCTCTCTTTCTTGCAACAAGATTAATTCTTATCTTTTTAATTACCTTAGTTAATGAACTTTTATTGGGCTACTTGAGGGGCCTTTAGGAGAATTAGGATTGGACCTCCCAATGGGCCCAGAAATCAATATTGAGCCACAATATTTTTCCAGCCCATTAATATTAATTCATTCCACTATAGAATTAATATTGCACTATCCATCCTAACCCATATTACGAAATATGGCTCCCGGTTATTATTTCCCGTGTTTAAGATTCAATGTCCATCAATTAATTTAAGCTACTGAATGCTTTAATTAATTAATATCTTTTATTCCTCGGAGTAAGGACAGCTCAACATTATTATCATACCGGAAATAAATTCCACTGATCAGATTTGATATGATAAACCTTCTGAGCCCACCAAGGGGACATAATCAACTTGCACTCCAAGACACGATTCTCTGTATTAATTTTGGCAATCTGTCCTATAATTAATAATATTGCCCAAAATATAAAGTATTGAATCACATTGATTCTTTACCCATAATAAATCAAAGCAATACTTCTTAACTACAGACAATTCCATTTAAGTGATAGAGATTAAGAAATCAACAACCACTGAGGTCTAATTCTTCATTCCTTAAGCCAGTCTAGAAGAATTACCTCTCTGTAGGTCCTATTCAGCACATCATAATGCACTAGTGTAATCTCTTGGTCAAGACAAACCAATCTGAGCCTTACACCTCAACTTCTACCAATGGATTGTTCAATTCTATCTAAGTTGTGAATCAATTGTACTTATATACAAGGAACTGACAATGTGATCTTCTGTGATCTTCTACACACCACATTGTCTACAATGTAAAGTACATCTGAACGTTTATGCAATAAATAATTATCATTCATTATATTTAAAGCAACTAGTGACAAAAATTTATTCTCATTAATAAGTGCAAAAATTAGTTTGTATACATAAGTAGCACTAAAAGCATACTTGCCAGTATAACCCTAAAATTTTCTGTGATAACATATCTCGCATGGTCATTTGTCTAGCCGTACGATTCTGATGAGCAAAAAGTTCTTTAAGGTTCATCATAATAGCTGAAGCGGATTTCATGTTCTGGTGTTGGTGTTGCAACACATCTGACATTGAAGCCAAGATGGTACACCTAGCCATTTCATCGGATCTCATCCACTCCTTATGATTTTCCTTATCTTCTTGGTTCGTCTCATCCGTAGGGACAGGGGGTTTAGGTTCATCAAGTACCCACTTATATTGTTGTGCAGTCAAGACTATAAATAAATGTCTTTTCCAATCCACATAATTCTCTCCTTCCAATTTTTTTTCTTTAAGTATACTAAACAGTGGGTTAAAACGAGACGACATGCTGAACTGAGAATAAAATATACAATTTGTATTAATATCCTATTAACACAAAAATTATCACATAATTTGATCACATGTGCTATATCAAAAACCTCAAAAAAATGATATAAACATGCATCAGCCAACATCTTAAAACCAATTTAAGTAAGTCACGATGACTGTGAACGTTTACTCAAATACATTTAAGCAGGTTATAAACAAAGCAGTTTCTAACCTTTAATTCAAAATTAATAGTTGGCTTTAACCTGGCCATATAAAATTGACAGGGACTCCGATGGGGAGTTAATATATCAATTTTATACCTAAGTAATAACCATAATTAAATACAGGACTATTATTTCATTTTGAATAAGCCACTCGATGGGAGGGTCATACCGCCACTAGTAATAATCCACAATCATCCTTAAAGGAATTTATTCATGTGAACTTATCCTTTGGCCTATCCGATAGGGAGAGAGGCGCTTGCCAATGCGTAGCCAAAAGACTTCACAAATAAATAAATTATGGAGGCCATTTAATCAATTTATTATCTTAAATAAATTTAATTAATAAAAAAAACATACTTAGTAATTTTTTAAACTAGAGGTTTTTCACGAATTCTCATGCAAAATTAACAAATAATCATAGCATAATTACAAAACAAAAATTAAACACAAATTAGGCAAACACGTTCAATTATCATGGTTTAATTTTCTCGTTTTGAAGAAACAAGAAATTCGTACTCCCACAGCCGCAACAAAAAAAAATCACGCCACACCCACAACCGGCCCGTGTGGCTTGGTCGTCCGGGTGCGCCTCCGATTCTTTAATTCGTCCAACGGTCTTCGTCTTTGATCCGTTACAATTTATTTACAAAAAATAAATCTAACATTTAGACTAGTCTATTACAAATTAAATAATCTAATCTACCCGTGGATTTTCTCACGGGAAAAACAAATCTGACCGAATCAGATTAAAAACCACATTCAAACAACATAAATTAAAACATACATTAAAACCATGATAATTGGATACCTGCAAAAAAGATCTAACAATTCTACCATCCAAATATCAATTTAATGTAAATAAATTTAAATTCTAATTTAAATTACAGAGCCCAAAACCTTGGCTTTGATACAGGTGTTGGGAAATCAACCCAATGCCCAAGAGACTCTAGAATTGACTTTGAGACTCCTTTAAAATTACCATGGATCTATTTGGGACGTAATTTAAATATGAATTATCATAAATCTAATTTTATAATTTAAACAAATTAAATCAACTAATTCATGTAATGAATGTACGGTAAATAATTAAATCCCTAAACATGCAGAACTAAGGGATTATGTGTTTACCTTTGAATCGGAGAGATACCGTTGAGAAGAGTAACAACTTCAACCCAATTGCCTTCTCAAGTATTCCCTAAGTCCTAGTCCGTTGATCCGGTGGAAGATCTCACGAACTATTAACTCTCAAGGAAGAATTAATTTTATCTTGTTGCACACACTATAATTTCAAAAATTACAGATCTCTCTTTTCTGTATTGTGTGATCAAGAGTACCGATTTTTTTCTTCTCCTTTTATAAGAGAGAATCTATTTTTCTTCTCTTACAAGAAAGAAATATTGACCGGTCAATTTATCTTGGAATAATATAGAAATAATCTCTTATTTCCATATATCTTTTTCCATAAATATCTCTCTCTAATTTCTTGCAACAAAATTAATCCTTATCTTTTAATTACCTTAATTAATAGACTTTTATTGGGCTACTTGAGGGGCCTTTAGGAGAATTAGGATTGAACCTCCCAATGGGCCCAAAAATCAATATTGAGCCACAACATTTTTCCAGCCCATTAACATTAATTCATTCCACTATAGAATTAATATTGCACTATCCATCCTAACTCATATTACGAAATATGGCTCCCGGTTATTATTTCCCGTGTTTAAGATTCAATGTCCACCAATTAATTTAAGCTACTGAATGCTTTAATTAATTAATATCTTTTATACCTCGGAGTAAGGACAACTCAACGTTATTATCATACCGGAAATAAATTTCACTGATCAGATTTGATATGATAAACCTTCTGAGCCCACCAAGGGGACATAATCAACTTGACACTCCAAGAAACGATTCTCTTAATCAACTTGACACTCCAAGACACGATTCTCTGTATTAATTTTGGCAATTTGTCCTGTAATTAATAATATTGCCCAAAATACAAAGTATTGAATCACATTGATTCTTTACCCATAATAAATCAAAGCAATACTTCTTAACTACAGACAATCCCATTTAAGTGACAGAGATTAAGAAATCAACCACCACTGAGGTCTAATTCTCCATTCCTTAAGCCAGTCTAGAAGAATTACCTCTCTGTAGGTCCTATTCAGCACATCATAATGCACTAGTGTAATCTCTTGATCAAGATAAACCAATCCGAGCCTTACACCTCAACTTCTACCAATGGATTGTTCAATTCCATCTAAATTGTGAATCAATTGTACTTATATACAAGGAACTAATAATGTGATCTTCTGTGATCTTCTACACACCACATTGTCTACAATGTAAAGTACATCTGAACGTTTATGCAATAAATAATTACCATTCATTATATTTAAAGCAACCAGTGACAAAAAATTATTCTCATTAATAAGTGCAAAAATCAGTTTGTATACATAAGTAGCACTAAAAGCATACTTGTCAGTATAACCCTAACAATACCAAATATCCTCACATGGATAAATGGGTCCCCATTCAGCTAAATGACGAATGGGAAGAGGCAAAAAGGGTGTTTGTCTATGACTTCTATGTCATAGGCAGATGGATGGAAGAGGATCCCAACTCCATATTCACTCAGTTTAAGTTTGACAATCACAGGGAGCTGTATCAGAAACTTCTTGCTGCTGTAGATATGGCAAGGATTGAGTTCAAGGCTCCTGGTGAAATCATATACATGCCCCCAAAGAAAGATGGCTTCATTGATCAGTCTCAGATATTTCAAGAATTTTTCCAAATTCTTGAAAATGGAAAAACTGAAGCTAGGGCCTAAGGTGGTGTTTGGTTTGGGATTGTGGTGGATTGGATTTGGATTGTGGTGGATTGGATTGGAATTTGGGTAATCCATGAATAGTAAATTGTGGGTAAGTTGTGTTTGGTTAAGGATTGAGAAGTAGGGGTAGATTTAACTTTATGTCACATCAAGAGTGATGTTATAATATTTTATTATTGTTAGTAGTGAAAGAAAAGTAAGAGAGAGAATGAGTGTGTGAAAGAAAAGTAAGAGAGATAGTGATTTCATGGTATAAAAATAGGTGTGTAGGTGTATTATAGGGGTAGATTGGTATTTGAATTTGTATTTGGATTGAGATGGATTGAGAGAGATTCGATTGGGATTGGGCCAATCCAAATCCGGATTGGCCAATCCCAAAACAAACACCTCCTAAGGGAACCAATCAAGAGGCAATGGAGTTGAAGAAGAAGGTTTGGGCACAATATGGAATGGTGCCACCTCTTGAAGATAGTCTCTGAACCTGCTAAGTCCTCCTGTCCCTTACTTGCCTTGAATGCTGAATTGGATGAATATTTGATGCTGTTATTGCTGAAATGGTTATCTCTGTTGAAATCTGTTCAAGTCTACTGATCTATGTCTTGCTCTGATCACATGTTTCCTGATATATTTGCTCTGATCAAATGATGTTTCTTTGTAATTGCTCTGATTCCATGCTCTAATAAGTTTATTTGACTATCATCATGCTTGTAATGATCAATGATTATATGAATGATATTTGAATATTTTGTGAATCAAGAGATAACATCTCATTGTCTCAACTTGCCTGACTTAAACCTATATGCACTTAAACTGTGATTACACTAACATGTTTCTTTCAGGAAATCTGACCTTAGTCACATCTACTGAAGTTATATGTAATAAGTGTAGTCAAGTCACCTTTGCATAGATTGTATAGGTTTTGGCATCATAAAAAAGGGGGAAATTGTTGGGAATAAAATGAGAATTTTGATTAAGATACCAAAACCCCTTAAGACATACCAAATACATAAGTCAAAATGATATGAACATGTTTCAGGAATGTTGGAACATGTAGTATAGGCTAGTTGAGAAGCTGGAATGTTAGGCAGCTCTTAGCACATTTAGATGCACAAGTTGAGGGGGAACATACGCCTAGAAGATTACAAGAATCAAGTCCCCTCAAGGCTCATAATCAATTTGACCTTAAGTCTGCTGAAGTACCTAATGGACAACTGTGCTAATCAAGTCAGCTCAGTAATGTAGCAACCTATCTGAAGATCAATTGAATGGAATGCATCATCAAGACCAAGTCTGCTGATGTATATGTCAAAGCTCAGAAGAGTTGAACAGCAGAAATGTCTCAGCACACTTGAACCAGAACAGTTCAAAGACAAGCCCAATTGTGCTGATAAGGTCAAAGCTACTGATATGAAGTCATGAATGCTCAAGAACCATCAAGAGACATGAATTGAAAGAGATAGAGCCAAGTCATCTGAAGAGCAAAGCCAACATTGGTGATAAGCAAAGTCTGCTGATATTGATAAGCAGAACTGTCCAGATGATAAGGAAGGTTGCCTTATCATAGGACCAATGATCAAAAGTGATGTCCATGTTTGATCAAGTGAATCTTGAAGTCAGACATTGGGAAGAGTGCTTCAAAGTCAAGACAAAGTGCTTACAGCCGTTTACTTCCCAAATTAAGGACATGTCACTTTCAAGAAACTGTCTTCCAGTTGCAGAGTTCAAGAAAGACAAAAATAGGCATTTTGAGGCTGTCTCTCCAACGGACAAATCCTCAAATTGTTCTATAAATACATGGAGTGTTGAAACCATTGAAGGCACCAACTAGTATCTAACCAAGACAACAATTCTGAGATACAAAGGAAACTCAAAGCCTTCAAGCTTTCATAGAACATCTTAGTTTCCAGAACACTTCTTCTAAGCTGAACCTCATTGTATATCCATACAAAACTTAGAGAGATATCCTATCCTTTTACACTGAGCTCATTGTAACGGATATCTCAACCTAGTTGGAACCAAAAACATCAACCCTTATACCTTTCCTAAAGAAAGTTAGAAGGTTGTTGTAGTAGAAGTGGTAGGAATTGACTGTTGAGAGAAGAACAATTCAATTCTGAGTTGAGAAGAGAGTACTAGGACTCTGATATCCTAGGGATCAAGGCACCAAGGAGTGGTGTGGTTGATCAAGTGCACCTTGGCACTATAAAACAAGTAATTCCAAGAGATAAGGAATTATCCTGTTCAATCAGGGAAAGTGGATGTAGGAGCTTGAGTCTCTGAACCACTATAACTCTTGTGTTGATTTACTTTCAAAGTACTTTCATTCAAACAACACATTCATACACTGCACACAAACTGACCTTTCAAAGACATATACTCTAGATTGTGCAAAACTGTATTGGGACAAGTCCCCTGAAAACAGTTTAAGTGTTAACAAGATTTCAGTAATTAAAAGGAGTTTAAACTAAAGGGCCAACCACTATTCCGCACATATAACTCATTTAGATAGTTATTCAACTAAGTACTCAATAGTACTTAGTAGTTTGATTATCTCTTAAGAGTTATTCATATCAGAAGAGTTGTCCAGGACAACCTTGCTGAAGCCAGTTTTACTCAAGTTTGAAAAAGATTTGCATACAAGTGTATTCCCCCCCCCCATACACTTGTTATATACTCCTTTCAGGACCAACATTGACTTATATATCTTGGCATATCATCAGGGGTTTTGGTATCTTAATCAAAATCTCATTTTATTCCCAACAATTTCCCCCTTTTTGATGATGCCAAAAGCTATACAATGGTGACTTGACTATATTATTTCAGATCTTCAGTAGAGATGACTAAGTCAAATTTCCTGCAAGAAAATGTTAACACAATAATAGTTCAAACACATATATGTTAAGTCAGGTAAGGTGATATAATTAGATGTTATCTCTTGAAGCAAAATAGTTAACTTTTCATTGATAAGATTAAGCATTACATAGCATGATGATAGTCAAATTAACCAATCAGAGCATGTGATTCATGATCAGAGCATAAGGGAAAAACATATGAGAACAAGAAAACTTATCAGTTTTAGAGATCATCTTCAGCTGGTGGCACCATTCCATAACTCTTAGCCACTAGACAAGTGTCACTAGGGCATCTCTTCCAGTCAGCTAAATAAACAGCTCCTTGTCTGATGCCAGTGTGTAGTATGCATTTACTAACTTTGTCCATGATCTTGCAACCATTAGACAAGAATTCAGCACTATACCATCTGTCACAGAACTGAGAAACAGAAAGTAAATTGTGCTTTAAACCATCAACATAAGATACATTTGTTACCGATATGTCGCCGTTGATTATGGTTCCAATTCCTCTTTTTACCAATGTAATTATCACCAAAAACAACTCGTGGACCTTTCTTCTCTTTGAAGTGCGTGATGAGGTACTTTGATCCAGTCATGTGACGTGAAGCGCTTGAATCTATGTACTATAGTTCAGCTAATGATCCTCCTCTCTTTCATAGATCCACTCGACCATGCAAGCAAATCATTTCTTAGGTACCCATTTTGTTTTGGGTCCTTGGGTGTTAGTACTACCTTTGGGAACTGTCTTAGTAGTGTCAGCTAAGTGAATATCAGAAGACTTTTGCTTATGTGACAGATTATGATCTGTCTTCTGATTTTCTTTCAGCTTGGGTGCATCAACTGATTGTGTCAACTGGAGAAGAATTTTCTAGGATACAAAACTCTTCATTCTAAGTAGCATGTGTCAGAAGTAGGTTTTTATACACATGATTCAGAATTGAGTACTTATCTTTGAGCTGTCAGCTAAATGAATATCAGAAGACTGAAGAAGCTTTAGTAGTGTCAGCTAAGTGAATATCAGAAGACTTTTGCTTATGTGACAGATTGTGATCTGTCTTCTGATTTTCTTTCAGCTTGGGTGCATCAGCTGATTGTGTCAACTGGAGAAGAATTTTCTCTCAACTGGAGAAGAATTTTCTAGGATACAAAACTCTTCATTCTAAGTAGCATGTGTCAGAAGTAGGTTTTTATACACATGATTCAGAATTGAGTACTTATCTTTGAGCTGTCAGCTAAATGAATATCAGAAGACTGAAGAAGCTTTAGTAGTGTCAGCTAAGTGAATATCAGAAGACTTTTGCTTATGTGACAGATTGTGATCTGTCTTCTGATTTTCTTTCAGCTTGGGTGCATCAGCTGATTGTGTCAACTGGAGAAGAATTTTCTCTCAACTGGAGAAGAATTTTCTAGGACACAAAACTCTTCATTCTAAGTAGCATGTGTCAGAAGTATGTTTTTATACACATGATTCAGAATTGAGTACTTATCTTTGAGCTGAGCTAGCTCTTCATATAGCCTCTCATTTAGAATCAGCAGCTCAGGATCCTCTTCTGACTTATGCTGCTTCAACTGTACAATTTCATCTCTCAAACGCATCGTTTCGTCCTCAGCTTCCACATAAGCTTGTGTTGCCAATCTCAAATCAATCTTCAATTGTTCACAAGTGAACTGATGGTGATTAGTCGAATCAGCGTCAGATGAGCCAGACTCTTCTATGTGTGAGGCAGTAGAGAAATGTAGTGAAATAGTTTTAGAATTTACCTCTTCCTCTATTACCATCATTCCGAGGTCGTTAGAGAGAGCATCATCTCCATCAGATAAGAACCTTGATTTCACATGAAGAGGAAAGATCATCATCTGAATCACTTTCCTCATCAGCTACCATGGCCTTTCTTCTGGAGAGTCTTCTATCTCTACGAGCTCTCTTCTCTTCTCGCTCTTTGGATGACAGCTCTGGACAATCAACACTGAAATGACCAGGTTTACTACAAGTATAACATAAATCCTTACCATCCCTTGAGCTTCTGGTAGGAGTAGCATCTCTTCTACTACTACCTCTTCGATCAGATGACTCTTCTTGTCTAGATGAGGCAGACTCATGTCTTTTGTGCTCAAGAGTGCGTTCTGATCGATCCTTGGACTTATAGGATGATGATTCTCCTGCATGGTTAGCTTTCTTGTCTTTATAATATTTGTAAAAGCGTTTATATTTACCATGCTGAGTAGTGAGCTTATCGAATCTTTTCATCATCAATGTCATCTGCTCTTGTAGACTTAGATCTGATGGTGCCTTCTCTTCTCTCACCTTGGGAGCTTTTCCCTTGGCGGCCACTGAAGCTTAAAAGGCAACAACCTTAGAAGAAGAGGGAGTTGCCATATGTTCATCATCCTGCCATTCTACCATGTTAAGATCAAACTCGTAAGCTTTAAGTGTTTGAAATAGAGTTTGAACATACCAGTTTTTAAGTTCTTTGTTTTCTTTAATGATCCAAACTTTCGTTTGCCATTTCTTGGGAAATGCATACAAGACCTTGGTGTTTATCTCCTTGTTCGTGTATGTCTTGCCAAGATTTTCAATTTCATTAATGATTCTAGTGTAACGATTATCTAGCTGTTCAATATTCTCAGCAGGCAACATCTTAAAGTTATCAAACTTTTGAACTGCAGTGATGAGCTTATTTTCCTTAATTTTCTCAATGCCTTCGCACATCACAGCTAGAGTGTCCCACATTTCTTTGGCAGATTTACAACGAATAATTTTGCCAACATAATCATTAATAACAGCAGTTAAAAACATATTCTTAGCTATTCTGTCGAGGTTTTTCTGCTTCATCTCATTTGGGGTGAGATCTCCTATTGGCTTTGGGACTAGCTGACCAACAGGGATCTCGGGATTCCCTGTGGCTATATTAGGAGCCATCATGGTGATTGGTCCTGTGGTGATCACATTCCACATGAGATCATGAATCTGGCTGAATTGAGCTTCCATGCGTGCCTTCCAGAAGTTATACTCTTCAATAGAGAACTTCAGCAGATTCCTAGTACTCCCTCCGTCCCATTATTAATGGAACAATTACTGTTTGCACGGAGTTTAGTGTAAGAATTATTTATTGGTATTAAAAGTGATAAAGTGACTTTTTAGGATGGATATAATGGGTAATTCAACTTTATCGGAGAGAGAATCTTTAGTTAGTGGGTAAAAAGTAATGGCATGTGGTGTAAATAAGAGATGTTTGAGGAAGTTTTTTAAAAGGTGAGGAAGTTGCTTTTTCCAAATAAGGAAATGTTCCATTAATAATGGGACACACGTTTTTGGCAAATGTTCCAATAATAATGGAACGGAGGGAGTATAAGAGTCGGAACCCATAATGTATGATTTTATGTAAAATGAGGGTTTTCAAAAATAGATTTGTTCAAGTGAGCTACAAGAACTTCTCCTTAGAAGTTAAGGATCTCAAAGATAGTAGCTCGTTAGAACAACTACTTTGATACCACTTGTTGGTCCCTAAACGAGTATCAATGCTAGTGAAAGTCTAGGGGGGTGAATAGACTTTCAGATTTTCAAACTTTTTGTGTGTTCGATTAAATGAGACAACCAGATGAACTATGTGCTCTAGTTGTCTGATGCAAATAGTATGATCCGATCTTAGAGTGAGAGTGTCGACTAGTAGATAAAGATAACAAACTTACTGATTGCTATATCAGCTAGTCAGTTGGAAAGCTATCTCAAGAGCTACTAGTGCGAAATTGTGTAGGCCCTAAATATTTAGACCCGTGTGTTGAATGAAAACCTTTTAATAAATAATGACTTTATCAAACAATGAATGATATCAATTGATAGGATATCTGTTGATGGTAAAAAAAAATACTTATTGAATTTTGATTCTTTTGAAAACTTATGATTTAGAAATATGAATAAAAAATTTAATCAATAAATAAAACAATAAATAACACAAATATTAATTTATAGTGGTTCGAACAACTTGTTCTACGTCCACTCTCACGACTCAATCGTGATATTAATTCCTTTAAACAAAGGCCCTTTCTACTTTATAGACCCAAGAGAAGACTTTGATCAAAATACACTCCCTTAAGTGCATACAGATCTACTTGTTAAGAAGAGAACAAATACTCTTTACAAAGGGTTGGTTTTCTTAACAAATAAAGTAAAGGGTATGTGCATACCAACTAAGTGTGAAAGAACCACACTTTTCTAAGCTCGTAAGATATGAATCTTGAATCTGGCTTAGTATCTGGAAACTTAGAGCTTAAGGATAGAAAGATTAATTAGGCTCTAGAGAACTCTTAAAGGTTTCAGAATGCTTGAATGTTCTTGAGGTCAGCTGGTGAGTTCTTCGTGTATAGTTTTCGTAGTCGTTGAAGTGAACAACGTCTTGTATTTATAGAAAGAGATGTGCTCCAAAACTAGCTGTTGCATCATATCTTTTATTTTTGGGATGAGATCTTCATGAGTTGATGTCTTCCTTGATTTTTGGTACGACATTTCCTTAAAAGTGAATGTGCATTACGACTCTGATAAAGATCTCTGAAACCCTAGTCCAAGTCAACTTCATAACTCTGTTGTCATCTTTTAATTGATCCACATCAACTGAGTTGTTAGACTTGCAGTCTTGTCTTCTGTTTGAGTCTGCCAAATGATATCCGACATTCTCTTTATCTTCTGTTATCTTTGCCTATTCTTTCTTTAATGCATTCTTTAATAAATGCTTCTTCTTCCAATGTGTAGCATCTTAAATGCATTCTGTTATCTGAACAATAAGATGAACAGTTCTTTATGATTCTTCTAAGGCATAAACAAGATCTGGTGAAGTTCACATCTGCTTGTATCTTCTGATCGACAAATCTTATGTAGCTAATATCAGCTGGCAAGGTATACAAGAACCTTTCAGTCTGATTTCCCTAATGAACTTCAATGTCTTCTAGTCTTTTTAGTCTTCTACTCTTTAAGTCTTAAGCGAGCGCGTGATGATCTAGATGTGGTATCAGCTGATATACATATAACTGATCTCACTGACTAAGACTTAGACTTCTATTCAATTTCATCTAAGCTTTATAAAACAACTTAGGTAACCTATCACTAGATTACAAATTTAAATACGTACTAACACTTGAGTTTGGTTTTGACCATCAAAACTAAATCTATAAACTCTAATCTGATTATGGGTATGATGAATATTCCAACAGTACTACTGTGTTTAGTGTGTTTTTAGATAACTTTTGTGTACTTGAAAAAAAGAAGAAAAGGAAAAAGTGAAATTACTCAAAAATGTCATTTATTTGTGAAGGTGCGAAGGGTGTATTAAATAAACTTGTTTTTTTTAGCCTATTAAATAAAATTATTAATAATTATATTTATGCATTTAGGACTTC
The DNA here is from genome assembly GCA_963675135.1 of Galeopsis tetrahit. Classification (NCBI taxonomy): domain Eukaryota; kingdom Viridiplantae; phylum Streptophyta; class Magnoliopsida; order Lamiales; family Lamiaceae; genus Galeopsis; species Galeopsis tetrahit. The sequence continues at coordinate 28,868,789 of OY776129.1, read as the reverse complement.
TAATTACATATACCCTTTTTTATTTTATTTTAAATTAATATACAAAAAATTAATTTTGTGACAAAATTATTAATTTCATTACTGATGAATGTGTGAAGATTTTTGTATGGACTCACATCCTCAACTTCTAGACATGTAAATTTTTTTATCTACATACCTTCTCTCACGATACGCATTGATACCGAAAATTCAATTCAAAATATTTGTATTTGTATTTTTACTATAAGAATCGATTTTGTGTATCAGGAAATTCCGAAACCAATTCACCGAGGCAAATGAGGCAATCTCCTAGGAGAGCCAACTACCTAAAATCCCATCTTTCTCCCAAAAGAAGAGATTCAGATTTCTTTACATAATAATAATAATAATGTAACAATCTTCTTGAGATATTGATACATACAAGATGTTACTCCCTCCGTCCCATAATAAATTTTATATGTAGATGAACACACATACTAAAGAAAGTGTAATGATGAGTAGAATTTTGAAGAGTAATTTTATAAACTTTAAAAAAAAAAAAATTGTGGATAAAAAGTAATGACATCAGTACAAAATTTAGGAATATTATAACCATATAAGTAGACTTAATTATTGCGGTTTTTTTCCCTCCTTTTAGAGGGTTCAAAGTTTTATAAATAACCTGCATTGTGACATTGAAAAACCAATGAGATAGAAATGTTGAGGCACCACACAAGCATGAAAATTAATAAGCGTCTCCCCGTACCCAAACCCTGAAAATGCCATTTCATATATTTTTACACAATGTTTTTTATAAGTTAATATCTTTAGAAATATTTGTGTCGATCCACATTTTACCTCACATCTAAATCGAATTGGAGACAGGCATGGAAGCTGGAAGGAATTTCACCAAAGGAGATGAACGAGTTAAGGTACAATAATTAGAAATTGTTACGGTTAGTGACAGAGCTAGAAATATAGGGGCCAATTAACATTAATATTTTCGTTCCACGATTATTTACACTTTTTTTCATATTCGATTCATCCTAATATTATTTGCACACTTTCAATATAAAAATAATACACAAAATTAATACTCTCACAACATTATTTTATTTATAAAAAAATTATTATTCATTTTGACCCCCACATTTTACCTCACATCTCACTAATTCATTTTGAACCTCACTAAATTCAATTTACACCTCATTAAATTACTCAAAAAATATCAGTCCTTTTATTTGACTCCACACTCCACTAAATTCTTTTTTCTGAATTTGTGTTTCATTGCACACGTACAAATAATTTCAAAATAGAGGAAGAATAAAAATAAAGTGGATACAAATAATAAAAAGTTATCATTATTTTTAATTATAGTACTGTTCATCAATCCATTAATATCAATAATTATACAACCTAGTAGACGCATTTTTATAGATAAATTTGTAAATTGACCAAATATTCAAATTTCGTGACATATTCAAAATAAAAGCATGAAAAGTGTGCATTCACCGTGTTGTAACCTAATTGAGGGAAGCTGCATTTACATATTAATATTATTAACTAAAGATGCAGTATGGTGAAATTAAAGAATTCCGTTCCATTTAAAAGTTCAAACTTGTAGAGAGGTGCGAAATTAATTCTTGTATATTAATTCCTAATACTTACCCTCACTCGTGGGCCGAATTATTATCTCTTACCCTTTGAAAAGGAAGAAGCCCATCGAGTGGACAATTTTAAATGGGTGGATCGAACCAAGGATGTTTGGGTGTGAGCCTTTAGACTCTATTATTATGAAAGAATTTTGTCTCATCTAAAAGTCATAACTTGTAGAGAGGTGTGAAATTAATTTTCACGGAATTCCCAATAAGATGAATTTATCTTTTCTCACATTGTTTTCGATCAATTATATTGAAGCACATATGAGACAGTTTCAGACTCTTACACATTTAAACATTCTTATGTTAAATTTCAAGTTGTGAAATAGTGTATTTGTGTAGATGAATGCAGAAAGAGGGAACACATTATATGGATTTAGAAGAATAAAGGATAACATGCTAATGGCAACGGCTGGCCCGAGTATCCCAGGTTTGAATATATAATATATATCTCAAATTATATGTGTGTTTTTTTTTTTATATATAATTAATATGCAGAGATTTGACCTTTTTTCACATATGATTTTTTTTGCCGATCTTGTTTCTCGTATTAATGAGTTGGTACTATGTAAATCAACTAATATTATATAATAAAACAACTGATACTTGATAATAAAACGAACAATTAGTACTATCAAAACTAATATTTAATGAAACATCTAATACTTTATTAAAATACATATAAAATGCAAACTAGTTGCACCCTAAAAAAACTTTGCCCATATTAATTTAGGTAATAATACGAAACATATTGTGCCTTGTGATGAAATATTCAATAAATTTACCAACAGTATAACACACGTACAATAAGTCTTGTTTGGTACATATGTTAAGATATTTATAGTCAAACTTCGACATCTCACTTAACTAAGACTGGATGTACTTTTTCGTATTGGGTATAAAATTTTATTATAGACCTTATTAAGTCTCTATCTTGAGCCCAATTACGCACGTAATCTACCCTACAAATTAGGTCCAAACAGATAGTGAATTCTTCTTAAGGGATATTTCGATCCGCTCACTACGTACGTTCTCATGTCATAAAGTTTTGATCTTGTGTTTAATTTGAGGATATAAACCATTTTAATCTCATTATTTTGGTTCCAAAAATTTTAATGTATCAAACTTATCCCATTATTTTACAATTTGTTCTGTATTGGTCCCAATTTTTTTTTGAGGAATATTGGTCCCAAAAATTTAAATGTATCGATTTAGTTCTTTTTTTTCACAATTTGTTCTATTTTGATTCCAAAAAAGTTAAATGTAATTGCAAAAAAAAGGGACTAAATTGATAAATTTAACTTTTTTGGGACAAAAAGAACAAATTGCAAATAATGGAACTAAATTAATACTTTTAATTTTTTTAGAATCATTTCAAAAAAAAATTAAAAGTTATGAGACTAATTTGACGTTTATCCCGTTTAATTTGTACTTTCTTGATGACCAAGGGTTTTCAATGTTGATGCAATAACTTTGCATTAGGTAATATATGGAAACTCCTGCTGCTTTTAGGCCTGGTCACATACATAATCTTCATTTCCTGCCGCAATCAGTTTCCAAAGTACTTGTCATCGCCTTCTGAATTATTCTTTTCCGCTTTCAAGAACACAAACACAAAGCCCCCAACAAATCTGAGCCACCTGATCTTCGGGGTCGTCGGCTCCGCGAAAGCATTTCATGGTCGGAAAAACTACATAGAATCATGGTACAGACCAAGCGAGACGCGTGGATTGCTGTACCTAGACGACGCCCCAACCGAAAACCTCCTGCCTTGGTCACCCGCGTCTCCCCCTTACAGAGTTTCCAACGCCTGGAAAGGCCTTGATATTGCTTGGAGAATATTCGGTGCAATAAGGGAGGTCGTGAGGGAGTTGGGAGACGAGCATAATGTTCGATGGGTGGTGATGGGAGACGACGACACAGTGTTTTTCGTGGATAATATAGTGGATGTAGTTTCGCAGTATGATGAAGAGGATTATTATTATCTTGGGGCGCCTTCCGAGTATATTCCCTCAAACGGTATTTTCTCATTTGATCAAGGGTTTGGAGGCGCGGGTTTCATGTTGAGTTACCCCCTTGCAAAAGCTGTGGCACATTGTACGGATGATTGTATTGCCAAATATGCTCCTTATATGCATACTTCTGATGCATTCACTATGGCCTGCATCGCTGATCTTGGAGTCAACCTGTCTCCATTAAAGGGAATCCATCAGGTACACATTTTTTACAAATACATAATCTAAATTGGGAGTATATTTTTTGTGACCAGGTGAAATATATATTATTGGACGGAAAAAAATTATCGATCCCAAAAGTATTGGTCAAGAAATAATGAAATATATAATTGAGGATAAAAACTATAGAAGGTGATATAGTTAATAAAATGTGCATGGTCTATAAAGAATAAATTATGTTGGCTTTGATAACCTCATGTGAAATATGATGAAGACAAATTAATTCACTTTATTTTCATTAACCACCACTCATATGCATTCTCGTTATCATTCGTCTTATTAATTTTTTTGAAATAGTGTCCTGTAAATTAATTATGAAAAAAAAAAAACTATTAAATTTACAAATAAAAAGGCAGAAGTATGATTTTATCTATATCTTGAAATTAAGTAATGTCAGGTTTATTTATTTCACAATCAGAATAAAAGATTAGCAAAGAATTAATAATATTTGAAAAATACGAGAATGTTTTTTTTTTGAATATATTTCATTTGAGGGGTAGTTCTCTCTCTTTTCTAAGGCCTAACAAATTAGAACAATGGGTGTGATTGACTTGTTGTTTTATTTTGTTGAATTTTTAATATATGTTGTTCTCATTAATTTATTATAAAGAATTGAAACATGACACAAAATGTCAATAAACAAGATAATAAAATACCAAATAGATGATCTGATACCGTGTTTAAGCAACTTTTATGATGGAGTATAACATAATTTAGTTAATTGCACATGCATTCAAAACGTGCATAATATATGGAGTAATATCCATTTGTGATGCCCGGCCAGATTGATTTAAGAGGAGATCTCTCTGGCTTCTTGTCTTCTCACCCAAACTTCCCTTTAATGACCCTCCATCATTTGGACGTGGTGGAGCCAATATTTCCGACCATGGATCGTTACGAATCCACGCGCCACCTCATGAAGGCAGGCACCGCCGACCAGTCCCGATTGCTTCAGCAAACTATCTGCCACTACAGGAAAACCAACTGGTCATTCTCGATTTCGTGGGGCTATTCTGCGTACATATACGAGAAAATCTTGTTCAGAAGTCACCTCCGAAAACCCATCGAAACGTTCCAACCGTTTTTACCAAAACGATTACCAAGGCCTAATTACATGTTCAATACCAGGGCGCCCTCCAATAATTCTTGTGAAGCACCCCACCTTTTCTTCTTTAAGAATGTAAACAAGTCTTCCACCGGGACTTTTACGACGTATTATAGGGCAGCGCTGCGTGGAATGCCGCCCTGTTCATTGAATCAGAATTATTCTGCCGATTTTATATCTGAGATTCGTGTCTTTTCCCCACCAACAAAACGTAAAAAGGTACTCCCTCCGCCCCAATTATATAGTTGTTTTCCTTTCATGGAATACTCATTAATTATATAGACTTGTTTGTATATAAAGTACACCCCAGTGAAAGCTACTCGAAAGCTATAGGCACGGAGGTTAAAAAATACAATAGAATAAGTACATGTAGTATATGTGATGTGATGGATTGAGAGATAAAAATATAATTAAATTTAAGAGGAGTAGTTTACTAAAAAAAAAGAACGATTAGCTTTCATTAGGACGGACGAAAAAAAAAAAGTAGCTTTCATTGAAATGATGGAGTAATGTTTTCTATTTCATTTATTAATATAACCATGTACATTAATTGCATTAGAAATGATAACAGTAGTTAAATAAGGTTATACTATAAAAAAATTACTTGTCTAATATGCCTTCTCTATAAAAAAAAATTAATCTTTCTAGAAAGTCAAACCAACCTATAAAATTAGGACAAATGGAGTATAACATGCCAATTAAAATAAACTTAAATATGATATTAATTTGTAGGTTTTCTAGTTCACATAACTCTCTTCTTCAAAATAATAATATCATCCCATGTAAAACTCCCTATATCACTCTTTAAACTTTACATTTGGGAGAAGAAACATGTTTTAAGAAATATAATATATTTTACGTAAACTTATCGGTAAAAAGTGTAAAAAAAAGTAAAAAGGTGGAGAGAGACCGTTTAAGAAAAGTACAACGGTGGACCCAAAAAGTAAAAGTAAGTGATAGTTAATGTAATTTTATGTAAAAGTTAGAATAGTTATTATTAATAAACACAAGACCCCAATTTACCAAAAAAATAAAAATGCAAAGCTTTAAGTGGGAACACTGAAAATGAAAAAATGTAAAATTTAAAGGACGGAGAGAGTATTGTTTAGCTTATAAAAATATTTTCGTTGATGTGTTATTACTAATACATTGTATGCTAAACAATATCACCGAGTTAATCACTGTATAACTTGTGTGAGTTAAGTTTAAAAAACTAATTTTCTCAATTTCCTTCCCTTGTTTTTCTTAAACTACGTACGTAATATTCAACATTTTTCTCAGGTGGGTCGATGTGAATGTTGTGACATTATTGGTGTGGGTAATGCCAAGGCAGAGCTTCAATTTAGGGAATGCATGACCAATGAAAGCATTGCTTAACTACCGATGCAGATTCATGTACATTAATGTTTCACTACGGTTTTACATTCTAAGCATTTGTTAGTTTACTGATGAAAATATATTTGATAAATTAAATGAAATATGTAGGAATGATATACCAAATTTCCCAAATCAGTTTTCACATTTTTCTTTTTGATCGGTTCTACGTTAATTTTTAAAATTCACATGTATTTACCTTTTATGTCATTAGACTTTCTTACTCAATACTTTTATATTTCACTTTAATAAAATTGAAAGTACTTAATTAATCTTTATCTTTTTTTCTTAGTTGAGATTTTATATGGCAAAGAAGGGCGAGGGTCGTTAAGTCTTCGCCCTTCCTAATAACAGAAAACTCATTAAATATCATTGGATCATTGATCCAACTTATATAATTATTTGTTTATGATTGCTGTTATACCTAGTCAAAGAAGTCAATCTTTGACAAGTCAATCCTAGTCACCAGCTTACGTGGCGAGGACTAGTCGACAAAGTCGTGCGACGACTAGTCAACAAGACCAAGAAAATGTAATAGAATAGATGTATTTAATATATTTAAGTGCTCGCTCAAAGATGTTGGCGAGCACATGTTTTAGTTAGCTGCTCGCCCAAATGTGTTGGCGAGCACGTGTCTATCTTAGCTAGAAATGTCTAAGTATTGAAGCCTTGGGAGACAGCATGGAGCGTGACGACCACACTCCTCGACATGGTCCTCCGGCGACCACCGTAGCTCAGCTCCTCGGCATTTCGGCGAGGACGAGCACCAGAGGCGGTTTAGCATTAAATGCGCCATCAAATCACCTTTTCGGGCAGAAGTTAGGTCCAATAAGGGCGTGCCACGTGTAAAGGGCGGGCAGCCCCTAGAAACCACTATATAATGCCTAAAAGAGGCTCATTTGTACACAAGTTACACAATTCCAAAAAATCACCCCAACCCAAGCAATAAACACTCCCAAAGCTCTCAAGCTTTTAGCTTCTCCAAGAAGCTATATCATTGTTCTTGATTGTTCTTGCTTTGTTCTTCATAAAGGTCATCAAGATCATCATAATAACCTCCCTAAACACGTAATAAACCCCCAATCATTATACATGTTTGTCTCGTGCTAACAAATAGTCCACATCCGATTCAACCATCAAAAGCACGTACAACATTTGGCGCTAGAAGGAGGGGTCCTTTTACGTGTTCTTCATCTTAGTTTCGTCCGATCATCGAGCGATCGGTTAGCAAACTCCGTTTTTCAGGTTTTAATCGGTAGTTCCACCGTTTAAAGCTTTATTTACATATTTTCGTGTTCTTCGTGTTCTTGAATATTTGCGATATTCGAGACATATTTTGGAGTTTGATCTCCATGTAATCTTGTTTTTAAGCTTTAGTTGTTGTTACTTTGCTAGTAAGTAGTTGTAATAGCACGTTCTTTTGCGTAAGAACTCTAATCTTTCGTTTTTAAGCGTCAAAAGCTTAAGAACAGTCATATCTTTGTAATAATCCCCAGAGACACTCTTTAAACGATGTCTCATCATACTCCACAAGACGAAATCTTACCACCCGGAGGGAACGAACCCCCTCCGCCGCGGCCGGTAAACCCTTTCGCCAACTTGAACATGGGGGACATTCTGAATGATCCCCAACATTTGAAAGATCTCTGTGACTACCTCACGGAGAAGAAGAGGCAGAATGAGGAGCTGGAGAAGGCCAAAGATCAGGCCTTCGACCGAGCTCGCAAAGCTAAGGGGAACGAAGACGACAATCGCTCCTATCACTCCAACTCTATTCACCCCCAAGACAGAGGAAAAAACAAAGTCGACGAGCACTCCCACAATAGCCACACGGGAGACTCGCGGCACCAAAATTCGGTTTTCAACCGGATGGATGATAAAGATAGGAGGGCTCCTCGCTGAGTGCCTTTCAATGTGGATGGCCGACCAGGCAGAGCCGACCACCACCGAGATCACGCTGATAAGAGAGATCAGGGCGACAGAGTCTCAGCTCTCCATAGAGTGGGACCAGGGAAAGATTCGCGAGCTCCGGCGAAGTGTTATCGCAGCCGCCATTCTGACAGGCACTCTCCCAGGCGATCACGTCATGATGATCGCCCGGCCGCATCCCAGGGGAGCCGACGTGACGAGGTCATCGTCCCCAAACCACAAACCGCCGAGGAGGGGCAGATCGCCCAGTTCCTCGAGACCCAAAAATTAATGAAGCTAGAGATGGAAACTCTGCGAGCAGAGGTGGTCGCCTCGAAGCTAGGGACCACCCCACCAATCACTCTGCCCGCACCTCCTTTGAGCATTGCAATCCTTACCGCCCCCATTCAAAGAAAGATTCAAATTCCCTCCATGGCGGCATACGACGGAGCGTCCGACCCCAGAGTACACTTGTCCAAGTACTCCAACTACATGGCCTCAATCGGGGCAACGGACGCTACACAGTGCAGAAACTTCTCCCTAACCTTGGGAGACCGGGCTCATCGATGGTACACAACTTTGAGTCCCGGATCTATCACCTCATTCCTTGAGCTGGGTCAACTTTTTCTGACCTACTATGGGTCCATTGCTGCTCGCCCAGCCTCAAAGCAACGTTTGGCGAACGTTCGCCAGTCCATCAATGAAACGGGCAAGGACTTCATCGAGCGCTTCGATAGGCTGGTGATAGATGGAGAGGCCGTGAACGATGAGACAAAGCTGATCTCAACTGTTTCCGATCTGAGGATAGGTACCAAGCTCTGGGAATCTATCCATCTCACTTTCCCAGTTTCTTATGCGGACTTCCGCACGAGGGCTGGGAACTTCATTCAAATGGAGGAAATAATGGACGCCGCCAAGGCTAACGAGCAGTCGGAGGCGTCCAAGAGGGTCTGGCCCAAGAAAAATACAAACACTGAGGAGTCGTCCCAGCCCAAGAAGGCGACCACTCAAGCTGGCAGTGCTCGCCCAGCGAACTTCAGGCCTTTCGAGGAGTCTCCTGAGATCATCCAGTTCAGAGAATCTCTCTCTCTTGATCCCAGGGGCATTTTCAATGCAGTCAGGGGAAAGAATCTGCTCCCCCATGCCAAGCCAATGCATACGAGTGATGAGAACCTCGATGGTAGTAAATTCTGTGACTACCACAACTCCATCGGCCACCACACCAATGGGTGCCGAGACTTAGTGAGAAACCTTTTTAAGCTGTACAATGAGGGCAAGCTCGCCCAGTTCATCAAGCCTCCTGGCAATGGCGACAACAGGGGGAAGAAACGTCGCGACGACGGCGACGACCTGCGCCAACAACTGAATCGTCCCAAGCTGACTCCTCCCATGCCACAAAATCCTGGCGGCGACATCGATAATGTGGGCGGAGCCTGTAATGTGATAGAAGGCCCTTTGGGAGGGACCCAATCTGGGAAAGAACTATCTGTTCGCCGGGCTCAGAGCGAGCAGCGAGCACTGAACAATGTCCATCAGGTGTGCGTCGCTCCGACTGCCGAGAAGCCTCCATCTCACTAAATCCTTTTCTCGGACGACGACCTGAACGGTGTGGTGCACCCAAACAATAATGCTTTGGTCATCACGGGGAAGATCATGGGAACAAACGTCCATCGCATGATGGTCGACACTGGGGCATACACCAACATCCTCTTCAAGCATACTCTGGATGCTCTCGGTGATTATGCAGCATACATCGAGCCTTGCGATGATATAATCGTAGGTTTTGGGGATACGCGCAACCTTCCCATTGGGAAAATCAGACTATCCCTGGAGTTGGCATCGTCGAAAGAGCCTGAGATGCACCATGCTAGGCAGCTCGACTTCCTGATCATCGACATGCCATCGTCCTACAATGTGTTCCTCGGCCGACCTTTCTTCAACGAGTTCAAGGCGACCGTTTCTACCTTTTATTACTGTGTAAAGTTTCCAACCCCGGCGGGAGTTATAACCGTCAAGGGCGATCAGACGCGGGCGAGGGAGTGTCTCGTCCGTTTTGCAAAGCGTCATTCTAAGAAAAGTACTATGATTGGCCAGTATATTGAGTGTCAAACACAAAATCAACAAGTGAACTACTTGGAGGGTCTTCCTAGCAAGTACCGAAAGATTGAAGTTGGGGAGTGCAGTCGTAGTTCCGTCGACCACCAAGTGGAGGCGAACGAACACGCCTCCATGGAAGTGGACGACCACACCCCAATGGATATCGACGAGCAGACAGATTCGGGCGACCAGCTCCCCGGCGACCAGGTTCCAGAAAACTTTCCAGATCTGGAGCCTAGGTTAGGCTTTGAGCCAGAGTTCGGAATCGAGGATCCTCGTTGGAAGGAGCCTAAAGAACGGGCAACTTCAGCGGAGGACCTTTGTTGGTCCTTGGTGGAGTATAACACAAGTGTATGGGGGGGGGGGGGAATGCACTTGTGTATGCAAATTCTTTTCTTTTTGACAAAACTGGTCTTATCAGGCAGGTTGTCTCACAACTGGCCTGAGTGTGAACTATGATAGATACTTGTCCTACTGATTACTATTGAGTGATCAGTTGGCTAAATATCTAAAAGAGTTGCTAAGTGCGGAATGTGGTTGGCCTTTGACTTAAAGAAATACTCCAAGTTTAATTTCTGAAAAGATACAGTTATCAGGGACTTTGTCCAAAATAGATTTTCTCACTTACTGAGTGTTTTCTCTTTAAAATATGTTTGAATATGAATGCAATTAAGAATGCAGTAAGTAAGAGACACACAAGTTTATAGTGGTTCAGAGACTCAAGCTCCTACATCCACTTTCCCTGATTGAACAGGATAATTCCTTCACAATGGAATTAGCTTGTTTTATAGTGCCAAGGTGCACTGATCAACAACACTCTCTTAGTGTTTTGATCCCTAGGATAATCTGAGTCCTAGTGCTCAATCTCACTGAGTTAAGACTGTGTTTCACTCTAACAGTCCTTAACTCTTCACTTCTACAACAAACACTCTCTTCACTAAATGAGATAAGGTTTGAGGTTTGGTTCCAACTAGTTGAGATATCCTTTACAATGAGAACAGATGTAGAGGCTTAGGATATCTCAATGCTAAGCTAGGATGTTTACAAAGATTGGCTTAGCTGACTTGAAGTGATTCAGGAAACTTGGGATTCTTGAGAATAGCTTGGTTTCCTTTGAAAGCTTAATATGAGTTTGATAGCTTCTAGTTGGATACTGAATCCCTTTGATCACTTCTGTTTATATAGGCATATTTGAACAACTATCCGTTGGAGAGATAGCATTTCAAACGTGTCTATTTGCAGCACCATTGAAACGGCTAAGAGGCATGACTTCCTTTTATCCACTGTGTAAAAGAGGTCTTCAATGGTTGCTTGAATGAATGTGTTGACTTCTGAAAAATGCGGCTGAGATGACTTGTGACAGTTTCCAAATAAGCACACTTTCCAAGGTTGATTTGTGGCAGAATCTACACTCAACCAACGATCAGATGGGACAAGCTCCCTGAACATTCTTGCTGCTATTTTAGAATGTTCCAACATTCATTCAATGCTTCACTCTTTAATGCTCTAAGTCTTCAATGCTTGGTTCAGGCATGATTAGCAATAAATGCTTCATTGAATGTGTCTTCTGTAAGCTTTTGACATTTAATTCTCTTGATCATTTGCACTTCAACTGTCTTGATCTTTTGCATTTAAGAGCACAGCTTCAGTGTTCTTGATCTCTTCAGCCTGGTTGTCCACTTGTTCAGCTGTCCTGATGCTTCAGCAACTTTGGCCTCAAGACTTAATACCTATCAAGCTTTCTAACATGTAGCATTGGACAGCTATCCTGAACTCTAAAATCTCACAACATTTCTGAGATTTTTAACTTAAGCATTCTACATACTCAAGTGTTCTGGGACAACTTGCCTGAACAATAACTTGAGCATATCTCAACTAATTTGTACATCATCAATCAGGGGTTTTGGTATCTAGATCAAAATCATTTTATTCCCAACAATTTCCCCCTTTTTGATGATGCCAAAACCTATTACAAAGGAACCTTGACTTATACTATACTTTACCTTCAGGATGAATGAACTGGTCAACTTTCCTGAAAGAAACTGTTAGCACAATAAATCAAGTAATGTAATATCAAGTTAGTTGAGATAATGAGTTGTTATCTCTTGATAGAAAATCAGTGGTCCTTTTATATATCATCAAGCATTACAGGTCAGAAAATTCAAAGGACATACCAACTGATACAAGAAAATAGAATAACAAGAAATAATATCAATCATAAATCAAAGATAGGGAGGAGATAAACTTATCCATCAGAGAGTTCCATCATCTTGAGGAGCAATGCCATATTGAGCCCAGACCCTTTTCTTCAGCTCCCAAATATCCTTGTTGGAGCCTCTAGGGCCTATCTTCATCTTCTCCATCTTCATGATGTTGATGAACTCCTCCAGGATCTTTCCCTCATCAATCAAGTTCCCATTGAACTTAGGAGGCATGTACAGAATTGGACCAGGGGCCTTGAACTCAACTCTTGCCATATCAGCTGCTGCAAACAGCTTTTGGTAGAGGTCCCTGTGGTTCTCAAACATGAACTGAACAAAGACTTCATCCACACTCTCTCCAAACCACTTCCCTATGACATAGAAGTCATATACAAAACTTCTCTTGGCCTCCTCCCATGCATCATTCAGTGAGATTGGAACCCACTTATCATGGTGAGGGTACTGAGTGTCCCATCTTTGCAGCATTTGAGGTTTAAGTCTTCTGTATGAAGCTCTCCTTCTTGGGGCTCTGAAATTTGCCCTTCTTTCATCCCTTGCCTTGTTGGCCTCAACCAATTGCTCCATCCTCTCTTTAGCTCTCTGAAGAGCTAGCTTCTCTTGGGTTTCTGGATCTTTTCCAAAACCTTCTTCAAACAATTTAGAGGGATCATCAGCAAGTTTGGGCACACCAACTTCAGGCATTCTGTCCTGGACTTCTTCTTCAACTTCTTCTTCTTCAATGGCAGGCAGCCTGGCTGCTTTCTTCAATCTTTTTGATTGCCTTACTTGAGTAGATTCATCAGACTGAAATTCTGAGGGCAAAGTCAGGCTGGTTGGGAACTCATTGAAGGCTTGCAGCTCCTTCCTCTTTCTTTCAGATGACCTTGTCACCTTCCCCCTTACTCCAGCAGCCTTCTCTTTAGGTTCAAGTCCTGTAGACTCACCACCTGGCCTTTGAAGCTTTCTTGCCTGACTTTCCATAGCTGACATCATGGACTCCTTGACAGCTATTTGAATCTGCTCTTCCTCAGTCAAATTTTCAATATCCATTGGGCCTTTGCCTTTCCCAATGTCTTCTACTGCTTCCTCCTCAATCTCAGGGACTTTCTCCTTTCCCTTGGATTCACCAATCACCAAGGTTCCCTTTGCCCTTGCTCTCTCTCTTTCCCCCTTTTTGGCATTATCAAAACACTGGGGCTTTAGTTCACTCATTGAGACTGAGAGGTGTGAGTGGGCCTGAGTGAGGGACTTCAATTCTTGCAGTAGATAAACATTCTCATCATGAATGTTTTGCATTTTATCATCTGCCATGCTCAAGAAGGTGTGAACAGGCTTCATCTTTTGGGAAACTATGGCATCCAATGTGGCTTTCAGTGATTGATCAAGTTTGGCCTGAAGTTGATCAGTGAGGTTGGCCACAACTTGATCAGACACTTTGGCCATGAGTTCAACAGTGAACTTCTCAGCAGCTTCCTTCACCAATGCAGCTTTCAACTCTTCTGCCTTCTTTCTCTGGGCTGCTGTCCTCTGCCTTAAAGCATCCTTGATTGTCTTTCTCAAGGCTTTCACATTATGCTTGTACAAAGTTTTGAGACCCTGCTGTTCTTTCTTCACAGATCTTGTGAATTTCCCCATAGCATCTTTGGCTTTTGTCACTTCAGTTGAAACTGTTTGCAGTCCAGATTCAACTCCACATATTCTTGCATCAAGAGTAGGTAAGATCACTTCTTCTGACCCTGTGAGCCTCATCTCCACAGAGGCTAGAGTCTTGCCTTGGCCATCTAAGGTATCAACAGTTGTTGCATGGGCCTTCTCAACTTCCCTGACCAGTGTGTCCAACTTCTCTGACTGCTCTTCAATGATGGATGCAGTCTGAGTAGCAATCTGAAAGTGAGCCTCAGAGGTGTTGGCTTGTTCAAAGTAGATCTGGTTAAGTGTGGACACATTTGCTGATACTGCTTCAAGATCAGTGTCAGCATCAATTGGTATATCTGTCAGGGAGGCATCTGCAAAAATTTGCTCAAGAGTGACAGCAACTGAATCTGCAAAACTGATAGTGTTAGTAAAAACTCCCTCATCACCCTCTATTTCTTTTTCTCCCATAAGGTCTGATACATCAGCACCTTCTCTCTCATTTTCAACTATATTCTTTTCTTCTTCATTTTCAAAAGATAGACTCACATTCACTGGAGAATCAGGCCTCCTTTCACCAAGGGATTCATCAAGTTCAGATTTGACTTGAAGAATAGCCTGACTCTCATATTGGGCTGCACCCAATATTTCTACTTCCTCACCCTCTATTTGTGGTGCACTCAAGGAACCAGTGATCACATAATCCTCACCATCATCTCCCTCTGATTTTTCAGCACTAATAGCCTTTTCAACTCCTTCAATTTCTAAACCTGACACCTCTATATCCTCAACAGGATCCACAGAGGGCAGTTGTTGGGAGATCACAGTGCTTGGGCATCCCAAGGCCACTGAGTCATCCTGAATGACTAAAGGCTGGTCAATGTCCAACTTGCCTGACATTGATGAGGCTTTAGCCAAACCAGCTTCTCCTATGGAAGTCTCAGCATTGTCAAGCTGTGCCTCAGGCTCAGAAGAACCATCCTTGGCCAATGCATCTTGGACAGAGTTACCATCTTTGGTCAACTCCTCTGAATGATCAGAGTCCTTCACAGAATGAAAAGTCAAGTAATGTACCTGAGCTGAGTTGATACCAGGGGGATTGGGATTGGTGTGATCATCATCATCATCATCATCATCAGATGGGCTGTCAGGATGCTTGATTCCTTGTGCTATCCTCTCTCTTTCAGCAAGCACCTTCTCATGAACAATGGTGCAAAATAGGGCCTCAGTGGTTAATACACTGGTCTTCTTTACATTTGCAAAATGTAGCAGCCTATTTTCCTCAACCTGCCACCAGTTGGCACCCTTATCCTGAATAGCCTGAGCTATTTCCACAATAGTTCTATCTTTGATCTCAACAAGTGCTCTGAGATCATAGAACTGTTGTTGCAGCCTTGGATAAGCCTTTAATCCTGGATATAATTCATCCACATTGGCTCTTGCAATTTGCCTCAACATTCCCTCATAGGTGAACTCTTCACCACTATCATCTCCAGAAGAGTTGGCTTGGGATTCAGGAGGGTTGGAATGGGATTCAAGTAAGCTTGGCTGGGTTTCAGGTAGGTTGGGTTCAGAAGGGATGGATTCAGGAGAGGTCAAAACAAGTTGGGATTCAGGTGCTTTTGAAAGCATTATGCCTGAAGAGGTAATTGGAATGGCTGGAATGGGTGGGAAAACAACTTGATCACCTTCTTGAATAGCAGTTTCAAGAAGTTTGGTATATGAGAGAAGTCTTGGATCAAGAGGGGAAAAAGGTCTATCTTCAAGATTGACCAAATCTGCCAGCACATCAATACCTGCTCTATCAGGTGCACCTTCAGGGGAGTAAACCTTCTTGGTAATGATTGGGGCATCTTCAGGAGTCTTGCACTCCTCTTCTTCTTGCCTTGGAGATATTCTTCTAGACTGAATATCAGGGGAGTTGGCTTCAGGGCTGTTGGGTTTTGACTTGGACTTGGAGTTAGACTTGCTTGCCTGTCTAATCTCCTTGAAGAACTCTTTCTTCTTCTTTTCCTCTTCCATCAATCTCTGCTTCTCAGAAGTCTTAATGATTCTTCTTCTCCTTTCATACCTTGTTGGCTGGTCAAGGTCTCTGAATTCTGTGATTGTCTCAGGTTGCAGTGGGACAATCTCTCTGAATACTTCACCCTCTTCAGGAGGGTTGACTCCTTCCTCAGCTACCTTCTCAATTTCTTCAGAAGTGGCTCCTCCACTTCTTGACTGGCTTTCAGGGGAAGATTCACTTAGAATCTCCTTCATCTTTTTCATCTTTGGCTGGATTTTGGATGATTGAGCTTTCCTTTTCCTTGGAGAGGCTCTGGGTGCTGGAACAGTTGCAATAGCTTTCCTGGAGGCAGCCTCCTGCTTTCTCTTTTCTGTCTTTGAAGACAGCTTTCTGAACATCACCTTTTGTGCAGGAAAAGACTTTGGCTTTGCTTGAAGATGGGTGTAGTGAGCAAATCTTTCCAAGAGCAGGCTGGCTCTTGTGCAAAATTGAAGTCTTCCTTCAACCACCACCTTGTGGTGCTTCATCTCCTTGAACTTAAATTTTTCATTCATCATCTTGTCAAGAATTAAATTTTTCCAGTTGAACTTGACTCTCTTCTCAGCAGAGTCAATCACAGCAGCCATTACTCTCAACTTAGGCATACTGATTTGTTCAACACTCCCTGAGTGGCTCAACAGGCTCTTTACAACACAATCAAACAAGTGTCTGTAAGGAAGCTTTAAAGTGTTCTTGTTCTGAGCACTTACAAGTTTCTTTGGTTCTATCATCCAAGAGTAGTAGAATTCCTGATCATCTCCTTCCTTGTATAATTCTGGATTCTGGCCTTCTGATGGTAGCCCAAAGCTAGCATCTATATCCTCTGCAGTGAAGATGATGGAGTGTTGGCTTTCTGTATCTTCATCTTCTTCAGCATATGTGAGCTTGGTGCACACATCTCCCTTTTTCCCTTTCCATCTGAGATGGGCAAAGAATTCTGCCATGAATGGATTCAGGCAGGAATCAGGCTTGGTGCCAAGGAACTTTTCTAGTCCTGCCTCCCTCAGCCATTGGAGGACTTGTTGAACTTCTGAATCTGGGCTATCAAAAGCTACCAGCTTTTCAAACCAAAGGGAATTTGGGTTGCTAAGATAAGAGAAATCAATGTCCAAGGAGGAATCATTGAAGTCTACAAGCTCTTCTCTCTTGATCTTAGGTGCCATGGATAATATGAGAGATTGGTAGGTTTTTGGAGAGGAGTTGCAGGTTTGAGAGTATGAAGAAAAGCTTAAGGGTTTTTGAAATTTTGAGTGCGTAAAGATGGTAGTGAAAATTGAGGAGTTTATATATGTGGGGAGTTTATTAACCGTTGGTTAATAGAAACTAACCGTGGGTAATAGGTATGACCAATTGGATAATATGTGATAGTGGGATTGAGGCGGTTTGATGGAGGTTTAATGCAAATTAATGGTCTTGATGAAGGCTCAAGAATTCATGAAATCCCAGTTAAGATTTCTGCATTAAATGCTGATTTGCCTTTTTGGTGATAAAGATTTTTATAGCACACTCCATCCTAAAATGGCCTACTCTTAGACCAAGAAACCTCTTAAATGTCTAATCAATGCTAAAAATAGCAATGATTATCCAATTAACTCGGACAAGCATCCTGAGATGTGCTTTGGTTTCTGTGAAGGTCAAACTGCCTGATGAACTTGCCTGAGTGGGTCCCAAAGTTGCTGACTGGGTCCCACTTGGACAAATCCCCTGACCAACATTGCTGAGCATCATAGGGACAACCTTGCTGAGTTTCTTCCTTTGGCTTACAACTTCAGTGAGGTTGGTCAACTTTGCTGAAGTTCAACTTGATGAACTTCCCCCTTCATATGAACTTTCTTTCCTCATTTTTCCATCTTGCCTGGATCAAGTAACCCCAATTCAGCTGACAATTCTAAGAACCTTGCTTCAGCTAGAGGCTTTGTCAAAATATCAGCTTTTTGCTTATCAGTGTGGATTTTGACAAGCTTGATATCTTTCTTCTCCACATGATCCCTTATGAAATGATGCTTGATGTCCACATGCTTGCATCTGGTGTGGAGCACTGAATTCTGTGAGATGGCAATTGCACTATTGTTGTCACAGAATATTGGCACTTCATTTGTGATGACTTTGTAGTCTCTAAGTTGTTGCCTGAGCCAAAGTATCTGAGCACAACAACTTCCAGCTGCAACATATTATGCTTCAGTTGTTGAAGTTGCAACTGTATTCTGCTTCTTGGAGAACCATGAGATAAGTTTGCTGCCCAAGAATTGACAAGTTCCAGAGGTGGATTTTCTGTCAATTCTGCATCCTCCATAATCAGCATCTGAATATCCAGTGAGCTCAATGTTGTCATCAGCTGGATACCACAATCCAAGATTCTCAGATCCCTTGAGATATCTTAGGATTCTCTTGGCAGCATCAAGATGGCTCTTCTTTGGATTTGCCTGAAATCTTGCACACACTCCAACCGCAAATGTGATATCAGGCCTACTTGCAGTGAGATATAGTAATGATCCTATGATTCCTCTGTAGTTAGTGGAGTTTGTTGACTCTCCACCTTCATCAGGATCCATCTTCCAGTTAGTATTCATAGGAATTCTGTCTGGCTTGCTTGTAGCACATCCAAATTTTTTGATCATGTCCCTTGTGTACTTGGCCTGATTGATGAATATCCCCTTCTTTGATTGAGTGACCTGAAGTCCTAAGAATAAATTCATCAATCCCATCATGGACATTTCAAATTTGCTCTGCATGAGTTTGGAGAACTTTTCACACATCTTCTCATTTGGAGATCCAAATATAATGTCATCCACATAGATTTGGACTAACAAGATATCATCTCCTTCACAGATTCTGAACAAAGTTCTGTCAACAGTGCCTTTGACAAAACCATGATCTAGAAGAAATTGTGATAAGGTGTCATACCAAGCTCTTGGAGCTTGTTTTAAGCCATAGAGGGCTTTCTTCAGTCTATACACCTTGTCTCCTTCCTCAAATCCTGGGGGCTGTTCAACATACACTTCTTCCTTGAGCACCCCATTTAGAAATGCACTCTTCACATTCATTTGATACACCTTGAATCTCATGTGAGCTGCATATGCTAAGAAGAGTCTGATTGCCTCAAGTCTGGCCACTGGAGCAAATGTCTCATCATAATCAATCCCTTCAGATTGACAATATCCCTTGGCCACCAATCTTGCTTTGTTCCTCACAATGATGTCATTTTCATTTTTCTTATTTTTGAACACCCATTTGGTTCCAATGACATCTTGATGAGTTGGCCTATCCACCAGCTCCCATACTTCATTTCTGGTGAACTGGTTCAACTCTTCTTGCATGGCTATGATCCAGTTGGTGTCTGGTAATGCTTCTTCAATATCTCCTGGTTCTATTTCTGAAAGAAAACAACAAAACAAGGCACTTTCTCCATGAAACCTTCTAGTTTTGATCCCTTCACTTGGTTTACCAAGTATCAGGCTAGTTGGGTGGTCTTGCAACCAAGTCCTTCTAGACCTGATCCCTTCAGGAGGGTTGTCCTCATCTGAGGTTGGATCACTAGACTCATTAAATTCAGGAAAATTAATTGAAGGATCAAGCTCAGGATCATATTCAGGGGTATTATCCTCATTGTCAGATGAGTTGACATTTTCATTGGTTCCCCCTTGAATATTGGATCCATTAACTACCTCAGCATTGCCTGCTTCTTCATTGGTAGTTGTTACCTGGTTTTGAACTGGGATTGGGTCAATCAGTTCAATATCACCTTCAGGTTGGTTGGCTCCTGGTTGATTGCCATCAGGTAGGTTGTCCAGTTTTTGACAATCATGAAGTTCAGGTTGGGCAACATCTACAAACACTGTCTCCTTGCTTTGAAGCCTTAATCTGGTTGTTCTTTGTGTTATCTCATCAATATTCAGGTTTCTATCCCTGAACTCATCAATAGATTCATCAAACACAACATGAGGTGTTTCTTCCACAATAAGGGTTTTGCAATTGTAAACTCTGTAAGCTTTGCTGATTTGTGAATATCCAACAAATATTCCTTCATCAGTTTTGCTGTCAAAAGCTTTCAATTGCTCTTTCCCATTATTATGAATGAAACACTTACAACCAAATATGTGAAAATAAGCAACAGTGGGCAATCTACCTTTCCATATTTGATATGGGGTTTTACCTTGTCCTTTGGTGATTAAGGACCTGTTTTGGGTGTGGCATGCAGTGCTAATGGCTTCAGCCCAGAACCTTTTAGGCAGTTTGGATTCAGCAATCAAAGTTCTTGCTGCCTCTTTCAAGGTTCTGTTCCTTCTTTCAGCAACCCCATTTTGTTGAGGTGTTCTTGCTGCTGAAGTTTCATGTGTGATGTCATTCTTGCTGCAGTACTCTTTGATGTATGAGTTTATGAATTCAGTGCCTTTGTCTGATCTGATCTTGACAATACTAAGGCCTTTTTCATTGCTTAATCTCATCATCAATTCAGGTAACTTGACTTGAGTCTCCTTTTTGTTTAGCAAGAATACTACCCAAGTGTACCTGGAAAAATCATCAACAACAACTAAAGCATATTTTCTTCCATTTATACTTACTGGGATTATTGGCCCAAATAAATCCATATGCAGTAGTTGAAGAACTCTCTCAGTTGAGATGACAGGCTTCCCTTTGAATGAAGCTTTGATCTGCTTTCCTTCCTGACATGGCTGGCATATGTGTTCTTTGGTGAACACTTGATTTGGCAGCCCTTTAACTAGAGAGTTTCTTGAAATCTTGTTGATGGTTTTGAAGTTCAGGTGATTCAGTCTCTTGTGCCACAGCCAGCTTTGCTCACTTGTGCTTTTGGCAACAAGACAAACTGGTTCAGGGGTTTTGCTCCAATCTGCAAAATAGACATTTCCCTTTCTCACCCCTGTTAGTAGCACCTGTTGTGTTGATTTGTTCTTGATAGTACATTCATTAGGAGCAAATTCAACACAAAAACCTTTATCACAGATTTGACTTATAGACAGCAAGTTATATTTTAGGCCTAGAACATATGAGACATCAGTAATTTTAACACTACCAATGTTTAATGTACCATAACCTCTTGTGATCCCTTGAGAGCTGTCTCCAAAGGTTACTGAAGGGCCATCTTTTTCAATGAATTCTGAGAGAAGCTCTTTATTCCCAGTCATGTGTCTTGAACATCCACTGTCCAAGTACCATGCTGTTTTCTTGTTGATGCTTCTCTTCTTCTTGTGGTCCTTGCAGCCCTGCAAAGTCAAAATTTAGGTACCCTTTGAGTGTTGGGTCCTAGAGGGTTAGCTGTACCTTTTGGAACCCAAATCTGCCTGATTACTCTGATTGATTCAAAGTGACTGACTTGGTTTCCATTTACATCTACATACACAGTTTGACCCTTAAATGCCTTGGGTGATCTCTGTGTATAAGTGTTAGCTTTGTAGGGTTCAGGGGAGTTGGTAAATTTCTTTGGGACATTTCTCCTGAAGTTACTAAGCTTAGGTGCAGCTGGGTAAGACTTTTGAGGATAGGTTTTTGGATGGCCTTTTCCATTTGGCAAGTAAGGTCCAGGCTTCCTGAATGTTTTATACCTATCAGAGGGGATTGGCCTTAATCCATTCAGTTGAGGTTGCCTCATTTGAGTTGGCCTTTTCTGAACAGGTTTTGGACAACTCCTCTGATGATGATTCAGATAGATTGGCCTTCCATTGGTTCTACCTTTCTGAACCTCATTCCTCCTGTAAGCAATGCCTTTAACCCTTTCCAAAGGTGTGGGTTTAGGTACATTGTTTACCTGAGTTGGTATAAAAGTTCCTTTACCCTTATCCTTGATCAGTGGTTGATTTACTTCAATTTCATTTTGCTGTGCCACTGATCTCACAAAAGTCATCTTAGAATTGCTTGATGAAGCAATACTAAGACCAGGTGAGGGTTCAAATGGATTGTAGCCTAATCCACCCTTTTGAGCAAATGGTCTTTGAAACCCTTGAATCTCCTCTATTGCCTTAGCAGATTTGTTCAAGGCAGACATTTTCATTTTTAAGCTCCATTCACTTAATTTTAGAGTATCAAATTCACTTGAGAGATTGTCAAATTTTGCTTGAAGAATTCTGAGATCAAAATCCTTTTTCCTCAAGGCCAGTTCTTGATCATCAATCAACTCTTGTTGTTCAGAGACTTTGAGAGACACTTCCTCAAGTTCTTTCACAATCTGCTGATACAACTCAGTTGATTTAATGTCAAGCTCAGGTTCAGGAAGGTTGGGAGTTTGAGCTTTTGAATTCAGTAGCTCATTTTCTCTAAGTGCTATATTGCATACTTCTCTTAGTCTGGTGAAATCCTCAAATAACTTTACAAAGTTGAGTTTTAAGGGGATCTCACTGGACTCATGTGTGTTATTTGAAGAACTGGAAGAACTAGAAGATGAACATACCTCATCATTTTCAAATGCCATTTGACAGTCATCATCACTGTCACTGTTGGAGAATAGTCCATCATCAGAAGAGTAGACACTCTCTTCACTAGCTGAATCTCCAGCCACCATAGCCTTTCTGCTGTTCAGCCTCTTGTCTCTTTTGGTCTGCCTTTCCTTCCTTTCTTTTGCACTGAGGTCAGGACAGTCATACTGAAAATGACCCTTTTTCTGGCAGTTGTAACACACATCTTCATCATCATTCTTCTTGTTTGAGGACTCCTTCCTCCTTGATGATGATGGTTCACCTTTGCTGTATCTCTTTCTATCAGCATACTTGTCTTCTTTCTTTTCATCAGAGACTTTGTCCTCTGATTTGGTGTCAGGAGAATTGAATCTCCTTCTGGTTCTGTTGTCTTGGTAGAACTTCTTGTATCTACCAAATCTGGAGTTGAGCTTCTCAAATCTTCTAGCCATGAGTGCCAGCTCCTCCTTTATTTCAGATTTTGAAACAGATTGAGAGGATCTTTGAGTATTCTTCTTTTCTGTTTCACCAGCTTTGAAGGCAACACCTTTGTTTGAGGAGGATGGCTCTTCATGCACCTTCTTTCTGTTGAGATCAAACTCATATGCCTTGAGTTCAGAAAATACTTGCTGCATTGGCATGTTGTCAAGATTGCTAGTATTTTGCATCATGACAGAATATATATCCCACTTGGATGTGAGACTTCTCAAGATCTTCAAGGCAACTTCTCTTTTGGCATAGAACTTGCCAAGAGAGTTTATTTCATTCATGATGTCAGTGAACCTGCCATCAAGATGATCAATAGTTTCATTGGCTTCCATAGAGAATTGTTCATATTTTTGGATAGCCACTTGAAGCTTGTTCTCCTTGATCTTTTGGGTACCTTCACACATAAGTGCTAGGGTGTCCCAAATCTCTTTAGCTGATGTGCAGTGATACAATCTTCCCATCACTGCATCTGGAATTGTCTGGTACAATGTGTTCATTGCAATGTAATTCAGATTGTGTCTTTTTCTTTCCTCAGCTGTGAAGTCATCTTCATCCTTTGGCAGCAACTCCCTTGGATCAGTTTTTTGAGCATCAGTGAGCTTGGGATTTGCTTTGGTGAATGTAAATGGCCCTCTAGTGATGACTTTAAGCATCTCATCATGCTGGCAAGCAAGATGTGCTCTCATCCTGATCTTCCTGAAATCATAGTTCTCAATTGAGAACATTGGCAGTTTGTGATGAGAAATATGGTTGACTTGGTTTGGAGCCATATTGTTGATGGTGTTGACAGCATCTCCTGGAACTGCATTGTTAGCCATTTCAACAGATGTAATATAAGATGAACACAAATAGGTTTTTCAGAAATTTGGATCAGTTCAGTGACCACAGAAAATAGTGATTTTGAAAATCAGTTTGGATTTTCAGAAGCAGTGGTCTATGAACCCCTGCTCTGATACCACTTGTTGGTCCTTGGTGGAGTATAACACAAGTGTATGGGGGGGGGGGGGAATGCACTTGTGTATGCAAATTCTTTTCTTTTTGACAAAACTGGTCTTATCAGGCAGGTTGTCTCACAACTGGCCTGAGTGTGAACTATGATAGATACTTGTCCTACTGATTACTATTGAGTGATCAGTTGGCTAAATATCTAAAAGAGTTGCTAAGTGCGGAATGTGGTTGGCCTTTGACTTAAAGAAATACTCCAAGTTTAATTTCTGAAAAGATACAGTTATTAGGGACTTTGTCCAAAATAGATTTTCTCACTTACTGAGTGTTTTCTCTTTAAAATATGTTTGAATATGAATGCAATTAAGAATGCAGTAAGTAAGAGACACACAAGTTTATAGTGGTTCAGAGACTCAAGCTCCTACATCCACTTTCCCTGATTGAACAGGATAATTCCTTCACAATGGAATTAGCTTGTTTTATAGTGCCAAGGTGCACTGATCAACAACACTCTCTTAGTGTTTTGATCCCTAGGATAATCTGAGTCCTAGTGCTCAATCTCACTGAGTTAAGACTGTGTTTCACTCTAACAGTCCTTAACTCTTCACTTCTACAACAAACACTCTCTTCACTAAATGAGATAAGGTTTGAGGTTTGGTTCCAACTAGTTGAGATATCCTTTACAATGAGAACAGATGTAGAGGCTTAGGATATCTCAATGCTAAGCTAGGATGTTTACAAAGATTGGCTTAGCTGACTTGAAGTGATTCAGGAAACTTGGGATTCTTGAGAATAGCTTGGTTTCCTTTGAAAGCTTAATATGATTTTGATAGCTTCTAGTTGGATACTGAATCCCTTTGATCACTTCTGTTTATATAGGCATATTTGAACAACTATCCGTTGGAGAGATAGCATTTCAAACATGTCTATTTGCAGCACCATTGAAACGGCTAAGAGGCATGACTTCCTTTTATCCACTATGTAAAAGAGGTCTTCAATGGTTGCTTGAATGAATGTGTTGACTTCTGAAAAATGCGGCTGAGATGACTTGTGACAGTTTCCAAATAAGCACACTTTCCAAGGTTGATTTGTGGCAGAATCTACACTCAACCAACGGTCAGATGGGACAAGCTCCCTGAACATTCTTGCTGCTATTTTAGAATGTTCCAACATTCATTCAATGCTTCACTCTTTAATGCTCTAAGTCTTCAATGCTTGGTTCAGGCATGATTAGCAATAAATGCTTCATTGAATGTGTCTTCTGTAAGCTTTTGACATTTAATTCTCTTGATCATTTGCACTTCAACTGTCTTGATCTTTTGCATTTAAGAGCACAGCTTCAGTGTTCTTGATCTCTTCAGCCTGGTTGTCCACTTGTTCAGCTGTCCTGATGCTTCAGCAACTTTGGCCTCAAGACTTAATACCTATCAAGCTTTCTAACATGTAGCATTGGACAGCTATCCTGAACTCTAAAATCTCACAACATTTCTGAGATTTTTAACTTAAGCATTCTACATACTCAAGTGTTCTGGGACAACTTGCCTGAACAATAACTTGAGCATATCTCAACTAATTTGTACATCATCAATCAGGGGTTTTGGTATCTAGATCAAAATCATTTTATTCCCAACAACCTTGAAACCATCCATTTAAACGAAGCTCGTCCAGAACTCGAGGTATTCATCGGTTTGAATTTACCAGAACATTTGCGGTCAGACATGGTCGCATTTTTGAAAGAAAACATCGGTGCATTCGCCTGGTCGCACGAGGATATGGTGGGCATTCCCACGAATCATGCCTGCCACAGATTGAATATTGATCCAGCAAGGAGACCTATCACCCAAAAACGAAGGAAATTTGGGCCTGATAAATATGCAGCTTTGGCGGTCGAAGTCAAGAAATTGATCGATAATAAATTAATCGAGAAAACTGGAACTGATCCCGAGTGGTTGGCCAATCCAGTGCTCGTCAAAAAGACGACTGGGTCGTGGAGATTGTGTATAGACTTCACAGATCTAAACGACGTCTCTCCCAAAGATCACTTTCCGATGCCCCACATTGATCACCTAGTAGACAATACAGCGGGGCACGAGATGTTAACTTTCATGGATGCTTTCGCGGGCTACCATCAGATCGCGATGCATCCCGACGACCAGCGGCATACGGCCTTCATGACGGCCACCGATATGTATAGCTAGAAGAGAATGCCTTTCGGTTTGAAAAACGCGGGGGCAACATACCAAAGACTGGTAAATAAGATGTTTGAGAAACACATCGGCGAGATGGTGGAGGTTTATATCGACGACATCGTTGTCAAAAGCTTGCGGAAAGAGGATCACCTACACCACCTTGCCATGACGTTCGATATACTGAAGGAATACAACATGAAGTTAAATCCGAAAAAATACAGTTTTAGTGTTAGCTCAGGGAAATTTCTGGGGCACCTGGTTAGCCAGCGGGGCATCGAGGCGAACCCGAGTAAAATTAAAGTAGTCATTAACATGCAAAGCCCGAGGAACGTGAAAGAAGTACAGAGGTTGACAGGATGCCTTGCATCGCTGAACAGATTTATTGCACGAACGGGCGATCGTTGCAAACCTTTTTTCGATGCTCTGAAAAAAGGGATGTTCGAATGGACCGATGAATGTGAGAGAGCTTTCGAAAAGCTAAAAGAATACCTATCGGATCCGAAGGTCCTATGTAAGCCAGTCCCCGGCGAAATTCTGTATCTATACTTGGCGGCCACTGACTGTGCGATCAGTTCAGTGCTCGTCCGAGCTGAGGGGAGCACACATCTGCCTATCTACTACGTAAGTCAAACACTGAGAGATGCGGAGTTGAGATACACTCCAATGGAAAAATTGGCATACGCACTGGTCATGAGCGTCAGAAAATTAAGGCAATACCTGTTCGACCACGAGGTGGTCGTCCTCACAACCTTTCCTCTCCGACGAGCACTGCATCGTCCGGATACCACTGGAAGACTTTTGAAATGGTCGGTGGAAATAGGGCAATTTGGGCTCACCTATGCACCTAGAACGGCAATCAAGGGACAAGTGCTGGCAGAATTCATCGTCGAGCTCACTTTCCCGGAGAAATTGGACGAGGGAATCGAACTTCCTTGGACACTGTTCGTCGATGGCTCGTCGACGAGCACCAAAGCAGGGGCAGGAGTTATCCTCACCAGCCCAACCGGACAGACGTTTGCTTCGGCGATCGAGTTCGAGTATCGGGCGACCAACAACGAAGCAGAGTACGAGGCTCTGGTTGCAGGAATCAAGATGGCTATGGCCGTGGGCGCCAGAAAACTGAAATTTTTTTCTGACTCTCAGTTGGTTGTATGTCAAATTACGGGCGACTACGAGGCTCGCGGCGATCAAATGATAAAGTATCAAGAGCTAGTGAAAGGATTACTCGAGCAATTTGATCAATTCCACATCGAGCAAATCCCTAAGGAGGACAATACGCAACCAGATGCGTTAGCTCGGCTGGCCACTTCAGAGGGGGAGGCAATATTTTCAGAAGCGACCATCACTAAAATTTCTTCCCCATCGGTGAACAGAGGTCAAATTTTGCAGGTTGAAGCGACCAGCGATGAGGACTGGAGGTCGCCGATCACCAGGTACATCAAGACCGGCGAGCTCCCGACAGACAAAGTGAAGGCAACCAGATTGCAACTCAGGTCCGCAAGGTACACAATTATTGGCGACCAGCTGTACAAACGGGGTTTTTCAATGCCTTTATTGAAATGCCTCGGAGAAGACGAAGCGAAGATCGTCATGCACGAAATCCACGATGGAGCATGTGGAAATCATACAGGGGGGCAAGCGCTCGCTTTAAAGATCATGAGGCAAGGCTACTTTTGGCCAACACTGAAGAAGGATGCAATTCATTACGCCCAGGCGTGCAAGAGATGTCAAGCTTTTGCACCAGCCATTCACTCACCTCCAGATGAGCTCATCTCCGTCTACAGTTCTTGGCCCTTCGCGAAGTGGGGCATCGACATCATCGGACCTTTCCCGCCTGGCGTCGGGGGGGTAACTTTCGTAGTCGTAGCAGTCGATTACTTCACCAAGTGGACAGAAGCAAAGGCACTAAAGACCATCACAACGGCCCAGATGACAAGCTTCATTTGGAAAAACATAATTTGCAGGTTCGGCCTACCACGAGCGATAGTGACGGACAACGGACGACAATTCACAAGTCAAGACATGCTGGATTTCTGCTTAGAGTGGAACATCAAGAAATTTTTTTCAACACCCTATCATCCACAATCAAATGGTCAAGTAGAGGCGATCAACAAAATCATCAAGCACACCTTGAAAGCTAAGCTGGATGGATTGAAGGGCAAATGGGCGGACGAGCTGCACATGGTTCTGTGGGCATATCGGACGACCACGAGGAATTCTACTGGTGAAACTCCGTTCGCGCTCGCGTTCGGAACCGAAGCTGTCATACCAGCAGAGGGGCAGGTCCCAACTTTTCGAGTAGCAAATTATGACGAGCAGTTAAATAACGATGCACAGCTCTCCGACTTGGACTTCCTAGAAGAGCGAAGGCTAACAGCGGACGAGAAGAACGTGGTCTACAAGCAAAGGTCAGAGCGCTACTACAACACCAAAGTACGTGCTCACCAATTCTCTATCGGCCAGCTCGTACTTCGACGGGCGACGGAGCAGTCCATTGGCATACTTGGCCCGACTTGGGAGGGTCCGTACCGAATAACGCGCACACTCCTGAACGTATCGTACGAGCTAGAAGATCTGGAGGTCAAGCCGAGCAAGTACCCATGGAACGCGGTCAAGCTAAAGAAGTATTACCAGTAAGTTTTTAATTTTTTCATATTTGTATAGTTTGTATCTAGTCATCATTTCAATACAAGTAAAGTTTTAAATTTCCATCAAGTGTTAGATAAGTTTGAATTTTTAGACAAGGCTCTGCGTAGCCATCTAGGAAACAAAGACGAGCACTCTTTCTTAACGATACTCGCAAGGTAGTGGCGACGACGACCACTACCTATCAAATAAAAAGAGTTCAACCGACGAATGGTTAACTCTAAAAGACGAGCACTCTTTCTTAACGATGCTCGCAAAATAAAGACGAGCACTCTTTCTTAAAGATGCTCGCAAGGTAGTGGCGACGACGATCACTACCTATCAAACAAAAGAGTTCAACCGACGAATGGTTAACCCTAAAAGACGAGCACTCTTTCTTAAAGATGCTCACAAGGAAAGACGAGCACTCTTTCTTAAAGATGCTCGCAAGGAAAGACGAGCACCCTTTTTTAAAAAGATGCTCGCTAAACAAATAAAAGGCAAATTCAAAAGTACTTAACATAAATTGGAAAGCAGTACCAAACATCGTATAAGCAAAAAGTTCCATTCATTGAAAAGCCTTAAAGAGGCTGAAATTACAAAAAAGGCCTTAACGGCCGAACAGTCCTAGAAACAAAATAAAAGAAAATAAAAGAGACTAAGTCTCTGCAACATTCCCCTCGGCAGCAGCATCCTGCTCGCCGGCAACTTGCTCCTCGTTCACAACCACAACCTCGGCAGGTACACTCTGCTCGCCCTGTTGAGTTGGGGAGCCTTGTGGAGGAGTCGAGAAGAGTACCGGAACACCCAAAAGGCGAGGGAACTGGAGTCCCAATTCCATCAAAGGAAGCAGAGGGAGTTCCATTTCCGGCTGAGGATTCTCCTTCATAAGGAGGTCGTCCAAAAACCCGCCGAGCGGAATCACGTCCACCTCCGAATGAACTTCCAATAATCGATGAATGAGCCCGTGGGCAGTAAGCGCCACCGATAACATGGCCACGCCCCCAGCGAGCTCATTGGTCTCATCTCGCTCATTGGTCATGTCGACCAGCTCTTGCCGGAGAGTAGCCAACTCTTCTTCATCAGCTGCAGATTTATTTTGAAAAGAGTTTACCTCGGCGGATTTCATTTTTAGCTCGTCCTCGGCAGCCCTGAGGCGAGCGCGGAGACGTTCGATCTCATGGAGATCTTCTTGATCTTTTTTTCGAACCATCTCAAGTTGGGCCTCAGAATCGGCCAACTTTGCCTCAAGGTCGGTCACCTTCTCGGAAGCGACCCCCAACTGCCTCTCAACAACGGCTTTTGCCTTGGCCATTTGAGCGAGCCTTGCACTCCTGTCCTCGCTGACCTTGCGACTCTCGACGATCTGGACGGCAAGCCTCTCGAGGGTGTATGTGGCACAGGTCATATCGATGGCGGCCAGTCGAGCATTCTCCAGAGAGCTCTGGTTGTTCACCTCGTCGACCAGAGTGGTCGTCATCGATCTAGGCACATTTTTCATGACCCTTACGACGAGCGGGTCCAGAGGGTATTGAGTGGCCGCATCCCGCGACCGGTAGTAGCCGAGGAGGTTGTCGTTGTAAGGTTCAACGATCGAGTTTTCGGCAACCCTAAAGAAAAAAGAGAAGAGGAAAGTTAGAAAAAAGTACTTGAAAAAATTCTAAAGCTTTATTGATAATAAGCTTACCTAGCAACCCTTGCGGCATCCCAGCCGAGTAGTGTGTTGTCTCCCTGAGCCCTCTCCCCGGCCGACGAGCTCGCTGCAGTCTCTCGCGACCGAGTGCTTCGGGGAGGAGGGGATACGACCTGAGTGGGGGGAGGCGAGTTACCCCTCGGCGGAGGAGATCTCCTCGGCGAGATCCTCTGTTCGCCAACTGGCTCAACCCTCTGCTCGGCAGCAGGTGGGCGAGAAGAACCCCCCCGGGTTGTTCTAGCAACTCTTTTAGGTGGAGCCCCCGAGGTCTCCGCCCTTTCCGTTTCTTGCCAGTACCATCAACTATCTTGCGCTCCCGGAGCATCCTTGCTTGTTGCATCATCCTGCTCGATTTTATGCGATCAACTTCAATGGTGGGAGGAAGATTGGTGACAACTCTCTCTGGAACTACTACTAAGAAAGAAAAACGAGGAGTTTAATATTTACGAGGAGCAATTTCACAAAACTTGAGTAAATTCACAAACTTAGAAATATGTTGATACCTGGAGGGAACTCTCGAGTGAAGTGATGAGGAGGTACTCTAAGACCTGCTCGCTCGCGCATACACTCCCTGTTCAGAAAGCGACAGGACATCTCCAGGTAGCGACGATTGAGAACGTAGCAAATGTGGTATTGGAAGAGAGGCGTGAGACGGTGATCGGCGGTCTTCTTGCGAGCAGTTTCACCTACAAGAGCGAGGAGTTATTCAGTATAGACAAGAACGAGCAGAATAAAAAAACTTACCACAAATTCTTTGATATTCAGCCTCGAGGGGAATGCGAGCAGAGGAGCCATCCGGCTTCACTGAACTTTTCCAGTCCCCAGCTACCCACCACCAGTTGGTTTTCCAATCTCTGATTTTGTTGGGAACCCCTTCAATCAACTTGAAGTTATCACGGCCCCTTACGTAATAGTATCCATGGCCCACCTTATCTCCGGCCTCGGCCGCCTGAAGGAGATAGCTAATCTCTTTCGGGCTAAGCCACGTGTTCCGACATCCATTCTCGGCCGCCACCAGGCCGAACAGTGTTAGGATTCCGATCAGGTTCGACCAACCGTTCGGCAAAATCTGAGAAGGGGCCACCCCTAAGAAATGTAAGAAATTTGAAATACTGGGGTGCAGGGGGAACCTCAGCCCTACCTCCATCATGCTGATGTTGACGACGACCATCCCTTCTGGCGGCTGGTCGGCCCTCTCATCCTGGCGAGGAACAAAGAAGGAAACGTCGGCCGGCAGCTGATACTTCTTTCGGGAATTTTCTAACTGTGCCGAGGAGACTTTGCTCGCATACTTGCTCGCCTCGTATATTGTTTGGGAAGCTGCTCGATGCGGGCGAGGAACCTCTCGAGGAAGGTATTCGCAGAAATATTTATAATAGGCCTCCCTCGAGACCTCGTCGCCATCCAAATTTTCCCTACCACTCAAAATGTCCTTTATGCTCTCCGCATACTGAACAACCTCCTCGAAATCCTCGCGGAGACTTCTCGTCAAGGTCTCCTCGACTTGAGCAGGGTCTATCTGTTCGCCCACTCCTCGATCCAAACCCTGATCGCGCAGATCTGAGTCAGTCTCACTGCCACCCTCCTCGGCGCCATCCTCCTCGGCATCGTTGCCGGCGTCGTCCCTATCGGATTCGTCGAGCTCGTCGACGTCAACGACCACTGCTTTTCCAAGATTTCGGACTCCAATATTTATGGGTTCGGGGGAGTGGATCCTAGAGTCCGAGGAGGATGCCCTTTCCATCAAGGCCAAAGCCAAACGGTCTCCGCCGCCGGAATTTTCAGAACCACCAACCAACGGCGGCGGACCACCGTCGGAACCACCACCGGAGCCACCACCAAACTCCATTTTTTCTTAAGAAATTGGGGAGAAAGAAGTTTTAAAGAAAGAAATGTGAGTTGTTTACCTTGTTGACGAACGAAAACCACCCAAACTCGCCGGAAAACTTGAAGAAGAGGCTTGGAAGGAAACTCAAAGAGAAACTCGGAAATTTGCAGAATTGTAAAAGTGTTTTGAAGGTGGAAGTCATATTTATAGGCAAAGTCGATCAGGGACCTTTGTGCAAAAAATGGGGTCAAAAACGCAAATTCCCCAAAAATTTGGGGTCATTTCCGAAAATGAATTCGGAAAGTGGCCCCCACGCGCTTACGTGGCGAGGACTAGTCGACAAAGTCGTGCGACGACTAGTCAACAAGACCAAGAAAATGTAATAGAATAGATGTATTTAATATATTTAAGTGCTCGCTCAAAGATGTTGGCGAGCACATGTTTTAGTTAGCTGCTCGCCCAAATGTGTTGGCGAGCACGTGTCTATCTTAGCTAGAAATGTCTAAGTATTGAAGCCTTGGGAGACAGCATGGAGCGTGGCGACCACACTCCTCGACATGGTCCTCCGGCGACCACCGTAGCTCAGCTCCTCGGCATTTCGGCGAGGACGAGCACCAGAGGCGGTTTAGCATTAAATGCGCCATCAAATCACCTTTTCGGGCAGAAGTCAGGTCCAATAAGGGCGTGCCACGTGTAAAGGGCGGACAGCCCCTAGAAACCACTATATAATGCCTAAAAGAGGCTCATTTGTACACAAGTTACACAATTCCAAAAAATCACCCCAACCCAAGCAATAAACACTCCCAAAGCTCTCAAGCTTTTAGCTTCTCCAAGAAGCTATATCAATCATTGTTCTTGATTGTTCTTGCTTTGTTCTTCATAAAGGTCATCAAGATCATCATAATAACCTCCCTAAACACGTAATAAACCCCCGATCATTATACATGTTTGTCTCGTGCTAACAAATAGTCCACATCCGATTCAACCATCAAAAGCACGTACAACAATTGCACTTCGCAATAGTGCGTTTGCTATGTAATGTGCAGTCGCACTGCTTCGCCCTACTAATAAATTAAATTAATAAATATAAAATGACAACAATATCCTTTCAAATTTAAATAATTTAAAATATTTAATTATAAAATAATATATATAGTTAGGGTTGTCAAACATGCCAGGCCAGCACAGTACTGGCCCACCGAAACAACATTAACATTCACAACAAAAACTATGATCTAGTACACGCCTAAATTTGTAAACGTTCAAGTGTATAAACACCACCCAAAGTCAAATTTATATCTATGATCACACTCTCGATAGATAAATATAAAATTTTGGTTAGTGATTCGGGACGATCTTAGCTAGTTTGTAGTGAGGCATACTCTAATTATGGACGGGGTATTACGGGTCGACGTTGGGGAAGTTATGGCCTTGGTGGAAGCCCTAACATGGATCAAGAACTTAGGACTAAATTATATTTTACATTTAGTTTTTTGGGATTATATCACAATTTTCAGGTCAATACTACTTTGTTTGTTTCGATTCATTCTGTAAAATGGGTGCTAATTTAAAATTCAATTTACCCTCAGAAAAAAAAATTACAGAATGAGTTTATGCTCAGGAAACCAAACACATCCATCATAGGGTTTAATTAAATCATCCAAAACTAAGAATCCAAAACCAAACACATGCAAGAAACGATTTCAGAATCATTACACTCAAAAAATCAATTTCAGAACTAGTTCTCTCTCAAAAAAACCAATTTCAGATCAGTTTACCCTAAAAAAACTAAACACACTCAATTACGCATGCAAGAACCAATTTCATAATTAATAAACCCTTAAAAAATAGGTGTTTTTCACAAGTGGCTAAAACATTTAGGTTCAATCCTTTTTTGGAGTTACTATTAGGTGCAAAATGACACCTAAAATTACTTTTACACCCTTTTAGTTTTTGTTTACAAATTAAATACCCATCCCTTTAAATACCCACCCCTTTCCCCTCCCCATGACTCGAACCCAGGATCTGGGGCCTAGGTAGTGGTGTTCTAACCACTTGAGCTATCCCACTTTGTCTCCTTTTAGTTAAATTTTAAATTGTAAAATTTTGAATTTGAATTTTCTTCCAAAAATACAAACTTCCCAAATTAAATTCCATAATAAAAAATAATAATTAATACACCCTAAATTAAACACAAAAAAATATCACAAAATTAAAACATCAAACAATAAAATTTCAGAATTAAACAAATTTCGAACAAACCCAAAAAATTCATAATAGAATTTGAAGAACACACAATACTGCATAAATCAACAAAAAAAAAAAAAAAATTGCATAACACTTAAATATGTTTGCACAAACGAGCAAATTCAAAATCAAACCCAGAAATTTTAAATAAAATTTGAATAAATATAGAGAATTCATAACAAAATTCGAAGAAACACACAATTACATAAGTCAACAAGAAATTTGCATAATAGTAAAATATGTTTGCACTAAATCAACAAGAAATTTGCATAATAGTTAAATATGTTTGCACCAAAGACCAACTTTCAAATACTCAGACCCTACGAGACCTACACGATTTTGCACAACTGAATATATATATTTTTTTGTAAAAGCAAAAATTTTTTTTACAAAATTAGAGCAACAATAAAATTGCATAACAATTAAATACGATTGCACAAACGAACATCTTCCAGAACAAACTCAGTCACTCACAACAAAATTAAAAGAACACAACTAACAAATTCCCAAAACCTCGTACCATATATGCTCGTAGCCACCGGATCATCATCGACGACTAAGACGCTTTGCTCATATTTGCGTTCAAATTAAGTATCCCAACAGAGAAACGAGCATGAAAAACCTTGACAATTTAAAATTGGCCACATACCCGTAATTTTTTAGATGAAGGCGTCAAACGTTGAACCAACATGGAGACGTATCATCTTACTTCTATCCATGAATTTGACGGTGAAAATAACGAAGTAATCCATTTTCGATTAGATAAATGATCACCATAAATTTTCTCCGGAAATGACGAATTAGCAACAATAATATGCATCAAAAAATTGAAACGATTAATTATAAAATGTCTTGAATTGAAAGTATTATATCGTTAAAGGTGGAATTACGCTACCAAAAAAATACGATATAATTTTGGACTAAAACCTAATTTTGCCTTTTCAAAGATAAGTTAGGAACTAATCAACTGATAATGTAGTATATTGTGCATGGAAATAGTCTACATTTACATTACTATAATTAATCATGATATTTTCAATGGGAATAAATGAATTTACAATTCTATTGGCACAAAAGGAAAGTTATGAACGAAAATTAATTAATTAGGGGCATTATGGGTTTATTGCATATCCTTTTGAACCTATTGGTAACTCCAATTTTATTTTATTTTATTTTTGGTACCAAAATGCTTTACTTAGGTGCTAAAAGCACCTACGGGTAAATAAACTCATTAAAGCATCCAAAACTTAGAATTTGTACTATAATGGTTGCTTTTAACTTAAAACATTCTTCAATTACACTTGCAAGAACCAATTTCAGAATCAATAGACCCTAAAAAAACCAATTTCTTAATCAGTTTACTCTAAAAAAAACCAACTATTCGTCCAACACAATACCATGTTGTGCATGATGAGAATGTATGGTTTCTCTTTTGATCTTATGAGTAAGAATTGTGAAAATATATAACCATAAATCATTCTTGTATTTTTCTTACTTTAGGTTTTTATTCAAACAAAAAAGAAAATGAGCTAGTGGGGTAGAAGTTGAAATGATTATGTATGATTATTTTGTCGCACATATCAAAATCTTTCTCATACTCTTCAAACGATTTTTCATGTCTAAATGTTGGGAAATCAACAAAGAAGCATATATACCTACCGGTGGAGGTTTGTTCTTCGTCTAGTTTAAGACATAATAATATTATAAATTTGTTGGGATATTCATCCTACCCCTAATAAGATTAGAATTTATGTACTCCCTCCGTCCATGAAAAGTAGTCTCATTTGGCATATATTCTTCGTCCACGAAATGTAGTCCCATACCCTTTTTTTTTTTTAAATGCACTCCTCCACAACACTTAATTTATACCCTTAAAAACATAACATATTACCTCAAATGCCATTGCATGGCCCACATAGTTTATCAAACTAAATTACATTAATTAAACTAATCTACCCACTAATTTAATGCCTTCCCCGACCCAATAATTAAACCAATTACCCCAAACCCAAATATTCTACCCCGAGCCCAAGGCTGAACAAAACCCTTGTTCTTTGATACATCTCAACCTTTTTAGTTTCTAGATCCCTCTGCACCTCTTCTCTACACCGATCCTTTCATCGCTTGGATACTATGGATTGCAATTCTCAATTTGATACTAATGTATCCGAATCTTTGGATACCGACACTATCGTGCCTGAATCTTTCGATGCTGAAAATATTATGTCGGACTCTTGTGTTCTTAGTCCTTTAATGGCTGATTCAAGTACAATCGCTCCTCTAATGGCCGATTCAAGTAATCTTTCTCCTACAATGGTTGATTTGGTTTCTCTAATGGACGATTTTCGTACTCCTCTAATGGACGATTTATTTTTAACAGGTACTCTAGCTGATTCGGGTGAAATAGTTCATGTAATGGCCGATTCAGGTACTTTTGCTTCTCCAATGGCCGATGTGTTTAATTTATTTTCTCTAATGGGTGATTTTCGTACTCCTCTAATGGGCAATTCATTTTTTACAGATACTTTGACCGATTCGGGTGAAATAGCTTTTCTAATGGCCGACTCAGGTACTTTAACTCCTCTAACAACTCCTCACAGTCAAGATGCTAATTCTTTGACTAAATTTTACAAGGCCAAAATTGCTTAGAATTTAAACATTGTTGATGATGTATTCTTCTACGTACATCTATTTCTTGGCAATCATTTTTCTCTTGTCAACAGTATAGTTATTAAAATGAAATTGGTGACTTTGAATTGAACATTCCTTGCTCATAATTATTGTTAGCAGTAGTATCAAAATGAAATTATTTTCTCTGGATTAAACCATTTATGTACTTATTGTCACCATACATTGTCTCAGCAGTACGTGAATTCTGGCATACTTATTTTAAATTTTCTGCATTGTTTTGATATGTAAAAGAATATGTGAGTGCTCTTATATATATCCACTTTTGTACTCTTCCAGTGACTATTTTTTATAAGGTACTTTCACTAATTCAAGTGATTTTGATCCAACTGTGGTGCCTGAATCTCTAGAGGTTCAACGTACACCTATGAATGATGACTTTGCCAAAATTTGGGGAGAGTTTCGTGGTCCTCAAGACACTGAGCTGCGAAATTATCTAGTGAAGGCATACTTGATCTGGGTTCCAATGGCTTCAATCCTCCTTCAAAGGTCATTTCTGATATCTCTATACACCTTTGAATTACGTGGGTTTGATGGTTTGTGGTGTTGAATTATGGGCAAGAGTAGTGAGTATTATTGATTTGATGGTTTGTGGTGCTAAAATGAGGTTTGCATGTCTACTTTATGTGAACTTATTAAGGATTAATGTCACCACTATGAAAAAAATTCTTAGCTAGGAGACTTAAATTGACAAAATCATGACCCTATGATCAAATTGTTAAGGGTTTTATTGCTGTAATTTTTACTACTTGATATTTCAGAGGGATCATATGATGTTCTTAGGTAGGAGGCAAAAAAGTTTATGTGCACTTATTGAAGTTTAATGTCACCACTATAAAAAAAATCTTAGTTAGGAGACTTAAATCTTTAAAATAATGACCATATGATCAAATTGTTGAGGGTTATATTGCTGTATTTTTTACTTGTTGATATTTCTGAGGGATCCTTATGATGAATTATTGAGGGTTTTATTGCTCTAATTTTTACTTGTTGATATTTCTGAGGGATCCCTATGATGTTCTTAGTTAAGAGGCAAAAAAGTTTGTGTGCACTTGTTGAGGTTTAATGTCACCACTATGAAATTGTTTTTAGTTAGGAGGCTTAAATCTTGAAAATAATGACCATATGATCAAATTGTTGAGGGTTTTATTGCTGTAATTTTTAATCGTTGATTTTTCTGAGGGATCCCTATAATGTTCTTAGTTAGGAGGATTAAATGACCCAATGATGTTTCGAAAAAGTAATTTTAATTTCATATAGAGAGCCAAATACAAAACGTGTGACTCATACATGTTTACACCCTAAACATGACACGTGTGTGTTAATGTTTTAGTGGTAAACATTGCAAAATGTTACAAAAAGTGTTGCTACTACTTCTAAACCATAATACCCCAAATCTGAAGTTAAGGTTTTCACATCATATGGAGACACAATTGCATTTTCATCTTATCTTAGGTAGTCAATGCATTCTTTAACAAGACCCTCATCAACTTGTAGACATTTTGGGAGGTTTTCTTGTCTGATCAAGCTTGCCTTTTTCATACGGGAAGTTTGAATGTGTTGTGTCTCTTACATTTCATTATCTCCACTATGCACCCTTATAGACTCAGGAAAACATTATTCAAAGTGATGTTTGTTAGATTATCATAAGAAAGACAAACATTCTTAACAAGATCATCAAACCTGATGATGTTTCAACTTGCAAGCTTTGAATTGCTCTAAACCACCCTAGATCATTAATATTGATGTCTAGAGAATTAGCTGGTTGATTGACAAACCAGATGGATATTGAATCCATCTGAGCTTGCAGCAACCCTAAAATCTAGGTCATTGTCTTTGATGTGGGGCTTGGCATCTTCACAACCTCCGGTCTCAGAGATTTAGGGATCCAAGAGCCTTGAACAACCAGCTCCTAAAGCTGAGGAGAAGTTAAACATTTAGGAAGTTAAACATCTCTAAGCCATCAATTGAGAAGATACCACCTGAGACTTAGGAGATATTAGATCAGATTTAGACCAGATGATGAAATCAGATGAGTTGAATTGATACACTCGTCTATCAGGTATGTCGATTCCGAGTGAAGAAGTTGATTAAAGCTGAGGGAAATTTTATAGAGTTGTCTAATTTAGGGGGAATTTCTAAGAAATTCTTAAAGATCCTTAACTTAAAAACTCAAATGCTTTTGTAAATATGTATATACTATATATATTTTTGTATAAATTTAGATTCTTAGAATAAGTTACCTACTAGAAATCTACTAATAAATTTATTAAGTGTTTCAGTATACAAACAGTTGATATCGCATCAGCTTACATAAGGAAAAAAAGAGAGACCACGTACTACAACTGAAAGAGGTACTATCAGCTGAAGGGGGAACTAATTTGATACTCACATCGAGTGTTCAGTAAAAAGATAACAAGTGGCTATCATCTGAAGGGGAATTCACCAAAAGGCGTTTTGAAGAACAAAAGTCAAAACAAGTGGTATAGGTCATTAATCAGATGACTAAAACATCAGTTGTTCACAGTACACAACTGATACCAGATAATATTTATATATACCTAACTCGTTTAATTTTATTGCTAATGATTGAGAATCCGTTTTCATTAAAACTAATTCTTTTTCATTTAATTCATTAAGCATTCAAAGTCTGTTTTCATTTAATTCATTCTTTCGAAATTGAATTTGTTGATCCTGAAAGGAGTAGATAACAAGTGTATGGGGGGGAATACACTTGTATGCAAATCTTTTGCAAACTTTGATCAAACCAGACTTCAGTAAGATTGTCTTGGACAACTCTGCTGTTATGATGAACTCTTTATAGATAATCAAACTACTAAGTACTATTGAGTACTTAGTTGGATAACCATCTAAGGGAGTTATATGTGCGGAATTAGTGGTTGGCCCTTTAGTTTAAACTCCTTTTAAGTTCTTAAATCTCCTTAACAATATATTCAGTTTCAGGAAACTTGTCCAAATAGGTTTGCACAGTCTCAAGTATATGTTCTTTGAAAGTTCAGTTTGTGTGCAGTGTTGAATGAATGTAAGTACTTGAAAGTAGATCAACACAAGAGTTTATAGTGGTTCAGAGACTCAAGCTCCTACATCCACTTTCCCTGATTTAACAGGATAATTCCTTCACTCTTGGAATTAACTTATTTTATAGTGCCAAGGTGCACTTGATCAAGAACACCACTTCTTGGTGCTTTGATCCCTAGGATGTCTAGAGTCCTAGTACCCTCTTCTCAACTCAGAATTAACTGTTCTTCTCTCAACAGTTAACTCCTTACACTTCTACTACTACAACCTTCTAACTTTCTCTCTTTGAAAGGTATAAGGGTTGAAGTAAGGTTCCAACTAATGAGATATCCTTTACAATGAAGTTCAGTGTATAAGGATTGAATATCTCTCTAAGCTTTGTATGGATATACAATGAGGTTCAGCTTAGATGAAGTGTTTGAAGACTAAGATAGTCTCTTTGAAAGCTTGAGAGTTCTTATGAGCTTGTAGTTGGATAGTTGGATGCTTTCAAATGGTCTTCACACTTCTGTATTTATAGACAAAATTGAGGATTTTCCCGTTGGAAAGACAACCTCAATTGTCTATAAATGTCTTCCTTGAACCTTGCAACTAGAAGACAGTTTCTTGATAGTGACATGTCCTTTGATTGGGAAATAAACGGTTGTAACCACTTTGTCTTGACTTTGCAGCACTCTTCCCAATGTCTGACTTCAAGATTCACTTGATCAAATATGGACATTCCTTCTGATGATTGGTCCTATGATAAGGACAACATTCCTTATCATATGGACAATTCTGCTTATCACTATCAGCAGAGTTTGCTTATCAGCATGGTTGGCTTTAGCTCTTCAGATGACTTGGCTCTTTTCCCTTTGCATACTTTCTTAGGATAGGCCTTTGTGCATTCATGACAGTGAATAGCTGTCCTTGACCTTATCATCATAGTTGGGATAGTCTTGTCACAAATCTGGTACAAGGTTGCTGAGACAACTTTCCTGGACAAACCTTCTGAACTTGTATGCTTCAGTAGGCTATGTCTTGATGATGCATTCAACTCGCTTAATCTTCAGGTGAGTTGTTCCACAATCAATCATGATCAGCATAGTTGTCCATCAGCAGACTTGGGACACATTGATCTTGAGGGGACATGAATCATATAGACTTCTAAGCATGTGTTCCCCCTCAACTTGTGCATCTATATTTCTAAGAGTTGCCTAACATACCAGCTTCTCAACTAGCCTTATGCTACATGTTCTAACATTCTTTAGAACATGATCATTAAAATCTAGACTTATTCAATTGGCATGTCTCAGGGGGTTTTGGTATTTGATCAAAATCTCATTTTATTCCCAACAATTTCCCTCTTTTTGATGATGCCAAAACCTATACATTCTGTGCAAAAGTGACTTGACTACACCTATTACATTTATCTTCAGTAGACATGACTAGAGTCAATTTTCCTGAAAAAGAATGTGTTAGTGTATTCACTATTCTGAATGCATATAGGTTAAAAAGTCAGGCATGTTGAGATTGTGAGATGTTATTTCTTGATTCACAAAAAAGATTCAACTATCATTCAAAGATATTGGAATTACAAGCATGTTGATAGTTGAATAAACTTATCAGAGCATGAATCAACAACATTACATATCAAGTAACAGAGCATATTACATAATCAGAGCAACTAAATAGTCATCAGAGCAGAAGATATATCCAGCAGACTTGAGCAACTTTTAACAGATAGAATCATATCAGCAAGTCATCAATCAAGATCAAGTATTCATCCAATCTTAGCACATAAGGGTCAAGAGAACTTAGCCAGTTCAGAGATCATCTTCAGGAGGTGGCACCATCCCATATTGTTCCCACACTCTTTTCCTCAACTCCATGGCCTCTTGATTAGTTCCCTTTGGTCCTAGTACCATTCTATTCAACTTGAGAATCTCAAAGAACTCTTGAAGGATTCTTGATTGATCTATGAAGCCTCCTTTCTTGGGAGGCATGTAGATGATTGGCTTTGGGGCTGTGAGTTCAAATCTTGCAATATCAGCAGCTGCAAGGAGTTGCTGGTACAGCTCCCTATGATAGTCAATCATGAACTGTGTGAAAGTGGAGTTGACATCTTTATCATTCCATCTGCCAATGACATAGAAGTCATATACAAACTCCCTTTTTGCCTCTTCCCAAGAGTCATTCAGCGGAATTGGCACCCATTTATCCAAGTGTAGATATTTGGTGTCCATGGGGATCAGCAGCAGATGTGGCTTCATCTTGTTATAAGTAGCTCTTTTTCTTCTAGGCTTCTGGAATTCTGCTCTTCTCTTATCTCTTGCTCTGTTGGCTTCTTCCATCAAATCCATTTTTTCTTGGGCTCTCATCATAGCTAGTTTCTGTTGAGTTTCAGGATCCTTTCCATATCCTTCCTCAAACAGCTTTGATGGATCATCAGCTAAGACAATTGTCTTCTTCTTTGGTTCAGGTCCAAAGCCTTCTTCAGACAATACTTCAACATCTTCAGCAACTTTGGGACCTTCAGTATCTTTGGTAGTTTCAGTAGGCTTGGACTGTTCAGCAACTTTGTCCTTCTCAGCAGCTTTAGCCTTTTTGGAGGTAGGCTCTTCTTCTTCAATCCTGAATTCAAGAGGTAAGTCAAGGCTGTTAGCAAAATCTATAAAAGTTTCAGTTTTCCTCTTGCTTCCTTTAGCCTTCTTGAGTTGGCCTCTTGTCTGAATTCCTTCAGTGGAGTTGTCCAGTCCTGAAACTTCTCCTCCAGGCCTCTGCTGAAGTCTTGCTCTTTCCTCTTGAGCTGATGCCATTGAGTTCTTTAATGCTATTGCCAACTGTTCTTCTTCATCAAGCTCTTCTAAATTCAGCACTGCTTCACCTTTGCCTTTGGGTTCAGATACTTTCTCCTTGCCTTTATCTTCTCCAATGACCAAGGCACCTTTTGCTCTTGCTCTTTCCCTTTCCCCCTTTTTGGCAGCATCAAAACACTGAGGTTTGAGCTCACTCATGGTAGTTGCCATCAGGGATTGGGCTTGGTTTAATGACTTCATCTCCTCAAGCAAGTAAACATTCTCATCATGAATGTTTTGCATCCTGTCACTGCTTAAGCTTAGGAAAGCTAAAACAGGCTTCATCTTTTGCTCCACAACCTCTTCCATGGTTGTCTTGAGGGATGCATCAAGGTTGGCCTTCAAGAAGTCAGTAAGATTGGCCACTGCACTTTCAGCAATTTTGGCCATCACTTCTTGTGAGAATTTCTCTGAAGCAGCTTTCACCATTGCTAGCCTCATCTCTTCAGCTCTCTTTTTTTGAAGGGCAGTCTTCTTTCCAAGTGCCTGCTTGACCACTAGTCTCAGTGCTTTCACATTCTTGTTGTGGTTATCCCTTAGCAGAGTCTGCTCCTTCTTGACTTCTTTGGAGATAGAATCCATACTAGCCTTTGCTTTCTGCACTTCAGTGGAGATGGTTTGCAAACCAGATTCCACTCCACTAATCCTTGCCTCAATTGTAGGTAGAACCACATCCTTTGAGCCAGTGAGCCTCATTTCAACAGATGCCAAGGTTCTACATTGCTCATCCAAGGCTCCTAAAGTTTCAGCATGAGCAATTTGAACTTGATCAGCTAAAGAATCCAACTTAGCTGACTGCTCTCCAAGAATGGCTTGAGTAGAGCTGGAATCTACTTGGATAGGTGCATCAGTGAGAAGATCATCTGCAAAAAATTGATCAAAGAAAATTCCTGCAATATCAGACAGATCAAAAGGGTTAGAAAATAAACACTCATCACCCTCAATATTTTTTGCATAAGACTCTGATACATCAGCAGTCTTCTCCTCATTTTCAACTGATTTTTTTCTCCCTTCAATATTAATGTCCTCACACAAAGGGTCAAGCCTCCTCTCATCAAGGGTTTCTTGAAGTTCAGATTTGACTTCAAGAATAACCTGCCCTTCCTCACTTATTCCACCCTCATATGTTGGTACACTCACTATCTTAGTGATCACAACATCTCTCTCATCCACAGCTCCCTCCGATTTTTCCACTAATATCTCCTTTTCAACACCTTCACCTAAACCTGCAACATCTCCACCTTCAACAAGGTTCAAAGATGGCAGTTGTGGGGAGATCACAGTGCTTATATCAGCAGCCACTGAGTCATCCTGAATGATTAAGGGCTGGTCAGTGTCCAACTCTCCTGACACTGATGAGGCCTTAATCAAACCAGCTTCTAAAGTAGGAGCCTCAACATCTTTAAGTTGTGCCTTAGGTTCAGAAGAACCTTCATTGGCAGATGCATCTTTGGCTGTGTCACCAGCCTTGGTCAACACTTCTGAAGATACATAACCTTTTCTATGATATGTTAAATAGTGGACTATGGGCTGTTTGGGACCAGGAGGGTTGGGATTTGTAGGATCTGAAGGACTATCATGAGAATCATCATCATTTGAGTTGCTATCAGGGTGTCTG
Organism: Galeopsis tetrahit; assembly: GCA_963675135.1. NCBI lineage: Eukaryota > Viridiplantae > Streptophyta > Magnoliopsida > Lamiales > Lamiaceae > Galeopsis > Galeopsis tetrahit. Next base: position 28,823,973 of record OY776129.1, on the reverse strand, counting down.
ATTCCCTTAGCAAGTCTCTCTTTCTCTTCAGCAATCTTGTCTGCCACCAACTTTGCAAACACATCCTCATCAGTGAGGAATCTTGTCTTGTTTACTCCAGCAAAGTGTAGCAATCTGCTTTCCTCTACTTGCCACCAATTTGCACCCTTGTCTTAGATGACTTGAGCAATTTCCATGATTGATTTGTCCTTAACCTCCACCAACATTCTCAAATCATGGAACAACTTCTGAATTCTTGGAAATTCAGCAAGTTGTGGGTACAAACTGTTCACAGTAGCTCTAGCTCCACCTCTGAGCATACTTTCATAAGTATACTCCTCCTCATCTCCACTTGAATGGAGACTTTGGGTTATAGGGGAGTTGGCTCTGGTTTAAGGTAAAGTGGCTTCAGGAAGGTTGAATTCAGGAGGGTTGGCTTCAGAAGGGTTGGTTGCTACAAAGGTTGCTTCAGTTGCTTTTGAGAGCAATGGATCTGAAGGGGCTTTGCTCTGGGGAGTTGGCTCTAATAGTGCAGCTTCTAAGAGTTTTGAATAATTGAGCATGGATGAGTCTAGTGGAGAATGAAGCCTTGACTCATCTACTGCAATATCAGCCAACACATCCATTGGTCCTCTTAGAGCACTCCCTTCTGGAGAATATCTCTTGGTAAGATTGAGAGGGGTAATGGGTTGGTTTTCAGGGTTTTTGTAAGTTTCAGGAGAGTTGGGCTCATGATGTTGGGTTTCAGGAGTTTTGGATTTGGGAGATCCAAAACCATAAGAGTTGGCTCTAGACTTGGATTTGGTTCTACTCTCTGCCCTGTTTTCCCTCAGAGCCACTTGGAGAGTCCTTTCCTTCTGAAGCTCCAAAATCTTTTCAGTGGGTTTGGCCCTTCTCTTGCTGGCTCTATTACTCCCACTTACTTCCTCCTCAGGGACAACTTCCCTGGCTCTCTTATCACCCTTCTTCTTCTGCCTCCCTTCATTGTACTTTTGTCTCAACTCTTCTGAATGATCAGAAGGAACTTGAACACCTTCCTTTGCAACCTCATCAACTTCAGTTGATGCTCCTGAGGTCTCTTCTGATGGAAGTTGAGACAATTTCTTAGTCTTGATAGCCCTTGCCTTAGTTCTCCTCTTTAACTTAGGTTTCTCCTCAACCTTCTCTTCAGCAGGTTTGGCCAGAAGCATTCTCCTTTGTTCAGTCTTCTTGCTCAGCTTCCTGAACATGATTTTCTGGGCTGGGAGAGGTTTTGCAAATGTTTGCATCTCTGAATAATGAGAGAACCTTTCAATCAGCAAGCTTGCCTTGGTGCAATACTTCAACTTTCCCTCCAACACAACTTTGTTGTGGGCCTTCGCCTTGAATTTGGCCTTTTCTTTCATAATCTCATTCAAGATGAACTCCCTTCAGTTGAACTTGATACCCTTGTCACTAGCATCAATCAGTGCAGCCATGATTCTTATCCTTGGAGCACTCACTTGCTCTAGACTGTCTGTGTTGCTCAACAGACTCTTTGTAATTACCTCAAAGAGATTGAGGAATTTGGGCTTGAGGGTCCTCTTGTGCTGTGTTGAGGAGATGGGGCCTGGAACAAGTAGCCATTCTTGTGCTATCTCCTCCTCATGTCCATTCCCATAGAATTCCGGATTCCTTCCCTCAGAAGGCAATCCAAATGCTCCTTCCAGATCTTCTTCAGAAAATTTCACCCTGTGAAATCTTTCTTCCTCCTCACCTTCAGCAACATATGATAGTCTTGTTGCCACCTTACAATCTTCAGGTTTGCCTCTCCATTTAAGGAAGGCAAAAAATTCAGCCATGTAACCTTCAAGGCATGAGCTAGGTCTTTCCTCCATGAACTTCTTGAGACCAGCTCTTCTTAGACATCTTAGGGTGGGAGCAACCTCTGGATCCTCACTTTCAAAGGAAACAATGGGTTCAAAGATGAGGTTGTTCTTGTTACTGAGGTATTCAAAATCAAGGTTAAGAGCCTTGTTTGTGAAATCAACCATCATCTCAGGTCTGGCTTTTGGTGCCATTGATGAAACAGTAAGAACTTTGAGAGAGTTTTAAGAAGATGAAAGCTAGGGTTTCAAGAATGTTTAAGTGCATGGGGAAGAAGTGGGCTTGTGGGCTTCTTTAAGACTTGTGGATATTCCAAAAGGAATGTATGTCAATGAGTAGGTGAGTCTTGGGTAATTCAACGGTTTACAAAAGAGGTAATCAAGTTTGAACGGCCAGGATTGATTTCAGTAGAGTTGGCTAGACTTGATCCAACGGTTAATAACCAATGAAACATTAGAAAACTGTTTTTATTCAAAACGTGGGAAGAAGTTATGTTTGATAAATGGTTGGGGGGTTTTCGAGATAGATAATGTCTTAAAATGTTTAATGCAAATAAGAGTTAAATCATGGCATTTAATGCATTGAAAGTGACTTTTTGGGTGGGAGACAAAATAAATCCTTGAAAAGGTGATGGCTTTAAGAGGAATAGGACAGCCACCAACATAGGTAATGATTACCCAAAATAGGTGCTTATCAGATCAAGATTTGGTTTGATAGCCAAGACAACTTATCTGACCCCACATGGACAAGTGTCCTGAAATGATATGGACAAGTGTCCTGAACTCTTGTGGACAAGTGTCCTGAATTTCAATGGACAAGTGTCCTGCTCAATTGAGGTCATCTCTTCTGAGTTTCAGTAGACTTGACCAAGTCTGTTGAACATCACTTTCAGTTCCCCCTTGACTCATTAACTCCTTTGGGCTTACTTGTCCAATTTCCCTGGATCAAGAAGTCCCAATTCTGCTGATAATTCCAAGAATCTTGCTTCAGCAAGTGGCTTTGTCAAAATATCAGCTTTTTGGTGATCTGTGTGGATCTTCACCAACTTAATGTCCTTCTTTTCCACATGATCTCTAATGAAGTGATGCTTGATGTCCACATGCATCTTGTGTGCAATACTGGATTCTGAGAAATTGCAATTGCACCGTTGTTGTCACAAAAGATTGGCACTTCAGTAGAGTTGACTTTGTAGTCCCTTAGTTGTTGTCTCAACCAAAGGATTTGAGAACAACAACTTCCAGCTGCAATATATTCAGCTTCAGTGGTGGAAGTTGCCACTGTGTTCTGCTTCTTTGAGAACCAAGATATAAGTTTGTTTCCCAAGAATTGACAAGTCCCTGAAGTGGACTTTCTATCAATTCTGCAGCCTCCATAGTCAGCATCTGAGATACCTCAGTGCCTCAATGTTGTCATCAGCAGGGTACCGAAGGCCTAGATTCTCAGTGCCTTTGAGATACCTCAAGATCCTCTTAGCAGCCTCAAGATGGCTCTTTTTAGGATTTGCTTGAAACCTTGCACAAACACCTACTGCAAAGGTGATGTCAGGTCTGCTGGCAGTGAGGTAGAGGAGTGAACCAATGATTCCTCTATACTCAGTAGAGTTGGTTGGAACACCACTCTCATTAGGGTCCATCTTCCAATTTGTATTCATGGGGATCCTTACTGGCTTGCTAGTGGCACACCCAAATTTCTTGATCATTTCTCTGGTGTACTTAATTTGGTTGATGAAAATTCCTTCTTTTGATTGCTTGACTTGAAGTCCCAAGAAGAAGTTCATCATCCCCATCATTGACATCTCAAACTTGCTTTGCATGAGCTTTGAGAACTTGTCACAAAGCTTCTCATTGGGGGATCCAAATATGATGTCATCAACATATATCTGGACAAGCAAGATGTCTTCTCCTTCACAAATTCTGAAGAGAGTTCTGTCCACAGTCCCTTTGACAAATCCATGGTCCAAGAGGAACTGTGACAGTGTGTCATACCAAGCTCTTGGAGCTTGCTTGAGTCCATATAGAGCTTTCTTCAGTCTGTAAACTTGGTTTCCAATCTCAAAACCAGGTGGTTGCTCTACATAGACTTCTTCATTCAAAACTCCTTCCAGAAAGGCACTTTTGACATCCATCTGGTACACTTTGAACCTCTTGTGGGCTGCATAGGCTAGAAATAGCCTTATTGCTTCTAGCCTTGCCACATGTGCAAATGTTTCATCATAGTCGATGCCTTCTGATTGACAGTAGCCTTTTGCTACCAATCTTGCTTTGTTTCTGACAATCACATCATTCTCATTCTTCTTGTTCTTGAACACCCACTTGGTTACAATGACATCTTGATGTGAAGGTCTATCCACCAGCTCCCATACATAATTTCTGGTGAATTGATTTAACTCTTCCTGCATTGTTGTGATCCAATTAGCATCTTGAAGTGCTTCCTGAATGTCACCTGGTTCCTGTTCTGATAGGAAACAGCAAAACAAAGCACTTTCACCATGAAATCTTCTAGTTTTGACTCCTATACTTGGATCACCAAGTATCAGATCAGTAGGATGGTTAGATAACCATGTCCTCCTTTTTCTGATCCCTTCAGTAGAGTTGTCCTCTACTAAGGTTGAGTCACTAGTATCATAAAATTCAGGGAAATTTAATGCAGGATCTAACTCAGGATCATAATCAGGGGTGTTGTCCTCAATGTCAGGGACATTGGTATGTTCAACATTGTTGTTTCCCCCTAGATTATTTGATCCATTAACTACCTCAGCAGAGACTGCTTCTTCATTGGTAGTAGTTACCTGAGTATGAATTGGGAATGGGTCATTCAGTTTATTCTTAAACAACGACCTGGAGCGTCAAATAGGGTGGTGGATACTTTGAATAGGAGAGCACTGGTGGTGGCGGATCTTCGCATTCTTGTCCCAGGCCTGGAGTTATTGGGCGAGTAGTATGCATCAGAAAAATTCTTTGGCCCTGTTTTGGCGCAAATTGCAGCGGGCAACCACACTGATTTTGCCCAGATCAATGGGTTTCTTTTCAAAGGCACTCGCATTTGCATTCCAGACACCAGTCTTCATCTTCGGCTCATTGTCGAGCTGCATGGTGCGGGACACGTGGGCCGTGATTGCTCGATCGAGCTAGTACAACGAGCATATTTCTGGCCGACCTTGAGGCGCGATGTGACTCGTTTCGTTGAGCGGTCCAGAGTGTGCCAGATCTCCAAGGGAGCGACCACTAAAGCTGGGCTATATCGCCTTTGTCGATTCCGAATGAGCCATGGATAACGATTAGTATGGATTTTATGTTGGTTTTGCCTAGAACACAATGGGGCTTTGATTCGATGTTTGTAGTCGTCGACCGATTTTCAAAGATGGTCCATTTTATTCCTTGCAAGAAGAATTTGGATGCAATGCACATTGCGACTTTATTTTTCAGGGAGATATATCGGTTGCACGACCTACCCTCCTTGATTGTGTCGGATCGAGACACGAGGTTTCTTAGTTTCTCCTTGAGAAGTTTATAGCGCATGGCCACACTCGGTTGAATTTCAGCAGTGCCTATCACCCTCAGACGGATGGGAAACAGAGGTTGATAATAGGTTGCTCGGTAACCTATTGCGTTGCCTGGTCGGCGAAAATCTACGCACATGGGATGCTCGCCTCAGCCAGGCGGAATTTTCTCATAAATCCGTCGTTAATAACAGCATATGACTCGCTCCATTCCAGGCCGTTTATGCCGTCCACCCTCGAGGCCCTACTGACTTGATGGCCTTCCCGTCCCCGGTGCGAGCAGACCCTCGAGTGGCCGACCTCATTGACGCCCTACGCGCCACACACAAAGCCACTCATGACCAGTTGGTCGCATCCGCCATAGATTACAAGGCGTCTGCGGATAAGACCTGTAGGTCCGTTGATTTTGAACCTTGGGATTTCGTTTGGGTGGTACTCACACGTGGTCGATATCCGGCCCACGAGTACAGTAAGCTCGCTACCTGCAAGATTGGCTCGTTGGAGGTGTTGGCCAAAATCAACCTGAATGCCTACCGTTTGAAGTTGTCGTCCCACCTTCACACTTTAGACGTGTTCACTGTTAAGCATTTGATTCCATACAGAGGCGACAATGATGAATTTGGGGAGAATGATATGGCAACGAAGTTACTAGAGTTCTTTGACAGGATCTCCAAACTAAGGAAATGATTTGATAATATTATGTCAACTTTATTATATTTGGTTATGTTCTTATTTTACAACAATTTTCTTTTTAGTCCTTTTTTGGTTATAAGCCTACGACAGTGTTGGACCATAAGAATAGGGTTTTTGAAGTTTGCAGCATACTTATAGTTAGAGTTTGAAGTTTGTAAGGAGTTGTTGAATTTTGATATTTGAATAAAGTTGTGAGATCGTCACCTAGTATACGTAATATCAAGGTGTTCATCTCTTTCTGTTTAACCTTCCGCTACGTCATCTACACTTTAGGCCCCTATTTGGTAGATTTATTGAGATATCTATAATTATCTCAAAATGCTCAAATTGAATCGTAAATAGTGTATATTTCAATCATTTGTTATGCACATAATCGAATGTATTTTTACGCATTAGGTATAACTTTTATTTTAGATATGATTGAACTAATCTATCCTACCAAAAAAATTAGTGGAATTAAACAAAATTTTGCAATACGTATCCAACACAACACAGTTCCAACTTAAATTACTGTCTTATTTAGTGAAAAAACAAATTACGTCTTGAGTTATTGGAAGATAGATGTCATTTTGATAAAGCTAACTAGAGAAATGGAGCTGCGCAGCCCCCAGTGAGGTGATGTTATGAAACAAGCCACCAATTCTACTCTTCAGCCTTTTGGATACCGATGAAACGAGCATAATCGACCCACCTGTACACAAGTATACAACTTCTTTAGGTGGAGAAGCTCAAAATTAACAAATGGAAAGCTTATGGTAGAACAGATGGAGTATAAACTTACCGAATGACAGAATAATGAAGTTTAACTTCAATCTGGACCACTCCAATCCACAAATAATACAAGACTAACTTAAAGGTCGCACAAATGTATAGTGTATATAAAAAGTTTTTTTTTGTCACATAATTTCAAAACAGTCTTGTTTTATGTCAGGGGAATGCCCAATTTTGACTCCATAACTTCACTACTATTCAAATTTGGCCCCAGATTAAATCTTCACGTGACATTTATGTGATATAAAGCGATTTTGTTTTCAATTTTACAAATTTTTAATATTGAGACCACATCGAAATGCTGTTTTCAATTGGACAAATTTTTAATACTGAAACCATATTGAAAAGGTGAACTTATTTTTACCAAAATGGGACAGTTAACAAGTTAAAACATTTAAATCTATAAAAGAGAGTGACACAAATGTAAGGAAGACTATAGTAGCATATATATAAAACTTAGGGCAAGTAGTGGCATTTGTAAGGAGAAAGGGAAGAACTCACAATAATGAGCCTAAGAAAGTGTTGCCTGTTCGCACAGCAAAGCAAATAGCGCTCAGAACCAGCTTATGCTGATGAAGCATGGGCTCTAGAATACGTTGCTCGATAACACCAGCTAACACCTGGTATCTGTTGGAGAGAAATGACGTGAAGTTTAATGTAAATATTGCGATTTAAGATGTTAAGGTACGTACACAAATGAAAGCAAGTGGTTCTTTTTCATAATTCACATACCGAAGGTTGCTGGATATGGCCATATAGACACCATAGGCAACACTTGTTGATAGTATTGGAACATTCTCAGCCTTCCCTTTACCCTCGTGATCCACTGCTTTACGAGCATTTATCAATGCGTTTGTCACAACTGTACCAACCTACAGATGAATAGCTCGTTCTTAGCTTCAGTTTGATCCATCTTATTTTCAAACATAAACACATATAGAGGTGACACAACACATTAGATTAAACTACAGTTGAAGAAGTTTGTGATATTTAATTGAGAGCAAAAGAAGGACCTCTCTCTGTTTTCTGGATTGTAAACTCATAATAAATTGATGCAGCAAGAGTGTATAAAATAGATGAATATAAACGTAGAACACACATTCATTCCGTTGATTCTAAGGAGTAAGAATACCTGGAAAGTCATTAACTTCAACTACATTGATTCACAATGAATGTCGTAAAGAGATATTGAGATAAAACTCTCATTTTTTCATTAATAAAGTTCAACTCCCTAAAACGATGATGAAAACAACTATATATCATAATACAATAAATCAAAACATAACTACATATATCGTCATATATCTCCATCACAAATTTACACGAAACATGATTAATTGATTATTTACAATGAACTCTACGATACAATCAAGAATAATTACCAGGGATGAAGTAGTACCAACAGCAAAGAGCTTTGCACCATTCCGCTGCAAAAAGAGGTAGAGAAAACTTAAGATGGAATTCAAATTATTTTGGCTTAAATTTATTTGACAACATGGGAGGGAAATGTTCTTACTGCAATGGCACCTAATCTTTGTAACATTGAAAAGGAGGCTCCAGGCAAAGCAAACTGCAAAAGAGATCGAAATCAAAAAAATTTGCAAATAGTTTCAGATTTTGCAGCAAAAATTAAGCAAGCAACTTTTGAGTGAAGTCACCTGAAATGCATTATCCGGGCAGCTGTAAAAGAACTTAGCAAGGCGTCCTGCATCGAGCGAAAGAGGGGGGCGAAGAGAAACAGTGGGAGCAGGGAGGTAGACTAGCATAAAATCTGCTATTATGGCCATCACCTAAGCAGACCACAATTTTATTTCTTTTGGATAAAACTAATTGTACCGAAATTCTCGCTAACAGATTAGAACTGCAGCTAAGTCCATGGACAATACAAAAATGAAGGTTACACAATTTATTAGACCATAATATGTTTGTTTCAGGATTAACAATACACGATTTTACTTCCAAAATCCTATTGCATGTTTCTTTTTAAAATCCACTGAAATCATTACCTCAGATACCTATACTCTCTTACATTCTCTACACCTCACTAAATCCCCTTTACACCTCATTAAATCACCCAAAATACTCATTTATTTTACTCCACACCTCACTAAATTCACTTTCCCTAATTTGAATGATATTGCACACGTGCAAATAATCATGCGACGGAGGGAGTACTTTTTATTTTCCCAGACACAAAGCTTTATAATTTACAGTGTAATAATGCAAATTTTCACTTTTTTTTTTAATCTCAATTCTACCCTGCTAATACATTTTATCAACCAAAACATGTGAAAAATTAAATTCAGCATTTTATTTTACTATTCCAGGATTTCACAATCAGAATATTTTCTCAAAATTCTGAATCCCCCTATAACCCGAAACAAATCTACAAATCCAACTTGTTTATGAACCAACAAATGAATTATAAATATGCATAATAAGAAATCAGCAATAACCATACCACATCTGCAAATACAATTTCCAGCTCATTGAAAAAGTTTTCCTTGCGACGCTGGTATTCTGCTGCGGTCTGGAGAAACAGAGAGGAATAAAAGAATTAATAATAATAAAGGAACAATCGTACCATTATAATTTTATGTTTTGAATTCTCGTCTCACCGTGGGACCGTCTCATAATATATACTAACTCTGTATCGTCGAACTCATTTGAATAATGCAAAATCATGTAATTCTTGTGTTCTCGTTTGTAGATTTATTTATATTTCTTGCTGAAAAGTGATAAAACACACACAGAGAGACATTACATACCTTGGTGAATAAACCGACGCCGCATTCAATGCCAATTTTAGCCAAAAACAGATCATCAGCCAACAATCTCTCTTTAAATCCTCCAAATTTCATGAGCCACGATAGAAACCCTGATTTTTCCAGATCGAAAAATCTGGAAACAATCGATCCAGGGATTCTTCCGTCTTCAATCGCAGCTTTCAAATCCTTAGGCAAGCTCTCAAGGCTCCTTCTAGCTTCGGACAACACCATCAACGCTTCGTCCCTGTTCCTCCTCTTGTTTTTATCGTCATCCCCTTCATTTGCGTCGTCATTGTTATCTCCGCCGCCTCCTCCGCCGCCACTGTCGCTACCGCCGGTCCCTCCGTTTCCCCCGCCGGTTGACAATTTGATATTGATCTCGCTGTTGGTAGCGGCGGAGTTTATGGACAGGGTTTTGAAGAGGGAGCGGCGGCGGAGAGTTGGGTAAATGGAAAGAGCGTTGGTGTTTTTAGGGAGAAATGAGAGGGAAGAGTTTTGGTTGTGGTGGAGAGGCTGCGGCGGCAATGGGGCGAAGGTAAGGGTAGTGGAGATCAGCATTGCGGCGGCGGCGATAACTCAGCCCTTTTTGTTATATAATGAGAGAGTATTGATTTGTGTATTAATTTATGGTGTATGAAAATGTGGGTGGTGGCGGTGGGTGGTGGCGGAGTTTTTCAGAGTAACGTTTGTTGTAACTTCTGACTAGCTTTTGTTTTGTTGTTTGGTTTTGCCGTTTTCGCGAGTTAAAATAGCGTGCAACGATTTTTTCTAAATCCTTTATTTTAATTTTTACACAAACTACTTGATGACTTAAACAATTCGCCACCAGTTTTAATGAATGAATTATTTATTAGTATTGTATAAGATAAAATTAGGAGTAGTTAGTATATAGGACATTTCCTATACAGTTTAAAAATAAGAACAACTTATTTAACAGTTAGAAAGAAGGACAATTGGGTATATAGAAGTACAATTTTAACTTTACTTTCTAATTAAATTTGAAAGTTGAATATTCAATTACTACAAAATATTATATTCAAATTAGTATTTGTTAAAAACAGAAATTATCAAAAATCGAGGTCAATTAATACTCTAAAAAATTCAAACATTCCTTCTATTTAATTAATTCTCGAATATCTTTTTTTAATTAATTAGTCAAACATTATTAAAACTAATTATATACACAAAATCGCTAATCTCGCTATTAATCATTATTCCATATTAAAAAATTTAATTGACAAATCTAAGCTTCAAGAATCCCATGAATCACGGTAGACATGAATTGCATTTTGAATTGAAAACTCATTTTCAGAAGTTCATCTTGTTCGGCGTGTACAACGAAGAAAACTTTACAATAAGCTCAACAGAGGGCATTCAGGTATAAGTATGCAATTTCAAAGAATAATTGTATACATGAATCACTCTTTAAACAAACAAACTATAATTTAAAATAAAAACATAGGAATAGAGGACCTGGATTAACTGGATTTGCTGATTAAGGAAAGAAATGACAGCGGACAAGCGATGCTTCCCTATACTTGAAACGCCTGAGAAGATGACGGGAGCTGTTGCTCAGCCGAATCCATTTGCCACCGCGGTGTGGTGATGTGGGATGGGTGGACCAAAATAAGAGTATAGATAGGAGTATGAATGAAAAGGGAGGAGATAGATAGAAATGAGTCAAATGATATGGAAAGTAGTCAGAATTGGTGGGAGTGTCCCAATATATCATGTGTACACATAATTATGTATTTTTTATCTGTGGAATGAATATACATTCTTTAGATGGAGTGCAACGATGTTTACTTCCTTTGTTCACTATTTGAATGTGAAAGATTTGTATTTATTTTTAAAATATATTAGTAAATTTAAATTTATTTTAAATTATATTAATTGATTATATGGATAATGATTTGGTGACAAATATGGTTGGTTCTATATCATTACTATATATGCAGATTTGAAAACATATATGCAAAAAATTGTTACATATTCTTATTAACATATGCAAAAAAATGTTGCATATAACTTAAAATACAGAACAATATATTTGTAATAAAATGTTCTAAAATATTAATAATATTTTAAAAAATTAATATAGAATATATAATTCGATAATTACATTTCGATAGAGATTATTCTTTGAGTTTGAATGGGTCAATATATATAATATTATAATATAATATAATATTATTTCACAGTTTATTTATATTTTAAAATATGTGAATTTTATTTTTAAATAAATAAACTATTCAATTGTTGTGTAATATTATGTTATAAATGAAATCAATAATAGTAATTACATTTTAAGAACAAATTTATTAACATATGAAAAACATGGAAAAATATTCTATAACTTTCTGACATAGAAACATAAACAATTTATATATTTAACAATATATGTCATCTATATAAAATATACAAATATATAAACATATATGTAAAAAAACGGGTGCATATGATAATAACATATACAAATATTTTGTTGCATATGTTTTCATACAAATAAAAATATGCAAATATTTTATTGCATATGTTTTCAAGAATAGGGGAATCGTAGATGGACTCAATCTCCTCTTTTCTCCAATCATGCCTCGCCCCATTTCTTACGGACATCTCCGCCTCCAACGCCATCGCAGACGACGAGAAATTAGTCGTCGCCGCCGAGGCTGCGCGAAACTGGACCTAAAATATATGAGTTCAATTATATCTTCAAAACATCTAATAACATTAAAAAAAAAATTAAATCGTAATAAATCATTTAAAAATAATAATAATAACATCTGAATCCTCTATTTCCAATTTATTTTATAATTCTTGAGAATCTGTGATACTTTTCAATTTATTTTTTGCAAAAAGACTATACACAAATCGCCTAAAAATTATGTTGTTTTAGAAAACTCAAGTTATAATAGTTTAATGGATATTTTGAATGATAGAAGTAAAAAAAGTGCATCACAAATCGTGAAATAACAGAAAAATCAAAAGAATAAAAAACTTGATACAGATCGAAATATTAAATTTGAGTTAAAGAAAAACTTTGAGAACACATATTGTTCGGTGAGTATAAAATCAAATTCCAAGCATATGCCTTATTTTGAAAAAATCATACCGCTAGCTGTGTCTTATCCACCTTCGGCGGCGTGTACCCTTCGACGCCACCGTCTTCCATTGACGCCGGCAATTGAACGTGAATCGACGGGAGCCGACGACAACGAAATCGACGGGCAACCGAGCACTCACTAGATACAGAGACGACGGAAAGAGCCAAAAATGAACATTCAAAACTAAAAGGTACCATCGATCAATACAGGGTTGATGCACATGAAGAAAAACTGGAAAGGTAGATCCAAAAAAGATATTGATACAAATGAATGAAATTTGTGTATAATATTAATTTTGATTGTGAATAAGGAAAGTCAAATAAATTCATTTATTTCAGTATTATTGAATTGAAATTTGAAAAAGGAAAGACAATTGAGTCAATCAAAGATTGTTGGAGAATTGACGAAAATTATGGAATATGAAGAATTCAATTAAAATATAATTATATTTTAAATTAATCGTGCCTTCTAAAGAAAAGGGCATAAATGAGTTTTTATACAGGTTTTTGACCTTAATTCTAATACTATAATTTTTTGTCTCTATTTCTAGTTGTATCTATAGGATTGTCCATTATCTTAGTTAAACTCATAAAATTAGGATAGTAAAGATTTTTCAATTTTATAAATAGTAATAAAGTTACTTTATAGTGTAATAAAGTAGTGACATCACCCCTATATACTAATAGAGAGTTTAATTTTTGCCACATGTCATCATATGGTTAAATGTGATGATGTGTCGCATGGAGATTAAATTGATTTTTTTTAAATTTAATGTGTAATTAAACTATTGGTTAATACATGTCATTGATATTAAAATGGAAAGTCTTACCTTAATTAAAATTAAAATAAATTAATATCTTATTTTGATTAAGTTCTCTTTTATATGTTCTTTTGTCTAAAAATATATCTATACATTTTATAGAATATATCAATTTAATTAATTAATAAGATAAATTCATTTGTATATATATTATAAATTAATTGATAAAATAAATTTTATCATACTAATTATACCTAAAAAAATTATTCAAAATAAAAAATTATATAATAAAATTTTAAATTATAAAAAGTAAATTTACCTATTAAATTTTATAAGTGTATCTTTTAAAATATGAATTATACTATTTTGAACATTACTCCGTAACTTTTATCAATATACCGCGTAATACGCGGGGAGTCATCTAGTTTGTTGTAATATTATGATGTTTTGAGTAGATTGTTTAGAAATGTTTTTGCTATTTTAGGTAACGTATCATCAAGTAAGGGACACCCAAAATGATAAAATTGGTCATCAAATATGGGACGGAGGGAGTATCAAATATTTAATGCATGAAATATACATAATTTAACTAAATTTGAGAGGCAAATTGAGATAAACTTAATAAAAAGGAAAACACTTATATAAAATATTAGTATATTTAAGGAAGAGCCAAAAAAATCATGGATCTTTAGCGGGTCTGACCGGTCAAACGAATTTCCAAAAAAAAAACGCAAAAAAAGTCGCGCAAAAGGCTAACAGAAAAACAGGGTTCAGATCCGTGTTACTATAAAGGTAATTATATATTACTTGTTGGGATATGAATTCTAAAAACAAAGTCCTAGTTGATGAGATTCAGTTTTGATGGTAAAAAAACAACTTAAAGTTAATAAGATATGTAGAAGAAGTAATCTTAACTAAGTTGGGTAATTCTTACGGTAGTTAAATTCTACAAAGTGACTACATAGTCACTTTGTCGAATCGCGCCACGTGGCGTCGTAAACGTCGTAACGACCTGTTACCTGTTATACAAATTTAAATTATTTATATCATTTTTTATTTGTATTTTATTATATACTATATTACTCTTCTTTAATAATTTTTTTTTAAAAATAAATAACTAAATTACTATCCTACTCTTTCCTTTTTTAATAGTACAATTTACACACTTTCTTCCCTACACCATATATACTCACACACACATCAGTACATCACAGCCTCCTTTGTCGGCGAACGGCGGTGGCTGACCACCATGTCTTGCCCTCCTTCAGGTGGCGCCACCGGTGCTCCGGCGAGCCACCCCAACCCACTTTCGATATCTCCAACAGCAATACCGTGCAACTGCAGGACACCATGGCCGCCCTGCACCAATCCTCCGCTACGGTTGCCTGCAACACAGACCGACCGTCGTATTCCCAGATTGACACCGCCACACTTTCGTAGCTCATCACTGCCCAGGTCGAGGCTTCGCTCAGAGGTTGTTGTGCCGCCGGTAGCCAGAAAAGACGTGATCGACGCTGACAGTGTGGGGCAGGGGCTCACTGCTGGCGCGGAGAACAGCCGCCGGAGGGAGGCTTCGATTTGCAGTGAATTCCGGTGTTGCTGAACATGATATCAAGGCTGTCGTACTTTCCGACAGCGTAACTCACGGCGACCGCCACCTATTCTTCATCTCTCACATCGCAGCGATGGATACATAGGCTGCTTCACTATGATTGTACCGAACAGAGAAATGCTCACTACTTCCAGTTTGATGCTGCTTAAGGTTACAATCGGAGGATTGGTGTAATAGTTGTAGGTCAGTATGAAGGAGGAATTTTCACTGCAGTCAGGACCAATTCCGAAAGGATACGGAATCGTGATGTTTCCACACACTTCTGGACAGCCAGGTTTGGACAGGGATATTGCAAGAGACATAGTTATGCCCAAACAAAGGGATGAAAAGCATGGATTATTAACTTCATTCTGAATTTGTTTTGGAGATTCAATCGGCCCTGTGTACAATATTAATAAAACAGAACAAGCCAAACCACAAAACAGAAGGCCCATCTAACTAAAAGAGGGTATTAGGTAATAGAACGTAGATTTGAACTGTGGTGGTAATCGACAGGTTGCTAGCCGGCGGCGTGATGCACCATGGATGCGGCTTCATGTAGGAGCTACAATCTCTTGCAGAAAGCAGAAGGGGCGTGCAATAGTGGAACGGAGGGCTGGTTGCCGTGAGAAGGAGCTGCGGCGGGAGCAGGAGGTGCCCCTGTCCGGCGACGTGATGCGCCATGGGCGCTGCTTGTAAGCTGTTGAAGTAAACAACATGGGAGTGCGAACATGGAGGATGGGGTGTAATTGTGTAAATAGGTAGTTTTAATTACATTACATATTTTAATTACGTGAGGATAAAAATGTAATTTTATAATAATATATTTTAATTAATTTAATTTAATAGAAAATACTAATTTATGACACATTACGACACATATGAAGAATACATGACGTAAATTATACAAAAGGTAACAGGTCATCAAGTTTAAGCCTTTAGAGTAGATTTTTAATGGCTTAGATTAACTGACTACGGTAGTCATTACGACACTATACGACACCCTGACTACATGTAGGAAGTCCCAACTAAGTTATCTTGAGAAGTTATGAAAATAAGAGTTTACTAATCTTATGTGATATATGAAGTGGAAATATTCTAATTGTTAGGAACTAAGTTGAATGAGTTAAGTATTGATAGGTTTTATATTGGGAGGATCACTATCAAATCCCATGTGAACTAAACAATTGCAACCCACTCCCACCCAATAAAAATGGTAAAAGGAGTTCCCAAATGACAAGGGATTCGACCATATTACCCTTCATTTGAGTTCAGATTTTATAATTAAAAAATGCATCTCTCTTCATTTTTTTGCTTTTTACTTTTTACTTTTTGCCTTTTTATCTTCCCAATACACCCCAAAATAATTTCGGCGAAGGACCTCGAGGCATGTTTACAAAATTCCAGTTCCCGGCGAGAAAATCATATGACCGGAGCGCTAAGTCCGATGACAGTGTACTCGAGATTTATTTGATTGTAGCACTTCATTCCGAAATATTTTCTATTTTCAATCCAGGCGTAGGAATCCGATGAACGGCGAGAATTCCGGTTTAGGTTTAAAATACGCAACATTCTTCCCCAATTCTTCTCATCACTGTGTGAAATAGGAACCTACCTTCTTCCATTAGCGTACTTGAAGACGAAGGCGCAACCTCGACCACGGCAGCGGCTCGACCACAGCTCGACCGCATCTTCTCCTAATTTCTGAGTTCTGTCAATGACGACTTTTTTTTTCGGAGTTCCGTCAACGGTAGTCAAAACTGATTGCAGCTGCGTTGATTGAGGTTGAGGCCTTAGAATTGAGTCGATTGCGGCTGAGGCCTGAGAATTGATAAACTGTCGTCGATTGCGGCTGTGGCTAGCAATTAACAAATAAAACCCTAAATCTAAGTTATATAGTCAGGCCCAATTACTATTCACAAATCAAGGCCCAGTTATTATATTAGTAAAATAATTAATTAATAAGTCCAATTATTTTATTAACAACACAATTAATTAAAATATTCAAGTAAATAAAGGGTAGAATAATATAAAATTATAAATAATTAATTAGGGATCGTTTGAACGGTCCAACCGGTACGACCGGTTGGACCGTGAACCGGTGACCAGGCCGGTTTGATCGTCGGTTCGGTTATGAAAACACTGCCTATTTAAATAGTTCACTTTTGAATATTTTTTCTACTTTACTAACAAGATTGAGTATCTACCCCATATATTTTTTACTCATTATCCTAAATATAATTTTTATAATTAAAATATGATTCTTTTTAAAACATGTATAAAAATAAGTGAGCACACTTTTGATAGACTGGGAAAGTATATAAGTTAATAAAACTTAAATTGAATTTGAACAATATTACATAAGTTACTAAACGTATATGCTACTCAAGGTACCAAATATAAACCTTAAACCTTAATTGGGTTTGAATATTACATAATTGATTTTTTTTTTTTTTTGACAGGTCTGAAGAATTGAATGAATGGAGGAACATTCCATCTGCAGCAGGAATGTTCAGGGAACTTGTCCCATCTGACCGTTGAAGAAAGTACAAGTTCTGCCACAATCTACCTTGGAAAATGTGCAATTTTAGAAGCTGACACAAGTCATCTCAGCCGCATTTTTCAGAAGTCAACACATTCATTCAAGCAACCATTGAAGGACCTTCTTACACAATGGACAATAGAAGGTTGGTCTCCATAGCCGTTTCAAAGGAGCTGCAAATAGACAATTTGAAATGCTATCTCTCCAACGGATAGTTGATCAAATTGCTCTATAAATTAAGAAGTGATCCAAGGATTCAAGTATCCAACTATCTGCTATCAAACTACTATCAAGCATTCAAAGGAAACCAAAGTTGTTCTATTACAATCCCAAGTTTCCTGATCACTTCAAAAGCTAAGCCATTCGTGTAATACCCTAAGCTTAGACTGAGATATCCTAAAGCCTTTACACTATACTTATTGTAAAGGGTATCTCAATTAGTTGGAACCAAAACCACAAACCCTTATCTCTTTTGAGTAGAGTTTGTTGTAGAAGTGAGGAGTTAAGGGCTGTAAAGAGAAACACAGTCTTAACGCAGAGAGATTGAGCACTAGGACTCAGATTATCCTAGGGATCAAAGCACTAAGAAAGTGTTGTTGATCAGTGCACCTTAGCACTATAAAACAAGTTAATTCCAAGTGTTAAAGAATTATCCTGTTCAATCAGGGAAAGTGGATGTAGGAGCTTGAGTCTCTGAACCACTATAAATTGCCGTGTCATTTACTTACCGAATTATTTCTTAACTCACATTACTTGCAAGAATCACATTAAAATAGTTTAAATTAGTTAAGCTAAGTAAAACAGTTTTTGGACAAAGTCCCTGATTAACTGGTTTTTCAGAAACTAACTTGGAGTATAATTTCAAAGAAAATGCCAACCACATTCCGCACTTAACAACTCTTTTAGATAGTTATCCAACTGATCACTTCATAGTTTTCACTAGGTTAAGTATCTATTTAAGTTATCACTCAGACTAGTTGTCAAACAACTTCACTGATAAGGTAAAACAGTTTGTAAAAGAAAAGAATTTGCATACAAGTGCATCCCCCCCATACACTTTTGTCATACTCCATCCAGGACCAACAAGTGGTATCAGAGCAGGGGTTCAAAGACCACTGCCTCTGAAAATCCAACTGATTTTCAAATCACATTATTTCTGTGGTCACTGAACTAATCCAATTTCTGAAAAACATATCTGTGTTCTATCTAACCAAATTCTATTGAGATGGAAAACAATGAAGTTGCAGGAAATGCTGTTGAGACCATTAACAACATGGGTCCCAATCAAGTGAATCATATCTCCAATCACAAATTGCCAATGTTCTCAATTGAGAACTATGATTTTTGGAAGATCAGAATGAGAGCACATCTTGCTTGCCAGCATGATGAAATGCTCAAAGTCATCACTAGAGGGCCTTTCACCTTCACCAAAATAAATCCCAAGGTCACTGATGCTCAGAAAGCTGACCCAATAGAGTTGCTACCAAAGGATGAAGATGAAGAAAGAAAAAGACACAACCTCAACTACATTGCCATGAATACATTGTACCAGACAATTCCAGATGCAGTGATGGGAAGAGTGTACCACTGCACCACAGCAAAAGAAATTTGGGACACCTTAGCACTAATGTGTGAAGGTACCCAAAAGATCAAAGAAAATAAGCTCCAAGTGGCTATCCAAAAGTATGAGCAATTTACCATGGAGCCCAATGAAACAATTGATCATCTTGATGGCAGATTCACTGACATCATGAATGAGATAAACTCTCTTGGCAAATTCTATGCCAAAAGAGAAGTAGCACTGAAGATTCTGAGAAGTCTCACATCCAAGTGGGATATATACTCAGTCATGATGCAGAACACTAGCAATCTTGATAACATGCCCATGCAGCAAGTGTTTTCTGAACTCAAGGCATATGAGTTCGATTTAAACAGAAAGAAAGTGCATGATGAGCCATCCTCCTCTAGCAAAGGTGTTGCATTCAAAACTGCTGAGTCAGAAAAGAAAAGTGCACAAAGATCATCTCAATCTGTCTCCAAGACAGAAATGAAGGAAGAACTGGCTCTCATGGCCAGGAGATTTGAAAAACTTAATTCCAGATTTGGTAGATACAAAAAGTTCTACCAAGACAACAGAACAAGAAGAAGATTCAACTCTCCTGACAACAAATCAGAGGAAAAACTCTCTGATGAAAAGAAAAAAGACAAATATGCTGACAAAAATAAGTACAGCAAGGCTGATCCATCATCATCCAGAAGAAAGGAGTCCTCAAGCAAGAGAAATGATGATGAAGATGTGTGTTACAACTGCCAGAAGAAAGGTCACTTCCAATATGAATGTCCTGACCTGAGTTCAAAGGAAAGAAAAGAAAGGCAGAATAAGAGAGACAAAAGATTCACTACAAGAAACAGGGGGAATAGCGATGAAAATTTTGCGACTAATCTAAATTTCGTCGCTAAAATCAATTTTTAACAACGAAATAAAAAATTTCGTCGCTAAATTCTTAGATATAATATTTGCAACAAAATTTATATATTTCATCGCTGTATTAGCAACAAATTGCTTCATTTCGTTGTTAATAATCAAAATAGCAATGAAAATTATATTTCGTCGCTAATATTTTGCAACGAAATAGAAATTTTCGTCGCTAAATTCTTAGATTTAATATTTGCAACAAAATGTATATATTTCATCGCTATATTAGCAACAAATTTCTTCATTTTGTTGTTAATAATCAAAACAGCAATGAAAATTATATTTCGTCGCTAATATTTTGCGATGAAATACAAATTTTCGTGGCTAATTTCTTGAAATTAATTTTTGCAACAATATTTATATATTTCATCGCTATATTAGCAACAATTTGCATCATTTTGTTGTTAATAATCAGAACAACATTGAAAATTATATTTCGTCGCCAATATTTTGCTATGAAATAGAAATTTTCGTGGCTAATTTCTTGAAATTAATTTTTGCAACAAAATTTATATATTTCATCGCTATATTAGCAACAAATTGCTTCATTTTGTTGTTAATAATCAAAACATCAATGAAAATTATATTTTGTCGCTAATATTTTGCGATGAAATAAAAAATTTTGTGGCTAATTTCTTGAAATTAATTTTTGCAACAAAATTTATATATTTCATCGCTATATTAGCAACAAATTTGCTTCATTTTGTTGTTAATAATCAGAACAACAATGAAAAATATATTTCGTCACTAATATTTTGCGATGAACTAGAAATTTTCGTGGCTAATTTGTTGAAATTAATTTTTGCGATAAAATTAAAATATTTCATCGCTATACTAGCAACAAATTGCTTCATTTTGTTGTTAATAATCAGAATAACAATGAAAATTATATTTCGTCGCTAATATTTTAGCAACAAAGTTGAAATTTGTATGACTAATTTTGTGGATTTAATATTTGTGAGAAAATTAGAATATTTCATCACCTTATTAGCAAAACAATATTTTATTGTTAATAATCAGAACAATAATAAAATTATATTTCGTCTCTAATATTTTAGTGATGAAATATAAATTTTCATGTTTAATTCTCATGAATTAAAAATGGTTGTCATTTAAACATAATAAAGAAAAAAAGTTTGAGTGCATGCATAGTGTGAAACAATAGAGACGATTCTAACACTATGATGTTTTAAGTAATAGGATCAATATAATTTCATTTATACTCATTAATTTGACATATTAAGTTTTTTGTTTGATTTATTTTGGGGTATAACTTCTAGATTTCATTATGTATAACTTTGTTTTATATTTTTCTGTTTTTCTGTTTTCTTGATTTCATTAATTATTTGTTGTTATTTCTACTAAGCATGAGGGAAGAGTACTATTTCAACTATGCATATTAAATCTAGAAAATCGGTTTAAATGTTTAATAATTCTCCAAAATTTTGTGTCTTATATAAATCAGTTTGAATGTTTATAAAAATATTTATAAATATGAAGATGCAAATGAAGATGGACATAAAGATAAGACGATGAAGAATGAATGTAATATTTATTATTTTTTTGGAATTGTTAGAGCAACATTGATTTTATACAATTGAAATTGTTTTACAAATTACAATATATATATATATATATATATATTGTTACAAGTAAAAATTAAAAAATTAATATATGTGAAATAAATTAATTAAATGAGTAAAATTAAATTAATTAGTAACAATTGAATACATATATAATTAATATTAAAAACTGAACCAAAGAGTTGTCTGCCCGAGTGGTGGACACCCAGCTATGGGTGCCCATCCACCCGAGATCGATTCCCACAAAGACCAAATAAATAGTCATTTAAATAAAATGGGGAGGGGTATGCGGGTTGGATGCGGGTCGGATGGTGCGGGTGTGGGTGCAGGTCGGTTGGGTGTGGGTGCGGGTATTTAAATAAAATGGGGAGGGGTATGCGGGTTGGGTGCGGGTCGGATGGTGCGGGTGTGGGTGCAGGTCGGTTGTGTCGGGTTGGGTGCGGGTATGGGTGCGGGTCGGGTTGGTAGAGTGCGGAAGTGGGTTTAGAGAACAATTTGAAAATCGAATATCCATAGCCAAATATTAGCGACAAAAATATGAGTTTCATTGCTAACATTTGCAACGAAATTAAAATATTTATCGCAAAAAATTAGTAACGAAGTAAGGAGCTAATATTTTAGACACGAAAAAATTTTGTCGTTAATTCTAATATTTTTGTCACTAATGTGAGTTAGCGATGAAATAATTTTGTCGCAGGATTTGTTGCTATACACCCGTCGCTAACGTGTTTGTGACAAAATTATTTCATCGCTAACTCACGTTAGCGACGAAAATATTAGAATTAGCGACAATTTTTTCGCGGCTAAATTGCAGTTTTCTTGTAGTGATTGAGCAATAGAAAAGCCATGGTAGCTGGAGAATCAGCAAGTGAAGAGAGTGTGTACTCATCTGATGATGGGTTGTTCTCCAACAATGACAGTGAAGATGACTGTCAAATGGCTTTTGAAAATGAAGAGGTATGTTCATCTTCTAACTCCTCAAATAACTCACATGAATCCAGTGAAGTCCACCTAAAACTTAACTTTGGAAAGTTATTGGAGGACTTCACCAGATTACAAGAAGTATGCAATATGGCATTGAGGGAAAATGAACTGTTGAATTCTAAAGTCAAAATACCCAACCTTCCTGAACCTGAGTTTGATATTAAATCAACTGAGTTGTGTCAGCAGATTATGAGAGAACATGATGGAATGTCTCTCAAAGTTTCTGAACAATAAAAGCTGATTGATGAGCAAAATCAGGCACTGAAGAAAAAGGATTTTGACCTTAGAATCCTTCAAGCTAAATTTGATAATCTCTCACATGAATTTGATGCTCTAAAATTGAGTGAGGGGAGCCTCAAATCAAAGATGTCTGCCTTGAACAAATCCTCTAATGCAATAGAGGAAATTCAAGGGTTTCAAAGACCAATGGCTCAAAGAAGTGGATTAGGCAATAATCCATGTGAACCCTCACCAGGTTTTAGTGTTGCTTCAACCAGCAATTCTAAGATGACCACTGTAAGGTCAGTGGCTCAACTAAAACAAAATGAAATGGAAGTGAACCAGCCACTAATCAAGGGTAAGGGCAAAGAAACTCTTATACCTACTCAAGTAAACAATGTTCCTAAACCCAAACCTAAGGAAAAGGTTAAGAACATTGTAAACAAGAGAAATAAGTTTCTGAAGGGGAGAACCAATGGAAGGCCAACCCATCTGAACACTCATCAGTGGAGTTGTCCAAAATCTGTTCAGAAGAGGCCAACTCAAATGAGGCAGCCTCAACTGGATAGGTCAAGGCCCAACCCCCCTGATAGGTATAACAATTTCAGGAAGCCTAGACCCTTCATGCCAAAGGGAAAAGGCCATCCAAGCACTTATTCTCAGAGGTCTTACCAAGCTGCACCTAAGTCAAGTAACTTCAGGAGACCTGTCCCAAAGAAATTCACTCACTCTCCTGAATCTTACAAGACTAACACTTATGCACAGAAACCACCTAAGGCATTTAAGGGTAGGACTGTGTATGTAGATGTAAATGGAAACTAAATCAGTCACTTTGAGTCAATCAGAGTAATCAGGCAGATTTGAGTTCCAAAAGGTACAACTAACCCCCTAGGACCCAACATTCAATGGGTACCTAAAACTTGACTTTGCAGGTTTGCAAGGACCACAAAAAGAGAAGCATAAACAAGAAAACAACATGGTACTTGGACAGTGGCTGCTCAAGACGCATGACTGGAAACAAGGAGCTTATCTCAAAATTCATTGAAAAAGATGGTCCTTCAGTAACCTTTGGAGATAGCTCTCAAGGAATTACAAGAGGTTATGGTACATTAAATATTGGTAGTGTAAAAATTACTAATGTGTCATATGTACTAGGCCTAAAATATAATTTGCTATCTATAAGTCAAATCTGTGACAAAGGATATAGTGTTGAATTTGCACCAAATGAATGTATTATCAAAAACAAATCAAGACATCATGTGCTACTAACAGGGGTGAGAAAGGGAAATGTTTATTTTGCAGATTGGAGCAAAACCCCTGAAGTAGTTTGTCTTGTTGCTAAAAGCACAAGTGAGCAGAGCTGGCTATGGCACAAAAGACTGAACCACCTGAACTTCAAAACCATCAACAAACTTGCAAGAAATTCTCTAGCGAAAGGGCTACCAAACCAAGTGTTCACCAAGGAACATGTGTGCCAGCCATGTCAGGAAGGAAAGCAAATCAAAGCATACTTTAAAGGAAAGCCTGTCATCTCAACTGAGAGAGTTCTTCAACTATTGCATATGAACTTATTTGGTCCAATTATCCCAGTAAGTATAAATGGAATAAAATATGCTTTAGTAGTTGTTGATGATTTTTCCAGGTACACTTGGGTGGTATTTCTACTGAACAAAAAGGAGACCCAAGTCAAGCTACCTGAATTGATGATGAGATTGAGTAATGAAAAAGGCCTAAGCATTGTCAAGATCAGATCAGACAAAGGCACAAAATTCATAAACTCATACATCAGTGAGCACTGCAGCAAAAATGGCATCACTCATGAGACCTCAGCAGCAAGAACACCTCAACAGAATGGTGTTGCTGAAAGAAGAAATAGAACCTTAAAAGAAGCAGCAAGAACACTGATTGCTGAATCCAAATTGCCTAAAAGGTTCTGGGCAGAAGACATTAACACTGCATGCCACACTCAAAACAGATCCTTAATCACTAAAGGTCAAGGTAAAACTCCATATGAATTATGGAAAGGTAGATTGCCCACTGTTGCCTATTTTCATATATTTGGTTGCAAGTGTTTCATTCACAATAATGGGAAAGAGCAATTGAAAGCTTTTGACAGCAAAGCTGATGAGGGAATATTTGTTGGATATTCTCAAGTCAGCAAAGCCTACAATTGCAAAACCCTTGTTGTGGAAGAAACACCTCATGTTGTGTTTGATGAAACTATTAATGAGTTCAGGGATAGAAACCTGAATATTGATGAGATAACACAAAGAACAACCAGATTAAGGCTTAAAAGCAAGGAAACAGTGTTTGTAGATGTTGTCCAGCCTGAACTTAATGGAGATCATCATTCAGACAACATCCCTGATGGCAATCAACCAATGGACAACCAGCCTGAAGGAGTAACTGAACTGAGTGAACCCATCCCAGTTCAAAACCAGGTAATAACTACCAATGAAGAAGCAGGCTCTGCTGAGGTAGTTAATGGATCTAATGTTCAAGGGGGAACCAATGAAAATGTCAATATTCCTGACAATGAGGTCAACAACCCTGAATATGATCCTGAACTAGATCCTTCAATTAACTTTCCTGAATTCAATGAATCTAGTGATCCAACTTCAGATGAGGACAATCCTCCTGAAGGAATCAGGGCTAGAAGGACCTGGTTGCATGACCACCCAACTAATCTGATACTTGGAAATCCAAGTGAAGGGATCAAAACTAGGAGATTTCATGGAGAAAGTGCTTTGTTTTGTTGTTTTCTTTCTGAAT
The DNA here is from genome assembly GCA_963675135.1 of Galeopsis tetrahit. NCBI lineage: Eukaryota > Viridiplantae > Streptophyta > Magnoliopsida > Lamiales > Lamiaceae > Galeopsis > Galeopsis tetrahit. The sequence goes on along the minus strand of OY776129.1, from coordinate 28,798,387 downwards.
AGGAACCAAGTGACATTGAGGGCATAACTACCATTTCAGTTGGGCAATAACAGAGCACATGGGTTGTTACAAGCGGTTGCAAACGGTTGATAACTACTCAAAACAGTTCCTAACAGCAACAACTACCTTTGGTCTTTATATACTCTTGTTTTGTACATTGTAAAGGTGGGATGAGAGATTTAGTACGTTATTGTATTCTTTGAGTTGTGTAAGTTCACGAGTGAATGAGTGTGTAAACATTCTTTATCAATCAAAGAAGTACTACTCTGGTCCAGTGGATGTAGATCACATTGATCGAACCACTTAAATTCTTGTGTGCTGTTTGTCTCGTTGCTTACTTTTTGAATTACTATCCTAGAGCAGTTATTTCTTATATCTTCAAGTATTCTACTTGGTTGGAGACGTTTAACCTACCCGAATTACTTGACAATTGGCGCCGTCTGTGGGAAACCGAAGTAGCTGCAGATCGAAGATGGGGAATTCTACCAAGTACAACATAGAGAAGTTTACAGGCACTGGAGATTTTGGGCTGTGGAAGGTGCAGATCGAAGATGGGGAATTCTACCAAGTACAACATAGAGAAGTTTACAGGCACTGGAGATTTTGGGCTGTGGAAGGTCAAGATGCAGGCCCTCCTTGAACAGCAAGGATTATTCGAGGCTCTCGAAGAATCCGAAGAGATTGCAGAGGAATCTGCAACAGCTGCGGCTGAAAAGAGCAAGTTGCTCAGAAAAGCTCGAAGCACGATCCTACTATGCCTTGGAGATAAGGTCTTGAGGGAGGTTGCTAAAGAGAAGACAGCGAAGGAGGTTTGGGATAAGCTTGAGAAGTTATATATGGTGAAAACTCTTGCTAACCGACTCTATTCGAAGCAGAAGCTGTATGCCTTTAGAATGGGAGATGACAAACCCATCACGGAGCAGCTAGATGAGTTCAACAAGATTCTTGATGATCTGGAGAATTTGGATGTCAAGTTAGATGAAGAGGATAAGGCTCTGATCTTGTTGAGTGCTCTTCCTAAGTCCTTTGAAATCCTAAAGGACACCATCTTGTATGGTAGAAAGGAGGCAATCACATTGGAGGATGTGATCTTGGCTGTCAAGTCCAAGCTGCTGCATAATAAAACATCTCAAGGAGATAAGAGCAGTAGTGGAGAAGGATTGGCAATCAAGGGAGGCCAGAAGAAATCTGTCTCCAAGAAGGGGTCTAGTCAACCCAAGGGAGCTGATAAGGGAAAATCAGCTGTGTCAAATCAAGGGGAAGTTGTATGCCACCATTGCAACAAACCTGGGCACTTTAAGAGTACTTGTTACAAGTACAAACAGCTTATGAGAAAAGCTAGTCCCAAGAACCCTGTTGATAAGAAACAAGCAAATCAAACCCAAGAAGATAAGGAGCAGAAAGGCTATGAGTCAGCTCAGTCCCTATCCATCACTTCCACTAAAGAACAGCAGGATTGGATTTTAGATTCAGGGTGTTCTTTCCACATGACTCCAAGGAGAGATTGGTTTCATGATTTTAAGCATCAGAATGGAGGTTCTGTGTTGTTAGGGAATGATCACACTTGCAAAGTCAAAGGTGAAGGTACAGTACACTTGAAGATGTATGATGGAGTAGTGAGGATTCTCAGGAGGGTCAGGTATGTTCCTGAACTCAAGAGAAATTTGATATCTCTTGGTATGCTGGATTCAATGGGCTATAAATTCCAGTCAGAAGATGGAGAGCTTAGAGTTTCAAAGGGGGAATTTACTGTTCTTAAAGGTGAGAGAAGGCAAGATCTCTACTTTCTTAAGGGAGGAACAGTAGTTGGGAGATCAGATGTGGCAAGGGTGCAAGACAACTCAATGTTGTGGCACAGAAGACTAGGTCATGTAGGAGAGAAGGGCCTACTTGAGCTAAGTAAGCAAGGATTGCTAGGTGGTGACAAGATCACAAAGCTTGATTTGTGTGAGCACTGCATTCTTGGGAAATCCAAGAGATTGAAGTTTGGGAAGAGTTCACACTCTACCAAAGGAATTTTGGACTATGTCCATTCAGATTTATGGGGGCCAGCTAGGAATCAGACCAGAAGTGGTGGGAGATACTTCATGTCTATCATAGATGACTACTCAAGAAAGGTATGGATCACTATCCTGAAATCCAAGTCAGAAGCATTTGAAAAGTTCAAGGAATGGCTCACTGAGGTTGAGAATGTCTCTGGAAAGAAGCTCAAACATTTGAGAACTGATAATGGGCTGGAATTCATATCAGAAGAGTTCAATGTTTTCTGCAAGAAGAAGGGTATAGTGAGGCACAGAACAGTACCAGGTACACCTCAGCAGAATGGAGTTGCTGAGAGAATGAACCAGACTTTGCTTGAGAGAGTTAGATGCATGTTGAGCAGCTCTGGATTGCCTAAAGTATTTTGGGGAGAAGTAGTGTCAACAGCAGCCTATTTGATAAACAGAAGCCCTTCCTCAGCTGTGCAATTTAAAACCCCAGAAGAGTTATGGTCTGGCCATACAGCTGAGTACAGTAATTTGAGAGTTTATGGTTGTTCAGCATATGCCCATGTCAAGCAAGATAAGCTTGAGCCTCGAGCCTTTAAGTGTGTGTTCGTAGGGTATCCTTCAGGAGTGAAAGGGTATAGGTTGTGGTGCCTTGAAGCTGGAATGCAGAAGTGTATTATCAGCAGAGATGTAACTTTTGATGAAAGTAGAATGCCATTGAAAGAAGAGGCAAGTTCTAGTTCAGCACACAACAGACCAGATGAGACACAGGTTGAGGTGGAGCATGTTGAAACCAGAACAGTAACTGAAGATCAGATTGATCCAGATGAGGAGGAGACTACTCATAGTGATACTGAGCTTCATGACTATCAGCTCACTAGGGACAGAACCAGAAGAGAAGTCCACCCACCTCAGAGGTATGGTCAAGCTGACATTGTATCATTTGCATTATGTGCAGCCCTTGAGGTGGAGTCTCTGGAGCCTAAAACTTACACAGAAGCCATCAACTGCCATGACAAAGAGAAGTGGTTAGTTGCTATGGAGGAAGAACTGTTATCTCTGAACAAAAACCAGACTTGGGAGATTGTTGAGAGGCCTAAGAACAAGAAACTTGTTGGGTGTAAGTGGATCTACAAGAAGAAGGTGGAGGCTCAGAGAGGTGGCAAGATTAGGTACAAGGCAAGGCTTGTAGCTAAGGGATTTACACAGAAAGAAGGTATTGACTTTAATGAGATCTTCTCTCCTGTTGTTAAGCATTGTAGCATCAGAATCTTGTTGGCTATGGTTGCTCAATATGAATTGGAGCTGCATCAAATGGATGTGACCACAGCATTTCTTCATGGGACCTTAGATGAGAAGATCTACATGAAAATACCAGAAGGGTTGGACATAGAAGATGGAGAAGACAAAGTGTGCTTACTCAGAAAATCACTCTATGGCCTCAAACAAAGCCCTAGACAATGGTACTTAAGGTTTGATGAGTACATTTGCTCAGCTGGTTTTGCAAGAAGCTTGTATGACAGCTGTGTTTACTTCAGAAGAGTTGGAAGTTCAGTTACCTATCTTCTGCTGTATGTTGATGATATGTTAATAGCTAGGGAGTCTATTAACAGTATCAATCAAGTGAAAGAGATTCTCAAAAGAGAGTTTGAGATGAAAGATCTTGGTGAAGCTAAAGTGATCTTGGGGATGGAGATCAGTAGAGTTGAGGGAGCAATTCAGCTTAGTCAGCCTACCTATCTGAAGAAGGTGTTAGAGAGATTCAGGATGCATCAAGCTAAGTCAGTTTCTACACCAATTGGTCAGCATCAGAAGCTATCCAATCAGATGTGTCCCAAGAACAGCCAAGAAAGAACTCAGATGAGTAAGGTTCCTTATGCCAGTGCAGTAGGGAGTTTAATGTATGCTATGGTGTGTTGTAGACCAGATTTAACTCATGCAATGAGTGTAATCAGCAGATACATGAGTGATCCAGGCTTAAGTCATTGGGAGACAGTTAAGTGGGTCATGAGATATGTTCTGGGATCAGCTGAGAAAGGTCTAAAATTTCAGAAGATATCAGATGAGGGAGAAGCACTTGTGGGATATGTTGATGCCGACTATGCAGCCAATGTAGACACAAGAAAGTCCTTGACAGGGTATGTATTCACCTTATTTGGTACAGCTATATCATGGAGGTCAATACATCAGTCCGTAGTTGCATTATCTACTACAGAATCAGAATATGTGGCCTTGACTGAAGCAGTGAAGGAGAGCATGTGGCTTAAGGGGATCTTGAAGGAGTTTGGTATATCACAAAGAAGTGTGACTGTCTTCTGTGATAACCAAAGTGCAATACATCTTGCAAAGCATCAGGGGTATCATGAGAGAACTAAACATATAGATGTGAAGCTGTACTTTGTAAGAGATATTGTAGAGAAGGGGGTGGTCCAGGTAGTGAAGATTGCTACAGAGGAGAACCCTGCTGATGCGTTCACTAAGGCATTGCCAAAAGAGAAGTTTGGCTTGTGTCTTAGACTTATTGGACTGCATTAATTCCTCTGAGGAGAAGGCTACTGTTCTTGTGGCAGAAGATCAGTAGTGGAGGCTATTCTTTGAGGAGAATAGTGTTGGTGTTTTTTGTTTTGGTGGAGATTAGTTCGATTATGAGCTAAAGGTGGAGAATTGTGAGTGTTATCTCATAATCTCAAAATCAGCACAGTAAACTACTGAGCTGATAGGATCAGATAAGATGACTTAGGCCTTATCAGATGAGTTGAAGGGTTTCAATCAGATGAGAAGGTGATGCTTAGAGTTCAGCACAGTTGGGATCAGCACAGTAAGATCAGCACAGTACTGGACTAAGATCAGTACTTCAGCAGACTGGACCAAGATCAGTACTCCAGTAGAGTAGATCAGCTCAGTACCAGATCAGCACAGTACTTGGGTCAGCACAGTACCAGGTCAGCACAGTGCTTGGGTCAGCACAGTACTTGGTCAGTGTAGTTAAGATCAGCACAGTATGAAGTCTATCAGCAGAGTTAGCTTTTGATCATCAGAGCAGAAGAGTTGGGTATCAGAACACTAAGTAGTGATCTGATCTTTATGGGCAAGTCTTCTGGTTCGAAGTTAGTTAGTTTAACTAACTGTTTTACAGTTACAACAACTTGAGGGCATAACTACCATTTCAGTTGGGCAATAACAGAGCACATGGGTTGTTACAAGCGGTTGCAAACGGTTGATAACTACTCAAAACAGTTCCTAACAGCAGCAACTACCTTTGGTCTTTATATACTCTTGTTTTGTACATTGTAAAGGTGGGATGAGAGATTTAGTACGTTATTGTATTCTTTGAGTTGTGTAAGTTCACGAGTGAATGAGTGTGTAAACATTCTTTATCAATCAAAGAAGTACTACTCTGGTCCAGTGGATGTAGATCACATTGATCGAACCACTTAAATTCTTGTGTGCTGTTTGTCTCGTTGCTTACTTTTTGAATTACTATCCTAGAGCAGTTATTTCTTATATCTTCAAGTATTCTACTTGGTTGGAGACGTTTAACCTACCCGAATTACTTGACAGAGGAAATATATGTTGAACAACCCCTAGGCTTTGAAGAAGGAGACAAGGTGTACAGATTAAATAAAGCCCTTTATGGGTTAAAGCAAGCTCCAAGAGCTTGGTATGACACCTTATCACAGTTTCTTCTAGATCATGGTTTTGTCAAAGGCGCTGTTGACAGAACCTTGTTCAGAATCTGTGAAGGAGATGATATTTTGTTAGTCCAAATCTATGTGGATGACATTATATTTGGATCTCCAAATGAGAAATTGTGTGAGAAATTCTCTAAACTCATGCAAAGCAAATTTGAGATGTCCATGATGGGATTGATGAATTTCTTTCTAGGACTTCAAGTCACTCAATCAAAGAAAGGAATATTCATCAATCAGGCCAAATATACAAGGGACATGATCAAGAAATTTGGATGTGCTACAAGCAAACCAGTCAGAATTCCAATGAATACAAACTGATAAGGTGATAAGAGCTATTTTTAGCATTGATTAGACATTTAAGGGAATTCTTGGGTAAAGAGTAGTCTATTTTTAGGATGGCGTGTGATATTAAGAATTTAGCCCCCAAATGGTCATTCTGCATTAAATGCAAAATCTCTTTAAGATTGCATTAATTACTGAGCCTCTCATCAAAGCCATTGATTACTCTTTAACCTACATCTAACCGTTCCTAAGCCACTACCCCACTTTATCCATTTTGTCTTATGATTTGTCCACCCACTAAAGCTTTTGTCCAACGGTTAATAAAACCACTGAATATAAAAACCTTCGGTTTTTCCCTTCATTCTTACGCACAAATATTTTCAAACCCTTAAGCAAAATTCTGAAAAACCTTCAAACCATTCATACTTTCAAACATCCATGGCTCCAAAAATCAAAAGAGAGGAACTTGTCAACTTCAATGATCTATCCCTGGACATTGATTTCACTTATCTAAGCAACATAAATCATCTCTGGTTCGAAAAGATTGTTGCCTTTGATAGTCTAGATGAGGAGGTTCTTCCTGTCCTCCAATGGTTGAGAGATGCTGGGCTTGAACAATTTTTGGGCACCAAACCTGATTCTTGTCTCAACCCCTACATGGCTGAGTTCTTTGCCTACCTCAGGTGGAAAGGCAAGAAGGGTGATGTTTGCACCAAACTCACTTATGCAGAAGAAGGAGAAGAAGAGGAATCCCAACACACCATCATCTTCACTTCAGAAGATTTGGATGCTAGCTTTGGGTTACCTTCTGAAGGACTCAATCCAGAAGCCTACAGAGAATGAGAGGAGCAGGAGTTCTCCAATGAGTGGATGAAGGTACCTCAGAAGCTTGTAGGTGCTCAAAACAAAATGACTTTAAAGCTTAAATATGAGCACTTATTTGATATTGTGGTAAAAAGTCTTTTGAGTCATTCTGGGAGTGTGGAGCAAATAAGCTTGCCAAAATTGAGAGTAATGGCAGCTGTGATTGATTCTGCTGAAAGAGGAATCAAATTTGATTGGAAGACTTTTATTTTGGGAAAAATGATGAATGAAAAGTTTAAGTTTAAGGAGATGAAGCATCACAAAGTTGTGGTAGATGGGAAGCTGCTATATTGCACAAGAGCAAGTTTGCTCTTGGAAAGATTTGCTCACTACACCCATCTGCAAGCCAAACCAAAACACTTTCCAGCACAGAAAGTGATGTTCAGGAAATTATCCACCAAGACAGAAAAGAGGAAGCAATGGGCTGCAGCAAAGCAAGCCTTGACAGTTGCACGTGTTACCAGATCTTCTCCAAGAAAAAGGAAAGCTCAGACCACCAAAACTCAACCAAAGATGAAGAAGATGAAGCAGATTCTCAGTGAATCCTCACCAGAAAGTCAGTCCAAAAGTGGTGGTGCCACTTCTGAGGAGATTGACAAAGTTGAACAAGAAGGGGTCAACCCTCCTGAAGCTGGTGAAGAGTTCAGGGAGATTGTCCCTTTACAGCGTGAATCTCTTACTGAGTTCAGAGATCTTGAGAGACCTACAAGGACTGAGAGAAGAAGGAGGATCATCAAAACCTCTAAGAAGAAAAAGATGATGGAGGAAGAAAGGTTGGAGAAAGAGTTCTTCAAGGAGATTAGACAAGCAAGTAGGTCTAACTCCAAGACAAGATCCAAATCCAAGAGTCCTGGAGCCAACTCTCCTGATATTCAATCTCAAAGAATATCTCCAGCACATTAGTCTCCAAAGCCTGAAGAGGAGGAGTGCAAGACTCCTGAAGATGCTCCAATTGTTGCTAAAAAGACTTATTCCCCTGAAGGTGCTCCTGACAGAGTAGGCATTGATGTCTTGGCCGATCTTGCTGATGAAGAAGATAGGCAATTCTCTCCTCTTGATCCCAGATTACTTTCTTATACCAAACTTCTTGAAACTGCACTTCTTGAAGGTGATCAATTCATTCTTCCACCCATTCAAGCCATTCCTTTAAATCTTCCATCTACCTCCTCAGGAACATTGCTCTCTACAGCAACTGAGACCCAAATCATTCCCAGCTCTTCTGAACCCAACCCATCTGAACCTCATCTCAACCTTCCTGAATCTGAATCCAACCTACCTGAAGCTCAAACCAACCCTTCTGAATCCCAAGCCAACTCTTCTGATGAAAACAATGAGGATGAAAGTGGTGAAGAGTATACATATGAAGGTATGCTAAGGCAGATTGCCAAAGCAAATGTTGATCAGCTGTATCCAGGGTTGAAGGATTATCCAAGACTTCAGCAGCAGTTCTATGATCTTAGAGCACTTGTTGAGATCAAAGATAGAACAATTATGGAAATAACTCAGACTATTAAGGATAAAGGTGTCAACTGGTGGCAGGTTGAAGAGAATAGATTGTTGCATTTTGCAAATGTCAAGAAATCCAGTGTGTTGACCACTGAAGCCCTGTTCTGCACCATTGTTCATGAGAAGGTGCTTGCTGAGAGAGAAAGAATAGCTAAAGGCCTCAAACATCCTGACAACACCTCAGATGATGCAGATGATGATGATGACACCACCAACCCCAAACCTCCTGGACCCAATCCTGCTAAGGTACATTACTTGACCTACCCTTCATTTCAGGACTCTGAGAAATCAGAGGAGTTGACCAAAAATGGTGACTCAGTCCAAGATGCATTGGCCAAGGATGGTTCTCCTGAGCCTGAGGCACAGCTGCACAATGCTGAGACTTCCTTAGGAGAAGCTGGTTTGACTAAAGCCTCATCACTGTCAGGAAAGTTGGACACTGACTAGCCTTTAGTCATTCAGGATGACTCAGTGGACTTGGGAAGCCCAAGCACTGTGATCTCCCATCAACTGCCCTCTATGCATCCTTTTGAGGATATGGAGGTGTCAGGTTTAGGATCTGAAGGAGTTGAAAAGGATAATAGTGATAAAAATTCAGAGGGAGAGGATGGTGATTGTGTGATTTTAGGTAGCAAGAGTGCACCATCAAAAGAGGAGAGGAGATTGAAATGTTGGGTGAAGCCCAACATGAGAGTCAGGTTAATCTTCAAGTCAAATCTGAACTTGATGAATCCCTTGGTGAAAGGAGGCCTGATTCTCCAGTGAATGTGAGTCCATCAAATGAAAATGAAGAAAAGAAAGTAGTTGAAAATGAGAGCAAAGGTGCTGATGTATCAGACCTTATGGGAGATGAAAAGAAAGAGGGTGTTGAGGGTGATTTACCTAACCCTTTATGTTTTGCAGATTCAGTAGCTGTCACAATTGAACAAATTTTTGCAGATACTTCCCTCAATGATATTCCAGTCAACACTGATGTTGACCTTGAGGCAATTTCAGCCAACATGTCCACATTGTCCAAAATATACTTTGAACAGGCCAATGCCACTGAAGCAGGACTGCAACTTGCTTCACATACTGCAACATCCATTGAGGAGCAGTCAGACAAGTTGGACACTCTGGTCAAGGAAGTTGGAAAAGCTCATGCAGAAACCACAGATGCACTTGATGGCCAAGGAAGAACTCTAGCCTCTGTTGAGATGAGGCTCACAGGTTCTGAGGAAGTAGTGTTGCCAACCTTGGATGCCAGGATCAGTGGAGTTGAGTCTGGTCTGCAAACAGTCTCAACTGAAGTTACCAAGACAAAGGATGCAATGACCAAGTTTACAAAAACTGTGAAGAAAGAACAGAAGGGCCTGAGAGAAAGCTACAAGAACAATGTGTTGGCTCTAAGTAGAACAATCAAGGATGCCCTGAGGCAAAGGACAATAGCTCAAAGGAAGAAAGCTGAAGAGCTCAAAGCTGCAATGGTGAAGGAAGCTGCTGAAAAGTTCACAGTTGAACTAATGGCCAAGGTCTCTGATCAGGTTGTGGCCAATCTCACTGATCAGTTGCAGGCCAAACTTGATCAATCCTTGAAGGCCACATTGGATGAAATAGTTGCCCAGAAAATGAAGCTTGTACATGCTTTCCTCAGCATGGCAGATGACAAGATGCAAAATATCCATGATGAGAATGTTTATTTGCTGCAAGAACTAAAGTCTCTCACTCATGCTCACTCTCACCTCTCTGTCACAATGAGTGAGTTAAAGCCCCAGTGTTTTGATAATGCCAAAAAGGGGGAAAGAGAGAGAGCAAGGGCAAAGGGAACCTTGAAGATTGGTGAATCTAAGGGAAAGGACAAACAGACTTAAATTGAAGAAGAAGAGGAGGTCATTGAAAAAGGCAAAGGGCCTGTGAATTTTGAAGATCTAACAGAATAGGAGCAGATACAAATTGCAATGAAGAAGTCCATGGCTTCTGTCATTGAGGATCAGGCCAGATGAGAGCAGAGGCCTGGAGGAGAATCTGCAGGCTTAGACCCCAAAGATAAAGTGATTGAAGTAAGGGGGAAGGTTGCTAGATCCACTGAAATAAAAAGAAAAGAACAAACCTTCACTGAATTCCCAACAAGCCTGACACTGCCATCTGAGTTCCAAGCTGAAGAGGCAACCCAAGTGAGAAAGTCAAAGAGGCTGAAGAAAGCAGCCAAGTTGCCTGAAATCCAGGAAGAGGAAATAGAAGAAGAGGATGAGGACAAGGAGTCTAAAGTGAAACAGCCCAAGCTTGCTGATGATCCCTCAAAACTGTTTGAAGAGGGATTTGGGAGCTAAGGAAAGGATGGATCAGTTGGTTGAGGCCAACAAAGCAAGAGATGCCAGAAGGGCAAGTTTCAGGGCTCCAAGGAGAAGGGCCTCTTACAGAAGACTGAAGCCTCAACTGCTTCAGAGATGGGATACTCAATACCCTCACCATGACAAATGGGTGCCAATCCAATTGAATGATGCATGGGAGGAGGCCAAGAGGAGATTTGTTTATGACTTCTATGTCATAGGCAAGTGGCTTGGAGAGGATGTTGAAGAAATCTTTGGCCAATTCATGTTTGACAACTATAGAGAGTTGTACCAGAAGCTGTTTGCAGCATCTGATATTGCCAGAGTTGAGTTCAAAGCATCAGGTCCCATCCTGTACATGCCTCCCAAGTTCAGTGGGAATCTAATTGATGAAGGGAAGATCTTGGAGGAGTTCATTTCCATTATGAAGATGGAAAAGATGAAGTTGGGTTCCAAAGGCACAAATCAGGAGATTTGGGAACTTAAGAAGAGAGTCTGGGCTCAGTATGGGATTGCTCCTCAAGATGATGGTTCCTTCTGAAGAATAAGTGTTTTCTTCCGTTATCCACTCATTTATCTGTTGTTTTTCTCTATCCATTGTTTTTAAAAATTCAGCATAGTTAGTCCTTTGTTTTTCAGCACTGTAATGCTTATGATATATATTAAAGGGCTACTATTTTCATCAGAGATAACAACTCATTATCTCAACTAACCTGACATAACCTATATACTTGATTTATTATTGTGCTAACTGCTATGTTTCAGGAAAATTGACCAGATCATCCATCCTGAAGACAAAATTAGTATAAGTCAAGTTCCCTTTGTAATAGGTTTTGGCATCATCAAAAAGGGGGAAATTGTTGGGAAATGAATTGATTTTGATTAAAATACCAAAACCCCTGATTGATGATGGTCAGCATAGTTGAGATAGATAGGAGAAAGCATCAGTCTAGTTGTCTCAGGTTAGTTGAGACAGTAAAATGTCTAAGTTAAAATCTCAGGAATATTGTGAGATTTAAAGTTCAGGATAGTTGTCCAAAGCTAAAAATGTTAGGCAGCTTTTTGTGTTAGGACAAGTCTGCTGACTTCACAAGAACAAGTATGCTGAAATGGACAATATGGCATGATCAAGATGAAAGCCTAAACTGCATGATGTGATAAGAGCAATATCAGATCAACTTAAAGTCTTGAAAGATCAAGAGCATTGAACGATGCTTTACTTAGAAGACAAATTTAATGAAGCATTAATGTCATCAAGCCTGAACAAGCATTGAAGACTTAGAAGCATTAAAGACTGAAGAATTGAATGAATGGAGGAACATTCCATCTGCAGCAGGAATGTTCAGGGAACTTGTCCCATCTGACTGTTGAAGAAAGTACAAGTTCTAACACAATCTACCTTGGAAAATGTGCAATTTTAGAAGCTGACACAAGTCATCTCAGCCGCATTTTTCAGAAGTCAACACATTCATTCAAGCAACCATTGAAGGACCTTCTTACACAATGGACAATAGAAGGTTGGTCTCCATAGTCGTTTCAATGGAGCTGCAAATAGACAATTTGAAATGCTATCTCTCCAACGGATAGTTGATCCAATTGCTCTATAAATTCAGAAGTGATCCAAGGATTCAAGTATCCAACTATCTGCTATCAAACTACTATCAAGCATTCAAAGGAAACCAAAGTTGTTCTATTACAATCCCAAGTTATCTGATCACTTCAAAAGCTAAGCCATTCGTGTAATATCCTAAGCTTAGCACTGAGATATCCTAAAGCCTTTACACTATACTTATTGTAAAGGGTATCTCAATTAGTTGGAACCAAAACCACAAACCCTTATCTCTTTTGAGTAGAGTTTGTTGTAGAAGTGAGGAGTTAAGGGCTGTAAAGAGAAACACAGTCTTAACTCAGAGAGATTGAGCACTAGGACTCAGATTATCCTAGGGATCAAAGCACTAAGATAGTGTTGTTGATCAGTGCACCTTGGCACTATAAAACAAGTTAATTCCAGGTGTTAAGGAATTATCTTGTTCAATCAGGGAAAGTGGATGTAGGAGCTTGAGTCTCTGAACCACTATAAATTGTTGTGTCATTTGCTTACTACATTATTTCTTAACTCACATTACTTGCAAGAATCACATTAAAATAGTTTAAATCAGTTAAGTTAAGTAAAACAGTTTTTGGACAAAGTCCCTGATTAACTGGTTTTTCAGAAACTAACTTGGAGTATAATTTCAAAGAAAAGGCCAACCACATTCCGCACTTAACAACTATTTTAGATAGTTATCCAACTGATCACTTCATAGTTTTCAGTAGGTTAAGTGTCTATTTAAGTTATCACTCAGACTAGTTGTCAGACAACTTCCCTGATAAGGTAAAACTGTTAGGGTTATACTGGCAAGTATGCTTTTAGTGCTACTTATGTATACAAACTGATTTTTGCACTTATTAATGAGAATAATTTTTTGTCACTGGTTGCTTTAAATATAATGAATGGTAATTATTTATTGCATAAACGTTCAGATGTACTTTACATTGTAGACAATGTGGTGTGTAGAAGATCACATTGTCAGTTCCTTGTATATAAGTACAATTGATTCACAACTTAGATGGAATTGAACAATCCATTGGTAGAAGTTGAGGTGTAAGGCTCAGATTGGTTTGTCTTGACCAAGAGATTACACTAGTGCATTATGATGTGCTGAATAGGACCTACGGAGAGGTAATTCTTCTAGACTGGCTTAAGGAATGAAGAATTAGACCTCAGTGGTTGTTGATTTCTTAATCTCTGTCACTTAAATGGAATTGTCTGTAGTTAAGAAGTATTGCTTTGATTTATTATGGGTAAAGAATCAATGTGATTCAATACTTTATATTTTGGGCAATATTATTAATTATAGGACAGATTGCCAAAATTAATACAGAGAATCGTGTCTTGGAGTGTCAAGTTGATTATGTCCCCTTGGTGGGCTCAGAAGGTTTATCATATCAAATCTGATCAGTGGAATTTATTTCCGATATGATAATAATGTTGAGTTGTCCTTACTCTGAGGAATAAAATATATTAATTAATTAAAGCATTCAGTAGCTTAAATTAATTGATGGACATTGAATCTTAAACACGGGAAATAATAACCGGGAGCCATATTTCGTAATATGGGTTAGGATGGATAGTGCAATATTAATTCTATAGTGGAATGAATTAATATTAATGGGCTGGAAAAATATTGTGGCTCAATATTGATTTCTGGGCCCATTGGGAGGTCCAATCCTAATTCTCCTAAAGGCCCCTCAAGTAGCCCAATAAAAGTCCATTAACTAAGGTAATTGAAAAGATAAGAATTAATCTTGTTGCAAGAAAGAGATGAAAGTAGCGTTTATTTTGGGGAGAGAATATTATGGAGAAAGATATGGAAATAATATAATATCTCTTGGAGAATAAAATATTTCTAGATCTCCAATATTTTCTAATAAATAAATTTGTTATTCTCTCTTATAAATAGAGTAAAAACCGCCACTCTTAATTTTAAGAGTTGAGAGAAAAATCGGTCTTCTCCAAAAATACAGAAAAGAGAGATCTGTAATTTTCGAAATTACAGTGTGTGCAACAAGAGAAAATTAATTCTTCCTTGAGAGTTATTGGTTCGTGAGATCTCCCACCGGATCAACGGGCTAGGACTTAGGGAATACTCGAGAAGGCAATTGGGTTGAAGTTGTTATTCTTCTCAACGGTATCTCTCCGATTCAAAGGTAAACACGTAATCCCTTAGTTCCGCATGTTTAGGGATTTAATTATTTACCGTACATTCATTACATGAATTAGTTGATTTAATTTGTTTAAATTATAAAATTAGATTTATGATAATTCATATTTAAATTACGTCTCAAATAGATCCTTGTAATTTTAAAGGTGTCTCAAAGGATTCCCGGGAGTCTCGAAAGATCCCTAGGGCATCTCAAAAGATTCCCGGGAGGATCCTAGCGTGACGGTCCATAACCCACAAGTGCCAATAATTCCCCACAAAGGAGATGGGGAATGTGGTCCCATAATAATTTCCCACAAAGGAATTGGGGACCACAAGAATTGGGGACCACATTGTTGGGGGACTATTATTGGGTATTGGGATAATTCCCAACAAAAACAGTTTGTAAAAGAAAAGAATTTGCATACACAAGTGCATTCCCCCCCCCCCCATACACTTGTGTCATACTCCATCCAGGACCAACATAAACCTTAAACCTAAGATAAATATTTGAACACAAAGGGTGAATATCTGAACAAAGAGAGTATTTTTTTGAATTTTTTCCTAATAATGGATTTAAGTATAGAAGAATTGAAAAAAAAGTTAAGTTGTTTTATTTTTCTAATATATTTATGTTGGTTCTGAAAGGAGTATATAACAAGTGTATGGGGGAGGGGAATACACTTGTATGCAATTCTTTTCAACTTTTGATCAAACCAGAGCTCAGCAAGGTTGTCTTGGACAACTCTGCTGAAGAAGATTAACTCTTCTAAGATAATCAAGCTACTAAGTACTATTGAGTACTTAGTTGAATAACTATCTAAAGGAGTTATATGTGCGGAATAGTGGTTGGCCCTTTAGTTTAGACTCCTTTAAAGTTCTGAAATCACTTAGTCAATTCAAACAGTCCAGTTTTCAGGGAACTTGTCCAAAGGTCTTTTTGCACAGTCTTTGAAAGTATGAGTTCTTTGAAAGGTCAGTTTTGTGTGCAGTGTTGAATGTATGAAAGTACTTTTGAAAGCAAAACAACACAAGAGTTTATAGTGGTTCAGAGACTCAAGCTCCTACATCCACTTTCCCTGATTGAACAGGATAATTCCTTCACTCTTGGAATTAACTTGTTTTATAGTGCCAAGGTGCATTTGATCAAGAACACCACTCCTTGGTGAATTGATCCCTAGGATGTCTAGAGTCCTAGTACCCTCTTCTCAACTCAGAACTGAACTGTTCTTCTCTCAACAGTCAGCTCCTACCACTTCTACTACTACTACTACAACAACCTTCTCACTTTCACTCTTGAAAGGGGTAAGGATTGATGTAAGGTTCCAACTAATGAGATATCCTTTACAATGAAGATCAGTTTATAAGGATTAAGATATCTCTCTAAGCTTGTGTATGGATATACAATGAAGTTCAGCTTAGAAGAAGTGTATGAAGACTAAGATAGTCTTTTGAAAGCACTTTGAAATTCTTCTCAAGGTTCAGGTTGAGGTTTAGTTGGATGCTGTTGAGGTGCTCTCAAATGGTCTTCACACTTCTGTATTTATAGACAAATGAAGGATTTTCCCGTTGGAGAGGCAGCCTCCAATGTCCATAAATGTCTTCTTTTAGTTCTTCAACTTTGAAGACAGAATCTTGATAGTGACATGTCCTCATTTGGGAAATAAACGGTTGTATAGACTTTGTCTTCATTCTGCAGCACTCTTCCCAATATCTGACTTTCAGATTCTCTTGTTGGGACATGGACATGGCTTCTGAAGGTTGTTTCAATGATAGGACAACATTCCTTATCAACTGGACAACTCTCCTTATCACTTCAGCAGTCTTGCTTATCAGCAAGGTTGGCTTGCTCTTCTTCAGATGACTTGGCTCTTACCATTTGCTTCACTTCATGGTGATCTTAGCATGTTGAATTGTGGTTCTTTAGGGTGTGGTTGTCTCTAACTCTTCAGCATAGTTGACCTCAAGCTTTCAGAGCACTTGATCTTGATTAATTGTGCTGAGGCAACTCCTCTGGACAACTCATCTGATCAGCATACTTGTCCTTCAGCAGACTTGATCATAATTCCAGAATTTGAGCCTTGAGGGGACTTGTTCTTGATAGTCTTCAAAGCATATGTTCCCCCTCAAATTGTACATCTAAACAACTAAGAGCTGCCTAACATATTAGCTTATCATCTAGCCTTATTCTATATGTTCTAACATTCTTAGAACATAATCATCTTTGACTTAGGCATGTCTCAGGGGGTTTTGGTATTGAATCAAAACATATCTCATTTTATTCCCAACAATTTCCCCCTTTTTGATGATGCCAAAACCTATACTTCTATGCAAAAGTGACTTGACTACACCTATTACATTTATCTTCAGAGGACATGACTAAGGTCAATATTCCTGAAAAATAATGTGTTAGTGTATTAACTGTTTATGTTGCAAGTAAGTTTTAAAGATAGGCATAGAGAAATTTCTGCAATAATGTATCTTGATTCAAAGGTAGTTCAACTATCATTCATATGAGAATCATTACAAGCATGTTGATAGTTGAAGATTACATATCAGAGCATGAATTCAAGACATCATTACAATTGATCATTTCATTACAAATACTTAGATCATTTACTAAACAAGAGATCTAGAGTATCAGAGCATATCAACTAAGCACTAGAAAGTATCTAGGTCTTCAAGTATCATAGCATCTTCTAGTATTAGAGCAAAAATAAAAAATACTTAAAAGTATTTGGATCTTCAAGTATCAGAGCAAAAACACCAGATATCATAGTAAATACTTGCATCAGAACAGCCATGGTATGTCAGAGCAAACATATTATTATAGCACACCACATCAGCAATCTTGAACAAAACTTCAGCATATTTGACCAGTTAAAACATATCTTCAGGTAAGATAAGTTTTTATCCAAGAAGGTCAGAAGACTTAGCCAATTTAGAGATCATCCTCCTTTGGTGGCACCATTCCATATTGTGCCCACACTTTTCTCTTTAGCTCCATGGCTTCTTGGTTTGTTCCCTTAGGTCCAAGAACCATCTTGTTCAGCTTGAGGATTTCAGTGAATTCCTTCAGGATCTTTGACTGATCAATCCATCCATCAAGCTTTGGAGGCATGTATATGATTGGCTTGGGGGCAGTGAGTTCAAATCTTGCAATATTAGCAGCTGCAAGTAGTTGTTGATAAAGCTCTCTGTGATACTCTATCATGAACTCAGCAAAAGTGGAGTTGGCATCTCTTCCATTCCATCTGTCAATGACATATTGATCATAGACAAACTCCCTTTTGGCTTCCTCCCATGAGTCATTCAGCTGAATTGGCACCCATTTATCCAAGTGAGGATATTTGGTGTCCATTGGGATCAATAGTTGTGGCTTCATCTTGTTGTAAGTTGCTCTCTTTCTTCTTGGCTTCTAGAAATCTGCTCTTCTTTTATCTCTTGCTCTTTGTGCTTCATCCATCAAGTCCATCTTTTCTTGGGCCCTCATCATGGCCAGTTTCTGTTGAGTTTCAGGGTCTTTGCCATACCCTTCATGAAACAGCTTTGATGGATCATTTAGCACTACCACTTTCTTCTTCTTGGGTCCTGGTCCAAAGCCTTCTTCATACAGCTCCTCTATCTCTTCAGAAGATTTGGCACCTTCAGTGGACTTAGTCTCAGTGGACTTCTCTTTCTCAGAAGACTTGTCCTTTTCAACAATTTTGGACACTTCAGCAGTCTTGACTTTTTCAGCATTTTTGGCCTTCTTTGAGATAGGCTCATCATCATCAATTCTGAACTCAGGAGGTAAATCAAGGTTGTTGGGAAAGTCAGTAAATGTCTCAGCTTGTCTTTTCTTTCCTTTGGCCTTCTTGATTTTTCCTCTAGTTTGGACACCATCAACATCTTTGTCCAAACCAGACACCTCTCCTCCTGGTTTTTGCTGTAGCCTAACCCTTTCCTCTTGGGCTGAGGCCATTGAGTTTTTCAAAGCAAGTGCTAACTGCTCTTCTTCATCCAATTCTTCTAAGTTCAGCACTGCTGGTTCTTTTCCTTTTCCCTCAGGAGCTTTGTCCTTACTCTTGACTGGGCTTCCAATCACTAAGGCACCTTTTGCTCTTGCTCTTTCCCTTTCCCCCTTTTTGGCAGCATCAAAACATTCAGGTTTGAGCTCACTCATAGTTGATGCCATCAAGGACTGGGCTTGGGTTAGAGACTTCATCTCCTCCAACAAATATACATTCTCATCATGTATATTTTGCATCCTATCACTGCTCAAGCTAAGAAAAGCTAGAACAGGCTTCATCTTTTGTTGGACAACTTCCTCCATGGTTGCTTTTAGAGATGCATCTAGTTGGGCCTTTAGAAGCTCAGTGAGGTTGGCCACTGCACCTTCAGCAATTTTGGCCATCACCTCTTGGGAAAATTTCTCTAAGGCTGCTTTCACCATAGCAAGCATTTGTGCCTCTGCTCTTTTCTTCTGCAAGGCTGTCTTCTTGCCAAGAGCTTGCTTAATGGTCAATCTGATAGCTTGAACATTTGCATTGTGGTTATCTCTAAGCAGCTTTTGATCCTTCTTGACCTCCTTTGAGATGTTCTCCATACTGACTTTGGCTTTGTGAACTTCAGTGGAAATGGTTTGAAGACCATATTCCACTCCTTCAATTCTTGCTTCCAATGTGGGTAACACCACATCTTCAGAGCCAGTTAATCTCATTTCTACAGATGCTAAAGTTCTTCCATTCTCATCTAATGCTCCAGAAGTTTCTGCATGAGCTGATTGAACTTGTTGAGCCAAGGAATCCAACTTTGTTGATTGCAAGCCAAGTAGGGCTTGTGCTGATCCAGAATCAACATGGATGGGAGCATCTGTCAAGAAGTCATCTGCAAAGATTTGATCAAAACTTATACCTGCAATATCAGACAAATCAAAAGGGTTAGTGAAAACACACTCAACACCCTCAGTTTCTTTTTCATAAGACTCTGATACATCAGCAGTCTTCTTCTAATTTTCAACTACTTCTTTTCTTCCTTCATTAGTAATTTCCTCACTTAAAGGAACAGGCCTCCTCTCATCAAGGGATTCTTGAAGTTCAGATTTGACTTCAAGAATAGCCTGCCCTTCCTCACTTATATCACCCTAATTTGGTGGTACACTCACTATCCTAGTGATCACCACATCTCTCTCATCTACTACTCCCTCTGGTTTTTCCACTAGACTTTCCTTTTCAACTCCATCACCTAAACCTGCAGCATCTCCACCTTCAACAAGGTTCAAAGATGGCAGTTGTGGGGAGATCACAGTGCTTATTTCAACAGCCACTGAGTCATCCTGAATGATTAAGGGCTGATCAGTGTCCAACTCTTCTGACACTGAATAGGCCTTAACCAAACTAGCCTCTATGATAGGAACCTCAACATCTTTAGGCTGTGCCTTGGGTTCAGAAGAACCTTCATTGGCAGATGTGTCTTTGGTTGTGTTACCACCCTTGGTCAACCCCTCTGAAGATACAAAGCCTTTCCTATGATAGTTTCTAGGAGGATTTGAAAGTCTGTCAGATACAGAAGACTTGGGTTGAAAAGGTTCAGGGAGGTTGGCTTGAGGGGTTTCAGGAGGGTTGGGGTTTGAAGGATTTGAGGGATCATCGGGGGAATCATCATCATTTGAGCTACTATCAGGGTGTTTGATGCCCTTAGCTTTCCTCTCTTTCTCTTCAATGATCTTCTCATCTACCAACTTTATGTCCTTCTTCTCCACATGGTCTCTAATAAAGTGATGCTTGATGTCCACATGTTTGCATCTTGTGTGCAATACAGGATTTTGTGATATTGCAATTGCACTGTTGTTATCACAGAATATTGGCACTTCAGTAGAGTTGACTTTGTAGTCTCTTAGTTGTTGTCTCAACCAAAGGATTTGAGCACAACAACTTCCAGCTGAAACATATTCAGCTTCAGTGGTGGAAGTAGCCACTGTGTTCTGCTTCTTGGAGAACCAAGATATGAGCTTGTTGCCTAAGAATTGACAAGGCACTGAAGTGGACTTTCTATCAATTCTACAACCTCCATAATCAGCATCTGAGTAGCCAGTTAGCTCAATGTTGTCATCAGCAGGGTACCAAAGGCCTAGATTCTCAGTGCCTTTGAGATACCTCAAGATCCTCTTTGCAGCCTCAAGATGGCTTTTCTTAGGATTTGCTTGAAACCTTGCACAAACACCTACTGCAAAGGTGATGTCAGGTCTGCTGGCAGTGAGATAGAGGAGTGATCCAATGATTCCTCTATACTCAGTGGAGTTGGTTGGAACACCACTCTCATCAGGATCCATCTTCCAATTTGTGTTCATTGGGATCCTTACTGGCTTGCTAGATGTACACCCAAATTTTTTGATCATTTCTCGGGTGTACTTAGCTTGGTTGATGAATATCCCTTCTTTTGATTGCTTGACTTGAAGTCCTAAAAAGAAGTTCATCAACCCCATCATGGACATCTCAAACTTGCTTTGCATAAGCTTTGAGAATTTCTCACATAGCTTTTCATTGGGGGATCCAAATATTATGTCATCCACATAAATTTGGACAAGCAAGATGTCTTCTCCTTCAGAGATTTTGAAGAGAGTTCTGTCCACAGTTCCCTTGGTGAATCCATGATCCAAGAGAAATTGTGACAGTGTATCATACCAAGCCCTAGGGGCTTGTTTGAGTCCATATAGAGCTTTCTTCAGTCTGTAAACTTGGTTTCCAACCTCAAAACCAGGTGGTTGCTCCACATAGACTTCTTCTTTCAAGACTCCATTCAGAAAGGCACTCTTGACATCCATTTGGTACACTTTGAACCTCTTGTGGGCTGCATAGGCTAGAAAGAGCCTTATTGCTTCTAGTCTTGCCACAGGTGCAAAGGTCTCATCATAGTCAATGCCTTCATGTTGGCAATAGCCCTTTGCCACTAGTCTTTCTTTGTTTCTGACAATCACATCATTCTCATTCTTCTTGTTCTTGAACACCCATTTTGTTCCAATAACATCTTGATGTGAAGGTCTATCCACCAGCTCCCATACTTCATTTCTGGTGAATTGGTTCAGTTCTTCCTGCATGGCTGTGATCCAATTGGCATCTTGAAGTGCTTCTTCAATATCACTTGGTTCTTGTTCTGACAAGAAACAACAGAAAAGAGCACTTTCACCATGAAATCTCCTTGTTTTGACTCCTATACTTTGGTCACCAAATATTAGATCAGTAGGATGGTCAGACAACCAAGTCCTTCTTTTTCTGATCTCTTTAGTAGAGTTGTCCTCTACTGAAGCTAAGTCATTTTGATCATAAAATTCAGGATAATTGAATGCAGGATCTAATTCAGGATCATAGTCAGGGGTGTTGTCCTCAATGTCAGGGACATTGGCATTTTCAACATTTTGAGTTCCCCCTTGATTATTTGACCCATTAACTACCTCAGCAGGGACTGCTTCTTCATTGGTAGTTGTTACCTGGATGTGAACTGGGATTGGATCATTCAGTTCACCATTTCCTTCAGTGGGATTTGCCTCAGTAAGGCTGCCTTCAGGATTGTTGTCCAATGGGAGTTTTTCAGGTAGGTTGGCTTGGACAACTTCTATGAATTCAGTGTCTTTTTCTTTTAGGCTCAGTCTTGTTGTCCTTTGTGTGATTTCTTCTGATTCCAAGTTCTCATTCCTGAACTCATGAATAGATTCATCAAACACAACATGAGGTGTTTCCTCCACAATAAGGGTTTTCTTGTTGTAGACTCTGAAAGCTCTATTGATTTGAGAATATCCAAGGAATACTCCCTCATCAGCTTTGCTATCAAAGGCTTTCAACTGTTCTTTCTCATTATTGTGTATGAAACACTTACAACCAAAGATGTGAAAGTATGATACTTTAGGCATTCTTCCTTTCCAGAGTTCATAGGGGGTTTTGCCTTGCCCCTTAGTAATCAAGCATCTATTTTGAGTATGGCATGCAGTGTTTATAGCTTCAGCCCAAAACCTCTTAGGTAAATTTGAATCATCAATTAAGGTTCTAGCAGCTTCTTTTAAGGTTCTATTTCTTCTCTCTGCAACTCCATTTTGTTGAGGAGTTCTAGCTGCTGAGGTTTCATGAGCTATTCCATTAGATGTGCAATACTCAGTGATGTATGAATTTATGAACTCAGTGCCTTTATCAGATCTAATCTTGATAATGCTAAGGCTTTTCTCATTTGACAATCTCTTTAGAAGTTCATGCAGTTTGACTTGAGTTTCCTTCTTATTAAGGAGAAATACTACCCATGTGAACCTAGAGAAGTCATCTACTACAACCAATGTGTATTTTCTACCATTTATGCTTGCTGGGGTAATTGGTCCAAATAAGTGCATATGTAAAAGTTCAAGTACCCTTTCAGTAAAGATGACTGGTTTTCCTTTGAATGAGGCTTTAATCTGTTTTCCCTCTTGGCATGGTTTGCAAACATGCTCTTTAATGAAAACCTCATTAGGTAGTCCTTTAACTAATGCATTTCTAGCAATCTTGTTTTCCCTCTTGGCATGGTTTAATCTCTTATGCCATAACCAACTTTGTTCACTAGAACTCTTAGCAATGAAACATGCAGCATCAGTAGACTTGTCCCAGTCTGCAAAATACACATTTCCTTTCCTAGTTCCAGTCAATAGAATTTGTTGAGTCTTATCTTTGATTAAACATTTTCCACTTGAAAACTCAACATTGAAATCTTTATCACAAAATTGACTGATACTTAGGAGATTATATTTGAGACCAGCCACATAAGACACATTGGATACTTTGATGTTACCAATCATCAAAGTACCATAACCTTTTGTTGTAGCTTGTGAGCTATCTCCAAATGTGACATTTGGGCCTTCTTTCTCAATAAAATCAGTGAGGAGTTCCTTGTTTCCAGTCATGTGCCTTGAACATCCACTGTCAAGGTACCATGCTGACTTTTTGTTCATGCTCCTCTTCTTGTGGCCCAATGGTACCTGGAATTAGATAGGTTTAGGTACCCTTTGAGTTTTGGGTCCTGAGAGGTTAGATGTACCTTTAGGAACCCAAACTTGCCTAATAACCCTGATTGATTCAAGGTGGCTAAGCTGTTTTCCTCTAGCATCAACATACACTGTCTTTCCCTTAAATGCCTTTGGGAAAGTATGTGTGAAGGTGTTAACTCTGTAAGTTTCAGGAGAGTTGTCAAATCTCCTGAACTTATGAGTTCTTTGTGCTACTTGAGGGAATCTTTGAGGAAAGGCATTTTTATGACCATTACCCTTTGGCATATAGGGTTTTGGTTGTCTCATTTTATTTTGCCTTTGAGGGTAGTTGTCCTTAGGTCTAGTCAGCTGAGGCTTTCTCAGAAGAGTTGGCCTAGGCTGATTATACCTTGGATAACTCCTCTGAACATTGTTCACGAGAGTTGCCCTTCCTTTGGGTCTACTCTGCTGACCAACATTCCTCTTGTGATCAGGAGCTTTGGCCATTTCCTTAGGCTTTGGCCTAGTCTCCTGAATCACTTGAGTAGGCAAGTCATCTATTTTGCCCTTTCCTTTGTTCACTGGCTGTTTATTTTCATTTTCAGTTTGTGCTACTGACTTAACAAAGATTCTCTTAGTGTTACTTGTAGAAGCAACACTAAGACAAAGTGAAGATTCAAATGGATCAAATCCTAATCCACTTCTTTGAGCCATAGGTCTTTGATAACTCTGAATTTCCTCTATTGCCCTAGAGGATTTCTTCAGAGCAGACATCTTTAGTTTCAGGCTCTCTTCACTTGATTTAAGAATATCATACTCATGTGAGAGGTTTTCAAACTTGGCATTTAAAATTTCTAGTTCGAATTCTTTTCTCTTTTGAGATAGAAGTTGATCATCAATCTCCTTCTGTTGGTCAACTATCCTGAGATTTGCTTCCTCAAGCTCTCTCAAGACTTGTTGATACAACTCAGTAGATTTGACATCAACAGCTACCTTAGAGTTTTTAGCAGGTTCAATTGCCAATCTTTCATTTTCTCTCACACAGTTATCATGAAATTCTTGTAACATAGTGAAATCTTCCATCAACTTTCCAAAGGAAAGCTTCAGGTTGACCTCACTAGTGTTTTGTGAGATGAATGATGGTGAACTAGAAGTAGAGGATACCTCATCATCCTCAAGAGCCATGTTGCAAACATCATCATCATCTTCACTATTGGAGAACAGTCCATCAGAAGAGTTGAAGCTTTCAGCACTTTCAGATTCTTCACCAGCCATCATGGCCTTTCTATTGGTGAACTTTCTGTCTCTTTTAGCTTTCCTTTCTCTTCTCTTCTTAGAGCTCAATTCTGGGCAGTCATACTGGAAGTGCCCTTTCTTCTTGCAGTTATAGCACAAGTCTTCATCATCATCCTTCTTTGGTTTTTCTCTTCTTTTTGATGATGAAGGTTCAGCTCTACTGGACCTTCTCCTATGAGAGTACTTGTCTTCTGATCTTTTCTCTTCAGGCTTCTTGACTTCAGCCTGAACTTCAGGAGAGTTGTACCTTCTCCTGAATTTGTTGTCTTGGTAGAATTTCTTGTATCTACCAAACCCTGAGTTTAGCTTGTCAAACCTTCTAGCCATTAAGGCTAGTTCCTCCTTCATTTCAGTCTTAGAGACTGACTTTGATGATCTAGGAGTGGACTGCATTTCTGGTTCAACAGTTTTGGCTTTGAATGCCACTCCCTTTGTAGGAATTGAGGGATCCTCAACAGGCTTTCTTCTATTGAGGTCGAACTCATAAGCTTTGAGTTCAGAGAAGATTTGTTGCATAGGCATGGTGGAAAGATCCTTGGTATTTTGCATCATGACAGCATAGACATCCCACTTTTGAGTGAGACTTCTCAAGATCTTCAATCCAACTTCTCTTTTGGAGTACACCTTGCCTAATGAGTTGATCTCATTCATCACTTCAGTGAATCTACCAGCAAATTTGTCAATGGATTCCTCAGACTCCATTGTGAATTGTTCAAACTTTTGCACTGCCACTTGGAGCTTGTTCTCCTTGATCTTGTCAGTACCCTCACACATTTCAGCAAGAGTATCCCAAATTTCTTTGGCAGTTGTGCAATGGTAGACTCTACCCATTATTGCATCTGGAATTGTTTGGTAGAGGGTATTCATGGCAAGATAATTCAGATTATCTTTCCTCTTCTCATCAGCAATGAAGTCATCCTCATCTTTGGGAATCAGTTCCATTATATCTGCTCTTTGAGCTTCAGTAACTCTGGGATTTACTTGAGTGAACACAAAAGGACCTCTTGTGATCACCCTCAGCATATCAGTGTGCAGAGATGCAAGATGAGCCCTCATTCTGATTTTCCAGAAATCATAATTGTCTATTGAGAACATGGGCAATTTGTGATGAGAGATGTGGTAGACTGGATTTGTGGCCATGTTGTCCAATCCTTGGACAGCAGGAGGTGGAACAGCAGCATTGTTGTTGGCCATATTTCAAGAATAAACAGTTACTCAACAATTTGATAGGATTTCAGATAGATCAGTTCAGTGACCACACTAAGAATGTGATTTTGAAAACCAAGATGGCTTTTCAGAAGCAGTGGTCTTTGAACCCCTGCTCTGATACCACTTGTTGGTCCTGAAAGGAGTATATAACAAGTGTATGGGGGGGGGGGGGAATACACTTGTATGCAATTCTTTTCAACTTTTGATCAAACCAGAGCTCAACAAGGTTAAGATGGACAACTCTGCTGAAGAAGATTAACTCTTCTAAGATAATCAAGCTACTAAGTACTATTGAGTACTTAGTTGAATAACTATCTAAAGGAGTTATATGTGCGGAATAGTGGTTGGCCATTTAGTTTAGACTCCTTTAAAGTTCTAAAATCACTTAGTCAATTCAAACAGTCCACTTTTTAGGGAACTTGTCCAAAGGTCTTTTTGCACAGTCTTAAGTATGAGTTCTTTGAAAGGTCAGTTTTGTGTGCAGTGTTGAATGTATGAAAGTACTTTTGAAAGCAAAACAACACAAGAGTTTATAGTGGTTCAGAGACTCAAGCTCCTACATCCACTTTCCCTGATTGAACATGATAATTCCTTCACTCTTGGAATTAACTTGTTTTATAGTGCCAAGGTGCACTTGATCAAGAACACCACTCCTTGGTGAATTGATCCCTAGGATGTCTAGAGTCCTAGTACCCTCTTCTCAACTCAGAACTGAACTGTTCTTCTCTCAACAGTCAGCTCCTACCACTTCTACTACTACTACAACAACCTTCTCACTTTCACTCTTGAAAGGGGTAAGGTAAGGATTGATGTAAGGTTCCAACTAATGAGATATCCTTTACAATGAAGATCAGTTTATAAGGATTAGGATATCTCTCTAAGCTTGTGTATGGATATACAATGAAGTTCAGCTTAGAAGAAGTGTATGAAGACTAAGATAGTCTTTTGAAAGCACTTTGAAATTCTTCTCAAAGTTCAGGTTGAGGTTTAGTTGAATGCTGTTGAGGTGCTCTCAAATGGTCTTCACACTTCTGTATTTATAGACAAATGAAGGATTTTCCCGTTGGAGAGGCAGCCTCCAATGTCCATAAATGTCTTCTTTTAGTTCTTCAACTTTGAAGACAGAATCTTGATAGTGACATGTCCTCATTTGGGAAATAAATGGTTGTATAGACTTTGTCTTCATTTTGCAGCACTCTTCCCAATATCTGACTTTCAGATTCTCTTGTTGGGACATGGACATGGCTTTTGAAGGTTGTTTCAATGATAGGACAACATTCCTTATCAACTGGACAACTCTCCTTATCACTTCAGCAGTCTTGCTTATCAGCAAGGTTGGCTTGCTCTTCTTCAGATGACTTGGCTCTTACCCTTTGCTTCACTTCATAGTGATCTTAGCATGTTGAATTGTAGTTCTTTAGGGTGTGGTTGTCTCTAACTCTTCAGCATAGTTGACCTCAAGCTTTCAGAGCACTTGATCTTGATTAATTGTTTTGAGGCAACTCCTCTGGACAACTCATCTGATCAGCATACTTGTCCTTCAGCAGACATGATCATAATTCCAGAATTTGAGCCTTGAGGGGACTTGTTCTTGATAGTCTTCAAAGCATATGTTCCCCCTCAAATTGTACATCTAAACAACTAAGAGCTGCCTAACATATTAGCTCATCATCTAGCCTTATTCTATATGTTCTAACATTCTTAGAACATAATCATCTTTGACTTAGGCATGTCTCAGAGGGTTTTGGTATTGAATCAAAACATATCTCATTTTATTCCCAACAATTTAGATGTATTGGGTTAAAGCTAACAGTTGAAGAAATACTCAAAGCTATCAACAGAATAAATGTGATTCTTATTATTTCCTATTAACTTTACTCCAATTTCAATCTCAAAATTGACATTCACAACATAATGTAATAGAAATACAACACGATACAAAGCAATCATAAATAGATAACTGTTATAGATAGGAACAAGTCTTAACTAGCTTCCCTCTCTTGGGCCTTCTCAAATCTTGCATAACTATAGCAGCTTCTTTCATTTCAGGTTCAGCACTAGACTTCAATTTTTCTTCAACTCTACTCGTCTCTTCCCCCTTTTTGGCTTCATCACTTGCCTTAAGAGTGAATAGACTAGTAAAGCGAGTCATCTCTTCCTTGAGAGCTTCCTTCATAGCTTCAGCAGCTAACTCAATTTGCCTCTGATGCGTCTTGTCATGACTTATCTTGTCAAGACGATAAGTAGTCAGCTCTAACTTCCTTGAACTTGATATAAGCTCATCCTTAAAGTGAGTAGCAGTCTGCCTGAGCAATCTATTCTGTTCAGCCAGCTCTGTCAGAACAGCTCTTGAACGCACCAACTGATCTTGTGCTTCACGCCTCTGCTCATCTGCTATCTCAATCTTTACTCGATAGAGTCTTTCCATCTTGCTTGACTCTTTAGCCAATGATCTAGCAAAGTTGATTGAACGCTTCTCTGAGTAATCAACTTGCCTCTTCAAGAAGTCTTCAATTTGAGCATACATCTCTTGTCTGAAAGTTGAGTCCATCTTGTTGACTTCACCAACTATCAATTCTCTGGAATTGTCCACAAGAGACTGATTCTGTTCAACAAGGACTTCTTTCAACTTAGAGTTTAAGAACTCATCAATAGACGACTGAACTACTTCCTTCAAGTCCGTCTTCAACTCATCTAGATAACCATCTGGAAACACTTGAGTAGACTGAGTTTCAATAACAACATCCTCAACTTGATCTTTCATGACTATCTCATCCTCATCAAAGATAAAAGCTTCAACGAACTCATCATCTTCTTCACCAAATATGACCAAGTTGTCTTCTGCCTCAGTACTTCCAGTATCTTCATCAAGGTGATCTGAAACGTTCTTCAATTCCAGCAAAGGTTCTGAAGTCTGAATACCAGCATCAACACATTCAGCCTTCACCTCTTCTTCCACAAGGTCAGTTTGAACTCCAACTTCAAACTTGTCTTGAGAAGACAACACATCGTCAGAAATATTCAACATTCTCTTCACTAATGCTGTCAAGGCATGGGCTGGGAACAACTCTGAGTGGTCTCTTACTCCACTGTTCTCCTTCTGTTCCATTTCCCAATCTTGAAAATTGGAAATTCCGCCCATTCCAACTATTACTTCGAACAAATCTTCCGTCGGGGCCTTCTTCAATGCAACCCATGTGCATATCCTTAGAAGTTTCTCAAATTGCTCCGAAGATGTGTCGATCTCTACTGACAGGAGCATCTTCCTCAAATTGTTGGACACTTTCGCACGAATCCTCTTCTCTCTAAGGCACATTGGATAATAAACGAGGGATTCGAATCTAATTTCGGAAGGGGTCTGAGCAAGTGGGGTCCTTGTCTCAGTTGTTGCAGTGGAAACTAGTAGAGTTGAGGAAATTTGGATTGTGGTTTCTGTGGGCTTTGATGTGGCTTGGTCAGGTTTGACAACTGTAGGAGTATCAGTTGTGTCATATATAGTAGTGTCTTGGGTAATGTTGGCTCTCAGTGGTTTCACTGCCAACACAGACGAGGTTTTGGGTGCAGGTCTGGCACGAGATCGAAGTGATCTTGCCTTGGTTTTGACAGGGAGAGAGAGAGGAGTTGAAAGAGTTCTATAAGAAGTACCAACCTTTTCAGTAGTCGACTTGTCTGGCGAGGGACTCGACTCGACTCTCACCAGTCGATAGGTTTCAGCGACTTTCGCACTTGTCTCCTACTCTTTCTCCGACTCCTTATTAGATTGAGTCTCTTCCGAGTCTTCTGCAGCCTCAAACATAGCTTCCTCTGCCACATACTGAACTAGTCTCCCACTAGTTCCAGCTTCAGCCTCTTCAGATTTCTCACCATCATCTGACTCGTCTTCCTCAGCACTAGATGAGGCGGCCTCAAACATAGCGTCTTGAGGGTTGATCTGAACTTGCTTGGGCGCAGCAGCTCTTCCAGCAGCTTGCTTTGCCAAAGCTTCCTTCTTCAGATAGTGCTTCAACGCATGGAACGGCTTGCCCTTGCTCCAACTCGTCTTGTTCGGCAGTAAGACAGGTAGAAGGATGCTAAGTTTGTTTCCAAAGCTGACTGCAGCAGACACCACCCAATTCCTTGTGTCGGTGTCAACACGAACATTCCTCTCAAAATACATCAGCCGATCTGCGAACAACTTGAACCAATTTCCTTCAGTGATGCCGTCATAGATCGCGGCCATCACTCTTGCCTTCTGGAGAGTTACAGAATCATAACTTCCAGTCACTCCGAGCAACATCTTGCTGGCAATGTCGAGAAGAGTTAGATATTTCTCCAAAATCTCCTTCTTCTTCACAGCTGGGACTTTGCCATCTCGATTCAATCTCAACTTCTTACCACATAAAATGCTGAGATACCTTAATTCTTGTCCGATAACATAGTTCTCCACATCGATTATACCCGTAGGTACTTTCAACGTTTCGAACACATTGTCTCGAGTAAGTTCTACTCGGCTTCCACCAACGAACGATTCTATGGAGTCTCCTCTTCTGGTGGCGTTGGCATAGAATTCCAACACCTCTCCTTCCAAGACGACTTCTGGAAAAGCCTCCAAATAAGGTCTCAACCCGCATCGGCAACATTTTCTTAGGATCTCCTTGTTGTCGTCTGTGTGGTTGCCCTTGAAGAACACTGACCCTTCTACACGCACTTTGCCTTCAGAGGCGTACTTGCCTAGGTCGAACCTAGCTTGCATGTTAGTACGAACATCAAATATAGAAACAATCGACATAGTAGTAGGATTATATGAGGACAAACAGTAAGGATTATGCAAAGGATTTGAGTTCTTAAGAGTAGAAAGGTTAAGAATGCGTAAGGAGAGAAGAGTGGAACTGCTGGGGTTTTTGTTAAAACTTGAATTTCGAATCGACGGCCAAGATTAAATGCTTTGATCTAACGGTTGTGGCCTTTGGAATTCAGTTACGGAATCGAGAATATTACGTGATTTGATATTGTAAATTTTGGAGTCCGCCTTTCCTATTGGTTAGGACAGAGGAGTGTACTCATCTGACTTAGGGTAGTAGGGTTTGGCGCGAACTGGGTGTATACACCTCATTAAAATGGAGTGTATAAATCCAATTCTAGGGTTTTCCAATTTTCACATTATCAAATTACATTAATACCCTTAATTCATATTGATTAAACACTTAGAATGTTTGAATCATAAGAACACTTATCTTGTCTGTTCGAGTCTATCCAGAATAGACGAGTAGATTAATGCGCACCAGACGAGTTCCCCCTTCGACTGTGCTTGTCTATTCTGAATATCGAACGACTTAATGTACCTATCTTATCTTGTGCAACGTATGAGTGTAGGTACAAGTAGAGTAGAATAAATAAGATGAATATCAATCTAAAGTAATAGTCAAGGTTTCGAACAAGATGACTTTTATTAAACTTAAGAGTCAACATAAGGATATTTAAGAAATCATAGATTCCCCCTTAAATGTTTATTCCCTTAGTGTTACCCTCAACTTTATCAGCTTCCTCATCGGGTTGTTTGGTCATCTTGTCTGACCTTGTATACCTGTCTGTTGAGCGAGTAGACGAGTGCTTTGTTTCAGTGGTCTTGTCTCCTTATTTCTTTGATGTACCTGTCTGGTTAGTACGCAACTATAGGCAAGTAGGGTCTAGATCAATTAGTCCTAGACTAATGCATAATTCACGAAAACGAGCCTCAGGTAATGGTTTTGTGAAAATATCAGCTCTTTGAAAATCAGTATGAATCTTTTCCATGCGAATATCCTTCTTTTCATGTTCGTCTGGATCCATCCTGTATGTAGGTAGCATCGGTACTCCAGTAGACTTTGTTGGGATATGAATCCTAGAACAAGTCCTAAATGATGATAAAAGATAAGATGAAGTTTTGATAAGCCAAAAGTAGTTTGAATATTTTCTAAGTGTTGACCGATCTAGTCTAGTTAAGGAGAAGTCATCTTGTACAGACCAGTACAGTTAACACAAGATAAGTATTGTCAAGTTAACAAAAGATAAGTACGAATTATAAGTACTGTTCATATTAATTGTTTAGGTTGTTATTGAGCTATGTTAAACATTGTATAGAAGCTCATGATTTTCATATGTAATAGATATATTCATTGTATAGATTCTAAGTTGACTAAGCTGTGTTATAAAGCTTAAAGTAATGTAATAGTCTTGTTAGGATTAGATTATTTGTTACTAAGTCTACTACTGAAGAAGACCGCAAAAGCAGAAGAAGAAGTCTACTACACAAGACAGGTGCGACGGTCAAGACAAGACAAGTCAACATAATAAAGCTGAAGTTAGTTATTCAAACGCGTTGGAAGATAAGGATTGAAGAGTTAGTTAGAAATAACTAATTAACAATAAACGCGTGGAAGGATAAGCTTAACAAGTTATCAAGTTAGTTTTCAAGAAAAGTTGGTTACAACTGAAAGTTCTTGAATTCAGAAGTCTATAAATACCTTGGTGTATTCAACGATTGAAGACTACTGATACTACTGCATACTGAAACGTTATTGAAGAATTCAAAGAAGCAAACACTCTCAGAGTTATTTTGAAGTTCATAAAGCAAGTCAGAAGATAAGTGAAGACTGAAGAAGACTGCTACTGAATAAGTTTTTAGATTTACTATTTTCAAGTTGCTAGATACTTGTAAATCTCTAGTAAGATCGAAGATATACTTGGTAGTATATTCGAGAAGATCTAAGTCTTATTTCTTGGGACTTAAAATTACAAGAACACACATATTACTCCATTGGACGAGTTAATAGAAACATCACAACTGGGTTTGTGAGAGTGGACGTAGACAAGTTGTCGAACCACTATAAAATCGTTGTGTGTTGTTTACTTTACTGTTGTGTTTGTGTGATTAATTGATTAACTGTTTAATTGGTTTAATTGCATAATCTACACTAGACTAGTTGAGTATATATAGAACAGAGTTCTCGAATAAGAAGTTGAGTATAAACTTGAATTGGGCTCATTGATATATTCTGATTTCCGCATTGTACTTTGATATATCGAAAGAATTTTGAAAAGTCTATTCACCCCCCTCTAGACATTTTCACTAGCTTACTCGATATTAAACTCAACTTTGGGGACCTACAAGTGGTATCAGAACAGTAGTTTACGAATTGCTGTTTCTTGATAACCGACTTAAGAGTTAGGGTGAAGTCTTGGTCCGTGATTGTATTTGCTTACGTGTTCTTGATCAATATTCTTGGCATATTCGTTTCTTGTTCCCTTTTCTTGACCTATCTGATTCTTGATCATAAAACTGATTAGCACTGATCTACTTGCTAAACATGTCTCTTGAAATCAGCGCTAACAAGTTACCCAAGTTCCAAGTTCAGGACTACGACTATTGGAAGCTGCGGATGGAAGCAATTTTTAGCTCCACGCACGACCTAATGATCTCTGTTGTCACCGAGGGTCCGATCGTGACAATGATCCCAAATACTGTTGCCCTCGACAAAGACAAACCAGTTGGTACTCTCGTCAAGAAACCCATGTCAGATCTAACCTCAGAAGAAATGCGTCAAAATAATTTGGATAGCTTGGCGAAGAATTACATCTTACACACTCTTCCTAACGAGTATCTAGGAAAAGTGTTAAAATGTAAAACTGCCAAAGAGATGTGGGATATATTAGCTATCATTTGTTAAGGGACTACCCTGATCAAAGAGAGCAAATTATCCACTGCTATCCAAAGATTTGAATCATTTCGAATGAAAGCTGGTGAAACTAACGACCAACTGGATACTCGTTTTACTAAGATTATGAATGACTTGGAAGTTCTTGGTAAATCATATACACCTCGTGAGATCAATCTTAGGATTCTTAAAAGCCTTGATAGTCGATGGAATATGGTAAAGATGCTTGTTAAGAATACCCAAAACATAGATGCATGGACTGCAGAGACCATGTTTCAAACTCTAAAGGCTCATGAGTTTGATTTAGACGAAGATGAACCATTAGCCAGTAGTGATAAGGAACATGTTGTATCTAAGAACGTTGCCTTTAAGTCTAGTTCGTCTAAATCCTCTAAGGTAGACAGATCGAAATCTAAGACTAGGTCTGCTTCTGTGAAAGACGAGTTAGATACTGATCTTAGTCTGAAGGATCAGGAAATCCTCTAAGGTAGACAGATCGAAATCTAAGACTAGGTCTGCTTCTGTGAAAGACGAGTTAGATACTGATCTTAGTCTGAAGGATCAGGTGAACCTCATGGTTAGGAAGTTTGATAGGCTGAATAAACGTTTCGGTAGATATAAGAAGTTCTATAGAGATTATAGAGGGTCTGCCTCTAAGAACTCGTCTGAGACCAGACGAGACCGAAACTCGTCCGAAAGGAGAGACGAAGTCTCGAAAGGTAATAGGCGAGATATAGAGTCTGATGATAGGAAGATTCAGCGTTCTGATAGACGTGATAAGCGTAGGGATAAATCTCTTATTAAAAAGGCTACTAATGATCTCTTGTGCTATAACTGTGAGAAACCAGGTCACTACATTTATGAATGTCCAGACCTGAGCACCGACGATCGAGAAGAACGCAAAGCACGAAGGGAAAGAAGATACAACCGTGGCAAGAAGGCAATGATGGCCAATGATGACTCTGATTCTGATTCAGACGAGTTGCCATCGTCCTCATCTAGCTACCCGTCCGATCCAGATCACGATGAAGCTTTCATAGTAGATGATGGCCTATGCTGCATGGCTAAAATCGATCAAGAGGTATCATCTGCTACGTCTTTTCAATCATGTGATGATTCAGATACTGATGAAAGAGATACTACCAGTAGTGAAGTAGGGAGTAGTCTTCATTACTCTACTAGTGCTGTTGAAGACGACCTCCTACTTGCTAATCAGGCATTCATTGAAGCCAGTGACAAAAACATCGCCTTAAAATAAGAAATCATTGATCTTAAGGAAGCCCAGTCTAAAGTAGATCCTAATGTAACAGTCCTAAATGAACGCTTGACTGAAGAGTTAAGGCAACTCCAAGAAAAGTGTGCATTGACAGACAGGTTATATCAAGACCTACTTAAGACACATGCAACTGAGAGAAATGAGTTCAATGTTTTAAAGAGCAAGTGCAAAAAGCTTTAAGAACGTAATAAGTTCTTAGAGACCGAGGTTGTCGCACTAGATCTCAAACTTACTGACCTGGTTAACTCTTCTAAGATTAACCTAGAATTGTCAGATAGGTACAAAGATCCAGCTGACAAGACAGGTATAGGTGCTGAGTCATCTAGCTCGTCGACTCGAGTCATTAAGAACCATACTACTAATAACTCAAGACTTTTGCCAAATGATAAAGGAAAAGGACCAATGATATACGATATTGGAACTCCGTCTAAAGGCACTGTACCTAAACAGACTCGAGTTAACATTCTGACTACCAAGGGAGGTATGAAGAATGTTAACAACAAGCCTGTTCCGTTTAGAACTAGTCAACAAAGGACCACTAATCGTGGACGACCCAACCAGGTCAGATACGAGGATTGGTATCCTGAGGAGACAAGTTCTAGACAGGTACAGACTAGACGACAAGAGCCTAGACCTCCTTTCATAAGGCAGTCTCAGCTCTACTCGTCTAGGTCTAGACAGGTTGCTCCAAAATATCGTACACAACCTGTCCTATATCCTCCACCTTTGTCATATGATATCATAAGTGAGGAAAGACTCAAACGCGTATATAAACCGTATGGACCTAATGCATACAAGCCCTATTCTGACTATCATAGACCAGCGCCTGCTCAAGTAGAGATTAAGTCGAAAGGCTATCTCAAACGAGTAGACCAGAAATCGAATGATAGGCCAGATAAGGACAACAAGGTCTTATTTTGTAACAAATTTGGCAGGAAGCTTAAGAGATCAAACTTGTTCAAGACTCCAATGTACATTTGGATTCCTTTGAACTCGACTAACCCCCCAGGACCCCAATAAACTAGTGGGTACCTAAATTATTGAATATCTTCATTGCAGGGTCGACTTGACCTGTATAAGAAGGGTGGTTCAGTTGGAGAAACTTGGTACATAGACAGTGGGTGTTCTCACCACATGACTGGTACCAAGGCTCTTCTTTCTAACTACCATGAGCAAGAAGGACCAAAAGTTATCTTTGGAGATAGCTCTATGGCAATCACGAAAGGATTCAGATACATCAGGAATGGAGACGTAGAGATTCACGATGTCTCATATGTAGAAGGTTTGAAGTATAATTTGTTATATGTCTCTCAATTTTGTGACAGGGGCTATAAAGTCTACTTCAAAAGCACCAAATGCGAAATATGGGATAAAAGAACTCACACAATCCTACTAGTCGGAGTAAGGCAAGGCAGTGTCTACACTGTGAATTGGAATAGCTGACCTAGGGATGCTTGCCTTCTTACTAAAAGTCCTAAAGAAATCAGTTGGCTATGGCACAGACGCCTATGTCATATGAACTTTAATATAATTAACAAGATCGCAAGAAACTACCTTGTTGAAGGTATCCCTAATGAAATCTATTACAAATCATAAGTGTGTGACTCGTGCCAAAAAGGTAAACAGGTAAAGGTTTCGTTTAAGTCAATTCCTACTCTCTCAACAAGTAGAGTCCTAGAACTACTACATATGGATCTTCATGGTCCGATAACTCCTCCAACCTTGAATGGTAGAAGGTACACACTTGTTGTTGTAGATGACTATTCTAAGTTTACTTGGGTAGTCTTCCTACACAAGAAGAGTGATACACAAACTCTCCTACCTGATCTGTTGAAGAAGTTACAAGTTGAGAAGAACCAGTCTATTGTCAAGATTCGTAGTGACAAGGGAACTGAGTTCATTAATTGCTATATCAAAGATTTTTGTGCTACATGTGGTATCCAGCACCTTACTAGTGCAGCTAGGACGCCACAACAAAACGGTGTAGCAGAAAGAAGGAATCGAACTCTCAAAGAAGCCTGTAGAACCATGATAGCCGAGTACAACACACGTTAGGCAAGTTGAATGTTAGACTTCTCGATTCCGTAAGGTGTCTCCTATATTCTAAGTAAACTTCTCGATTCCGTAACTGAATACCAAAAGGCCTGTTGGGATATAAATTCACCCTAAGCCCCACTTGATGTTAGAATAGTTTTGATGGCCAAAACACTTAGAGTTTATAAATGTAATAGGATCAGCTGACTTGTATAGAACAGCTTAGACTAGTCTTGTGTGATCAACTGTATTGATAGCAGCTGATCAGCACAGTCCTGGCTTACATGCCTATCCTCAAGATGAGAAGAGTAGAAGACATGAAGACTAGAAGATCCTTGAAGACCAGATATGTTAAGGTGCTTGTATACCTACTTATCTGATGGAGTCCCAGATTGAAGATGGCCTAAAGCAGTACAAAGAATTTCCAGATCAGAAGAGTAGCACTCGTCTGATATCAGAAGACAGAAGACCTAAGGCCAGAAGAGTAGTCAGAAGACTAGAAGTACAGATCAGAAGACTATGTGTTCTGATAAGGACTCGGCTGATTCCCAAGTCATCTTGCAATTCAAACGAAGACATACCTTATTTAGAAGATTGACATGATCCCAGGATTGAAGCAATCAAGCAGCTGGAATCAAGGAATCAAGCTATTATGGGAAGATTGCTCAAACGGCTAGTCAACTCCAACGGCTAGTTGCACCCAATCTCCATTATAAATACAAGAGGATGAGGAATCACTAAAAAGAAGCAACAAGAGAGAATTCACAAGCTAAGCAAGCAATCAAGCAAAAAGCCACATTGTTCTAAGAGTTCTCCAAGAGCCAGAAATTCATTAGATTATCCATAGCTCTTAAGTGCTTCCTATCCAACCCCTAAGAACCTGAAACCTGTTCATATTGTATATCAATTGTTTTAGGCATAGTGGTTAAGCAAATTATAAGCTTGAACCATTAGTTGGATACATCTCAAAAACCCCAAACCCTCACCGAAAGGTTAAAGTTTTTGAAACCCCCAAAAGTCCAAGTGCTTACAATCACTTGTGGAGACCGTAGCTGTTAGGACGGCTCAGATCTCAAAGTCCTAACCTTGGGACTATAAAGGTCAAGACCCTTGTAATTTGTGGAAATTAAAGGGATTAAACATCACGTTAGGACGTGAGAGTGGACGTAGGATCGTATATCCGAACCACTATAAATCCGGTGTTATTTACTTTCTGCACTTTACATTTCTGCTTGTACATTCATTATTATATAGTGCATACTGTGATTTCAACACTCTTCAAAACAAGGCCATAACTTTCAAACCAGCATCAGCTGAGTAGTTTCAATAAGTAAAACAAGTTAAAAGAACGAGTCTAAACCAGGGCCACCATAATTCCGCATATAACCTCTTCAGTCAGATCACTATAGTCATCTGGACCAGCAGACTTGCAGTCCAGTTGACATAGCAATCAGAAGAGGTTCTCAACTCTGTTTGAAAAAGTTTTAAAGTCTATTCACCCCTCCCCTCTAGACTTTAATCCATTCACTACTCGTTCAGGGACCAACAAGTGGTATCAGAGCAGTGGTTCTAACGGACTACTGTCTCTAGATTATCAGAAGACTTGAGGGAGTCTTTCTGTAGTCCTCTTGAACAGATCTTTTGAAAAAAAAAAAAAAAAAAAAAAAAACTTGTTTTTGAAAACTCATACAGCATGAGTGCTAACATGCGAAAGTTGCCTAAGTTTTCAGTTGAGGATTATGACTACTGGAAGATCAGGATGAGGAAGAATCTCACATCTGTCCACTACAAGATGTGGTCTGTAATCACTGAAGGCCCAATCACCATCATGACAGTCAACACTGCAAATGGTGATCCAGAAGTCCCAGTTGGAGAACTGGTTCCCAAGCCCATGAAGGATCTCACACCAGAAGAGATGAAGCAATCAAACCTTGATAGCATTGCTCAAGATTACATAATGCAAACTCTTCCAAATGAGTACATTGCAAAGGTAATCCATTGTGAGTCAGCCAGAGAGATGTGGGAGGCATTGGCACTTCTTTGTGAAGGAACTGAGCTGATCAAAGAATCCAAGTTGTCTACAGCAGTCAAGAAGTTCGAACACTTCAAGATGCAACCAGAAGAGTCTATTGATCAACTAGATAATAGATTTACCAAGATCATCAATGAGATAGAATCTCTGGGCAAGAAGTACACAAATAGAGAGAAAAATCTAAAGATCTTAGATTCTCTAACCAAGAAATGGAGACTCAAGAAGACCATCATCAAGGATACTCAAGATATCAAGAAGTGGTCTGCTCAAACTCTATTTCAGAACCTAAAAGCCCATGAATATGATCTGGAAAGAGAAGAGAACTCAGGAAGTGATGAGCCAACTGCAACCCCATCTACCTCCAAGACTGTAGCCTTCAAGGCAGCCAATACAAAAGCTGCAAGCACCTCATCTGGCAAGACCTCTCTGAAAACAGAAGATTTTGAAGGATCAGACATGAGTCTGAAGGAGCAAATGGCTCTTATGATCAAGAGATTTGAAAGGTTGAACACTCAAAACAGCAAATATAGAAGATTCTATAGAAATTTCAAAGATAAAAGAGCAAGTTCACCCTCTAGAGGCTCCAGAGATAGAACACCAGAAAGACATCCTAGAAAGGATGTGGAGTCATCTGACAGCCGAGGATCCAGAAGAAGAGATGCCACTCCTCCAAGGAAAAGCAACTCAAATCAGAAACCTGGATCATGCTTCAACTGTCGCAAACCAGGACACTATGTCTATGAATGTCCTGAGCTAGAGTTGGATGACAAAGAAGAAAGAAGGCCAAGAAGAACTTCAGACAAGAAAGCTATGGTGACTGAAGAATCTGAATATCAAAGTGATGAACTCCCTACATCACCAGACTATCAAATCTTCTCAGATGATTCAGACGACCTAGCTATGATGGCCATTGGTGAAAATGAGGTAAATTCCTATGCTACTATTTTCCATTCACCTATTTTTTCACAATCAGATGACATAGACTCATCTGAAGGCGAATCAGAAGACACCTATTACCAATCTTTAAGAAAGGTAAAAGGTGATCTAGATATTGCCACTAGAGCTTTCATAGAAGTGGAAGAGGAGAACAAGGGTCTAAGGAAAGAAATTGCAAAGTTGACAAAGACTAAGTTTGACAACACCCCTGAGTTGGTCACGATGAATGAAAGACTGACCAGAGAAGTGGAACTCCTTAGGGAAGAAAATGCCACAATAACTCAGTTGTATGAGGGGATGTTAGAAACCCAGGCTTTGGAAACTAAGGAATTTCATTCACTACAATCCAAGTTTGATGATCTCTTCCAGGCACACAAGCTCTTAGAAAAGGAGAAGGAATGCCTAAATCAAAAGATATCAGAGTTCAATAAAGCTTCGACTACTATTGAAAGTATCTCTGAATATTATAGATCAAATGGCAATAAGATGGGTTTTGGATATGAACTCAACCCATCTACATCCTCTCCAGCTGGGGGTAGTACACCTAACAAGTGCACTACTCAGACACATGAAAAGGGTGAGTGTTCTAAACACAATGAACCTAATATGAACCAAAAGACACCTGTACCAGCTAAGGCCAACTATCCCAAAACCAAAAATGGTAAAGGGAAAGCTAACCCCAAGCCTGTACAGAGGAACAGCAAACAGCCTAGACCATCTCGACTGAGACAGTCTCAGCTGTATGCTGCTCCAGCCAAGAAGAAGAAGACTTCTTCAAACAAATCTGTTCTCTTTGCACCCCCTATCTCTTATGATATTGTGAGAACAGAAGAGTATGGTACATATAATCGTGTGCATCGACCAGCTAATGCACCCAGGCCGAATGTAACTAGTCAAAAGATCTTATATGTACACTCCTATAAAGGGAAACCATTTGACTATTACTTAGCTGACACAAAGAACAGATCAGATCAGTCCAAGGTGCTGACTGGTAAGATTTGGTTCTGTGATGCCCGAGGGAAACAACTCAAGTGTTCAAGGTTATTCAAAAGACCAATGTATACATGGGTTCCCAAGGGTAGTACTAACACCCAAGGACCCAAGAAAAAAATGGGTACCTAAGACTTAACTTCCTTGCAGGAAAGGAGGGACCTATACAGAAGAGAAGGTCTAGCAGGAGAAACATGGTACATAGATAGTGGATGCTCAACTCACATGACAGGAACCAAAGCCCTGCTGACCAACTACATAGAGAAGAAAGGTCCAAAAGTCTTCTTTGGTGATAACGCGCACGGTAGCACAAAAGGATATGGCACCCTTAAAAATGGTGACATTGAGGTACATGATGTATCATATGTAGAAGGTCTTAAGTTTAATTTATTATCTGTTTCTCACTTTTGTGACACTGGTTACTCAGTCAAATTCTCTAAAGATGAGTGTCTCATAAGTGATAAGAGAACAAAACAAAACCTTCTAACAGGATCTAGAAAGGGAAGTATGTATCTTGCAAATTGGAACAGCTGTCCTAAGGATACATGCTTGCTTGTGAAGAGCCCTAAAGATGTCAGCTGGCTATGGCACAAACGTCTTAGCCATCTGAACTTTAAGACTATGAACAAGTTAGCAAGGGAATCCTTAGTTGATGGTCTGCCTAATGAACTCTACTGTAAAGATCAGGTTTGTGATGCATGTCAACAAGGAAAGCAAACAAAGGTCTCCTTCAAGACCAAGAAGACAGCATCAACCAGCAGAGTTCTTGAATTGCTTCACATGGATCTCTTTGGACCAATCACTCCAACCACTTTAACAGGGAGGAAGTACACTCTTATTGTTGTAGATGATTATTCCAAGTTTACTTGGGTTATCTTCCTATACAAGAAGAGTGAAACACAGCAGAAGCTCCCTGAACTATTAAAGAGGATCCAAGTAGAGAAAGGAGAACCAATCGTGAAAATTAGAAGTGACAAAGGCACTGAATTCATTAACTCTTATATAATTGCCTATTGTACTTCTAATGGTATTCAGCATGAGACAAGTGCAGCAAGAACACCACAACAGAATGGTGTAGCTGAAAGAAGAGTCAGAACACTCAAAGAAGCTGCCAGAACACTCCTTGCTGAATTCTCCACTCCCAAGAAGCTGTGGGCAGAAGCCATCAACACAGCTTGTCACACTCAAAACAGGTCAGGTATTCATAAAATACATGAGAAAACCCCATATGAACTGTGGAAAGGAAGAAAACCTAGAGTATCTTACTTTCATATATTTGGTTGTAGGTGTTTCATTCACAACAATGGGAAGAGTAAGTTGAATGCTTTTGATGCCAAAGCAGATGAGGGGATATTTTTAGGATACTCCTCAACTAGCAAAGCATTTAGAGTACTCAACAAACGAACCCTTCTTGTGGAAGAAACACCTCATGTTGTTTTTGATGAATCTTGTGAAAAGAATGCAGTAGAAACAAACTCAGCTGCAGATCAGATGAGACATCTAGTGATCAAGTCCAAACCAGATGAGTTCATTGAAGTCAATGAACCTTTCCCTGAAGAACCAGAGGAAGACAAGCCTCATAGACCTGTCACTAGATCTCAAACTCAAGCAGGACAAGCTGACCAGAATCAAGATGCACCAATCCCAAATGCCAGGGGGAATGATCTCTTTGACACTCAAGATACAGATGATGATCGACCTAATCAAGTCAACTCTCCTGATAGCACTAGATCAGATGAGGATCCAAACTCATCCAATGCAGATACTCCAGTGAGGCGTACATGGAGGAACAACCATCCATCAAACCTCATCTTAGGAGGAGCAGAATCAGGTGTCAAGACCAGAAGACAACTGATTCAGAATTCCCAATCATCTATGTTCTGCTGGTGTGCTTTCCTGTCCAACATTGAACCAGCTGACATAGAAGAAGCAATGACAGATGGCAATTGGATCACTGCTATGCAAGAAGAACTAAACCAATTCGAAAGAAATGAAGTCTGGGAATTGGTAGATCGTCCTGAAAACCACAATGTAGTAGGAACAAAGTGGGTATTCAAGAACAAGAAGGACGAAAATGATGTGATAACTAGAAATAAGGCAAGGCTAGTTGCAAAAGGATATTCACAATCTGAAGGGATTGACTATGATGAAACTTTTGCTCCAGTAGCCAGATTAGAAGCCATTCGACTGTTTCTAGCTTATGCATCATATATGGGCTTCAAGGTATATCAAATGGACGTCAAGAGTGCTTTCCTAAATGGTATTCTGGTAGAAGAAGTATATGTAGAGCAGCCTCCAGGATTTGAAAAAGGTGATCAAGTATATCGACTGAAGAAGGCTCTCTATGGTCTAAAACAAGCCCCTAGAGCTTGGTATGACACATTGTCACAATTCCTACTTGACAATGGATATACAAAAGGCAAAGTTGATAGAACTCTTTTCAGAATACAAGAAGGAGAAGACATTCTAATGGTACAAATATATGTAGATGACATTATATTTGGATCACCCAATCAAGAGATGTGCAAAAAGTTCTCTGAACTTATGCAAGGAAAGTTTGAAATGAGCATGATGGGTGAGATGAATTACTTCCTAGGACTTCAAGTCAAGCAGAGTCCAGAAGGTATCTTCATCAACCAGTCCAAGTATACCAAGAATCTACTAGAAAGATTCAAAGCTCTACAAAGCAAGACTGCAAGGATTCCAATGATGACATCTTTCAAAATGGAACCAGATGAGTCTGGAAAGGCAGTTGATCAAGCTGAATATAGAGCACTGATTGGATCTCTACTATATCTTACAGCTAGCAGACCAGACATAACATTTGCTGTAGGAGTATGTGCTAGGTTTCAAGCAAACCCAAAGCAAAGTCATCTAGAAGCAGCAAGGAAGATTCTCAAGTACCTAAAAGGAACAGTCAACCTAGGACTATGGTACCCTGCTGATGACAATCTAGAATTGAGTGGCTATTCTGACTCAGACTATGGAGGATGCAGAATTGATAGGAAATCCACATCTGGAACCTGTCAATTTCTAGGCAACAAGCTGATATCATGGTTCTCTAAGAAGCAAACCTCAGTTGCAACCTCCACCACTGAAGCAGAATACATGGCAGCTGGTAGTTGTTGGAGTCAGCTGCTCTGGCTAGTTCAACAACTCAAGGATTACAAGGTAGAGGCAAGAGAAGTCCCTATTTATTGTGATAGCAGCAGCGCCATTGCCATCACCCAAAACCCAGTCCTCCACACAAGGTGCAAGCATGTCGACATTCGACACCACTTCATAAGAGATCACCTTGAAAAGAAGGACATCAAGATGGAGAAAATTCACACAGATATCCAAAGAGCAGACATCTTGACTAAGCCCCTAGCTGAAGAAAGGTTCAAGACCCTATGTTACAGCTTAGGACTCCTGGACCCAAGCACATGAAGAAGGAAAGATCAGCTGAAAACCTCAGCTGAT
Organism: Galeopsis tetrahit; assembly: GCA_963675135.1. Taxonomy (NCBI): domain Eukaryota; kingdom Viridiplantae; phylum Streptophyta; class Magnoliopsida; order Lamiales; family Lamiaceae; genus Galeopsis; species Galeopsis tetrahit. Next base: position 28,754,130 of record OY776129.1, on the reverse strand, counting down.
CCAAGTGCAGCAGACTAGGAGGATCAGATGAGGTGAATAGACACCCTCATCTTCAGGTAAGTTCTTTCCCAATGAAGACAAATAAAGCTGAGGGAAAACTTAGAGTCATCTAATCAAGGGGGAATCAATGATACCTTAAGCATCCTTGATGAAATACTCCAAAATCTGCACTGCATACCATATATATATATATGTACAGCAGACTTGAACAAAGTTATCTGATTTCTTTACTTTAAGCAATGTATACTATGTATAATAATAAACTATTCTTCATAAAATACTTTATTTATATACATACATACAGTATACGATTGAGTTATACTTGGTTGGATTAATACACCATCCTCACCGACTCAACAGTATGCATGCACTGTACGGATTTCAAATAACTCTTGTTCAAAAATTTATAATTTCTGCATTCCATAAGATAAAGTCTGAATATCTTTAAATGTGAACCCTTAGATCAAGAATCTCATTGTTGATCTTAAGAAGTAACTTTTCAGAAATTCAGACCTATCAACTCTATAGTTTTGTCATCTTTCACTCCACTACCTCATTTCTACCCCTATAAAAGGAGGAAGTTATGAGAACACCTAAGAACATAAATCACTAACTATTATCTTTGTTTCAGGTATGGAGATATTCGAAAGAAGAGATGGAATGGAGATCATCCTTCAACCAAGGTCTTGGGTGAAGGAGATGAAGATTTGTCCAGAAGATGAAGATGATGCAGATCAACATATTTGGCCTACTCAACATGAGTATGCCTGTGAAAGCTAAAGGAAGAAGAGACGTCCTTGTTGAAAGCTAAAGGAGGAAGAGATGCAGAGGACAAGGCTACTGTGTCTAAACAGAACATGAAGGCTGAGTCCACGACCCCCTCTTCGACTCCATTGAAGCCTCTTCCAATCTTCCTTCTCCTACCAGAGAAGCGAAGAAACTCAAAAAGGACACATTAGATGCTTCAACCCATCTGATGATGAGGAACATCAGATGAGATGGACGATTGAGCTGGAAGATCATAGAGCTGAAGGATCCATCATACAGGTTGGATCATCACAGCAAGGATCCATCAAACCAGGTTGGATCACCACTCACAATAAAGCTGGAAGATTCATCATCCAGGCTGTATCATCACAGCAACGACGAAGGATCCACCAAGACAGGTTGAACCTTCAAAATCCAGAAGATTTACTCAGCAAATCTCAATCCTCTACTCAGCTGATCAGAAGACCTACTCAGCTGACCAGAAGACTTCAAAGAGAAATCAGCAGACCTTTTCAGGAAAACAGAAAACTTCACTCTGCTGATCAAATCACCTCAAATTAGAGTATAATGACTAGCTTTGATCATGTAATTCATTCTAGATTACTCCTGAATGTAATTAAACAAATTGGCCTATATAAGGAATGCAATTCTCTTATAAAAAACGGCCTTGATGATCAATTCTTGCCACAAAATTAGTCACAACGGCTATTTTTGGTAATGATGTCATTAATACTCAAATACCAAATTGCCAGCAAATCAACTGTTGCCACATGGCAAATTCAGCCGGCAAATTTAAAGAAAAGGCCCAAAATCAGAGAAGGAAAATCTTGGGCTCTACTCCACAATTAAATCCAAATCTGACCGTTAGATCAAGATTTGTTGGAGTATATATACACACCCTTAAACCTCTCCCAAACCCTTTCGCTCACAATACATTTTTTTTACTCTCAATACTCTCTCTCTCGTCTTGCAAATTTCTTTCAAGCTCTCAAAACCTAACACTCAGACATTACTATGGCAATCATTGAGATTTACGACGAGAAGACCAAGAGCACTGGCACCTTGGATGCTGCAAAGTGGTCCAAGGAAGGGAAGATGTTCACTGAGAATGCTCTGTTTTTCAAAGGCAAACACACAGCTGCAAACAAGGAAATCCTTCTCCGTTGCATCAACCTCAACCTTCAAGATTTTCTGGAAGCAGCACCCACCAATGTTTATGAACAAGATGTGCTGGCTTTCTATGCAAACGCTGTGATGAAGGGATCTTATGTGGAAAGTGTCATGGGTGGACACAGGGTCAAGGTATCAAGAGAAATCCTTCAGGAACTTTTCGGTTTACCAAAGGGGAAGATCAATATCTCCAACTATATTATGGGTAAGGAGAAAGAGTACATGGAGATGTTCACTGATGGGAGAGTCAAGGCTGCTAATGCCTCTGGACTCAAGAAATCCCAACTAGAACCTAAGTTCCAAACCCTAATGGATATAGCAGGCAAGATGTTGCTAGGTAACACATTCAGTCATGATGCTGTTACTACTCTAAAGGTTAGAGTTATGGCTGCAATCTGGGATCAGATTGATGGGGACTGGCAAGGGCTTTTCCTGGACAGAATTGCTCTTGAAGCCAAGAAGGTGACTTTGGACCTTCAATCAAAAGAATGGAAGGTGACCTCTACTGTCAGCTTTGTCAATAAGCTGAGTATCATCCTTCCAGAAGTACTCCCAAGAAAATACAAGATGGGACCTCACAAGCCCTTCCACATCTCCAAGTATTATTTAAGGAAGGAAGCTCTTGCTGAGGCAGCAAGGTTGAAAGAAGAGAGGAAGAAGCTGTTAGCTGAAGCATCATCCAAAGATGCAGTTGAAGAGGCAGAAGAGTCCACTCATGACTCTGCTGCAGAAGAAGAAGAGGAGCCATCCAAAGAAGAGGCTCAAAAGAAGGCTGTTGAGGATGATGATGATAATCAGACCTTAGCACAACGAAGATATCTGATCAGATCAGGGCTCATCTCTCCATCTGATTCAGATGTCACCCCCACTGCCTCTCCCTTGAAAAAGGCAGGTACTTCTAATCCTTCTCTCTCTTTCACACCTTCTAAGCTATCAAAGGGTCAGAAGAGAAAGAAGAACAATTCTTCTTTCACAAAGAAAGGCAAGAAATCCAGGCTTCCTACTCCAATGAGCTTAGCCCCTATTTCTTCCTTCAACCCTTCTGATGAGTCCAACCCATCTGAGCCCCTAAACACTGATAGCCAAATCCCTGCTGATACTCACACAGCAGAGGAACAAGCCCAGCCTAACCCTGCTGATGTTCAAACAGCAGACAGCCAACCTCAAACCACTCCCACACACCCTGCAGATGATCAAACTCAGATGATATACTCAATTCTTGCTGATATTCAAACAGCAGATGCCCAAGATCATCAAGCTCAACCATCTACCAATCTTCAAGTAGAAACTGAACCAAACCAGCAGACTCAAAACCCTGCTGATGAACAAACCACTGAAGAACATATCACTTCCCATATCCCTGCTGATACTCACACAGCAGAGGAAACTCCCCAATATCCTATCCTCTCTGCTCCAGAAGACTTAGCAACAGCAGCCATGGATGAAGCTGGCCCCTCTCAACCTCAATTCAGAATGGTGCACTACCCCATGTGTACAACAGAGAAGATAATGAGGATGAAGATAGCCAACCTGCTCAAGTCCATTGTCCCTGGAGTTGATGAGAATTCAATCCAGTTTGAACAAGTGCTTAGGATATGCACTTGGATTGAGCTCAGAAGAGATGATGTGGATGACCTTCTTGAGGTCATGGAAGGAATGGGAGGAAAGGAAAACTTCCTCGACTGGGAGATGGAGCAAAAGGAAGTTGCTCAAGTTCGATCCTTTGCTCCACTGCTATCAGATGAGGCACTAACTGCAGTATGCAACCGGATTCTAGGAGTCTCCACTGCTGATGTCCCTATCCCAGTAGGCTCATCGGATCAGCAGACAGCTGAACAAGCAAAGATGAAGGAATCAGCTGCACCAGCCTTAGTGGAAGACTCAGCTGCTCCAGCTGACAAAGAAGAGATTGCAAGAGAAGTAGTCAGAATACCAGCTCACTTCAGGGACCAACATGTGGTATCAGACGAACTGACTCACTTCATTGCCAATTAAGAGGATCCAGACAGATGTATACTGACTCATCTGAAGAAGGCCACTACCTGTTTCCTCAATGAGGAGTATCTATCCGCCGAAGAAAGAGGCAAAGCCATAATTGTTCATACACAGCCTCAAGGTACACCCTCCTCTTCTATCCCTTCTGTTGACCATACAGCAGACATCTGCTCCCAGGTCAAAGCTGCAATAGACTTGCACTTCGAGAAAGGTTTAGGCATGCAGCTAGGAAGATATGTTGAGAAAGCTGCAAGGGAACAGAAGACTCGCCTTCATGACCAAATTATTGACATTGAAGACAAGTTTGGTGAAGCACTTCATCAGCAGATAGGAGAATACTTAAGCACCTATCATAAGATGTCAGCTGACACCTCCAAAAAGTTTGCTGATCTTTACACTGATGAGATGCACCGCATGGAGACCACTTACAAGACGAGAATAGAGGATGCTGAAGCAAGAGCCACTGAAGGACAAGCTCTTCTTAAGACAGCTGCAGAGGAGAATGAGAAACTGCAGACTCAGCTGAAGAAGACAGCTGCCAAGATGGAAGCACTTGCAGAAAAACTCGAAGCTGCCTCCTCCACCAATTCTCTTTCTCATATCATGGAACACAGTATATCTCATATTACTGCTGTCAACAAGGTCAATGCCATGGCACTGAAACAGACTCTGAATGTGGAAATCTTGAATGCCATGAAGCCTTTTGCGGCTGCACTTGCTGAAGCCAAAAAGGGGGAAGATATGTTGATAAGAGCTCTTGAGAAATCTACTGCACAACAAGCTGTAATGGTAGTATCTCAAGATGAGCTGAATGAGACCTTGAGTAGTTTAAAGAGCAAAATCAAGAACAGGCAAGAAAAAGGCAAAGGCAAAGAAATTGCTCAAGAAGACTCTCAAGAAGACACTCAAGCAACCACTCAAGCTCCTGCCAAGACTCTTCAGATCACTGCTCCTGAAGAACAAGCCCCTGAAAAGAGAATGACAAGGAAAAGAAAGGCAGAGGAGCAAGCTCAGACTGCTCAGACCAGCAAGAAATCAACTCCAGCAGAGCCTACTACAGAAGAGAAAGAGGCTCTAGAGGTGAAGAAAAAGAAGTTGCTTGAAGCTCAAGAGCTTAAGCAAAAGAAGCTGAATGATGCGAAGGCAGTCAAAGCCAAATTTGAAAGAAGAATTGCCAAACTCAGGAAAACAATGAAGGAAAGAGCAAAAGAAGACAGTGTCCTGGTGTTTAATAGCAATTATGTGGATTACTTAGCCCTTCCAGATGAGCTACCAAGATGGTATCCCCTAAAGAAGAAGTGGCAAATTCAACACCACATAGTAAGAAAATTTGGCCCTCTTCCAACTTATGAAGAAGAATTCTTCCAGTTCGATCAGTTCATGAACATTGAAGATACAGTGTTCTGGGAAGAAATTGTCAAGACAGCCAAAGGACTTGACAACTGCAGAATCTTATCTCCTGAAGAACCCAAATGGGATGCACCCCTTCTGGATTCAGGAAGAGTAAACATGATAGAAATCAAAAGGATTCTGTACAAGATCTATGAAGAAGAGAATGTTACAGACGTACAACACATGGAAGAAGTTAGAGCTCGTCTGTACCTTGCCTACCGCATTTGAAGATCAGAAGACCTGATGAAGACTACCTTTAGAAGTTTAAAGAAACTATTACTTGTAATCTGTAAAAGCTTTATATATATTCAAGTTATAGTCCTTTATGCTCACAAGACAAACTCTCATTGTCTTCATCAGATACTTCATTTTAGCATGTTATAAACTCTTATCTTATTTCATTAAGAGCACTTATCAAGTATAGTTTTGGCTTCATCAAAAAGGGGGAAATTGTTGGGATATAAATTCACCCTAAGCCCCACTTGATGTTAGAATAGTTTTGATGGCCAAAACACTTAGAGTTTATAAATGTAATAGGATCAGCTGACTTGTATAGAACAGCTTAGACTAGTCTTGTGTGATCAACTGTATTGATAGCAGCTGATCAGCACAGTCCTGGCTTACATGCCTATCCTCAAGATGAGAAGAGTAGAAGACATGAAGACTAGAAGATCCTTGAAGACCAGATATGTTAAGGTGCTTGTATACCTACTTATCTGATGGAGTCCCAGATTGAAGATGGCCTAAAGCAGTACAAAGAATTTCCAGATCAGAAGAGTAGCACTCGTCTGATATCAGAAGACAGAAGACCTAAGGCCAGAAGAGTAGTCAGAAGACTAGAAGTACAGATCAGAAGACTATGTGTTCTAATAAGGACTCGGCTGATTCCCAAGTCATCTTGCAATTCAAACGAAGACATACCTTATTTAGAAGATTGACATGATCCCAGGATTGAAGCAATCAAGCAGCTGGAATCAAGGAATCAAGCTATTATGGGAAGATTGCTCAAACGGCTAGTCAACTCCAACGGCTAGTTGCACCCAATCTCCATTATAAATACAAGAGGATGAGGAATCACTAAAAAGAAGCAACAAGAGAGAATTCACAAGCTAAGCAAGCAATCAAGCAAAAAGCCACATTGTTCTAAGAGTTCTCCAAGAGCCAGAAATTCATTAGATTATCCATAGCTCTTAAGTGCTTCCTATCCAACCCCTAAGAACCTGAAACCTGTTCATATTGTATATCAATTGTTTTAGGCATAGTGGTTAAGCAAATTATAAGCTTGAACCATTAGTTGGATACATCTCAAAAACCCCAAACCCTCACCGAAAGGTTAAAGTTTTTGAAACCCCCAAAAGTCCAAGTGCTTACAATCACTTGTGGAGACCGTAGCTGTTAGGACGGCTCAGATCTCAAAGTCCTAACCTTGGGACTATAAAGGTCAAGACCCTTGTAATTTGTGGAAATTAAAGGGATTAAACATCACGTTAGGACGTGAGAGTGGACGTAGGATCGTATATCCGAACCACTATAAATCCGGTGTTATTTACTTTCTGCACTTTACATTTCTGCTTGTACATTCATTATTATATAGTGCATACTGTGATTTCAACACTCTTCAAAACAAGGCCATAACTTTCAAACCAGCATCAGCTGAGTAGTTTCAATAAGTAAAACAAGTTAAAAGAACGAGTCTAAACCAGGGCCACCATAATTCCGCATATAACCTCTTCAGTCAGATCACTATAGTCATCTGGACCAGCAGACTTGCAGTCCAGTTGACATAGCAATCAGAAGAGGTTCTCAACTCTGTTTGAAAAAGTTTTAAAGTCTATTCACCCCTCCCCTCTAGACTTTAATCCATTCACTACTCGTTCAGGGACCAACAAGGCCCAACCGTTGGATCTAATCTTTCAATCTTGGCCATCGATTCGAAAATTTAGTTTTAACAAAACCCAACACTTACACACTACTCGCCCCACGTTTTTCTTAACTCTTCTATTCTCACACATTCAAAATTTTCGTGCGAATCCAAGCTATCTGTTCTTACTCAAGCTATTCACTATGTCGATCATCTCACTTTTCGATGTAAGGACTAACATGCAGGCCAGGTTTGACCTTGGCAAATACATCTCCGAAAGCAAGGTGCATGTGGAACCCTCTGTGTTTTTCAAGGGAAAACACACTGAAGGCAATCAAGAGATTCTGACAAAGTGCATTAGATGTGGGTTGAAACCCTACTCCGAGGCCTTTCCAGAAATTGTTTTGGAGCAAGAGGTGTTGGAATTTTATGCCAACGCCACCAGACGAGGAGACATAGTTGAATCATTTGTTGGAGAAAGTAGAGTGGAAATCACTTGTGAGGCTGTGTTCGAACAGTTGAAGCTGCCCATCGGATCGATTTATGTGGAAAATTACACCAACGGACAAGAAGTAAGATACCTTAGTATCTTTTGTGGCAAGAAATTAAGGTTGAATCCGGACGGAAAACTCCCAGCAGTCAAGAAGAAGGAGCTACTTGAGAAGTATAGAACACTCCTTGACATAGCTAGCAAGATGCTACTATGTGTTACTGGATCATATGACTCAGTCACCTTGCAGAAGGCAAGAATGATGGCTGCTATATACGATGGAATTACGGAAGGAAATTGGTTCAAGTTATTTGCCGACCGACTCATGTTTTTCGAGAGAAGTGTTCGCGTCGACACTGATACTGCTAATTGGGTGGTGTCCAATGTAGTAGGATTTGGAAATAAGCTAAGTATCTTGCTACCCCTCTTGTTGCCAAACAAGACGGAATGGAGCAAAGGGAAGCCATTCCATCCTTTGAAGTTCTATTTGAAGAAGGAAGCACTGAGGAAGCAAGTTGCTGCTAGACCGTCTTCCCCAAGGCAAGTCTACATTAATCCTCTGGATGCGATGCCCGAGGCCGCCTCGTCTAGTTCATCAAAAGACGAGTCGAATGATGAAGAATCCGAAGATGTGGCACAAGTTGAAACTAGTGCAGGAGACTCGGAGGAAACTCAATCCGATGAAGAGGCTGAAAAAGAAAAGGAGACAAGTGCTGATGCTCCTGAAATATATCGAGTTATGGTAGTCGAGTCGAGTCCTTCACCAGACAAGACGACTACGCAACAGGTTGGTTCTGCTTCTCAATCTATTTAAATTCCTCTCTCTCTCCCTCCTGTCCGAACCAAGGCCAGATCACATCGATCTCGTGCCAGACTTGCATCCTCATCCTCACAAGTGTTGGCAGCACAACCGCTGAGAGCCAACATAACCAAAGACACTACTATAATTGATACAACTGATACTCCTACAGTTGTCACACCAAACCTAGCCACCTTACAGCCCCCAGAAACCACAGTCCAAATTCTTTCCTTACCTTCAACAGAATATGTTGAACCCTCTATCCCATCTATTTCAGACACCTCTCTAGTTGCCACTGCAACAACTGAAGCAAGGACCCTACTTGCTCAGACCCCGTCTGAAACTAGATTTGAATCCCTAGTTTATTATCCTATGTGTTTAAGGGAGAAGAGGATCCGTTCGAAGATGAGCAAAAACTTGAAGAAACAGCTCTCGTCTATCGAGATAGACTATTCATCAGAGCAGTTTGAAAAGCTTCTTAGGATATGCACTTGGGTTGCATTGAAGAAGGCTCCTACAGAAGATCTGTTTGAAGTTATTATGGGAATGGGTGGAATCTCCAACTTTCAAGATTGGGAGATGGAACAGAAGGAGAACAGTGGAATTAAAGACCACTCGGAGTTGTTCCCAGCCCACACCCTCACTGCTCTTGTGAAGAGAATACTGGGTATTTCTGATGATCTATTGTGTTAAGGAGAAGTCATCTTGTACAGACCAGTAGAGTTCACACAAGATAAGTATTGTCAAGTTAACAAAAGACAAGTACGAATTATAAGTACTGTTCATATTAATTGTTTAGGTTGTTATTGAGCTATGTTAAACATTGTATAGAAGCTCATGATTTTCATATGTAATAGATATATTCATTGTATAGATTCTAAGTTGACTAAGCTGTGTTATAAAGCTTAAAGTAATGTAATAGTCTTGTTAGGATTAGATTAGTTGTTACTAAGTCTACTACTGAAGAATACCGCACAAGCAGAAGAAGAAGTCTACTACACAAGACAGGTGCGACCGTGAAGACAAGACAAATCAACATAATAAAGCTGAAGTTAGTTATTCAAACGCGTTGGAAGATAAGGATTGAAGAGTTAGTTAGAAATAACTAATTAACAATAAACGCGTGGAAGGATAAGCTTACCAAGTTATCAAGTTAGTTTTCAAGAAAAGTTGGTTACAACTGAAAGTTCTTGAATTCAGAAGTCTATAAATACCTTGGTGTATTCAACGATTGAAGACTACTGATACTACTGCATACTGAAACGTTATTGAAGAATTCAAAGAAGCAAACACTCTAAGAGTTATTTTGAAGTTCAGAAAGCAAGTCAAAAGACAAGTGAAGACTGAAGAAGACTGCTACTGAATAAGTTTTTAGTTTTACTATTTTCAAGTTGCTAGATACTTGTAAATCTCTAGTAAGATCGAAGATATACTTGGTAGTATATTCGAGAAGATCTAAGTCTTGTTTCTTGGGACTTAAAATTACAAGAACACACATATTACTCCATTGGACGAGTTAATAGAAACGTCACAACTGGGTTTGTGAGAGTGGACGTAGACAAGTTGTCGAACCACTATAAAATCGTTGTGTGTTGTTTACTTTACTATTGTGTTTGTGTGATTAATTGATTAACTGTTTAATTGGTTTAATTGCATAATCTACACTAGACTAGTTGAGTATATATAGAACAGAGTTCTCGAATAAGAAGTTGAGTATAAACTTGAATTGGGCTCATTGATATATTCTGATTTCCGTATTTTACTTTGATATATCGAAAGAATTTTGAAAAGTCTATTCACCCCCCTCTAGACATTTTCACTAGCTTACTCGATATTAAACTCAACTTTGGGGACCTACAGACTTGCATGTCTTAATACCATACTTGTCTAGTAGATTTCTAGTATACTTTGCTTGATTTATGAAAATCCCTTCAGGGGTCTGTTTTACTTGAAGACCAAGAAAGTAATTCATTTCACCCATCATGGACATCTCAAAATTACTTTGCATGAGTGTTGAAAAACTTTCACTCAGCTTTTTGTTAGGTAAACCAAAAATGATATCATCTACGTAAATTTGGACGAGTAAAATGTCTTTCCCTTCTTGTCTTCTGAACAAGGTTCTATCGATCTTGCCCTTAGTAAAACCATTTTCTAATAGAAAGAGAGAGAGAGTATCATACCATTCTCTTGGAGCTTGCTTTAATCCATATAAGGCTTTCTTCAATCTGTACACCTAGTTGCCTTTGACTTCGAAACCTGGGGGTTGTTCAACATACACTTCTTCCGCAAGAATACCGTTAAGAAATGCACGTTTAACATCCATTTGATAAACAGTAAACTTCATATAGGCAACATATGCAAGGAACAATCGAATGGCTTCTAGTCTACCAACAGGAGCATAAGTTTCATCATAGTCTATGCCTTCAGCTTGTGAATAGCCTTGGGCTACTAGTCTAGCCTTATTTCTAACGACTACATCATTCTCATCTTTCTTGTTTTTGAAAATCCATCGTGTGCCAACTACATTATGATGTTCCGGCCTATCGACAAGCTCCAAGACGTCGTTTCGAACAAACTGGTTCAACTCGTCTTGCATAGCGATGATCCAATTACTATCAGCCAATGCCTCTTTAACAGTGGTAGGCTCGATAGAAGAGAGGAAAAAACACCAGCCAAACATAGATGGACTAGGCTGTTCTTGCGACTCAAAGAGTTGTCGTCTAGTCTTCACACCAATAGTAGAGTCACCAATGATATTCTCAGTATCATGCGCAGATTTCCATGTCTTTCTAGACTTAACAGGAATATTATCATCATCTACCTCAGTTATAGCATCATGCATTTCGACATCATTTGTATCAACAGATTTAATAGGTGTAGTAGAGTCAACTAGAGCAGGCATGTCAGCTGGTCTAGTAGACTTACCTTGAGCACTTACCTTCTCGTTGTCATCAGACTCGAGAGCTTTGATAAATGGATTGTAGGCTTGAACGGATTCATAAACTTCTGATTCTTTATCAGATTCGATCGATAGATCAGTTACCTTCTCATTGATCTTGTCGGCAGACGAGTCCTGTCGAGATTCATCGAAAACCACATGTGGTGTTTCTTCCACACAAAGAGTTGAGTAGTTGAATACCCTAAATGCTTTGCTAGTCGAGGAGTATCCTAAGAATATCCCCTCGTCTGCTTTAGCATCGAATGCATTCAACTTGCTCTTCCCATTGTTATGGAAGAAGCATTTACAACCAAATATATGGAAATATGAAATTCTGGGTTTTCTACCTTTCCAAACCTCGTAAGGTGTCTTACCTAATACCTTGTTGATCGCACTTCTGTTCTGAGAGTGGCATGCAGTATTGATTGCTTCGGCCCAAAACTTTTGAGGAGTTTTATATTCTGCTAGCATGGTTCTACAGGCTTCTTTGAGAGTTCGATTCCTTCTTTTAGCTACACCGTTCTGTTGTGGCGTCCTAGCTGCACTAGTAAGGTGCTGGATACCACGTTTAGCACAAAAATCTTGGATATAGCAATTAATGAACTCAGTTCCCTTGTCACTACGAATCTTGACAATAGACTGGTTCTTCTCAACTTGTAACTTCTTCAGCAGATCAGGTAGAAGAGTTTGTGTATCACTCTTCTTGTGTAGGAAGACTACCCAAGTGAACTTAGAATAGTCGTCTACAACAACAAGTGTGTACCTTCTACCATTCAAGGTTGGAGGAGTTATCGGACCATGAAGATCTATATGTAGTAGTTCTAGGACTCTACTTGTTGAGAGAGTAGGAATTGACTTAAAAGAACCTTTTACCTGTTTACCTTTTTGACAAGCATTGCATACGTGTGACTTGTAATAAACTTCGTTGGGTAAACCTTCCACTAGGTAATCTCTTGCAATCTTATTAATTACCTTAAAGTTCATGTGACAGAGGCGTCTATGTCAAAGCCAACCGAGCTCTTTAGGGTTCTTAGTAAGAAGACAAGTATCCCGCGGACAGCTATTCCAATTCACAATGTATACACTGCCTTGTCTTATGCCAACGAGTAGAATAGTGTGAGTCCTCTTGTCTATGATCTCGCACTCTCGGCTTTTAAACTGCATTTTATAACCACGGTCACAGAATTGAGAAACAGATAGTAAATTATATTTCAAACCTTCTACGTAGGATACGTCTTGTATCTCTACATCTCCATTTCTGATGTAACCAAAGCCTTTCGTAACAGCAGTGGAGTTGTCACCGAATATCACCTTGGGTTCTTCTTGCTCGTGGTAACTCGATAAGAGAGCCTTAGTACCAGTCATGTGGTGCGAACAACCACTATCAATGTACCAAGTTTCTCCTACTGAGCCACCCTTCTTATACAAGTCGAGTCGACCCTGCAATGAAGATATTCAATAATTTAGGTACCCTCTTTATTTATTGGGGTCCTTGGGGGTTAGTCAAGTTTAAAGGAATCCAAATATACATCGGAGTCCTGAACAAGTTTGATCTCTTAAGCTTCCTGCCATACTTGTTACAAAATAAGACCTTGTTGTCCTTATCTGGCCTATCATTCGATTTCGGGTCTACTCGTCTGAGATAGCCTTTCGACTTAATCTCTACTTGAGCAGGCACTTGTCTATGATAGTCAAAGTAGGGCTTGTATGCATTAGGTCCATATGGTTTATAGACGCGTTTGGGTCTTTCCTCACTAATAATATCATATGACAAAGGTGGAGGATATATGACAGGTTGTGTACGATATTTTGGAGCAACCTTCCAAGGCCTAGACGAGTAGAGTTGAGACTGCCTTATGAAAGGAGGTCTAGGCTCTTGTCGTCTAGTCTGTACTTGTCTAGTACTCGTCTTCTCAGGATACCAATCCTCGTATCTGACCTGATTGGGTCGTCCACGATTAGTGGTCCTTTGTTGACTAGTTCTAAACGGAACAGGCTTGTTGTTAACATTCTTCTTACCTCCCTTGGTAATCAGAGTGTTAACTCGAGTCTGTTCAGGTACAGTGCCTTCAGATGGCGTTCCAATATCGTATATCATTGGTCCTTTTCCTTTATCATTAGTCAAAGAACTTGATATGAAAGCAGTAGGGTTCTTAAGGACTCGAGTAGACGAGCTAGGTGATTCTGCACCTATACCTGTCTTGTCAGCAGGAGCCCTATACCTATCTGACAATTCAAGGTTAATCTTAGAAGAGTTAACCAGGTCAGTAAGTTTAAGGTCTAGAGTGACAACCTCAGTCTCTAAGAACTTATTGCGTTCTTTAAGCTTTTTGCACTTGCTCTTTAAAAAATTGAACTCATTTCTCTCAGTAGCATGTGTCTTAAGTAGGTCTTGATATAATCTGTCTGTCAATGCGCACTTTTCTTTGAGTTGTCTTAACTCTTCAGTCAAGCGTTCATTTATGACTGTTACATTAGGATCTACTTTAGAATGAGCTTCCTTAAGATCAATGATTTCTTGTTTTAAGGCGATGTTCTCGTCGCTGACTTCAATGAATGCCTGGTTAGCTAGTAAGAGGTCTTCTTCATTCACACTAGTAGAGTGATGAAGACTACTCCCTACTTCACTACTGGCAGTATCACTTTCATCAGAATCCGATTCATCACATGATTGAAACGAAGTTGCAGATGATACCTCTTGGTCGATTTTATCCATGCAGCATAGGCCATCATCTACTATGAAAGCTTCATCGTGATCTCGATCAGACGGGTAGCTAGATGAGGACGATGGCAACTCGTCTGAATCAGACTCAAGTCATCATTGGCCATCATTGCCTTCTTGCCACGATTGTATCTTCTTTCCCTTTGTGCTTTGCGTTCTTCACGATCATCAGTGCTCAGGTCTGGACATTCGTAAATGTAGTGACCTGGTTTCTCACAGTTATAACACAGAAGATCATTAGTAGCCTTTTTAATAGGAGAGTTATCCCTTCGCTTATCACGTCTATCAGAACGCTTAATCTTCCTATCATCAGACTCTCTATCTCATCTATTACCTTTCGAGACTTCGTCTCTCCTTTCGGACGAGTTTTGGTCTCGTTTGGTCTCAGACGAGTTCTTAGAGGCAGACCCTCTATGATCTCTATAGAACTTCTTATATCTACCAAAGCGTTTCCTAACCATAAGGTTCACCTGATCCTTCAGACTAAGATCAGTATCTAACTAGTCTTTCACAGAAGCAGACTTAGTCTTAGACTTGCCTACTCTAGAGAACTTAGACGAACAAGACTTAAAGGCAACATTCTTCGACGCAGTAATCTCTCTATCACTACCTGCAATGGGATCTTCTTCATCTAGATCAAACTCATGAGCCTTTAGAGTTTGGAACATGGTCTCTACTGTCCACACATCTATATCTTGAGTATTCTTAACAAGCATTTTCACCATCTTCCATCTAATATCAAGACTTTTAAGAATTCTCAGATTAATTTCACGAGCAGTATAAGATTTGCCAAGAACTTCCAAGTCATTCATAATTTTGGTAAAGCGAGTATCCAACTGGTCAATAGTTTCACCAGTTTTCATTTTGAATGATTCGAATCTTTGAACAGCAGTAGAAAGCTTGCTTTCTTTGATCAGGGATGTCCCTTCACAAATAATAGCGAGACGGTCCCACATTTCTTTGGCAGTTTTACATTTTAACACTTTTCCTAGATACTCGTTAGGAAGGGTGTGTAAAATGTAATTCTTGGTCAGGCTGTCCAAATTATTCAGCCTCATTTATTCGGAGGTTAGCTCTGACCTGGGTTTACGAACAAGAGTACCAACAGGTTTGTCTTTGTCCAAAGCAGCAGTGTTAGGGATCATCGTCACGATTGGACCTTCGGTGACGACAGAGATCATCAAGTCGTGAGTGGAGCTGAAAATGGCTTCCATCCTCAACTTCCAGTAGTCGTAATCTTGTACCTGGAACTTCGGTAGTTTATTAGCACTAATTTCGAGAGACATGATTCCAAGAAGATTAGTTTTTTTTTTTTTGTTACAAGTTAAATACCCATCCCTTTTCCCCCCCCATGACTCGAACCCAGGACCTAAGGCCTAGGTAGTGGTGCTCCAACCACTTGAGCTATCCCACTTTGTCATTCCAAGAAGATTAGTATAACACAATTTATGATCAAGAAACAGATATACTCAATAACAACGATAAAGAACACGTAAGAGCACGTACAATAAAGAACCAAGACCTCACCCAAGTTTTAAGTCAGTTATCAAGAAACAGGAGTTCGTAAACTACTGCTCTGATACCACTTGTAGATCCCTAGTTGAGTTAATAATATTGAGTAAGCTAGTGAAAATGTCTAGAGGGGGGTGAATAGACTTTTCAAAAATCTTTCAATATATCAGAATACGAATGCGGAATATCAGAATTAATCAATGAGCCCAATCAAATTTATACTCAACTAAAATTCGAGAACTTCTGTATGAACACTCTACTTGTCTTGTTCAGATATGTAATTCAATCAATTAAACAGTTAACCAATCAAACACAAATAAAACAGTAAAGTAAATCAAACACGAGATTTATAGTGGTTCGACAACTTGTCTACATCCTCTCTCACAAACCTAGTTGTGATATTCTTATTAACTCGTCCAATGGAGTAAGGTGTTCTTGTAGCTTTAAGTCCCAAGAAATAAGACTTAGATCTTCTCGATAACACTACCAAGTGCTTCTTCGATCTTACTAGTGATTTACAAGTATCTAGCAACTTGAAACAAACAAACAAAAATAAAACTTCTCTGTCTTCAGTAGTAGCCTTCTTTGATCTTCACTTGTCTTCTGGCTTCTTTCTGAATCTTCAATAACTCTGAGAGTTCTTCACTTTGAATACGCCTTTCATTCGCTTAGCTTGAGTATAGAATATCAGTGTATCAGTAGTCTTTAACCGTTCAATACACCAAGGTATATATAGGCTTCCAACTTCAAGAACTTTCAGTTGTGTAACCAACTTTTCTTGAAAACTAACTCATAACTGTTTATCTTTATCCATCCACGCGTTTATGTAGTTAATTAGTTATTTCTAACTAACTCTTCAATCTTCATCTTCACACGCGTTTTTAATAACTAACTCTCTTCACGTCTTGTCTTGTCTTGCGCACCTGTCTTCAGTAGACTTCATCTTCTTCTTCTTGCCTTGCGCAGTAGACTTCAATAGTAGATTTAGATATAACTAATCTAATCCTAACAAGACTATTACATTTACATTAAGCTTTATAAAATAGCTTAGTCAACTTAAGAATCTATACATCAATACATGAATACAAACGAAACAACATGAGCTTCTATACAATTCGAATAGCTCAGTAAACAACTTAACAATTATATAACAAAGTACTTATAATACGTACTTGTCTTTCAAACACTTAAACTTTTCTTTTCTTTCGAAACATAACTTGTCTTGTGAACTCTACTGATCTGCTCAAGACGACTTCCATAACTAGACTAGATCAGTCAACACTTAGAAAATATTCAAGTCTACTTTTGACTTATCAAAACTCATCTTATCTTTTCATCATTTAGGACTTGTCTTAGGATTCATATCCCAACACAACACGATACAAAGCAATCATAAATAGATACCCGTTATAGATAGGAACAAGTCAATTTACTATATAAATTGAATATAAGTTTAATTTGAATATTACATAAGTTACTAAACTTAAATTATATAAAGTACTAAACCATAAACCTAAATTGAGTTTGAATGTTACATAAGTTACTAAAATTGAAATTGAGATTGAATAATTGCACATTCTCAACATGTCACATAAAATCACTATCAATTTTAAATAAGAAAAAATATTTCTGAATCATCTCAGCAAGTTTAATTTTCTTGTTAAATATATTATTATTCAATAAACATAAGGTACTAAACCTTAAATTGAATTGAAATATCACACAAGTTGTTAAACTTAAATTGTATATAAGGTACTAAACATAATGTCATAAATTTTAAACTTAAATTGATTTTGGATATTACATAAATTACTAAAAGTTAAATTGAAATTAATTTGAATAATATTACACAAGTTACTAAACTTATACTCCCTCCGTCCCGTATTAACTTTCATAGGTAGGTGGACACGTAAATTAAGAAAGTGTAATAATGAGTGGAGTTTTGAGGGGTAATTTTGTAAAATTTTAGGTATAAAGTAAAAAATGAGTTGACTTTTGTGAATGTGTGGAGAAAAAGTAATGGCATTTGTGTAAAATTGAGGATATTCTAAGGGTGAAGTTTATAAAGGGTTTTCCATTTTAAGGGTGTGAAAGTTATTGTGGGACATCTCGAAAAGGAAAGTGTGAAAGTTATTATGGGACGGAGGGAGTACTATATTTTATAAGATACCAAACATAAACCTTAAATCTGAATTGAGTTTGAATATTAATAAGTTACTAAACTTAAATTGAAATATATATAAGGTACTAAACTCTAAACCTTAAAAAGTTTTAGTAAATTTAAATATTACAATACTAAACTTAAACTTAAATTGAAATTGATTGATTAATTCATTAAATTTAAATATATAAATTGAATGTGCATGAGTTATCAAAACTTAAATTGAAATTGAAATATTACATAAGTTGCTAAACTTAAATGGTATATAAGGTACTAAACATAAACCTTAAACCTAAATTAAATTTGAATATTACATAAGTTACTAAAACTTAAATTGAGTTTGAATAATATTACATAAGTTACTAAACGTATATGCTACACAAGGTACCAAATATAAACCTTAAACCTTAATTGAGTTTGAATATTACATAATTGAATTTGAATATAACATAAGTTACTAAACTTAAATGGTATACAAGATACTGTTGGTCATGAAAGGAGTATATAACAAGTGTATGGGGGGGGGGGGGGGAATACACTTGTATTCAAATTCTTTTCTAACTTAATCAAACCAGAGCTCAGCAAGGTTGTCTTGGACAACTCTGCTGAAGATGATTAACTCTTCTAAGATAATCAGACTACTAAGTACTATTGAGTACTTAGTTGAATAACTATCTAGGGGAGTTATATGTGCGGAATAATGGTTGGCCCTTTTAGTTAAAACTCCTTTAGATTCTGAAATCACTTAGTTAATCCAATACAGTCCAGTTTCAGGGAACTTGTCCAAATCAGTTTTGCACAGTCTTTGAATGTTTATCCTTTGAAAGATCAGTTTTGTGTGCAGTGTTGAGTGTATGAAAGTACTTGAAAGTAAATCAACACAAGAGTTTATAGTGGTTCAGAGACTCAAGCTCCTACATCCACTTTCCCTGATTTAACAGAATAATTCCTTCACTCTTGGAATTAACTTGTTTTATAGTGCCAAGGTGCACTTGATCAAGAACACCACTCTTGGTGAATTGATCCCTAGGATGTCTAGAGTCCTAGTACCCTCTTCTCAACTCAGAACTGAACTGTTCTTCTCTCAACAGTCAGCTCCTACCACTTCTACTACTACAACCTTCTCACTTTCACTCTTGAAAGATATGAGGATTGAAGTAAGGTTCCAACTAATGAGATATCCTTTACAATGAAGATCAGTGTATAAGGATAGGATATCTCTCTAAGCTTGTGTATGGATATACAATGTAGTACAGCTTAGATGAAGTGTTTGAAGACTAAGATAGTCTTTGAAAGCTTTGAAAGTACTCTAGCTTGTAAGAACTTAAGGTTGGATGTGCTTGGTTGAGGTTGAAGTTGGATGCTTTCAAATGGTCTTCACACTTCTGTATTTATAGACAAATGAAGGATTTGCCCGTTGGAGAGGCAGCCTCCAATGTCCATAAATGTCTTCTTTTAGTTCTTCAACTTTGAAGACAGAATCTTGATAGTGACATGTCCTCATTTGGGAAATAAACGGCTGTAAGAGCTTTGTCTTCATTCTGTAGCACTCTTCCCAATATCTGACATTTAGATTCTCTTGTAAGAATGTGGACATGTCTTCTGAAGGTTGTTCCAATGATAGGACAACATTCCTCATCATTTGGACAACTCTCCTTATCACTATCAGCAGTCTTGCTTATCAGCAAGATTGTCTTGCTCTTTCCCTTTTATTTCTCTTGAAGATGGCTCTTTCCCTTCAGATGGCTCTTTCCCTTTTATTTCTCTTGAAGGTGATCTTAGCTTGTTTCTTTGAAGATCTTTAGGGAATGATTGTCTCAAACTCTTCAGCATAGTTGACTGCAGGCTTTCAGAGTACTTGATCTTGACTTTTTGTACTGAGACAACTCCTCTGGACAACTCTCCTGATCAGTATAGTTAGTCTCAAAAGACTTAGTGTTGTATCCAGAGTTTGAGCCTTGAGGGGACTTGATTCAAATGAACTTCCAAGCATGTGTTCCCCCTCAATTTGTGCATCTAATTATCTAAGAGCTACCTAACATATTAGCTCCTCATCTAGCCTTTATACTATATGTTCTAACATTTCTAGAACATATTCAATCATGACTTAGGCATGTCTCAGGGGGTTTTGGTATTCAATCAAAACATAACTCATTTTATTCCCAATAATTTCCCCCTTTTTGATGATGCCAAAACCTATACAGCTTGTGCAAAAGTGACTTAGCTACACCTATTACATTAATCTTCAGAAGACATGACTAAGGTCAGTTATCCTGAAAGGCAATGTGTTAGTGTATTCACCATTCATGTTGCACATAGGTTTCATAGATAGGCATAGAGAGATGAGTGTTTCTTGATTCAAAATAAGTTCAACTATCATTCATTCAAAAATCATTACAAGCATGTTGATAGTTGAATTTAACATATCAGAGCATGAATCATCAACACTAGATACATCAGAGTATTTCATTCTAACAGTTCAACACATATACAAGATTTTTCAGTATCAGAGCATAAACTTGTATCAGAGCACCAATCTTGTATCAGAACAAATACTAACACTTCAAGACATATACAAGACTTTCAACATCAGAGCACAGAGCTTGTATCAGAGCAATCCATATCAAATTAGAGCAAACAGATTAGCACACCACATCAGCAAACTTGACCATTTTTCAGCATAGTTGATCAATCAAGATAGGTCAAAAGACTTAGCCATTTCAAAGATCATCCTCAGGAGGTGGCAGCATTCCATATTGTGCCCACACTCTTCTTTTTAATGCCATGGCTTCTTGGTTGGTTCCCTTAGGTCCAAGAACCATCTTGTTTAGCTTAAGGATCTCAGTGAATTCTCTCAGAATTCTTGCTTGGTCAATCCATCCTTCAAGCTTTGGAGGCATGTATATGATTGGCTTAGGAGCTGTGAGTTCAATTCTTGCAATATCAGCAGCTGCAAGCAATTGTTGATAGAGTTCTTTGTAGTATTCTATCATGAACTCAGCAAAAGTGGAGTTGGCAGCTCTTCCATTCCATCTGTCAATGACATATTGATCATAGACATACTCCCTTTTGGCTTCCTCCCATAAGTCATTCAGCTGAACTGGTACCCATTTATCCAAGTGAGGATATTTGGTGTCCATTGGGATCAATAGCTGTGGCTTCATCTTGTTGTAAGTTGCTCTCTTCCTTCTTGGTTTCTGGAAGTCTGTTCTTCTCTTATCTCTTGCTCTGTTGGCCTCTTCCATCAAGTCCATTTTCTCTTGGGCTCTCATCATAGCCAGTTTCTGTTGTGTTTCAGGGTCTTTGCCATACCCTTCATGAAACAGCTTTGATGGATCATTGAGTACCACAATCTTTGTCTTCTTTGGTCCAGGTCCAAAGCCTTCTTCATATAATTCCTCAACATCTTCAGAGGCTTTGGTACTTTCAGTGGACTTAGTCTCAGTAGACTTGTCTTTTTCAGCAATTTTGGATATTTCAGCATTCTTGGGCTCTTCAGCAGTTTTGGCCTTCTTTGAGATAGGCTCATCATCAACAACTCTGAATTCAGGTGGAAGATCAAGGCTATTGGGAAAGTCAGTGAATTTCTCAACTTGTCTCTTCTTTCCTTGGGCCTTCTTGATCTTTCCTCTAGTTTGGACACCTTCAGCATCCTTGTCCAAACCAGATACCTCACCACCTGGTCTTTGTTGTAACCTTACTCTTTCCTCTTGAGCTGAGGCCATGGAGTTCTTCAATGCAAGTGCCAACTGCTCCTCTTCATCCAATTCTTCCAAGTTCAGTACTGCTGGCTCTTTTCACTTTCCTTCAGGGGCTTTGTCCTTACCCTTAACTGGGCTTCCAATCACTAAGGCACCTTTTGCCCTTGCTTTTTCCCTTTCTCCCTTTTTGGCAGCATCAAAACATTGGGGTTTTAGCTCACTCATTGTTGTGGCCATTAGGGATTGTGCCTGATTTAGGGATTTCATTTCTTCCAACAAATATACATTTTCATCATGTATATTCTGCATCCTGTCACTGCTCAAGCTAAGAAAAGCTAGAACAGGCTTCATTTTCTGTTGGACAACCTCCTCCATGGTTGATTTAAGAGATGCATCCAATTGGGCTTTGAGAAGCTCAGTGAGGTTGGCCACTGCACATTCAGCAATGTTGGCCAATACCTCTTGGGAAAACTTTTCTGAGGCTGCTTTCACCATAGCTAGCCTTTGCTCTTCAGCTCTTTGTCTTTGCAGTGCAGTCTTTCTTCCAAGAGCTCTCTTTACCACTGACCTTAATGTCTTCACATTCCTATTGTGGTTGATTCTTAGCAAAGATTGCTCTTTCTTAACCTCCTTTGAAACTGACCTCATGGTGTTTTTGGCTTTGATAACTTCAGTGGAGATGGTTTGCAAACCAGTCTCAACTCCACTCCAAGGTAGGTAACACCACATCCTCCGAGCCAGTTAGCCTCATTTCCACAGATGCCAAAGTTCTTCCATGCTCATCCAAGGCTCCAGAAGTTTCTGCATGAGCTGATTGTACCTGGTGAGCCAAGGAATCCAACTTCTCTGATTGCATCCAAAGCAAGGTTTGTGCTGATCCACTATCAACTTGGATGGGTGCATCTGTTAAGAGTTCATCTGCAAAGATTTGATCAAAGGTTATACCTGCAATATCAGACAAATCAAAAGCATCAGTAAAAACACACTTGTCTCCCTCCAATTCTTTTTCATAAGACTCTGATACATCAGCAGTCTTCTCCTCATTTTCAACTATTTCTTTTCTCCCTTCAATAATGATTTCCTCACTTAAAGGAACAGGTCTCCTCTCATCAAGGGATTCTTGAAGTTCAGATTTGACTTCAAGAATAGCCTGCCCTTCCTCACTTATATCACCCTCATTTGGTGGTACACTCACTATTCTAGTGATCACAACCTCTCTATCCTCTACTTCTCCCTCTGGTTTTTCCACTATCATCTCCTTTTCAACTCCTTCACCTAGACCTGCAGCATCTCCACCTTCAACAAGGTTCAAAGATGGCAGTTGTGGGGAGATCACAGTGCTTATATCAGCAGCCACTGAGTCATCCTGAATGATTAAGGGCTGATCAGTGTCCAACTCATCTGACACTGAATAGGCTTTAACCAAACCAGCCTCTAAAACAGGAACCTCCACATCTTTAGGCTGTGCCTTGAGTTCAGAAGAACCTTCATTGGCAGATGTGTCATTGGTTGTGTTACCATCCTTGGTCAACACCTCTGAATTGACAGAGCCTTTCCTATGATAGGTCTTAGGAGGGTTGGATAGTCTTTTAGATACAGAAGGCTTAGGGATATTAGCTTGAGGGGTTTCAGGAGGGTTGGGTTTTGAGGGGTTTGAGGGATCATTGGGGGAATCATCATCATTGGAGCTACTATCAGGGTGTTTGATTCCCTTAGCTTTTCTTTCCTTCTCCTCCTTAATCTTATCAGCTACCAGCTTTGCAAAGATTTCCTCATCAATGAGAAATCTTGTCTTTGAGACTCCAGCAAAGTGTAGCAATCTGTTCTCCTCAACTTGCCACCAGTTTGCTCCCTTATCTTGGATGACTTGTGATATCTCCATCATAGACTTATCTTTTACATCAACAAGCATCCTTAGATCATGAAAAGTCCTCTGAATTCTTGGAAATTCAGCAAGTTGTGGATACAAACTGTCCACAGTAGCCATGGCTCCTCCTCTGAGCATACTCTCATAAGTATACTCCTCCTCATCTCCACTTGAATGGGGACTTTGGGTTATAGGGGAGTTGGCTCTGGGTTCTCCTAAAGTGGCTTCAGGAAGGTTTAGTTCAGGAATGTTGGCTTCAGAAGAGTTGGGTGCAGTAGAGGGTGCTTCAGTTGCTTTAAAGAGCAATGGATCTGAAGGGGCTTTACTCAAGGGGGTAGGCTCAAAAAGTGCAGCTTCTAATTGCTTTGAGTAATTGAGCATAGATGAGTCAAGGGGAGAATGTAGTCTTGTCTCATCTACTGCTATATCTGCTAGCACATCTATCCCACTTCTTTGCACATTCCCTTCAGGAGAGTATCTCTTTGTAAGATTGATGGGGGTTATAGGTTGGTTGGTTGGGGTTATATGGGTTTCAGGGGAGTTGGGCTCAGGGTTCTGAATTTCAGGGATGTTGGCCTCTATTGGTTGACCTTCAGGGACCTTGGATTCTGGAGTTCCAGAACCAGATGAGTTGGTCCTTGACTTTGACTTGGTCCTGCTTTCAGCTCTGCTCTCTCTAAGAGCAAGTTGTAGAGACCTTTCCTCTTGGAGGTCCAACACTTTGTCAGTAAGCTTGGCCCTTCTCTTGCTAGCCCTACTGCTCCCACTTCCTTCACCATCCTTTTCAGGGACAACCTCCCTGATCCTCTTATCACCCCTAGACTTTTGTCTAGTCTCATTGTACTTCTGCCTTAATTCTTCTGAATGATCAGAGGGCACTTGTACACCTTCTCTAGCAACTTCTTCAATCTCAGTTGAAGCATCTGAATTCTCTTCTGAGATGATCTGAGACATTTTCCTTATTTTCACCACTCTTGCTTTTGTCCTCTTCTTCATTTTAGGTTTCTCCTCCACCTTTTCTTCAGCAGGTTTGGCCACTATCATCCTCCTTTGCTCAGTTTTCTTGCTGAGCTTTCTGAACAGAATCTTTTGAGCTGGGAGAGGCTTTGCAAAGGTTTGCATTTGGGAATAATGGGAAAATCTCTCAATCAACAAGCTTGCCCTGGTGCAATACTTGAGTTTCCCTTCTAGCACAACCTTGTTATGAGCTCTCACTTTAAACTTGGCCTTTTCCTTCATCATCTCAGAAATAATGAAGGTCCTCTAATCAAACTTGATACCCTTGTCACTGGCATCAATGACTGCAGCCATGATTCTGATTCTAGGATGGCTGACCTGCTCCAAGCTTCCAGTATTACTCAAGAGACTCTTAGTGATTACCTCAAATAGATTGAGAAATTTAGACTTGAGAGTCTTCTTGTTTTGTGTTGAAGATAGAGGGCCTGGCACTAATAGCCATTCTTGTGCTATGTCATCTTCATGGCCAGCACCATAAGATTCTGGATTCCTTCCTTCTGAAGGCAATCCAAAGGCTCCTTCAAGATCTTCTGAAGAGAATTTCACTCTATGAAATCTCTCTTCTTCATCTTCTTCAGCAACATAGGACAATCTGGTGGAAATCTCACCATCTTCTGATTTGCCTCTCCATTTGAGAAAGGCAAAGAACTCAGCCATGTAGTTGTCCAAACAAGAGCTTGGCCTTTCCTCCATGAATTTCTGAAGGCCTGCTCTTCTCAACCATCTCAGGGTTGGAGTGATTTCAGGATCTTCACTTGTAAATGATACTATTGGCTCAAAGTGAAGGTTGTTCTTGTTGCTCAAATAACCAAAATCAAGGTCAAGAGCCTTGTTGGAAAAATCTATGATCATCTCTGGTTTCACTTTGGGAGCCATTGAAGATTGCAGAGATGAAATTTAGAAAGTTTTGAGAGAGTTTGAAGAGAATAGGCTAGGGTTTCGAATGCTTGGGGAAGAAGAGTGTGTGGGGAGTTCTTAAGACTTGAGAATATTCTAAAAAGAATGTTTGTCAATGAGTTGGTGAGGTTTGTGTATTTTCAACTGTTGTCAAATATGGAAAGATACACTTGGACGGCCAAGATGAATTTCAGGGGAGTTGGCCAGTTTTGATCCAATGGTTAAAAACCAATGTAACAGTGACTTGTTGGTTTTATTCAAAACGTGGAAGGTATTTAATATTAGTTAATAGTTGGGGAGTTTTCGAGATAGATCATGGTTTGAAAAGGTGTAATGCAAACAAGAGTTAAATCTTGGCATTTAATGCATGGAAAGCGACCTTTTGGGTGGGGGACAAATTAAATCCCACAGAAATGATATATGTAGTTGGGACAGGTATCAAGGTAGACAATGATTACCCAAAATAGGTGCTTATCAAACCAAGAGAATAGGTTTGATAACTAGGACAACTTATCTGACCCTACAAGGGCAAGTGTCCTGAAGAGATGTGGACAAGAGTCCTGAATGTCAATGGACAAGTGTCCTGAGTAATTATGATCATCTCTTCTGCACTTCAGTAGATTTGTCCAAGTCTACTGAATATCAATTCAGCTCTTTTACTCCCATTAACTTCAATGAGTTTTACTTGTCCAACTTCCCTGGATCAAGTAAACCCAACTCTGCTGATAGCTCCAGAAACCTTGCCTCTGCAAGTGGCTTAGTTAGTATATCAGCTTTTTGATGATCTGTGTGGATCTTGACCAACTTTATATCCTTCTTCTCCACATGATCTCTAATGAAGTGATGTTTGATGTCCACATGTTTGCATCTTGTATGCAAGACAGGATTTTGTGAAATAGCAATGGCACTATTGTTATCACAAAATATGGGCACTTCAGTAGAGTTGACTCTGTAATCTTTTAGTTGTTGTCTCAACCATAGGATTTGGGCACAACAACTTCCAGCTGCAACATATTCAGCTTCAGTGGTGGAAGTAGCCACTGTATTCTGCTTCTTGGAGAACCAAGATATGAGTTTGTTGCCTAGAAATTGACAAGTCCCTGAAGTGGACTTTCTGTCAATTCTGCATCCTCCATAATCAGCATCTGAGTAGCCAGTTAACTCAATGTTGTCATCAGCAGGATACCAAAGGCCTAGATTTTCAGTGCCTTTGAGATACCTCAAGATCCTCTTTGCAGCCTCAAGATGGCTTTTCTTAGGATTTGCTTGAAACCTTGCACAAACACCTACTGCAAAGGTGATGTCAGGTCTGCTGGCAGTGAGATAGAGGAGTGAACCAATAATTCCTCTATACTCAGTAGAGTTGGTTGGAATTCCACTCTCATCAGGATCCATCTTCCAGTTTGTGTTCATTGGGATCCTTACTGGCTTGCTAGTTGTACACCCAAACTTCTTGATCATTTCTCTGGTGTACTTAGCTTGGTTGATGAAGATTCCTTCTTTTGATTGCTTGACTTGAAGACCCAGAAAGAAGTTCACCAGTCCCATCATGGACATCTCGAACTTGCTTTGCATTAGCTTGGAGAACTTCTCACATAGCTTCTCATTGGGGGATCCAAATATTATGTCATCCACATAAATTTGGACAAGCAAGATGTCCTCTCCTTCAGAGATTCTGAAAAGAGTTCTGTCCACAGTTCCCTTGGTGAATCCATGATCCAAGAGGAATTGTGACAGTGTATCATACCAAGCCCTAGGAGCTTGCTTGAGTCCATAAAGAGCTTTCTTGAGTTTGTAAACTTGGTTTCCAACTTCAAAACCTGGTGGTTGCTCTACATAGACTTCTTCCTTCAAGACTCCATTCAGAAAGACACTCTTGACATCCATTTGGTACACTTTGAACCTCTTGTGGGCTGCATAGGCTAGAAAGAGCCTTATTGCTTCTAGCCTTGCCACAGGTGCAAATGTCTCATCATAGTCAATGCCTTCATGTTGGCAATAGCCTTTTGCCACAAGTCTTGCTTTGTTTCTGACAATCACATCATTTTCATTCTTCTAGTTCTTGAACACCCACTTTGTTCCAATAACATCTTGATGTGAAGGCCTATCCACCAGCTCCCATACTTCATTTCTGGTGAATTGATTCAATTCTTCCTGCATGGCTGTGATCCAATTGGCATCTTGAAGTGCCTCCTCAATATCACTTGGTTCTTGTTCTGACAAGAAACAACAGAAAAGAGCACTTTCACCATGAAATCTTCTTGTTTTGACTCCAATACTTGGATCACCAAGTATTTGATCAGTAGGATGGTCAGACAACCAAGTCCTTCTTTTTCTGATCTCTTCAGTAGAGTTGTCCTCTACTGAAGTTGAGTCAATTTGATCATAGAATTCAGGATAATTGAATGCAGGATCTAATTCAGGATCATAATCAGGGGTGTTGTCCTCAATGTCAGTGACATTGGTATTTTCAACATTTTGATTTTCCCTTTGATTATTTGACCCATTAACTACCTCAGCAGGAACTGCTTCTTCATTGGTAGTTGTTACCTGGATGTGAACTGGGATTGGATCATTCAGTTCACTATTTCCTTCAGTGGGATTTGCCTCAGGAGGGTTGCCTTCAGGATGGGTGTCCAACATAGAGTTTTCAGGTAGATTGGTTTGGACAACATCTATAAGCTCAGTGTCTTTGTCTTTTAGACTTAGTCTGGTTGTTCTCTGTGTGATTTCTTCTGATTCCAAGTTCTCATTCCTGAACTCATGAATAGATTCATCAAATACAACATGAGGTGTTTCCTCTACAATAAGGGTTTTCTTGTTATAGACTCTGAAAGCTCTACTGATTTGAGAGTATCCAAGAAATACTCCTTCATCAGCTTTGCTGTCAAAGGCTTTCAGCTGATCTTTCCCATTATTGTGAATAAAACACTTGCAACCAAAAATGTGAAAGTAAGACACTTTAGGCAATCTTCCTTTCCAGAGTTCATAGGGGGTTTTGCCTTGCCCCTTAGTGATCAAACATCTATTTTGAGTATGGCATGCAGTGTTTATGGCTTCAGCCCAAAACCTCTTAGGCAAATTTGAATCAGCAATTAAGGTTCTAGCAGCTTCTTTTAAAGTTCTATTTCTTCTCTCTGCAACTCCATTCTGTTGAGGAGTTCTAGCTGCTGAGGTTTCATGAGCTATTCCATTAGATGTACAATAATCATTGATGTATGAGTTAATGAACTCAGTGCCTTTATCAGATCTTATCTTGATAATGCTAAGGCTTTTCTCATTTGACAATCTCTTTAGAAGTTCAGGCAGTTTGACTTGAGTTTCCTTCTTATTAAGGAGAAATACTACCCATGTGAACCTAGAGAAGTCATCTACTACTACCAATGTGTATTTTCTACCATTTATGCTTACAAGGGTAATTGGTCCAAAAAGATCCATATGTAAAAGTTCAAGTACCCTTTTAGTGGAAATGACTGGTTTTCCTTTAAATGAGGCTTTGATCTGTTTTCCTTCTTGGCATGGTTTGCAAACATGCCCTTTAGTAAAAACCTCATTAGGTAGTCCTTTGACTAATGCATTTCTAGCAATTTTGTTCATTGTTTTGAAGTTCAAGTGGTTTAATCTTTTATGCCACAACCAACTTTGTTCACTAGAACTCTTAGTAATGAAACATGCAGCATCAGTAGACCTTTCCCAGTCTGCAAAATACACATTTCCTTTCCTAGTTCCAGTCAATAGAATTTGTTGAGTCTTATCTTTGATCAAGCATTTATCACTGGAAAACTCAACATTGAAGTCTTTATCACAGAATTGACTAATACTTAGGAGATTATATTTGAGACCAGCCACATAAGATACATTGGATACTTTGATGTTACCAATCATCAAAGTACCATAACCTTTTGTTGATGCTTGTGAGCTGTCTCCAAATGTGACATTAGGGCCTTCTTTTTCAATGAAATCAGTGAGGAGTTCCTTGTTTCCAGTCATGTGCCTTGAGCATCCACTGTCAAGGTACCATGCTGTCTTTTTGCTTATGCTCCTCATCTTGTGGCCCAATGGTACCTGCAATTAGATAGGTTTAGGTACCCTTTGAGTTTTGGGTCCTGAGAGGTTAGCTGTACCTTTAGGAACCCAAACTTGCCTAATAACCCTGATTGATTCAAGGTGGCTAAGTTGTCTTCCTTTAGCATCTAAATACACTGTCTTTCCCTTAAATGCCTTTGGGAAAGTGTGTGTGAATGTGTTAACTCTATAAGTTTCAGGAGAGTTGTCAAGTCTCCTGAACTTTTGAGTTCTTTGTGCAGCTTGAGGGAATCTTTGAGGAAAGGCTTTCTTATGACCATTACCCTTTGTCATGAAGGGTTTTGGTTGTCTCATTTTATTCTGCCTTTGAGGAAAGTTGTCCTTAGGTCTATTCAGCTGAGGCTTTCTCAGAAGAGTTGGCCTAGGCTGATTATACCTTGGACACTTCCTCTGAACATTGTTCAGTAGAGTTGCCCTACCATTGGGTCTACTCTGCTGACCAGCATTCAACTTATGTTCAGGAGCCTTGACCATTTCCTTAGGTTTTGGCCTATTCTCCTGAAGCATTTGATTAGGCAGATTATCCATTTTGCCCTTTCCTTTGTTCAGTGGCTTAATTATTTCATTTTCAGTTTGTGCCACTGACTTAACAAAGATTCTCTTAGTGTTACTCACAGAAGCAACATTAAGACAAGGTGAAGATTCAAATGGATCAAATCCTAATCCACTTCTTTGAGCCATAGGTCTTTGATAACTCTGAATTTCCTCTATTGCTCTAGAGGATTTCTTCAGAGCAGACATCTTTAATTTCAGGCTCTCTTCACTTGCTTTAAGAATATCATATTCATGTGAGAGATTTTCAAACTTGGCATTGAGAATTTTAAGTTCAAAATCTTTTCTCTTCTGAGAGAGAAGTTGATCATCAATCTCTTTTTGTTGGTCAACTATCCTGAGATTTACTTCCTCAAGCTCTCTCAAGACTTGTTGATATAACTCAGTAGACTTGACATCAACAACTGCCTCAGAGTTTTTAGCAAGTTCAATAGCCAATCTTTCATTCTCTCTCACACAGTTATCATGAAATTCTTGTAACATAGTGAAATCTTCCATCAACTTTCCAAGGGAAAACTTCAAGTTCATCTCACTATTGTTTTGTGAGATAAATGATGGTGAACTAGAAGTAGAGGATACCTCATCATCCTCAAGAGCCATGTTGCAGACATCATCATCATCATCACTGTTGGAGAACAGTCCATCAGAAGAGTTGAAGCTTTCAGCACTATCAGACTCTTCACCAGCCATCATGGCCTTTCTGTTGGTGAACTTTCTGTCTCTTTTGGCTTGCCTCTCTCTTCTCTCCTTAGAGCTTAATTCAGGGCAATCATACTGAAAGTGCCCTTTCTTTTTGCAGTTATAGCACAGATCTTCATCATCTTCTTTCTTTGATTCTTCTCTTCTTTTTGATGATGAAGGTTCAGCTCTACTGGACCTTCTTCTATCAGAGTACTTGTCCTCTGATCTCTTCTCTTCAGGCTTTTTGGCTTCAGCCTGATTTTCAGGAGAGTTGTGCCTTCTCCTGAATTTGTTGTCCTGGTAGAATTTCTTGTATCTACCAAACCTTGAATTTAGCTTTTCAAACCTTCTAGCCATCAAGGCTAGTTCTTCCTTCATTTCAGTCTTTGAGACTGACTTTGATGATCTTGGAGTAGACTGCATTTCTGGTTCAGCAGCTTTGGCTTTGAATGCCACTCCCTTAGTAGGATTTGAAGGTTCCTCAATAGGCTTTCTTCTATTGAGATCGAACTCATAAGCTTTGAGTTCTGAGAAGATTTGTTGCATGGGCATGGTGGAGAGATCTTTGGTGTTTTGCATCATCACAGCATAGACATCCCACTTTTGAGTGAGACTCCTTAAGATCTTCAATCCAACTTCTCTCTTAGTGTAGACCTTGCCCAGAGAGTTGATTTCATTCATCACATCAGTGAATCTACCAGCAAACTTATCAATGGACTCCTCAGACTCCATTGCAAACTGTTCAAATTTCTGCACAGCAACTTGGAGCTTATTCTCCTTGATCTTTTCAGTACCCTCACACATTTCAGCAAGAGTATCCCAAATTTCTTTGGCTGTTGTGCAGTGGTAGACTCTACCCATAATTGCATTTGGAATTGTTTGGTAGAGGGTGTTCATGGCAAGATAATTCAAGTTATCTTTCCTCTTCTCATCAGTGGTAAAGTCATCTTCATCTTTTGGGAGTACCTCTCTTAGGTCTGCCTTTTAGCCTCAGTGACTTTGGGATTGACAAATGTGAACACAAAAGGACCTCTTGTGATCACTCTCAGCATGTCAGTGTGTAGAGATGCAAGATGAGCCCTCATCCTGATTTTCCAGAAATCATAATTATCAATTGAGAACATGGGCAGTTTGTGATGTGAAATGTGGTTGACTGGATTTGTGGCCATGTTGTCCAATCCTTGGACAGTAGGAGGTGGAACAGCAGCATTGTTGTTGGCCATAACTCTTCTAAATATGTGATTTTGAAAACCAAGATGGCTTTTCAGAAGCAGTGGTCTTTGAACCCCTGCTCTGATACCACTTGTTGGTCCTGAAAGGAGTATATAACAAGTGTATGGGGGGGGGGGGAATACACTTGTATTCAAATTCTTTTCTAACTTAATCAAACCAGAGCTCAGCAAGGTTGTCTTGGACAACTCTGCTGAAGATGATTAACTCTTCTAAGATAATCAGACTACTAAGTACTATTGAGTACTTAGTTGAATAACTATCTAGGGGAGTTATATGTGCGGAATAATGGTTGGCCCTTTTAGTTAAAACTCCTTTAGATTCTGAAATCACTTGGTTAATCCAATACAGTCCAGTTTCAGGGAACTTGTCCAAATCAGTTTTGCACAGTCTTTGAATGTTTATCCTTTGAAAGATCAGTTTTGTGTGCAGTGTTGAGTGTATGAAAGTACTTGAAAGTAAATCAACACAAGAGTTTATAGTGGTTCAGAGACTCAAGCTCCTACATCCACTTTCCCTGATTTAACAGGATAATTCCTTCACTCTTGGAATTAACTTGTTTTATAGTGCCAAGGTGCACTTGATCAAGAACACCACTCTTGGTGAATTGATCCCTAGGATGTCTAGAGTCCTAGTACCCTCTTCTCAACTCAGAACTGAACTGTTCTTCTCTCAACAGTCAGCTCCTACCACTTCTACTACTACAACCTTCTCACTTTCACTCTTGAAAGATATGAGGATTGAAGTAAGGTTCCAACTAATGAGATATCCTTTACAATGAAGATCAGTGTATAAGGATAGGATATCTCTCTAAGCTTGTGTATGGATATACAATGTAGTACAGCTTAGATGAAGTGTTTGAAGACTAAGATAGTCTTTGAAAGCTTTGAAAGCACTCTAGCTTGTAAGAACTTAAGGTTGGATGTGCTTGGTTGAGGTTGAAGTTGGATGCTTTCAAATGGTCTTCACACTTCTGTATTTATAGACAAATGAAGGATTTGCCCGTTGGAGAGGCAGCCTCCAATGTCCATAAATGTCTTCTTTTAGTTCTTCAACTTTGAAGACAGAATCTTGATAGTGACATGTCCTCATTTGGGAAATAAACGGCTGTAAGAGCTTTGTCTTCATTCTGTAGCACTCTTCCCAATATCTGACATTCAGATTCTCTTGTAAGAATGTGGACATGTCTTCTGAAGGTTGTTCCAATGATAGGACAACATTCCTCATCATTTGGACAACTCTCCTTATCACTATCAGCAGTCTTGCTTATCAGCAAGATTGTCTTGCTCTTTCCCTTTTATTTCTCTTGAAGATGGCTCTTTCCCTTCAGATGGCTCTTTCCCTTTTATTTCTCTTGAAGGTGATCTTAGCTTGTTTCTTTGAAGATCTTTAGGGAATGATTGTCTCAAACTCTTCAGCATAGTTGACTGCAGGCTTTCAGAGTACTTGATCTTGACTTTTTGTACTGAGACAACTCCTCTGGACAACTCTCCTGATCAGTATAGTTAGTCTCAAAAGACTTAGTGTTGTATCCAGAGTTTGAGCCTTGAGGGGACTTGATTCAAATGAACTTCCAAGCATGTGTTCCCCCTCAATTTGTGCATCTAATTATCTAAGAGCTACCTAACATATTAGCTCCTCATCTAGCCTTTATACTATATGTTCTAACATTTCTAGAACATATTCAATCATGACTTAGGCATGTCTCAGGGGGTTTTGGTATTCAATCAAAACATAACTCATTTTATTCCCAACAGATACTAAACAAAAACCTTAAACCTATGATAAATATTTGAACACATAGGGTGAATATCTGACCGAAGAGAGTATTTTTTTGATTTTTTTTCCTGATAATGGATTTAAGTATAGAAGAATTGAAAAAAAAGTTAAGTTGTTTTATTTTCCTAATATATTTAGCTATATTGGGTTAAATCTAACAGTTGGAGAAATACTCAAAGCTATCAACAGAATAAATGTGATTCTTATTATTTCCTATTAACTTTACTCCAATTTCAATCTCAAAATTGACATCGACAACACAATGTAATAGAAATACAACACGATACAAAACAATCATAAATAGATACTCGTTATAGATAGGAACAAGTCAATTTATTATATAAATTGAATATGAGTTTATTTTGAATATTACATAAGTTACTAAACTTTAAGTTTTAGTACCTTATACCTTATTGACATTCAATTTATATATGTAAATTTAATGAATGAATGAATGAATTAATCTCAATTTAAGTTTAGTATCTTATATAACTTACGAAAATTCAATTTCAATTTCAAACTCAATTTCAATTCAAGTTTAGTATCTTTTGTAATATTCAGATTTTCTATTTAGAATTTAGTATATTTAATTTTAATTTCTATTTTGTCTTATATGATATTTAATTAATATATTTAAGAATCACAATTTCTATTTAAATTTACTAACTTATGTAATATTCAAATTTAATATAGGATTTATATTGTTTTGTACTTTAGATAATGTAATATTCAAAGTCAATTCAATTTAGGCTCCATTTAGATTAAGAAATTTTGGTCTATGAATTTAAAATTCACAATCCAAATCCACTTCACTTGTTTTGATTAATCCACTTCACTTGTTTGGATTAAAAAGTGAATGAATGGATTTTAAATATTTAGATTTATGCCCATCTTTTTTAAATTAAAATGAAGAGAATTTTAAATTCTCACTAAAACCATGTCATTTGAAAATCATGAATTTTCAAGAGATTATTGCCTAATAAGTCCACTATTACAACCCATTAATCTAATAGAGACACCAATATGTATAATTTTCTAATAGAGTCAAATCAAAGCCAAAATACCCATGTTACCCTTAAAACAATTATTTTAAATATATTCGTGATTTAAAAATTATATATGATTTGAAATTAATTCCTATAATTTAGTTTTTTTATTACCAGAAAGTTTTTGACTTTCCAAATTCGAAATTTAAACAATAGTTTCTTGTTTATCGCCAAAACCAAATTAAGGAAATTTCCCAAATTCAATCATCAATTTCATTTTTCCAGATTCCGAATTTCCCAAATTCAACCATCAATTTCATTTTTCCAGATTCTGATTATCAATTTCGATCAATATTATTTTTCCTGATTCGGATTTTCAAATTCGATTTCAATTTTGCCATTTTCGATTATGCACTAAAATCTGAATTTGGAACGACATTTTGATAATATATCCAGATTCTGGTACGTATCCAATACATGTCTATTGAATCATATGCAGTCATTGTTGTTAATCCAAATTTCAAATCGCATATGACATTATAAATTTTTTATTCTGTTATTTAGTTATTGCATTGTTGATTCGGTATTTTGGTACATCAATTAATCGTTTTTCGAATATTTTTGCATTGTACAGGCTGTCGATATCGTTCAGCATTCAAATGGAGTATATAATTTTCTGCAAGGTTGATTTCAATGGGAAGAACAAGTTGATTCGATTGACTGAATCGTCATCCTTTGCAGATTTGTTGGCTGGAATAACAAATATGTGTCCTATAAGTTCTCAAGGTAATCTATCGATTGCCTATTCGGTTTCCAGCCTCAATAACATATGCATAGAATCTGATTCCGACTTGAATGGTATGGTAGAATTTTGTAAGGATACTTCCGAAAAGATAGTTAATATATCAGTTGTCGTTAGTAACCAAGTTACATTGTGCAGTGAAATGGTTGAGTCTTCAAATGCCAATTACTATCTAGTAACTGAACAATTACATGTCAGTCCGTCCTATGTAGTACAGAATACATTATCAAATCATTCAAGAAAGTATGATGAAGAAAACCAACATAGAATAGATTTTGAGGGAATTGGTAGTATACCTAGTTTTGATATATGTCCAGTTGAGAAAAAAAAGTCCTATTTATCCGATCATTGGGTTAATATAATGGAAGGTGGTGTGGGGACATTTTTCGTTGGCGGCGCCCCTGAATTTAGGAAAGAGTTGATTAAATACTCTACTAAACTCAACTTTAAGTACAAGTATAAAAAGAATTCCCCTAGGTATGTATATGTTGTGTGCAATGAAACATCAACACTCAACTGCACATGGTTCATCAAGGCCAAGAAAACTCCTATGAATAGCTGCTTTGTCATTGCTAAAGCTAATCTAGTTCATAATTGTGTTGGAAACCTACTTCGTGAAAAAAGGAACAGGTTTGGACCGAAAATAGTTAAGGAACTTGTTATCGATACTGTCAAAGCCAATCCTACTGTGTAAATGAGGGATACAGTTTTGCACTGCCTGACTGGAAAGTGTGGCGTGGAATAGAAGCAATAAGAGATGATATATTTGGTAGTTATGATGAATCTTATGACCAATTGCGTTGGTATTGTGAGGCAGTGAAGCGTACGAACCCCGGAAGTATAGTAGACCTAGAAGAATGACACAACCAATCGATTTGAGCGTATTTTTGTTTCATTTAACGCATGCAAGGAGGGTTTTAAAAAATGCAGGCCAATGTTATTCATAGATGGCACATTTATGAAGGGTAGGTCAAAGGGGGTGTTGCTTGCTGCCACTGCAAAGGATGGAAACAACGGTAACATATTCTTTCTCATTTCATTTCAACTGTCTATTGTTTCATTTCAAATGACGTGATTAATACTCTTTTCCCAGAATTATAGTTGACAAACGAATCACAGTTTTCATTGCATTTCCTTATATTATAATTTCAGTTTTATATATCTTCCATTATATTACATTCTACAATATGTTGTTCTTTATCCAGGCCTTTTCCCCGTTGCATTTACTGTAGTATCTGCCGAGAACAGGAACAACTGGGCATGGTTCTTAACCAAGCTGCGTGATCTTATCATTCATGAAAAAAAGATCATTTACATATCAGACAGGAATCTGGGTTTGATGTCAGCTTTTTATGATGTCTGGAATGATCATGCCCACTTCTACTGCCTGTACCATCTACTTTTAAATCTCAGAGGCAGATTTGGTGGAGGTTGGAACACCCAACACCGTGATAACATGGCTGATCTATTCAAGCAATGTGCGTATGCTCCAACCATCACTGTTTTTAAAGAGAAACTGGAGGTTTTTAAAACAGTAGGTGGTCAGATTACAGAGCAATGGCTTGAAGACATGCCCTACAAACAGTGGGCAGTTGCATATTCACCTCACATCAAGCGATATGGTGAAATGACGTCTAATGCAGCAGAGTCTTTTAACATGTGGATTAGTGAGGCTAGAGGTCTTCCAATTACCTATATGTTAGACTATATTCGGAAAAAGATATCACAGTGGTTTGTAGACAGACGTGAAAAATCTAATAAATGGACCGGGTTGCTTGTTCCTAGCAAAGAAGATCGGTGGAACGAGCTTGGAAACATAAGTGCAGCGTGGGGTGTTTCAATTTATCCTAATGGTCAGTTTGAGGTTCCTTCAAGGACGTCTGTCACAGTTGATTTGGAGTGCAAAATATGTACTTGTTTTCAATGGCAGATCACAGGATTTCCGTGCGCACATGCCGTTGTTGTTATTAAGAAGCATTGTAATTCCGTGTCCAACCTCATTGAGGACTGTTTCTTTACATCCACATACAAGCAATGTTATGAAGAAGATTTAATATTCCTGTGCCAGAGACAGAACGTTTTGAATTTGCTACTGAGTCCAGCCCTGAAAAAATACTACCACCCATACTAAACAAACCCCCTGGCAGACCCAAACAAAAGAGAATCACTTCATACGGAGAATTTCGTAGGGTCAAGGCTACCACTTGCAAGCGATGTGGCAGGACAGGTCGACATGATCCATTAACATGTGCTGCTGTTTTTGAAACGGACAAGACAAACATTCAGAGAAAGTCAAACACAATATTTCATTGTGTAATTTGATTTGTAATTCTGTGTTTTTTTCCAAGTCCTTTACGATATATTAATTGTGTCCACTACCTTAAGTCCATGTGTACTGAGTTTTATAATTTGACATGATTTATGAACATAAGATTTTTATAATTATCTATTTTTCTTCATTGTGCTTATTTTTCCCTCATAGTTCCAGGATCTGCATTATTGTCCAATTTTTTATTTCTCTGATTGTAGTCTAGAATACCAAACTTAAAAGAATAACTCAGATCATCAATCGTATGCCCTATTGCATGCACAATGCATTTACATGGGAATATTCACCGCACAATGCATACTGCACAGTTATGCATATATTACAATCGTAGGGTCTATTACAGTTATGCATATATTACAATCCTTGGAAACTCGACCTGCTACTATGTGCAGTATTCAACACCATATACTTTTTTATGATCCAATAATTTCTTATATGTTATTATCCTAAACTGCATATGTATCTTCATCCGCATGGTGCTCATTTTTATGCATATGGCCCATATGCAGAGTTTCAGCATGAATTCCCTGTACATACTCACACTATCTTTGCACTACGTAGTCCATATACGTATTAATTCTCATATGCCTAACTTTTTCTCAATCACTATTCGGTTTACAACAATATTAATAATTTTAATTTTTTTATGACCCTATTATTTTTTACATGTTATTATACTACTCTGCATATGTTATTATACTAAGCTGCATATGTAGCTTCAGCCGCATGATGCGCATTTCTATGCATATGGACCATATGCATAGTTTCAGCATGCATCCCTATACGTTATAACACTATCTATGCACTCTATAGTTCATATACAGACTAATTCTCATATGCCTTATTTTTTTCTCAATCACTATTCGGTTTACAACAATAATAATGTCAATTTTAGAAACGTACAATGAAAGGTGCATAGGAAATAAATAACCGAAATGTATATACTAAATGTTATAAATTTCTCCAAAAAATATGTAAACAACCTTGAACGCATATTAGTTAATATACCCCCAACGTTTCCAAAATTATATGTGTCAAAAGAATGGGCAGTTAAAAACCCTAAAACACTGTCTTCCATTATTCCCACTATGTACGTGCCCACTATACTTTTAACGTGTTGTTGGTCCCTGAACGAGTAGTGAATGGGATTAAAGTCTAGAGGGAAGGGGTGAATAGACTTTAAAACTTTTTCAAGAGAGTTGGGAACCTCTTCTGATTTCTATGTCAACTGGACTACAAGTCTGCTGGTCCAGATGACTATGGTGATCTGATGAAGAGATTATATGCGGAAGTTTGGTAGGCCTTGTTTAGACTCGTTCTTTAGTTTCTTTTGAAAACACCAACTTGTTTATTTAGTGAAAACCTCAGCTGATGCTGGTTTGAAGATTATGGCCTGATTTGAAGATAGTTGAAAACACAGTATGCACTATATAATGAAAGTGTGCGTGGGGTAGTATCTAGTGTTTAAGTAAAAAACAGAACAATGTTACACTGAATGTTGTGACAATTAGTGTAGCATTAACTCTAACAGAATGTGAATAAGTAAACACAGTACACAGCGGAAGTCTAAAACACTAAAACACAATACAAACACAATGGAATAATTTTTAACATAGATTTTATTAATAAAAAAACCTATGCTAAGCCTTACGGCGAAACAATAACTTAGTTCCTAAGTTATAGACAAAAATGTCGTGTGAAATGTCTCAGCAATTACTTCAACATTCCACAAACAGAAACTACGATCGAGGCAGGTGCCTGAATCCGCAAATATACTTAAGTGTAAGAACACTGTCTAAAGAACTAATCTGATCTATGATTCACTCTCACTCGATACAAGACTAGAACTAAGTACACTGGAAGGTGTGGTATCCCTCGGCGTACGTTAAAAGACACAACTACTGACCATAACTCCGAACTAGGGTTGAACTCTCAAGAAGGTGTTACTCGAATAGTGCATGCTTTGAAATGAGAGGCTCCAACGGTATTTATAGAAAAATAGCCAGCTTCTAGATCCTTCCATTATGAGATCCTATTTTTTAGGACCTCAACCTCCATGATCTTTCTAGATCCTTCTGCCATCTTCCAGGTCGTTCTACAATGCTCCAAGGCCTTCTAGCACCTTCTCCAACATTCTGGAATCTTCCAGGTTCCAGACTCTTGTAGAAGCTTCTAGAATCGTTCCTGAATGTGAGAGCATTTAGTACAACATTTAATGTAACATTTCAGAAAAGACTTAGAATAAATCAAGGAAGGTCAAATTAAGATGTTGTTGATAATGTTAAAGCATTTAAGAGTTAACAACATCTACAATCTCTCCCAATTTGACCTTTCGACTACAACACACCTGATGCACATATATTTCTATACATACTCAGTATTATGTATTTAGGTGAGTTGAACATCAAGTCTAAATACTAGTTAAGACAATACCTGTTGTAACCGTTGGATCAAATCAAAAGAAGATCATTTACTAAGATCCGTGCCATAAGATCAAAGTAATCTTATTCAAAACCAAAACAAGTATAAACAGTACACTTGTTTACAAAAACATATAACTTTTACAAAAATCAAAGATTAAATCAGAGCATATAAGGGTATATACCAGATTAGTTCTAAGACTTAAGTAAGACTAAAAAACAAACAAATAATCAGAGCAACAACAAATGTGAAATAAAATAAACAAACTAAACAAGGCATATTCATCATGCCTTAGGCAATTAATGATAAGAAAACAAATTAAGCAATAAGCAGTAATCAAATATCATTAGTGCAAACTAATTTAAGCAAGATAAATATAGACAACCTATCAACTAGAAATAGTAAATATTGTATCAGAATAAACAGAATTTTAACTTAAACATAACAGAATAACAAAAAAAAAAGTGGGAAAATATCACTTTTGGTCATTGAACTTTATCACTTTTCACATTTGGTCACCCACATTTCATCACTATCAAAATTGGTCACTCACTTTTTCTTTTTTATCAATTTTGATGCTGCTGTTAGTGAATCCGTTATTGACTAACGGAGAAAAGGTTTTGAGGGCACACTTTTATTTTCCCTCCTTTAATTTCTAAATTCTAAACCCCCAAACCCATTTTTTTTAAAATTTTACGAATTTATCTTCAATTAATATTACTGGTGTGTGGGGTTAATAATAGATTATCAATTATAAATGGGGAAATGAATTCTAATAATTAACTATTTTGAAATAAGTTTATATTCTCAATTATTATACAAATTTAATATGAAAACCAGTAATTGAAATATTATTCAAAAAAATCTTTAAAACACAGAGTACAAAAGCAAGTCTTGAATAATTTTCAACCACAGTGAATACAATAATTATAAACCATCTAACTACACACCATAATTATAAAAAATGAGTACATAACTAGTACATGACCACCAAAATCTGACTAATTTGGCTCGCCATCACTCTCACTTGTTTTTCCTTTGTATTTTCCTTGTTTTGGTCATTTTGATG
Organism: Galeopsis tetrahit; assembly: GCA_963675135.1. Lineage (NCBI taxonomy): Eukaryota > Viridiplantae > Streptophyta > Magnoliopsida > Lamiales > Lamiaceae > Galeopsis > Galeopsis tetrahit. The sequence continues at coordinate 28,712,905 of OY776129.1, read as the reverse complement.
AACCACTGACACTCTTTCTCATGTAAGTAGCTAGATTTGACATAGTGATTTAATTCACTTCTCCTTTCACAATAATTGGATTGTGTACTCTTGATTATTGAACAACCTATAAGATAAGAAATTAATCTCCTAACAACAGTAATTATAAAATGACATTGTAAGCCAAGACACACTGTTTCATTGTGATTTTTTCTTTTCCTACCACGTACTGCGTTTCCCATTTCCTACTTACCCTGTAAAATGAAAAGTAAACCAACAACAACAATGAGATGATAATAAATCATAATTGAGTTATATGAGCTACTCTTGGGAAGGGTTCGTTTCCCATTTCCTAGTTACCCTGTAAAATGAAAAGTAAACCAACAACAACAATGAGATGATAATAAATCATAATTATTGAGTTATATGAGCTACTCTTGGGAAGGGTTCGTTGATGAATCACCCAATGTTCTAGAAGATGCATGAGAATTCCTTCTGACCTATTACTATTACAACAGATAAATATAATAACATAATTTAGTGATACAAAAAACTTAAATATTAAATTAAAATAAGAAATACATATTGTACATACTGGTAATTTTTGTTTCTTTACTTGAGTATTACTTGTTGAGTATTTTTCACACTAATTGGCTGAGATTCTCCAATGGGTATTTTTCACATTGATTGGCTGAGATACTCAATGGCTGAAATTGAAATAAGAAATATGGGGTGTAGAAGCATTCTGGTTCCTTTTAAACATCTTCACCTCTTAGTACAAACTCAAAATCACTCTATTGTGGTTTGGGAGTTTAGGGTTAAGGAATTAAAAGAGGAAAAATAAAAGTTGACGCTCAAAACCTTTTCTCCGTTAGTATATGACGGATTAACTAACAGCAACATCAAAATTGATAGAAAATAATAAGTGAGTGATAAATTTTGATAGTGATTAAATGTGAGTGACCAAATGTGAAAAGTGGTAAAGCTCAGTGATCAAAAGTGATATTTTCCCAAAAAAAGTAGGACTGAAAATGGCATGAATTGCTATAACAATAGCAGCAGCATCAAGGTCCTGCACATGTGCCATCTGTACTTCAGCATAAAGGATTTCCATATCCTCATCATCTTCAGCAGCATCTGCAAACTTGTCTTCATCAGCCTCCTCTGGTTCCTCAATGAAACAAGTTGATGCAAAGAGTGCAACAACATTGTTAGCAGCAGCAGTTCCTCCATTCTCTGTAGCAGCAGCAGCATCAGGTACACCTTCAACATCTTCAGGATTCAGCTCTTCAATAACAACTCCAGAAGTTCTAGCTGAAGCAACTCCAGAAGTTCTAGCTGAAGTGGAAGGTGGTGCTCCCCCTGTTGTAGTGGAAAGTAGCCTGGTCCACTTGTCTTTGATGAACTGGAGCTCATCAATCTGGTCCTGTAAGTGCTGTAACTGCAGTAATATAAAAGAGCAAAACAATAATTGTTCATCCAAAGCCTCAAGGTACACCCTCTACTTCTACCCCATATGTTGACCATACAGCAGACATCTGCTTCCAGGTCAAAGCTGCAATAGACTTGCACTTTGAGAAAGGTTTAGGCCTGCAGCTAGGAAGATATGTTGAGAAAGCTGCAAGGGAACAGAAGACTCGTCTTCATGACCAGATTCTTGACGTTGAAGACAAGTTTGGTGAAGCACTTCATCAGCAGATAGGAGAATACTTGAGTACCTATCAGAAGTTGTCAGCTGACACCTCCAAAAGGTTTGCTGATCTTTACACTGATGAGATGCACCGCATGGAGACCACCTACAAGTCGAGAATTGAAGAAGCTGAAGCAAGAGCCACTGAAGGTCAAGCCCTTCTTAAGGCAGCTGCAGAGGAGAATGAGAAACTGCAGACTCAGCTGAAGGAGACAGCAGCCAAGTTGGAAGTGCTGGAACACGCCGGCGAAGGCGGTCCGTCACCAGGATCGTTGTCGGATGCCAAACGTATAAATAAATAAATAAAACCTAAACATGCTTCTAAAACATAGTTTAGATCCGTTACCCTTGAAGATCGAGGCGTTGATTCCAATCTACAGATCTTCTAGTCTGTCTCCCAACTTCGCTCGAACACCGGGTGGACGGCGTGCTATCAAACGTGGAGAAGGTGCCTCAATTTCGTCTCCTTGAAACCCTAGCCGTTTTTCTCTATTTCGTGTGTGCGAGGGTTTCAAAACTGAATTAGGGCTCCTATTTATAATTTCCATAAGTTTCATGGGCCAGACTAGGGATCCATTAGAAGGTATAGGGCTTGGGCTTCTTACAGGCCCAAATACTCTTATGTTCAGCCCAGAACATATAATTTGGCCCGAGAACATTGATTCATTCCACTAGAGAATTAATGTTGCACTCCCGTCCTATCCCGAACCGAATCAGGGCTTCTATTAGACTTTATAATTCCCCGTGTTTAAGATATCGCACGTCCATTAATTATTAAAGCTCCCGACGACTTAAAATAATTAATTACTATAATTCCTTGAGTAGTACCACTCAACCTTGTTGTCGTACGGATTAAATCCACCTGCAGGGTTTAATACGACAATCCTTTATGAGTTTCCTCAAGGGGACATCATCAGCCTGGATGTACAGGACACGGTGCCCTAATGCCAATAAGTAGACATCATGCGAGCGATGCCACTACCCAAAATACAGAGCGTGAAGAATCTATCAAGATTCTCACCTATGGTACATCAAAGTAGTGAACAAGCACCCCACACATCTAAATATCACACTTAGGGTTAAGAATCATAAAAGTCACCAAGACTTCTAGTTCTTCATAACAGTCAGAACAGAAGAACATGTCTTATCTGTGATCCATTCAATACGCCACAGCGCACTAGTATAAACTAATGGCCAAGACAAACCACTAACAAGTTTATACTACAACTTAAACCAATAGTTTTGTCCATAACTATCTCAGTTGTGAATACTGTTTATATCTTACAAGGAACTGACAATGTGATCTTCTGTGTGACTACAAACCCACCACATCGTCTACAATGCAAGATAAGCAGACATACAAGTAATCACAAAGAATGCAATAATGTGAAAAACCATTTATTTCAGATAAAAGGAAATCGAATATACGTCACAAAAGCCCACTAAAAGTTTGCTTTACAGTATACACCAACAGGAAGCACTTACAGAAAAGCTCGAAGCTGCCTCCTCCACCAATTCTCATGTCATGGAGCACAGTATCTCCCATATTACTGCTGTCAACAAGGTCAATGCCATGACACTGAAACAAACTCTGAAAGTGGAAATCATGAATGCCATGAAGCCTTTTGCGGCTGCACTTGCTGAAGCCAAAAAGGGGGAAGATATGTTGATAAGGTCTCTTGAGAAATCAGCTGCATAACAAGCTGTAATGGTAGTGTCTCAAGATGAGCTGAATGAGACCTTGAATGGTCTAAAGAGCAAAATCAAGAACAGGCAAGAAAAAGGCAAAGGCAAAGAAATTGCTCAAGAAGGCACCCAAGCTCTCACTCAAGCTCCTGCCAAGTCTCTTCAGATCACTGCCCCTGAAGAACAAGTTCCTGAAAAGAGAATGACAAGGAAAAGAAAGGCAGATGAGCAAGCTCAGTCAGCTCAGACCAGCAAGAAATCAGCTCCAGCAGAGCCTACTGCAGAAGAGAAAGAGACTTTAGAGTTGAAGAAAAAGAAATTGCTTGAAGCTCAAGAGCTGAAGCAAAAGAAGCTGAATGATGCGAAGGCAGTCAAAGCCAAATTTGAAAGAAGAATTGCCAAACTCAGGAAAGCAATGAAGGACAAAGCACAAGAAGACAGTGTCCTGGTGTTTGATAGCAATTATGTGGATTACTTAGCCCTTCAAGATGAGCTACCAAGATGGCATCCCCTGAAGAAGAAGTGGCAAATTCAACACCACATAGTAAGGAAATTTGGCCCTCTCCCAACTTATGAAGATGAATTCTTCCAGTTCAATCAGTTCATGAACATTGAAGATCCAGTGTTCTGGGAAGAAATTGTCAAGACAGCCAAAGGACTTGACAACTGCAGAATCTTAACTCCTGAAGAACCCAAATGGGATGCACCCCTTCTGGATTCAGGAAGAGCCAACATGATAGAAATCAAGAAGATTCTGTACAAGATCTATGAAGAGGAGAATGTTACAGATGTACAGCACATGGAAGAAGTTCGAGCTCGTCTGTACCTTGCCTACCGCGTTTGAAGATCAGAAGACCTGATGAAGACTACTTTAGAAGTTTAAAGAAACTATTACTTGTAATCTGTAAAAGCTCTATATATATTCAAGTTATAGTTCTTTTTGCTTTCAAGACAAACTCTCATTGTCTTCATCAGATACTTCAAGTCTTAGCATGTTATAAACTCTTATCTTAATTCATTAAGAGCACTTATCAAGTATAGTTTTGGCTTCATCAAAAAAGGGGAAATTGTTGGGATATAAATTCACCCTAAGCCCCACTTGATGTTAGAATAGTTTTGATGGCCAAAACACTTAGAGTCTATAAATGTAATAGGATCAGCTGACTTGTATAGAACAGCTTAGACTAGTCTTGTGTGATCAACTGTATTGATATCAGCTGATCAGCACAGTCCTGGCTTACATGCCTATCCTCAAGATGAGAAGAGTAGAAGACATGAAGACTAGAAGATCCTTGAAGACCAGATAAGTTAAGGTGCTTGTATACCTACTTATCTGATGGAGTCCCAGATTGAAGATGGCCTAAAGCAGTACAAAGAATTTCCATATCAGAAGAGTGTTACTCTACTGATATCAGAAGACAGAAGACCTAAGGCCAGAAGAGTAGTCAGAAGACTAGAAGTACAGATCAGAAGACTATGTGCTCTTCCAGGACTCGGCTGATTCCTAAGTCATCTTGCAATTCAAACGAAGACCTACCTTATTTAGAAGATTGACATGAACCCAGGATTGAAGCAATCAAGCGGCTGGAATCAAGGAATCAAGCTATTATGGAAAGATTGCTCAAACGGCTAGTCAACTCCAACGGCTAGTTGCAACCAATCTCCATTATAAATACAAGAGGATGAGAAATCACAAAAAAAGAAGTCACAAGAGAGAATTCAACAAGCCAAGCAAGCAATCAAAGCTAAAGCCATACATTTCTAAGAATTCTCAAAAGAGCCAGAAACCATTAGATTATCTATAGCTCTTAAGTGATTTCTATCCAACCCCTAAGAACCTGAAACCTGTTCATATTGTATATCAATTGTTTTGGGCATAGTGGTTAAGAAAATTATAAGCTTGAACCATTAGTTGGATACACCTCAAAAACCCCAAACCCTCACCGAAAGGTTAAAGTTTTTGAACCCCTTTAAGTGCAAGTGCTTACAATTACTTGTGGAGACCGTAGCTGTTAGGACGGCTCAGATCTCAAAGTCCTAACCTTGGGACTATAAAGGTCAAGACCCTTGTAATTTGTGGTAAATTAAAGGGATTAAACATCACGTGTGGACGTGAGAGTGGACGTAGGAACGTATATCCGAACCACTATAAATCCGGTGTCATTTACTTTCTGCACTTTACATTTCTGTCTTTACATACATAATTATATAGTGCATACTGTGATTTCAACATTCTTCAAAACAAGGCCATAACTTTCAAACCAGCATCAGCTGAGTATTTTCATTAAGCAAAACAAGTTGAACACTTTCATAAGAATTACAAGAACGAGTCTAAACCAGGGCCACCATAATTCCACATATAACCTACTCAGTCAGATCACTATAGTCATTTGGACCAGCAGACCTGCAGTCCAGTTGACATAGCAATCAGAAGAGGTTCTCAACTCTGTTTGAAAAAGTTTTAAAGTCTATTCACCCCTCCCCTCTAGACTTTAATCCCATTCACTACTCGTTCAGGGACCAACAACCATTGTCAAGTAGGAATTGTGACAATGTGTCATACCAAGCTCTAGGGGCTTGCTTTAGACCATAGAGAGCCTTCTTCAGACGATATACTTGATCTCCTTTTTCAAATCCTGGAGGCTGCTCTACATACACTTCTTCTACCAGAATACCATTTAGAAAAGCACTTTTGACATCCATTTGATACACTTTGAAGCCCATATATGATGCATAAGCTAGAAACAGCCGAATGGCTTCTAATCTGGCTACTGGAGCAAAGGTTTCATCATAATCAATCCCTTCAGATTGTGAGTATCCTTTTGCAACTAGCCTTGCTTTATTTCTAGTTATTACATCATTTTCGTCCTTCTTATTCTTGAATACCCACTTTGTTCCTACTACATTGTGGTTTTCAGGACGATCTACCAATTCCCATACTTCATTTCTTTCGAATTGGTTTAGTTCTTCTTGCATAGGAGTGATCCAATTGCTATCAGTCATTGCTTCTTCTATGTCAGCTGGTTCAATGTTGGACAAGAAAGCACACCAACAGAACATAGAGGATTGGGGATTCTGATTCAGTTGTCTTCTGGTCTTGACACCTGAGTCTGCTCATCCTAATATGAGGTTTGATGGATGGTTGTTTCTCCATGTATGCCTCACAGGTGTGTCTGCATTAGATGAGCTTGGATTCTCATCTGCTCTAGTGCCATCAGGAGGGTTGACTTGATTTGGTCGATCATCATCTGTATCTTGTGTGTCAAAGAGATCATTCCCCCTTGCATTTGGGATTGTTGCATCTTGATTCTGGTTAGCTCGCTCAGCTTGAGTTTGAGATCTAGTGACAGGTCTATGTGGTTTATTCTTCTCTGGTTCTTCAGGGAATGGTTCATTGACTTCAATAAACTCATCTGGTCTGGACTTGATCACTAGTTTCCTCATCTTATCTGCAGCTGAGTCTGTTTCTACTGCACTCTTTTCACAAGATTCATCAAAAACAACATGAGGTGTTTCTTCCACAAGAAGGGTTCGTTTGTTGAGTACTCTAAATGCTTTGCTAGTAGAGGAGTATCCCAAGAATATCCCCTCATCTACTTTGGCATCAAAAGCATTCAACTTACTCTTCCCATTGTTGTGAATGAAACACTTACAACCAAATATATGAAAGTAAGATACTCTAGGTTTTCTTCCTTTCCACAGTTCATATGGGGTTTTCTCATGAATTTTGTGAATACCTGACCTATTTTGAGTGTGACAGGCTGTGTTGATGGCTTCTGCCCATAGATTCTTAGGAGTAGAGAATTCAGCAAGGAGTGTTTTTGCAGCCTCTTTGAGTGTTCTGACTCTTTTTTCAGCTACACCATTCTGTTGTGGTGTTCTTGCTGCACTTGTCTCATGCTGAATACCATTAGAAGTAGCTTTATCAGTGCCTTTGTCACTTCTAATTTTCACAATTGGTTCTCCTTTCTCTACTTGGATTCTCTTCAATAGTTCAGGAAGTTTCTGTTGAGTTTTACTCTTCTTGTATAAGAAGATAACCCAAGTAAACTTGGAGTAGTCATCTACAAAAATAAGAGTGTACTTTCTTCCTGTAAGTGTGGTTGGAGTAATTGGTCCAAAGAGATCCATGTGAAGCAGTTCAAGAACTCTGCTGGTTGATGCTGTCTTCTTGGTCTTGAAGGAGACCTTTCTTTGCTTTCCTTGTTGACATGCATCACATACCTGATCTTTACAATAGAGTTCATTAGGCAGACCATCAACTAAGGATTCCCTTGCTAGATTGTTCATAGTCTTAAAGTTCAGATGACTAAGACGTTTGTGCCATAGCCTGCTGACATCTTTAGGACTCTTCACAAGCAGACATGTATCCTTAGGACAGCTGTTCCAATTTGCAAGATACATACTTCCCTTTCTAGATCCTGTTAGAAGGTTTTGTTTTGTTCTTTTATCATTTATGAGACACTCATCTTTAGAGAATTTTACTGAGTAACCAGTGTCACAAAAATGAGAAACAGATAATAAATTAAACTTTAAACCTTCTACATATGATACATCATGTACCTCAATGTCACCATTTTTAAGGATGCCATATCCTTTTATGTTACCGTGCGCGTTATCACCAAAGAAAACTTTTGGACCTTTCTTTTCTGTATAGTTGGTCAGCAGGGCTTTGGTTCCAGTCATATGAGTTGAGAATCCACTATCTATGTACCAAGTTTCTCCTGCTAGGACTTCTCTTCTGTATAGGTCCCTCCTTTCCTGCAAGAAAGGTTAAGTCTTAGTTACCCATTTTGTCTTGGGTCATTGGGTGTTAGTACTGACTTGATGTCTACTGATGGTGTGGAAAATAAACTAACTCTTCAAGGTAACTAGTCCGCTGATTTCACTAGGGGCCTAGGACTAGTTAGTTGACTGGTTAATTACCTATCGGAGTTAAGTGCGGAATTGTAGTGTGCCCATAAAGATTATACTCGTCTATTATTTAAATACAGTTTGTAAAACAGTTTATGCACAAATATGTATGAAATGACTTGAAAATAAAGTGCAGAAATGTAAATAACACAGTAATTTATAGTGGTTCGGATATACGTTCCTACGTCCACTCTCACGTCCTAACGTGATGTTTAATCCCTTTAATTTACCGAAAATTACAAGGGCTTGTCCTTTATAGTCCCAAGGGTAGGACTTTGAGATCTGAGCAGTCCTAACTGCTACGTCTCCACAAGTGATTAGAAGCACTTTCACTTTAACAAGTGAGTTGCGAGCACTTGCACTCCACAAGTGATATAGAGCACTTGCACTCTTTACAGTGACGAACACTCAACTTGGCTTCTAGGGGTTTATGGTAGAAGATGGGTTTTATGTATAATGAACTAGTTGAGAATTTCCCTTACAATTTGTTTTAGCCTCATGCTAGGATTGGGAAATTCTCTCTAAGCTATGGATATATATGAGTGGTTAAACTGGCTTAGATGGTATGAGTTCACTCACTGGGGATGAGGTGATGCATGTTGGATCTTCATGAACGATCTTCTTGAGCTCTTCTTATTTCTGGACTTTTAGGACTTTGCTCGACCTTTACATCTCACACCTCTTCACGCTCCCAATGATGTATGAGCTCATTTATATAGTGTTGATGTTTGAATGTTACCGTTGGATGATAGCAATTCAAATCTCCACTAATTCGGGAATTGCCAATCTCTTGATTTGATATGATTGAATATTACCATTGTCATGTAATTTCAATCATATCTTTGACTTTCCTTTCTTGCATGTATCTTGTCAATCCTTGACTCCAGCTCTGATTGGTCTTCCCTTAATTGTGTAAGAAGACTTCTACTCTGCTTGTAAGAAGACTTCTACTCTGCTGGTAAGAAGACTTCTACTCTGCTTGTAAGAAGACTTCTACTCTGCTGGTAAGAAGACTTCTACTCTGCTGGTAGGAAGACTTCTACTCTGCTGGTATAAGAAGACTTCTACTCTACTGGTATAAGAAGACTTCTACTCTGCTAGTAAGAAGACTTCTACTCTGCTCGCTCTTACTCTTCTTATCCTATACGATGAGTTCAACTCATCTTATCAGGAGACTTCTGGTCTTGGTCTTTTCTTCTCTTCTTGAGCATTGACATGTCTTCTCTTTTAACCAGGGTCCTATCTATTACAAGATGTATAATAAAGTTGTCTATACAATACAACTTATCCTATTACATGTTTGATTTGGTTTATCAAAACTAAACTAGGGATATACATATCCAAACAATTTCCCCCTTTTTGATATAACCAAATCATCTAACACTAACTGAAGCAATAAAGAACAGACAGTGCTAGAGTCCATATAATAGTGCAGAAGAGTAAAAACAAAAGGCTTTTGTATGATGACAATGAGAAGTTGTCATCAGATGAGATAACTAGATGTTATCTCCAAAAGCTTAAAAGATGAGTTTTATTAATATTGCACTTTACAAGCACGGACTCACCTAATCAGCTATTACAAAGGTCTTCTTATCTACTCTTCAGCTGATATGTTGCAAATCAGACGACTTCCAATTAAGCTCTTCTTGCCTTCAGGTCTTCTAACAACTTGATCATCTTGATCTCCTCTTCTTGCTCATACGCGTGTAAATCCAAATAGGGCTAGAACTCAGTTGAACTGAAGTTCCCCCTTAGTTGTTGACCTGTTCTTAACACACAATAATCCAAATACATGCAAGTATGATTTTTATGAAAACAAAAGTGCATGCAAAACAGTTTTTCAAAAACGGATCTATTCAGGTGACCATTGAAAACAGTAAAACGTGTTTTTGATGGCTCAAACGATGGAATTTGGCCAAAAAGCATTACACGTCACTGATAAGCAGTGAGTTCGATTCAAAACATCAATTCCACTTTAAATAGTGTACTCACACGCTAAATTCTGAAAACAACAGAAAAAGTGCAGATTTTCGAAAATCAAAAATTCAAAGCAATGGTCTTTTGAACACACGGCTCTGATACCACTTGTTGGTCCCTGAGACGAGTGTAAGATCAGCTAACTTGATGTCTACTGATGGTGTGGAAAATAAACTAACTCTTCAAGGTAACTAGTCCACTGATTTCACTAGGGGCCTAGGACTAGTTAGTCGACTGATTAATTACCTATCGGAGTTAAGTGCGGAATTGTAGTGTGCCCATAAAGATTATACTCGTCTATTATTTAATTACAGTTTGTAAAACAGTTTATGCACAAATATGTATGAAAAGACTTGAAAATAAAGTGCAGAAATGTAAATAACACAGTAATTTATAGTGGTTCGGATATACGTTCCTACGTCCACTCTCACGTCCTAACGTGATGTTTAATCCCTTTAATTTACCGAAAATTACAAGGGCTTGTCCTTTATAGTCCCAAGGTTAGGACTTTGAGATCTGAGCAGTCCTAACTGCTACGGTCTCCACAAGTGATTGGAAGCACTTGCACTTTAACAAGTGAGTTGCGAGCACTTTCACTCCACAAGTGATATAGAGCACTTGCACTCTTTACAGTGACGAACACTCAACTTGGCTTCTAGGGGTTTATGGTAGAAGGTGGGTTTTGTGTATAATGAACTAGTTGAGAATTTCCCTTACAATCTGTTTTAGCCTCATGCTAGGATTGAGAAATTCTCTCTAAGCTATGGATATATATGAGTGGTTAAACTGGCTTAGATGGTATTAGTTTACTCACTGGGGATGTGGTGATGCGTGTTGGATCTTCATGAACGATCTTCTTGAGCTCTTCTTATTTCTGGACTTTTAGGACTTTTCTCGACCTTTGCATCTCACACCTCTTCACGCTCCCAATGATGTATGAGCTCATTTATATAGTGTTGATGTTTGAATGTTACCGTTGGATGATAGCAATTCAAATCTCCACTAATTCGAGAATTGCCAATCTCTTGATTTGATATGATTGAATATTACCATTGTCATGTAATTTCAATCATATCTTTGACTTTCCTTTCTTGCATGTATCTTGTCAATCCTTGACTTCAGCTCGGATTGGTCTTCCCTTAATTGTGTAAGAAGACTTCTACTCTGCTTGTAAGAAGACTTCTACTCTGCTGGTAAGAAGACTTCTACTCTGCTGTTAAGAAGACTTCTACTCTGCTGGTAAGAAGACTTCTACTTTGCTGGTATAAGAAGACTTCTACTTTGCTGGTATAAGAAGACTTCTACTCTGCTGGTATAAGAAGACGTCTACTCTGCTTGCTCTAACTCTTCTTATCGTATAAGATGAGTTCAACTCATCTTATCAGGAGACTTCTGGTCTTGGTCTTTTCTTCTCTTCTTGAGCATTGACATGTCTTCTCTTCTAACCAGAGTCCTATCTATTACAAGATGTATAATAAAGTTTTCTATACAATACAACTTATCCTATTACATGTTTGATTTGGTTTATCAAAACTAAACTAGGGATATACATATCCCAATAGGCATCACAAAACCAAATCTTACCAGTTGACACCTTGGACTGGTCTGATTTGTTACTTGTGTCAGCTAAGTAATAGTCAAATGGTTTCCTCTTATAGGAGTGTATGTGAATTATCTTTTGACTAGTTACATTCGGCCTGGGTGCATTAGCTGGACGATGCACATGATTATATGGACCATACTCCTCTGTTCTCACAATATCATAAGAGATAGGGGGTGCAAAGAGAACAGATTTGCGTGAAGAAGACTTCTTCTTCTTGGCTAGAGCAGCATACAGCTGAGACAGTCTCAATCGAGATGGTCTAGGCTGTTTGTTGTTCCTCTGTACAGGCTTGGGGTTAACTTGTCTCTTACCATTTTTGGTGTTGGGACAGTTAACCTTAGCTGGTACAGATGCCTTTTGGTTCATATTAGGTTCATTGTGTTTAGAACACTCATCTTTTTCATGTGACTGAGTAGTGCACTCGTTAGGTGTACTACCCTCAGCTGGAGAGGATGTTGATGGATTAAATTCATAACCAAAACCCATCTTATTGCCATTAGATCTATAATATTCAGAGATACTTTCAATAGTAGCAGATGCTTTATTGAACTCTGATATCTTTTGATTTAGGCATTCCTTCTCCTTTTCTAAGAGCTTGTGTGCTTGGAAGAGATCATCGAACTTAGATTGTAGTGAACAAAATTCCTTAGTTTCCAAGGCTTGAGTTTCTAATATCCCCTCATACAACTGAATTATTGTGGTATTTTCTTCTTTAAGAAGTTCCACTTCTTTGGTCAATATTTCATTCATTGTTACCAACTCAGGGGTGTTATCAAACTTAACCTTCTTCAACCTAGCAATTTCTTTCCTTAAATCCTTGTTCTCCTCTTCCACTTCTATAAAAGCTCTTGTGGCAATATCCAGAACACCTTTTACCTTTCTTAAAGATTGATAATAGGTGTCTTCAGATTCGCCTTCAGATGAGTTTATCTCATCTGTGTGTGAAAAAATAGGTGAATGAAAATTTGTTGAATAGGAATTTACCTCATTTTCACCTATGGCCATCATAGCTAGATCATCTGAATCATTTGAGAAGATTTGACAGTCTGGTGATGTAGGAAGGTCATCACTTTGATATTCAGATTCCTCAGTCACCATTGCTTGTTTGTCTGAATTTCTTCTGTCTCTTCTTGGCTTTCTTTCTTTTTGTCATCCAAATTTAGCTCTGGACATTCATAGACATAATGTCCTGGTTTTCGACAATTGAAGCATGATCCAGGCTTTTGATTTGAATTGCCTTTTCTTGGAGGAGTGGCATCTCTTCTTCTAGAACCTCGGCTATCAGATGGCTCCGCATCCTTTCTAGGATACCTTTCTGGTGTTCTTTCTCTTGATTCTCTAGAAGATGAACCAGCTCTCCTATCTTTATAATTCCTGCAGAATTTTCTATATTTGCTGTTGAAAGTGTTCATCCTTTCAAATCTCTTGATCATAAGAGCCATTTGCTCTTTTAGACTCATGTCTGATCCTTCAAAGTCTTCTGTTTTCAGTGAGGTCTTGCCAGATGAGGTACTTGCAGCTTTTGTATTGGCTGCCTTGAAAGCCACAGTCTTGGAGGTAGATGGGGTTGTAGTAGGCTCATCACTTTCTGAGTTTTCTTCTCTTTCAATATCATATTCATGAGCTTTGAGATTCTGAAATAGAGTTTGAGCAGACCACTTCTTGATATCCTGAGTATCCTTGATGATGGTCTTCTTGAGTCTCCATTTCTTAGTTAGAGAGTCTAAGATCTTCAAGTTTTTCTCTCTATTTGTGTATTTCTTGCCTAGAGATTCAATCTCATTTATGATCTTGGTAAATCTATTGTCTAGCTGATCAATAGACTCTTCTGGTTGCATCTTGAAGTGTTCGAACTTCTTGACTGCTGTTGACAATTTGCTCTCCTTGATCAGCTCAGTTCCTTCACAGAGAAGTGCCAATGCATCCCACATGTCTTTAGCTGTCTCACAGTGAATTACTTTTGCAATGTACTCATTTAGAAGAGTTTGCATGATATAATCTTGAGCAATGCTGTCAAGATTTGATTATTTCATCTCTTCTGGTGTGAGGTCCTTCATAGGCTTGGGGACTAGTTCTCCAACTGGAACTTCTGGATCACCATTTGCAGTGTTGACTGTCATGATTGTGATTGGGCCTTCTGTGATTACTGACCACATCTTGTAGTGGACTGATGTGAGATTCTTTCTCATCCTTATCTTCTAGTAATCATAATCCTCCACTGAAAACTTAGGCAACTTACGCATATTAGCACTCATGCTGTATGAGTTTTCAAAAACAAGTTTTTCAAAAGATAGATCTGTTCAAGAGGACTACAGAAAGACTCCCTCAAGTCTTCTGATAATCTAGAGACAGTAGTCCGTTAGAATCACTGCTCTGATACCACTTGTTGGTCCCTGAACAAGTAGTGAATGGGATTAAAGTCTAGAGGGGAGGGGTGAATAGACTTTAAAACTTTTTCAAGAGAGTTGAGAACCTCTTCTGATTTCTATGTCAACTGGACTACAAGTCTGCTGGTCCAGATGACTATAGTGATCTGATGAAGAGATTATATGCGGAAGTTTGGTAGGCCTTGTTTAGACTCGTTCTTTAGTTTCTTTTGAAAACACCAACTTGTTTATTTAGTGAAAACCTCAGCTGATGCTGGTTTGAAGATTATGGCCTGATTTGAAGATAGTTGAAAACACAGTATGCACTATATAATATATGAAAAAACAATAAAGTAAAGTGCATAAAAGTAAAAGACACCAGATTTATAGTGGTTCGGATATACGTTCCTACGTCCACTCTCACGTCCTAACGTGATGTTTAATCCCTTTAATTTACCAAAAATTACAAGGGCTTGTCCTTTATAGTCCCAAGAGTAGGACTTTGAGATCTGAGCAGTCCTAACTGCTACGGTCTCCACAAGTGATTGTAAGCACTTGCACTTTGCAGGGGTTCAAAAACTTAACCTTATGGTGGGGGTTTTGGGGTTTTTGAATGTATCCAACTAATGATTCAAGCTTATAAATTGCTTAACCACTATGCCTAAATCAATGGATATACAATATGAATAGGATTCAGGTTCTTTGGTTGGATAGAAATCACTTAAGAGCTAGAGGTGTTCTAAGAATTTCTGGGCTCTTGGAGAACTCTCAATAGAATGTGGCTTTATGCTTGCTTGCTTGTTTAGCTTGTTGAATTCTCTCGTTGTGACTTCGTGTCTTGTGATTTCTCATCCTCTTGTATTTATAGTGGTGATTATTGCAACTAGCCGTTGGGGCAATCTTTACATATTGGCTTGATTCCTTGATTCCAGCCGCTTGATTGCTTCAATCCTGGGATCATGTCAATCTTCTAAGTAAGGTAAGTCTTCATTTGAATTGCAAGATGACTTTGGGAATCAGCCGAGTCCTGGACGAGCACATCGTCTTCTGATCTTCACTCATAGTCTTCTGACTACTCATCTGGCCTTTTGTCTTCTGTCTTCTGATCTGGCAATTCTTTGTGCTTCTTTAGGCCATCTTCAATCTTGGACTCCATCAGATAAGTAGGTATACAAGCACCTTACTTAACTGGTCTTCAAGGATCTCCTAGTCTTCATGCCTTCTACTCTTCTCATCTTGAGGTTGTGCATGTAAGTCAGGGATGTGTTAATCAGCTGATATCAATACAGTTGATCACACAAGACTAGTCTAAGTTGTTCTATACAAAGTCAGCTGATCCTATTACATTTATAAACTCTAAGTGTTTTGGCCATCAAAACTATTCTAACATCAAGTGGGGCTTAGGGTGAATTTATATCCCAACACGTTTCTCCCCCATTAATTAACATTTATAATCTTGAAATTTCAGTTCAACTATTAATAGACTCTACAATCATTTTAATACACTAAATCTCATTGACAAAAAACACAGCATACCAATATGCAGAATTCTAGAATGATAGAATTTCTTCCTGACGAAATCACTATTTCTATTCTTTTGTTCATTTTTCCACAAGTCCTATCTAGATATAAAAGTATATCTAGAGTATGGAACTCAGTAATATGTTCTAAGTGGTTTGTAGAAGCACATCTCTTCAATATGAAAGCGGGTAATCATTTTCGTTTGATACACAAATACCATGTTTCTAGCCCACCAATATCTTATGAATAAAAAATTTGGAAGGGATCTTGTTACGTACGTAGGCAAATAGCAAAGAACGATGAAGAATTCGAGGTATTGGGTGGCTATAATGGTCTAGTATTATTCTGCAATACTAATAACCAATATACTATTAATAACCCCACTACTAAACAATATATAATTGTTCCAAATCTTCTGATATCATTTCCCAAGGGACACGATGTGGCTTGGGTTTATTTTGGTTTTGGTTATGAAAAAAATTCCAATGATTACATCATAATGAGAATTGCATATCTTTGGGCTGAAACTGGTGGGTTGACCGAGGTTAGTATTTTCTCACTTAATTCTAAATTGTGGTCAAAACTTTCTTCATTCCCTTTTGATAATTACCCATGTGCAAATGCCTTTTTTGTATGTAATCTCTTCCATTGGTATTTAAATTTTGGTTGTGGTGTTCATAAATTGGCCACATTTGATATAAAGAGTGGTATTTATTCATTAATTACCATTCCAAAGTTTAATTATCACCCATGTAATTTACAAGTCCAGGGTTTAGATGACAATACAATTGGAGTCTACTGTAGTAGTGTCAAATCAGTGGAAGGTCATTTTTATAGTAATTTTGTCTTTCAGATGCATATACTACATTACTCAAAAGAAGTTCCTACATGGTCTAGTATTATGATCTTCAGAAGAACCCTAATACCAAACAAATATCATATAACCCCAATATCATTCATGAACCCCGTAGAACTAAAATTCTATTCCTCGCCCTACCATGGGGAGACTACTATTGCTATGATATGATTGCCAAGACGTTTCAACTCAGCGAAGAATATGAAATGACATATGGCGTTCAACATGCTCTTGATCATTTGTACTTCAACTGTTCTGATCATTTGCATTTATGAGCACTGCCTTAATACTCTTGATCTCTTCAGCTCAGTTGTCCACTTGGTCAGCTTGTCCCCAAAGTTCAGCAACTTTAGCCTATAGACTAAACACTTATCAAGCTGCCTAACATTCCAGCTTTGGACAACTACCCTGAACTCTAAAATCTCACAACATTCCTGAGATTTTTAACTTAAGCATTCTACTTACTCAAGTGTACTGAGACAACTTGCCTGAACTAGACTTGAGCATATCTCAACTAATCTGAACATCATCAATCAGGGGTTTTGGTATCTAAATCAAAATCATTTTATTCCCAACAATTTCCCCCTTTTTGATGATGCCAAAACCTATTACAAAGGGAGCTTGTCTTATACTATACTTTACCTTCAGGATGAGTGATCTGGTCAACTTTCCTGAAAGAAACTGTTAGCACAATAAATCAAGTATATATGTCATGTCAGGTTAGTTGAGATAATGAGTTGTTATCTCTTGATAGAAAATCAGTGGTCCTTTTATATATAATAGAGCATTACAGATCAGAAAATCAAAAAGGACAACAAAGCTGATACAAGAAAAATAGAATAACAACAATCATAAAGATCATAAAAACCAGATAGGGAAGAGATGAACTTATCCATCAGAGAGTTCCATCATCTTGAGGAGCAATGCCATATTGAGCCCAGACCCTTTTCTTCAACTCCCAAACATCCTTGTTGGATCCTCTAGGGCCAATCTTCATCTTTTCCATCCTCATGATGTTGATGAACTCTTCCTGAATCTTTCCCTCATCAATTAAGTTCCCATTGAACTTAGGAGGCATGTACAGAATAGGACCAGGGGCCTTGAACTCAACTTTTGCCATCTCAGCTGCTGCAAACAGCTTTTGATAGAGGTCCCTATGGTTCTCAAACATAAACTGGACAAAGACTTCATCCACACTCTCTTCAAGCCACTTTCCAATGACATAAAAGTCATATACAAAACTTCTCTTGGCCTCCTCCCATGCATCATTCAGTGAGATTGGAACCCACTTATCATGGTGAGGGTACTGAGTGTCCCATCTTTGCAGCATCTGTGGTTTGAGCCTTCTGTAAGAAGCCCTCCTTCTTGGAGCTTTGAAGTTTGCCCTCCTCTCATCTCTTGCCTTGTTGGCCTCAACCAACTGATCCATTCTCTCTTTAGCCCTTTGAAGATCTAGCTTCTCCTGTGTCTCTGGATCTTTTCCAAATCCTTCTTCAAACAGCTTATTAGAAGGATCATCAGCAAGCTTGGGCACACCAACTTCAGGCTCTTTGTCTTGTGCTTCTTCTTCAACATCTTCTTCTTCAATAACATGCAGCTTGGCTGCTTTCTTCAACCTTTTAGATTGCCTCACTGGAGTTGTTTCTTCAGACTGGAATTCTGATGGCAAAGTCAGGCTAGTTGGGAATTCATTGAAGGCTTGCAATTCCTTCCTCTTTCTTTCAGATGACCTTGTCACCTTCCCCCTTACTTCAACAACTTTCTCTTTGGGGTCAAGTCCTGCTGACTCACCACCAGGCCTTTGTTGCTTCCTTGCCTGACTTTCCATTGCAGACATCATAGATTCTTTAACAGCAATTTGAATCTGCTCTTCCTCAGTCAAGTTTTCAATATTCATTGGACCTTTGCCTTTCCCAATGTCTTCTACTGCCTCCTCCTCAATCTCAGGGACCTTCTCCTTTCCCTTTGATTCACCAATCACCAAGGTTCCCTTTGCCCTTGCTCTCTCTCTTTCCCCCTTTTTGGCATTATCAAAACACTGGGGCTTCAATTCACTCATAGAGACTGAGAGATGTGAGTGGGCTTTAGTGAGGGACTTCAACTCCTGCAGCAAATAAACATTCTCATCATGAATGTTTTGCATCTTGTCATCTGCCTTGCTTAAGAATGTGTGAACAGGCATCATCTTCTGAGTAACAATGGCATCCAATGTGGCTTTCAGTGATTGATCAAGTTTGGCCTGAAGTTGATCAGTGAGGTTGGCCACAACTTGATCAGACAATTTGGCCATAAGTTCAACAGTGAACTTCTCTACAGCTTCTTTGACCATTGCAGCTTTCAATTCCTCAGCCTTTTTCCTCTGAGTTGTTGTCCTTTGCCTTATTGCATCCTTGATTGTCCTCCTTAGAGCTCTCACATTGTCCTTGTAGAGATTCTTGAGGCCCAACTGCTCTTTCTTCACAGATTTTGTGAACTTCACCATCTCATCCTTTGCCTTTGTTACTTCTGTTGAAACTGTTTGCAGACCAGTTTCAACTCCACAAATTCTTGCATCTAGAGTGGGCAGGATCACCTCTTCTGAGCCAGTTAGCCTCATCTCTACAGAGGCTAAAGTCTTGCCTTGGCCATCTAGAGTGTCAATAGTTGCTGCATGTGCCTTCCCAACTTCCCTTACCAATGTATCCAACTTCTCTGATTGCTCTTCAATGATGGATGCAGTCTGAGTAGCAATCTGAAAACCAGCCTCAGTGGTGTTGGCTTGTTCAAAGTACATTTTATTCAATGTGGACACATTTGCTGAAACTGCTTCAAGGTCAATGTCAACATCAACTGGTATATCTGTAAGGGAGGCATCTGCAAAAATTTGCTCAATGGTAACAACTACAAAATCTGCAAAACTAAGAGTGTTAGTAAAATCTCCCTCAACACCCTCATTCTTTTTATCTCCCATAAGGCCTGATACATCAGCACCTTCTCTCTCATTTTCAACTGATTTCTTTTCTTCTTCATTAAAAAAGAATGGACTCACATTCACTGGAGAATCAGGCCTCCTTTCACCAAGGGATTCATCAAGTTCAGAATTGACTTGAAGAATTGCCTGACTCTCATATTGGGCTGCACCCAATATTTCTACTTCATCTCCCTCTATTTGTGGTGCACTCAGGGAACCAGTAATCACACAATCCTCACCATCATCTCCCTCTGAATTTTCAACACTAACAGCCTTTTCAACTCATTCCATTCCTAAACCTGACACCTCTATATCCTCAACAGGATTCACAGAGGGCAGTTGTTGGGAGATCACAGTGCTTGGGCATCCCAAGTCCACTGAGTCATCCTGAATGACTAAAGGCTGGTCAATGTCCAACTGTCCTGACATTGATGAGGCTTTAGCCAAACTAGCTTCTCCCATGGAAGTCTCAACATTGTCAAGCTGTGCCTCAGGCTCAGAAGAACCATCCTTGGCCAATGCATCTTGGACTGAGTCACCATCTTTGGTCAACTCCTCTGAATGATCAGAGTCCTTTACAGAATGATGGGTCAAGTAATGTACCTGAGCAGAGTTGAGGCCAGGAGGATTGGGATTTGTGTTGTCATCATCATCATCATCAGATGGGCTATCAGGATGCCTAATTCCTTGTGCAATTCTTTCTCTCTCAGCCAGCACCTTCTCATGAACAATGGTGCAAAATAAGGCCTCAGTGGTCAACACACTGGTCTTCTTTACATTTGCAAAATGTAATAGCCTATTTTCTTCAACCTGCCACCAGTTAGCACCCTTATCCTTAATAGCTTGAGCTATTTCCACAATTGTTCTATCCTTGATCTCAACAAGGGCTCTGAGATCATAGAACTGTTGTTGCAGCCTAGGATATGCTTTCAATCCTGGATATAATTCATCCACATTGGCTCTTGCAATCTGCCTCATCATCCCCTCATAAGTGTATTCTTCACCACTTTCATCTCCAGAGGAGTTGGTTTGAGATTCAGGAGGGTTGGATTGGGATTCAGGTAGACTTGGCTGGATTTCAGGTAGGTTGGGTTCAGAAGGATTGAGTTCAGAAGAGTTTAAGACAAGTTGGGATTCAGGTGCTTTTGAGAGCAGTATTCCTGAAGAGGTAATTGGAATGGCTGGAATGGGTGGGAGAACAACTTGATCACCTTCTTGAAGAACAGTTTCAAGAAGCTTGGTGTAGGAGAGAAGTCTTGGATCAAGTGGGGAGAAAGGTCTATCCTCAAGATTGACTAAGTCTGCCAGCACATCAATACCTGATCTGTCAGGTGCACCATCAGGGGAGTAAACTTTCTTTGCAATGATTGGGGCATCTTCAGGAGTCTTGCACTCCTCTTCTTCATGCCTTGATGGAGATATTCTTTCTGATTGAATATCGGGAGAGTTGGTTTCAGGGCTGTTGGACTTGGAATTAGACCTACTTGCTTGTCTAATCTTCTTGAAGAACTCTTTCTTCTTCTTCTCCTCTTCCATCAACTTCTGCTTCTCAGAAGTTTTGATAATTCTTCTCCTTCTTTCAGACCTTGTTGGCTTGTCAAGGTCCCTAAATTCTGTTACAGTCTCAGGCTGTAAGGGGATAACCTCTCTGAATTCTTCACCCTCTTCAGGGGGGTTGACTCCTTCATCAGCAGCCTTCTCAATCTCCTCAGAAGTGGCTCCTCCACTTCTTGACTGGCTTTCAGTAGAAGATTCACTTAGAATCTTCTTCATCCTCTTCATCTTTGGCTGTGCTTTTGGTGGTTGAGCTTTTCTTTTTCTGGGGGAGGCTCTGGTAGCTGGTACAACAGCAACTACTTTCTTTGAAGCTGCATCTTGCTTCCTCTTTTCTGTCTTAGAAGACAGCTTCCTGAACATCACCTTTTGAGCTGGAAAAGGCTTTGGCTTGGCTTGAATGTGGGTATAGTGAGCAAATCTTTCCAAGAGCAGGCTAGCTCTTGTGCAAAACTGGAGTCTTCCATCAACCACCACCTTGTGGTGCTTTACCTCCTTAAACTTGAACTTTTCATTCATCATCTTGTCCAGAATGAAACTTTTCCAGTCAAACTTGACTCTCTTTTCAGCAGAGTCAATCACAGCAGCCATCACCCTCAGTTTTGGCATACTGATTTGTTCAACACTTCCAGAATGGCTCAACAAGCTCTACACAACACAGTCAAACAAGTGCCTATAAACAGGCTTTAAGGTGTTCTTGTTCTGAGCACTTACAAGTTTCTTGGGTACTATCATCCATGGATAGTAGAACTCCTGATCATCTTCTTCTTTGTAAATTTCTGGATTTTGGCCTTCTGATGGTAGCCCAAAGCTAGCATCAAGATCTTCTGTAGTGAAGATGATTGAGTGTTGGCTTTCTTCATCTTCATCTTCCTCAGCATATGTCAGCTTGGTGCACACATCACCCTTTTTGCCCTTCCATCTGAGATGGGCAAAGAACTCTGCCATGAAGGAATTCAGGCAGGAATCAGGCTTGGTGCCAAGAAATTTTTCAAGGCCTGCTTCCCTAAGCCAATGGAGTACTGGATGAACTTCTGTATCTGGGCTATCAAAAGCCACCAACTTTTCAAACCAAAGAGAATTTGGGTTGCTAAGATAAGAGAAATCGATGTCCAAGGAGGAATCATTGAAATCTACAAGTTCTTCTCTTTTGATTTTGGGAGCCATGGATAATATTGAGAGATAGAAAGGTTTGGAGAAAAGTTGCAGGTTTTGAGAGGTTTTGAAAAACTTGAGAGTTTGGAATTATGAGTGCGTAAGGAAGGAAGTAGAAACCGAGGAGTTTATATATGTGGGGAGTTTATTAACCGTTGGTTAATAGATAATAACAGTGGGTAATAGTAAAAACCAATTGGATAAAGTGGGGTAGTGGGCTTTAGGCGGTTTGATGAAGTTTTAATGCAAATCAATGGCCTTGATGATGGCTCAAGAATTCATGAAATCTTAATTAAGATTTTGCATTAAATGTTGATTTGCCTTTTTGGTGGCAAAAATCTTTATAGCACACGCCATCCTAAAATGGCCTACTCTTAGACCAAGAAATCTTTTAAATGTCTAATCAATGCTAAAAATAGCAATGATTATCCAATTAACTCGGACAAACATCCTGAGATGTGTTTTGATTTCTGTGAAGGTCAAATTGCCTGATCAACATGCCTGAGTGGGTCCCAATGTTGCTGACTAGGTCCCACTTGGACAAAGCTCCTGACCAACATTGCTGAACACCATAGGGACAACTTTGCTGAGTTTCCCTCTTTGGCAGACTGCTTCAGTGAGGTTGGTCAACCTTGCTGAATTTCATCTTAATGAACTTCCCCCTTCACATGAGCTTTCTTTCCTCATTTCTCCATCTTCCCTGGATCAAGTAAGCCCAATTCAGCTGACAATTCCAAGAACCTTGCTTCAGCTAGAGGCTTAGTTAAAATATCAGTTTTTTGCTTATCAGTGTGGATTTTGACAAGCTTGATATCTTTCTTCTCCACATGATCCCTTATGAAGTGATGCTTGATATCCACATGCTTGCATCTGGTGTGGAGCACTGGATTCTGTGAGATGGCAATTGCACTATTGTTGTCACAGAATATTGGCACTTCATTTGAGATTACTTTGTAATCTCTAAGTTGTTGCCTGAGCCAAAGTATCTGAGCACAGCAACTTCCAGCTGCTACATATTCTGCTTCAGTTGTTGAAGTTGCAACTGTATTTTGCTTCTTGGAGAACCATGAGATAAGCTTGCTGCCCAAGAATTGACATGTTCCAGAGGTGGATTTTCTGTCAATTCTACATCCTCCATAGTCTGCATCTGAATATCCAGTGAGCTCAATGTTATCATCATCAGGATACCACAATCCAAGATTCTCAGATCCCTTGAGATATCTTAGGATTCTCTTGGCAGCATCAAGGTGGCTCTTCTTTGGATTTGCTTGAAATCTTGCACACACTCCAACTGCAAATGTGATATCAGGCCTGCTTGCAGTGAGATATAGCAAGGATCCTATGATTCCCCTGTAATTAGTGGAGTTTGTTGACTCTCCGCTTTCATCAGGATCCATTTTCCAGTTAGTATTCATAGGAATTCTGACTGGTTTGCTTGTAGCACATCCAAATTTCTTGATCATGTCCCTTGTGTACTTGGCCTGATTGATGAATATTCCTTTCTTAGACTGAGTGACTTGAAGTCCTAAGAAGAAATTCATCAATCCCATCATGGACATCTCAAATTTGCTTTGCATGAGTTTGGAGAACTTCTCACACAGCTTCTCATTTGGAGATCCAAATATAATGTCATCCACATAGATTTGGACCAACAAAATATCATCTCCTTCACAGATTCTGAACAAGGTTCTGTCAACAGTGCCTTTGACAAAACCATGATCTAGAAGAAACTGTGATAAGGTGTCATACCAAGCTCTTGGAGCTTGCTTTAAGCCATAGAGAGCTTTCTTCAATCTGTACACCTTGTCTCCTTCTTCAAAGCCTGGGGGCTGTTCAACATATACTTCTTCTTTGAGCACCCCATTGAGAAATGCACTCTTCACATCCATTTGGTACACCTTGAACTTCATGTGAGCTGCATATGCTAAGAAGAGTCTGATTGCCTCAAGTCTGGCCACTGGAGCAAAGGTCTCATCATAATCAATCCCTTCAGATTGACAATATCCCTTGGCCACCAGTCTTGCTTTGTTCCTCACAATGATGTCATTTTCATTTTTCTTATTTTTGAACACCCATTTGGTTCCAATGACATCTTGATGAGTTGGCCTATCTACCAGCTCCCATACTTCATTTCTGGTAAACTGGTTCAGCTCTTCTTGCATGGCTATGATCCAGTTGGTATCTTGCAGTGCTTCCTCAATGTCTTTTGGTTCCTGTTCTGAAAGGAAACAACAAAACAAAGCACTTTCTCCATGAAATCTTCTAGTTTTGATCCCTTCACTTGGATTACCAAGTATCAGGCTAGATGGGTGGTGTTGCAGCCAAGTCCTTCTAGACCTAATCCCTTCAGGAGGATTGTCCTCATCTGAGGTTGGATCACTAGACTCATTAAATTCATGGAAGTTAATTGAAGGATCAAGTTCAGGATTATATTCAGGGGTATTGTCCTCATTGTCAGATAAGTTGACATTTTCATTGGTTCCCCCTTGAATATTGGATCCATTTACTACCTCAGCATTGCCTGCTTCTTCAATGGTAGTTGTTACATGGTTTTGAACTGGGATGGGGTCAGTCAGTTCAATTTCACCTTCAGGTTGGTTGTCTTCTGGTTGATTGCCATCAGGTAGGTTGTCCAGTTTTTGATTATCATGTAGTTCAGGCTGGGCAACATCTACAAACACTGTTTCCTTGCTTTGAAGCCTTAGTCTGGTTGTTCTTTGTGTTATCTCATCAATATTCAGGTTTCTTTCCCTGAACTCAGTAATAGATTCATCAAACACAACATGAGGTGTTTCTTCCACAATAAGGGTTTTGCAATTGTAAACTCTATAAACTTTGCTGATTTGTGAATATCCAACAAATATTCCTTCATCAGCTTTGCTGTCAAAAGCTTTCAATTGCTCTTTCCCATTATTATGAATGAAACACTTACAACCAAATATGTGAAAATAAGCAACAGTGGGCAATCTACCTTTCCATATTTGATATGGGGTTTTACCTTGTCCTTTTGTGATTAAGGACCTGTTTTGAGTGTGACATGCAGTGCTAATGGCTTCAGCCCAGAACCTTTTAGGCAGTTTGGATTCAGCAATCAAAGTTCTTGCTTCCTCTTTCAAGGTCCTGTTCCTTCTTTCAGCAACCCCATTTTGTTGAGGTGTTCTTGCTGCTGAAGTTTCATGAGTGATGCCATTCTTGCTGCAGTACTCATTGATGTATGAATTTATGAATTCAGTGCCTTTGTCAGATCTGATCTTGACAATACTTAGGCCCTTTTCATTGCTCAATCTCATCATCAATTCAGGTAGCTTGACTTGGGTCTCCTTTTTGTTCAGCAAGAATACTACCCAAGTGTACCTGGAGAAATCATCTACAACAACTAAAGCATATTTTCTTCCATTTATACTTACTGGGATTATTGGTCCAAATAGATCCATATGCAGTAGTTGAAGAACTCTCTCAGTTGAGATGACATGCTTTCCTTTGAATGAAGCTTTGATCTGCTTTCCTTCCTGACATGGCTGGCATATATGTTCTTTGGTGAACACTTGATTTGGCAGACCTTTAACTAGATAGTTTCTTGCAATCTTGTTGATGGTTTTGAAGTTCAGGTGGTTTAGTCTTTTGTGCCACAGCCAGCTTTGCTCACTTGTGCTTTTGGCAACAAGACAAACTGCTTCAGGGGTTTTGCTCCAATCTGCAAAATAGACATTTCCCTTTCTCACCCCTGTTAGTAGCACCTGTTGTGTTGAATTATCTTTGATAAGACATTCATTTGGTGCAAATTCAACACTATATCCTCTATCACAGATTTGACTTATAGACAGCAAGTTGTATTTTAGGCCTAGGACATATGAGACATCAGTAATTTTAACACTACCAATGTTTAATGTACCATAACCTCTTGTGATCCCTTGAGAGTTGTCTCCAAAGGTTACTGAAGGACCATCTTTTTTTATGAATTCTGAGAGAAGCTCTTTGTTCCCAGTCATGTGTCTTGAACATCCACTGTCCAAGTACCATGCTGTTTTCTTGTTGGTGCTTCTCCTCTTTTTGTGGTCCTTGCAGCCCTGCAAAGTTAAAATTTAGGTACCCTTTGAATGTTGGGTCCTAGAGGGTTAGCTGTACCTTTTGGAACCCAAATCTGCCTAATTACTCTGATTGACTCAAAGTGACTGACTTGGTTTCCATTTACATCTACATACACAGTTTGACCCTTAAATGCCTTGGGTGGTTTCTGTGTATAGGTGTTAGCCTTGTAAGGTTCAGGAGAGTTGGTAAATTTCTTTGGGACATTTCTCCTGAAGTTACTAGACTTAGGTGCAGCTTGGTAAGACCTTTGAGGATAGGGTTTTGGATGGCCTTTTCCTTTTGGCATGTAAGGTCCAGGCTTCCTGAATGTTTTATACATGTCAAAGGGGATTGGCCTTAATCCATTCAGTTGAGGTTGCCTCATTTGAGTTGGCCTTTTCTGAACAGATTTTGGACAACTCCTCTGATGAGGATTCAGATAGGTTGGCCTTCCATTGGTTCTACCTTTCTAACCCTCATTTCTCCTGTAAGCAATGTCTTTAACCTTTTCCTTAGGTATGGGTTTAGGGACATTGTTTACTTGAGTTGGTATAAAATTTCCTTTACCCTTATCCTTGATCAGTGGTTGATTTACTTCCATTTCATTTTGTTGTGCCACTGATCTTACAAAAGTCATCTTAGAATTGCTTGATGAGGCAATACTAAGACCAGGTGAGGGTTCAAATGGATTATAACCTAATCCACCCTTTTGAGCAAATGGTCTTTGAAACCCTTGAATTTCCTCTATTGCCTTAGCAGATTTGTTCAAGGCAGACATTTTCATTTTTAAGCTCCCCTCACTCAATTTCAGAGTATCAAATTCACTTGAGAGATTGTCAAATTTTGCTTGAAGAATTCTAAGATCAAAATCCTTTTTCCTCAAGGCCAGTTCTTGATCATCAATCAACTTTTGTTGTTCAGAGACTTTGAGAGACATTTCCTCATGTTCTCTCACAATCTGCTGATACAACTCAGTTGATTTAAAGTCAAACTCTGGTTCAGGAAGGTTGGGAGTTTGAGCTTTAGAATTCAGTAGCTCATTTTCTCTCAGTGCCATATTGCATACTTCTCGTACCCTGGTGAAATCCTCAAGTAACTTTCCAAAGTTGAGTTTCAAGTGGATTTCACTGGACTCATGTGTATTATTTGAAGAATTAGAAGAATTAAAAGATGAACATACCTCTTCATTTTCAAATGCCATTTGACAGTCATCATCACTGTCACTGTTGGAGAACAGTCCATCATCAGAAGAGTAGACACTTTCTTCACTTGCTGAATCTCCAGCTATCATGGCCTTTCTGTTGTTCAGCCTCTTGTCTCTTTTGTTCTGCCTTTCTTTTCTTTCTTTGGCACTAAGGTCAGGACAATCATACTGAAAGTGACCCTTTTTCTGGCAGTTGTAACGCACATCTTCATCATCATTCTTCTTGCTTGAGGACTCCTTCCTCCTTGATGATGATGGTTCACCTTTGCTGTATTTCTTCCTATCAGCATATATGTCTTCTTTCTTTTCATCAGAGGCTTTGTCCTCTGATTTGTTGTCAGGAGAACTGAATCTCCTTCTGGTTCTGTTGTCTTGGTAGAACTTTTTGTATCTACTAAATCTGGAGTTGAGCTTCTCAAATCTCCTAGCCATGAGTGCCAGCTCCTCCTTTATTTCAGATTTTGAAACAGATTGAGAGGATCTTTGAGTACTCTTCTTTTCTGTTTCAGCAGCCTTGAAAGCAACACCTTTGCTTGAGGAGGATGGCTCATCATGTACTTTCTTTCTGTTCAAATCAAACTCATATGATTTGAGTTCAGAGTATATGTCCCACTTAGATGTGAGACTTCTCAGAATCTTCAAAGCAACCTCTCTTTTGGCATAGAACTTGCCAAGAGAGTTTATCTCATTCATGATGTCAGTGAATCTGCCATCAAGATGATCAATAGTTTCATTGACTTCCATAGAGAATTGTTCATATTTTTTTATTTATCTTTTGGGTACCTTCACACATAAGTGCTAAGGTGTCCCAAATCTCTTTAGCTGATGTATAGTGGTATACTCTTCCCATTACTGCATCTGGAATAGTCTGGTACAATGTGTTCATGGCAATGTAGTTCAGGTTGTGCCTTTTTCTTTCTTCACCTGTAAAGTCATCTTCATCCTTTGGCAGCAACTCCCTTGGATCTGCTTTTTGAGCACCAGTGAGCTTGGGATTTGCTTTAGTGAATGTGAAAGGCCCTCTGGTGATGACTTTAAGCATCTCATCATGCTGGCAAGCAAGATGTGCTCTCATCCTGATCTTCCAGAAATCATAGTTCTCAATTGAGAACATTGGCAGTTTGTGATGAGAAATATGATTGACTTTGTTTGGACCCATGTTGTTGATGGTGTTAACAGCATCCCCTGGAACTGCATTGTTAGCCATTTCAACAGAAATAATATAAGATGAACACATATAGGTTTTTCAGAAATTTGGATCAGTTTAGTGACCACAGAAAATGTGATTTTGAAAATCAATGATTTTCAGAGTCAGTGGTCTATGAACCCCTGCTCTGATACCACTTGTTGGTCCTTGGTGGAGTATGACACAAGTGTATGGGGGGGGGGAGGGAATGCACTTGTGTATGCAAATTCTTTTCTTTTTAACAAACTGGTCTTATCAGGCAGGTTGTCTCACAACAAGCCTGAGTGTGAACTTTGATAGATACTTGTCCTACTGATTACTATTAAGTGATCAGTTGGCTAAATATCTAAAAGAGTTGCTAAGTGCGGACTGTGGTTGGCCTTTGACTCAAAGAAATACTCCAAGTTAATTTCTGAAAAGATACAGTTATCAGGGACTTTGTCCAAAACAGTTTTTCTTAACTTACTGAGTTTTGCTTCTTTAAAATATGATTGAATGTAAGTGCAATAAAGAATGCAATAAGTAAATGGCACACAAGTTTATAGTGGTTCAGAGACTCAAGCTCCTACATCCACTTTCCCTGATTGAACAGGATAATTCCTTCACAATGGAATTAGCTTGTTTTATAGTGCCAAGGTGCACTGATCAACAACACTCTCTTAGTGCTTTGATCCCTAGGATAATCTGAGTCCTAGTGCTCAATCTCTCTGAGTTAAGACTGTGTTTCACTATAACAGTCCTTAACTCCTCACTTCTACAACAAACACTCTCTTCACTAAATGAGATAAGGGTTTGAGGTTTGGTTCCAACTAGTAGAGATATCCTTTACAATAAGAACAGTGTAAAGGCTTAGGATATCTCAATGCTAAACTTCGGATGTTTACAAAGACTGGCTTAGCTAATTGAAGTGATTCAGGAAACTTGGGATTCTGAAGAACAGCTTGGTTTCCTTTGAAAGCTTGATGATAGTTTGATAGCTTGTAGTTGGATACTGAATCCCTTTGATCACTTCTGTATTTATAGGCAAATTTGAACAACTAACCGTTGGAGAGATAGCAATTCAAACTTGTCTATTTGCAGCACCATTGAAACGGCTATGAAGCTTGGCATCCTTTTATCCACTGTGTAAAAGGGCTCTTTAATGGTTGCTTGAATGAATGTGTTGACTTCTAAAAAATGCGGCTGAGAAGACTTGTGTCAGATTCCAAATATGCACATTTCCCAAGGTTGATTTGTGGCAAACTTTACACTCAACCAATGGTCAGATGGGACAAGCTCCCTGAACATTCCTGCTGCAATTTAGAATGTTCCAACATTCATTCAATGCTTCACTCTTTAATGCTTTAAGTCTTCAATGCTTGGTTCAGGCATGATTGTCAATAAATGTTTCATTGAATGTGTCTTCTGTGGGCTTTGGCATTCAATGCTCTTGATCATTTGTACTTCAACTGTTCTGATCATTTGCATTTATGAGCATTGCCTTAATACTCTTGATCTCTTCAGCTCAGTTGTCCACTTGGTCAGCTTGTCCCCAAAGTTCAGCAACTTTGGCCTATAGACTAAACACTTATCAAGCTGCCTAACATTCCAGCTTTGGACAACTACCCTGAACTCTAAAATCTCACAACATTCCTGAGATTTTTAACTTAAGCATTCTACTTACTCAAGTGTACTGAGACAACTTGCCTGAACTAGACTTGAGCATATCTCAACTAATCTGAACATCATCAATCAGGGGTTTTGGTATCTAAATCAAAATCATTTTATTCCCAACACTAATGACTTCTCACTCCCACGCAGTGGCATGACTTGGTATTGCCCACGTCTTCTAACTGCTCTAGGGACATCATTAGACAACAAACGTAAGATAAGAGTTAGTGAGAAAAGGAAGGGCAAATTCTGATGTTGTCATAAGTGTTGGGAACATTAAACACAACACTCGGCTGTTAGTGTTGGATCATTTAACAAAACACTGATTTCAACATCAACAATTATCACTCTCAAAATTCGAAATCTCTCTAAATCTTCTTCATTAAGTCATCAAAACTTCACCAGAATCATCCATAAACAATGAACAACCAGGCAAACGACATGTTCATCCCATCTGAAATTAAAGACAAATTTCTTGACTCACTTGATCCAAAACCCCTTTCCCGTTTGAAGTGTGTTGACAGGTACTGGAATCAGTTAATATCTTCCAAAGCTTTCGTCGATTCTCAACTGATTCGTGTTAAAAATAAGCAACGGTACTCCTTCATACACAAGAATCAGGTATCTAACCCACCTGTTTGTTACCTGCTGGTGGGGTATGGTCAGCCTGGTATGAGGCGATATATTAAACAAGATTCAGACGACTTTGAGGTTCTCGGATCGTATAACGGGTTAGTTTTCATATGTAACACTGATGATGATTTTATTTTGTCAAACCCTTGTACAAGTCAACAAATCATTTTACCTCCTGTTCCAGAAATCTTAAGACTTCATTTAGGAGAAGAGTGTGCTTTTTTTGGTCTTGGATATGATGACATGCAAGATGATTTTCTGATTATGCGAGTTTTCGTTTCTTGCAATTAGAAGGGTACAGTTCTTTAGTTATGTTGTACTCTCGAAATCTCAATACCTGGTTTTCACTACCCCCATTTCCAAGTGTAAAATCTCCTTCTGAAAATGCATTTTATGTTGGGGGTCTTTTTCATTGGAAAGTAGAAACCTGGAATGGTCATGCAATTGTTACTTTTGATTGCAAATCCCAAGTCTATGATGAATTTGATGTGCCTGCTTTTATACTTGAGCCCTAGACTTGTAAGATGGAGGGGCTTGACGATAACACCCTCGCTGTATATGCTGATCGACTATCTGTGGACGAGTTTGGTGTCAGTCGTTATTTTAATGAAGTGCATCTTCTTCATTATTCGAATGGTGCTAGAACTTGGTCTAGGTTTACAATCTTCAGGGAAGAAAATTTGCCAGATGGTTTTGCACTCGAGCCAATATCTTTCTTGAACACCGCCAGGACACAATTAACGTTTAGTGTTAAGCCCTACGGTACGTTTTTCTCATATGACATTGTTTCAAGGAACTTTGGAAGGATGGAGGGCATTGAATCGTGGCCAGGGTGTGCAAAATCCTACAAGTATATAGAGTCTCTTGTATCTCCTCAACGCAATTTAGTCATATAGTGTAGATGATAGTACATATATTAGTTTATGGTATCTTGATGTATCTTGATTATGCATATATTTACTGGGTATGTAATTTCACTGTGCTTTTGTTCTTCCTAAGTCGAGATACATAACGTGATGTTGTTAGTTTTAATTTTTGTAATACATCTAATCTAAATCATTTTGATATGCTAACCTTGTATTATTTTATTTATAGTTTTGACCGTATATTAGAATAGAAACGAATCGATTCAATGTTATGTATTAACTGTGCATATAATACGATCGTGCAAAAAGAATGCATATGGTATACTGACATAAAGAATGCATATGGTACATTGAGATTAGCTTAATTTACATAAATGAATTGTTCATTATAGTTGTTTACAAACTTATTTATGGAAGTTCTTGCAATGGATTTTGTTGACTATAATGGTAATAATTTAATTTATGGAAGTTCTTTACAAACTTATTTTTTATGTATGTGCATCTCAGTAATCAAAATATATACTAGTGACCCTATCTTTATAACAAAGACAATCATGTATTAGTTAGAAAGGTCACATTTATGAAAAATAACCTATTATCACAAAGTACATCAAATATAAATCCCAAAAACCATATTATATTTCAAAAGTGTTGTATTCAGAAGTACATCAAATCAAGTCCATCAAGCATGTATCCTCATACACTTTTGTTCTTGGGAGAAGTGAGTTGTAAAATGTCCATTCCCTCGTGGTCAGATCAAGTTTGAGAAGTGTCCAATGGTCCACTGCTTTTGAACCACTTGATGAACCCATTTCACATACATTTATTGGGAATAAAAAGATGCTTTTGTCTAAGATATCCTCAATAACTTTATCTACCAGGGGGTAGAAAGACTTCTATTTTGAAATGTTACGATTGGTGATCATTGCCTACAAAATAAGCGATCACAACAGAATTATAGATAATACTTCACTTAAAAGAACAAATAAATAATCTTCATGAAATAGTCAAAGGATTTTATAAAATACCCAGCATGTAGCAGTAAACACCCTCACTCGTCTAGGTTCTGGCCTTGTTGTGAATAGAATAGATCGCAATATATCAGCCCATGCATTGATTACCTAAATGTATGCACAGTGTTATCATATAAAATTTCAAATCAATAAAATATATATATATATATATATATTATGTAGTATACCTGCCTTGTAATCCTTCCATTATTTAAAATATCAATCAGCATCTGTACTGACACATCAGCTAGTGGTATATCAGCGTGCCAAACAATGCAACTGCACCATTCACAAAATTCACAACACAATATATATATATACTAAATCATATTAGAAAAGAATTACGTACTAAAAACTATTTACTTACTGTGGACCATTGGTCTTTAGCTCTTCGAATATCTGGTCTCTAACATATTTAGAAGACTTCCTCACAGTTGCCAATTTATTGTTGAACGGATACTTGACCACTCCTTTAGGTTTGTTATCCAACTCTGCATTCTTTGATGCATCGTCATCGTCATCGTTGACTTCATGGACCTCTACTAGCTCTTTTGTCAGTGGTTGAGGAGATATTATCATTGGTTTACGGTCATCTGTTATCGTTCGACCCTTTATTCTCTCAACTAATGAACTTGGCGATATATACGTGGTCTTCTGATCCCAAAAACCATATTATATTTCAAAATTGTTTCCTCAATCCGCATCACTGTATCCAATCAAAGTGTTGTTGTGTCCTTAGTGTACCATATCCCAAGTTCACTTGTACCTGCATCATACTTGATAATTTCTTTTCACTACATTCAGGTGAGATTCCTTTAGATTAGTTTGGTACATAGAACAAACAAAAACATTATGCATAATATCTGGTCTATTAGAGGTTAGATAAAGTAAACTTCCTATCATGGATCTATACAATGTTGGATCAACATCCTTACCAGCATTGCCTTTGCAAAGTTTCAAAGTAGATCTCATAGAAGTTTTCATTACTTTTTAACTTTCAAAACCAAACCTTTTAACCAAGTTCTTAGCATACTTACCTTGAGAGAATAATATACCATCTTTGCATTGCTTGATTTGAAGACCTGGAAAAATAATTCAAGTGTCCAAACATACTCATCTCAAATGTTGCAGTCATTGTCTCAACAAATTGTTTAACATTTTATCACAAGTTAAACCAAACACAATGTCATCAACATATATTTGAGCAATAAGTAAATCTTCTCCAGTGTGCTTAATGAACAAAGTTATATTAGTTTCTCCTCTAACAAAACGATCAGGGTATTGTGGATCTTCAAATCCTTTAAGTTGTTCAACATATGATTCTTCATTCAAAATGCAATTTAGAAATGCAGCTTATACATCCATTTGATGAAGTTTAATGTCAATAAAACATGCAATTGCTAGCAATAATCTAATAGATTCTATCCTAGCAACATGTGCAAAAGTTTCATCAAAATCAATAACCTCAACTTGGGTGTAATCTTGTGAACCTAAACTAGTTCATTCCTAAAAAATGTTAACAAACTCATCAGTTTTATTCTTAAAAATCCACTTTATTCCAATGACATTAGTATGACTAGGTCTTGAAACAAGTGTTCATACTTCAAATCTTTCAAACTAATTAAGTTCATCATGCATAACATTTATCCAATTTTCATCAGTCAATGCTTCATTAACATTTTTAGGTTCAATTTCAGAATAGTAACACTCTACATTCACAACATTGCAAATAGAAGACATGCATATTGTTCTTACCACATCTACCTTATTTGATCTTACTCTTCCTCTTGTTTGCACTCCAACTATAGCATCACTTATGATCTGGTCAGATGGATGACTTTTGTCTATTCTTGAAGAAAAATTTCTTTTGAGAACATACTGATCATTCTGTGAAATTACAACTACCTGTTCTGAAGATGTTGACCCAGATGTGTTAACATTCGGTGCAACATTTTTCATATTCTAGTGTATTTTCAGAATTGTCAGTGACTTGTGATACATCTTCTTCATCTTTGTCATCTGTAAGACCTTTATCATCATCAAACACAACAGTAACAGATTCTTAAACAGTGTTAGTCCTAAGGTTATAAACTCTATAAGCTATACTATTTATAGAATAGCCTAAAAAGAAACCTTACACTTTTGGAATTAAACTTATGAAGTTGATTCATATCATTCAGAATATAACACATACAACCAAATAAATGAAAATATTTCACATTTGGTTTTCCAATGTTCAAAATCTCATAAGGTGTTCGAATAGAACCAGATCGAATATAAACTCCATTAATAATATGACATGATGTATTCAATGCTACATCCCAAAAATCTCTTAGCAAGACTTTTAGAAGTAAGCATGACTCTTATCATTTCTTGTTTTATATTCTTTCTTTCAGCAAAGACATTCCGTTGTGGAGTTTTAGGAGATGAATATTCTTGCAAAATATCATTTTAATTATAAAAATAATTAAACATACTGTTTTCAAATTCCCTACCATGCATGATCAGTTCTAATATGGCCAACTTTCAAGTTAAACACATTTTTGAACCTATTGTAAAGAATTTTAAATGCAACAATTTAATGTTTCAGATATATCTCTTAAAAAACTCAATTCAGGTATATATAGAGAAATCATCTACCACAACTAAAGAATTTTTTTATCCTCCAATGCTTTCAGTTTTCATAGGACTAATTAAATACATGTGCAAAAAATTCGAAACATTGATGTGTAGAACAATGTGACAGCATTTTAACACTCTTACCTGCTTACCTTTCTGGCATGGTCCACATACAGTAGTACTCTGAAACTTCAGTTTTGGTAATCATTTTCACTGCATCGACTTTGTTGGTCCTGAAATGAGTATATAACAAGTGTATGGGGGGGGGGGGGGAATACACTTGTATGCAAATCTTTTTCAAACTTTGATCAAACCAAACTTCAGCAAGGTTGTCCTGGACAACTCTACTGGTATGATTAACTCTTTATAGATAATCAATCTACTAAGTACTATTGAGTACTTAGTTGAACAACTATCTAAGGGAGTTATATGTGCGGAATTAGTGGTTGGCCCTTTAGTTTAAACTCCTTTTAAGTTCTGAAATCTCTTTACAATTTGTCCAGTATCAGGGAACTTGTCCAAATATGTTTGCACAGTCTCAAGTATATGTTCTTTGAAAGTTCAGTTTGTGTGCAGTGTTGAATGAATGTAAGTACTTGAAAGTAGATCAACACAAGAGTTTATAGTGGTTCAGAGACTCAAGCTCCTACATCCACTTTCCCTAATTTAACAGGATAATTCCTTCACTCTTGGAATTAACTTGTTTTAGAGTGCCAAGGTGCACTTGATCAAGAACACCACTTCTTGGTGCTTTGATCCCTAAGATGTCTAGAGTCCTAGTACCCTCTTCTCAACTCAGAATTAACTGTTCTTCTCTCAACAATTAACTCCTTACACTTTTACTACTACAACCTTCTAACTTTCTCTATTTGAAAGGTATAAGGGTTGAAGTAAGGTTCCAACTAATGAGATATCCTTTACAATGAAGTTCAGTGTATAAGGATTGGATATCTCTCTAAGCTTTGTATTGATATACAATAAGGTTCAGCTTAGATCACTACTAAAAAATATCCCATGTAGTGACGCTTGATTAGTGACTCTTTTAATTAAGCGTCACAATGTTACACATACAAAGTCACTCTCATTTTGTAATCATATTTAGTGACGCTCAAGTTGTTCAGTATCACTGCATAAGCTTGAGGTCTTTGGTTCGAGTCCTAATGGACGCGTTTTTTTTCCCAATTTCTTTAAACTCCCGCTCCTTTTTTTTTTTCCAATTTATTTGAACCCCCGCTCCTATTTTTTTTTTCAATTTCTTTAAACTTCTGCTCCTAATATGTTTTGTAATAAATTTTTTTCCAGTTTCTTTAAACTTCTACTCCTAATTTGTTTTCTAATAAGTTTTTTTTCTTTTTTAATTTGCTCTTCTCAAATCCCTCTTCTTATCGTGTCTTATATTTGATCTTCATCTTTCTCAGAACCCTAATTAGTCTATTTCTTGTTCTTCATTCTCACCCTTAATCACAGAAAATCAACATGCCATTTTCTCCACGGATAATTTTCGGTAAGTTTTCTTCTGTTCTAACTGGAGTGTTTCTCTAATTTTGGGTGTCTTCTCATTCAGTTTTACCGACTCTCATAGAATTTTTAGATTCTTGATATGATTAGTTTGCTTTTCAAGGATTTACTCTTTGAATTACCGAAAGCCTTTCGGTAATTCACTACAGGATTTCTACGCCACCAATGTATTTCTGGATTTAGATCCTTTACGTTTGTTGTTGGACACAGCCCCTTTTAAATCGGGACATTTCTATTAAGAGATTTCTCAGATAGATCATCGAAATAAAAGTTAATTGGTGCCCTTCTTCGTTTCTCTGAAGGGTATCATATGAATGTTTTTTTTTTCAATTCTTGACAACTCTGCTGAGATGTATAACTTCTTAAAGATAACCAACCTACTAAGTACTATTGAGTACTTAGTTGAATGACTATCTAAGTGAGTTATAAGTGCGGAATTAGTGGTTGGCCCTTTAGTTTAAACTCCTTTAAGTTCTGAAATCTCTTCAATCAAACAGTCCAGTTTTCAGGGAACTTGTCCAAATCAGGTTTGCACAGTCTTAAGTATATGTCCTTTGAAAGATCAGTTTTGTGTGCAGTGTTGAATGTATGTAAGTACTTGAAAGTAAATCAACACAAGAGTTTATAGTGGTTCAGAGACTCAAGCTCCTACATCCACTTTCCCTAATTTAACAGGATAATTCCTTCACTCTTGGAATTAACTTGTTTTATAGTGCCAAGGTGCACTTGATCAATAACACCACTCCTTGGTGAATTGATCCCTAGGATGTCTAGAGTCCTAGTACCCTTTCTCAACTCAGAACTGAACTGTTCTTCTCTCAACAGTCAGTTCCTCACACTTCTACTACTACAACCTTCTCACTTTCTCACTTGAAAGGTATAAGGGTTGAAGTATGGTTCCAACTAATGAGATATCCTTTACAATGAAGATCAGTGTATAAGGATAGGATATCTCTCTAAGCTTTGTATGGATATACAATGAGGTTCAGCTTAGATGAAGTGTATGAAGACTAAGATAGTCTCTTTGAAAGCTTGAAAGGTTCTATGAGCTTTGAGCTTCAGAATAGTTGATGTAGTTGGATGCTTTCAAATGGTCTTCACACTTCTGTATTTATAGACAAATTTGAGAATTTGCCCGTTGGAGAGGCAGTCCCAAATGTCCATAAATGTATTCCTTGAGCTCTTCAAACTGGAAGACAGATTCTTGATAGTGACATGTCCTTCATTTTGGAAATAAACGGCTGTAACTACTTTGTCTTCATTCTGCAGCACTCTTCCCAAGGTTTGACTTCAAGATTCACTTGTTTAGACATGGACATGGCTTCTGATGATTAGTCCTATGATAAGGACAACATTCCTTATCTCTTGGACAACTCTGCTTATCACTATCAGTAGACTTTGCTTATCAGCAAGGTTGGCATGCTCTTCAGATGACTTGGCTCTTTCTCTTTCCTTGAATGTCTCTATGCTTCTTTCAATTGGATCTTGTTCATTCATGACATAGAGTAGTTGTCTTTGACTATATCAGCAAGGTTGGGATCACCTTGACATGGTTCTGGTACAAGTGTGCTGAGACAAAACTGTTGGACAACTCTTCTGAAATAGTCATACATTGCATTAGACTTGATCTTCCAGATCCATTCTACTTATATGATTCTTCAGATAGGTTGTTCCACTTTGATCTAACTTTGATCAGCATACTTATCCTTTAGCAGACTTGGCAGTCAATCCAGAATTTGAGCCTTGAGGGGACTTGATCTTGGTAGACTTCAAAGCATATGTTCCCCCTCAATTTGTGCATCTATATATCTAAGAGCTGCCTAACATATCAACTTCTCAACTAGCCTTATGCTATATGTTCTAACATTCTTAGAACATAGTCATCTTTGACTTAGGCATGTCTCAGGGGGTTTTGGTATTAAATCAAAACACTTCTCATTTTATTCCCAACAATTTCCCCCTTTTTGATGATGCCAAAACCTATACATTTTATGCAAAAGTGACTTGACTACACCTATTACATTTATCTTCAGAAGACATGACTAGAGTCAATTTTCCTGAAAAATAATGTGTTAGTGTAATTACTGTTGGGATATAAATTCACCCTAAGCCCCACTTGATGTTAGAACAGTTTTGATGGCCAAAACACTTAGAGTTTATAAATGTAATAGGATCAGCTGACTTGTATAGAACAGCTTAAACTAGTCTTGTGTGATCAACTGTATTGATATCAACTGATCAGCACAGTCCTGGCTTACATGCCTATCCTCAAGATGAGATGAGTAGAAGACATGAAGACTAGAAGATCCTTGAAGACCAGATAAGTTAAGGTGCTTGTATACCTACTTATCTGATGGAGTCCCTGATTGAAGATGGCCTAAAGCAGTACAAAGAATTACCAGATCAGAAGAGTGCTACTCGACTGATATCATAAGACAGAAGACCTAAGGCCAGAAGAGTAGTCAGAAGACTAGTAGTGCAGATCAGAAGACTATGTGCTCTTCCAGGACTCGGCTGATTCCCAAGTCATCTTGCAATTCAAACAAAGACCTACCTTATTTAGAAGATTGACATGATCCCAGGATTGAAACAATCAAGCGGCTGGAATCAAGGAATCAAGCCATTATGGAAAGATTGCTCAAACGGCTAGTCAACTCCAACGGCTAGTTACAACCAATCTCCATTATAAATACAAGAGGATGAGAAATCACAAAGAGAAGTCACAAGAGAGAATTCAACAAGCCAAGCAAGCAATCAAAGCTAAAGCCATACTGTTCTAAGAATTCTCAAAAGAGCCAGAAACCATTAGATTATCTATAGCTCTTAAGTGATTTCTATCCAACCCCTAAGAACCTGAAACCTGTTCATATTGTATAATCATTGTTTTAGGCATAGTGGTTAAGCAAATTATAAGTTTGAACCATTAGTTGGATACACTTCAAAAACCCCAAACCCTCACCGAAAGGTTAAAATTTTTGAACCCCTTAAAGTGCAAGTGCTTACAATCACTTGTGGAGACCGTAGCT
The DNA here is from genome assembly GCA_963675135.1 of Galeopsis tetrahit. Taxonomy (NCBI): domain Eukaryota; kingdom Viridiplantae; phylum Streptophyta; class Magnoliopsida; order Lamiales; family Lamiaceae; genus Galeopsis; species Galeopsis tetrahit. Next base: position 28,672,871 of record OY776129.1, on the reverse strand, counting down.
GTTAGGACGGCTCAGATCTCAAAGTCCTAACCTTGGGACTATAAAGGTCAAGACCCTTGTAATTTGTGGTAAATTAAAGGGATTAAACATCACGTGTGGACGTGAGAGTGGACGTAGGAACGTATATCCGAACCACTATAAATCTGGTGTTATTTACTTACAGCACTTTACATTTCTGTCATTTCATTAACTATTATATAGTGCATACTGTGATTTCAACATTCTTCAAAACAAGGCCACAACTTTCAAACCGGCATCAGCTGAGTACTTTCATTAAGCAAAACAAGTTAACACCTTCATAAGAAACTAAAAGAACGAGTCTAATCAAGGCCTACCATAATTCCTCATATAACCTCTTCATTCAGATCACTATAGTGATATGGACCAGCAGACTTGTAGTCCAGTTGACATAGCAATCAGAAGAGGTTCCCAACTCTCTTGAAAAAGTTTTAAAGTCTATTCACCCCTCCCCTCTAGACTTTAATCCCATTCACTACTCGTTCAGGGACCAACAAGTGGTATCAGAGCAGTGGTTCTAACGGACTACTGTCTCTAGATTATCAGAAGACTTGAGGGAGTCTTTCTGTAGTCCTCTTGAACAGATCTTTTTGAAAAACTTGTTTTTGAAAACTCATACAGCATGAGTGCTAACATGCGAAAGTTGCCTAAGTTTTCAGTTGAGGATTATGATTATTGGAAGATCAGGATGAGGAAGAATCTCACATCAGTCCACTACAAGATGTGGTCTGTAATCACAGAAGGTCCAATCACCATCATGACAGTCAACACTGCAAATGGTGATCCAGAAGTCCCAGTTGGAGAACTGGTTCCCAAGCCCATGAAGGATCTCATACCAGAAGAGATGAAGCAATCCAATCTTGACAGCATTGCTCAAGATTACATAATGCAAACTCTTCCAAATGAGTACATTGCAAAGGTAATCCATTGTGAGTCAGCTAGAGAGATGTGGGAAGCATTGGCACTTCTCTGTGAAGGAACTGAGCTGATCAAGGAATCCAAGCTGTCTACAGCAGTCAAGAAGTTTGAACACTTCAAGATGCAACCAGAAGAGTCTATTGATCAGCTAGACAATAGATTTACCAAGATCATCAATGAGATAGAATCTCTGGGCAAGAAATATACTAATAGAGAGAAAAATCTAAAGATTCTAGACTCTCTAACCAAGAAATGGAGACTCAAGAAGACCATCATCAAGGATACTCAAGATATCAAGAAGTGGTATGCTCAAACTCTATTTCAGAATCTAAAAGCCCATGAATATGATCTGGAAAGAGAAGAAAACCCAGGAAGTGATGAGCCAACTGCAACTCCATCAACCTCAAAGACTGTAGCCTTCAAGGCAGCCCATACAAAAGCTGCAAATACCTCATCTGGCAAGACCTCTCTGAAAACAGAAGACTTTGAAGGATCAGACATGAGTCTGAAAGAACAAATGGCTCTTATGATTAAGAGATTCGAAAGGATGAACACTCTCAACAGCAAATATAGAAAATTCTATAGAAACTACAAAGATAGAAGAGCAAGTTCACCCTCCAGAGGTTCCAGAGAAAGAACACCAGAAAGACATCCTAGAAAGGATGTGGAGTCATCTGACAGCCGAGGATCTAGAAGAAGAGATGCCACTCCTCCTAGGAAAGGCAACTCAAATCAGAAATCTGGATCATGCTTCAACTGTCGTAAACCAGGACACTATGTATATGAATGTCCTGAACTGAATCTAGATGACAAAGAAGAAAGAAGGCCAAGAAGAACTTCGGACAAGAAAGCTATGGTAACTGAAGAATCTGAATATCAAAGTGATGAACTCCCTACATCACCAGACTGTCAAATCTTCTCAGATGATTCAGATGATCTAGCTATGATGGCCATAGGTGAAAATGAGGTAAACTCCTATACTACTACTTTCCATTCACCTATTTTTTCACAATCAAATGAGATAAACTCATCTGAAGGCGAATTAGAAGACACTTATTATCAATCTTTAAGAAAGGTAAAAGGTGATCTGGATATTGCCACTAGAGCTTTTATAGAAGTGGAAGAGGAGAACAAGGATCTAAGAAAAGAAATTGCTAAGTTGAAAAAGGCTAAGTTTGATAACACCCCTGAGTTGGTCACAATGAATGAAAGATTGACCAGAGAAGTGGAACTCCTTAGAGAAGAAAATACCACAATAACTCAGTTGTATGAGGGGATGTTAGAAACTCAAGCTTTAGAAACTAAGGAACTTCGTTCACTACAATCCAAGTTCGATGACCTCTTCCAAGCACACAAGCTCTTAGAAAAGGAGAAGGAATGCCTAAATCAAAAGATATCAGAGTTCAATAAAGCTTCTACTACTATTGAAAGTATCTCTGAGTATTATAGATCAAATGGCAATACGATGGGTTTTGGCTATGAACTTAATCCATCTACATCCTCTCCAGCTGGGGGTAGTAAACCTAACAAGTGCACTACTCAGACACATGAAAAGGGTGAGTGTTCTAAACACAATGAACCTAATATGAACCAAAAGGCATCTGTACCAGCTAAGGCTAACTATTCCAACACCAAACATGGTAAAAGAAAAGTTAACCCCAAGCCTGTACAGAGGAACAGCAAACAGTCTAGACCATCTCGTCTGAGACAGTCTCAGCTGTATGCTGCTCCAGCCAAGAAGAAGAAGTCTTCTTCCAACAAATCTGTTCTCTTTGCACCCCCTATCTCTTATGATATTGTGAGAACAGAGGAGTATGGTCCATATAATCGTGTGCATCGACCAGCTAATGCACCCAGGCCGAATGTAACTAGTCAAAAGATCATGTATGTACACTCCTATAAAGGGAAACTATTACTTAGCTAACACTAAGAACAAATCAGATCAGTCCAAGGTGCTGACTGGTAAAATTTGGTTATGTGATGCCCGAGGGAAACAACATAAGTGCTCAAGGTTGTTCAAACAACCAATGTATATGTGGGTTCCCAAGGGTAGTACTAACACCCAAGGACCCAAAACAAAATGGGTACCTAAGACTTAACCTTTCTTGCAGGAAAGGAGGGACCTATACAGAAGAGGAGGTCTAGCAGGAGAAACTTGGTATATAGATAGTGGATGCTCAACTCACATAACAGGAACCAAAGCCCTGCTGACCAACTACATAGAGAAGAAAGGTCCAAAAGTCTTCTTTGGTGATAACGCGCATGGTAACACAAAAGGATATGGCACCCTTAAAAATGGTGACATTGAGGTACATGATGTATCATATGTAGAAGGTCTTAAGTTTAACTTATTATCTGTTTCTCATTTTTGTGACACTGGTTACTCAGTCAAATTCTCTAAAGATGAGTGTCTCATAAGTGATAAGAGAACAAAACAAAACCTTCTAACAGGATCTAGAAAGGGAAGTATGTATCTTTCAAACTGGAACAGCTGTCCTAAGGATACATGTCTGCTTGTGAAGAGCCCTAAAGATGTCAGCTGGCTATGGCACAAACGCCTTAGTCATCTGAACTTTAAGACTATGAACAAGCTAGCAAGGGAATCCTTAGTTGATGGTCTGCCTAATGAACTCTACTGTAAAGATCAGGTATGTGATGCATGTCAACAAGGAAAGCAAACAAAGGTCTCCTTCAAGACCAAGAAGACAGCATCAACCAGCAGAGTTCTTGAATTGCTTCACATGGATCTCTTTGGACCAATCACTCCAACAACTCTAACAGGGAGGAAGTACACTCTTATTGTTGTAGATGACTATTCCAAGTTTACTTGGGTTATCTTCTTATACAAGAAGAGTGAAACACAGCAGAAGCTCCCTGAACTATTGAAGAGGATCCAAGTAGAGAAAGGAGAACCAATTGTGAAAATTAGAAGTGACAAAGGCACTGAATTCATTAATTCTTATATTATTGCTTATTGTACTTCTAATGGTATTCAGCATGAGACAAGTGCAGCAAGGACACCACAACAGAATGGTGTAGCTGAAAGAAGAGACAAAACACTCAAAGAAGCTGCCAGAACACTCCTTGCTGAATTCTCCACTCCTAAGAAGCTATGGGCAGAAGCCATCAACACAGCTTGTCACACTCAAAATAGGTCAGGTATTCACAAAATTCATGAGAAAACCCCATATGAACTGTGGAAAGGAAGAAAACCTAGAGTATCTTACTTTCATATATTTGGTCGTAAGTGTTTCATTCACAACAATGGGAAGAGTAAGTTGAATGCCTTTGATGCCAAAGCAGATGAGGGGATATTCTTAGGATACTCCTCTACTAGCAAAGCATTTAGAGTACTCAACAAACGAACCCTTCTTGTGGAAGAGACACCTCATGTTATTTTTGATGAATCTTGTGAAAAGAATGCAGTAGAAACAAACTCAGCTGCAGATCAGATGAGACATCTAGTGATCAAGCCCAAACCAGATGAGTTCATTGAAGTAAATGAACCTTTTCCTGAAGAACCAGAGGAGGATAAGCCTCATAGACCTGTCACTAGATCTCAAACTCAAGAAGGACAAGCTGACCAGAATCAAGATGCACCAATCCCAAATGCAAGGGGGAATGATCTCTTTGACACACAGGATACAGATGATGATCGACCTAATCAAGACAATCCTCCTGATGGCACTAGATCAGATGAGAATCCAAGCTCATCCAATGCAGATACTCCTGTGAGGCATACATGGAGAAACAACCATCCATCAAACCTCATCTTAGGAGGAGCTGACTCAGGTGTCAAGACCAGAAGACAACTGAATCAGAACTCACAATCATCTATGTTCTGCTGGTGTGCCTTCCTATCCAACATTGAACCAGCTGACATAGAAGAAGCAATGACAGATAGCAATTGGATCACTGCTATGCAAGAATAACTAAACCAATTCGAAAGAAATGAAGTCTGGGAATTGGTAAATCGTCCTGAAAACCACAATGTAGTAGGAACAAAGTGGGTATTCAAGAACAAGAAGGACGAAAATGATGTGATAACTAGAAATAAGGCAAGGCTAGTTGCAAAAGGATATTCACAATCTGAAGGGATTGACTATGATGAAACTTTTGCTCCAGTAGCCAGATTAGAAGCCATTCGACTGTTTCTAGCTTATGCATCATATATGGGCTTCAAGGTATATCAAATGGATGTCAAGAGTGCTTTTCTAAATGGTATTCTGGTAGAAGAAGTATATGTAGAGCAGCCTCCAGGATTTGAAAAAGGTGATCAAGTATATCGACTGAAGAAGGCTCTCTATGGTCTAAAACAAGCCCCTAGAGCTTGGTATGACACATTGTCACAATTCCTACTTGACAATGGATATACTAAAGGCAAAGTTGATAGAACTCTTTTCAGAATACAAGAAGGAGAAGACATTCTAATGGTGCAAATATGTGTAGATGATATTATATTTGGATCACCCAATCAAGAGATGTGCAAGAAGTTCTCTGAACTTATGCAAGGAAAGTTTGAAATGAGCATGATGGGTGAGATAAATTATTTCCTAGGACTTCAAGTCAAGCAGAGTCCAGAAGGGATCTTCATCAACCAGTCCAAATATACCAAGAGCCTATTAGAAAGATTCAAAGCTCTACAAAGCAAGACTGCAAGGATCCCAATGATGACATCTTTCAAAATGGAACCAGATGAGTCTGGAAAGGCAGTTGATCAAGCTGAATATAGAGCACTGATTAGATCTCTACTATACCTTACAGCTAGCAGACCAGACATAACATTTTTTGTAGGAGTATGTGCTAGGTTTCAAGCAAACCCAAAGCAAAGTCATCTAGAAGCAGCAAGGAAGATTCTCAAGTACCTAAAAGGAACAGTCAATCTAGGACTATGGTACCCTGCTGATGACAATCTAGAATTGAGTGGCTATTCTGACTCAGACTATGGAGGATGTAGAATTGATAGGAAATCCACATCTGGAACCTGTCAATTTCTAGGCAACAAGCTGATATCATGGTTCTCTAAGAAGCAAACCTCAGTTGCAACCTCCACCACTGAAGCAGAATACATGGCAGCTGGTAGTTGTTGTAGTCAGCTGCTCTGGCTAGTTCAACAACTCAAGGATTACAATGTAGAGGCAAGAGAAGTCCCCATTTATTGTGATAGCAGCAGTGCCATTGCCATCACTCAAAATCCTGTCCTCCGCACAAGGTGCAAGCATGTCGACATTCGACACCACTTCATAAGAGACCACCTTGAAAAGAAGGACATCAAGATGGAGAAAATTCACACAGATATCCAAAGAGCAGACATTTTGACTAAGCCACTAGCTGAAGAAAGATTCAAGACCCTATGCTACAGCTTAGGACTCCTGGATCCAAGCACATGAAGAGCAAAGATCAGCTGAAGACCTCAGCTGATACAATTGCAGCAGACTAGGAGGATCAAATGAGGTGAATAGACACCCTCATCTTCAGGTAAGTTCTTTCCCAATGAAGACAAATAAAGCTGAGGGAAAACTTAGAGTCATCTAACCAAGGGGGAATCAATGATATCTTAAGAATCCTTGATGAAATACTCTAAAATCTGCATTGCATGTCATATATATATATATACAGCAGACTTGAACAAAGTTATTTGATTTCTTTACTCTAAGCAATGTATACTATGTATAATAATAAACTATTCTTCATAAAATACTTTATTCATATACATATATACAGTATACTATTGAGTTATACTTGGTTGGATTAATACACCATCCTCACCGACTCAACAGTATGCATGCAAAGTACGGATTTCAAATAACTCTTGCTCAAAATTTATAATTTCTGCATTCCATAAGATAAAGTCTGAATATCTTTAAATGTGAACCCTTGGATCAAGAATCTCATTGTTCATCTTAAGAAGTAACTTTTCAGAAATTCAGACCTATCAACTCTATGGTTTTGTCATCTTTCACTCCACTACCTCATTTCTACCCCTATAAAAGGAGGAAGTTATGAGAACACCTAAGAACACAAATCAATAACTATTACTTTCTGTTTCAGGAATGGAGACAATCGAAAGAAGAGATGGAATGGAGATCATCCTTCAACCAAAGTCTTGGGTGAAGGAGATGAAGCTTTGTCCAGAAGATGAATGTTGGTCCTAGAAGGAGTAGATAACAAGTGTATGGGGGGGGGGGAATACACTTGTATGCAAATTCTTTTCAAACTTGATCAAACCAGAGCTCAGCAAGGTTGTCTTGGACAACTCTGCTGAAGAAGATTAACTCTTCTAAGATAATCAATCTACTAAGTACTATTGAGTACTTAGTTGAATAACTATCTAGGGGAGTTATATGTGCGGAATAATGGTTGGCCCTTTTAGTTTAAACTCCTTTAATTTCTGAAATCACTTAGTCAATGGGACACAGTCCAGTTTTCAGGGAACTTGTCCAAATATGTTTTTGCACAGTCTTTGAATGTTTATCCTTGAAAGATCAGTTTTGTGTGCAGTGTTGATGTATTGTAAGTACTTGAGATGTAAATCAACACAAGAGTTTATAGTGGTTCAGAGACTCAAGCTCCTACATCCACTTTCCCTGATTTAACAGGATAATTCCTTCACTCTTGGAATTAACTTGTTTTATAGTGCCAAGGTGCACTTGATCAAGAACACCACTCTTGGTGAATTGATCCCTAGGATGTCTAGAGTCCTAGTACCCTCTTCTCAACTCAGAACTGAAATGTTCTTCTCTCAACAGTCAGTTCCTACCACTTCTACTACTACAACCTTCTCACTTTCACTCTTGAAAGATATGAGGATTGAAGTAAGGTTCCAACTAATGAGATATCCTTTACAATGGAGATCAGTGTATAAGGATAGGATATCTCTCTAAGCTTGTGTATGGATGTACAATGAAGTTCAGCTTAGATGAAGTGTTTGAAGACTAAGATAGTCTTTGAAAGCTTTGAAAGCACTCTAGCTTGTAAGAACTTGAGCTTAGTTGGATTGTGTTGAGATTGCTTTCAAATGGTCTTCGCACTTCTGTATTTATAGACAAATGAAGGATTTGCCCGTTGGAGAGGCAGCCTCCAATGTCCATAAATGTCTTCTTTCAGTTCTTCAACTTTGAAGACAGTTTCTTGATAGTGACATGTCCTCATTTGGGAAATAAACGGCTGTAAGAGCTTTGTCTTCATTCTGCAGCACTCTTCCCAATATCTGACTTTCAGATTCTCTTGTTAGAACTTGGACATCACTTCTGAAGGTCGTTCCAATGATAGGACAACATTCCTCAACATTTGGACAACACTCCTTATCACTATCAGCAGTCTTGCTTATGAGCAAGGTTGGCTTGCTCTTCTTCAGATGACTTGGCTTTTTCCCTTTATTTCTCTTGAAGATCATCTTAGCTTGTTTCTTTGAAGATCTTTAGGGTGTGGTTGTCTCTTTCTCTTCAGCATAGTTGACCTCAGAATTTCAGAGCACTTGATCTTGATTAATTGAGCTGAGACAACTCCTCTGGACAACTCTCCTGATCAGCATACTTGTCTTTCAGCAGACTTGATCATGATTCCAGAGTTTGAGCCTTGAGGGGACTTGTTCTTGATGTACTTCAAAGCATATGTTCCCCCTCAATTTGTGCATCTAATCATCTAAGAGCTACCTAACATATTAGCTCCTCATCTAGCCTTTATACTATATGTTCTAACATGTCTAGAACATATTCAATCATAACTTAGGCATGTCTCAGGGGGTTTTGGTATTCAATCAAAACATAACTCATTTTATTCCCAACAATTTCCCCCTTTTTGATGATGCCAAAACCTATACAGCTTGTGCATAAGTGACTTAGCTACACCTATTACATTAATCTTCAGAAGACATGACTAAGGTCAGTTATCCTGAAAAGCAATGTGTTAGTGTATTCACCATTCATGTTGCACATAGGTTTCATAGATAGGCATAGAGAGATGAGTGTTTCTTGATTCAAAATAAGTTCAACTATCATTCATTAAAAAAAACATTACAAGCATGTTGATAGTTGAATTTAACATATCAGAGCATGAATCATCAACACTTAAATGCATCAGAGTATTTCTTTCTAACAGTTCAACACATATACAAGATTTTTCAGTATCAGAGCGTAACCTTGTATCAGAGCACCAATCTTATATCAGAACAAATACTAACACTTCAAGACATATACAAGATTTTCAACATCAGAGCACAGAGCTTGTATCAGAGCAATCCATATCAAGTCAGAGCAAACAGATTAGCACACCACATCAGCAAGCTTGACCAATTTTCAGCATAGTTGATCAATTAAGATAGGTCAGAAGACTTAGCCATTTAGAGATCATCCTCTCGAGGTGGCACCATCCCATACTGTGCCCACACTCTCCTCTTCAAGGCCGTGACTTCTTGGTTGGTTCCCTTAGGACCAAGAACCATCTTGTTCAGCTTGAGGATCTCAGTGAATTCTCTCAGAATCCTTGATTGATCAATCCAACCATCAAGCTTTGGAGGTAAGTATATGATTGGCTTGGGAGCTGTGAGTTCAAATCCTGCAATATCAGCAGCTGCAAGCAATTGTTGATAGAGTTCTCTGTAGTACTCAATCATGAACTCAGCAAAATTGATGTTGGCATCTCTTCCATTCCATCTGTCAATGACATACTGATCATAGACAAACTCCCTTTTTGCTTCCTCCCATGAGTCATTCAGCTGAATTGGCACCCATTTATCCAAGTGAGGATATTTGGTGTCCATTGGGATCAATAGCTGTGGCTTCATCTTGTTGTAAGTTGCTCTCTTTCTTCTTGGCTTCTGGAAGTCTGTTCTTCTCTTATCTCTTGCTCTGTTGGCCTCTTCCATCAAATCCATTTTCTCTTGGGCCCTCATCATGGCCAGTTTCTGTTGTGTTTCAGGGTCTTTGCCATACCCTTCATGAAACAGCTTTGATGGATCATTGAGTACCACAATCTTTGTCTTCTTTGGTCCAGGTCCAAAGCCTTCTTCATATAAGATTTCCACATCTTCAGTGACTTAGGTATTTTCAGTGGACTTAGTCTCAGTAGACTTGTCTTTTTCAGCATTCTTGGGCTCTTCAGCTGTTTTGGCCTTCTTTGAGATAGGCTCATCATCAATAACTCTGAATTCAGGTGGAAGATCAAGGCTATTGGGAAAGTCAGTGAATTTCTCAACTTGTCTCTTTTTTCCTTGGGCCTTCTTGATCTTTCCTCTAGTTTGGACACCTTCAGCATCCTTGTCCAAACCAGATACATCACCACCTGGTCTTTGTTGTAGCCTCACTTTTTCCTCTTGAGCTGAGGCCATAGAGTTCTTCAATGCCAGTGCTAACTGCTCCTCTTCATCCAATTCTTCCAAGTTCAGCACTGCAGGCTCTTTTCCCTTTCCTACAGGGGTTTTGTCCTTCCCTTTCACTGGACTCCCAATCACTAAGGCACCTTTTGCCCTTGCTCTTTCCCTTTCCCCCTTTTTGGCAGCATCAAAACATTCTGGCTTCAGTTCACTCATAGTGGATGCCAATAAGGACTGGGCTTGGGTTAGAGACTTCATCTCCTCCAACAGATATACATTCTCATCATGTATATTTTGCATCCTATCACTGCTTAAGCTAAGAAAGGCAAGAACAGGCTTCATTTTCTGTTGAACAACCTCCTCCATGGTTGCCTTAAGAGATGCATCCAATTGGGCTTTCAGGAGCTCAGTGAGGTTGGCCACTGCACCTTCAGCAATGTTGGCCAACACTTCTTGGGAAAACTTTTCTGAGGCTGCTTTGACCATAGCTAGCCTTTGCTCTTCAGCTCTTCTCTTCTGCAAGGCTGTCTTCTTGCCAAGAGTTTGCTTGATTGTCAATCTGATAGCTTGAACATTTGCATTATGATTGTCTCTCAGCCTTTTTTGATCCTTCTTGACCTCTTTTGAGATGTTTTCCATACTGACTTTGGCTTTGTGAACTTCAGTAGAGATGGTTTGAAGACCAGATTCTACTCCTTCAATTCTTGCTTCCAATGTGGGTAGCACCACATCTTCAGAGCCAGTTAGTCTCATTTCAACAGAAGCTAGGGTTCTTCCATGCTCATCTAATGCTCCAGAAGTTTCTTCATGAGCTGTTTGAACTTGTTGAGCCAAGGAATCCAACTTCTCTGATTGCATCCCAAGCAATGCTTGTGCTGATCTAGTGTCAACTTGGATGGGAGCATCTGTCAAGAGATCTTCTGCAAATATTTGATCAAAGCTTATCCCTGCAATATCAGACAAATCATAAGCATCAGTGAAAACACACTTATCTCCCTCATTTTCTTTTTCATAAGACTCTGATACATCAGCAGTCTTCTCCTCATTTTCAACTATTTCTTTTCTTGCTTCAATAAAAGTTTCCTCACTTAAAGAAACAGGCCTCCTCTCATCAAGGGATTCTTGAAGTTCAGATTTGACTTCAAGAATAGCCTGTCCTTCCTCACTTATACCACCCTCATATGTTGGTACACTCACAATCTTAGTGATAACTACCTCTCTTTCATCCACAACTCCCTCTGATTTTTCAAATCTACTTTCCTTTTCAACTCCTTCTCTTAAACCTGCAGCACCTCCACCTTCAGCAAGGTTCAAAGATGGCAGTTGTGGGGAGATCACAGTGCTCAAATCAACAGCCACTGAGTCATCCTGAATGATTAAGGGCTGATCAGTGTCCAACTCTTCTGACACTGAATAGGCCTTAATCAAACTAGCCTCTAGAGAAGGAACCTCCACATCTTTAGGCTGTGCCTTGGGTTCAGAAGAACCTTCATTGGCAGATGTGTCCTTGGTTGTGTTACCATCCTTGGTCAACACCTCTGAAATGACAGAGCCTTTCCTATGATAGGTTCTAGGGGGGTTGGAAAGTCTTTCAGAGACAGGAGGCTTAGGGAGATTGGCTTGAGGGGTTTCAGGAGGGTTTGGTTTAGAGGGGTTTGAGGGATCATCTGGGGAGTCATCATCATTGGAGCTGCTTTCAGGGTGTTTGATGCCCTTAGCTTTCCTTTCCCTCTCCTCATTGATCTTGTCATCCACCAACTTTGCAAATACTTCCTCATCAGTGAGGAATCTTGTCTTTGAAACTCCAGCAAAGTGTAACAATTTGTTCTCCTCCACTTGCCACCAGTTTGCACCCTTATCTTGGATGACTTGTGATATTTCCCATCAAGGATTTATCTTTTACATCAACAAGCATCCTTAGATCATGAAAGGCCTTCTGAATTCTTGGAAATTCAGCAAGTTGTGGATACAAACTGTCCACAGTAGCCTTGGCTCCTCCTCTGAGCATACTTTCATAAGTATACTCCTCCTCATCTCCACTTGAGTGGGGACTTTGGGTTATAGGGGAGTTGGCTCTGGGTTCTCCTAATGCGGCTTCAGGCAGATTAAGTTCAGGAATGTTGGCTTCAGATGGGTTGGGTGCAGTAGAAGGATCTTGAAGGGGCTTTACTCAGGGGGGTTAGCTCAAAAAGTGCAGCTTGTAATTGCTTTGAGTAATTGAGCATAGATGAGTCAAGGGGAGATTGTAATCTTGTCTCATCTACAGCTATGTCAGCTAGCACATCTATCATACTTCTCTGCACACTTCCCTCATGAGAGTATCTCTTTGTGAGATTTATGGGAGTGATAGGTTGATTGGTTGGGGTTATATGGGTTTCACGGGAGTTGGGCTCAGGATTCTGAATTTCAGGGATGTTGGCCTCCATTGGTTGACCTTTAGGGACCCTGGATTCTGGAGTTCCAGAACCAGATGAGTTGGTCCTTGACTTTGATTTGGTCCTGCTTTCAGCTCTGCTCTCTCTTAGAGCAAGTTGTAGAGACCTTTCTTCCTGAAGCTCCAACACCTTGTCAGTAGGCTTGACCCTTCTCTTGCTAGCCCTACTGCTTCCACTCCCTTCCTCATCCTTCTCAGGGACAACCTCCCTGATCCTCTTATCACCCCTAGACTTTTGTCTAGTCTCATTGTACTTTTGCCTTAATTCTTCTGAGTGATCAGATGGCACTTGTACACCTTCTCTAGCAACTTCTTCAATCTCAGTTTAAGCATCTGAGTTCTCTTCTGAGATAATCTGAGACATTTTCCTTGTCTTCACCACTCTTGCTTTAGTCCTCTTCTTCATCTTTGGCTTCTCCTCCACCTTTGCTTCAGCAGGCTTGGCCATTAACATCCTCCTTTGCTCAGTTTTCTTGCTGAGCTTTCTGAATAGAATCTTTTGAGCTGGGAGAGGCTTTGCAAAGGTTTGCATTTGGGAGTAGTGGGAAAATCTCTCAATCAACAAGTTTGCCCTAGTGCAATACTTGAGTTTCCCTTCTAGCACAACCTTATTGTGAGATTTTACTTTGAATTTTGCCTTTTCCTTCATCATCTCAGACATGATGAAAGTCCTCGAATCAAACTTGATGCCTTTATCACTGGCATCAATGACTGCAGCCATGATTCTGATTCTTGGATGGCTGACCTGCTCCAAGCTTCCAGTATTACTCAAGAGACTTTTAGCTACTACCTCAAAGAGGTTGAGAAATTCTGGCTTGAGGGTTTTTTTGTTTTGAGTTGAGGAGAGAGGGCCTGGTGTCAATAGCCATTCTTGAGCTATTTCTTCTTCATGACCAGTGCCATAGATTTCTGGATTCCTTCCCTGAGATGGCAATCCAAAAGCTCCTTCAAGATCTTCTGAAGAGAATTTCACTCTATGAAATCTTTCTTCCTCTTCTCCTTCAGCAACATATGACAGTCTGGTGGAAACTTCACCATCTTCAGGCTTGCCCCTCCATTTGAGAAAGGCAAAGAATTCAGCCATGTAGCTTTCCAAGCAGGAGCTTGGTCTTTCTTCCAAAAACTTTTGAAGACCAGCCCTTCTCAACCATCTCAGGGTTGGAGTAATCTCAGAATCTTCACTTTCAAAGGAGATTATGGGTTCAAAATGAAGATTGTTTTTGTTGCTTAGGTATCCAAAATCAAGGTCTAGAGCCTTGTTGGAAAAATCTATGATCATCTCTGGTCTAACTTTGGGAGCCATTGAAGATTGCAGAGATGAAATTTAGAAAGTTTTGGGAGAGTTTGAAGAGAATAGGTTAGGGTTTCGAATGCTTGGGAAAGAAGAGTGTGTGGGGAGTTCTTAAGACTTGAGAGTATTCTAAAAAGAATGTTTGTCAATGAGTTGGTGAGTTTTGTGTATTTTCAACTGTTGTCAAATATGGAAAGATACACTTGGACGGCCAGGATGAATTTCAGGGGAGTTGGCCAGTTTTGATCCAATGGTTAAAAACCAATGTAACAGTGACTTGTTGGTTTTATTCAAAACGTGGAAGGTATTTAATATTAGTTAATGGTTGGGGAGTTTTCGAGATAGATCATGGTTTGAAAAGGTGTAATGCAAACAAGAGTTAAATCTTGGCATTTAATGCATGAAAAGCGACCTTTTGGGTGGGGGACAAATTAAATCCCACAGAAATGATATCTGTAGTTGGGACATGTATCAAGGTAGGCAATGATTACCCAAAATATGTGCTTATGAAACCAAGGAAATAGTTTGATAGCCAAGACAACTTATCTGACCCCACTTGGACAAGTGTCCTGAAGAGATGTGGATAAAGGTCCTGAATTCCAATGGACAAGTGTCCTGAATAATTTCAGCCATCTCTTCTGATATTCAGTAGGCTTGACCAAGTCTGCTGAGAACCTTCTCAGTTTCCATATATCCATTAACTTTTCATGAGATTTACTTGTCCAACTTCCCTGGATCAAGTAATCCCAACTCTGCTGATAGCTCCAGAAATCTTGCCTCTGCAAGTGGCTTGGTTAGAATATCAGCTTTTTGATGATCAGTGTGGATCTTGACCAACTTTATGTCCTTCTTCTCCACATGGTCTCTAATGAAGTGATGCTTGATGTCCACATGCTTGCATCTTGTGTGCAATACAGGATTCTGTGATATAGCAATGGCACTATTGTTATCACAAAATATTGGCACTTCAGTAGAGTTGACTTTGTAGTCTCTCAGTTGTTGTCTCAGCCAAAGGATTTGAGCACAACAACTTCCAGCTGCAACATATTCAGCTTCAGTGGTGGAAGTAGCCACTGTGTTCTGCTTCTTGGAGAACCAAGATATAAGCTTGTTGCCCAAGAATTGACAAGTCCCTGAAGTGGACTTTCTGTCAATTTTACAACCACCATAGTCAGCATCTGAGTAGCCAGTTAACTCAATGTTGTCATCAGCAGGGTACCAAAGGCCTAGATTTTCAGTGCCTTTGAGATACCTCAAAATCCTCTTTGCAGCCTCAAGATGGCTTTTCTTAGGATTTGCTTGGAACCTTGCACAAACACCTACTGCAAAGGTGATGTCAGGTCTGCTGGCAGTGAGATAGAGGAGTGAACCAATTATTCCTCTATACTCAGTAGAGTTGGTTGAAATACCACTCTCATCAGGATCCATCTTCCAATTTGTGTTCATTGGGATCCTTACTGGCTTGCTAGTTGTACACCCAAACTTCTTGATCATTTCTCTGGTGTACTTAGCTTGGTTGATGAAGATTCCTTCTTTTGATTGCTTGACTTGAAGGCCCAAAAAGAAGTTCATCAACCCCATCATGGACATCTCAAACTTGCTTTGCATTAGCTTTGAGAATTTCTCACACAGCTTCTCATTGGGGGATCCAAATATTATGTCATCCACATAAATTTGGACAACCAAGATGTCCTCTCCTTCAGATATTCTGAAAAGAGTTCTGTCCACAGTTCCCTTGGTGAATCCATGATCCAAGAGAAATTGTGACAGTGTATCATACCAAGCCCTAGGGGCTTGCTTGAGTCCATATAGAGCTTTCTTGAGTCTGTAAACTTGGTTTCCAACCACAAAACCTGGTGGTTGCTCTACATAGACTTCTTCCTTCAAGTCTCCATTCAGAAAGGCACTCTTGACATCCATTTGGTATACTTTGAACCTCTTGTGGGCTGCATAGGCTAGAAAGAGCCTTATTGCTTCTAGCCTTGCCACAGGTGCAAATGTCTCATCATAGTCAATGCCTTCATGTTGGCAATAGCCTTTTGCCACAAGTCTTGCTTTGTTTCTGACAATCACATCATTTTCATTTTTCTTGTTCTTGAACACCCACTTTGTTCCAATAACATCTTGATGTGAAGGCCTATCCACCAGCTCCCATACTTCATTTCTGGTGAATTGATTCAGTTCTTCCTGCATGGCTGTGATCCAATTGGCATCTTGAAGTGCTTCCACAATATCACTTGGTTTTTGCTCTGACAAGAAACAACAGAAAAGAGCACTTTCACCATGAAATCTTCTGGTTTTGACTCCAATACTTGGGTCACCAAGTATTAGATCAATAGGATGGTCTGATAACCAAGTCCTTCTTTTTCTGATCTCTTCAGTAGAGTTGTCCTCTACTGAAGTTGAGTCAATTTGATCATAGAATTCAGGATAATTGAATGCAGGATCTAATTCAGGATCATAATCAGGGGTGTTGTCCTCAATGTCAGGGACATTGGTATTTTCAACATTTTGAGTTCCCCCTTGATTATTTGACCTGTTAACTACCTCAGCAGAAACTGCTTCTTCATTGGTAGTTGTTACCTGGATGTGAACTGGGATTGGATCATTCAGTTCACCATTCCTTTCAGTGGGATTTGCCTCAGGAAGGTTGCCTTCAGGATGGTTGTCCAACATAGAGTTTTCAGGTAGATTGGCTTGGACAACATCTATGAATTCAGTGTCTTTGTCTTTTAGGCTTAGTCTGGTTGTTCTTTGTGTGATTTCTTCTGATTCCAAGTTCTCATTCCTGAACTCATGAGTAGATTCATCAAACACAACATGAGGTGTTTCTTCCACAATAAGAGTTTTCTTGTTGTAGACCCTGAAAGCTTTACTGATTTGGGAGTATCCAAGAAACACTCCTTCATCAGCTTTGCTATCAAAGGCTTTCAACTGATCTTTCCCATTATTGTGAATGAAACACTTGCAACCAAAAATGTGAAAATAAGACACTTTAGGCATTCTTCCTTTCCAGAGTTCATAGGGGGTTTTGCCTTGCCCCTTAATAATCAAACATCTAGTTTGAGTATGGCATGCAGTGTTTATAGCTTCAGCCCAAAACCTCTTAGGTAATTTTGAATCAGCAATTAGAGTTCTAGCAGCTTCTTTTAAAGTTCTATTTCTTCTCTCTGCAACTCCATTCTGTTGGGGAGTTCTAGCTGCTGAGGTTTCATGAGCTATTCCATTAGATGTGCAATACTCATTGATGTATGAGTTAATGAACTCTGTGCCTTTATCAGATCTTATCTTGATAATGCTAAGGCTTTTCTCATTTGACAATCTCTTTAGAAGTTCAGGCAGTTTGACTTGAGTTTCCTTCTTATTAAGGAGAAATACTACCCATGTGAACCTAGAGAAGTCATCTACTACAACCAATGTGTATTTTCTACCATTTATGCTTGCAGGGATAATTGGTCCAAAAAGGTCCATATGTAACAGTTCAAGTACCCTTTCAGTAGAGATGACTGGTTTTCCCTTAAATGAGGCTTTGATCTGTTTTCCTTCTTGGCATGGTTTGCAAACATGCTCTTTAATGAAAACCTCATTAGGTAGTCCTTTGAGTAATGCATTTCTAGCAATTTTGTTCATTGTTTTAAAGTTCAGGTGGTTTAATCTTTTATGCCATAACCAACTTTGTTCACTAGAACTCTTAGCAATGAAGCATGCAGCATCAGTAGACTTGTCCCAGTCTGCAAAATACACATTTCCTTTCCTAGTTCCAGTCAATAGAATTTGTTGAGTCTTATTTTTTATTAAGCATTTTCCACTTGAAAACTCAACATTGAAGTTTTTATCACAGAATTGACTGATACTTAGGAGATTATACTTGAGACCAGCCACATAAGATACATTGGATACTTTGATGTTACCAATCATCAGAGTACCATAACCTTTTGTAGTTGCTTGTGAGCTGTCTCCAAAAGTGACATTTGGGCCTTCTTTTTAAATAAAATCAGTGAGAAGTTCCTTGTTTCCAGTCATGTGCCTTGAACATCCACTGTCAAGATACCATGCTGACTTTTTGCTCATGCTCCTCTTCTTGTAGCCCAATGGTACCTACAATTAGATGGGTTTAGGTACCCTTTGAGTTTTGGGTCCTGAGAGGTTAGTTGTACCTTTAGGAACCCAAACTTGCCTAATAACCCTGATTGATTCAAGGTGGCTAAGTTGTCTTCCTTTAGCATCTAAATACACTGTCTTTCCCTTAAATGTCTTTGGGAAAGTGTGTGTGAATGTGTTAACTCTATAAGTTTCAGGAGAGTTGTCAAGTCTCCTGAACTTTTGAGTTCTTTGTGCAGCTTGAGGGAATCTTTGAGGAAAGGCTTTCTTATGACCATTACCCTTTGGTATGAAGGGTTTTGGTTGTCTCATTTTATTCTGCCTTTGAGGAAAGTTGTCCCTAGGTCTATTCAGCTGAGGCTTTCTCAGAAGAGTTGGCCTAGGCTGATTATACTTTGGATACTTGCTCTGAACATTGTTCAGTAGAGTTGCCCTACCATTGGGTCTACTCTGCTGACCAATATTCCTTTTGTGTTCGGGAGCTTTGGCCATTTCCTTAGGTTTTGGCCTAATCTCCTGAAGCATTTGAGTAGGCATAACATCCATTTTGCCCTTTCCTTTGTTCAGTGGCTGAATTATTTCATTTTCAGTCTGTGCCACTGACTTAACAAAGATTCTCTTAGTGTTACTCACAGAAGCAACACTAAGACAAGGTGAAGATTCAAATGGATCAAAACCTAATCCACTTCTTTGAGCCATAGGTCTTTGATAACTCTGAATTTCCTCTATTGCTCTAGAGGATTTCTTCAGAGCAGACATCTTTAATTTCAGGCTCTCTTCACTTGATTTAAGAATATCATATTCATGTGAGAGGTTTTCAAACTTGGCATTGAGAATTTTGATTTCAAAATCTTTTCTCTTCTGAGAGAGAAGTTGATCATCAATCTCCTTTTGTTGGTCAACTATCCTGAGATTTGCTTCCTCAAGCTCTCTCAAGACTTGTTGATACAACTCAGTAGACTTGACATCAACAACTGCCTCAGAGTTTTTGGCAAGTTCAATAGCCAATCTTTCATTTTCCCTCACACAGTTATCATGAAATTCTTGTAACATAGTGAAATCTTCCATCAACTTTCCAAGGGAGAGTTTCAAGTTGACCTCACTATTGTTTTGTGAGGTGAATGATGGTGAGCTAGAAGTGGAGGATACCTCATCATCCTCAAGAGCCATGTTGCAGACATCATCATCATCATCACTGTTGGAGAATAGTCCATCAGAGGAGTTGAGGCTTTCAGCACTATCAGATTCTTCACCAGCCATCATGGCCTTTCTGTTGGTGAATTTCCTATCTCTTTTGGCCTGCCTCTCCCTTCTCTCCTTAGAGCTTAATTCAGGGCAATCATACTGGAAGTGCCCTTTCTTTTTACAGTTATAGCACAGATCTTCATCATCTTCTTTCTTTGATTCTTCTCTTCTTTTTGATGATGAAGGTTCAGCTCTACTGGACCTTCTCCTATCAGAGTACTTGTCCTCTGATCTTTTCTCTTCAGGCTTTTTGACTTCAGCCTGTGCTTCAGGAGAGTTGTATCTCGTGAATTTGTTGTTCTGGTAGAATTTCTTGTATCTACCAAACCTTGAGTTTAACTTTTCAAACCTTCTAGCCATCAAGGCTAGTTCTTCCTTCATTTCAGTCTTTGAGACTGACTTTGATGATCTTGGAGTGGACTGCATCTCTGGTTCAGCAGTTTTGGCTTTGAATGCCACTCCCTTAGTAGGATTTGAAGGTTCCTCAGTAGGCTTTCTTCTATTGAGGTCGAACTCATAAGCTTTGAGTTCAGAGAAGATTTGTTGCATGGGCATGGTGGAAAGATCTTTGGTGTTTTGCATCATTACAGCATAGACATCCCACTTTTGAGTGAGACTTCTCAAGATCTTCAACCCCACTTCTCTCTTGGTGTAGACCTTGCCCAGTGAGTTGATTTCATTCATCACATCAGTGAATCTACCAGCAAACTTATCAATGGATTCCTCAGACTCCATTGCAAACTGTTCAAATTTCTGCACAGCAACTTGGAGCTTATTCTCCTTGATCTTTTCAGTACCCTCACACATTTCAGCAAGAGTATCCCAAATTTCTTTGGCTGTTGTGCAGTGGTAGACTCTACCCATAATTGCATCTGGAATTGTTTGGTAGAGGGTGTTCATTGCTAGATAATTCAGATTATCCTTCCTCTTTTCATCAGTAGTGAAGTCATCTTCATCTTTGGGTAGTACATCTCTTGTATCTGCCCTTTGAGCCTCTGTGACTCTGGGATTGACAAAGGTGAACACAAAAGGACCTCTTGTGATCACTCTCAACATATCAGTATGAAGAGATGCAAGATGAGCCCTCATTCTGATTTTCCAGAAATCATAGTTATCAATTGAGAACATGGGCAGTTTGTGATGTGAAATGTGGTTGACTGGATTTGTGGCCATGTTGTCCAATCCTTGGATAGTAGGAGGTGGAACATCAGCATTGTTGTTGGCCATAATTCAAGAACAAATAGTCAGTGAATATACAATAAGGATTTCAGAGAGATCAATTCAGTGACCACAGCCAATATGTGATTTTGAAAACAAAGATGGCTTTTCAGAAGCAGTGGTCTTTGAACCCCTGCTCTGATACCACTTGTTGGTCCTAGAAGGAGTAGATAACAAGTGTATGGGGGGGGGGGGGAATACACTTGTATGCAAATTCTTTTCAAACTTGATCAAACCAGAGCTCAGCAAGGTTGTCTTGGACAACTCTGCTGAAGAAGATTAACTCTTCTAAGATAATCAATCTACTAAGTACTATTGAGTACTTAGTTGAATAACTATCTAGGGGAGTTATATGTGCGGAATAATGGTTGGCCCTTTTAGTTTAAACTCCTTTAATTTCTGAAATCACTTAGTCAATGGGACACAGTCCAATTTTCAGGGAACTTGTCCAAATAGGTTTTTGCACAGTCTTTGAATGTTTATCCTTGAAAGATCAGTTTTGTGTGCAGTGTTGATGTATTGTAAGTACTTGAGATGTAAATCAACACAAGAGTTTATAGTGGTTCAGAGACTCAAGCTCCTACATCCACTTTCCCTGATTTAACAGGATAATTCCTTCACTCTTGGAATTAACTTGTTTTATAGTGCCAAGGTGCACTTGATCAAGAACACCACTCTTGGTGAATTGATCCCTAGGATGTCTAGAGTCCTAGTACCCTCTTCTCAACTCAGAACTGAACTGTTCTTCTCTCAACAGTCAGTTCCTACCACTTCTACTACTACAACCTTCTCACTTTCACTCTTGAAAGATATGAGGATTGAAGTAAGGTTCCAACTAATGAGATATCCTTTACAATGGAGATCAGTGTATAAGGATAGGATATCTCTCTAAGCTTGTGTATGGATGTACAATGAAGTTCAGCTTAGATGAAGTGTTTGAAGACTAAGATAGTCTTTGAAAGCTTTGAAAGCACTCTAGCTTGTAAGAACTTGAGCTTAGTTGGATTGTGTTGAGATTGCTTTCAAATGGTCTTCGCACTTCTGTATTTATAGACAAATGAAGGATTTGCCCGTTGGAGAGGCAGCCTCCAATGTCCATAAATGTCTTCTTTCAATTCTTCAACTTTGAAGACAGTTTCTTGATAGTGACATGTCCTCATTTGGGAAATAAACGGCTGTAAGAGCTTTGTCTTCATTCTGCAGCACTCTTCCCAATATCTGACTTTCAGATTCTCTTGTTAGAACTTGGACATCACTTCTGAAGGTCGTTCCAATGATAGGACAACATTCCTCAACATTTGGACAACACTCCTTATCACTATCAGCAGTCTTGCTTATGAGCAAGGTTTGCTTGCTCTTCTTCAGATGACTTGGCTTTTTCCCTTTATTTCTCTTGAAGATCATCTTAGCTTGTTTCTTTGAAGATCTTTAGGGTGTGGTTGTCTCTTTCTCTTCAGCATAGTTGACCTCAGAATTTCAGAGCACTTGATCTTGATTAATTGAGCTGACACAACTCCTCTAGACAACTCTCCTGATCAGCATACTTGTCTTTCAGCAGACTTGATCATGATTCCAGAGTTTGAGCCTTGAGGGGACTTGTTCTTGATGTACTTCAAAGCATATGTTCCCCCTCAATTTGTGCATCTAATCATGTAAGAGCTACCTAACATATTAGCTCCTCATCTAGCCTTTATACTATATGTTCTAACATGTCTAGAACATATTCAATCATAACTTAGGCATGTCTCAGGGGGTTTTGGTATTCAATCAAAACATAACTCATTTTATTCCCAACAATGAAGATGATGCAGATCAGCACACTTGGCTTACTCAACATGAGTATGCCTATGAAAACTAGAGGAAAGAGAGACGTCCTTATTGAAAACTAGAGGAAAGAGAGATGGAGAAGACAAAGTAGCAAGCAAGCAGAGCTTCTTCTCCAGGGGGAAGTTCTACATGGAGAGCTTGTTATCAAAAGCTACTGTGTCTAAACAGAACATGAAGACCAAGTCCATGGCCCTCTCTTCGACTCCATTGAAGCCTCTTCCAATCTTCCTTCTCCTTTAAGAGAAGCGAAGAAATTCAAAAAAGGACACTTCAGATGCTACAACCCATCTGATGTTGAGGAACATCAGATGGTAAGGGCAATCTGAACCAGTGGGATATCATCCAGGCTGATCAACATATTGATTTGATGGTCCTACATGGTTCAGAAATAAAGCTGGAAGATCCATCAAACCAGGTTGGATCACCACTCACAATAAAGCTGGAAGATTCATCATCCAGGTTGGATCATCACAGCAGCACTGAAGGATCCATCAAGCCAGGTTGGACCTTCAAAGCACAGAAGATTTACTCAGCAAATCTCAATCCTCCACTCAGCTGATCAGAAGACCAATTCAGCTGACCAGAAGACTTTCAAGGAAAATCAGCAGACCTCTTGAAGAAATCAGAAGACCTCACTCTGCTGATCAGATCACTTGATTTTAGAGTTTAATGACTATCTTTGATCATGTAATTCATTCTAGAATTATTCCTGAATGTAATTAAACAAATTGGCCTATATAAGGAATGTAATTCACTTATAAAAAACGGCCTTGATGATCAATTCTTGCCACAAAATTAGTCACAACGGCTATTTTTGGTAATGATGTCATTAATACTCAATTACCAAATTGCCAGCAAATCAACTATTGCCACATGGCAAATTCAGCCGGCAAATTTAAAGAAAGGCTCGAAATCAAAAAAGGAAAATCTTGGGCTCTACTCCACAATTAAACCCAAATCTGACCGTTAGATCAAGAATTGCTGGAGTATATATACACATCCTTAAACCTCTCCCTAACCCTTGCGCTCACATTACTCAATTGCTCCCAATACTCTCTCGTTCTGCAAATTTCTTTCAAGTTCTCAAAACCTAACACTCAAACACTACTATGGCAATCATCGAAATTTATGACGAGAAGACAAAGAGCACTGGCACCCTAGATACAACCAAGTGGTCTAGGGAAAGGAAGGTTTTCACTGAGAATGCTCTGTTCTTCAAGGGCAAGCATACAAATGAGAATAAGGAGATCCTTCTTCGCTGCATCAACCTCAACCTTCGAGATTTTCTGGAAGCAGCACCCACCAATGTTTATGAACAAGATGTGCTGGCTTTCTACTCAAATGCTGTGATGAAGGGCTCTCACGTTGAAAGTATCATAGGTGGACACAAGGTCAAGGTAACAAGGGAAATCCTTCAGGAACTGTTCGGTTTGTCAAGGGGGAAGATCAATATCTCCAACTATATTATGGGTAAGGAGAAAGAATACATGGAGATGTTCACTGATGGGATAATCAAGGCTATCGATGCCTCTGGACTCAAGAAATCCCAATTAGAACCTAAGTTTCAAACCCTGATGGATATAGCAGGCAAGATGCTGCTTGGTAACACTTTCAGCCATGATGCTGTTACCACTCTGAAAGTTTGAGTTATGGCTGCAATCTGGGATCAGATTGATGGAGACTGGCAAGGGTTGTTCTTGGATAGAATCGCCCTTGAAGCCAAGAAGGTAACTTTGGACCTTCAATCAAGGGAATGGAAGGTGACATCAACAGTCAGCTTTGTTAACAAGCTGAGTATCATCCTTCCAGAAGTACTCCCCAGAAAGTACAAGATGGGACCTCATAAGACCTTCCACATCTCCAAATATTTCTTAAGGAAGGAAGCTCTTGCTGAGGCAGCAAGGTTGAAAGAAGAGAGGAGGAAGCTGTTAGCTGAAGCATCTTCCAAAGATGTTGTTGAAGAGGCAGAAGAGTCTGCTCATGACTCTGCTGCTGAAGAAGAAGAGGAGCCATCCAAAGAAGAGGCTCAAAAGAAGACTACTGAGGATGATGATGACAATCAGACCTTAGCACAAAGAAGATATCTGATCAAATCAGGGCTCATCTCCCCATCTGATTCAGATGCCACTCCCACTGCCTCTCATCTGAAAAAGGCAGGTACTTCTAACCCCTCTCTCACTTTCACACCTTCTAAGCTATCAAAGGGTCAGAAGAGAAAGAAGAACACTTCTTCTTTCACAAAGAAAACCAAGAAATCCAGGCTCCCTACTCCAATGAGCATAGCCCCTATTTCATCCTTCAACCCTTCTGATGAGTCCAACCCATCTGAACCTCTAAACACTGATACCCATACCCCTGCTGATACTCACACAGCAGAGGAACAAGCCCAGCCTAAATCAACCCTTGAAGCACAAATGCCTAACCCTGCTGATGCTCAACCAGCAGACGACCAAATACAGACCACCTCCACACGTCCTACTGATGATCAAACTCAGATCATACCCACAATCCCTGCAGATATTCAAACAGCAGATGTCCAAGATCATCAAGCTCAACCATCTACTGATCTTCAAGTAGAAACTGAACTAGACCAGCAGTTCCAAAACCCTGCTGATGAACAAATCACTGAAGATCAATCCCATCAAGAAGAAATCACTTCCCAAATCCCTGCTGATACTCACACAGCAGAGGAAAATGCCCCAGCTACTCAATCCCCTATCCTCTCTGACCCATCTGCTCCAGAAGACATGGCACCAGCAGACCTGGATCAAGCTGTCCCTTCTCAACCTCAGTTCAGAATGGTGCACTACCCTATGTGCACAAAAGAGAAGATAATGAGGATGAAGATAACCAATCTCCTCAAATCTACTACACCTGGAGTTGATAAGGAATCAATCCAGTTTGAACAAGTGCTTAGGGTATGCACTTGGATTGAGCTCAGAAGAGATGATGTAGATGACCTTCGTGAGGTCATGGAAGGAATGGGAGGAAAGGAAAACTTCCTCGACTGGGAAATGGAGCAAAAGGAAGTTGCTCAAGTTCGATCTTTTGCTCAGCTGCTATCAGATGAGGCACTAACTGCAGTCTGCAACCGGATTCTAGGAATCCCCACTGCTGATGTCTCTATCCCAGAAGGCTCATCGGATCAGCAGACAACTGAACAAGCAAAGATGAAGGAATCAGCTGCACCAGCCTTGGTGGAAGACTTAGCTGCACCTGCAGAAGACTTAGCTGCACCTGCAGAAGACTCAGCTCACTTCAGACCTTCAGACAATCTGACTCACTTCATTGATTATCAAGAGGATGCAGGCAGACGAATCATGACCCATCTGACTAAGGCCACTACCTGCTACCTCAATGAGGAGTACCTATCAGCCGAAGAGAGAGGCAAAGCAATAATTGTTCATCCAAAGCCTCAAGGTACACCCTCTACTTCTACCCCATCTGTTGATCATACAACAGACATCTGCTCCCAGGTCAAAGCTGCAATAGACTTGCACTTTGAGAAAGGTTTAGGCCTGCAGCTAGGAAGATATATTGAGAAAGCTGCAAGGGAACAAAAGACTCGTCTTCGTGACCAGATTCTTGACATTGAAGACAAGTTTGGTGAAGCACTTCATCAGCAGATAGGAGAATACTTGAGTACCTACCAGAAATTGTCAGGTGACACCTCCAAAAGGTTTGCTGATCTTTACACTGATGAGATGCACCGCATGGAGACCACCTACAAGACAAGAATTGAGGAAGCTGAAGCAAGAGCCTCTGAAGGTCAAGCCCTTCTTAAGGCAGCTGCAGAGGAGAATGAGAAACTGCAGACTCAGCTGAAGGAGACAGTAGCCTCCTCCACCACCTCAGTTGCTCATGTCATGGAGCACAGTATCTCCCATATTACTGCTGTCAACAAGGTCAATGCCATGGCACTGAAACAAACTCTGAAAGTGGAAATCATGAATGCCATGAAGCCTTTTGCGGCTGCACTTGCTGAAGCCAAAAAGGGGGAAGATATGTTGATAAGAGCTCTTGAGAAATCAGCTGCACAACAAGCTGTAATGGTAGTATCTCAAGATGAGCTGAATGAAACCTTGGGTGGTTTGAAAAGCAAAACCAAGAGCAGGCAAGAAAAAGGCAAAGGCAAAGAAATTGCTCAAGAAGGCACCCAAACTCTCACTCAAGCTCCTGCCAAGACTCTTCAGATCACTGCCTCTGAAGAACAAGTTCCTGAGAAGAGAATGACAAGGAAAAGGAAGGCAGATGAGCAAGCTCAGTCAGCTCAGACCAGCAAGAAATCAACTCCAGCAGAGCCTACTGCAGAAGAGAAAGAGGCTCTAGAATTGAAGAAAAAGAAGTTGCTTGAAGCTCAAGAGCTTAAGCAAAAGAAGCTGAATGATGCGAAGGCAGTCAAAACCAAATTTGAAAGAAAAATTGCCAAACTCAGGAAAGCAATCAAGGACAAAGCAAAAGAAGACAATGTCCTGGTGTTTGATAGCAATTATGTGGATTATTTAGCCCTTCAAGATGAGCTACCAAGATGGTATCCCCTGAAGAAGAAGTGGCAAATTCAACACCACATTGTAAGGAAATTTGGCCCTCTCACTTCTTATGAAGAAGAATTTCTCCAATTCTCCCAGTTCATGAACTTTGAAGATTCAGAGTTCTGGGAAGAAATTGTCAAGACAGCCAAAGGACTTGACAACTGCAGAATTCTAACTCCTGAAGAACCCAAATGGGATGCACCCCTTCTGGATTCAGGAAGAGTCAACATGATTGAAATAAAAAAGATTCTGTACAAAATCTATGAAGAGGAGAATGTTACAGACGTTCAACACATGGAAGAAGTTCGAGCTCGTCTGTACCTTGCCTACCGCATTTGAAGATCAGAAGACCTGATGAAGACTACCCTAGAAGTTTAAGGAAACTATTACTTGAAATCTGTAAAAGTTCTATCTTTATTCAAGTTCTAGTTCTTTTTGCTCACAAGACAAACTCTCATTGTCTTCATCAGATACTTCAAGTCTTAGCATGTTATAAACTCTTATCTTAATTCATTAAGAGCACTTATCTAGTATAGTTTTGGCTTCATCAAAAAGGGGGAAATTGTTGGGATATAAATTCACCCTAAGCCCCACTTGATGTTAGAACAGTTTTGATGGCCAAAACACTTAGAGTTTATAAATGTAATAGGATCAGCTGACTTGTATAGAACAACTTAAACTAGTCTTGTGTGATCAACTGTATTGATATCAGCTGATCAGCACAGTCCTGGCTTACATGCCTATCCTCAAGATGAGATGAGTAGAAAACATGAAGACTAGAAGATCCTTGAAGACCAGATAAGTTAAGGTGCTTGTATACCTACTTATCTGATGGAGTCCCAGATTGAAGATGGCCTAAAGCAGTACAAAGAATTACCAGATCAGAAGAGTGCTACTCG
Organism: Galeopsis tetrahit; assembly: GCA_963675135.1. Taxonomy (NCBI): domain Eukaryota; kingdom Viridiplantae; phylum Streptophyta; class Magnoliopsida; order Lamiales; family Lamiaceae; genus Galeopsis; species Galeopsis tetrahit. Next base: position 28,645,075 of record OY776129.1, on the reverse strand, counting down.
ACTGATATCAGAAGACAGAAGACCTAAGGCCAGAAGAGTAGTCAGAAGACTAGTAGTGCATATCAGAAGACTATGTGCTCTTCCAGGACTCGGCTGATTCCCAAGTCATCTTGCAATTCAAACAAATACCTACCTTATTTAGAAGATTGACATGATCCCAGGATTGAAGCAATCAAGCGGCTGGAATCAAGGAATCAAGCCATTATGGAAAGATTGCTCAAACGGCTAGTCAACTCCAACGGCTAGTTACAACCAATCTCCATTATAAATACAAGAGGATGAGAAATCACAAAGAGAAGTCACAAGAGAGAATTCAACAAGCCAAGCAAGCAATCAAAGCTAAAGCCATACTGTTCTAAGAATTCTCAAAAGAGCCAGAAACCATTAGATTATCTATAGCTCTTAAGTGATTTCTATCCAACCCCTAAGAACCTGAAACCTGATCATATTGTATAATCATTATTTTAGGCATAGTGGTTAAGCAAATTATAAGCTTGAACCATTAGTTGGATACACTTCAAAAACCCCAAACCCTCAGCGAAAGGTTAAAGTTTTTGAACCCCTTAAAGTGCAAGTGCTTACAATCACTTGTGGAGACCGTAGCTGTTAGGACGGCTCAGATCTCAAAGTCCTAACCTTGGGACTATAAAGGTCAAGACCCTTGAAATTTGTGGTAAATTAAAGGGATTAAACATCACGTGTGGACGTGAGAGTGGACGTAGGAACGTATATCCGAACCACTATAAATCTGGTGTTATTTACTTACTGCACTTTACATTTCTGTCATTTCATTAACTATTATATAGTGCATACTGTGATTTCAACATTCTTCAAAACAAGGCCACAACTTTCAAACCAGCATCAGCTGAGTACTTTCATTAAGCAAAACAAGTTAACACCTTCATAAGAAACTAAAAGAACGAGTCTAATCAAGGCCTACCATAATTCCGCATGTTGGTCCCTGAACGAGTAGTGAATGGGATTTAAGTCTAGAGGGGAGGGGTGAATAGACTTTAAAACTTTTTCAAACAGAGTTGAGAACCTCTTCTGATTGCTATGTCAGAATTGAGAACCTCTTCGGAATTATGGTGGCCCTGGTTTAGACTCGTTCTTGTAATTCTTATGAAAGTGTTCAACTTGTTTTGCTTAATGAAAATACTCAGCTGATGCTGGTTTGAAAGTTATGGCCTTGTTTTGAAGAATGTTGAAATCACAGTATGCACTATATAATAATGTATGTAAAGACAGAAATGTAAAGTGCAGAAAGTAAATGACACCGGATTTATAGTGGTTCGGATATACGTTCCTACGTCCACTCTCACGTCCACACGTGATGTTTAATCCCTTTAATTTACCACAAATTACAAGGGTCTTGACCTTTATAGTCCCAAGGTTAGGACTTTGAGATCTGAGCCGTCCTAACAGCTACGGTCTCCACAAGTGATTGTAAGCACTTGCACTTAAACGGGTTCAAAAACTTTAACCTTTCGGTGAGGGTTTGGGGTTTTTGAGGTGTATCCAACTAATGGTTCAAGCTTATAATTTGCTTAACCACTATGCCTAAAACAATTGATATACAATATGAACAGGTTTCAGGTTCTTAGGGGTTGGATAGAAATCACTTAAGAGCTATAGATAATCTAATGGTTTCTGGCTCTTTTGAGAATTCTTAGAAATGTATGGCTTTAGCTTTGATTGCTTGCTTGGCTTGTTGAATTCTCTCTTGTGACTTCTTTTTTTGTGATTTCTCATCCTCTTGTATTTATAATGGAGATTGGTTGCAACTAGCCGTTGGAGTTGACTAGCCGTTTGAGCAATCTTTCCATAATAGCTTGATTCCTTGATTCCAGCCGCTTGATTGCTTCAATCCTGGGATCATGTCAATCTTCTAAATAAGGTAGGTCTTCGTTTGAATTGCAAGATGACTTAGGAATCAGCCGAGTCCTGGAAGAGCACATAGTCTTCTGATCTGTACTTCTAGTCTTCTGACTACTCTTCTGGCCTTCGGTCTTCTGTCTTCTGATATCAGTAGAGTAACACTCTTCTGATCTGGAAATTCTTTGTACTGCTTTAGGCCATCTTCAATCTGGGACTCCATCAGATAAGTAGGTATACAAGCACCTTAACTTATCTGGTCTTCAAGGCTCTTCTAGTCTTCATGTCTTCTACTCTTCTCATCTTGAGGATAGGCATGTAAGCCAGGACTGTGCTGATCAGCTGATATCAATACAGTTGATCACACAAGACTAGTCTAAGCTGTTCTATACAAGTCAGCTGATCCTATTACATTTATAGACTCTAAGTGTTTTGGCCATCAAAACTATTCTAACATCAAGTGGGGCTTAGGGTGAATTTATATCCCAACACCGCATATAACCTCTTCATTCAGATCACTATAGTCATCTGGACCAGCAGACTTGTAGTCCAGTTGACATAGCAATCAGAAGAGGTTCCCAACTCTCTTGAAAAAGTTTTAAAGTCTATTCACCCCTCCCCTCTAGACTTTAATCCCATTCACTACTCGTTCAGGGACCAACAATTACCATTCTGATTGCAGATAGGTTTCAAAGATAGGCATTCTGAGATTATAGCATGTTGTTTCTTGATTCATAAAAGGATTCAACTATCATTCATTAAACTTGACATTACAGGCATGTTGATAGTTGAAATAACTTATCAGAGCATGAATCTAAACAACATTACATCAGAGCATTAACAAACTACTTTTACAAAATACTTGATCAGAGCATTAATTTATATGTATCAGAGCAAAGACATATCAGCACACTCGAGCAATTTCAGCATATATGACCAGATCATTAACTCAGCAACCAAGATAAGTTTTCATCCATTTCAGCACATAAGAGTTAGGAAAACGTAGCCATTTAGAGATCATCTTCCTTAGGTGACACCATCCCATATTGTGCCCACACTCTCTTCTTTAACTCCATGGCCTCTTGGTTAGTTCCCTTTGGTCCAAACACCATTCTGTTTAGCTTGAGAATCTCAATGAACTCTTTGAGAATCTTTGATTGGTCAATCCATCCATCCAGCTTGGGAGGCATGTAAATGATTGGCTTAGGGGCAATGAATTCAATTTTTGCAAGATCAGCAGCTGCAAGAATTGCTGATATAGCTCCCTGTAAAACTCAATCATGAACTCAGTAAAAGTGGAGTTTACATCCTTTCCATTCCATCTATCAATGACATAATAGTCATAGACAAACTCCCTTTTAGCCTCTTCCCATTTGTCATTCAGCTGTATTGGAACCCATTTATCCATGTGAGGATATTTGGTGTCCATGGGGATCGGTAGCTCAGGCTTCATTTTGCTGTATGTAACTCTTCTTCTTCTTGGCTTTTGGAAGTCAGCCCTTCTTTTATCTCTTGCTCTGTTGGCTTCTTCCATTAAGTCCATCTTTTCTTGAGCTCTCATCATAGCCATTTTTTACTGTGTCTCAGGGTCCTTGCCATAAACTTCCTGAAACAGCTTTGATGGATCATTGATCAGCACTGTTGTCCTTTTGTTTGGTTGGGGTCCAAAGCCTTCATCAAACAATTCTTCAACATTTTCAGCAGCTTTGACACCTTCAGCAATCTTTGTCTCAGAAGACTTGACAACTTCAGTTGTTTTGGTCACTTCAGCACTTTTGACCTTTTCAGCACTCTTGGCCTTCTTGGAAGTAGGCTCATCTTCTTCAATTCTGAACTCAGGAGGAAGTTCAAGGCTGTTGGGAAAATCAGTGAATGTCTCAGGCTTTCTTTTATTTCCCTTGGCCTTTTTGATCTGTCCTCTAGTTTGAACACCTTCAGCATCTTTGTCCAAACCAGACACTTCTCCTCCTGGCATTTGCTGCAATCTGACTCTTTCTTCTTGTGCTGAAGCCATTGAGTTCTTCAATGCTAAAGCTAACTGCTCTTCTTCATCTAGCTGTTCCAAATTCAGCACTGCTTGCTTCTTTCCTTTATCTTCAGCAACCTTGTCCTTGCCCTTATCTGAACCACCAATTACCAGGGCACCTTTTGCCCTTGCTCTTTCTCTTTCCCCCTTTTTGGCAGCATCAAAACATTGAGGTTTGAGCTCACTCATAGTAGAAGCCATCAGGGACTCAGCTTGGTTCAGGGACTTCATCTCCTCAAGTAGATAAACATTCTCATCATGAATGTTTTGCATCCTGTCACTGGTTAGGCTCAAGAAGGCCAAGACAGGCTTCATCTTTTGCTCCACAACCTCTTCCATGGTTGTCTTGAGGGATGCATCAAGGTTGGCCTTCAAGAAGTCAGTGAGGTTGGCCACTTAACTCTCAGCAATCTTGGCCATGACTTCTTGTGAAAAATTTACAGAGGCAGCCTTCACCATTAGCCTCATTTCTTCAGCTCTCTTCTTTTGCAAGACAGTCTTCTTTCCAAGAGCTTGCTTAACCACCAATCTTAATGCTTTCACATTCTTGTTGTGGTTACTCCTTAGCAAGGTTTGCTCTTTCTTGACCTCTTTGGAAACTGAATCCATGCTGGCTTTTGCTTTCATGACTTCAGTGGAGATGGTTTGCAAACCAATTTCAACTCCACTGATTCTTGCCTCAATGGTGGGAAGAACAATTTCCTCAGATCCAGTAAGCCTCATTTCAACAGTTGTTAAGGTTCTACCTTGCTCAACCAAGGCTCCTGAAGTTTCAGCATGAGCAGTTTGGACTTGATGAGCAATAGAATCCAACTTAGCTGACTGCTCTCCAAGAATGGTTTGAGTAGAGCTGGAATCTACATGGATTGGTGCTTCAGTTAGAAGATCATCTGCAAAGATTTGGTCAAAAGAAATACCTGCAAGATCTAAAAAAATCAAAGGGACTAGAGAACAAACACTCATCACCCTCAGTATTTTTTGCATAAGACTCTGATACATTAGCAATCTTCTCCTCATTTTCAACTATTTCTTTTCTCCCTTCAATAATAATGTCCTCACTCAAAGGATCAGGCCTTCTCTCATCAAGGGATTCTTGAAGTTCAGATTTGACTTCAAGAATAACCTGTCATTCCTCACTTATACCACCCTCATTTGTTGGTACACTCACTGTTGGTCCCTGAACGAGTAGTGAATGGGATTAAAGTCTAGAGGGGAGGGGTGAATAGACTTTAAAACTTTTTCAAGAGAGTTGGAAACCTCTTCTGATTGCTATGTCAACTGGACTATAAGTCTGCTGGTCCAGATGACTATAGTGATCTGAATGAAGAGATTATATGCGGAATTATGGTAGGCCTTGTTGAGACTCGTTCCTTTGTTTCTTTTGAAAGTGTTAGCTTGTTTAATTAATGAAAATCTCAGCTGATGCTGGTTTGAAGGTTATGGCCTTGATTCGAAGACAGTTAAAAACACAGTATGCACTATATAAAAATATAGGGAAAGACAGTAATGTAAAGTGCAGAAAGGTAAATAACACCAGGTTTATAGTGGTTCGGATATACGTTCCTACGTCCACTCTCACGTCCTAACGTGATGTTTAATCCCTTTAATTTACCATAAATTACAAGGGGCTTGTCCTTTATAGTCCCAAGGGTAGGGCTTTGAGATCTGAGCAGTCCTAACTGCTACGGTCTCCACAAGTGATTGTAAGCACTTGCACTTTGCAGGGGTTCAAAAACTTTAACCTTTCGGTGAGGGTTTGGGGTTTTTGAATGTTTCCAACTAATGGTTCAAGCTTATAATTTGCTTAACCACTATGCCTAAATCAATGGATATACAGTATGAGTAGGATTCAGGTTCTTGGGTTGGATAGAAATCACTTAAGAGCTAGGGATGTTCTTATGGATTCTGGCTTTTGGAGAACTCTTAAAACAATATGGCTTTTTGCTTGATTGCTTGCTTAGCTTGTTGAATTCTCACGTTGTGACTTCGTGTTTGTGATTTCTCATCCTCTTGTATTTATAATGGTGATTGCTTGCAACTAGCCGTTGGAGTGTTGGTGTATACTGCAAAGCAAACTTTTAGTGGGCTTTTGTGACATATATTCGATTTCCTTTTATCTGAAATAAATGGTTTTTCACATTATTGCATTCTTTGTGATTACTTGTATGTCTGCTTATCTTGCATTGTAGACGATGTGGTGGGTTTGTAGTCACACAGAAGATCACATTGTCAGTTCCTTGTAAGATATAAACAGTATTCACAACTGAGATAGTTATGGACAAAACTATTGGTTTAAGTTGTAGTATAAACTTGTTAGTGGTTTGTCTTGGCCATTAGTTTATACTAGTGCGCTGTGGCGTATTGAATGGATCACAGATAAGACATGTTCTTCTGTTCTGACTGTTATGAAGAACTAGAAGTCTTGGTGACTTTTATGATTCTTAACCCTAAGTGTGATATTTAGATGTGTGGGGTGCTTGTTCACTACTTTGATGTACCATAGGTGAGAATCTTGATAGATTCTTCACGCTCTGTATTTTGGGTAGTGGCATCGCTCGCATGATGTCTACTTATTGGCATTAGGGCACCGTGTCCTGTACATCCAGGCTGATGATGTCCCCTTGAGGAAACTCATAAAGGATTGTCGTATTAAACCCTGCAGGTGGATTTAATCCGTACGACAACAAGGTTGAGTGGTACTACTCAAGGAATTATAGTAATTAATTATTTAAAGAAGTCGGGAGCTTTAATAATTAATGGACGTGCGATATCTTAAACACGGGGAATTATAAAGTCTAATAGAAGCCCTGATTCGGTTCGGGATAGGACGGGAGTGCAACATTAATTCTCTAGTGGAATGAATTAATGTTCTCGGGCCAAATTATATGTTCTGGGCTGAACATAAGAGTATTTGGGCCTGTAAGAAGCCCAAGCCCTATACCTTCTAATGGATCCCTAGTCTGGCCCATGAAACTTATGGAAATTATAAATAGGAGCCCTAATTCAGTTTTGAAACCCTAGCACACACGAAATAGAGAAAAACGGCTAGGGTTTCAAGGAGACGAAATTGAGGCACCTTCTCCACGTTTGATAGCACGTCGTCCACCCGGTGTTCGAGCGAAGTTGGGAGACAGACTAGAAGATCTGTAGATTGGAATCAACGCCTCGATCTTCAAGGGTAACGGATCTAAACTATGTTTTAGAAGCATGTTTAGGTTTTATTTATTTATTTATACGTTTGGCATCCGACAACGATCCTGGTGACGGACCGCCTTCGCCGGCGTGTTCCAGCAATTGGTATCAGAGCCTGGATTCGTGGATTGTTGGCTCTGCCTGAAACGTATGATTGTATGATTCAATTTATTTTGTTTCATGTATGTATGCGTTTCTGTTGGTTAATTTTTTTTTATTCTTCTATCGCAACCCTAGTGTTATGTAATCGTTTTTCCCACCAGATAATAAGTGTGGGTAGTATAGGACTATTTCATAGATCACTATAGTAGGGTTTTGCTCGTTTATATTATAATTTTTGATCGTGAGAACGGGCGGTGTCGATGGAAGATCTGAAAACAGTAATCTGAGTTTTTCGGGTTATGGCCTTGGATGGTGAAAACTGTTTTGGCCATAACTTTTGACTCGGGTGTCCGTTTTCAGCCCACAAGACCTTTTCGGAAACGTCTCGACGAGATCTACAGGAAACGCAGCTCTGCAGCGACGACGAGTGGCGAGGCCTAATTCAAACGTCTTGATGAAGTTTTCTGCCAGTTATAGTCGGTGGACGCGTATTCGAGTTTTTTGCATTGCGTGAGAGGCCGATGCGAGACATCCGTCCGCGCCACTGTTTTATCATTGTAATAGCTTATTGTAGGCTATTTTTTGATAGGTTTTTCAAGGGGTTGCGATAGATGTGCATTTATTTATTTATTTTTACCTCTATTTATCGCATCTTGTTATGATTGGCATGCTTGTATTATTTAGTTAATTTGTTATGCCTGTGAATAATCTTCAAAGTTTAAATGACTAAGTGAGATAATTGAATTTTAATTAATTTATAGGCCTCCACAATTGGTCTTTAAGTAAGGTGTATGTTGCTCGTGGGACCTTGGGAGTCTTCCCCTAACGGGTGCAACATTCACGAGCTTACTAGTTAAGACTTCTAATAAAACTGTTTTAATCTTTAGATGAAGTGTGTGATCTTCCCTAACGGATGTGTCATCCATGAGTTCATCAGTAAAGAATAATTCAAGATAACTGTTGTTAAATTGTGGTCATCACTTAGATGTGAATTTGAATATAACCCCCCAACGGGGTCACTGTTCTAGTTCACATGTCCAGTTAAAGTTCGACTGTTAATTTCATTCGTCATAAGGATAAGTTGACGTGATATTGAAATTAAAGACTGAATGTCTGGTCGATGAATACATGTGTAAACGACCACCCTAACGTGGCTTGCATATGTGTTTGTTGGGCTGTTGGAGGTTGTGTTGAATGTTGGTTTTGAAGGTTTCCAATGTTTTATGCTTCAAACTTATGTGATTTATTCCTTGCATTTTATTTATTTCAGATACATTATGGTGACATTCAACCCACTTATGGTTATCTTAAATCAAAATAAGCTTATTGGTCAAAATTACTTGGATTGGAAAAGAAATCTGGACATTGTCCTTGTTGCAGATGAGTACAAGTTTGTGCTTGACACACCTGCTCCTGCCCCTTTGGGACCCGAATCTACTGAAGAGCAAAAGGAGGCTCATAAGAAGTGGCACAAGGCTGATGAGATGGCTCGTTGTTACATTTTGGCCTCGATGTCAAATGTTTTACAATAGCAGCATCAAACTATGCCTAGTGCCGCAGCTATGATGTTGAGCCTCAAAGAGCTTTTTGGTGAGAAAGATAGGGCTGCCCGCTTTGAGGCTATGAGGAAGATCATGTCAACCTCTATGCCAGAGGGAGCGTCCGTGAGGGACCACGGTCTCAAGATGATGGAATATTTGAATGAGATTGAGGTCCTCGGAGGGTTAATCGATAATGACACCAAGATCGATATGATCCTACACTCGCTCCCAAAGTCTTTTGAGAACTTCCGTGTAAACGCGATCATGAGTAAGAAGGATTATACTTTAACCGAGCTTCTTACGGAATTGGTCGCGGTGGAGGGTCTCATGGGTAAACGACCACAAGCCAATGTTACTGTCCAGGCTGGACCTTCTTCGTCTAATGGCAAGAAGAAGAAAAAGCCTTTACAGAAAAAGGGTGGTGGTGAAAGCAGTGGGAGCAAGAAACTGGCGCCTTTTGGTGGCGTTAAAAAGCCGAAGGGCAAATGTTTCAAGTGCAACAAGACAGGACATTGGAAGTCTGATTGTCCCCTTCTGAAAAAGGAAAACTCTGGTACGTCTCTCGCTTTAGTTGTTGAAACATGTTTTGCGGCTTGTTCTGCCTTTTCTTGGGTAGTAGATACAGGAGCCACTGACCATGTTTGTTATACCTTGGAGGGGTTTCTGCAGACAAGGGAACTGAGTGAGGGCGAGATTACTATTAGTTTGGGCAATGCTTCGATAGTATCGGTGGTTGCAGTGGGAAACGTGCACTTATGTTTATCTAATTATGTTTTAGTATTAAAGAACGTTTTATACGTGCCGAATTTTCGGAGAAATTTAATTTCTGTTTCGAATTTATTTTTGGATGGATGCTCGGTTATTTTTAATGACAATGTTGTTATTATGAGAAATGACTCTTTAATCTGTTCTGGCACGTTAGAAAACAATCTTTATACTATTACGTGTGCATATCATACTGTGACTGAAGCTCATTCATCATCATCATTAAATAAGAGAAAGGAACCTTCTAAGTTGAATCAAACATACCTTTGGCATCTAAGATTGGGTCATGTCAACCTAAGAAGGATTCAAAGACTAGTAAGTAGTGGGTTTTTGGAGTCTCTCCAAGTGGAACCATTCTCAGTCTGCGAATCCTGTTTGGAAGGCAAGATGACCTCGAGGCCTTTTAAGGCCAAGGGTAATAGGGCTAATGATATGTTGGAATTGATTCACTCTGATTTGTGTGGGCCTATGACTGTTCAAGCTAGAGGAGGTTTTGAGTACTTCGTCACTTTCATTGACGATTACTCAAGATATGGATACATCTACCTGATGCGCCAAAAGTCTGAATGCTTTGGCAAGTTCAAAGAATTTAAGGCAGAAGTGGAGAACCGTCATGGTAAGAGTATCAAGTCACTGCGTTCTGATCGTGGTGGCGAGTACCTTAGCAACGAATTTAGGCAATACTTATTAGAGAACGGGATTAGATCCCAGCTCTCCGCGCCTGGTACTCCGCAACAAAATGGCGTGGCTGAGAGAAGGAATAGGACTCTATTAGATATGGTGAGATCGATGATGAGTTATGCTTCATTACCTACCTCTTTTTGGGGTTATGCCTTGGAAACAGCAGCGTACCTTCTAAATTATGTACCTTCTAAAGTGGTTCCAAAAACCCCGATTGAATTGTGGTCTGGGCGAAAGCCCAGTCTAAACCACATTCGGATTTGGGGTTGTCCAGCACATGTGCTGAACAAGGAAGCTGATAAGTTGGCACCTAGAACTGAAGTACGGTTGTTTGTAGGATACCCTAAGGGAACGAGAGGTGGTTATTTTTATAGTCCTAATGATCAGAGGGTGGTGGTGAGTACCAATGCCCGATTTTTAGAAGAAGACTATATGAATGAGCATAAGTCCAATACTGAGATCATTCTAAATGAATTGAGAGGAGACAATGGCACACCGAGTGTGCAAGAGGAAATACCACAAGAGACTGCACAACGTGGCGACTCTGATGAACCTTTGTATACATTGCCTCGTCGTAGTGGGAGGGTTGTTCGCCAACCTGATCGTTTCATGTTTGTGGGAGAGTCTATTGACTTGATTCCAAGCGATGAACATGATGATAACGACCCCTGGACATACAAGGAGGCAATCAAAGACAAAGATGCAGAGTCTTGGCACAAGTCCATGGATTCAGAAATTGAATCTATGGATGCTATGGAAGTGTATGACCTAAGTGAACTTCCCCACGACAAGAAAGTTGTTGGGTGTAAGTGGGTCTACAGACGTAAGAGAGGGTCTGATGGGCAGATTACTGCTTTTAAGGCACGGTTGGTGGCAAAGGGTTTTACCCAGAAAGAAGAAATCGACTATGACGAGACCTTCTCACCAGTAGCCATGCTAAAATCGATCCGGATTCTCTTATCCATAGCTAATCACATGAACTATGAGATTTGGCAAATGGATGTCAAGATAGCTTTCCTTAATGGAAATTTGGATAAGGACATCTATATGCAGCAACCCGAGGGTTATGTGAAGAAAGGCCAAGAGCATCTAGTCTGGAAGCTGAAAAAGTCTCTTTATGGGCTAAAACAAGCTTCCAGGTCTTGGAACATTCGTTTTGACGAGGTGATCAAATCTTTTGGATTTGAACAATGTCAAAATGAAAGTTGTGTGTACAAGAAGAGTGACAGAGACGTAGTGGTATTCTTAGTATTATACGTAGATGATATTCTTCTTATTGGCAACAATGTGAAAGTATTATCAGACGTAAAGGTGTGGCTTTCAGAACAGTTTCAAATGAAGGATATGGGAGAAGCATCGTACATTCTTGGTATTAAGGTCACTCGTGATCGAAAAAAGAGAATGTTGTGTTTATCTCAAGCGTCTTACATTGATACTGTGATTGCTCGTTTTGGCATGCAGAATTCCAAGAAGGGTGTACTACCTTTCAGACATGGAGTCCCTCTATCTAAAGATATGTGTCCTAAGACACAGAAGGAGATAGAGGAGATGGCTAAGGTTCCTTATGCTTCGGCTGTTGGAAGCCTTATGTATGCAATGCTGTGTACAAGGCCTGATATTTGCTATGCAGTCGGCATGGTAGCAAGATATCAGTCTAACCCTGGTCAAGGACACTGGACTGCTGTTAAGCATATTCTCAAGTACTTGAAAAAGACTCGAGATTATATGCTAGTATACCAGTCAAATAGTTTGATTCCTTTGGGTTATACCGATTCAGATTTCCAAGCTGATCGAGATGAACGGAAGTCAACCTCGGGTTATGTGTTTATGCTGGGAGGCGCATCCATATCTTGGAGAAGTGTGAAGCAGAAATGCATCGCAGACTCCACTATGGAAGCCGAGTACGTAGCTGCCTCAGAGGCCGCAAAGGAGGCTGTCTGGCTGCGTAATTTCTTTCTGGAATTAGGGGTATCTCAGAGTATGCCGATGTGTATCACTGTTTATTGTGATAACGCGGGTGTAGTGGCAAACTCGAAAGAACCTAGAGCCCACAGAGCAAGTAAACACATAGAGCGAAAGTACCACATTATACGAGATATCGTAAATCGAGGAGACGTGGCTGTAGCTAAGATTGCATCGTTGGATAACTTGGCTGATCCTTTCACAAAGACGCTGGCAATAAAAGTCTTTGAGAAACATGTAGAGGGCCTTGGTTTACGATGTATTACAAGCTAGACTTTGAGTATAAGTGGGAGAAATGTTGATGTCTTTATGTGTATACAAAAAGTTAAGCTTTAGTATAAGTGAGAGATTGTTGGTGTATACTGTAAAGCAAACTTTTAGTGGGCTTTTGTGACGTATATTCGATTTCCTTTTATCTGAAATAAATGGTTTTTCACATTATTGCATTCTTTGTGATTACTTGTATGTCTGCTTATCTTGCATTGTAGACGATGTGGTGGGTTTGTAGTCACACAGAAGATCACATTGTCAGTTCCTTGTAAGATATAAACAGTATTCACAACTGAGATAGTTATGGACAAAACTATTGGTTTAAGTTGTAGTATAAACTTGTTAGTGGTTTGTCTTGGCCATTAGTTTATACTAGTGCGCTGTGGCGTATTGAATGGATCACAGATAAGACATGTTCTTCTGTTCTGACTGTTATGAAGAACTAGAAGTCTTGGTGACTTTTATGATTCTTAACCCTAAGTGTGATATTTAGATGTGTGGGGTGCTTGTTCACTACTTTGATGTACCATAGGTGAGAATCTTGATAGATTCTTCACGCTCTGTATTTTGGGTAGTGGCATCGCTCGCATGATGTCTACTTATTGGCATTAGGGCACCGTGTCCTGTACATCCAGGCTGATGATGTCCCCTTGAGGAAACTCATAAAGGATTGTCGTATTAAACCCTGCAGGTGGATTTAATCCGTACGACAACAAGGTTGAGTGGTACTACTCAAGGAATTATAGTAATTAATTATTTAAAGAAGTCGGGAGCTTTAATAATTAATGGACGTGCGATATCTTAAACACGGGGAATTATAAAGTCTAATAGAAGCCCTGATTCGGTTCGGGATAGGACGGGAGTGCAACATTAATTCTCTAGTGGAATGAATTAATGTTCTCGGGCCAAATTATATGTTCTGGGCTGAACATAAGAGTATTTGGGCCTGTAAGAAGCCCAAGCCCTATACCTTCTAATGAATCCCTAGTCTGGCCCATGAAACTTATGGAAATTATAAATAGGAGCCCTAATTCAGTTTTGAAACCCTAGCACACACGAAATAGAGAAAAACGGCTAGGGTTTCAAGGAGACGAAATTGAGGCACCTTCTCCACGTTTGATAGCACGCCGTCCACCCGGTGTTCGAGCGAAGTTGGGAGACAGACTAGAAGATCTGTAGATTGGAATCAACGCCTCGATCTTCAAGGGTAACGGATCTAAACTATGTTTTAGAAGCATGTTTAGGTTTTATTTATTTATTTATACGTTTGGCATCCGACAACGATCCTGGTGACGGACCGCCTTCGCCGGCGTGTTCCAGCATGGAGTTGACTAGCCGTTGGGGCAATCTTTCCATAATAGCTTGATTCCTTGATTCCAGCCGCTTGATTGCTTCAATCCTGGGATCATGTCAATCTTCTAAATAAGGTAGGTCTTCGTTTGAATTGCAAGATGACTTTGGAATCAGCCGAGTCCTGGACGAGCACATAGTCTTCTGATCTGCTCTACTAGTCTTCTGACTACTCGTCTGGTCGAGGTCTTCTGTCTTCTGATATCAGTCGAGTAACACTCTTCTGATCTGGCAAATCTTTTATGCACTCTTAGATTATCTTCAATCTTGGACTCCATCAGATAAGTAGGTATACAAGCACCTTACTTAACTGGTCTTCAAGGATCTTCTAGTCTTCAAGTCTTCTACTCTTCTCATCTTGAGGATAGGCATGTAAGCCAGGGCTGTGCTGATCAGCTGATATCAATACAGTTGATCACACAAGACTAGTCTAAGCTGCTCATAACAAAGTCAGCTGATCCTATTACATTTATAAACTCAAAGTGTTTTGGCCATCAAAACTATTCTAACATCAAGTGGGGCTTAGGATGAATTTATATCCCAACAATTTCCCCCTTTTTGATGAAGCCAAAACTATACTTGATAAATGCTCTTAATGAAATAAGATAAGCGTTTATAACATTCTTAAAACTGAAGTATCTGATGAAGACAATGAGAGTTTGTCTTGTAAGCAAAAAGAACTAGAACTTGAATATATATGGAGCTTTTACAGATTACAAGTAATAGTTTCTTTAAACTTCTAAAGTAGTCTTCATCAGGTCTTCTGATCTTCAGATGCGGAAAGCAAGGTTCAGACGAACTCGAACATCTTCCATGTGCTGCAAGTCTGTAACATTCTCCTCTTCGTAGATCTTATACAAAATTCTTTTGACTTCAATCAAGTTTGTTCTTCCAGAGTCCAAAATGGGTGCATCCCATTTGGGTTCTTCAGGTGTTAGAATTCTGCAGTTGTCAAGTTCTTTGGCTGTCTTGACAATTTCTTTCCAGAACTCTGGATCTTCAATGGTCATGAACTGGTTGAACTGGAAGAATTCATCCTCATAAGTAGGGAGAGGGCCAAATTTCCTTACTATGTGGTGTTGAATTTGCCACTTCTTCTTCTGGGGATACCATCTTGGTAGCTCATCTTGAAGGGCTAAATAATCCACATAATTGCTATCAAACACCAGGATATCGTCTTCTTTTGCTTTATCCTTGAGTGCTTTCCTGAGTTTGGCAATTTTCCTATCAAATTTGGCTTTGACTGCCTTCGCATCATTTAGCTTCTTTTTCTTAACCTCTCGAGCTTCAAGCAACTTTCTCTTTTTCAGCTCTAAAGCCTCCTTCTCTTCTGTAGTAGGCTCTGCTGGAGCTGACTTCTTGCTTGACTGAGCTTGCTCATCTGCCTTTCTTTTCCTTGTCATTCTCTTCTCAGGAACTTGTTCTACAGGAGCATTGGTCTGTAGACTCTTGGCAGGAGCTTGAGTGGGAGCTTGGGTGCCTTCTTGAGCAATTTCTTTGCCTTTGCCTTGCCTGTTCTTGATTTTGCTTTTTAAACCACCCAAGGTTTCATTCAACTCATCTTGAGATACTACCATTACAGCTTCCTGTGCAGTAGACTTCTCAAGAGCCTTTATCAATACATTTTCCCCCTTTTTGGCTTCAGCAAGAGCAGCCGCAAAAGGCTTCATGGCATTCAGTATTTCCACTTTCAGAGTCTGCTTCAGGGCCATGGCATTGACCTTGCCAACTTGGGTAAGATGAGTGATGCTGTGCTCTAAGACTTGAGCATGAGAATTGGAGGAGGAGGCAGCTTCTAGATTAGCTGTAAGTGCTTCCAATTTGGCTGCTGTCTCCTTCAGCTGAGTCTGCAGTTTCTCATTCTCCTATGCAGCTGACTTAAGCCGAGCTTGACCTTCAGTGGCTCTTGCTTCAGCATCCTCAATTCTTGTTTTGTAGGTGGTCTCCATGCGGGTAATCTCATTAGTGTAGAGATCAGCAAACATGTTGGAGGTGTCACCTGCTCTCTTCTGAATGGTGCATAAGTATTCACCTATCTGATGGTGAAGTGACTCTCCAAACTTATCTTCAATGTCAATAATCTGGTCATGAAGACGAGTCCTCTGCTCCTTAACAGCTTTTTCAACATATCTTCCAAGCTGTAGGCCTAAACCTTTCTCAAATTGCAAGTCTATTGCAGCTTTGACCTGTGAGCAGATGTCTGCTGTATAGTCAACAGATGGGGTAGAAGTTGAAGTAGAACCTTGAGGCTTTGGATGAACTATCAGTGTTTTGCCACTTTCTTCAGCTGATAGGTAATCTTCATTGAGAAAGGAGGTAGTGGCCTTAGTCAGATGGGTCATGATTCATCTGCCTGCATCCTCAGGTTGATCAATGAAGTGAGTCAGATTTTCTGAAGGCTTGAAGTGAGCTGGTACTCTGACTACTTCTCTTTCAATCTCTACTTTGTCAGCTGGTTCAGCTGAGTCTTCTGCAGGGGTTGTTGCAACTGAGCCTTCCACCAAGGCTGGTGCAGCTGAGTCTTTTGCCAAGGTAGGTGGAGCTGAGTCATCCACCTTTGCTTTGTCAGCTGTCTGCTGATCTGATGAGTCTTCTGGGACAGAGATATCATCAGTGGGAATTCCTAGAATCCTGTTGCAAACTGCAGTCAGGGCCTCTGCTGATAGTAGCTGAGCAAAAGATTGAACCTGAGCAACTTCCTTTTGCTCCATTTCCCAGTCGAGGAAATTTTCCTTTCCTCCCATTCCTTCCATGACCTCGAGAAGGTCATCCACATTATCTCTTCTGAGCTCAATCCAAGTACAGACTCTTAGTACTTGCTCAAATTGAACTGATTCCTCATCAATACCAGGAGTAGTAGACTTGAGCAGGTTGGCTATCTTCATCCTCATTATCTTCTCCCTTGTGCACATAGGATAGTGCACCATGCTGTACTGAGGCTGAGAAGGACCTGCTTGAACCAGGTCTGCTGGTGCCAAGTCTTCTTGTTCAGATGGGGCAGTGAGGATAGGAGATTGAGTGGTTGGGACATTTTCCTCTGCTGTGTGAGTATCAGCAGGGATTTGGGAAGTGATATCTTCTTGTTGGGTAGGAGGTTGAGATTGATCTTCAGTGGGTTGTGCATCAGCAGGGTTTTGAGTCTGCTGGTCTGGTTCTATTTCTACTCGAAGATCAGTAGATGGTTGGGCTTGATGATCTTGGTCATCTGCTGTTTGAGTATCAACAGGGGATGGAGTGATTTGAGTTTGATCATCAGCAGGGGGTGTAGAGGTAGTCTGAGTTTGGTCATCTGCTGTTTGTACATCAGCAGGGGTAGGCAGTTGTGGCTTGGGAGTTGTTTGAGGCTGGGCTTGTTCCTCTGGTGTGTGAGTATCAGCAGGGGTTTGGGTATCAGTGTTTGAGGGTTCAGATGGGTTGGAATCTTCAGAAGGGTTGAAGGATGAAATAGGGGCTATGCTCATGGGAGTAGGGAGCCTGGATTTCTTTGTCTTTTTGGTGAAAGAAGAAGTGTTCTTCTTTCTCTTCTGACCCTTTGACAGCTTAGAAGGAGTAATAGTGAGAGAGGGATTAGAAGTACCTGCCTTCTTCAAAGGAGAGGCAGTGGGAGTGGCATCTGAATCAGATTGGGAGATGAGCCCTGATCTGATTAGAATTCTTCTTTGTGCTAAGGTTTGATTGTCATCATCATCGTCCTCAGCAGCCTTCTTTTGAACCTCTTCTTTCGAGGGCTCCTCTTCTTCTTCAGCAGAGTCATGAACAGACTCTTCTGCCTTCTCAACAACATCCTTAGAGGATGCTTCAGCCAACATCTTCCTCTTCTCTTCTTTCAGCCTTGCTGCCTCAATAATAGCTTCCTTTCTCATGTAATACTTGGAGGTCTGGAATGTCTTATGAGGACCCATCTTGTACTTCCTTGGAGCACTTCTGGAAGGATAATACTCAGCTTGTTGACAAAGTTGACAGTTGATGTTACCTTCCATTCTCTTGATTGGAGGTCCAATGTAACCTTCTTGGCCTCAAGAGCAATCCTATCCAAGAATAGCCCTTGCCAATCTCCATCAATCTGATCCCAGATTGCAGCCATAACTCTAACCTTCAAAGTGGTAACAGCATCATGACTAAAAGTGTTACCAAGTAACATTTTGCCTGCAATGTCCATCAAGGTTTGAAACTTGGGATCAAGTTGTGATTTCTTGAGTCCAGAGGCATTCTCAGCCTTGACTCTTCCACTAGTAAACATCTCCATATACTCCTTTTCTCTTCCCATAATGATGTAGAGATGTTTATCTCTCCCCTTGATAACCCGAACAGTTCCTGAAGGATCTCTCTTGAGATCTTAACTCTGTGTCCACCCATCACACTTTCAACTTGAGCTCCCTTCATCACTGCGTTCGAGTAGAAGATCAGCACATCTTGTTTCAGGATCTCTCTTGAGATCTTAACTCTGTGTCCACCCATCACACTTTCAACTTGAGCTCCCTTCATCACTGCGTTCGAGTAGAAGATCAGCACATCTTGTTCATAAACGTTTGTTGGTGCTGCTTCCAGAAAATCACGAAGGTTGAGGTTGATGCAGCGAAGAAGGATCTCCTTGTTCGCGGGTGTATGCTTGCCCTTGAAAAATAGAGCATTCTCTGTGAAAATCTGTCCTTCCCTAGACCACTTTGTTGCATCTAGAGTGCCGGTGCTCTTGGTCTTCTCGTCGTAAATTTCTATGATCGCCATTCCGAATGTTGAGTTTTAGGTTTGGAATGCTTAGGAAAATATTCAAGACGAGAGTGATTTGAGAGCAATAGAGTATTGTGAGCGAAAGGGTTTGGGAGAGGTTTAAGGGTTTGTATATATACTCCAGCAAAACTTGAGAATTGTACAATCCAACGGTCAGATTTGATTTAATTGTGGAGTAGAACCCAAGATTTCCTTCTTTGATTTCGCCCCGTTTCCTTTAATTTTGCCGGCTGAATTTGCCATGTGTCAATTGATGATTCGTTGGCAAAACAGTAATTGAGTACTAATGACATCATTACCAAAAATAGCCGTTGTGACTAAATTTTAGCAAGAATTGATCATCAAGGCCGTTTTTTATAAGTGAATTTCATTCCTTATATAGGCCAATTTCCTTAATTGCATTCAGAAATAAATCTAGAATGAATTACATGATCAAAGATAGTCATTATGCTCTGAAATAAAGTGATCTGATCAGCAGAGTGAAGTCTTCTGATTTCTTGAAAAGTCTGCTGATTTTTCTTGAAAGTCTTCTGGTCAGCTGAGTTGGTCTTCTGATCAGCTGAGTAGAGGATTGAGGTTTGCTGAGTAAATCCTCTGTGCGTGATGATCCAACCTGGTTTGATGGATCCTTTAATTCGCCTGTGATGATCCAACCTGGTTTGGTGGATCTTTCAGCTCTACCTCTGAGCCATGTGGGACCAACAAATCAATTTGTAGATGGTTTGGCCTAGATGGTATCCCACTGGTTCAGGCTGCCCTCACCATCGGATGATCCTCACCATCAGATGGGTTGTAGCATCTAATGTGTCCTTGTTGAATTTCTTCGCTTCTCTTGAAAGAGAAGGAAGATTGGAAGGGGCTTCAATGGAGTGTGAAGAGAAGGGTAGGAACTTGGTCTTCTTGATTTTTTTTGACATAGTAGCCTTTGGTAACAAGCTCTCCATGTAGAACTTCCCCCTGGAGAAGAAGCTCTGCTTGCTTGCTACTTTGTCCTCTACATCTCTCCTTCCTCTAGTTTTCAACAAGAACGTCTCTCCTTCCTTTAGTTTTCATAGGCATACTTATGTTGGGTGAACCAAGTATGTTGATCTGCATCATCTTCATCTTCTGGACAAATCTTCATCTCCTTCACCCAAGACCTTGGTTGAGGGATGATCTCCATTCCATCTCTTCTTTCGATTATCTC
Organism: Galeopsis tetrahit; assembly: GCA_963675135.1. NCBI lineage: Eukaryota > Viridiplantae > Streptophyta > Magnoliopsida > Lamiales > Lamiaceae > Galeopsis > Galeopsis tetrahit. The sequence goes on along the minus strand of OY776129.1, from coordinate 28,625,397 downwards.
CATACCTGAAACAAGAATAATAGTTAGTGATTTGTGTTCTTAGGTGTTCTCATAACTTCCTCCTTTTATAAGGGTAGAAATGAGGTAGTGGAGAGAAAGATGACAAAACTATAGAGTTGATAGGTCTGAATTTCTGAAAAGTTACTTCTTAAGATCAACAATGAGATTCTTGATCTAAGGGTTCACATTTAAAGATATTCAGACTTTATCTTATGGAATACAGAAATTATAAATTTTGAACAAGTGTTATTTGAAATCCGTACAGTGCATGCATACTGTTGAGTCGGTGAGGATGGTGTATTAATCCAACCAAGTATGACTCACTAGTATACTGTATGCTTGTATAGTGATAGAGTATTTTATGAAGAATAGTTTATTACTATACATAAATATACATTGCTTTGTGTACATATATCTAGTAACTTTGTTCAAGTCTTCTGAATATGTATATATACTCCCTCCGTCCGCCTATAAGCTTCACGTTACTTTTTGGCACAGAGATTAAGAAAAGTGATTAAATAATAAATATAGTACAAGTGATGTGATTGAGAGAGGAGAGAGATAGAGAGAAAAAGTAAGATATAAAGTGAAGTGTAAGAAAAAGTACATACGAAAAAAGGTATGAGAAGCTTATAGGCGGACGTACCAAAATGGTAAAATGGAAAACTTATAGGCGGACGGAGGGAGTATATATATTTGTGCAATGTAGATTGTAGAGTATTTCATCAAGGATTCTTAAGGTATCATTGATTCCCCCTTGATTAGATGACTCTATGTTTTCCCTCAGCTTTATTTGTCTTCATTGGGAAAGAACTTACCTGAAGATGAGGGTGTCTATTCACCTCATCTGATCCTCCTAGTCTGCTGCAATTGTATCAGCTGAGGTCTTCAGCTGATCTTTGCTCTTCATGTGCTTGGATCCAGGAGTCCTAAGCTGTAGCATAGGGTCTTGAATCTTTCTTCAGCTAGGGGCTTAGTCAAGATGTCTGCTCTTTGGATATCTGTGTGAATTTTCTCCATCTTGATGTCCTTCTTTTCAAGGTGGTATCTTATGAAGTGGTGTCGAATGTCGACATGCTTGCACCTTGTGTGGAGGACTGGATTTTGAGTGATGGCAATGGCACTGCTGCTATCACAATAGACAGGGACTTCTCTTGCCTCTACATTGTAATCCTTGAGTTGTTGAACTAGCCAGAGCAGCTGACTACAACAACTTCCAGCTGCCATATATTCTGCTTCAGTGGTGGAGGTTGCAACTAAAGTTTGCTTCTTTGAGAACCATGATATCAATTTGTTGCCTAGGAATTGACAGGTTCCAGATGTGGATTTCCTATCAATTCTACATCCTCCATAGTCTGATTCAGAATAACCACTCAATTCTAAATTGTCATCAGCAGGGTACCATAGTCCTAGATTGACTGTTCCTTTTAGGTACTTGAGAATCTTCCTTGCTGCTTCTAGATGACTTTGCTTTGGGTTTACTTGAAACCTAACACATACTCCTACAGCAAATGTTATGTCTGGTATGCTGGCTGTAAGGTATAGTAGAGATCCAATAAGTGCTCTATATTCATCTTGATCAACTGCCTTTCCAGACTCATCTGGTTCCATTTTGAAGGATGTCATCATTGGAATTCTTGCAGTCTTGCTTTGTAGAGCTTTGAATCGTTCTAATAGGCTCTTGGTATACTTGGACTGGTTGATGAAGATCCCTTCTGGACTCTGCTTGACTTGGAGTCCTAGGAAGTAATTCATCTCACCCATCATGCTCATTTCAAACTTTCCTTGCATAAGTTCAGAGAACTTTTTACACATGTCTAGATTGGGTGATCCAAATATAATGTCATCTACATATATTTGCACCATTAGAATGTCTTCTCCTTCTTGTATTCTGAAAAGTGTTCTGTCAACTTTGCCTTTTGTGTAACCATTGTCAAGTAGGAATTGTGACAATGTGTCATACCAAGCTCGAGGGGCTTGCTTTAGACCATAGAGAGCCTTCTTCAGACGATATACTTGATCTCATTTTTCAAATCCTGGAGGCTGCTCTACATACACTTCTTCTACCAGAATACCATTTAGAAAAGCACTCTTGACATCCATTTGGTATACTTTGAAGCCCATGTATGATGCATAAGCTAGAAACAGTCGAATGGCTTCTAATCTGGCTACTGGAGCAAAGGTTTCATCATAGTCAATCCCTTCAGATTGAGAGTATCCTTTTGCAACTAGCCTTGCTTTATTTCTAGTTATTACATCATTTTCGTCCTTCTTATTCTTGAATACCCACTTTTGTTCCTACTACATTGTGGTTTTCAGGACGATCTACCAATTCCCATACTTCATTTCTTTCGAATTGGTTTAGTTCTTCTTGCATAGCAGTGATCCAATTGCTATCAGTCATTGCTTCTTCTATGTCAGCTGGTTCAATGTTGGACAAGAAAGCACACCAGCAGAACATAGATGATTGGGGGTTCTGATTCAGTTGTCTTCTGGTCTTGACACCTGAGTCTGCTCCTCCTAAAATGAGGTTTGATGGATGATTATTTCTCCATGTATGCCTCACAAGTGTGTCTACATTAGATGAGCTTGGATTCTCATCTGTTCTTGTGCCATCAGGAGGGTTGACTTGATTTGGTCGATCATCATCTGTATCTTGTGTGTCAAAGAGATCATTCCCCCTTGGATTTGGGATTGTTGCATCTTGATTCTGGTCAGCTTGCTCAGCTTGAGTTTGAGATCTAGTAACTGGTCTGTGTGGTTTATCCTCCTCTGGTTCTTCAGGAAATGGTTCATTGACTTCAATAAACTCATCTGGTCTGGACTTGATCACTAGATGCCTCATCTGATCTGCAGCTGAGTCTGTTTGTACTGCACTCTTTTCACAAGATTCATAAAAAACAACATGAGGTGTTTCTTCCACAAGAAGGGTTCGTTTGTTGAGTACTCTAAATGCTTTGCTGGTAGAGGAGTATCCCAAGAATATCCCCTCATCTGCTTTGGCATCAAAAGCATTCAACTTACTCTTCCCATTGTTGTGAATGAAACACTTACAACCAAATATATGAAAGTAAGATACTCTAGGTTTTCTTCCTTTCCACAGTTCATATGGGGTTTTCTCATGAATTTTGTGAATACCTGACCTATTTTGAGTGTGACAAGCTGTGTTGATAGCTTCTGCCCATAGCTTCTTAGGAGTGGAGAATTCAGCAAGGAGTGTTCTTGCAGCTTCTTTGAGTGTTCTGACTCTTCTTTCAGCTACACCATTCTGTTGTGGTGTTCTTGTTGCACTTGTCTCATGCTGAATACCATTAGAAGTACAATAGGCAATAATATAAGAGTTAATAAATTCAGTGCCTTTCCTCTTGGTCTTGAAGGAGACCTTTGTTTGCTTTCCTTGTTGACATGCATCACATACCTGATCTTTACAGTAGAGTTCATTAGGCAGACCATCAACTAAGGATTCCCTTGCTAGATTGTTCATAGTCTTAAAGTTCAGATGACTAAGACGTTTGTGCCATAGCCAGCTGACATCTTTAGGGCTCTTCACAAGCAGACATGTATCCTTAGGACAGTTGTTCCAATTTGCAAGATACATACTTCCCTTTCTAGATCCTGTTAAAAGGTTTTGTTTTGTTCTTTTATCACTTATGAGACACTCATCTTTAGAGAATTTTACTGAGTAACCAGTGTCACAAAAATGAGAAACAGATAGTAAATTAAACTTTAAACCTTCTACATATGATACATCATGTACCTCAATGTCACCATTTTTAAGGGTGCCATATCCTTTTGTGTTACCGTGCGCGTTATCACCAAAGAAGACTTTTGGACCTTTCTTTTTTGTGTAGTTGGTCAGCAGGGCTTTGGTTCCAGTCATATGGGTTGAGCATCCACTATCTATGTACCATGTTTCTCCTGCTAGACCTCCTCTTCTGTATAGGTCCCTCCTTTCCTGCAAGAAAGGTTAAGTCTTAGGTACCCATTTTGTCTTGGGTCCTTGGGTGTTAGTACTACCCTTGGCAACCCACATATACATTGGTCGTTTGAACAACCTTGAGCACTTTAGTTGTTTCCCTCGGGCATCACAGAACCAAATCTTACCAGTGAGCACCTTGGACTGATCTGATTTGTTACTTGTGTCAGCTAAGTAATAGTCAAATGGTTTCCCTTTATAGGAGTGTACATACATTATCTTTTGACTAGTTACATTCGGCATGGGTGCATTAGCTGGACGATGCACACGATTATATGGACCATACTCTTCCGTTCTCACAATATCATAAGAGATAGGGGGTGCAAAGAGAACAGATTTGTGTGAAGAAGACTTCTTCTTCTTGGCTGGAGCAGCATACAGCTGTGACTGTCTCAATCGTGATAGTCTAGGCTGTTTGTTGTTCTTCTGTACAGGCTTGGGGTTAACTTGTCTTTTACCATTTTTGGTGTTGGGATAGTTAGCCTTAGCTGGTACATATGCCTTTTGGTTCATATTAGGTTCATTGTGTTTCGAACACTCACCTTTTTCATGTGTCTGAGTAGTGCACTTGTTAGGTGTACTACCCCCAGCTGGAGAGGATGTTGATGGATTAAGTTCATAGCCAAAACCCATCTTATTGCTATTTGATCTATAATATTCAGAGATACTTTCAATAGTAGTAGATGCTTTATTGAACTCTGATATCTTTTGATTTAGACATTCCTTCTCCTTTTCTAAGAGCTTGTGTGCTTGGAAGAGGTCATCGAACTTAGATTGTAGTGAACGAAATTCCTTGGTTTCTAAGGCTTGAGTTTCTAACATCCCCTCATACAACTGAGTTATTGTGGTATTTTCTTCCTTAAGAAGTTCCACTTCTTTGGTCAATCTTTCATTCATTGTGACCAACTCAGGGGTGTTATCCACTTCTATAAAAGCTCTAGTGGCAATGTCCAGATCACCTTTTACCTTTCTTAAAGATTGATAATAGGTGTCTTCTGATTCGCCTTCAGATGAGTTTATCTCATCTTCTTTGTGAAAAAATAGGTGAATGGAAAGTTGTAGTATAGGAATTTACCTCATTTTCACCTATGGCCATCATAGCTAGATCATCTGAATCATCTGAGAAGATTTGACAGTCTGGTGATGTAGGAAGTTCATCACTTTGATATTCAGATTCTTCAGTCACCATTGCTTGCTTGTCTGAATTTCTTCTGTCTCTTATTGGCCTTCTTTCTTCTTTGTCATCCAAGTTCAGCTCTGGACATTCATAGACATAATGTCCTGGTTTGTGACAATTGAAGCATGATCCAGGTTTCTAATTTGAGTTGCTTTTCCTTGGAGGAGTGGCATCTCTTCTTCTAGATCCTCAGCTGTCAGATGACTCCACATCCTTGACTGCAGTTGACAGTTTGCTCTCCTTGATCAGCTCAGTTCCTTCACAGAGAAGTGCCAAAACATCCCACATATCTCTTGCTGACTCACAATGAATTACTTTTGTTGGTCCCTGAGCGAGTAGTGAATGGGATTAAAGTCTAGAGGGGAGGGGTGAATAGACTTTAAAACTTTTTCAAGAGAGTTGGGAACCTCTTCTGATTGCTATGTCAACTGGACTACAAGTCTGCTGGTCCAGATGACTATAGTGATCTGAATGAAGAGGTTATATGCGGAATTATGGTAGGCCTTGATTAGACTCGTTCTTTTAGTTTCTTATGAAAGTGTTAACTTATTATGCTTAATGAAACTACTCAGCTGATGCTGGTTTGAAAGTTGTGGCCTTGTTTTGAAGAATGTTGAAATCACAGTATGCACTATATAATAGTTAATGAAATGACAGAAGTATAAAGTGCAGTAAGTAAATAACACCAGATTTATAGTGGTTCGGATATACGTTCCTACGTCCACTCTCACGTCCACACGTGATGTTTAATCCCTTTAATTTAACACAAATTACAAGGGTCTTGACCTTTATAGTCCCAAGGTTAGGACTTTGAGATCTGAGCCGTCCTAACAGCTACGGTCTCCACAAGTGATTGTAAGCACTTGCACTTTGAGGGGTTAAAAAACTTTAACCTTTCGGTGAGGGTTTGGGGTTTTTGAGGTGTATCCAACTAATGGTTCAAGCTTATAATTTGCTTAACCACTATGCCTAAAACAATTGATATACAATATGAACAGGTTTCAGGTTCTTAGGGGTTGGATAGAAATCACTTAAGAGCTAAGGATAATCTAATGGATTCTGGCTCTTTGAGAACTCTTAGAACAATATGGCTTTAGCTTTGATTGCTTGCTTGGCTTTTTGAATTCTCTCTTGTGACTTCTTATTCGTGATTTCTCATCCTCTTGTATTTATAATGGAGATTGGTTGCAACTAGCCGTTGGAGTTGACTAGCCGTTTGAGCAATCTTTCCATAATGGCTTGATTCCATGATTCCAGCCGCTTGATTGCTTCAATCCTGGAATCATGTCAATCTTCTAAATAAGGTAGGTCTTCGTTTGAATTGCAAGATGACTTAGGAATCAGCCGAGTCCTGGAAGAGCACATAGTCTTCTGATCTGCACTACTAGTCTTCTGACTACTCTTCTGGCCTTAGGTCTTCTGTCTTCTGATATCAGTCGAGTAGCACTCTTCTGATCTGGTAATTCTTTGTACTGCTTTAGGCCATCTTTAATCTGGGACTCCATCAGATAAGTAGGTATACAAGCACCTTAACTTACCTGGTCTTCAGGATCTTCTAGTCTTCATGTCTTCTACTCTTCTCATCTTGAGGATAGGCATGTAAGCCAGGACTGTGCTGATCAGCTGATATCAGTAGAGTTGATCACACAAGACTAGTCTAAGCTGTTCTATACAAGTCAGCTGATCCTATTACATTTATAAACTCTAAGTGTTTTGGCCATCAAAACTATTCTAACATCAAGTGGGGCTTAGGATGAATTTATATCCCAACAATTTCCCCCTTTTTGATGAAGCCAAAACTATACTTGATAAGTGCTCTTAATGAATTAAGATAAGAGTTTATAACATGCTAAGACTGAAGTATCTGATGAAGACAATGAGAATTTGTCTTGTAAGCAAAAAGAACTAGAACTTGAATATATATAGAGCTTTTACAGATTACAAGTAATAGTTTCTTTAAACTTCTAAAGTAGTCTTCATCAGGTCTTCTGATCTTCAAACGCGGTAGGCAAGGTACAGACGAGCTCGAACTTCTTCCATGTGCTGCACATCTGTAACATTCTCCTCTTCATAGATTTTGTACAGAATCTTTTTGATTTCAATCATGTTGGCTCTTCCTGAATCCAGAAGGGGTGCATCCCATTTGGGTTCTTCAGGAGTTAGGATTCTGCAGTTGTCAAGCCCTTTGGCTGTCTTGACAATTTCTTCCCAGAACTCTGGATCTTCAAAGTTCATGAACTGGGAGAATTGGAGAAATTCTTCTTCATAAGAAGTGAGAGGGCCAAATTTCCTTACAATGTGGTGTTGAATTTGCCACTTCTTCTTCAGGGGATACCATCTTGGTAGCTCATCTTGAAGGGCTAAATAATCCACATAATTGCAATCAAACACCAGGACATTGTCTTCTTTTGCTTTGTCCTTAATTGCTTTCCTGAGTTTGGCAATTCTCCTTTCAAATTTGGCTTTGACTGCCTTCGCATCATTCAGCTTCTTTTGCTTAAGCTCTTGAGCTTCAAGCAACTTCTTTTTCTTCAACTCTAGAGCCTCTTTCTCTTCTGCAGTAGGCTCTGCTGGAGCTGATTTCTTGCTGGACTGAGCTGACTGAGCTTGCTCATCTGCCTTCCTTTTCCTTGTCATTCTCTTCTCAGGAACTTGTTCTTCAGGGGCAGTGATCTGAAGAGTCTTGGCAGGAGCTTGAGTGAGAGCTTGGGTGCCTTCTTGAGCAATTTCTTTGCCTTTGCCTTTTTCTTGTCTGCTCTTGATTTTGCTTTTCAAACCACCCAAGGTTTCATTCAGCTCATCTTGAGATACTACCATTACAGCTTGTTGTGCAGCTGATTTCTCAAGAGCTCTTATCAACATATCTTCCCCCTTTTTGGCTTCAGCAAGTGCAGCCGAAAAAGGCTTCATGGCATTCATGATTTCCACTTTCAGAGTTTTTTTCAGTGTCATGGCATTGACCTTGTTGACAGCAGTAATATGGGAGATATTGTGCTCCATGACATGAGCAAGAGAATTGGTGGAGGAGGCAGCTTCGAGCTTTTCTGTAAGTGCTTCCAACTTGGTTGCTGTCTCCTTCAGCTGAGTCTGCAGTTTCTCATTCTCCTCTGCAGCTGCCTTAAGAAGAGTTTGACCTTCAGAGGCTCTTGCTTCAGCTTCCTCAATTCTTGTCTTGTAGGTGGTCTCCATGCGGTGCATCTCCTCAGTGTAAAGATCAGTAAACCTTTTGGAGGTGTCACCTGACAATTTCTGGTAGGTACTCAAGTATTCTCCTATCTGCTGATGAAGTGCTTCACCAAACTTGTCTTCAATGTCAAGAATCTGGTCACGAAGACGAGTCTTCTGTTCCCTTGCAGCTTTCTCAATATATCTTCCTAGCTGCAGGCCTAAACCTTTCTCAAAGTGCAATTCTATTGCAGCTTTGACCTGGGAGCAGATGTCTGCTGTATGATCAACAGATGGTGTAGAAGTAGAGGGTGTACCTTGAGGCTTTGGATGAACAATTATTGCTTTGCCTCTTTCTTCGGCTGATAGGTACTCCTCATTGAGATAGCAGGTAGTGGCCTTAGTCAGATGGGTCATGATTCGTCTGCCTGCATCCTCTTGATTGTCAATGAAGTGAGTCAGATTGTCTGAAGGTCTGAAGTGAGCTGGTACTCTGACTACTTCTCTCTCAATCTCTTCTTTGTCAGCTGATGCAGCTGAGTCTTCTGCAGGTGCAGCTGAGTCTTCCACCAAGGCTGGTGCAGCTGATTCCTTCATCTTTGCTTGTTCAGCTGTCTGCTGATCCGATGAGTCTTCTGGGATAGAGATATCAGCAGTGGGGATTCCTAGAATCCGGTTGCAGACTGCAGTTAGTGCCTCTTCTGATAGCAGCTGAGCAAAAGATCGAACTTGAGCAACTTTCTTCTGCTCCATCTCCCAGTCGAGGAAGTTTTCCTTTCCTCCCATTCCTTCCATGACCTCAAGAAGGTCATCTACATCATCTCTTCGGAGCTCAATCCAAGTGCATATCCTAAGCACTTGTTCAAACTGGATTGAGCCCTCATCAACTCCAGGGGTAGTAGATTTAAGTAGGTTGGCTATCTTCATCCTCATTATCTTCTCCGTTGTGCACATAGGGTAGTGCACCATTCTGTACTGAGGTTGAGAGGGGCCAGCTTGATCCAAGTCTGCTGGTGCCATGTCTTCTTGAGCAGAAGGGATAGTGATGGTAGGGATTTGGGTTGCTGGGGCATTTTCCTCTGCTGTGTGAGTATCAACAGGGATTTGGGAAGTGATATCTTCGTGTTGGGTAGGAGGTTGGGATTGATCTTCAGTGATTTGTTCATCAGCAGTGTTTTGGGTCTGCTGTTCTGGTTCAGTTTCTTGAAGATCAGTAGATGGTTGAGCTTGATGATCTTGGACATCTGTTGTTTGAATGTCAGCAGGGATTGTGGATATAATCTGAGTTTGGTCATTAGTAGGGCATGTGGAGGTGGTCTGTGTTTGGTTGTCTGCTGGTTGAGCATCAGCAGGATTAGGCAATTGGGGTTCAAGGGTTGATTTAGGCTGGGCTTGTTCCTCTGCTGTGTGAGTATCAGCAGGGATATGGGTCTCAGTATTTGAAGGTTCAGATGGGTTGGACTCATCAGAAGGGTTGAAGGATGAAATAGGGGCTATGCTCATTGGAGTAGGGAGCCTGGATTTCTTGGCTTTCTTTGTGAAAGAAGAAGTGTTCTTCTTTCTCTTCTGACCCTTTGATAGTTTAGAAGGTGTGAAAGTGAGAGAGGGGTTAGAAGTACCTGCCTTTTTCAGAGGAGAGGCAGTAGGAGTGGCATCTGAATCAGATGGGGAGATGAGCCCTGATCTGATCAGATATCTTCTTTGTGCTAGGGTCTGATTGTCATCATCCTCCTCAGCAGTCTTCTTTTGAGCCTCTACTTTGGATGGCTCCTCTTCTTCTTCAGCAGCAGAGTCATGAGCAGACTCTTCTGCCTCTTCAACAACATCTTTGGAAGATGCTTCAACTAACAGCTTCCTCCTCTCTTCTTTCAACCTTGCTGCCTCAGCAAGAGCTTCCTTCCTTAAGTAATATTTGGAGATGTGGAAGGTCTTATGAGGTCCCATCTTGTACTTCTTTGGTAGAATATCTGGAAGGATGATACTCAGCTTGTTGACAAAGCTGACTGTAGCAGTTACCTTCCATTCTCTTGATTGTAGGTCCAAAGTTACCTTCTTGGCTTCAAGGGCGATTCGATCCAAGAACAACCCTTGCCAGTCTCCATCAATCTGATCCCAGATTGCAACCATAACTCTAACCTTTAGAGTAGTAACAGCATCATGACTGAATGTGTTACCTAGCAGCATCTTGCCTGCTATATCCATCAGGGTTTGAAACTTAGGTTCAAGTTGGGATTTCTTGAGCCCAGTGGCATCAATAGCCTTTATTCTTCCATCAGTGAACATCTCCATATACTCTTTTTCTCTACCCATGATGTAGTTGGAGATATTTACGTTCCCCCTTGACAAGCCAAACAATTCCTGAAGGATTTCCCTTGTTACCTTGACCTTGTGTCCACCCACGACACTTTCGACATAAGATCCCTTCATCACAGTGTTTGCATAGAAAGCCAGCACATCTTGCTCATAAACATTGGTGGGTGCTGCTTCCAGAAAATCTCGAAGGTTGAGGTTGATGCAGCGAAGAAGGATCTCTTTGTTTTCTTCTTTGTGTTTGCCCTTGAAAAACAGAGCATTCTCTGTGAACATCTTCCCTTCCTTGGACCACTTTGCAGCATCCAAGGTGCCAGTGCTCTTGGTCTTCTCGTCGTAAATTTCAATGATTGCCATAGTAGAGTTTGAGTGTTAGGTTTTGAGAGCTTGAAAGAAATTTGCAGAACGAGAGAGTATTGAGAGCAATTGAGTAATGTGAGCAAAAGGGTTTTGGAAGAGGTTTAAGGGTGTGTATATATACTCCAACAATTCTTGATCTAACGATCAGATTTGGGTTTAATTGTGGAGTAGAGCCCAAGATTTTCCTTCTTTGATTTTGGGCCTTTCTTTAAATTTGCCGGCTGAATTTGCCATGTGGCAATAGTTGATTTGCTGGCAATTTGGTAATTGAGTATTAATGACATCATTACCAAAAATAGCCGTTGTGACTAATTTTGTGGCAAGAATTGATCATCAAGGCCGTTTTTTATAAGTGAATTACATTCCTTATATAGGCCAATTTGTTTAATTACATTCAGGAATAAATCTAGAATGAATTACATGATCAAAGATAGTCATTAAACTCTAAAATCAAGTGATCTGATCAGCAGAGTGAGGTCTTCTGATTTTTTCAAGAGGTCTGCTGATTTTCCTTGAAAGTCTTCTGGTCAGCTGAGTTGGTCTTCTGATCAGCTGAGTGGAGGATTGAGATTTGCTGAGTAAATCTTCTGTGCTTTGAAGGTCCAACCTGGCTTGATGGATCCTTCAGTGCTGCTGTGATGATCCAACCTGGATGATGGATCTTCCAGCTTTATTGTGAGTGGTGATCCAACCTGGTTTGATGGATCTTCCAGCTCTATTTCTGAACCATGTAGGATCATCAAATCAATATGTTGATCTGCCTGGATGATATCCCACTAGTTCAGATTGCCCTTACCATCTGATGTTCCTCATCATCAGATGGGTTGTAGCATCTGAAGTGTCCTTTTTGAATTTCTTCGCTTCTCTTAAAGGAGAAGGAAGATTGGAAGAGGCTTCAATGGAGTCGAAGAGAGGGCCATGGACTTGGTCTTCATGTTCTGTTTAGACACAGTAGCTTTTGATAACAAGCTCTCCATGTAGAACTTCCCCCTGGAGAAGAAGCTCTGCTTGCTTGCTACTTTTTCTTCTCCATCTCTCTTTCCTCTAGTTTTCAATAAGGACGTCTCTCTTTCCTCTAATTTTCATAGGCATACTCATGTTGAGTAAGCCAAGTGTGCTGATCTGCATCATCTTCATCTTCTGGACAAAGCTTCATCTCCTTCACCCAAGACTTTGGTTGAAGGATGATCTCCATTCCATCTCTTCTTTCGATTGTCTCCATTCCTGAAACAGAAAGTAATAGTTAGTGATTTGTGTTCTTAGGTGTTCTCATAACTTCCTCCTTTTATAGGGGTAGAAATGAGGTAGTGAAGTGAAAGATGACAAAACCATAGAGTTGATAGGTCTGAATTTCTGAAAAGTTACTTCTTAAGATCAACAATGAGATTCTTGATCCAAGGGTTCACATTTAAAGATATTCAGACTTTATCTTATGGAATGCAGAAATTATAAATTTTGAGCAAGAGTTACTTGAAATCCGTACTTTGCATGCATACTGTTGAGTCGGTGAGGATGGTGTATTAATCCAACCAAGTATAACTCAATAGTATACTGTATATATGTATATGAATAAAGTATTTTATGAAGAATAGTTTATTATTATACATAGTTTACATTTCTTAGAGTAAAGAAATCAAATAACTTTGTTCAAGTCTGCTGTATATATATATATATGACATGCAATGCAGATTTTAGAGTATTTCATCAAGGATTCTTAAGGTATTATTGATTCCCCCTTGATTAGATGACTCTAAGTTTTCCCTCAGCTTTATTTGTCTTCATTGGGAAAGAACTTACCTGAAGATGAGGGTGTCTATTCACCTCATCTGATCCTCCTAGTCTGCTGCAATTGTATCAGCTGAGGTCTTCAGCTGATCTTTGCTCTTCATGTGCTTGGATCCAGGAGTCCTAAGCTGTAGCATAGGGTCTTGAATCTTTCTTCAGCTAGGGGCTTAGTCAAGATGTCTGCTCTTTGGATATCTGTGTGAATTTTCTCCATCTTGATGTCCTTCTTTTCAAGGTGGTCTCTTATGAAGTGGTGTCGAATGTCGACATGCTTGCACCTTGTGTGGAGGACAGGATTTTGAGTGATGGCAATGGCACTACTGCTATCACAATAAATGGGGACTTCTCTTGCCTCTACATTGTAATCCTTGATTTGTTGAACTAACCAGAGCAGCTGACTACAACAACTACCAGCTGCCATGTATTCTGCTTCAGTGGTGGAGGTTGCAACTGAGGTTTGCTTCTTAGAGAACCATGATATCAGCTTGTTGCCTAGAAATTGACAGGTTCCAGATGTGGATTTCCTATCAATTCTACATCCTCCATAGTCTGAGTCAGAATAGCCACTCAATTCTAGATTGTCATCAGCAGGGTACCATAGTCCTAGATTGACTTTTCCTTTTAGGTACTTGAGAATCTTCATTGCTGCTTCTAGATGACTTTGCTTTGGGTTTGCTTGAAACCTAGCACATACTCCTACAACAAATGTTATGTCTGGTCTGCTGGCTGTAAGGTATAGTAGAGATCCAATCAGTGCTCTATATTCAGCTTGATCAACTGCCTTTCCAGACTCATCTGGTTCCATTTTGAAAGATGTCATCATTGGGATCCTTGAAGTCTTGCTGTGTAGAGCTTTGAATCTTTCTAATAGGCTCTTGGTATACTTGGACTGGTTGATGAAGATCCCTTCTGGACTCTGCTTGACTTGAAGTCCTAGGAAATAATTCATCTCACCCATCATGCTCATTTCAAACTTTCCTTGCATAAGTTCAGAGAACTTCTTGCACATCTCTTGATTGGGTGATCCAAATATAATATCATCTACATATATTTGCACCATTAGAATGTCTTCTCCTTCTTGTATTCTGAAAAGAGTTCTATCAACTTTGCCTTAAGTATATCCATTGTCAAGTAGGAATTGTGACAATGTGTCATACCAAGCTCTAGGGGCTTGTTTTAGACCATAGAGAGCCTTCTTCAGTCGATATACTTGATCACCTTTTTCAAATCCTGGAGGCTGCTCTACATATACTTCTTCTACCAGAATACCATTTAGAAAAGCACTCTTGACATCCATTTGTTATACCTTGAAGCCCATATATGATGCATAAGCTAGAAACAGTCGAATGGCTTCTAATCTGGCTACTGGAGCAAAAGTTTCATCATAGTCAATCCCTTCAGATTGTGAATATCCTTTTGCAACTAGCCTTGCCTTATTTCTAGTTATCACATCATTTTCGTCCTTTTTGTTCTTGAATACCCACTTTGTTCCTACTACATTGTGGTTTTCAGGACGATCTACCAATTCCCAGACTTCATTTCTTTCGAATTGGTTTAGTTCTTATTGCATAGCAGTGATCCAATTGCTATCTGTCATTGCTTCTTCTATGTTAGCTGGTTCAATGTTGGATAGGAAGGCACACCAGCAGAACATAGATGATTGTGAGTTCTGATTCAGTTGTCTTCTGGTCTTGACACCTGAGTCAGCTCCTCCTAAGATGAGGTTTGATGGATGATTGTTTCTCCATGTATGCCTCACAGGAGTATCTGCATTGGATGAGCTTGGATTCTCATCTGATCTAGTGCCATCAGGAGGATTGTCTTGATTAGGTCGATCATCATCTGTATCCTGTGTGTCAAAGAGATCATTCCCCCTGGCATTTGGGATTGGTGCATCTTGATTCTGGTCAGCTTGTCCTGCTTGAGTTTGAGATCTAGTGACAGGTCTATGATGGTTATCCTCCTCTGGTTCTTCAGGAAAAGGTTCATTTACTTCAATGAACTCATCTGGTTTGGGCTTGATCACTAGGTGTCTCATCTGATCTGCAGCTGAGTTTGTTTCTACTGCATTCTTTTCACAGGATTCATCAAAAACAACATGAGGTGTCTCTTCCACAAGAAGGGTTCGTTTGTTGAGTACTCTAAATGCTTTGCTAGTAGAGGAGTATCCTAAGAATATCCCCTCATCTGCTTTGGCATCAAAGGCATTCAACTTACTCTTCCCATTGTTGTGAATGAAACACTTACAACCAAATATATGAAAGTAAGATACTCTAGGTTTTCTTCCTTTCCACAGTTCATATGGGGTTTTCTCATGAATTTTGTGAATACCTGACCTATTTTGAGTGTGACAAGCTGTGTTGATGGCTTCTGCCCATAGCTTCTTAGGAGTGGAGAATTCAGCAAGGAGAGTTCTGGCAGCTTCTTTGAGTGTTCTGACTCTTCTTTCAGCTACACCATTCTGTTGTGGTGTCCTTGATGCACTTGTCTCATGCTGAATACCATTAGAAGTACAATAGGCAATCATATAAGAGTTAATGAATTCAGTGCCTTTGTCACTTCTAATTTTCACAATTGGTTCTCCTTTCTCTACTTGGATTCTCTTCAATAGTTCAGGGAGCTTCTGCTGTGTTTCACTCTTCTTGTATAAGAAGATAACCCAAGTAAACTTGGAATAGTCATCTACAACAATAAGAGTGTACTTCCTCCCTGTTAGAGTGGTTGGAGTGATTGGTCCAAAGAGATCCATGTGAAGCAATTCAAGAACTCTGCTGTTTGATGTTGTCTTCTTGGTCTTGAAGGAGACCTTTGTTTGCTTTCCTTGTTGATATACATCACATACCTGATCTTTACAGTAGAGTTCATTAGGCAGACCATCAACTAAGGATTCCCTTGCTAGCTTGTTCATAGTCTTAAAGTTCAGATGACTAAGGCGTTTGTGCCATAGCCAGCTGACATCTTTAGGGCTCTTCACAAGCAGACATGTATCCTTAGGACAGCTGTTCCAATTTGCAAGATACATACTTCCCTTTCTAGATCCTGTTAGAAGGTTTTGTTTTTTTCTTTTATCACTTATAAGACACTCATCTTTAGAGAATTTGACTGAGTAACCAGTGTCACAAAAATGAGAAACAGATAATAAGTTAAACTTAAGACCTTCTACATATGATACATCATGTACCTCAATGTCACCATTTTTAAGGGTGCCATATCCTTTTGTGTTAGCATGCGCGTTATCACCAAAGAAGACTTTTGGACCTTTCTTCTCTATGTAGTTGGTCAGCAGGGCTTTGGTTCCTGTCATGTGAGTTGAGCATCCACTATCTATGTACCATGTTTCTCCTGCTAGACCTCCTCTTCTGTATAGGTCCCTCCTTTCCTGCAAGAAAGGTTAAGTCTTAGGTACCCATTTTGTTTTGGGTCCTTGGGTGTTAGTACTACCCTTGGGAACCCACATATACATTGGTCGTTTGAACAACCTTGAGCACTTGAGTTGTTTCCCTCGGGCATCACAGAACCAAATCTTACCAGTCAGCACCTTGGACTGATCTGATTTGTTCTTAGTGTCAGCTGAGTAATAGTCAAATGGTTTCCCTTTATAGGAGTGTACATACATGATCTTTTGACTAGTTACATTCGGCCTGGGTGCATTAGCTGGTCGATGCACACGATTATATGGACCATACTCTTCTGTTCTCACAATATCATAAGAGATAGGGGGTGCAAAGAGAACAGATTTGTTTGAAGAAGACTTCTTCTTCTTGGCTGGAGCAGCATACAGCTGAGACTGTCTCAGACGAGATGGTCTAGGCTGTTTGTTGTTCCTCTGTACAGGCTTGGGGTTAACTTTTCTTTTACCATGTTTGGTGTTGGAATAGTTAGCCTTAGCTGGTACAGATGCCATTTGGTTCAAATTAGGTTCATTGTGTTTAGAACACTCACCCTTTTCATGTGTCTGAGTAGTGCACTTGTTAGGTGTACTACCCCCAGCTGGAGAGGATGTAGATGGATTAAGTTCATAGCCAAAACCCATCTTATTGCCATTTGATCTATAATACTCAGAGATACTTTCAATAGTAGTAGAAGCTTTATTGAACTCTGATATCTTTTGATTTAGGCATTCCTTCTCCTTTTCTAAGAGCTTGTGTGCTTGGAAGAGGTCATCGAACTTGGATTGTAGTGAACGAAGTTCCTTAGTTTCTAAAGCTTGAGTTTCTAACATCCCCTCATACAACTGAGTTATTGTGGTATTTTCTTCTCTAAGGAGTTCCACTTCTCTGGTCAATCTTTCATTCATTGTGACCAACTCAGGGGTGTTATCAAACTTAGCCTTTTTCAACTTAGCAATTTCTTTTCTTAGATCCTTGTTCTCCTCTTCCACTTCTATAAAAGCTCTAGTGGCAATATCCAGATCACCTTTTACCTTTCTTAAAGATTGATAATAGGTGTCTTCTGATTCGCCTTCAGATGAGTCTATGTCATCTGATTGTGAAAAAATAGGTGAATGGAAAGTAGCAGTATAGGAGTTTACCTCATTTTCACCTATGGCCATCATAGCTAGATCATCTGAGAAGATTTGACAGTCTGGTGATGTAGGGAGTTCATCACTTTGATATTCAGATTCTTCAGTTACCATAGCTTTCTTCTCTGAAGTTCTCCTTGGCCATCTTGCTTCTTTGTCATCTAGATCCAGTTCAGGACATTCATATACATAGTGCCCTGGTTTACGACAATTGAAGCATGATCCGGATTTCTGATTTGAGTTGCCTTTCCTTGGAGGAGTGGCATCTCTTCTTCTAGATCCTCGGCTGTCAGATGACTCCACATCCTTTCTAGGATGTCTTTCTGGTGTTCTTTCTCTGGAACCTCTGGAGGGTGAACTTGCTCTTCTATCTTTGTAGTTTCTATAGAATTTTCTATATTTGCTATTGAGAGTGTTCATCCTTTCAAATCTCTTGATCATAAGAGCCATTTGCTCTTTCAGACTCATGTCTGATCCTTCACAGTCTTCTGTTTTCAGTGAGGTCTTGCCAGATGAGGTACTTGCAGCTTTTGTATTGGCTGCCTTGAAGGCTACAGTCTTTGAGGTTGATGGAGGTGCAGTTGGCTCATCACTTCCTGAGTTTTCTTCTCTTTCCAGATCATATTCATGGGCTTTTAGATTCTGAAATAGAGTTTGAGCAGACCACTTCTTGATATCTTGAGTATCCTTGATGATGGTCTTCTTGAGTCTCCATTTCTTGGTTAGAGAGTCTAGAATCTTTAGATTTTTCTCTCTATTAGTATATTTCTTGCCCAGAGATTCTATCTCATTGATGATCTTGGTAAATCTATTGTCTAGCTGATCAATAGACTCTTCTGGTTGCATCTTGAAGTGTTCAAACTTCTTGACTGCTGTAGACAGCTTGGATTCCTTGATCAGCTCAGTTCCTTCACAGAGAAGTGCCAATGCTTCCCACATCTCTCTAGCTGACTCACAGTGGATTACCTTTGCAATGTACTCATTTGGAAGAGTTTGCATTATGTAATCTTGAGCAATGCTGTCAAGATTGGATTGCTTCATCTCTTCTGGTGTGAGATCCTTCATAGGCTTGGGAACCAGTCCTCCAACTGGGACTTCTGGATCACCATTTGCAGTGTTGACTGTCATGATGGTGATTGGACCTTCTGTGATTACAGACCACATCTTGTAGTGGACTGATGTGAGATTCTTCCTCATCCTGATCTTCCAGTAATCATAATCCTCAACTGAAAACTTAGGCAACTTTCGCATGTTAGCACTCATGCTGTATGAGTTTTCAAAAACAAGTTTTTCAAAAAGATCTGTTCAAGAGGACTACAGAAAGACTCCCTCAAGTCTTCTGATAATCTAGAGACAGTAGTCCGTTAGAACCACTGCCCTGATACCACTTGTTGGTCCCTGAGCGAGTAGTGAATGGGATTAAAGTCTAGAGGGGAGGGGTGAATAGACTTTAAAACTTTTTCAAGAGAGTTGGGAACCTCTTCTGATTGCTATGTCAACTGGACTACAAGTCTGCTGGTCCAGATGACTATAGTGATCTGAATGAAGAGGTTGTTGGTCCCTGAACGAGTAGTGAATGGGATTAAAGTCTAGAGGGGAGGGGTGAATAGACTTTAAAACTTTTTCAAACAGAGTTGAGAACCTCTTCTGATTGCTATGTCAACTGGACTGCAAGTCTGCTGGTCCAGATGACTATAGTGATCTGACTGAAGAGGTTATATGCGGAATTATGGTGGCCCTGGTTTAGACTCGTTCTTTTAACTTGTTTTACTTATTGAAACTACTCAGCTGATGCTGGTTTGAAAGTTATGGCCTTGTTTTGAAGAGTGTTGAAATCACAGTATGCACTATATAATAATGAATGTACAAGCAGAAATGTAAAGTGCAGAAAGTAAATAACACCGGATTTATAGTGGTTCGGATATACGATCCTACGTCCACTCTCACGTCCTAACGTGATGTTTAATCCCTTTAATTTCCACAAATTACAAGGGTCTTGACCTTTATAGTCCCAAGGTTAGGACTTTGAGATCTGAGCCGTCCTAACAGCTACGGTCTCCACAAGTGATTGTAAGCACTTGGACTTTTGGGGGTTTCAAAAACTTTAACCTTTCGGTGAGGGTTTGGGGTTTTTGAGATGTATCCAACTAATGGTTCAAGCTTATAATTTGCTTAACCACTATGCCTAAAACAATTGATATACAATATGAACAGGTTTCAGGTTCTTAGGGGTTGGATAGGAAGCACTTAAGAGCTATGGATAATCTAATGAATTTCTGGCTCTTGGAGAACTCTTAGAACAATGTGGCTTTTTGCTTGATTGCTTGCTTAGCTTGTGAATTCTCTCTTGTTGCTACTTTTTAGTGATTCCTCATCCTCTTGTATTTATAATGGAGATTGGGTGCAACTAGCCGTTGGAGTTGACTAGCCGTTTGAGCAATCTTCCCATAATAGCTTGATTCCTTGATTCCAGCTGCTTGATTGCTTCAATCCTGGGATCATGTCAATCTTCTAAATAAGGTATGTCTTCGTTTGAATTGCAAGATGACTTGGGAATCAGCCGAGTCCTTATCAGAACACATAGTCTTCTGATCTGTACTTCTAGTCTTCTGACTACTCTTCTGGCCTTAGGTCTTCTGTCTTCTGATATCAGACGAGTGCTACTCTTCTGATCTGGAAATTCTTTGTACTGCTTTAGGCCATCTTCAATCTGGGACTCCATCAGATAAGTAGGTATACAAGCACCTTAACATATCTGGTCTTCAAGGATCTTCTAGTCTTCATGTCTTCTACTCTTCTCATCTTGAGGATAGGCATGTAAGCCAGGACTGTGCTGATCAGCTGCTATCAATACAGTTGATCACACAAGACTAGTCTAAGCTGTTCTATACAAGTCAGCTGATCCTATTACATTTATAAACTCTAAGTGTTTTGGCCATCAAAACTATTCTAACATCAAGTGGGGCTTAGGGTGAATTTATATCCCAACAATTTCCCCCTTTTTGATGAAGCCAAAACTATACTTGATAAGTGCTCTTAATGAAATAAGATAAGAGTTTATAACATGCTAAAATGAAGTATCTGATGAAGACAATGAGAGTTTGTCTTGTGAGCATAAAGGACTATAACTTGAATATATATAAAGCTTTTACAGATTACAAGTAATAGTTTCTTTAAACTTCTAAAGGTAGTCTTCATCAGGTCTTCTGATCTTCAAATGCGGTAGGCAAGGTACAGACGAGCTCTAACTTCTTCCATGTGTTGTACGTCTGTAACATTCTCTTCTTCATAGATCTTGTACAGAATCCTTTTGATTTCTATCATGTTTACTCTTCTTGAATCCAGAAGGGGTGCATCCCATTTGGGTTCTTCAGGAGATAAGATTCTGCAGTTGTCAAGTCCTTTGGCTGTCTTGACAATTTCTTCCCAGAACACTGTATCTTCAATGTTCATGAACTGATCGAACTGGAAGAATTCTTCTTCATAAGTTGGAAGAGGGCCAAATTTTCTTACTATGTGGTGTTGAATTTGCCACTTCTTCTTTAGGGGATACCATCTTGGTAGCTCATCTGGAAGGGCTAAGTAATCCACATAATTGCTATTAAACACCAGGACACTGTCTTCTTTTGCTCTTTCCTTCATTGTTTTCCTGAGTTTGGCAATTCTTCTTTCAAATTTGGCTTTGACTGCCTTCACATCATTCAGCTTCTTTTGCTTAAGCTCTTGAGCTTCAAGCAACTTCTTTTTCTTCACCTCTAGAGCCTCTTTCTCTTCTGTAGTAGGCTCTGCTGGAGTTGATTTCTTGTTGGTCTGAGCAGTCTGAGCTTGCTCCTCTGCCTTTCTTTTCCTTGTCATTCTCTTTTCAGGGGCTTGTTCTTCAGGAGCAGTGATCTAAAGAGTCTTGGCAGGAGCTTGAGTGGTTGCTTGAGTGTCTTCTTGAGAGTCTTCTTGAGCAATTTCTTTGCGTTTGCCTTTTTCTTGCCTGTTCTTGATTTTGCTCTTTAAACTACTCAAGGTCTCATTCAGCTCATCTTGAGATACTACCATTACAGCTCGTTGTGCAGTAGATTTCTCAAGAGCTCTTATCAACATATCTTCCCCCTTTTTGGCTTCAGCAAGTGCAGCCGCAAAAGGCTTCATGGCATTCAAGATTTCCACATTCAGAGTCTGTTTCAGTGCCATAGCATTGACCTTGTTGACAGTAGTAATATGAGATATACTGTGTTCCATGATATGAGAAAGAGAATTGGTGGAGGAGGCAGCTTCGAGTTTTTCTGCAAGTGCTTCCATCTTGGCTGCTGTCTTCTTCAGCTGAGTCTGCAGTTTCTCATTCTCCTCTGCAGCTGTCTTAAGAAGAGCTTGTCCTTCAGTGGCTCTTGCTTCAGCATCCTCTATTCTCGTCTTGTAAGTGGTCTCCATGCGGTGCATCTCATCAGTGTAAAGATCAGCAAACTTTTTGGAGGTGTCAGCTGACATCTTATGATAGGTGCTTAAGTATTCTCCTATCTGCTGATGAAGTGCTTCACCAAACTTGTCTTCAATGTCAATAATTTGGTCATGAAGGCGAGTCTTCTGTTCCCTTGCAGCTTTCTCAACATATCTTCCTAGCTGCATGCCTAAACCTTTCTCGAAGTGCAAGTCTATTGCAGCTTTGACCTGGGAGCAGATGTCTGCTGTATGGTCAACAGAAGGGATAGAAGAGGAGGGTGTACCTTGAGGCTGTGTATGAACAATTATGGCTTTGCCTCTTTCTTCGGCGGATAGATACTCCTCATTGAGGAAACAGGTAGTGGCCTTCTTCAGATGAGTCAGTATACATCTGTCTGGATCCTCTTGATTGGCAATGAAGTGAGTCAGTTCGTCTGATACCACATGTTGGTCCCTGAAGTGAGCTGGTATTCTGACTACTTCTCTTGCAATCTCTTCTTTGTCAGCTGGAGCAGCTGAGTCTTCCACTAAGGCTGGTGCAGCTGATTCCTTCATCTTTGCTTGTTCAGCTGTCTGCTGATCCGATGAGCCTACTGGGATAGGGACATCAGCAGTGGAGACTCCTAGAATCCGGTTGCATACTGCAGTTAGTGCCTCATCTGATAGCAGTGGAGCAAAGGATCGAACTTGAGCAACTTCCTTTTGCTCCATCTCCCAGTCGAGGAAGTTTTCCTTTCCTCCCATTCCTTCCATGACCTCAAGAAGGTCATCCACATCATCTCTTCTGAGCTCAATCCAAGTGCATATCCTAAGCACTTGTTCAAACTGGATTGAATTCTCATCAACTCCAGGGACAGTGGACTTGAGCAGGTTGGCTATCTTCATCCTCATTATCTTCTCTGTTGTACACATGGGGTAGTGCACCATTCTGAATTGAGGTTGAGAGGGGCCAGCTTCATCCATGGCTGCTGTTGCTAAGTCTTCTGGAGCAGATGGAGGAGAGAGGATAGGATATTGGGGAGTTTCCTCTGCTGTGTGAGTATCAGCAGGGATATGGGAAGTGATATGTTCTTCAGTGGTTTGTTCATCAGCAGGGTTTTGAGTCTGCTGGTCTGGTTCAGTTTCTACTTGAAGATTGGTAGATGGTTGAGCTTGATGGTCTTGGGCATCTGCTGTTTGAATATCAGCAAGAATTGAGTATATCATCTGAGTTTGATCATCTGCAGGGTGTGTGGGAGTGGTTTGAGGTTGGCTGTCTGCTGTTTGAACATCAGCAGGGTTAGGCTGGGCTTGTTCCTCTGCTGTGTGAGTATCAGCAGGGATTTGGCTATCAGTGTTTAGGGGCTCAGATGGGTTGGACTCATCAGAAGGGTTGAAGGAAGAAATAGGGGCTAAGCTCATTGGAGTAGGAAGCCTGGATTTCTTGCCTTTCTTTGTGAAAGAAGAATTGTTCTTCTTTCTCTTCTGACCCTTTGATAGCTTAGAAGGTGTGAAAGAGAGAAGGATTAGAAGTACCTGCTTTTTTCAAGGGAGAGGCAGTGGGGGTGACATCTGAATCAGATGGAGAGATGAGCCCTGATCTGATCAGATATCTTCGTTGTGCTAAGGTCTGATTATCATCATCATCCTCAGCAGCCTTCTTTTGAGCCTCTTCTTTGGATGACTCCTCTTCTTCTTCTGCAGCAGAGTCATGAGTAGACTCTTCTGCCTCTTCAACTGCATCTTTGGATGATGCTTCAGCTAACAGCTTCTTCCTCTCTTCTTTCAACCTTGCTGCCTCAGCAAGAGCTTCCTTCCTTAAATAATACTTGGAGATGTGGAAGGGCTTGTGAGGTCCCATCTTGTATTTTCTTGGGAGTACTTCTGGAAGGATGATACTCAGCTTATTGACAAAGCTGACAGTAGAGGTCACCTTCCATTCTTTTGATTGAAGGTCCAAAGTCACCTTCTTGGCTTCAAGAGCAATTCTGTCCAGGAAAAGCCCTTGCCAGTCCCCATCAATCTGATCCCAGATTGCAGCCATAACTCTAACCTTTAGAGTAGTAACAGCATCATGACTGAATGTGTTACCTAGCAACATCTTGC
This sequence comes from Galeopsis tetrahit, assembly GCA_963675135.1. Lineage (NCBI taxonomy): Eukaryota > Viridiplantae > Streptophyta > Magnoliopsida > Lamiales > Lamiaceae > Galeopsis > Galeopsis tetrahit. The sequence goes on along the minus strand of OY776129.1, from coordinate 28,601,589 downwards.
CTGCTATATCCATTAGGGTTTGGAACTTAGGTTCTAGTTGGGATTTCTTGAGTCCAGAGGCATTAGCAGCCTTGACTCTCCCATCAGTGAACATCTCCATGTACTCTTTCTCCTTACCCATAATATAGTTGGAGATATTGATCTTCCCCTTTGGTAAACCGAAAAGTTCCTGAAGGATTTCTCTTGATACCTTGACCCTGTGTCCACCCATGACACTTTCCACATAAGATCCCTTCATCACAGCGTTTGCATAGAAAGCCAGCACATCTTGTTCATAAACATTGGTGGGTGCTGCTTCCAGAAAATCTTGAAGGTTGAGGTTGATGCAACGGAGAAGGATTTCCTTGTTTGCAGCTGTGTGTTTGCCTTTGAAAAACAGAGCATTCTCAGTGAACATCTTCCCTTCCTTGGACCACTTTGCAGCATCCAAGGTGCCAGTGCTCTTGGTCTTCTCGTCGTAAATCTCAATGATTGCCATAGTAATGTCTGAGTGTTAGGTTTTGAGAGCTTGAAAGAAATTTGCAAGACGAGAGAGAGAGTATTGAGAGTAAAAAAAATGTATTGTGAGCGAAAGGGTTAGGGAGAGGTTTAAGGGTGTGTATATATACTCCAACAAATCTTGATCTAACGGTCAGATTTGGATTTAATTGTGGAGTAGAGCCCAAGATTTTCCTTCTCTGATTTTGGGCCTTTTCTTTAAATTTGCCGGCTGAATTTGCCATGTGGCAACAGTTGATTTGCTGGCAATTTGGTATTTGAGTATTAATGACATCATTACCAAAAATAGCCGTTGTGACTAATTTTGTGGCAAGAATTGATCATCAAGGCCGTTTTTTATAAGAGAATTGCATTCCTTATATAGGCCAATTTGTTTAATTACATTCAGGAGTAATCTAGAATGAATTACATGATCAAAGCTAGTCATTATACTCTAATTTGAGGTGATTTGATCAGCAGAGTGAAGTCTTCTGTTTTCCTGAAAAGGTCTGCTGATTTCTCTTTGAAGTCTTCTGGTCAGCTGAGTAGGTCTTCTGATCAGCTGAGTAGAGGATTGAGATTTGCTGAGTAAATCTTCTGGATTTTGAAGGTTCAACCTGTCTTGGTGGATCCTTCGTCGTTGCTGTGATGATACAGCCTGGATGATGAATCTTCCAGCTTTATTGTGAGTGGTGATCCAACCTGGTTTGATGGATCCTTGCTGTGATGATCCAACCTGTATGATGGATCTTTCAGCTCTATGATCTTCCAGCTCTATCGTCCATCTCATCTGATGTTCCTCATCATCAGATGGGTTGAAGCATCTAATGTGTCCTTTTTGAGTTTCTTCGCTTCTCTGGTAGGAGAAGGAAGATTGGAAGAGGCTTCAATGGAGTCGAAGAGGGGGCCGTGGACTCAGCCTTCATGTTCTGTTTAGACACAGTAGCCTTGTCCTCTGCATCTCTTCCTCCTTTAGCTTTCAACAAGGACGTCTCTTCTTCCTTTAGCTTTCAAAGGCATACTCATGTTGAGTAGGCCAAATATGTTGATCTGCATCATCTTCATCTTCTGGACAAATCTTCATCTCCTTCACCCAAGACCTTGGTTGAAGGATGATCTCCATTCCATCTCTTCTTTCGAATATCTCCATACCTGAAACAAAGATAATAGTTAGTGATTTATGTTCTTAGGTGTTCTCATAACTTCCTCCTTTTATAGGGGTAGAAATGAGGTAGTGGAGTGAAAGATGACAAAACTATAGAGTTGATAGGTCTGAATTTCTGAAAAGTTACTTCTTAAGATCAACAATGAGATTCTTGATCTAAGGGTTCACATTTAAAGATATTCAGACTTTATCTTATGGAATGCAGAAATTATAAATTTTTGAACAAGAGTTATTTGAAATCCGTACAGTGCATGCATACTGTTGAGTCGGTGAGGATGGTGTATTAATCCAACCAAGTATAACTCAATCGTATACTGTATGTATGTATATAAATAAAGTATTTTATGAAGAATAGTTTATTATTATACATAGTATACATTGCTTAAAGTAAAGAAATCAGATAACTTTGTTCAAGTCTGCTGTATATATATATATATGGTATGCAGTGCAGATTTTAGAGTATTTCATCAAGGATTCTTAAGGTATCATTGATTCCCCCTTGATTAGATGACTCTAAGTTTTCCCTCAGCTTTATTTGTCTTCATTGGGAAAGAACTTACCTGAAGATGAGGGTGTCTATTCACCTCATCTGATCCTCCTAGTCTGCTGCACTTGGATCAGCTGAGGTTTTCAGCTGATCTTTCCTTCTTCATGTGCTTGGGTCCAGGAGTCCTAAGCTGTAACATAGGGTCTTGAACCTTTCTTCAGCTAGGGGCTTAGTCAAGATGTCTGCTCTTTGGATATCTGTGTGAATTTTCTCCATCTTGATGTCCTTCTTTTCAAGGTGATCTCTTATGAAGTGGTGTCGAATGTCGACATGCTTGCACCTTGTGTGGAGGACTGGGTTTTGGGTGATGGCAATGGCGCTGCTGCTATCACAATAAATAGGGACTTCTCTTGCCTCTACATTGTAATCCTTGAGTTGTTGAACTAGCCAGAGCAGCTGACTACAACAACTACCAGCTGCCATGTATTCTGCTTCAGTGGTGGAGGTTGCAACTGAGGTTTGCTTCTTAGAGAACCATGATATCAGCTTGTTGCCTAGAAATTGACAGGTTCCAGATGTGGATTTCCTATCAATTCTGCATCCTCCATAGTCTGAGTCAGAATAGCCACTCAATTCTAGATTGTCATCAGCAGGGTACCATAGTCCTAGGTTGACTGTTCCTTTTAGGTACTAAGAATCTTCCTTGCTGCTTCTAGATGACTTTGCTTTGGGTTTGCTTGAAACCTAGCACATACTTCTACAGCAAATGTTATGTCTGGTCTGCTAGCTGTAAGATATAGTAGAGATCCAATCAGTGCTCTATATTCAGCTTGATCAACTGCCTTTCCAGACTCATCTGGTTCCATTTTGAAAGATGTCATCATTGGAATCCTTGCAGTCTTGCTTTGTAGAGCTTTGAATCTTTCTAGTAGATTCTTGGTATACTTGGACTGGTTGATGAAGATACCTTCTGGACTCTGCTTGACTTGAAGTCCTAGGAAGTAATTCATCTCACCCATCATGCTCATTTCAAACTTTCCTTGCATAAGTTCAGAGAACTTTTTGCACATCTCTTGATTGGGTGATCCAAATATAATGTCATCTACATATATTTGTACCATTAGAATGTCTTCTCCTTCTTGTATTCTGAAAAGAGTTCTATCAACTTTGCCTTTTGTATATCCATTGTCAAGTAGGAATTGTGACAATGTGTCATACCAAGCTCTAGGGGCTTGTTTTAGACCATAGAGAGCCTTCTTCAGTCGATATACTTGATCACCTTTTTCAAATCCTGGAGGCTGCTCTACATATACTTCTTCTACCAGAATACCATTTAGGAAAGCACTCTTGACGTCCATTTGATATACCTTGAAGCCCATATATGATGCATAAGCTAGAAACAGTCGAATGGCTTCTAATCTGGCTACTGGAGCAAAAGTTTCATCATAGTCAATCCCTTCAGATTGTGAATATCCTTTTGCAACTAGCCTTGCCTTATTTCTAGTTATCACATCATTTTCGTCCTTCTTGTTCTTGAATACCCACTTTGTTCCTACTACATTGTGGTTTTCAGGACGATCTACCAATTCCCAGACTTCATTTCTTTCGAATTGGTTTAGTTCTTCTTGCATAGCAGTGATCCAATTGCTATCTGTCATTGCTTCTTCTATGTCAGCTGGTTCAATGTGGGACAGGAAAGCACACCAGCAGAACATAGATGATTGGGAATTCTGAATCAGTTGTCTTCTGGTCTTGACACCTGATTCTGCTCCTCCTAAGATGAGGTTTGATGGATGGTTGTTCCTCCATGTACGCCTCACTGGAGTATCTGCATTGGATGAGTTTGGATCCTCATCTGATCTAGTGCTATCAGGAGAGTTGACTTGATTAGGTCGATCATCATCTGTATCTTGAGTGTCAAAGAGATCATTCCCCCTGGCATTTGGGATTGGTGCATCTTGATTCTGGTCAGCTTGTCCTGCTTGAGTTTGAGATCTAGTGACAGGTCTATGAGGCTTGTCTTCCTCTGGTTCTTCAGGGAAAGGTTCATTGACTTCAATGAACTCATCTGGTTTGGACTTGATCACTAGATGTCTCATCTGATCTGCAGCTGAGTTTGTTTCTACTGCATTCTTTTCACAAGATTCATCAAAAACAACATGAGGTGTCTCTTCCACAAGAAGGGTTCGTTTGTTGAGTACTCTAAATGCTTTGCTAGTTGAGGAGTATCCTAAAAATATCCCCTCATCTGCTTTGGCATCAAAAGTATTCAACTTACTCTTCCCATTGTTGTGAATGAAACACTTACAACCAAATATATGAAAGTAAGATACTCTAGGTTTTCTTCCTTTCCACAGTTCATATGGGGTTTTCTCATGTATTTTATGAATACCTGACGTGTTTTGAGTGTGACAAGCTGTGTTGATGGCTTCTGCCCACAGCTTCTTGGGAGTGGAGAATTCAGCAAGGAGTGTTCTGGCAGCTTCTTTGAGTGTTCTGACTCTTCTTTCAGCTACACCATTCTGTTGTGGTGTTCTTGCTGCACTTGTCTCATGCTGAATACCATTAGAAGTACAATAGGCAATTATATAAGAGTTAATGAATTCAGTGCCTTTGTCACTTCTAATTTTCACGATTGGTTCTCCTTTCTCTACTTGGATCCTCTTTAATAGTTCAGGGAGCTTCTGCTGTGTTTCACTCTTCTTGTATAGGAAGATAACCCAAGTAAACTTGGAATAATCATCTACAACAATAAGAGTGTACTTCCTCCCTGTTAAAGTGGTTGGAGTGATTGGTCCAAAGAGATCCATGTGAAGCAATTCAAGAACTCTGCTGGTTGATGCTGTCTTCTCGGTCTTGAAGGAGACCTTTGTTTGCTTTCCTTGTTGACATGCATCACAAACCTGATCTTTACAGTAGAGTTCATTAGGCAGACCATCAACTAAGGATTCCCTTGCTAACTTGTTCATAGTCTTAAAGTTCAGATGGCTAAGACGTTTGTGCCATAGCCAGCTGGCATCTTTAGGGCTCTTCACAAGCAGGCATGTATCCTTAGGACAGCTGTTCCAATTTGCAAGATACATACTTCCCTTTCTAGATCCTGTTAGAAGGTTTTGTTTTGTTCTCTTATCACTTATGAGACACTCATCTTTAGAGAATTTGACTGAGTAACCAGTGTCACAAAAGTGAGAAACAGATAATAAATTAAACTTAAGACCTTCTACATATGATACATCATGTACCTCAATGTCACCATTTTTAAGGGTGCCATATCCTTTTGTGCTACCGTGCGCGTTATTACCAAAGAAGACTTTTGGACCTTTCTTCTCTATGTAGTTGGTCAGCAGGGCTTTGGTTCCTGTCATGTGAGTTGAGCATCCACTATCTATGTACCATGTTTCTCCTGCTAGACCTTCTCTTCTGTATAGGTCCCTCCTTTCCTGCAAGGAAGTTAAGTCTTAGGTACCCATTTTTTCTTGGGTCCTTGGGTGTTAGTACTACCCTTGGGAACCCATGTATACATTGGTCTTTTGAATAACCTTGAACACTTGAGTTGTTTCCCTCGGGCATCACAGAACCAAATCTTACCAGTCAGCACCTTGGACTGATCTGATTTGTTCTTTGTGTCAGCTAAGTAATAGTCAAATGGTTTCCCTTTATAGGAGTGTACATATAAGATCTTTTGACTAGTTACATTCGGCCTGGGTGCATTAGCTGGTCGATGCACACGATTATATGGACCATACTCTTCTGTTCTCACAATATCATAAGAGATAGGGGGTGCAAAGAGAACAGATTTGTTTGAAGAAGTCTTCTTCTTCTTGGCTGGAGCAGCATACAGCTGAGACTGTCTCAGTCGAGATGGTCTAGGCTGTTTGCTGTTCCTCTGTACAGGCTTGGGGTTAGCTTTCCCTTTACCATTTTTGGTTTTGGGATAGTTGGCCTTAGCTGGTACAGGTGTCTTTTGGTTCATATTAGGTTCATTGTGTTTAGAACACTCACCCTTTTCATGTGTCTGAGTAGTGCACTTGTTAGGTGTACTACCCCCAGCTGGAGAGGATGTAGATGGGTTGAGTTCATATCCAAAACCCATCTTATTGCCATTTGATCTATAATATTCAGAGATACTTTCAATAGTAGTCGAAGCTTTATTGAACTCTGATATCTTTTGATTTAGGCATTCCTTCTCCTTTTCTAAGAGCTTGTGTGCCTGGAAGAGATCATCAAACTTGGATTGTAGTGAATGAAATTCCTTAGTTTCCAAAGCCTGAGTTTCTAACATCCCCTCATACAACTGAGTTATTGTGGCATTTTCTTCCCTAAGGAGTTCCACTTCTCTGGTCAGTCTTTCATTCATCGTGACCAACTCAGGGGTGTTGTCAAACTTAGTCTTTGTCAACTTTGCAATTTCTTTCCTTAGACCCTTGTTCTCCTCTTCCACTTCTATGAAAGCTCTAGTGGCAATATCTAGATCACCTTTTACCTTTCTTAAAGATTGGTAATAGGTGTCTTCTGATTCGCCTTCAGATGAGTCTATGTCATCTGATTGTGAAAAAATAGGTGAATGGAAAATAGTAGCATAGGAATTTACCTCATTTTCACCAATGGCCATCATAGCTAGGTCGTCTGAATCATCTGAGAAGATTTGATAGTCTGGTGATGTAGGGAGTTCATCACTTTGATATTCAGATTCTTCAGTCACCATAGCTTTCTTGTCTGAAGTTCTTCTTGGCCTTCTTTCTTCTTTGTCATCCAACTCTAGCTCAGGACATTCATAGACATAGTGTCCTGGTTTGCGACAGTTGAAGCATGATCCAGGTTTCTGATTTGAGTTGCTTTTCCTTGGAGGAGTGACATCTCTTCTTCTGGATCCTCGGCTGTCAGATGACTCCACATCCTTTCTAGGATGTCTTTCTGGTGTTCTATCTCTGGAGCCTCTAGAGGGTGAACTTGCTCTTTTATCTTTGAAATTTCTATAGAATCTTCTATATTTGCTGTTTTGAGTGTTCAACCTTTCAAATCTCTTGATCATAAGAGCCATTTGCTCCTTCAGACTCATGTCTGATCCTTCAAAATCTTCTGTTTTCAGAGAGGTCTTGCCAGATGAGGTGCTTGCAGCTTTTGTATTGGCTGCCTTGAAGGCTACAGTCTTGGAGGTAGATGGGGTTGCAGTTGGCTCATCACTTCCTGAGTTCTCTTCTCTTTCCAGATCATATTCATGGGCTTTTAGGTTCTGAAATAGAGTTTGAGCAGACCACTTCTTGATATCTTGAGTATCCTTGATGATGGTCTTCTTGAGTCTCCAATTCTTGGTTAGAGAATCTAAGATCTTTAGATTTTTCTCTCTATTTGTGTACTTCTTGCCCAGAGATTCTATCTCATTGATGATCTTGGTAAATCTATTATCTAGTTGATCAATAGACTCTTCTGGTTGCATCTTGAAGTGTTCGAACTTCTTGACTGCTGTAGACAACTTGGATTCTTTGATCAGCTCAGTTCCTTCACAAAGAAGTGCCAATGCCTCCCACATCTCTCTGGCTGACTCACAATGGATTACCTTTGCAATGTACTCATTTGGAAGAGTTTGCATTATGTAATCTTGAGCAATGCTATCAAGGTTTGATTGCTTCATCTCTTCTGGTGTGAGATCCTTCATGGGCTTGGGAACCAGTTCTCCAACTGGGACTTCTGGATCACCATTTGCAGTGTTGACTGTCATGATGGTGATTGGGCCTTCAGTGATTACAGACCACATCTTGTAGTGGACAGATGTGAGATTCTTCCTCATCCTGATCTTCCAGTAGTCATAATCCTCAACTGAAAACTTAGGCAACTTTCGCATGTTAGCACTCATGCTGTATGAGTTTTCAAAAACAAGTTTTTTTTTTTTTTTTTTTCAAAAGATCTGTTCAAGAGGACTACAGAAAGACTCCCTCAAGTCTTCTGATAATCTAGAGACAGTAGTCCGTTAGAACCACTGCTCTGATACCACTTGTTGGTCCCTGAACGAGTAGTGAATGGGATTAAAGTCTAGAGGGGAGGGTTGAATAGACTTTAAAACTTTTTCAAACAGAGTTGAGAACCTCTTCTGATTGCTATGTCAACTGGACTGCAAGTCTGCTGGTCCAGATGACTATAGTGATCTGACTGAAGAGGTTATATGCGGAATTATGGTGGCCCTGGTTTAGACTCGTTCTTTTAACTTGTTTTACTTATTGAAAGTTATGGCCTTGTTTTGAAGAGTGTTGAAATCACAGTATGCACTATATAATAATGAATGTACAAGCAGAAATGTAAAGTGCAGAAAGTAAATAACACCGGATTTATAGTGGTTCGGATATACGATCCTACGTCCACTCTCACGTCCTAACGTGATGTTTAATCCCTTTAATTTCCACAAATTACAAGGGTCTTGACCTTTATAGTCCCAAGGTTAGGACTTTGAGATCTGAGCCGTCCTAACAGCTACGGTCTCCACAAGTGATTGTAAGCACTTGGACTTTTGGGGGTTTCAAAAACTTTAACCTTTCGGTGAGGGTTTGGGGTTTTTGAGATGTATCCAACTAATGGTTCAAGCTTATAATTTGCTTAACCACTATGCCTAAAACAATTGATATACAATATGAACAGGTTTCAGGTTCTTAGGGGTTGGATAGGAAGCACTTAAGAGCTATGGATAATCTAATGAATTTCTGGCTCTTGGAGAACTCTTAGAACAATGTGGCTTTTTGCTTGATTGCTTGCTTAGCTTGTGAATTCTCTCTTGTTGCTACTTTTTAGTGATTCCTCATCCTCTTGTATTTATAATGGAGATTGGGTGCAACTAGCCGTTGGAGTTGACTAGCCGTTTGAGCAATCTTCCCATAATAGCTTGATTCCTTGATTCCAGCTGCTTGATTGCTTCAATCCTGGGATCATGTCAATCTTCTAAATAAGGTATGTCTTCGTTTGAATTGCAAGATGACTTGGGAATCAGCCGAGTCCTTATCAGAACACATAGTCTTCTGATCTGTACTTCTAGTCTTCTGACTACTCTTCTGGCCTTAGGTCTTCTGTCTTCTGATATCAGACGAGTGCTACTCTTCTGATCTGGAAATTCTTTGTACTGCTTTAGGCCATCTTCAATCTGGGACTCCATCAGATAAGTAGGTATACAAGCACCTTAACATATCTGGTCTTCAAGGATCTTCTAGTCTTCATGTCTTCTACTCTTCTCATCTTGAGGATAGGCATGTAAGCCAGGACTGTGTTGATCAGCTGCTATCAATACAGTTGATCACACAAGACTAGTCTAAGCTGTTCTATACAAGTCAGCTGATCCTATTACATTTATAAACTCTAAGTGTTTTGGCCATCAAAACTATTCTAACATCAAGTGGGGCTTAGGGTGAATTTATATCCCAACAGAGGTTATATGCGGAATTATGGTAGGCCTTGATTAGACTCGTTCTTTTAGTTTCTTATGAAAGTGTTAACTTGTTTTGCTTAATGAAAGTACTCAGCTGATGCTGGTTTGAAAGTTGTGGCCTTGTTTTGAAGAATGTTGAAATCACAGTATGCACTGTATAATAGTTAATGAAATGACAGAAGTATAAAGTGCAGTAAGTAAATAACACCAGATTTATAGTGGTTCGGATATACGTTCCTACGTCCACTCTCACGTCCACACGTGATGTTTAATCCCTTTAATTTACCACAAATTACAAGGGTCTTGACCTTTATAGTCCCAAGGTTAGGATTTTGAGATCTGAGCCGTCCTAACAGCTACGGTCTCCACAAGTGATTGTAAGCACTTGCACTTTGAGGGGTTCAAAAACTTTAACCTTTCGGTGAGGGTTTGGGGTTTTTGAGGTGTATCCAACTAATGGTTCAAGCTTATAATTTGCTTAACCACTATGCCTAAAACAATTGATATACAATATGAACAGGTTTCAGGTTCTTAGGGGTTGGATAGAAATCACTTAAGAGCTAAGGATAATCTAATGGATTCTGGCTCTTTGAGAACTCTTAGAACAATATGGCTTTAGCTTTGATTGCTTGCTTGGCTTGTTGAATTCTCTCTTGTGACTTCTTATTTGTGATTTCTCATCCTCTTGTATTTATAATGGAGATTGGTTGCAACTAGCCGTTGGAGTTGACTAGCCGTTTGAGCAATCTTTCCATAATGGCTTGATTCCTTGATTCCAGCCGCTTGATTGCTTCAATCCTGGAATCATGTCAATCTTCTAAATAAGGTAGGTCTTCGTTTGAATTGCAAGATGACTTAGGAATCAGCCGAGTCCTGGAAGAGCACATAGTCTTCTGATCTGCACTACTAGTCTTCTGACTACTCTTCTGGCCTTAGGTCTTCTGTCTTCTGATATCAGTCGAGTAGCACTCTTCTGATCTGGTAATTCTTTGTACTGCTTTAAGCCATCTTTAATCTGGGACTCCATCAGATAAGTAGGTATACAAGCACCTTAACTTATCTGGTCTTCAGGATCTTCTAGTCTTCATGTCTTCTACTCTTCTCATCTTGAGGATAGGCATGTAAGCCAGGACTGTGCTGATCAGCTGATATCAATACAGTTGATCACACAAGACTAGTCTAAGTTGTTCTATACAAGTCAGCTGATCCTATTACATTTATAAACTCTAAGTGTTTTGGCCATCAAAACTATTCTAACATCAAGTGTTTTGGCTTAGGATGAATTTATATCCCAAAAACTTTTGCAATGTACTCATTTGGAAGAGTTTGCATGATGTAATCTTGAGCAATGCTATCAAGATTTGATTGCTTCATCTCTTCAGGTGTGAGGTCCTTCATTGGCTTGGGAACAAGTTCTCCAACTGGAACTTCTGGATCACCATTTGCAGTGTTGACTGTCATGATGGTGATTGGGCCTTCTGTGATTACTGACCACATCTTGTAGTGGACAGATGTGAGATTCTTCCTCATCCTGATCTTCCAGTAATCATAATCCTCCACTGAAAACTTAGGCAACTTACGCATGTTAGCACTCATGCTGTATGAGTTTTCAAAAACAAGTTTTTCAAAAGAATAGATCTGTTCAAGAGGACTACAGAAAGACTCCCTCAAGTCTTCTGATAATCTAGAGACAGTAGTCCATTAGAACCACTGCTCTGATACCACTTATTGGTCCCTGAACGAGTAGTGAATGAGATTAAAGTCTATAGGGGAGGGGTGAATAGACTTTAAAACTTTTTCAAGAGAGTTGGAAACCTCTTCTGATTGCTATGTCAACTGGACTACAAGTCTGCTGGTCCAGATGACTATAGTGATCTGAATGAAGAGATTATATGCGGAATTATGGTAGGCCTTGTTTAGACTCGTTCCTTTGTTTCTTTTGAAAGTGTTAGCTTGTTTAATTAATGAATATCTCAGCTGATGCTGGTTTGAAGGTTATGGCCTTGATTCGAAGACAGTTAAAAACACAGTATGCACTATATAAAAATATATGGAAAGACAGTAATGTAAAGTGCAGAAAGGTAAATAACACCAGGTTTATAGTGGTTCGGATATACGTTCCTACGTCCACTCTCACGTCCTAACGTGATGTTTAATCCCTTTAATTTACCAAAAATTACAAGGGGCTTGTCCTTTATAGTCCCAAGGGTAGGACTTTGAGATCTGAGCAGTCCTAACTGCTACGGTCTCCACAAGTGATTGTAAGCACTTGCACTTTGCAGGGGTTCAAAAACTTTAACCTTTCAGTTAGGGTTTGGGGTTTTTGAATGTTTCCAACTAATGGTTCAAGCTTATAATTTGCTTAACCACTATGCCTAAATCAATGGATATACAGTATGAGTAGGATTCAGGTTCTTGGGTTGGATAGAAATCACTTAAGAGCTAGGGATGTTCTTATGGATTCTGGTTCTTAGAGAACTCTTAAAACAGTATGGCTTTTTGCTTGATTGCTTGCTTAGCTTGTTGAATTCTCACGTTGTGACTTCGTGTTCGTGATTTCTCATCCTCTTGTATTTATAATGGTGATTACTTGAAACTAGCCGTTGGAGTTGACTAGCCGTTGGGGTAATCTTTCCATAATAGCTTGATTCCTTGATTCCAGCCGCTTGATTGCTTCAATCCTGGGATCATGTCAATCTTCTAAATAAGGTAGGTCTTCGTTTGAATTGCAAGATGAATTTGGAATCAGCCGAGTCCTGGACGAGCACATAGTCTTCTGATCTGCTCTACTAGTCTTCTGACTACTCATCTGGTCGAGGTCTTCTGTCTTCTGATATCAGTCGAGTAACACTCTACTGATCTGGCAAATCTTTTATGCACTCTTAGATTATCTTCAATCTTGGACTCCATCAGATAAGTAGGTATACAAGCACCTTACTTAACTGGTCTTCAAGGATCTTCTAGTCTTCAAGTCTTCTACTCTTCTCATCTTGAGGATAGGCATGTAAGCCAGGGCTGTGCTGATCAGCTGATATCAATACAGTTGATCACACAAGACTACTCTAAGCTGCTCATAACAAAGTCAGCTGATCCTATTACATTTATAAACTCAAAGTGTTTTGGCCATCAAAACTATTCTAACATCAAGTGGGGCTTAGGATGAATTTATATCCCAACACTCACTATCTTAGTGATTACTACCTCTCTTTCATCCACAACTCCCTCTGGTTTTTCCTCTATATTCTCCTTTTCAACTCCTTCCTCTAAACCTGCAACATCTCCACCTTCAACAAGGTTCAAAGATGGTAGTTGTGGGGAGATCACAGTGCTTATATCAGCAGCCACTGAGTCATCCTGAATGATTAAGGGCTGGTCAGTGTCCAACTCATCTAACACTGATGAGGCCTTAATCAAACCAGCTTCTAATATAGGAGCCTCAACATCTTTAAGCTGTGCCTTGGGTTTAGAAGAACCTTCATTGGCAGATGTATCTTTGGCTTATCACCAGCTTTGGTCAACACCTCTGAAGATACAGAGCCTTTCCTATGATAGGTTAAGAGAGGGGTTGAAGGCAATTTGGATTCAGGAGGGTTGGGATTGGTTTCAGGAGGGTTGGGATTTGAGGGATCATCAGGGGAATCATCACCATTTGAGCTGCTATCAGGGTGCCTGATACCCTTAGCAAGTCTCTCCTTCTCTTCAGGAATCTTGACATCTACCAACTTTGCAAACACATCCTCATTAGTACTCCAGCAAAGTGTAGCAATCTGCTCTCCTCTACTTGCCACCAATTTGCACCCTTGTCTTGGATGACTTGAGAGATTTCCATAATTGTCTTGTCCTTGACATCAACCAACATTCTCAAGTCATGAAACATGAAAGTGTGTGGTGTGGTATGTATATGAAGTGTTTAAGTTTTAATAGAATAATGTTGTACTAAATGTTGTGACAATTGGTACAACACTGACTCTAACAGAATATCAGAAATTATGATTCACACAGCGGAAGACTTGAAACACTAAAAACAAACGTGACACAATGGAAATAATTTTCACATAGATTTTATAAATAAAAATCTATGCTAGCCTTACGGCGAAACACAATACTTATCTTCAAGTATAAATGTTGTGTGAAATGTTACAGCATTAACATTCACAACAGAAACTACAAACGAGGCATGTGCCTTGTTCTAAAAACGAACTAAGTGTATAAGGTATACACTGTCGAAATGCCTAGTCTATCTAATGATTACACTCTCAATAGATAAGAAGACACACAGCCATACGGATGGGATACGAACGTATGATCTAAAAGGTAGTTCTACTGGCCACAATTCCTAACAGGGATATACGCTCGGTCTAGGAAGTTGATCGAATAGAGTACACTGATTTGAGAAGCCTTCCATCGGTATTTATAGTAGTGGGGTGCTGATTCTAGAGGCTTCCACAATGAGGTCCTATTTTTTAAGAACTCAACTTCCATGATCTTTCTAGATCTTTCTTGAATGCTCCAGGTCGTTCCAAATGGTTCCAGGTCGTTCTAGCATGTTCTCCAATGTTCTGGAATCTTCCAGGTTCCAGATCCTTGTAGAAGCTTCTAGATCCTGCCAGAAATGCGACAACATTTAGATCAACATTTAATGTAGCATTTCAGAAAAGACTTAGAAAAAATCTCGGAAGGTCAAATTAAGATGTTGTTGATAATGTTAAGGCATTTAAGGATTAACAACATCTACAATCTCCCCCAATTTGACCTTTCGACTACAACACACCTGATGCACATATATTGTTGGTCCCTGAACGAGTAGTGAATGGGATTAAAGTCTAGAGGGGAGGGTTGAATAGACTTTAAAACTTTTTCAAACAAAGTTGAGAACCTCTTCTGATTGCTATGTCAACTGGACTGCAAGTCTGCTGGTCCAGATGACTATAGTGATCTGACTGAAGAGGTTATATGCGGAATTATGGTGGCCCTGGTTTAGACTCGTTCTTTTAACTTGTTTTACTTATTGAAACTACTCAGCTGATGTTGGTTTGAAAGTTATGGCCTTGTTTTGAAGAGTGTTGAAATCACAGTATGCACTATATAATAATGAATGTACAAGCAGAAATGTAAAGTGCAGAAAGTAAATAACACCGGATTTATAGTGGTTCGGATATACGATCCTACGTCCACTCTCACGTCCTAACGTGATGTTTAATCCCTTTAATTTCCACAAATTACAAGGGTCTTGACCTTTATAGTCCCAAGGTTAGGACTTTGAGATCTGAGCCGTCCTAACAGCTACGGTCTCCACAAGTGATTGTAAGCACTTGGACTTTTGGGGGTTTCAAAAACTTTAACCTTTCGGTGAGGGTTTGGGGTTTTTGAGATGTATCCAACTAATGGTTCAAGCTTATAATTTGCTTAACCACTATGCCTAAAACAATTGATATACAATATGAACAGGTTTCAGGTTCTTAGGGGTTGGATAGGAAGCACTTAAGAGCTATGGATAATCTAATGAATTTCTGGCTCTTGGAGAACTCTTAGAACAATGTGGCTTTTTGCTTGATTGCTTGCTTAGCTTGTGAATTCTCTCTTGTTACTTCTTTTTAGTGATTCCTCATCCTCTTGTATTTATAATGGAGATTGGGTGCAACTAGCCGTTGGAGTTGACTAGCCGTTTGAGCAATCTTCCCATAATAGCTTGATTCCTTGATTCCAGCTGCTTGATTGCTTCAATCCTGGGATCATGTCAATCTTCTAAATAAGTTATGTCTTCGTTTGAATTGCAAGATGACTTGGGAATCAGCCGAGTCCTTATCAGAACACATAGTCTTCTGATCTGTACTTCTAGTCTTCTGACTACTCTTCTGGCCTTAGGTCTTCTGTCTTCTGATATCAGACGAGTGCTACTCTTCTGATCTGGAAATTCTTTGTACTGCTTTAGGCCATCTTCAATCTGGGACTCCATCAGATAAGTAGGTATACAAGCACCTTAACATATCTGGTCTTCAAGGATCTTCTAGTCTTCATGTCTTCTACTCTTCTCATCTTGAGGATAGGCATGTAAGCCAGGACTGTGCTGATCAGCTGCTATCAATACAGTTGATCACACAAGACTAGTCTAAGCTGTTCTATACAAGTCAGCTGATCCTATTACATTTATAAACTCTAACTGTTTTGGCCATCAAAACTATTCTAACATCAAGTGGGGCTTAGGGTGAATTTATATCCCAACAATTTCCCCCTTTTTGATGAAGCCAAAACTATACTTGATAAGTGCTCTTAATGAAATAAGATAAGAGTTTATAACATGCTAAAATGAAGTATCTGATGAAGACAATGAGAGTTTGTCTTGTGAGCATAAAGGACTATAACTTGAATATATATAAAGCTTTTACAGATTACAAGTAATAGTTTCTTTAAACTTCTAAAGGTAGTCTTCATCAGGTCTTCTGATCTTCAAATGCGGTAGGCAAGGTACAGACGAGCTCTAACTTCTTCCATGTGTTGTACGTCTGTAACATTCTCTTCTTCATAGATCTTGTACAGAATCCTTTTGATTTCTATCATGTTTACTCTTCCTGAATCCAGAAGGGGTGCATCCCATTTGGGTTCTTCAGGAGATAAGATTCTGCAGTTGTCAAGTCCTTTGGCTGTCTTGACAATTTCTTCCCAGAACACTGTATCTTCAATGTTCATGAACTGATCGAACTGGAAGAATTCTTCTTCATAAGTTGGAAGAGGGCCAAATTTTCTTACTATGTGGTGTTGAATTTGCCACTTCTTCTTTAGGGGATACCATCTTGGTAGCTCATCTGGAAGGGCTAAGTAATCCACATAATTGCTATTAAACACCAGGACACTGTCTTCTTTTGCTCTTTCCTTCATTGTTTTCCTGAGTTTGGCAATTCTTCTTTCAAATTTGGCTTTGACTGCCTTCGCATCATTCAGCTTCTTTTGCTTAAGCTCTTGAGCTTCAAGCAACTTCTTTTTCTTCACCTCTAGAGCCTCTTTCTCTTCTGTAGTAGGCTCTGCTGGAGTTGATTTCTTGTTGGTCTGAGCAGTCTGAGCTTGCTCCTCTGCCTTTCTTTTCCTTGTCATTCTCTTTTCAGGGGCTTGTTCTTCAGGAGCAGTGATCTAAAGAGTCTTGGCAGGAGCTTGAGTGGTTGCTTGAGTGTCTTCTTGAGAGTCTTCTTGAGCAATTTCTTTGCGTTTGCCTTTTTCTTGCCTGTTCTTGATTTTGCTCTTTAAACTACTCAAGGTCTCATTCAGCTCATCTTGAGATACTACCATTACAGCTCGTTGTGCAGTAGATTTCTCAAGAGCTCTTATCAACATATCTTCCCCCTTTTTGGCTTCAGCAAGTGCAGCCGCAAAAGGCTTCATGGCATTCAAGATTTCCACATTCAGAGTCTGTTTCAGTGCCATGGCATTGACCTTGTTGACAGCAGTAATATGAGATATACTGTGTTCCATGATATGAGAAAGAGAATTGGTGGAGGAGGCAGCTTCGAGTTTTTCTGCAAGTGCTTCCATCTTGGCTGCTGTCTTCTTCAGCTGAGTCTGCAGTTTCTCATTCTCCTCTGCAGCTGTCTTAAGAAGAGTTTGTCCTTCAGTGGCTCTTGCTTCAGCATCCTCTATTCTCGTCTTGTAAGTGGTCTCCATGCGGTGCATCTCATCAGTGTAAAGATCAACAAACTTTTTGGAGGTGTCAGCTGACATCTTATGATAGGTGCTTAAGTATTCTCCTATCTGCTGATGAAGTGCTTCACCAAACTTGTCTTCAATGTCAATAATTTGGTCATGAAGGCGAGTCTTCTGTTCCCTTGCAGCTTTCTCAACATATCTTCCTAGCTGCATGCCTAAACCTTTCTCGAAGTGCAAGTCTATTGCAGCTTTGACCTGGGAGCAGATGTCTGCTGTATGGTCAACAGAAGGGATAGAAGAGGAGGGTGTACCTTGAGGCTGTGTATGAACAATTATGGCTTTGCCTCTTTCTTCGGCGGATAGATACTCCTCATTGAGGAAACAGGTAGTGGCCTTCTTCAGATGAGTCAGTATACATCTGTCTGGATCCTCTTGATTGGCAATGAAGTGAGTCAGTTCGTCTGATACCACATGTTGGTCCCTGAAGTGAGCTGGTATTCTGACTACTTCTCTTGCAATCTCTTCTTTGTCAGCTGGAGCAGCTGAGTCTTCCACTAAGGCTGGTGCAGCTGATTCCTTCATCTTTGCTTGTTCAGCTGTCTGCTGATCCGATGAGCCTACTGGGATAGGGACATCAGCAGTGGAGACTCCTAGAATCCGGTTGCATACTGCAGTTAGTGCCTCATCTGATAGCAGTGGAGCAAAGGATCGAACTTGAGCAACTTCCTTTTGCTCCATCTCCCAGTCGAGGAAGTTTTCCTTTCCTCCCATTCCTTCCATGACCTCAAGAAGGTCATCCACATCATCTCTTCTGAGCTCAATCCAAGTGCATATCCTAAGCACTTGTTCAAACTGGATTGAATTCTCATCAACTCCAGGGACAGTGGACTTGAGCAGGTTGGCTATCTTCATCCTCATTATCTTCTCTGTTGTACACATGGGGTAGTGCACCATTCTGAATTGAGGTTGAGAGGGGCCAGCTTCATCCATGGCTGCTGTTGCTAAGTCTTCTGGAGCAGATGGAGCAGAGAGGATAGGATATTGGGTAGTTTCCTCTGCTGTGTGAGTATCAGCAGGGATATGGGAAGTGATATGTTCTTCAGTGGTTTGTTCATCAGCAGGGTTTTGAGTCTGCTGGTCTGGTTCAGTTTCTACTTGAAGATTGGTAGATGGTTGAGCTTGATAATCTTGGGCATCTGCTGTTTGAATATCAGCAAGAATTGAGTATATCATCTGAGTTTGATCATCTGCAGGGTGTGTGGGAGTGGTTTGAGGTTGGCTGTCTGCTGTTTGAACATCAGCAGGGTTAGGCTGGGCTTGTTCCTCTGCTGTGTGAGTATCAGCAGGGATTTGGCTATCAGTGTTTAGGGGCTCAGATGGGTTGGACTCATCAGAAGGGTTGAAGGAAGAAATAGGGGCTAAGCTCATTGGAGTAGGAAGCCTGGATTTCTTGCCTTTCTTTGTGAAAGAAGAATTGTTCTTCTTTCTCTTCTGACCCTTTGATAGCTTAGAAGGTGTGAAAGAGAGAGAAGGATTAGAAGTACCTGCTTTTTTCAAGGGAGAGGCAGTGGGGGTGACATCTGAATCAGATGGAGAGATGAGCCCTGATCTGATCAGATATCTTCGTTGTGCTAAGGTCTGATTATCATCATCATCCTCAGCAGCCTTCTTTTGAGCCTCTTCTTTGGATGACTCCTCTTCTTCTTCTGCAGCAGAGTCATGAGTAGACTCTTCTGCCTCTTCAACTGCATCTTTGGATGATGCTTCAGCTAACAGCTTCTTCCTCTCTTCTTTCAACCTTGCTGCCTCAGCAAGAGCTTCCTTCCTTAAATAATACTTGGAGATGTGGAAGGGCTTGTGAAGTCCCATCTTGTATTTTCTTGGGAGTACTTCTGGAAGGATGATACTCAGCTTATTGACAAAGCTGACAGTAGAGGTCACCTTCCATTCTTTTGATTGAAGGTCCAAAGTCACCTTCTTGGCTTCAAGAGCAATTCTGTCCAGGAAAAGCCCTTGCCAGTCCCCATCAATCTGATCCCAGATTGCAGCCATAACTCTAACCTTTAGAGTAGTAACAGCATCATGACTGAATGTGTTACCTAGCAACATCTTGCCTGCTATATCCATTAGGGTTTGGAACTTAGGTTCTAGTTGGGATTTCTTGAGTCCAGAGGCATTAGCAGCCTTGACTCTCCCATCAGTGAACATCTCCATGTACTCTTTCTCCTTACCCATAATATAGTTGGAGATATTGATCTTCCCCTTTGGTAAACCGAAAAGTTCCTGAAGGATTTCTCTTGATACCTTGACCCTGTGTCCACCCATGACACTTTCCACATAAGATCCCTTCATCACAGCGTTTGCATAGAAAGCCAGCACATCTTGTTCATAAACATTGGTGGGTGCTGCTTCCAGAAAATCTTGAAGGTTGAGGTTGATGCAACGGAGAAGGATTTCCTTGTTTGCAGCTGTGTGTTTGCCTTTGAAAAACAGAGCATTCTCAGTGAACATCTTCCCTTCCTTGGACCACTTTGCAGCATCCAAGGTGCCAGTGCTCTTGGTCTTCTCGTCGTAAATCTCAATGATTGCCATAGTAATGTCTGAGTGTTAGGTTTTGAGAGCTTGAAAGAAATTTGCAAGACGAGAGAGAGAGTATTGAGAGTAAAAAAAATGTATTGTGAGCGAAAGGGTTAGGGAGAGGTTTAAGGGTGTGTATATATACTCCAACAAATCTTGATCTAACGGTCAGATTTGGATTTAATTGTGGAGTAGAGCCCAAGATTTTCCTTCTCTGATTTTGGGCCTTTTCTTTAAATTTGCCGACTGAATTTGCCATGTGGCAACAGTTGATTTGCTGGCAATTTGGTATTTGAGTATTAATGACATCATTACCAAAAATAGCCGTTGTGACTAATTTTGTGGCAAGAATTGATCATCAAGGCCGTTTTTTATAAGAGAATTGCATTCCTTATATAGGCCAATTTGTTTAATTACATTCAGGAGTAATCTAGAATGAATTACATGATCAAAGCTAGTCATTATACTCTAATTTGAGGTGATTTGATCAGCAGAGTGAAGTCTTCTGTTTTCCTGAAAAGGTCTGCTGATTTCTCTTTGAAGTCTTTTGGTCAGCTGAGTAGGTCTTCTGATCAGCTGAGTAGAGGATTGAGATTTGCTGAGTAAATCTTCTGGATTTTGAAGGTTCAACCTGTCTTGGTGGATCCTTCGTCGTTGCTGTGATGATACAGCCTGGATGATGAATCTTCCAGCTTTATTGTGAGTGGTGATCCAACCTGGTTTGATGGATCCTTGCTGTGATGATCCAACCTGTATGATGGATCTTTCAGCTCTATGATCTTCCAGCTCTATCGTCCATCTCATCTGATGTTCCTCATCATCAGATGGGTTGAAGCATCTAATGTGTCCTTTTTGAGTTTCTTCGCTTCTCTGGTAGGAGAAGGAAGATTGGAAGAGGCTTCAATGGAGTCGAAGAGGGGGCCGTGGACTCAGCCTTCATGTTCTGTTTAGACACAGTAGCCTTGTCCTCTGCATCTCTTCCTCCTTTAGCTTTCAACAAGGACGTCTCTTCTTCCTTTAGCTTTCACAGGCATACTCATGTTGAGTAGGCCAAATATGTTGATCTGCATCATCTTCATCTTCTGGACAAATCTTCATCTCCTTCACCCAAGACCTTGGTTGAAGGATGATCTCCATTCCATCTCTTCTTTCGAATATCTCCATACCTGAAACAAAGATAATAGTTAGTGATTTATGTTCTTAGGTGTTCTCATAACTTCCTCCTTTTATAGGGGTAGAAATGAGGTAGTGGAGTGAAAGATGACAAAACTATAGAGTTGATAGGTCTGAATTTCTGAAAAGTTACTTCTTAAGATCAACAATGAGATTCTTGATCTAAGGGTTCACATTTAAAGATATTCAGACTTTATCTTATGGAATGCAGAAATTATAAATTTTTGAACAAGAGTTATTTGAAATCCGTACAGTGCATGCATACTGTTGAGTCGGTGAGGATGGTGTATTAATCCAACCAAGTATAACTCAATCGTATACTGTATGTATGTATATAAATAAAGTATTTTATGAAGAATAGTTTATTATTATACATAGTATACATTGCTTAAAGTAAAGAAATCAGATAACTTTGTTCAAGTCTGCTGTATATATATATATATGGTATGCAGTGCAGATTTTAGAGTATTTCATCAAGGATTCTTAAGGTATCATTGATTCCCCCTTGATTAGATGACTCTAAGTTTTCCCTCAGCTTTATTTGTCTTCATTGGGAAAGAACTTACCTGAAGATG
The DNA here is from genome assembly GCA_963675135.1 of Galeopsis tetrahit. Classification (NCBI taxonomy): domain Eukaryota; kingdom Viridiplantae; phylum Streptophyta; class Magnoliopsida; order Lamiales; family Lamiaceae; genus Galeopsis; species Galeopsis tetrahit. Next base: position 28,580,092 of record OY776129.1, on the reverse strand, counting down.
AGGGTGTCTATTCACCTCATCTGATCCTCCTAGTCTGCTGCACTTGGATCAGCTGAGGTTTTCAGCTGATCTTTCCTTCTTCATGTGCTTGGGTCCAGGAGTCCTAAGCTGTAACATAGGGTCTTGAACCTTTCTTCAGCTAGGGGCTTAGTCAAGATGTCTGCTCTTTGGATATCTGTGTGAATTTTCTCCATCTTGATGTCCTTCTTTTCAAGGTGATCTCTTATGAAGTGGTGTCGAATGTCGACATGCTTGCACCTTGTGTGGAGGACTGGGTTTTGGGTGATGGCAATGGCGCTGCTGCTATCACAATAAATAGGGACTTCTCTTGCCTCTACATTGTAATCCTTGAGTTGTTGAACTAGCCAGAGCAGCTGACTACAACAACTACCAGCTGCCATGTATTCTGCTTCAGTGGTGGAGGTTGCAACTGAGGTTTGCTTCTTAGAGAACCATGATATCAGCTTGTTGCCTAGAAATTGACAGGTTCCAGATGTGGATTTCCTATCAATTCTGCATCCTCCATAGTCTGAGTCAGAATAGCCACTCAATTCTAGATTGTCATCAGCAGGGTACCATAGTCCTAGGTTGACTGTTCCTTTTAGGTACTTGAGAATCTTCCTTGCTGCTTCTAGATGACTTTGCTTTGGGTTTGCTTGAAACCTAGCACATACTCCTACAGCAAATGTTATGTCTGGTCTGCTAGCTGTAAGATATAGTAGAGATCCAATCAGTGCTCTATATTCAGCTTGATCAAATGCCTTTCCAGACTCATCTGGTTCCATTTTGAAAGATGTCATCATTGGAATCCTTGCAGTCTTGCTTTGTAGAGCTTTGAATCTTTCTAGTAGATTCTTGGTATACTTGGACTGGTTGATGAAGATACCTTCTGGACTCTGCTTGACTTGAAGTCCTAGGAAGTAATTCATCTCACCCATCATGCTCATTTCAAACTTTCCTTGCATAAGTTCAGAGAACTTTTTCCACATCTCTTGATTGGGTGATCCAAATATAATGTCATCTACATATATTTGTACCATTAGAATGTCTTCTCCTTCTTGTATTCTGAAAAGAGTTCTATCAACTTTGCCTTTTGTATATCCATTGTCAAGTAGGAATTGTGACAATGTGTCATACCAAGCTCTAGGGGCTTGTTTTAGACCATAGAGAGCCTTCTTCAGTCGATATACTTGATCACCTTTTTCAAATTCTGGAGGCTGCTCTACATATACTTCTTCTACCAGAATACCATTTAGGAAAGCACTCTTGACGTCCATTTGATATACCTTGAAGCCCATATATGATGCATAAGCTAGAAACAGTCGAATGGCTTCTAATCTGGCTACTGGAGCAAAAGTTTCATCATAGTCAATCCCTTCAGATTGTGAATATCCTTTTGCAACTAGCCTTGCCTTATTTCTAGTTATCACATCATTTTCGTCCTTCTTGTTCTTGAATACCCACTTTGTTCCTACTACATTGTGGTTTTCAGGACGATCTACCAATTCCCAGACTTCATTTCTTTCGAATTGGTTTAGTTCTTCTTGCATAGCAGTGATCCAATTGCTATCTGTCATTGCTTCTTCTATGTCAACTGGTTCAATGTTGGACAGGAAAGCACACCAGCAGAACATAGATGATTGGGAATTCTGAATCAGTTGTCTTCTGGTCTTGACACCTGATTCTGCTCCTCCTAAGATGAGGTTTGATGGATGGTTGTTCCTCCATGTACGCCTCACTGGAGTATCTGCATTGGATGAGTTTGGATCCTCATCTGATCTAGTGCCATCAGGAGAGTTGACTTGATTAGGTCGATCATCATCTGTATCTTGAGTGTCAAAGAGATCATTCCCCCTGGCATTTGGGATTGGTGCATCTTGATTCTGGTCAGCTTGTCCTGCTTGAGTTTGAGATCTAGTGACAGGTCTATGAGGCTTGTCTTCCTCTGGTTCTTCAGGGAAAGGTTCATTGACTTCAATGAACTCATATGGTTTGGACTTGATCACTAGATGTCTCATCTGATCTGCAGCTGAGTTTGTTTCTACTGCATTCTTTTCACAAGATTCATCAAAAACAACATGAGGTGTTTCTTCCACAAGAAGGGTTCGTTTGTTGAGTACTCTAAATGCTTTGCTAGTTGAGGAGTATCCTAAAAATATCCCCTCATCTGCTTTGGCATCAAAAGCATTCAACTTACTCTTCCCATTGTTGTGAATGAAACACTTACAACCAAATATATGAAAGTAAGATACTCTAGGTTTTCTTCCTTTCCACAGTTCATATGGGGTTTTCTCATGTATTTTATGAATACCTGACCTGTTTTGAGTGTGACAAGCTGTGTTGATGGCTTCTGCCCACAGCTTCTTGGGAGTGGAGAATTCAGCAAGGAGTGTTCTGGCAGCTTCTTTGAGTGTTCTGACTCTTCTTTCAGCTACACCATTCTGTTGTGGTGTTCTTGCTGCACTTGTCTCATGCTGAATACCATTAGAAGTACAATAGGCAATTATATAAGAGTTAATGAATTCAGTGCCTTTGTCACTTCTAATTTTCACGATTGGTTCTCCTTTCTCTACTTGGATCCTCTTTAATAGTTCAGGGAGCTTCTGCTGTGTTTCACTCTTCTTGTATAGGAAGATAACCCAAGTAAACTTGGAATAATCATCTACAACAATAAGAGTGTACTTCCTCCCTGTTAAAGTGGTTGGAGTGATTGGTCCAAAGAGATCCATGTGAAGCAATTCAAGAACTCTGCTGGTTGATGCTGTCTTCTCGGTCTTGAAGGAGACCTTTGTTTGCTTTCCTTGTTGACATGCATCACAAACCTGATCTTTACAGTAGAGTTCATTAGGCAGACCATCAACTAAGGATTCCCTTGCTAACTTGTTCATAGTCTTAAAGTTCAGATGGCTAAGACGTTTGTGCCATAGCCAGCTGACATCTTTAGGGCTCTTCACAAGCAGGCATGTATCCTTAGGACAGCTGTTCCAATTTGCAAGATACATACTTCCCTTTCTAGATCCTGTTAGAAGGTTTTGTTTTGTTCTCTTATCACTTATGAGACACTCATCTTTAGAGAATTTGACTGAGTAACCAGTGTCACAAAAGTGAGAAACAGATAATAAATTAAACTTAAGACCTTCTACATATGATACATCATGTACCTCAATGTCACCATTTTTAAGGGTGCCATATCCTTTTGTGCTACCGTGCGCGTTATTACCAAAGAAGACTTTTGGACCTTTCTTCTCTATGTAGTTGGTCAGCAGGGCTTTGGTTCCTGTCATGTGAGTTGAGCATCCACTATCTATGTACCATGTTTCTCCTGCTAGACCTTCTCTTCTGTATAGGTCCCTCCTTTCCTGCAAGGAAGTTAAGTCTTAGGTACCCATTTTTTCTTGGGTCCTTGGGTGTTAGTACTACCCTTGGGAATCCATGTATACATTGGTCTTTTGAATAACCTTGAACACTTGAGTTGTTTCCCTCGGGCATCACAGAACCAAATCTTACCAGTCAGCACCTTGGACTGATCTGATTTGTTCTTTGTGTCAGCTAAGTAATAGTCAAATGGTTTCCCTTTATAGGAGTGTACATATAAGATCTTTTGACTAGTTACATTCGGCCTGGGTGCATTAGCTGGTCGATGCACACGATTATATGGACCATACTCTTCTGTTCTCACAATATCATAAGAGATAGGGGGTGCAAAGAGAACAGATTTGTTTGAAGAAGTCTTCTTCTTCTTGGCTGGAGCAGCATACAGCTGAGACTGTCTCAGTCGAGATGGTCTAGGCTGTTTGCTGTTCCTCTGTACAGGCTTGGGGTTAGCTTTCCCTTTACCATTTTTGGTTTTGGGATAGTTGGCCTTAGCTGGTACAGGTGTCTTTTGGTTCATATTAGGTTCATTGTGTTTAGAACACTCACCCTTTTCATGTGTCTGAGTAGTGCACTTGTTAGGTGTACTACCCCCAGCTGGAGAGGATGTAGATGGGTTGAGTTCATATCCAAAACCCATCTTATTGCCATTTGATCTATAATATTCAGAGATACTTTCAATAGTAGTCGAAGCTTTATTGAACTCTGATATCTTTTGATTTAGGCATTCCTTCTCCTTTTCTAAGAGCTTGTGTGCCTGGAAGAGATCATCAAACTTGGATTGTAGTGAATGAAATTCCTTAGTTTCCAAAGCCTGAGTTTCTAACATCCCCTCATACAACTGAGTTATTGTGGCATTTTCTTCCCTAAGGAGTTCCACTTCTCTGGTCAGTCTTTCATTCATCGTGACCAACTCAGGGGTGTTGTCAAACTTAGTCTTTGTCAACTTTGCAATTTCTTTCCTTAGACCCTTGTTCTCCTCTTCCACTTCTATGAAAGCTCTAGTGGCAATATCTAGATCACCTTTTACCTTTCTTAAAGATTGGTAATAGGTGTCTTCTGATTCGCCTTCAGATGAGTCTATGTCATCTGATTGTGAAAAAATAGGTGAATGGAAAATAGTAGCATAGGAATTTACCTCATTTTCACCAATGGCCATCATAGCTAGGTCGTCTGAATCATCTGAGAAGATTTGATAGTCTGGTGATGTAGGGAGTTCATCACTTTGATATTCAGATTCTTCAGTCACCATAGCTTTCTTGTCTGAAGTTCTTCTTGGCCTTCTTTCTTCTTTGTCATCCAACTCTAGCTCAGGACATTCATAGACATAGTGTCCTGGTTTGCGACAGTTGAAGCATGATCCAGGTTTCTGATTTGAGTTGCTTTTCCTTGGAGGAGTGGCATCTCTTCTTCTGGATCCTCGGCTGTCAGATGACTCCACATCCTTTCTAGGATGTCTTTCTGGTGTTCTATCTCTGGAGCCTCTAGAGGGTGAACTTGCTCTTTTATCTTTGAAATTTCTATAGAATCTTCTATATTTGCTGTTTTGAGTGTTCAACCTTTCAAATCTCTTGATCATAAGAGCCATTTGCTCCTTCAGACTCATGTCTGATCCTTCAAAATCTTCTGTTTTCAGAGAGGTCTTGCCAGATGAGGTGCTTGCAGCTTTTGTATTGGCTGCCTTGAAGGCTACAGTCTTGGAGGTAGATGGGGTTGCAGTTGGCTCATCACTTCCTGAGTTCTCTTCTCTTTCCAGATCATATTCATGGGCTTTTAGGTTCTGAAATAGAGTTTGAGCAGACCACTTCTTGATATCTTGAGTATCCTTGATGATGGTCTTCTTGAGTCTCCATTTCTTGGTTAGAGAATCTAAGATCTTTAGATTTTTCTCTCTATTTGTGTACTTCTTGCCCAGAGATTCTATCTCATTGATGATCTTGGTAAATCTATTATCTAGTTGATCAATAGACTCTTCTGGTTGCATCTTGAAGTGTTCGAACTTCTTGACTGCTGTAGACAACTTGGATTCTTTGATCAGCTCAGTTCCTTCACAAAGAAGTGCCAATGCCTCCCACATCTCTCTGGCTGACTCACAATGGATTACCTTTGCAATGTACTCATTTGGAAGAGTTTGCATTATGTAATCTTGAGCAATGCTATCAAGGTTTGATTGCTTCATCTCTTCTGGTGTGAGATCCTTCATGGGCTTGGGAACCAGTTCTCCAACTGGGACTTCTGGATCACCATTTGCAGTGTTGACTGTCATGATGGTGATTGGGCCTTCAGTGATTACAGACCACATCTTGTAGTGGACAGATGTGAGATTCTTCCTCATCCTGATCTTCCAGTAGTCATAATCCTCAACTGAAAACTTAGGCAACTTTCGCATGTTAGCACTCATGCTGTATGAGTTTTCAAAAACAAGTTTTTTTTTTTTTTTTTTTTTCAAAAGATCTGTTCAAGAGGACTACAGAAAGACTCCCTCAAGTCTTCTGATAATCTAGAGACAGTAGTCCGTTAGAACCACTGCTCTGATACCACTTGTTGGTCCCTGAACGAGTAGTGAATGGGATTAAAGTCTAGAGGGGAGGGGTGAATAGACTTTAAAACTTTTTCAAACAGAGTTGAGAACCTCTTCTGATTGCTATGTCAACTGGACTGCAAGTCTGCTGGTCCAGATGACTATAGTGATCTGACTGAAGAGGTTATATGCGGAATTATGGTGGCCCTGGTTTAGACTCGTTCTTTTAACTTGTTTTACTTATTGAAACTACTCAGCTGATGCTGGTTTGAAAGTTATGGCCTTGTTTTGAAGAGTGTTGAAATCACAGTATGCACTATATAATAATGAATGTACAAGCAGAAATGTAAAGTGCAGAAAGTAAATAACACCGGATTTATAGTGGTTCGGATATACGATCCTACGTCCACTCTCACGTCCTAACGTGATGTTTAATCCCTTTAATTTCCACAAATTACAAGGGTCTTGACCTTTATAGTCCCAAGGTTAGGACTTTGAGATCTGAGCCGTCCTAACAGCTACGGTCTCCACAAGTGATTGTAAGCACTTGGACTTTTGGGGGTTTCAAAAACTTTAACCTTTCGGTGAGGGTTTGGGGTTTTTGAGATGTATCCAACTAATGGTTCAAGCTTATAATTTGCTTAACCACTATGCCTAAAACAATTGATATACAATATGAACAGGTTTCAGGTTCTTAGGGGTTGGATAGGAAGCACTTAAGAGCTATGGATAATCTAATGAATTTCTGGCTCTTGGAGAACTCTTAGAACAATGTGGCTTTTTGCTTGATTGCTTGCTTAGCTTGTGAATTCTCTCTTGTTACTTCTTTTTAGTGATTCCTCATCCTCTTGTATTTATAATGGAGATTGGGTGCAACTAGCCGTTGGAGTTGACTAGCCGTTTGAGCAATCTTCCCATAATAGCTTGATTCCTTGATTCCAGCTGCTTGATTGCTTCAATCCTGGGATCATGTCAATCTTCTAAATAAGGTATGTCTTCGTTTGAATTGCAAGATGACTTGGGAATCAGCCGAGTCCTTATCAGAACACATAGTCTTCTGATCTGTACTTCTAGTCTTCTGACTACTCTTCTGGCCTTAGGTCTTCTGTCTTCTGATATCAGACGAGTGCTACTCTTCTGATCTGGAAATTCTTTGTACTGCTTTAGGCCATCTTCAATCTGGGACTCCATCAGATAAGTAGGTATACAAGCACCTTAACATATCTGGTCTTCAAGGATCTTCTAGTCTTCATGTCTTCTACTCTTCTCATCTTGAGGATAGGCATGTAAGCCAGGACTGTGCTGATCAGCTGCTATCAATACAGTTGATCACACAAGACTAGTCTAAGCTATTCTATACAAGTCAGCTGATCCTATTACATTTATAAACTCTAAGTGTTTTGGCCATCAAAACTATTCTAACATCAAGTGGGGCTTAGGGTGAATTTATATCCCAACATATATTTCTATACATACTCAGTATTATGTACTTAGTCGAGGTTAACATCATTGCTAAGCACTAGTCAAGACAATACCTGTTGTAATCGTTCGATCAAATCAAATGAAGATCAGAGATAATTTTACAATGATCCGTGCCATAAGATCAAGATAAATGTTATCCAAAACAGAACAAGTATACACACTACACTTATTCACAACATAAGTAACTTTGCTTAAGATCATAAGTTGAACTGGAAGAATTAACTTAGAATCTAAGTAAGACACTAACAAAAAAACAAACAAAAAATTCAGAGCAAAACATAATGTAAAAAGAATATTAACAGAAACAGACACTAAAACTATACACAACCTGCAGTAAACACATGACAATCTGCAAACAAATTAAGCAAGGCAGTAAACAAATTATCAAGTGGAACCATCATTAAACAAGTTGCAATACTAAACATCCTACCATCTAGAAAATAAACAACAAGTGTATCAGAATTTCAGAATTTCAAACTTAAACATTAATTACAAAGGTAGAACTGAATAAATGGCTTATATTGCTGTGGTAACAGCTGCAGCATCAACTTCCTGCACCATAGCCATTTTTGGAATTCAGGTCTCCCCTTGTCTAACAGCTTTCTCCAGGTAGATTACCATACAAGGTGTCCATTTCAGCAGCATCATCATCATCTCCTTCATCAACAAAGTAAGTAGATGCAAGGTGTGCAACTACATCAGTAACAGCAGCATCTCCAGCAGCATCAGGTCCATCACCAGCATCAGCAGCAGCTGGAACTCCATCTTCATGTATCTCCTCAATGACTACACTGGAGTTGGATGGTGGTGGTACTCCCCCTGTTGTAGGTGAAAAGAGGTTGGTCCACCTGTCCTTCAGGAACTGAAGTTCATCTATTGTTTCCTGCAAGTGTTGGAGTTGGAGTTTGATGAATTCCTGTGAAAGATATACATTACCAGAAATGTTGATACGGATGTTCTCAACATTTGGGGTTGCATTTCTGTGTCTTGGTCTGGATGATTCAGGATGATCAGTAGTAGAGGGTCTGGTTGGTTCTGGTTGAGCAGAAGTAGAGGGTCTTTGCTGATTTTCAGTACCAGGAGCAAGCAAGGGCAGATCAATTACTCTATCCCCAGTGAGTAAGGCAGGAGCTATGGCCAACAGTGGAACTCTCCCCCTCAACACATCAGTGTTCTTGGCAACAAATCCATGATGCCTCAAGTAATTAGAAATCAGAACAGGATAGGGTAAATTGCCTTTTTCAGAAACTCTCCCAGTAAATCTCATCATATGTTGAAATATTGTAAGACCCAAATTGAACTTCTTAAGCACAGAAATTCTATATATCAAAACAGCTTGGTCCTTAGTGATCTTGGTGGTATTTGTGGTGGGAATCCAATTGTAGATAATGAGTTTGTATAACACAGAGTGTAGGGAAGTGAGGTCTTTGGCTAGCATGTGTCTAGTCCATTTAACTACCCTACCAGCAGTTATAGCAGAAATGACCACATCCATGTCAGGTTCTTCATCAACCTCAACATTGGGAATTTCTAAAAACACATTTATCAATTCAGGAGTAAAAGGTACATCCCTCCCCCTAAAATTAACAGTCTCATACCACTTAGAATATCTCCTACCAGTGCTCTTTTTCAAACATGCATAGAATTCATATGCCCAATTTGTCAAGAAAGATTCACCAAAATTCACAACATGCATCAAATTCCTTTCTTCTAAGAAACTAACCATGCCTTTACTATCAAAGTCAGGTATATTAATCCTTTTCTCTATCAGCAGTTTTCTCTTAGAATAAATGGCCAATCTATTCTCTAGAGTATCAAGAGAATCAGAAATACCTTCCTCTTCAGAAGCAAGGTCATCTGAGCTTGGAGTAGAGCTTTTAACAGAGCTCTGTTCAGGGCTGCTTGCTGCACTGGAAGAGCTATCTCCACTGCCACCATCTTCAGGTTCTGGTGCAGCTTCCTTTGCAGCAGCATAGTGCTCAGCATTTTTCTTAAGAGACTTCAGAATGTCTCTCAAGCATCTTTCAGAATCAGAATTGGATTCTGACGCAGCTGGTTCATCTTCAGTGATCATCTTTTCTTTGCCTTTTGGTTCAGCAACAGACTTTCCTTTCTCTTTCTCTTCAGCAACAACCTTCTTTTTGAATTTTTCAGCAGCAACAGTCTTAGCCTTCTTTGGTTTCTCAGCAACAACAGGAGCTTCATCTTCAGAATCTGTGAACACTTGAATAGGTTCACCAGCATCGGCTCCAGCCTTCTTCTTCTTCCTCATGGATTCAGAATAATCCACACGAGTAAAAACGCGGTTTGATCTCCTCCTTCTTTGTACAGGGCTTCTCTGTCTTTTCCCTTTTTGTGCATTCTTCTTAAGAGGAATGGGGGCAGACTCATCTGAAACAGAGAGTGAAGAGTTTGTACCTTCAGAAATGTTTGCATCCTCCATTTCAACATCTTCAGGGTCAGACGTGGCAGTGGCTTCTTCTTCAATAGAAGCTTCAACGTTCTCAGTTTGCGGTTCGTGAACAGAGGGTGATTTGGGGCTTTTTGAAGCAGAAGCCATTTGGGCAGTTTGCTCAGCCAAATAGCTTGATATATCCACCGTGATACCTCCAAAAGTCATCATGGGCAGATGGCCTGTAGTTCGAAGAGTATCAGACACCTCTTCGATCGCCCTAGTGACCTGTTCAACGGTTGCATCTTGAGGGAAGTTTGTTTGAGGAGCAGTTTGAGGAGTGGTTTGAGGAGTGGGAATAGTTGTTGATGGTGTTGCAGAGACATTCGAGTCAGCATTTGAAGCAGTAGAGTTTTGTGAAGCCATGGAAGCAAGAATTTCGAGAGGATTTGTGCGAGAGTGAGATGAGGTTTTCGAATCAGAGAGAGATTGTGAGGAATTCGAGTTTGTTCCAGCCATTTAAGTTAGGCGGTTGGAATTTCAAGGTAAGGATGGAAATTTGCACACACTTCTTTGAGATATACACAACCAAATAACAATTCTGCAATCTTAGTACTCAACACAATCAGAGATCACAATTAGCAAATAAATGACATCTTATGTTTGATATTTATAGAGAGAATAATGTAGTTGGAGATAAAAGAAAATAAAACAGAAGAATTAATCTAGAATTTTCGAAAGTGCTCCACATTTTTAGCCACAACCTAGATCATGGTTAATTAGTGGGAAAGATCAATTAATTAAATTAATTAGATAATTAAGAAGCTTCCAGAATTAATTGAACTCGCATAATCTGAAAAAAAATAAAGATGTGGGTCAGTAATTAATTAAATAAATAGAAATGAATCTCAATAAATAATTAAATAATTACACAGATAAAAATAAATTTGAATCAGGCAATGTTGTGCTCAGAACTGTTACAAACACCTCAACACGGTTTTTACATGAATTTGCTTCATTTGTGTTGCACCATATTTTTTTTTTTTTGTGTTATAGCATCTAATTTGTATTGATCCATTGTTCCTGTAGAGTACATCGTAGTAGCGAACTCCGTGCCCCATACTTACTTAATGGATTACAAATATGTTGATGTTTTTTACCAAATATCACCTTTTGAAAAGAAGGCATCGTAGTAGCGAACTCCGTGCTCCATAGTTACTCAGTGATTTGGTACATCTTTTAGTATGCTAATAACATTCTCATTTTTATGCATTTGAGAGGTGTAAGACATGTTTATTTTTGCACTCCAAGGTTCTTAGATTCGTAGATATTTTACAAAGGAATTATTTAACTAAGTAAGAAATAAATTCAACTTATAAAATTTATACAACCCATGATGTTGTCCCAAATGCTACCGCATTTGTGACAACATCCATCCGAATTTTTCAGATAGTGCTCATGCCAAGAGATTTCCTCAAGATAGAGAATCTCTCATGGTCTAAGGCTTTAGTAAAGATATCAGCATTCTGTTTTTCAGTAGGTACATACTCCAACTTAACAATATTCTTCTCTACTAAATCTCTCATAAAATGGTGTCTTATGCTAATGTGCTTTGTGAGTGAGTGTTGTACAGGAATTTTAGAAATGTTAATGGCACTAGTATTATCACAAAAGATAGTAAGTATACCATTCTCAATATCATAGTCATGGAACATCTTGCTCAGCCACAAGAGTTGTGTGCAACAGCTTCCAGCAGCAATATACTCAGATTCTGCAGTGGATTGTGAAACACAATTCTGTTTCTTGCTGTGCCATGATACAAGATTGTTTCCCATGTAAAAACATCCTCCACTCGTACTCTTTCTATCATCTATATCTCCAGCCCAATCAGCATCACTATAACCAATCAAAATGTTGTTGGTGTCCTTAGTATACCAGATTCCAAGGTCACTTGTTCCTGAAACATACTTGATGATTCTCTTCACAGCATTCAGGTGTGATTCCTTTGGATTTGTTTGGTACCTAGCACAAACACACACACTGTACATAATATCTGGTCTACTAGAGGTTAAATACAGTAAACTACCTATCATGGATCTGTAAAGTGTTGGATCAACATCTGTTCCAGCACTATCTTTGCAAAGTTTCAAAGTAGATCCCATAGGAGTTTTCATTGGTTTTGAATTCTCAAGACCAAATCTTTTAACCAAGTTCTTAGCATACTTACTCTGGGAGAAGAAAATACCATCACTGCACTGTTTGATTTGAAGACCTAGAAAATAATTCAAGTCTCCAACCATACTCATTTCAAATGTTGCAGTCATTGCCTCAACAAAATTACTCAACATTTTATCACAAGTAGAACCAAACACAATGTCATCAACATATATTTGTGCAATAAGTAAATCTCCTTCAGTGTGCTTAATGAACAAAGTTCTATCAGCTTCTCCTCTAATAAATCCATATTCCAAAAGAAAGTCAGTAAGCCTACCATACCATGCTCTAGGAGCTTGTTTAAGACCATACAATGCTTTCTTAAGTTTATATACATGATCAGGATATTGTGGATCTTCAAATCCTTTAGGTTGTTCAACATATGCTTCTTCATTCAATATGCCATTTAGAAATGCAGCCTTTACATCCATTTGATGAAGTTTAATATCAATTAAACATGCAATAGCTAGCAACAATCTAATAGATTCTATCCTAGCAACAGGTGCAAAAGTTTCATCAAAATCAACTCCTTCAACTTGGGTGTAACCTTGTGCTACTAACCTAGCCTTGTTTCTAACAATATTACCAGATTCATCAGTTTTATTCTTGAATATCCACTTTGTTCCAATGACATTAGTATGACTAGGTCTTGGAACAAGTGTCCACACTTCATTTCTTTCAAACTGACCAAGTTCTTCATGCATAGCATTAATCCAGTTTTCATCAGTTAAGGCTTCTTTAGCACTCTTAGGTTCAATTTCAGATAAATAGCATTCAGCATTTACAACATTACACATAGAAGACATGCATATTGTTCTTACCACATCTACCTTGTTTGATCTTACTCTTCCTCTTGTTTGCACTCCAACTGTAGCATCACCTATGATCTGGTCAGAATGATGACTTTTACCTATTCTTGAAGAAGGATTCGTTTTGGGAATGTACTGGTCATTCTGTGAAGTTACAACTGTCTGTTCTGTAGATGTTGACCCAGATGTGTTAACATTTGGTGCAACATTCTCAAACTTCAGTGTATTCTCAGAAGTGTCAGTGACCTGTGATACATCTTCTTCATCTTTGTCATCTGTAAGACCTTTATCATCATCAAACACAACATTAACAGATTCTTGAACAGTGTTAGTTCTAAGGTTATATACTCTATAAGCTTTACTATTTCTAGAATAGCCTAAAAAGAAACCTTTATCACTTTTAGAATCAGACTTATGAAGTTGATCCCTATCATTCAGAATATAACACACACAACCAAATACATGAAAATATTTCACACTTGGTTTTCTGTTGTTCAAAATCTCATAAGGTGTTTGACTTGTGCCAGAACGAATAAAAACCCTATTAATAACATGACATGCAGTATTCAATGCTTCTCCCCAAAATTTCTTAGCAAGACATTTGGATGTAAGCATGACTCTAGCCATTTCTTGTAAAGTTCTATTCTTTCTTTCAACAATTCCATTTTGTTGTGGAGTTTTAGGAGATGAATATTCTTGCAAGATACCCTTTTTATCACAAAATCATTAAACATGTTGTTTTCAAATTCCCTACTATGATCAGTTCTAATACGGCCAACTTTCAAGTTAAACACATTTTTGAACCTCTTATAAAGAATTTTAAATGCAGCAAATGCTTCAGATTTGTCTCTTAAAGACTCTACCCAGGTATATCTAGAAAAATCATCTACCACAACTAAGGAATACCTCTTTCCTCCAATGCTTTCAGTTTCCACAGGACCCATCAAGTCCATGTGCAGTAATTCAAAACATCGATGTGTAGTGCAATGTGACAGCATTTTGTGCGACATTCTTACCTGCTTACCTTTTTGGCATGGTCCATATACAGTTTTGTTGTGAAGACTTAGTTTTGGAATTCCTTTTACTGCATCTGCTTTGATTAGTCTATTCATTGCTCTGTAATTTGCATGACTCAATCTTTGATGCCATAAGACATTTTCATCATATTTTGACAAGTTACACATATTTGTTCCAATAAGATAGCAATTATCAGTTGACCTAGTACCAGTCATAACACAAACTTCATCTTTATTAAGAACATAACATGAATCTTTATCAAATTCCACATGCAAATTATCATCACAAAGTTGACTAATGCTAATCAGATTTGCAAGTAAGCCATCAACATGTAAGACATTTTTAAGCTTAGGAAAACCTTTAACATTCAAAGTTCCTTTACCAAGAATCTTTCCTTTAGAACCTCCACCATATGTAACATTACCACTATTCAAGGTCACATAATCAGATAAGAAATCAGTACGACCTGTCATATGTCTAGAGCAACCACTATCAAAGTACCATGAATCAGGTAGACATGCTTTTAAGGAGGTATGAGCAACATTACAGGTAGTTTTTGGTTTCCATGCAAATTTCATAAACTGTTTACCAGAATGTGACAGTTTTTTATGCAGCATTTTCAAAGTTTTCTGTTCTTCAAACAATTTTATACAGTAAGGACGAATATGACCAACTTTGAAACAGTAATGACAGATATACTTTCTTTTAACCTTGTGAGTATCTGATTGTGCAAATGTTACACCAGATGTGTCAACATTTGCCTTCACAAATTTCACAGGTTTTCTAAATTTATCAGAAATAGAAGCAGTAGTACCATCATAACCTAAACCATGATTATTAGACTTACCAGTAGCTATAACATTATTTACCTCAGAAGCACTCTTGGAATATTTTTTGAAACATAAGGTGGAATTTATCAATTTCTCCTTTAAGTTACAGATTTCCAGATCTCTTTTAGTAAGTATAACTTCTAGCTTGGTGATTGTGTCTTTCAGATCCTCATTCTCTTTATTCAAGGAATTAAGAGTGAGTTTCTAATTGTTCCAATCATCTAACAGCTTTTTGTGTTCCTTGTCATCAGTCCTTTTTCCTGCATCATCAACCAAACCATTAAAACAATTCAAATCTGGGTGACTCTGTTCTGATGTTGCTGTAGATGTTGAGGCATCAGGTACAGCATCAGAATCTGTTTCATCCAGATCATCATCTGAGGAATCATTATAATCAATTCTGGTAAAATTAGAATATTCATTCTGATTTAATTCATCAAGATCATCATCATCAGATTCATCACTCAAGGTAGCACTAAAATTCAGTTTTTGCTTAAGTCTAGTGTTGGCACATTCATTTGCATAATGGCCATAACCAGAACAAGCATTGCATTGAACTGATTTTCTAAATTCAGGATCATACCTTGGTTTACCTTCACTCTTTGATGGTCTTGGTGTGAATTGACCTTTCCTCCTTTCTGGTTGAGGTGTTGATGTGTTGATTTGAATCTTAGGCTGAATGTTTCTAGATTTGTTCACAGATTTCTTAAGAAACTTATTAAAGTGCTTAGTGAGCAAGGCAACATTGTTAGGATTTTTGAGGCATACATCAAGCAATTCTTCATCAGTGTCAACTTCAGTAATGATGGGTTGAACTTCAGAAGTGTTTGATGTTTCCCCTTTAAAAACCACAACTTATTATCAGCATTAGCTTCATCGTCTTGATTAGTGTTTATCTCATAAGTTCTAAGAATACTCACTAACTCATTTTGACTTAACTTATCTGTATCTTTTGCCTCTTCAATAGCACAAATTTTAGCATCAAATCTTTTAGGAACAGATCTTAAAATCTTATGAACTACTCTAACATTAGAAATAGGGTCACCAAGAGAATGTGTTTCATTGATAATCTCACTTAACCTTTCATTGTAGGCTGTAATTGTTTCATCTTCCTTCATTCTGAGATTCTCAAATTTTGTTCCCAACATTCGAAGCTTAGTCCTTCGAACACTTTCTGAACCCTCACAATGCTCTTGCAACCTGTCCCATGCATCTTTAGAAGTAGAACAGTTAGATATAATTTTAAACATTGAAACATCAACAGAAGTAAAAATAGCATTTAAAGCTTTAGAATTGTAGCTTGCTGTTGTTATTTCATCAGCCGTCCAGTCAACTTCTCTCTTGAGTTGTATTTCACCATCTGCGTCTACTGGTCTTTTTGGAGCTTCCCAACCTGTAAGTACAGTCCTCCAAGCACGTTCATCAACTGACTTGATGTACATATGCATCTTAGGCTTCCAATAAGCATAATTCGATCCATCTAAAACGGGTGGCCTAAGTGCCGTGGATATGTGATGTGTTTCCATTGCTAACCTACACTAAAAACACACTTGACCAAAGATCTAACCTAGTGTCGTCATGTATCAGCTCTGATACCAACTGAAAGTGTGTGGTGTGGTATGTATATGAAGTGTTTAAGTTTTAATAGAATAATGTTGTACTAAATGTTGTGACAATTGGTACAACACTGACTCTAACAGAATATCAGAAATTATGATTCACACAGCGGAAGACTTGAAACACTAAAAACAAACGTGACACAATGGAAATAATTTTCACATAGATTTTATAAATAAAAATCTATTCTAGCCTTACGGCGAAACACAATACTTATCTTCAAGTATAAATGTTGTGTGAAATGTTACAGCATTAACATTCACAACAGAAACTACAAACGAGGCAGGTGCCTTGTTCTAAAAACGAACTAAGTGTATAAGGTATACACTGTCGAAATGCCTAGTCTATCTAATGATTACACTCTCAATAGATAAGAAGACACACAGCCATACGGGTGGGATACGAACGTATGATCTAAAAGGTAGTTCTACTGGCCACAATTCCTAACAGGGATATACGCTCGGTCTAGGAAGTTGATCGAATAGAGTACACTGATTTGAGAAGCCTTCCATCGGTATTTATAGTAGTGGGGTGCTGATTCTAGAGGCTTCCACAATGAGGTCCTATTTTTTAGGAACTCAACTTCCATGATCTTTCTAGATCTTTCTTGAATGCTCCAGGTCGTTCCAAATGGTTCCAGGTCGTTCTTGCATGTTCTCCAATGTTCTGGAATCTTCCAGGTTCCAGATCCTTGTAGAAGCTTCTAGATCCTGCCAGAAATGCGACAACATTTAGATCAACATTTAATGTAGCATTTCAGAAAAGACTTAGAAAAAATCTCGGAAGGTCAAATTAAGATGTTGTTGATAATGTTAAGGCATTTAAGGATTACAACATCTACAAAACATCTTCTAAACTCTAGGAAATTCAGCAAGTTGTGGGTACAAGTTGTCCACAGTAGCCCTTGCTCCACCTCTGAGCTTACTTTCATAAGTATACTCCTCCTCCTCTCCACTTGAGTGGGGACTTTGGGTTATAGGGGAGTTGGCTTGTTTCAGGCAATGTGGCTTCAGGAAGATTAAATTCAGGAGGGTTGGCTTCAGAAGGGTTGGGCTCAGTAGAAGGTACTTCAGTTGCTTTTGAGAGCAATGGATCTGAAGTGGCTTTGCTCAGGGGGGTTGGCTCATGAAGTGCAGCTTCTAGAAATCTTGAGTAATTGAGCATGGATGAGTCAAGTGGAGATTGTAGTCTTGTCTCATCTATAGCAAGAACAACTAGCACATCAATTCCACTCCTTTGTGCACTCCCTTCTGGAGAATATCTCTTTGTAAGATTAAGAGGGGTAATAGGTTGGTTTGTGGGGGTAACATGGGTTTCAGGGGAGTTGGGCTCAGGATTTTGGGTTTCAGGAAGGTTGGGCTCTTTGGATTGGTTTTCAGGGATTTTGGACTCAGGGGTTCCAGAACCAGAAGAGTTGGTCCTGGACTTGGATTTAGTCCTACTTTCAGCCCTACTTTCCTTCAATGCAAGTTGGAGAGTCCTATCCTCCGGAAGCTCCAATATTTTCTCAGTAGGCTTGGCCCTTCTCTTGCTAGCCCTACTGCTCCCACTTCCTTCTTTCTCAAGGTCAACTTCCATGGATCTCTTTTCACCTTTACTCTTTTGCCTTGTTTCATTATATTTCTGTCTCAATTCTTCTGAGTGATCAGAAGGAACTTGAACACCTTCCTTTGCAACCTCCTCAACTTCAGTTGATGCTCCTGAGGTCTCTTCTGAAGGAAGTTGAGACAGCCTCTTTGTCTTTACAGCCCTTGCCTTAGTTCTCCTCTTCAACTTAGGCTTTTCTTCAACCTTTACTTCAGCAGGGTTGGCCAGAATCATTCTCCTTTGTTCAGTCTTTTTGCTCAGCTTTCTGAACATGATTTTCTGGGCTGGGAGAGGTTTTGCAAATGCTTGCATCTCTGAATAGTGAGAGAACTTCTCAATCAACAAACTGGCCCTTGTGCAGTATTTCAACTTTCCTTCCAACACAACTTTGTTGTGAGCCTTCACCTTGAATTTTGCCTTTTCTTTCATCATCTCAGACATGATGAAGATCCTCCAATCAAATTTGATGCCCTTATCACTGGCATCTATCACTGCAGCCATAATTCTGATTCTGGGAAAACTGACCTGCTCTAGGCTCCCAGTGTTGCTTAACAAACTCTTTGTCACAACTTCAAACAAATTGAGAAACTTTGGCTTGAGAGTTCTTTTGTGTTGGGTTGAGGATATGGGACCTGGAACCAATAGCCACTCCTGGACTATTTCCTCTTCATGTTCAGCTCCATAGAATTCTGGATTCCTTCCCTCAGAAGGCAATCCAAAGACTCCTTCAACATCTTCTTTAGAGAATTTCACTCTATGGAATCTTTCTTCCTCATCTCCCTCTGCAACATAAGACAACCTTGTTGCTATTTCACCATCCTCAGGCTTGCCCCTCCACTGGAAAAAAGTAAAGAACTCTGCCATGTATCCTTCAAGACAGGAGCTAGGTCTTCCCTCCATGAACTTTCTGAGACCAACTCTCCTAAGCCATCTAAGGGTGGGAAGCACCTCTGGATCCTCACTTTCAAAAAAACAATGGGTTCAAAAGTGAGGTTGTTCTTGTTACTGAGGTACTCAAAATCAAGGTCAAGAGCCTTTTTTGAGAAGTCAATAACCATTTCTGGTCTTGCTTTAGGTGCCATTGAAGTAGCAGTAAAATTTTTGAGAGAGTTTGAGAGTGTTTGGAGAAGATGAAAGATAGGGTTTCAAGAGAGTTTGAATGCGTGGGGAAGAAATGAACTTGGGGGCTTCTTTAAGACTTGTGAATATTCTAAAAGGAATGTATGTCAATGAGTAGGTGAATCTTAAGGCAATTCAACGGTTTACAAAAGTGGAAATCAAGTTTGGACGGCCAAGATCAATTTCAGGGGAGTTGGCCAACTTGATCCAACGGTCAATAACCAAGGGTGTGTTTGTTTAGGGATTGGCCCATCCAGATTTGGATGGGCCATCCCCCATCCCATCCCTCTCCATCCAAATAC
Organism: Galeopsis tetrahit; assembly: GCA_963675135.1. Taxonomy (NCBI): domain Eukaryota; kingdom Viridiplantae; phylum Streptophyta; class Magnoliopsida; order Lamiales; family Lamiaceae; genus Galeopsis; species Galeopsis tetrahit. The sequence goes on along the minus strand of OY776129.1, from coordinate 28,560,830 downwards.
CCATCTCAATACCCATCCACCCCTATAATACACCTATATACCTATTTTTATACCATTACATCATCATATTTTTATATTAATTACTCATTCTCTCTCCTACTTTTTCTTCCATACATTTATTCTCTTTCCTACTTTTCTTCCACACATTTATTCTCTCTCCTACTTTTCTTCCACACATTTATTCTCTTTCCTACTTTTCTTCCTTACACTAATTACTCTACTAACTAACAATAATAAAACAATACAACATCACTATTGATTTGACATAAAGTTCTCCATCCACATCTATTTTTCAATCTCTATCCAAACACAATTTTTATTCAATTACTATTCATGGATTACCCCCATCCACATTTTTCAAATCCCCATCCCCATCCCATCCACCACAATCCCTAACCAAACAACCCCCAATGGAACAGTGAAAACTGTTTTCATTCAAAACGTGGAAAGACTTCAATATTGGTTAATGGTTGGGGAGTTTTTCGAGATAGATCATGGCTTGAAATGTTTAATGCAAACAAGAGTTAAATCTTGGCATTTAATGCATGGAAGGTGACCTTTTGGGTGGGAGACAAAATAGATCCTATAAAGGTGATATCTGTAAAAGGAATGGGACAAATATCAAAATAGGCAATGTTTGCCCAAAATAGGTGCTTATCAAACCAAGGTTTGGTTTTATAGTCAAGACAACTTATCTGACCCCACATAGTCAAGTGTCCTGAAGAGATGTGGACAAGTGTCCTAAATATTTGAGGTCATCTCTTCTGAGTTTCAGTAGACTTGACCAAGTCTGCTGAACACCACTTTTAGTTCCCCCTTCACTCATTAACTCCAATTGATTTACTTGTCCAACTTCCCTAGATCAAGTAATCTCAATTCTGCTAATAGTTCCATGAATCTTGCCTCTGCAAGTGGCTTTGTCAAAATATCAGCTTTTTGATTGTCTGTGTGGATTTTGACCAACTTGATGTCCTTCTTCTCCACATGATCTCTGATGAAGTGATGCTTGATGTCCACATGTTTGCATCTAGTGTGCAAGACTGGATTCTGTGATATTGCTATGGCACTATTGTTGTCACAGAATACTGGCACTTCAGCAGAGTTGACATTGTAGTCCCTTAATTGTTGTCTCAACCAAAGGATTTGAGCACAACAACTTCCAGCTGCAACATATTCAGCTTCAGTGGTGGAAGTAGCCACTGTGTTCTACTTCTTGGTTAACCAAGATATGAGCTTGTTTCCCAAGAATTGACAAGTCCCTGAAGTGGACTTTCTGTCAATTCTACATCCTCCATAATCAGCATCTGAGTAGCCTGTAAGCTCAATGTTGTCATCAGCAGGGTACCAAAGGCCTAGATTTTCAGTGCCTTTGAGATACCTCAAGATCCTCTTAGTAGCCTCAAGATGGCTTTTCTTAGGATTGGCTTGAAACCTTGCACAAACACCTACTGCAAAGGTGATGTCAACTCTGTTGGCAGTGAGATAGAGGAGTGAACCAATGATTCCTCTATACTTAGTAGAGTTGGTTGGAACACCACTCTCATCAGGATCCATCTTCCAATTTGTGTTCACTAGTTTTTTGCCCGTGCAATGCACGGGTATGTTGTAATGCTTTTTATATATGTTTTATAGAATTATAGTCAATTTTATTATTTATAGCTTTTTGTTGTTTTATACTCTATATTAATTCAAATAAGGATTATAATTTATAATATTACAGAGTTTTCTTGGAAGCTTATAAAAATAGTATGTTGTATCTTTTCGAAATAGAATTTGAGTGAATAAATAAATAAGGTTAAACTTTAAGAAAATGTTTTCAGAAGTTTAATCTAAATTCTTTAAACAAAAATTAAGTTTAGAAAATGGATCATTATCTAATGGTCGTTTGGATGTGAATTTTAAAAAAAATAAAAATTATGATTTACCTTTGCAAATCGAAACATATTTTTGTTTGTATTGAACATATATAATCCACCAAGTATATTCTTTCACACATAATAAGTTTTATTTTTAATAAATCTCAAAATTAGGAAAAAAAACAATTTTAAAGAAATGCAATATTTCTCACAAAACAATTTTGTATAACATGTACAATTTTCACCCAACTTTGAATTAAATTGTTTCGTAACCGGTGGAGACCATTGCTTTCTTGGCTTGAATCCTTTACTTTTATTGTTTACCGCTTAATTTAGTGAAAAACAATCTTGTTAAACTTCTCTTTAGAATCAATTTTGCTTATGAACAACCTTTGCACTCTAATAATGTAGGGTTGACTCCTAAACAATGAATGTAGCATTGCCATAATAGAGCAATTTGATTACAAGATACAACTTTAAAGAAAATATACGAAAATAAAATTAGTTGCATACAATTTACTTGTTTAGTACTTACTTTTAAAGTGTAAAATCTTTAGGGATCCCATTAATGTGAAAAAATGATACGTCCCTTATAAATGAACATGACCAACAATTAAAGCATAATGTAATATTTGATATGCAAGCATCTGCAACATGACGGTGTATGCTCCATATATTTAATCTTCATTTGTCTTGACTATGTATTATGGTTACTGTGATCTAAGTATGTGTCTACATACATGCATATACGTACAATAATACATAGTTTATATGTAAGGGTGGAACCAGGATTATAAAATAGGGTGAGCTAAGCTAAAAAAAAAAAAAATTGCTTATATTTTAATTAAAACCAGGTTATGTTTGTTTTGAATTTGAAATTTTAAAATATAATCCCAGTTCTATTTTGAAATTTCTAGAATTCAAATTTTAAAAAATACCATATATATCCTATAATATAGATATTATAAAATCATATAGATATTATAAAATCTAGTGAAATTTAAATTCTAATATTTGTAATACTATGAATTTATTTTGGAATTTAAGGAGGTTATGATTTAATTTAATTTCAAACTCTTCAAAATTTTCAAAACAAATATACATAAGGTGTTCCTCTTAATTTAATAGATATTTTAATTAGTTTAAAGGATTTAATATTTCTGTGTATAATTTATGGGACTCACTGAACTACTCCCTCCATCCATGAAAAGTAGGGACATGGGGATGGGGCACAAGTTTTAAGAAAATGGTAGATAAAGTAGATAAAGTAAGGGTATTATAGGGTATTGTGGGGTCCATTGTGAATAAAGTGATTGTTTAGGAATAAAGTTGATGGCAAATTGAGTAATTAAGTGATAGTTGAAGGGTGATAGTTTCCATAAAGTGCATGGAACTACATTTGGTGGACAAAGAATATGTGTCAAATGGGACTACTTTTCGTGGACGGAGGGAGTATTACTGTATAAAATTCAAATGATTATTTTAAATTTATTTTTGTTAAATTTATATATTTGATCAAGTTACGTGGACACAGTGTGTTAGTGCATATGCAACTTCCATTCTATTTTTAAGCAGAATTATTAGGTGGTCAAATAAATAAATATATATATATTTTAATACGAATAAAGGAAAATATAAATGGCTGGACGCGCGGGCTACAGCCCATCCCAGCCATTGAATAGATCCGCCCTTGTTTATATGTGTGTATTTCATTGTTACACTAATCTCCAAGCATTTCAAGCAAATGCAAATAAATGTATGGAGTACTCACTGCTTCGTTTCTGAATCTCTAAAGTATAAAAAAACCTTAATTTAAATCTCTTCGATTTGTAGGGGTAATCATTTACCGTTTCACTGAAACTGAAAAATTGACAAATGTAATGAGCTTAAATTTTAAAAAAAAAAAATTGTCAGATACAATGACACAAACATGTAATTAAATAAAAAAACAAAATCAAAATAAAATTTAAAGAAGTATAGCATAATAATCTTAAATCTCTACAAATATTTTCAAAAAGACAATTCCACAAAAAATGAAAAAGGTTATGTCTCATAGTTCATTTACAAATGAATTTACCGTACACCCAGAGATCAAACGCTTGTCTCATATTTCATAATGATCAATAACTATATCTATTTCCTTTAAAGCACTAAACCCTTTTGCTATGAACTTCATTGTCTTACTATGCAACCCTATCCGTAAGAGAAAGCAAAAAAACACGTGAATGTGTGAAATAAATAAAAACCTAATAGACAAATGACGACACATAACACAAAGTCTCTTCATCTATAAAAGTCTCTTCATTGAGAGGAACAAACATATTTTTAACTCATTACAAACAATATTATGCGTACTTTGCAGTGAATGTCTTAGCTATAACTCCCATGATGACTCTTATTCTGTGCTTGATTGATAAGTCGTAGAATCTGTATCTCAATATTTCTCATTTCAATCCAAACTTTAATTTATCAACCTGTATCTACAAAAGAGTAAAGCAGTTGATCTTTTTCAAAAGCAAATCATCAAGTACTTCGATCACAACATTTTCTAAGATGGAGGACTTTATAGAATAAGGTGAAGATACACGAAAATTGTAAACTCATAAAATCGATAGGACACAAGTTGATATGCTTTGTCCAACTAATTAATATGAATGAAGTAAATGGACTTGAATGTTAATAAGGCAAGCAATCTTAAAAGTGAATTATATAGTTACCCCATCTGCGATAGGAAGAGAAGGTACTGATTCATACATTTTTTTTATCTTCAATGGTTCAAATTCCTGGCATGCCTTAATTGTCCGAGTCTCAAGCCTGCACCAAATTATAAAAAATTATAATTATCTACACAAAAAAGGCAACTGAAATGTGATTAAATACATAAAGAAACAATACAATCCGAGTCTCGAGACTGCACCTTCTTTTTTTTATCTCAAAAGCTTATCAACTAATTCAAGAGAATAAGTGTTCAACTCGTTTGAGCACTGGACCAGCAGCGTAGTACGTACGACCAATCTTTACCAATCCTTTTTTTTTATAATATAAAATTACAGTATTTAAAAAAAAACCTAAGCCGTCTTGCTAAAGACACTGAGTAGACTTTCCATATATAGGCAAGAGTTGAGATTTAATTAAAATGAATTGTCAGTTCTCTTATGTTTCACTTTATCTATACCAAAGAAGCACTTGGAGCTTATAATTGAATGACAATATCCTCTTTAGCAAGACACCAACTTTCAATTTAAAATCTAAATAATAAATAGAGCTTACTGTGTATTCTCATGATAATTATAATAAAGGATATTGTGAATTTATGCAGAATCAAAATGCATAGAGATGAAGATATATTGATTAAAATTACGCTGTCAAAGCAGATTACAGTACTGCTGATTAACTGGGAGAAGCATGGATATGCTACTTGCATCTCCCATATTAAACTTCCCTGTTGAATAAATAAAAGTTTCTCCTAAACATGATATTTGAGTGTCAATGCATGTCAATTTCATTACCAACCATCATCCAATGCTCCTATGTAGAAGTTCTCAATTTTCCATGAACGTCAGTATTCAATTTCAAGGAAATAAAAATGCATAAACATGATCCTTCCACTGAGGATACCAACATACTAATAAATTAAAATAGAATCAAGCATTATACACCATGTAATACAGTACTATGAAAAATTTCAGAAGAAATCTAAATATGCGACGATAATCATCCACCAAACCAATATCCAAATTCATAATAAGGAAAAAACTTAAAAATCAATTCTAGAACAACATGCTCGTGCCCTCATTTGAATTAAAGGTAAAAAAATGTATCCATGTCTTATGCTAAATGTCCTTTTGTTCTTATTTCTTATGTTCATTTGTTTAATTTTTGTCCTGGAGTTGTATTTTTCTTTTTTTCCGTTAGTAAAAGAATAAGCGAATGCTCTTTTATATATATATATATTAAAACATTCTCACAAAACTCTCTTACAAAGAGAGTTTGAAGTCCATCTTGCTACCATTATTTTTATAGTTTCCTTGCTTTAAATAAGGTATTCATACATACTCCAGTAAATTTAATCAAGTCTATTAAATGAAAACTTAATTTATTCACCCCTTCAAATCCTCCAGTATATTAGACTTTATTAAAATAGCATTACATGTAAGAGAAAAGAATACTTTAGTGCCTTTATTACCTTTATATTCCTTTCTCCTTGTAACACTCAGGAGTCTATCTTTCACCACAAACATCGAATTTCGGTGTTCAACTGTGTTTTGACGCACCTCTAATTTTGTCGCAATGTCTTCTCTCTCCACCTTTCCCATGTTGTAAAGGAAGACACCAAGCCCCTGAAACAAATACCTCATTATGAAGAAAAATTATTTGGAAAAATAATAATAAATTTCCGATATATTTTTAAAAAATACTCACATGGAGTAAGATTTAGTAAACCTTACACAATTGAAATTTTCATGTAAATTATTTGAAAAAATAATACTAATAAATTTCTGGGACAATTTTTAAAAATACTCATATGGAGTAAGCTAGATTTAGTAAACCTTGTACAATTAGAATAGTTGTGTATTAGAATTTATAGAATCATGAAGTAACATACGCGCGTCTTTTAGGAATGGCCTCTTGCATATCAGCCACAGTAGCCTACAAACAACACCAAATCACCATATAAATCAAAGCCTTGTTCGCAAAAATATCAATAAATAATAGGTACACATCTAAAACACACTCAGTGTAGTATGCTTTCAAAATGACGATAACATCATATGTGCACCTTAACTTAAGAATCTGAACAAATGCGTCAAAATTCAATATGTATAAACAGACACGGTGGCCTCTACAGATATACTTTAGGTTCTGCAACTGCCAATTTTAAAAGCATAGTGATGGGTCCCTTTCTATGAGGTGGAGGTAGAGTGATGAACCCAGCTTCAACCATATCATCACAAAACCATCACAAATCAAAAACATGGAAAATTATCATCAATTAGCTAGTTGACTCTTCAAACTCTAGGAACTGAAAATATAGAAATAAAAAATTCAAATCACCTGCATATTCCATTTCAATTTTATTTTTAATCCAAACGTACACAATCAAATTCAGTATGTATGTTTTGACTGTTGCACGCTGGGGAAATGGGATGCCTGTAAGGGACGCCAGCCACAATGAGTCGGATGCATCCTAAATTAAAAAATCAAAATTAAAAAAATGACAATATAATCAATTAAGAAGAATTCTGGATCACCTGCAATCACTGATTTTGCCAAACAACTCCCACACATAAGCTGGTATCACTCTAAATGATGATACGTGACCTAATTTTGGAAGTCTTGTTTGAACCAACCCTTCAGTTTCTTGATTTCAATTAGTAGGTAAGATGAAAACGGGTGCCAAGATTGAGACTGAGCGGGCTGAAGCGAAACTCGTCAAAAGGTAAGCGGCGACTGAAGCGAATGATGATTTAGTCGGTGGAAGTGAGGAAGTCGAGAGGTACGACGAACAAATAACTGAATGTTGGGAAGGGAAGAGAGACGTTTCAGTTACCCTCAGAAACGTTTCCTTCAAAATGACACCTGGCAAAGGAAATAGACACATGGCCCAAAGATTTTGAACACGTAGCATAAGAACTATTCTTATAATGTACACTTGGCGGCAGCAGAAGCACTCTAAAACGCACACGTGTCGAAAGTAGGAGAGTCACATCCTCCTTTTATATATATAGATTGGGATCCTCACTGGCTTACTAGTAGTACACCCAAACTTCTTGATCATCTCTCTGGTGTACTTAGCTTGGTTGATGAAGATTCCTTCTTTTAATTGTTTGACTTGAAGTCCCAAAAAGAAGTTCATCATCCCATCATGGACATCTCAAACTTGCTTTGCATAAGCTTTGAGAACTTTTCACAGAGCTTCTCATTTGGAGATCCAAATATTATGTAATCCACATATATTTGGACAAGCAAGATGTCCTCTCCTTCAGAGATTCTGAAGAGAGTTCTGTCCACAGTTCCTTTGATAAATCCATGATCCAAGAGGAATTGTGACAGTGTATCATACCAAGCTCTAGGGGCTTGCTTGAGTCCATATAGAGTTTTCTTCAATCTGTAGACTTGGTTTCCAACCTCAAAACAAGGTGGTTGCTCCACATAGACTTCTTCCTTCAAGACTCCATTTAGGAAGGCACTCTTGACATCCATTTGGTACACTTTGAACCTCTTGTGGGCTGCATAGGCTAGAAAGAGCCTTATTGCTTCTAGCCTTGCCACATGTGCAAAGGTCTCATCATAGTCAATGCCTTCAGATTGGCAATAACCCTTTGCCACTAGTCTTGCTTTGTTTCTGACAATCACATCATTTTCATTTTTCTTGTTCTTGAACACCCACTTGGTTCCAATAACATCTTGATGTGAAGGTCTATCCACCAGCTCCCATACATCATTTCTGAAGAAATGGTTCAGCTCTTCCTGCATTGCTGTGATCTAGTTTGCATCTTGAAGTGCTTCCTCAATATCACTTGGTTCTTGTTCTGACAAGAAACAGCAAAACAAAGCACTTTCACCATAAAATCTTCTAGTTTTGACTCCTATACTTGGATCACCAAGTATCAGATCAATGGGATGGTCTGTCAACCAAGTCCTTCTTTTTCTGATCCCTTCAGTAGAGTTGTCCTCTACTGAGGTTGAGTCATTTTGATCATAGAATTCAGGGAAATTTAATGCATGATCTAATTCAGGATCATAATCAGGGGTGTTGTCCTCAATGTCAGGGACATTGGCATTTTCAACATTATTTATTCCCCCTTGATTATTTAATTCATTAACTACCTCAGCAGGAACTGCTTCTTCATTGGTAGTTGTTACCTGAGTGTGAACTGGGATTGGGTCATTCAGTTCACCATTTCCTTCAGTGGGGTTTTCCCCAGAAAGATTGTCTTCAGGATTGTTGTCCAGTGGTACATTTTCAGGGAGATTGGCTTGGACAACATCTAAGAATACAAAGTCTTTGTCTTTTAGGCTTAGTATGGTTGTCCTTTGTGTGATATCCTCTGTATCCAAGTTCTTGTTCCTGAACTCATGAATAGATTCATCAAACACAACATGGGGTGTTTCTTCCACAATAAGGGTTTTACTACAATTGTAGACTCTGAAAACTCTACTGATTTGAGAATATCCAAGGAATATCCCTTCATCAGCTTTGCTGTCAAAGGCTTTCAATTGTTCTTTCCCATTGTTGTGAATGAAACACTTACAACCAAATATGTGGAAATATGACACTTTAGGCAATCTTCCTTTCCAGAGTTCATAGGGGGTTTTGCCTTGCCCCTTAGTTATCAGACATCTATTTTGAGTATGGCATGCAGTGTTTATATCTTCAGCCCAAAACCTCTTAGGTAGATTAGAATCAGCAATTAAAGTCCTAGCAGCTTCTTTTAAGGTTCTATTTCTTCTTTCTGCAACTCCATTCTGCTGAGGAGTTCTAGCTGCTGAGGTTTCATGAGCTATACCATTTAGTGTGCAATACTCATTGATGTATGAATTTATGAACTCAGTGCCTTTATCAAATCTTATCTTGATAATGCTAAGGCTTTTCTCATTTGACAGTCTCTTTAGAAGTTCAAGGAGTTTGACTTGTGTTTCCTTCTTATTAAGGAGAAATACTACCCATGTGAACCTACAGAAGTCATCAACTACTACCAATGTGTATTTTCTACCATTTATACTTGCAGGGGTAATTGGTCCAAATAAGTCCATATGTAAAAGTTCAAGTACCCTTTCAGTAGAGATGACTGATTTTCCTTTGAATGAGGCTTTGATCTGTTTTCCTTCTTGGCATGGTTTACAAACATGCTCTTTAATGAAAACCTCATTAGGTAGTCCTTTTACTAATGCATTTCTGGCAAGTTTGTTCATTGACTTAAAGTTCAGGTGGTTTAGCCTTTTATGCCATAACCAACTTTGTTCACTAGAGCTCTTAGCAATGAAACATGCAGCATCAGTAGACTTGTCCCAGTCAGCAAAATACACATTTCCTTTCCTAGTACCAGTCAGTAGGGTTTGTTGAGTTTTATCTTTGATTAAGCATTTTCCACTTGAGAACTCTACATTAAAACCTTTATCACAGAACTGACTTATACTTAGGAGATTTTATTTGAGACCAGCCACATAAGACACATTGGATACCTTGATATTACCAATTATCAAGGTACCATAACCTTTTGTTGTAGCTTGTGAGTTGTCCCCAAATGTGACATTTGGGCCTTCTTTTTCAATGAAATCAATGAGGAGGTTCTTGTTTCCAGTCATGTGCCTTGAACATCCACTGTCAAGGTACCATGCTGACTTCTTGCTCATACTCCTCATCTTCTTGTGGCCCAATGGTACCTGCAATTAGATAGGTTTAGGTACCCTTTGAGTTTTGGGTCCTGAGAGGATAGCTGTACCTTTAGGAACCCAAACTTGCCTAATTACCCTGATTGTTTCAAGGTGGCTAAGTTGTTTTTCTCTAGCATCAACATACACTGTCTTTTCCTTAAATGTCTTTGGGAAAGTATGTGTGAAAGTGTTGACTCTGTAAGTTTCAGGAGAGTTGTCAAATCTCCTGAACTTATGAGTTCTTTGTGCTACTTGACGGAATCTTTGGGGATGGGCATGACCATTACCCTTTGGCATGAAGGGTTTTGGTTTTCTCATTTTATTTTGCCTTTGAGGATAGTTGTCCTTAGGTCTGTTCAGCTTAGGCTTCCTCAGAAGAGTTGGCCTAGGCTGATCATACCTTGGATAACTCCTCTGAACATTGTTCAGGAGAGTTGCCCTTCCATTGGGTCTACTCTGCTGACCAACATTCCTCTTATGTTAAGGGACTTTGGCCTTTTCCTTAGGTTTGGGCCTAGTCTCCTGAATCACTTGAGTGGGCAATTCATGCATTTTGCTCTTTCCTTTGTTCAGTGGCTGAATTATTTCATTTTCAGCTTGTTGAGCCACTGATTTTACAAAGATTCTCTTAGTGTTACTTGTAGAAGCAACACTAAGACAAGGTGAAGATTCAAATGGATCAAAGCCTAATCCACTTCTTTGAGCCATAGGTCTTTAATAACTTTGAATTTCCTCTATTGCCCTAGAGGATTTCTTCAAAGCCGACATCTTTAATTTCAGGCTCTCTTCACTTGATTTAAAATGTCATATGCATGTGAGAGGTTTTCAAACTTTGCTTGAAGAATTTTGAGTTCAAAATCTTTTCTCTTCTGAGAAAGCAGTTGATCATCAATCTTCTTTGGTTGGTCAACTATCCTGAGATTTGCTTCCTCAAGCTCTCTCAAGACTTGTTGATACAACTCAGTAGATTTGACATTAACTAATGACTCAGAGTTTTTAGCAAGTTCAATTGACAACCTTTCATTCTCTCTCACACAGTTGTCATGAAATTCTTGTAACATAGTGAAATCTTCCATCAACTTCCCAAAGTAAAGTTTCAAGTTGACTTCACTAGTGTTTTGTGAAATGAATGATGGTGAGCTAGAAGTGGAGGATACCTCATCATCCTCAATGGCCATGTTGCACACATCATCATCATCTTCACTGTTTGAGAACGGTCCATCAGAAGAGTTGAAGCTTTCAACACTATCAGATTCTTCACCACCCATCATGGCTTTTCTGTTGGTGAACTTTCTGTCTCTTTTAGCTTGTCTTTCTCTTCTTTCTTTAGAGCTGAGTTCAGGGCAGTCATACTGGAAGTGCCCTTTCTTCTTACAATTGTAGCATAGGTCTTCATTGTTGGTCCCTGAGACGAGTGTAAGATCAGCTGACTTGATGTCTGCTGATTGTGTGGAAAATAAACTAACTCTTCAAAGTAACTAGTCCGCTGATTTCACTAGGGGCCTAGGACTAGTTAGTCGACTGATTAATTACTTATCGGAGTGAAGTGCGGAATTGTAGTGTGCCCATAAATATTATACTCGTCTATTTAATAAATACAGTGTGTAAAACAGTTTATGCACAAATATGTATGAAAAGACTTGAAATGTAAAGTGCAGAAATGTAAATAACACATTGATTTATAGTGGTTCGGATATACGTTCCTACGTCCACTCTCACGTCCACACGTGATGTTTAATCCCTTTAATTTACCCAAAATTACAAGGGCCTTGTCCTTTATAGTCCCAAGGGTAGGACTTTGAGATCTGAGCCAGTTCCCTTAACTGCTACGGTCTCCACAAGTGATTGTAAGCACTTGCACTTCCCCCACAAGTGATTGTAAGCACTTGCACTTGCACTCCACAAGTGATTATAGAGCACTTGGACTCTTTACAGTGATAAACACTCAACTTGACTTCTAAGGTTTTATGGTAGAAGGTGGGTTTTGTGTATATGAACTAGGTGAGAATTTCCCTTACAATCTGTTTTAGCCTTATGCTAAGATTGGGAAATTCTCTCTAAGCTATGGATATATATGAGTGGTTGCACTGGCTTAGATGGTATGAGTTCACTCACTGGGGATGAGGTGATGCGTGTTGAATCTTCATGAATGATCTTCTTGAGCTCTTCTTATTTCTGGACTTTAAGCACTTTGCTCGACCTCTGCATCTCACACCTCTTCACTTTTCCCAATGATGTATGAGCTCATTTATATAGTGTTGATGTTTGAATGTTACCGTTGGATGATAGCAATTCAAATCTCCACTAATTGAGGAATTGACAATCTCTTGATTTTGATATGATTGAATATTACCATTGACATGTAATTTCAATCATATCTTTGACTTTCCTTTCTTGTGCACATATCTTGTCAATCCTTGATTTCAGCTGTGATTGGTCTTCCTTTAATTGTGTAAGAAGACTTCTACTCTGCTGGTAAGAAGACTTCACTATGCTGGTAAGAAGACTTCTACTCTGCTGGTAAGAAGACTTCACTCTGCTGGTAAGAAGACTTCACTCTGCTGGTAAGAAGACTTCTACTCTGCTGGTAAGAAGACTTCACTCTGCTGGTAAGAAGACTTCTACTCTGCTGGTAAGAAGACTTCACTCTGCTGGTAAGAAGACTTCACTCTGCTGTTTTTACTCAGCTGACTTTACACAACTGCTGTTTCTTCTCAGCTGCTGTCTTTACTCAGCTGGCTTTACACAGCCGTTGTTTCTTCTCAGCTGCTGTCTTTACTCTACTGTCTTTACTCAGCTGGTTGTAAGATGACTTCTACTCAGCTGATGTAAGACGACTTCTACTCAGCTGATGTAAGATGACTTCTGGTCTTGGTCTTCTCTTCTCTTCTTGAGCATTTGACAAGTCTTCTCTTCTAACCAGAGTCCTATCTATTACAAGATGTATAATAAAGTTGTCTATACAATACAACTTATCCTATTACATGTTTGATTTGGTTTATCAAAACTAAACTAAGGATATTCATATCCCAACATTCATCATCATCTTTCTTTGGCTCATCTCTTCTCCTAGATGATGAAGGCTCAGCTCTGCTGGACCTTCTCCTATCAGAGTACTTGTCCTCTGATCTTTTCTCTTCAGGCTTTTTTACTTCAGCCTGTGCTTCAGGAGAGTTGTACCTTCTCCTGAATTTGTTATCTTGGTAGAATTTCTTGTATCTACCAAACCTTGAGTTGAGTTTGTCAAACCTTCTAGCCATCAAGGCTAGTTCTTCCTTCATTTCAGCCTTGGAGACTGACTTTGATGATCTAGGAGTGGACTGCATTTCAGGTTCAGTAGCCTTGGCTTTGAATGCCACTCCTTTGGTTGGTAGGGAAGATTCCTCAACAGGCTTTCTTCTATTGAGGTCAAACTCATAGGCTTTGAGTTCTGAGAAGATTTGTTGCATGGGCATGGTGGAGAGATCCTTGGTGTTCTGCATCATCACAGCATAAACATCCCACTTTTGAGTGAGACTTCTTAATATCTTTAGACCAACTTCTCTCTTGGTGTACACCTTGCCCAAGGAGTTGATTTCATTCATCACATCTGTGAATCTACCAGCAAACTTGTCAATGAATTATTCTGAATTCATTGTGAATTGTTCAAACTTTTGAACGGCCACTTGGAGCTTGTTCTCCTTTATCTTTTCAGTACCCTCACACATCTCTGCAAGAGTATCCCAAATTTCTTTGGCAGTGGTGCAGTGGTAGACTCTTCCCATGATTGCATCTGGAATAGTTTGATAGAGGGTATTCATTGCAAGATAATTTAGATTATCTTTCCTCTTCACCTCTGAGGTGAAGTCATCTTCATCTTTGGGGATCACATCCCTTGTGTCAGCTCTTTGAGCATCAGTGATCCTGGGATTGATTTGAGTGAACACAAAAGATCCTCTTGTGATCACTCTTAGCATATCGGTGTGGAGAGATGCAAGATGAGCCCTCATTCTAATCTTCCAGAAATCATAGTTCTCAATTGAGAACATGGGTAACTTGTGATGAGATATATGGTTGACTGGATTGGTAGCCATATTGTCTAATCCTTGAACAGCAGGAGGTGGAATAGCAGCATAAATGTCCTGATTTAATTCCTGATTCTGATTCTGCTGCTGGTTCTGGTTGTTGTTGTTGTTTCTTCTTTCCATATCTTCAAGATAAGAGTTAGACAATAGATATACAAGATTTCGGATAGATCAGTTCAGTGACCACACCAAATATGTGATTTTGAAAATCAAGATGGATTTTCAGAAGCAGTGGTCTTTGAACCCCTGCTCTGATACCACTTGTTGGTCCTGAAAGGAGTATATAACAAGTGTATGGGGGGGGTGGAAATATACTTGTATGCAAATCTTTTTCAAACTTAACCAAATATGACTCTAGCAAGGTTGTCCTGGACAACTCTGCTGAGATGTATAACTTCTTAAAGATAACCAACCTATTAAGTACTATTGAGTACTTAGTTGAATGACTATCTAAGTGAGTTATAAGTGCGAAATTAGTGGTTGGCCCTTTAGTTTAAACTCCTTTAAGTTCTGAAATCTCTTCAATCAAACAGTCCAGTTTTCAGGGAACTTGTCCAAATCAGGTTTGCACAATCTTAAGTATATGTCCTTTGAAAGATCAGTTTTGTGTGCAGTGTTGAATTTATGTAAGTACTTGAAATTAAATCAACACAAGAGTTTATAGTAGTTCAGAGACTCAAGCTCCTACATCCACTTTCCCTGATTTAACAGGATAATTCCTTCACTCTTGGAATTAACTTGTTTTATAGTGCCAAGGTGCACTTGATCAATAACACCACTCCTTGGTGAATTGATCCCTAGGATGTCTAGAGTCCTAGTACCCTTTCTCAACTCAAAACTGAATTGTTCTTCTCTCAACAATCAGTTCCTCACACTTCTACTACTACAACCTTCTCACTTTCTCACTTGAAAGGTATAAGGGTTGAAGTATGGTTCCAACTAATGAGATATCCTTTACAATGAAGATCAGTGTATAAGGATAGGATATCTCTCTAAGTTTTGTATGGATATACAATGAGGTTCATCTTAGATGAAGTTTATGAAGACTAAGATAGTTTATTTGAAAGCTTGAAAGGTTCTATGAGCTTTGAGCTTCAGAATAGTTGATGTACTTGGATGCTTTCAAATGGTCTTCACACTTCTGTATTTATAGACAAATTTGAGAATTTGCCCGTTGGAGAGGCAGTCCCAAATGTCCATAAATGTCTTCCTTGAGCTCTTCAAACTGGAAGACAGATTCTTGATGGTGACATGTCCTTCATTTTGGAAATAAACGGCTGTAACTACTTTGTCTTCATTCTGCAGCACTCTTCCCAAGGTTTGACTTCAAGATTCCCTTGTTTAGACATGGACATGGCTTCTGATGATTAGTCCTATGATAAGGACAACATTTCTTATCTCTTGGACAACTCTGCTTATCACTATCAGTAGACTTTGCTTATCAGCAAGGTTGGCATGCTCTTTAGATGACTTGGCTCTTTCTCTTTCCTTGAATGTCTCTATGCTTCTTTCAATTGGATCTTGTTCATTCATGACATAGAGTAATTGTCTTTGACTATATCAGCAAGGTTGGGATCACCTTGACATGGTTCTGGTACAAGTGTGCTGAGACAAAACTGCTGGACAACTCTTCTGAAATAGTCATACATTGCATTAGACTTGATCTTCCAGATCCATACTACTTAGATGATTCTTCAGATAGGTTGTTCCACTTTGATCTAACTTTGATCAGCATACTTGTCCTTCAGCAGACTTGGCAGTCAATCCAGAATTTGAGCCTTGAGGGGACTTGATCTTGGTAGACTTCAAAGCATATGTTCCCCCTCAATTTGTGCATCTATATATCTAAGAGTTGCCTAACATATTAGCTTCTCAACTAGCCTTATGTTATATTTTCTAACATTCTTAGAACATAGTCATATTTTACTTAGGCATGTCTCAGGGGGTTTTGGTATTAAATCAAAACACTTCTCATTTTATTCCCAACAGAGGAAAATGGAGATCGGTCTCTTTTCAGCCAGGAAGGTCACGATTCGGGATCGGCCCACCTTTTACGGTTAATTTTAGTTTTTCGGCAATCTCTTTTCTGGGTTAGGTTTCAAAGATAGAGATGGATCTTTATTAGTTTGTTGTTGGCATTTCTGAATAAATAAGAATTTGGTTAATTTATGCTATGATTTTAATAATCTGATTCGATTATGTTTGAGTATACAAATATTTTCTTTTTGTTTGGATCCTTGATTCCAGCTTTTGGAACATTTATGTTTGATTTAAAATTAAATGACTGTTTGCATCATTACATATTTTGATTTGATACCTTACCAAATTTTCTTATTTGATGTTCTTCCTTGCTTACTTTGGGTAATTGCTCCAGATTGTCAATTAATTATGTTGTGATTAATGTGCTTTTTTTACTTACTACTTCACATCTTAGTCACCAAGTTGATTTGTGTATATACTTTTTTTTCAGGTTATACTGCGATGAAAGTATATGAAAAAAGTGGTTTTATTTTTGTAAAGTAGAGAGCTCCTGGATGAACTGCAATCAATAGGCTCTACCGAAGATGAGGTGACCAAGGATCTTTTTTGTGTATTTTTCTAGTATTTCTGCTAAAATTCAAATTAATGTGTGTTTGAGTGTAATTTGGGTTTGGTGTTAAACCTTCTACTACTTTTTAAATGATATGTGGTAGTTGTTTACTTGTATAATTAGTTGTCGAAGGATTTTTACTCTGTTATTTTACTGATGAAGGATTTATGTCCTGTGTTATGGTGTTTGTTCGCATAGCAAATAACTAATGAACTTTTATTGGTACAAGATGGGAAGCTCTATGGTCAAGAACCTATCTTTGTTGCCTTACTACCTTTATGAAGCAAAGAACCCACAATCATATTACCAATAAGGTTGTTGCGCAAATAGGACATGTGAGGTAGCATATATCTTCCTGATATTATTTTTATAAAAAAATATTATTTAAAAAACATGTGAGGGGGAATTTTAATGAAAAAACAATTGAGATTGGATTGTGATCTCACTGGGGTTTTGAGGAAAAAGAATAGGACTGAATTTAATTTGAGTTAGCTTTTATTTCTGTCTTTTTATTGTGGTTTTCTGCATTAGTTGTCTCGACTCTTGAATTGCAGTTGAACTTTGTAGTAATGATGATATGGTTTCTTCAAATTATGTGCTTCTTCCCTCTGTATTTATAATAGCTGTAGCTTGACTTTTATTCAGTAATGTGACATGATACTATGGTTTATTCATGAGTAAGCTTCTTTTCAATGTCACGGGCACTTGTTTCAATTTTATGAGTTGGGCCCTTTTTAGTCTCATGGATAGTCTAGACTCAATTTTAGGATATATTTATTTTATTTATATGGCTGCCTATGTTGACCATTCTGACTCTATTAGAGTGATATCACTTGGTGTTGCATAAATGCAAGTTAGTTCTCCGACATTTTTAGCAATATGTAGAAGCTTTCTTAGTGATGCTTAATTTACCAACCCATTTAAAAAGTTGAAGGCACCATGAGCCGCTAACAGTATGATTTTGATGTAAGTAATACAATAACAGGTTGAACACAATGTAATCAAACTGGTTGAGGCAATATGGTGTGGTAGTTTAGAACAAGGATGTGAAAGAATCTATTTCTTACAACAACGCTCTCCAATTTCGCATGTGTTATGTTTTTTTGTAAGCACATATTCACATGTCTAAATTTTGCACTCACACGACATATATAGCAGCAAAAGTCGATGAGCTGATATTTTTTTTGAACTGTTAGCTTAATTGCAACCATAAATTTAGAGATGTTCAAAGATGCTACACCACTTTATTATATTAGTCCAATTTAATTGATTTATCTTAATTACCAGCTATCATAACAGTTAATGTCTGGGGTTAGCTCTGAATTCAGGTGACTAAATAATAGACATCTGATAATATGTATTGCCAACTATTTGTATCTTATTCTCACTATGGGTTAGCTTTTTGCAACATTGTGCCTCTTCCAATTATTGTAGGCCTCAACTTCACTCTCCATTTTCATTATGATTCATGGAGTGAGAAAGCTAAATGTGGTATGTTGTTAATGTGTTGTGTCTCCAGGAAACTCTAACAATATACTACTCTTTTATGACTAGATTTCAGAACTTTGAGAAGCAAGGGTAGTGAATGCATTGAGGAGCATTGCATATCTTTTTTCCTGAAATGGGTGTAAGAATTCTATGTTGGATATTTTTTATTTCCTCTTAATATTTTTCTAGTCAGCTTAACACATACTTCATTTTCAATTTTGAAGAAAGACTATTGCAAAACATGATAGAATAATTAGACCAAATGCGTCTAATTAATTGATTCGATAGAACAAATGTTACACAGGTTCGAGGGATATTATCATCTCAGAGGATTCTTCATATTAACATTTTGATATTTCATGTGCA
This sequence comes from Galeopsis tetrahit, assembly GCA_963675135.1. Lineage (NCBI taxonomy): Eukaryota > Viridiplantae > Streptophyta > Magnoliopsida > Lamiales > Lamiaceae > Galeopsis > Galeopsis tetrahit. The sequence goes on along the minus strand of OY776129.1, from coordinate 28,542,087 downwards.
GAGCATCCTTGCAGAGAAGTCTTGAAATTCTCAGTTGCAGTGAGTGAGTGCCTTTTATTCAGCAGAAGACAAAAATATTTCATTGTTCAGTGAGGATTCTCTCGCCCCTTGCAGGTACACTTAGCTATGTTAATTTATTTGGGTGGTCCACTTGTTCCAGTATATGTCTTCAAGTATTTAAAATTTATTTTAACAGGATGCTGCAAGAGTCCTTTTAAAAGGCATTCTGTTAAGTTGTTGGGAAAAGGTATCTTGTTAAGTTGTTGGTCAATGAAGAATTATTAGGACGTTAATGGTGTAAAGTGAAAGTTACTATGACCATTGAATATGAGGAACCATTATTCAGGAAATTCAGAGGTGTTAAAGTTTTTGGGCAAGCTATAAGACGTAGCATTACTTGGCCAAAGCAACTAGTAAGTTTCTTTTGTGATATATTTCATTTGTTTTAAAAAAAATTCCAGTTTATTGTATTAATAATTTTCCCTCTTATTTATTATTTTAGGTTCAAGTGGAAGATGGAAGATAAAGATAGCACAATGAATTTTGCTCCGCCTAGTTTAGGTGCAATTTATTTTTGAATTGGAAAACTTGATTTTTTTTAAATTTGGAATATTAGATTTGATAGTTATGTGGTTAATATTAGGTCTAAGCTGAGATGTTTTAAACTTTGGTTGTTTTTGTTTTACGAGTGTGATGACATCCTATTGTTATATATATCTTTGTATTTTTCATTTTAGAAGTGTGATGGTATATTTTATTGTTATATATTTGATTGTTTGTATTTTAAAAGTGTGATGATATTTTGTTATTATATAATGAAGGAAAATATAAAATTTTTATATACGCTTGAGCAATTTAGGTGTATATGTATAACCTATATTATTACTACAAATATTATGTGATGTTAAGAAGCGTCACTAAATTTGGTAGTTAAATTGGTTATTTACTTTTTCGTGACGCGAGAAACCGTCAATAAAATACACCGATGTGATGCAGGTTAGCGTCACCACATAGTATTACTATTATGCATAAAAGCGTCACCAAATGAGGTGGTTAAATTAGTTAGAATTTTTTTCGTGACGTGAGAAAGCATCACTAAAGCACATCATCATGATGTTGGTTAGCGTCACCAAATAGTGTTCCCATGATGCTTAAAAGCGTCACAATGACAATACATAGTGACGCTTTTCCAGTGTCACGATAATAGCCAATAGAAACGCCAAATCAGGTGACGCTTGATCAAAGCGTCACCATATCGAAAGCGTCGCTAAATGCTTCTTTTAGTGACACTTTTGAGCGTCTCCAAAGACATTTTTTGTAGTAGTGGATGAAGTGTTTGAAGAGTAAGATAGTCTCTTTGAAAGCTTGAAAGCACTTGTGAACTTGTAGGATAGTTGGATGTGTTTAGGTGCTTTCAAATGGTCTTCACACTTCTGTATTTATAGACAAAATTGAGGATTTGCCCGTTGGAGAGACAGCCTCAATTGTCTATAATTGTCTTCCTTGAACTCTACAATATAAAGACAGTTTCTTGATAGTGACATGTCCTTTGATTTGGAAATAAACGGCTGTAACCACTTTGTCTTGACTTTGCAGCACTCTTCCCAATGCCTGACTTCAAGATTCACTTGATCAAACATGGACATTCCTTCTGATGATTGGTCCTATGATAAGGACAACATTCCTTATCATATGGACAATTCTTCTTATCACTATCAGCAGAGTTTGCTTATCAGCATGGTTGGCTTTAGCTCTTCAGATGACTTGGCTCTTTTCCCTTTGCATACTTTCTTAGGATAGGCCTTTGTGCATTCATGACAGTGAATAGCTGTCCTTGACCTTATCAGCATAGTTGGGATAGTCTTGTCACAAATCTGGTACAAGGTTGCTGAGACAACTTTCCTGGACAAATCTTCTGAACTTGTATGCTTCAGTAGGTTATGTCTTGGTGATGTATTCAACTCACTTACTCTTCAGATGAGTTGTTCCACAATCAATTTAATCATGATCAGCATAGTTGTCTATCAGCAAACTTGGGACACATTGATCTTGAGCCTTGAGGGGACATGATTCATATAGATTTCTAAGCATGTGTTCCCCCTCAACTTGTGCATCTATGTTTCTAAGAGCTGCCTAACATACCAACTTCTAGCCTTATGTTACATGTTCTAACATTCTTAGAACATGATCATTTTGATCTAGACTTATTCTATTGGCATGTCTCAGGGGGTTTTGGTATTTAATCAAAACACTTCTCATTTTATTCCCAACAATTTCCCCCTTTTTAATGATGCCAAAACCTATACATTTTGTGCGAAAGTGACTTGACTACACCTATTACATTATTCTTCAGTAGACATGACTAGAGTCAATTTTCCTGAAAAAGAATGTGTTAGTGTATTCATTATTCTGAATGCATGTAGGTTTAAAAGTCAGGCATGTTGAGGTAGTAAGATGTTATTTCTTGATTCAAAAGGATTCAACTATCATTCAGAGATATTGGAATTGCAGGCATGTTGATAGTTGAATAAACTTATCAGAGCATGAATCAACAACATCACATATCTAACATATTACATAATCAGAGCATATTACATAATCAGAGCAACTAAATAAAACTATCAGGGCAGAAAATATATCCAGCAGACTTGAGCAGTTTTTAGCAGATAGGATCATATCAGCAAGACAGCAATCAAGATCAAGTGTTCATCCAAATTTAACACAAAAGGGTCAAGAGAACTTAGCCAGTTCAGAGATCATCTTCAGGAGGTGGCACCATCCCATATTGTGCCCACACTCTTTTCTTCAATTCCATGGCCTCTTGATTAGTTCCCTTTGGTCCAAGTACAATTCTGTTCAACTTGAGAATCTCAAAGAACTCTTGGAGGATTCTTGCTTGGTCTATGAAGCCTTCTTTCTTAGGGGGCATGTAGATGATTGGCTTTGGGGCTGTGAGTTCAAATCTTGCAATGTCAGCAGCTGCAAGGAGTTGCTGGTACAGCTCCCTATGATAGTCAATCATGAATTGTGTAAAAGTGGAGTTGGCATCTTCATCATTCCATCTTCCAATGACATAAAAGTCATAGACAAAATCCCTTTTAGCCTTTTCCCAAGAGTCATTCAGCTGGATTGGCACCCATTTATCCAAATGTGGATATTTGGTATCCATTGGAATCAGTAGCTGTGGCTTCATCTTGTTGTAAGTAGCCCTCTTTCTTCTAGGGTTCTGAAATTCTGCTCTTCTCTTATCTCTTGCTCTGTTAGCTTCTTCCATCAAATCCATTTTTTCTTGGGCTCTCATCATAGCCAGTTTCTGTTGAGTTTCAGGATCCTTTCCATATCCTTCCTAAAAAAACTTTGATGGATCATCTGCTAGGACAGTTGTCTTCTTCTTTGGTTCAGGTCCAAAGCCTTCTTCAAACAACACTTCAACATCTTCAGCAACTTTGGGACCTTCAGCATTCTTGGCAATTTCAGTAGGCTTGGTCTGTTCAGCAACTTTGTCCTTTTAAGCAGCTTTAGCCTTTTTAGAGGAAGGCTCTTCTTCTTCAATCCTGAATTCAAGAGGTAAGTCCAGGCTATTAGGAAAATCTGTAAAAGTTTCAGTTTTCCTCTTGCTTCCTTTAGCCTTCTTGAGTTGGCCTCTTGTCTAAATTCCTTCAGTGGACTTGTCCAGTCCAGATGCTTCTCCTCCAGGCCTCTGCTGAAGCCTTGCTCTTTCTTCTTGAGCTGATGCCATTGAGTTCTTCAATGCTATTGCCAACTGCTCTTCTTAATCAAGTTCTTCCAAGTTCAGCACTGCCTCTTCTTTTCCCTTGGATTCAGATGCTTTCTCTTTGCCTTTTCCCTCTCCAATTACCAAGGCACCTTTTGCCCTTGCTCTTTCCCTTTCCCTCTTTTTGGCAGCATCAAAACACTGAGGTTTGAGCTCACTCATGGTAGTTGCCATCAGGGATTGAGCTTGGTTCAGGGATTTCATCTCCTCAAGCAAGTAAACATTCTCATCATGAATGTTTTGCATCCTGTCACTGCTTAAGCTTAAGAAGGCTAAGACAAGCTTCATCTTTTGCTCCACAACCTCTTCCATGGTTGTCTTGAGGGATGCATCAAGGTTAGCCTTCAAGAAGTCAGTAAGATTGGCCACTGCACTCTCAGCAATCTTGGCCATTACTTCTTGTGTGAACTTTTCAGAAGCAGCTTTCACCATTGCTAGCCTCATCTCTTCAGCTCTCTTTTTCTGAAGAACAGTCTTCTTTCCAAGCTTGCTTGACCACTAGTCTCAAAGCTTTCACATTATTGTTATGGTTGCTCCTTAGCAATGTCTGTTGGTCCCTGAACGAGTAGTGAATGGGATTAAAGTCTAGAGGGGAGGGGTGAATAGACTTTAAAACTTTTTCATTCAAAGAGTTGGAAACCTCTTCTGATATCTATGTCAGCTGGACTACAAGTCTGCTGGTCCAGATGACTATAGTTATCTGATGGAGAGGTTTGTATGCGGAAGTGAGTAGGCCTGTTTATTTAGACTCGTTCGAGTGTTCTTTTGAAATAACCAATTTCTTGCTTTGTGAAATACTCAGCTGATGCTGGTTTGAAAGATATGGCCTTAGTTAAAGATATTTAAAATCACAGTATGCACTATATAAAAATATGAACAAATAGCAAAGTAAAGTGCAGTAAGTAAATAACACCGGATTTTATAGTGGTTCGGATATACTTTCCTACGTCCACTCTCACGTCCTAACGTGGTGTTTAATCCCTTTAATTTCCCGTAAATTATAAGGGTTTGTCCTTTATAGTCCCAAGGTTAGGACTTTGAGATCTGAGCAGTTCCAAACTGCTGCGGTCTCCACAAGTGATTGTGAGCACTTGCACTCTTACAGGGGTTCAAAAACTTAACCTTATGGTGGGGGTTTTGGAGTTTTTGAATGGATCCAACTAATGGTTCAAGCTTATAAATTGCTTAACCACTATGCCTAAATCAAAGGATATACAATATGTGTAGGATTCAGGTTCTTTGGTTGGATGGGAAATAACTTAAGAACTAGAAAGGATGGTCTAATGCTTTTCTGGGCTCTTGAGAATTCTAGACAAAATACTACTCTTTGCTTTCTTGCTTGATTGGCTTTTTCGAATTCTCTCGTTGTATTTCCGTGTGTTGTTATTCCTCATCCTCTTGTATTTATAGGGAGGATTGCTGCAACTAGCCGTTGGAGTTGATTAGCCGTTTGACAATCTTTCCTTATGTGTTTGGTTGATTCCTTGATTCCAGCTGCTTGATTACTTCAAATCTGGGATCATGTCAATCTTCTAAGTATGGTAAGTCTTCGTTTGAATTGCAAGATGACTTTGGAATTAGCCGAGTCCCTGACGAGCTACTAGTCTTCTGATCTTCTTTCCTAGTCTTCTGGTTAACTCGTCTGGCCTGATGACTTCTGTCTTCTGATATCAGATGAGTATCACTCTTCTGATCTGGAAAATACTTGTACTGACTTAGGCCATCTTCGACTTGGACTCTATCAGATAAGTAGGTATACAAGCACCTTACTTATCTGATCTTCAAGGATCTTCTAGTCTTCATGTCTTCTACTCTTCATATCTTGAGGTTGTGCATGTAAGCAAATACTGTGCTGATCAGCTGAGATTTATACAGCTGATCACACAAGACTAGTCTAAGCTGTTCTATACAAAAGTCAGCTGATCCTATTACATATATTTATAAACTCTAAGTGTTTTGGCCATCAAAACTATTCTATCATCAAATGGGGCTTAGGGTGAATTTATATCCCAACAATTTCCCCCTTTTTGATGAAGCCAAAACTATACTTGATAAATGCTCTTAGTGAATAAGATAAGAGTTTATAAATCTTAAAAATGAAGTTTCTGATGAAGACAATGAGAATTTGTCTTGTAACTAAAAATAACTAATACTTGAATAACATATACGGAGTTTTACAGATTACAAGTGTTAGTATCTTTGAACTTCTTAAGTAGTCTTCATCAGGTCTTCAATGGTTCAGATGCGGAAGGCAAGGTACAGACGAGTGCGAACATCTTCCATGTGTTGCAGGTCTGTAACATTCTCTTCAATGTAGATCTTCTCCAGAATTCGTTTGACTTCTATCATGTCTATTCTTCCGTATCCCAGAGTAGGTGCATCCCACACAGGGTCTTCAGGAGTTAGGATTCTGTAGCCTAGCTCTTTGGCTGTATTGACTGTTTCTGTCCAGAGCACTTGATCTTCAAATTTCCTCACTATGTGGTGCTGAATCTGCCATTTCTTCTTCAGAGGGTACCACCTTGGTAGCTCGTCTTGAAGGACCACCATGTCCACATATGTGCTGTCAGTTACTCGAGCACTGTCTTCCTTTTCTTTGTCTTTCAGTGCTTTCCTGAGTTTGGCAACCTTTCTCTCGAACTTGGCCTTGAGTGCCTTCGCATCATTAAGCTTCTTTTGCTTAAGCTCTTGAGCTTCAAGCATTTTTCTTTTCTTCAATTCTTGAGCCTCTTTCTCTTCTGCAGTAGGCTCTGCTGGGACTGATGCTTTTTCATCTGCCTTTCTTTTCCTTGTCATTCTCTTTTTAGTAGTTTGTTCTTCTGGTGCAGTGAGTTGCAGGTTCTTAGCGAGACCTTGGGTTTCATCTTGAACAGCTTCCTTGCCTTGTCTGTTCTTGATTTTGCTTTTCAAACCTCCCAAGGTTTCATTCAGATCATCTTGTGTTACTACCAGTTCAGCTTGCTGAGCAGTAGACTTCTCCAGAGCTTTTATCAACACATCTTCCCCCTTTTTGGCTTCAGCAAGAGCAGCCGCAAAAGGCTTCATGGCTTTCAGAATTTCCACATGTAGAGTCTGCTTGAGAGACATGGCATTGACTTTGCTTACATGAGTTAGATGGGAGATGCTGTGCTCTAGAACTTGAGCATGAGATGTGGAGGAAGAGGCATTTTTCAGCTGAGCTGTGAGTTTTTCCAGTTTGTCTGCTGTCTCCTTTAGCTGAGTCCTTAGAGTCTCATTCTCCTCAGCTGTTGTTTTAAGAAGAGCTTGTCCTTGTGTAGCTCTGGCTTCAGCATCTTCAAGCCTGGTTTTGTAGATGGTCTCCATGCGATTTGTCTCATTGGCATAGAGATCAGCAAACATTTTGGTTCTGTCAGCTGATTTCTTCATCTCAGTGTTAAGATACTCCTCCAGCTGGTTATGGAGTGCCTCACCAAACTTGTCATCTATGTCATGGATTTGATCGGTGAGACGGGTCCTCTGCTCCTGAACAGCTCTTTCAACATATCTAGCCAGCTGCATGCCTAGCCCCTCGTCGAAGTGTTTGTCTATTGCTTCCCTGACTTGAGCACACACATCTGCTCTAATATCAATAGACGAAGTAGAGGGGGAGGCATTACCTTGAGGTTCCAGTTCTGGCATTGGAGTGATAGTTGGGTTGAATACAACTAGTGCTAGACCTTTGTCTTCTGTTGTCAGGTGGCCTTCCTCCAGAAAGGTTGCTGTTGTATCAACTAGACGAGCAAATAATCTACCTTCCTTTTGCTTTGGTTGGTAGATGAAGTGGTCGAGCTGATTTTTAGGCATGAAATGAGCTGGAATAGTCAGCACTTCTCTTTCTTTTTCCTCTGTCTCAGCTAACTCAGCTGCGTTGTCAACCACCAGCTGATCTGGATTGATCTCTGGTAATGTGTTATCCTCAGTGATGAGCTCGGAGGGGACTCCTAGGATCCTTTTACATACTCTGGTTAGGGCCTCTGTGGGTAGCAGCTCAGTGAAGGACTTTACTTGAGCAACCTCTTTCTGTTCCATTTCCCAGTCGAGGAAGTTAGCTCTTCCTCCCATTCCTTCTATGACTTCAATCAGGTCATCTACCTCATCCCTTCTGAGTTCAATCCAAGTACATATCCTGAGTACTTGCTCAAATTGGATTGAGTCTTCATCAACTTCAGGTACAGTAGACCTTAGCAAGTTGGCTATCCTCATTCTCATGATCTTCTCCCTTGTGCACATTGGATAGTGCACCATACTGTATTGAGATTGAGGCTGAGAAATGTCTGTTGATGCCAATATCTCTGATACAGAAGGGATATTGTTGGTAGGAGGTTGGGTTGTGGGTACGTTTTCCTCTGCTGTGTGAGTATCAGCAGGGATTTGGGAAGTGATATTTGTGGTTTCAGTTGTTGTTTTGAGGCTAGGGGAGTTAGGTTTCTGAGTCTGTTCCTCTGCTGGTTGGAGATCAGAAGGGTTTTGGGAAATGTTAATGGTTGGGTCAGATGATGTTTGGAGGCTGGGAGATTGGGGTTTCTTGGCTTGTGCCTCTGCTGTGTGAGTATCAGCAGGGATGTTGGAAGTAGTGTTTTAGGGTTCAGAAGGGTTGGCAGTGTCAGTAGGGAGCCTGGATTTCTTTGACTTCTTGGTGAAAGAAGTAGCCTTCTTTCTCTTCTGACCCTTAGACAATTTTGAAGGAGTAATTGTAAGAGAGGGAGTAGAAATACTTGCCTTCTTCAAAGGAGAGGCAGAAGGAGTAGCATCTGAATCAGATGGGGAGATGAGCCCGGATCTGATCAGATATCTTCTTTGAGCGAGCGTCTGATTGTCATCATCATCATCAGCAGCAGCCTTCTGATGAACTTCTTCCTTAGTGTGCTCCTCTTCCTCTTCAGCAGAGTCTTGCACAGACTCTTCTTCCTCTTCAGCTGCATCTCTTGTGGATGCTTCAGTCAATTTTAGCTTCTCCTCCTTCAACCTTGCTGCCTCAGCAAGAGCTTCCTTCTTCAAGTAATACTTTGATGAATGAAACTTCTTTGTTGGCCCCATCTTATACTTATTTGGAAGAATCTCTGGAAGTATGATACTCAGCTTGTTGACAAAGCTGACTGTGGATGTAACTCTCCACTCCTTTGATTGCAAATCTAGAGAAACCTTTTTAGCCTCAAGTGCGATTCGGTCCAAGAAGAGTCCTTGCCAATCACCATCAATTTGATCCCAAATTGCAGCCATAACTCTAACTTTCAGAGTAGTAACTGCATCATGACTGAAGGTATTTCCAAGCAGCATCTTGCCTGCTATATCCAACAAGGTCTGGAACTTCAGATCCAGTTGAGTCTTCTTAACTCCAGTGGCGTTTACAGCCTTGACTCTTCCATCAGTAAACATCTCTATATACTCCTTTTCTCTTCCCATGATGTAGGTAGAGATGTTGATCTTTCCTCTGGGTAGATCAAACAAGTCCTTGAGAACTTCTCGAGTGATTCTGACTTTGTGTCCACCCATAAAACTTTCAACATACGAACCTTTGGACACAACATTCGAGTAAAAGGCCAGCACATCTTACTCGTACACATTTGCTGGTGCTGCTTGCAGAAATTCTCGAAGATTCAGATTGAGGCATCGAAGGAGAACTTCCTTGTTCTCACCTGTGTGTTTGCCCTTGAAAAACAGAGCATTCTCAGTGAATATCTTCCCTTCCTTAGACCACTTTGCTGCATCGAGTGTGCCGGTGATCTTGGTCTTCTCATCATAAACCTCAATGATTCCCATTCTGAGTTTTGGTAGATAGATTTAGTGAACTTTGGTAGAGATTTTCAGAACGAGAGCGATTGAGTGCGAATTTGAGTTTTGAGAGCGAAAGGGTTTGAGGAATGGCTTAAGGGTTGATTATATACTCTCAGTAAATCTCGAATTGTGTATTGATCCAACGGTCAAAAATGGATTTAAGAGGAGTAACTCTCAAGAATAGCCTTTTTCATCTTCAGCCCATTCCTTTGATTTTGCCGGCTAAACGTGCCATGTGTCAAGTGTTGATTCGTTGGCAAAATAGTAATTGATTACTAATGACATCATTACCAAAAATAGCCGTTGTGACTAAATTTTAGTAATTTTGATCAATTAAGGCCGTTTTCTATAAGTAATATACATTCCTTATATAGGCCGATTTCCTTAATTACATTGAGAAACAAATCTAGAATGAATTACATGATCAAGATTAGTCACTAGAATTTTGTTGAATAGGAGTGATCTGATCAGCAGAGTAGGTCTTCTGATTTTCTTGAAAGGTCTGCTGATTTATCTTGAAAATCAGCTGGTCAGCTGAGTTGGACTTCTGATCAACTGAGTAGGAGATTTTGAGTTGCTGAGTAAATCTTCTGGGTAAGATTCTCCGACCTGGTTTGATGGATCTTTCAGCAATTTCCCCTTAATCATGTAGAACCATCTTAACAATATGTAGCTGGTCAGCCTAGATGGTATTCCACTGGCTCAGGTTGCCCTCACCATCAGATGGGTTATAGCATCTAATGTGTTCTTGTTGAATTTCTTTGCCTCATCTTCCTCTCTTGTAGGAGGGAGAAGATTGGAAGGTGCTTCAATGGAGTATGAAGGGAAAGATAAGAGACTGGTCTTCTTGATTGGCTTTGACAAAGTATCCTTTAGGAACAAGCTCTCCATGTTGAACTTCCCCCTGGAGAAGAAGCTCTGCTTATTTGATACTTTATCCTTTGCGTCTCTTCTTTCTTTTCTTTTCAACATGAACTTCTCTTCTTTCTTTTCTTTTCAGAGCATACATATGTTGAGCGAACCAAGTATGCTTGTCTGCATCATCTCCATCTGCTGGACAGATCTTCATCTCCTTCACCCATGACCTTGGTTGAGGGATAATGTTCATGCCATCTTTTCTTTCGATTTTCTCCATACCTGAAACAGAAATAAGTGTTAGTGATTTGTGTTGTTTCAGTAATTCTCATGAATGCCTCATTTTATAGAGGTAGAGATGAGATGGTGGAGTGAAAGATGACAAAAATAGTGAGTTGATAGGTCTGAACTTCTGAAAAGGTTATTTCTTAAGATTAACAATGAGATTCTTGATCTAATAGTTCATATTCAAAGATGTTCAGACTTTATCTATGGAATGCAGAAATTATAAATTTGAACATGAGTTGTTTGGAATCCGTACTCAATCTGTATACTGTTGAGTCGGTGAGGATGGTGTATTAATCCAACCAAGCGTTGCTCAATAGTATACTGTATATATGTATAGTAATAAAGTATTTTATGAAGAATAGTTTATTATTATACATGTATATACATTGATTTGAATACATTTTCCAACTAACTTTGTTCAATTTTTCTGGAGTTATATATATATCATGAAAAACAGATAATAGAGTATTTTATCAAGGATTCTTAAGGTATCATGGATTCCCCCTTGATTGAATAACTCTATGTTTTCCCTCAGCTTTATTTGTCTTCATTGCGAAATACTTACCTGAAGATGAGGGTGTCTATTCACCTCATCTGTTTTTCTCCTAGTCTGCTACAGCTGTATCAGTTGATATCTGATCTTTATAGGCTTGAGTCAAGAAGTCCTAAGCTGTAGCATAGGGTCTTGAATCTTTCTTCAGCTAGGGGCTTAGTCAAGATATCTGCTCTTTGGATATCTGTGTGAATTTTCTCCATCTTGATATCCTTCTTTTCAAGGTGATCTCTTATGAAGTGGTGTCGAATGTCGACATGCTTGCACCTTGTGTGAAGGACTGGATTTTGAGTGATGGCAATGGCACTGCTGCTATCACAGTAGATAGGGACTTCTCTTGCTTCCACATTGTAATCTTTTATTTGTTGGACCAGCCAGAGCAGCTGACTACAACAACTACCAGCTGCCATATATTCTGCCTCAGTGGTGGAGGTTGCAACTGAAGTTTTCTTCTTTGAGAACCATGAAATCAGCTTGTTGCCTAGGAATTGACAGGTCCAGATGTGGAATTCCTATCTATTCTACATCCACCATAGTCTGAGTATCCACTCAATTCTAGATTGTCATCAGCAGGGTACCATAGTCCTAGGTTGACTGTTCCTTTTAGATATTTGAGAATCTTCCTTGCTGCTTCTAGATGGTTTTGCTTTGGGTTGGCTTGAAATCTAGCACATACTCCTACCGCAAAGGTTATGTCTGGTCTGCTGGCTGTAAGGTATAGGAGTAATCCAATAAGTGCTCTATATTCAGCTTGATACACTAATTTTCCTGACTCATCTTGTTCCATTTTGAATGAGGTCGTCATTGGAATTCTTGCAGTCTTGCTTTGTTGAGCTTTGAATCTTTCTAATAGGCTCTTGGTGTATTTGGATTGATTAATGAAAATCCCTTCTGGACTTTGCTTGACTTGAAGTCCTAGAAAGTAGTCCATTTCACCCATTATGCTCATTTCGAATTTTCCTTGCATTAGTTTAGAGAACTTCTTGCACATCTCTTGGTTGGGTGATCCAAATATAATATCATCTACATATATTTGCACCATTAGAATGTCATCTCCTTCTTGTATTCTGAACAGTGTTCTGTCAACCTTGCCTTTGGTATATCCATTGTCAAGAAGGAATTGAGACAATGTGTCATACCAAGCTCTAGGGGCTTGCTTCAGTCCATAGAGAGCCTTCTTCAAACGATATACTTGATCTCCTTTTTCAAAGCCTGGGGGCTACTCTACATACACTTCTTCTACCAGAATACCATTTAGAAAAGCACTTTTGACATCCATTTGATATACTTTGAAGCCCATATATGATGCATAAGCTAGAAATAGTCGAATAGCTTCTAGTCTGGCTACTGGGGCAAAGGTTTCATCGTAGTTAATTCCTTCAGATTGTGAGTAACCTTTTACAACTAGCCTTTCTTTATTTCTAGTTATCACATCATTTTCGTCCTTTTTGTTCTTGAATACCCACTTTGTTCCTACTACATTGTGGTTTTCAGGACGATCTACCAATTCCCATACTTCATTGCGTTCGAATTGGTTCAATTCTTCTTGCATAGCAGTGATCCAGTTGCTATCCTTCATTGCTTCGTCTATGTCAGCTGGTTCAATGTTGGATAAGAAGGCACACCAGCAAAACATAAAGGACTGGGGATTCTGATTCAGTTGTCTTCTGGTCTTGACACCTGAGTCTGCTCCTCCTTAGATGAGGTTTGATGGATGGTTGTTTCTCCATGTATTCCTCACAGGTGTATTTGCACTAGATGAGTTAGGATTCTCATCTGATCTAGTGTTGTCAGGAGGGTTGACTTGATTTGGTGGATCATCATCTGTATCTTGTGTGTCAAAGAGACCATTCCCCCTTGCATTTGGAGTTAGTGCATCTTGATTTAGGTCGGCTTGTTCAGCTTGGGTTTGTGATCTAGTGACAGGTCTATGTAGTTTATCCTCCTCTGGATCTTCAAGGAATGGTTCATTAACTTCGATAAACTCTTCTGGTGTAGACTTGATCACTAGTCTCCTCATCTTTTCTGCAGCTGAGTCTGTGTTGACTGCATTCTTTTCACAAGATTCATATAACATGAGGTGTTTCTTCCACAAGAAGGGATCGTTTGTTGAATACTCTAAATGCTTTGCTAGTTGAGGAATATCCCAAAAATATCCCTTCATCTGCTTTGGCATCGAAAGCATTCAACTTACTCTTCCCATTGTTGTAAATGAAACACTTACAACCAAATATATGAAAGTAAGATACCCTAGGTTTCCTACCTTTCCACAGTTCATATGGAGTTTTCTCATGAATTTTGTGAATACCTGACCTATTCTGAGTGTGGCAAGCTGTATTGATGGCTTCTGCCCATAGTTTCTTAGGAGTTGAGAATTCAGCAAGAAGAGTTCTTGCAGCTTCTTTAAGTGTTTTGACTCTTCTTTCAGCTACACCATTATGTTGAGGTGTTCTTGCTGCACTTGTCTCATGCTAAATACCATTAGAAGTACAATAGGCAATAATATAAGAGTTAATGAATTCAGTGCCTTTGTCACTTCTGATTCTCACAATAGGTACTCCCTTTTCTATTTGGATCCTCTTCAATAATTCAGGAAGCTTCTGCTGAGTCTCACTTTTCTTGTATAGAAAAATAACCCAAGTAAACTTGGAGTAGTCATCTACTACAATTAGAGTGTACTTCCTTCCTGTTAGAGTTGTTGGGGTGATTGGTCCAAAGAGATCCGTATGAAGTAGTTCTAGAACTCTGCTGGTTGATGCTGTCTTCTTGGTTTTGAAGGAGACCTTAGTTTGCTTTCCTTGTTGACATGCATCACATACCTGATCTTTACAGTAGAGTTCATTAGGCAGTCCATCAACTAAGGATTCCCTTACTAGCTTATTTAAAGTCTTAAAGTTCAAGTGACTAAGACGTTTGTGCCATAGCCAACTGATATCTCTAGGACTTTTCACAAGCAGACATGTATCCTTAGGACAATTGTTCCAATTTGCAAGATACATACTACCTTTTCTAGATCCTGTTAGAAGGGTTTATTTTGTTCGTTTATCACTTATAAGACACTCATCTTTAGAGAATTTTACTGAGTAACCAGTGTCGCAAAAATGGGATACTGATAATAAATTGAACTTCAAACCTTCTACATATGATACATCATGTACCTCAATGTCACCATTCTTCAGGGTGCCATATCCTTTTGTGTTACCATGCGCGTTATCACCAAAGAAGACTTTTGGACCTTTCTTTTCTGTATAGTTGGTCAGCAGAGTTTTGGTTCCAGTCATATGAGTTGAGCATCCGCTGTCTATATACCAAGTTTCTCCTGCTTGACCACCTTTTCTGTATAGGTCCCTTCTTTCCTGCAAGATAGATTAAGTCTTAGGTACTCATTTTGTCTTGGGTCCTTAGGTGTTAGTAGTACCCTTGGGGACCCACATATACATTGGTCGTTTGAATAACCTTAAGCATTTGAGTTGTCTCCCTTGGGCATCACAGAACCAAATCTTACCAATTGACACCTTGGCCTAGTTTGATTTGTTATTTGTGTCAGCTAGGTAACTGTCAGATGATTTCCTTTTGTAGGAGTGAGTGTGAATTATCTTCTGACTAGTTACATTCGGCCTGGGTGCATTAACTGAACGATGCACACAATTATATGGACCATACTCCTCTGTTCTCACAATATCATAAGAGATAGGGGGTGCAAAGAGAACAGATTTGTGTGAAGAAGACTCTTTCTTCTTGGCTGGAGCATTCGGCCTGTTGTTTGTTGTTCCTCTGTATGTGCTTGGGGTTAACTTGTCTCTTGCCATTTTTGGTGTTGAGATGGTTAACCTTAGCTGGTACAGATGCCTTTTGGTTCATAATAGGTTCATTGTGTTTAGAACACTCACCATTTTCATGTGATCGAGTAGTACACTGATTAGGTGTACTGCCCTCAACTGGAGAAGATGTTGATGGATTAAATTCATAACCAAAACCCATCTTGTTGCCATTAGATCGATAATATTCAGAGATGTTTTCAATAGTAGCAGATGCTTTATTGAACTCTGATATCTTTTGATCAAGGCTTTCCTTCTCCTTTTCTAAGAGCTCTTTTGCTTGGAAAAGATCATTGAACTTAGACTGTAATGAACGAAATTCTTTGGTTTCTAAGGCTTGAGTTTTTAACATCCCCTCATACAACTGAGTTATTGTGGTGTTCTCCTCTTTAAGAAGTTCCACTTCTTTAGTTAATATTTCATTCATTGTTACTAACTCAGGGGTGTTGTCAAACTTAGCCTTTTTCAATCTTGCAATTTCTTTCCTTAAGTCTTTGTTCTCTTCTTCCACTTTTATGAAAGCTCTTATTGCAATATCAAGATCACCTTTTACTTCTTCCAAGGATTGGTAATAGGTGTTCTCGAATTCACCTACAGATGAGTTTGCCTCATCTGTGTGAAGAAGCAGGTAAGTGAAAAGTTGATGTATTAGAATTTACCTCGTTTTCACCTATGACCATCATAGCTAAATCATCTGAATCATTTGAGAAGAGTTCACAGTCTGGTGATGAAGGTAGGTCATCACTTTGATATTCAAATTCTTCAGTCAACATTGCTTGTCTGTTTGAATTCCTCTTGTCTCTTCTTGATTTTCTTTCTTCTTTGTCTCCTGGACTTAGGTTTGGACATTCATAGACATAATGTCCTGGTTTATGACAGTTGAAGCATGTTCCAGGTTTCTGATTAGGAGTACTTCTTCTTGGAGGGTAGCATCTCTTCTTCTATAACTTCGACTATCAGATGACTCCATATCCTTCCTAGGATACCTTACTGGAGTTCTTTCTCTTGATTCTCTAGAGGATGATCCAGCTCTTTTATCTTTGTAATTCCTGTAGAATTTTCTATATTTGCTGTTTAGAGTGTTCATCCTTTCAAATCTTTTGATCATAAGAGCCATTTGTTCTTTTAAACTCATGTCTGATCCTCCTATGTCATCTGTATTCAGAGTGGTCTTGCCAGATGAGGTGCTTGCAGCTTTTGTACTAGTTGCTGCCTTGAAAGCTACAGTCTTGGAGGTAGATGGAGTTGGTGTTGGCTCATCATTTTCTGAATTTTCTTCTCTTTCAAGATCATACTCGTGGGCTTTGAGATTTTGGAACAGGGTCTAAGCTGTCCATTTCTTGATGTCTTGAGTATCCTTGATGATGGTCTTCTTGAGTTTCCACTTCTTGGTTAGAGAGTCCAAGATTTTCAGGTTTTTCTCTCTATTTGTATATTTCTTCCCTAGAGATTCAATCTCATTGATAATCTTGGTAAATCTATTGTCCAGCTGATCAATAGATTCTTCTGGTTGCATCTTGAAGTGTTCAAACTTCTTGACAGCTGTAGATAGTTTGCTCTCTTTGATCAGCTTCGTTCCTTCACAAAGAAGTGCTAGGGCATCCCACATCTCCTTAGTTGTCTCACAGTGCAGTACTTTTGCAATATACTCATTGGGGAGAGTTTGCATAATGTAATCTTGAGCAATGCTGTCAAGGTTTATTTGCTTCATCTCTTCTGGAGTGAGATCTTTCATGGGCTTGGGGGCTAGTTCTCCAACTGGGATTTCTGGATCGCCATTTGCTGTGTTGACCGTCATGATTGTGACTGGGCCTTCTGTGATCACGGACCACATCTTGTAGTGAACTGAGGTGAGATTCTTTCTCATCCTTATCTTCCAACAATCATAGTCTTCTACTGAAAACTTAGGCAATTTACGCATGTTAACACTCATGCTGTATGAGTTTTCAAAAACTCGTTTTTCAAAAGATGGATCTGTTCAAGAGGACTACAGAAAGACTCCCTCACGTCTTCTGATATTCTAGAGACAGTAGTCCCTGAACAAGTAGTGAATGGGATTAAAGTAGTGAATGGGATTAAAGTCTAGAGGGGAGGGGTGAATAGACTTTAAAACTTTTTCACTCAAAGAGTTGGAAACCTCTTCTGATATCTATGTCAGCTGGACTACAAGTCTGCTGGTCCAGAAGACTATAGTTATCTGATGGAGAGGTTTGTATGCGGAAGTGAGTAGGCCTGTTTATTTAGACTTGTTCGAGTGTTCTTTTGAAATAACCAATTGTTTGCTTTGTGAAATACTCAGCTGATGCAGGTTTGAAAGATATGGCCTTAGTTAAAGATATTTAAAATCACAGTATGCACTATATAAAAATATGAACAAATAGGAAAGTAAAGTGCAGTAAGTAAATAACACCGGATTTTATAGTGGTTCGGATATACGTTCCTACGTCCACTCTCACGTCCTAACGTGATGTTTAATCCCTTTAATTTCCCGAAAATTATAAGGGCTTGTCCTTTATAGTCCCAAGGTTAGGACTTTGAGATCTGAGCAGTTCCAAACTGTTGCGGTCTCCACAAGTGATTGTGAGCACTTGCACTCTTACAGGGGTTCAAAAACTTAACCTTATGGTGGGGGTTTTGGGGTTTTTGAATGGATCCAACTAGAGGTTCAAGCTTATAAATTGCTTAACCACTATGCCTAAATCAAAGGATATACAATATGTGTAGGATCCAGGTTCTTTGGTGTTGCTGAAAGGAGAAACAAAACCTTAAAACAAGCAGCAAGAACACTGATTGCTGAAACCAAATTGCCAAAAAGGTTCTGGGCAGAAGCCATTAACACTGCATGCCACACTCAAAACATATCCTTAATCACTAAAGGTCAAGGTAAAACTCCATATGAACTATGGAAAGATAGATTGCCCACTGTTGCTTACTTTCATATATTTGGTTGCAAGTGTTTCATTCACAACAATGGGAAAGAGCAATTGTAAAACCCTTGTTGTGGAAGAAACACCTCATGTTGTGTTTGATGAATCTATTAATGAGTTCAGGGATAGAAACCTGAATATTGATGAGATAACACAAAGAACAACCAGATTAAGGCTTCAAGAGGAAACAGTGTTTGTAGATGTTGCCCAGCCTGAACTTAGTGGAGTTCAACACTTAGACAACATCCCTGACAGCAATCAACCAATGGACAACCAGCCTGAAGGAGAAATTGAACTGAATGACTCCATCCCAGTTCAAAACCAGGTAACAACTACGAATGAATAAGCAGACTTTGCTGAGGTAGTTAATGGAACTATTATTCAAGGGGGAACCAATGAAAATGTCAATATTCTTGACAATGAGGACAACAACCCTGAATATGATCCTGAACTTGATCCTTCAATTAACTTTCCTGAATTTAATGAATCTAGTGATCCAACTTCAGAAGAGGACAATCCTCCTGAAGGAATCAGGGCTAGAAGGAATTGGTTGCATGACCACCCAACTAGCCTGATACTTGGAAATCCAAGTGAAGGGATCAAAACTAGAAGATTTCATGGAGAAAGTGCCTTGTTTTGTTGTTTTCTTTCAGAACAGGAACCAAAAGATATTGAGGAAGCACTTCAAGACACCAACTGGATCATTGCCCAACTCATCAAGATGTCATTGGAACAAAATGGGTGTTCAAAAATAAGAAAAATGAAAATGACATCATTGTAAGAAACAAAGCAAGACTGGTGGCCAAAGGTTATTGTCAATCTAAAGGGATTGATTATGATGAGACATTTTCTCCAGTGGCCAGACTTGAAGCAATCAGACTTTTCTTAGCATATGCAGCTCACATGAGATTCAAGGTGTATCAAATGGATGTGAAGAGTGCATTTCTCAATGGAGTGCTAAAAGAGGAAGTATATGTTGAACAGCCCCCAGGCTTTGAAGAAGGAGACAATGTGTACAGATTAAAGAAAGCCCTTTATGGGTTGAAGCAGGCTCCAAGAGCTTGGTATGACACCTTATCACAGTTTCTTCTAGATCATGGTTTTGTCAAAGGCACTGTTGACAGAACCTTGTTCAGAATCTGTGAAGGAGATGATATTTTGTTAGTCCAAATCTATATGGATGACATTATATTTGGATCTCCAAATGAGAAATTCTCTAAACTCATGCAAAGCAAATTTGAGATGTCCATGATGGGATTGATGAATTTCTTTCTAGGACTTCAAGTCACTCAATCAAAGAAAGGAATATTCATCAATCAGGCCAAATATACAAGGGACATGATCAAGAAATTTGGATGTGCTACAAGCAAACCAGTCAGAATTCCAATGAATACCAACTGGAAGATGGATCCTGATGAAAGTGGAGTATCAACCAACTCCACTGAATACAGAGGTATCATAGGATCCTTGTTGTATCTCACTGCAAGTAGGCCTGATATCACATTTGCAGTTGGAGTATGTGCCAGATTTCAAGCAAATCCAAAGAAGAGCCATCTAGAAGCTGCCAAGCGGATAATAAGATATCTCAAAGGAACTGAGAATCTTGGATTATGGTATCCAGCTGATGACAACATTGAACTCACTGGATACTCAGATGCTGATTATGGAGGCTGCAGAATTGACAGAAAATCCACCTCTGGAACTTGTCAATTCTTGGGTAGCAAGCTGATCTCATGGTTCTCAAAGAAACAGAACATAGTTGCAACATCAACAACTGAGGTAGAATATGTAGCAGCTGGAAGTTGTTGTGCTCAGATACTTTTGGCTCAGACAGCAACTCAGAGATTACAAAGTCATCACAAATGAAGTTCCAATATTTTGTGACAATAATAGTGCAATTGCTATCTCACAAAATCCTGTACTTCACACAAGATGCAAACATGTTGATATCAAGCATCACTTTATCAGGGATCATGTGGAGAAGAAGGATATCAAACTTGTCAAAATTCACACTGATAAGCAAAAGGCTGATATCTTGACAAAACCATTAGCTGAAGCAAGGTTCATGGAGCTATCAGCAGAATTGGGCTTACTTGATCCAGGAAAGATGGAAAAATGAAGAAGGAAGCACAAATGAAGGGGGAAGTTCATGAAAAATGGACTTCAGCAAAGTTGACCAACCTCACTGAAACTATCTGCCTAAAAGAAGAACTCAGTAGAATTGTCCATATGGCTTTCAATAATGTTGGTCAGGATAATTGACCTTGTGGGACCCACTCAGGCATTTTGGTCGGATATTTTGACTAAAATAAAGGTAAAATCACTTATCAGGACACTTGTCCAAACTGATAAGGTGATAGGTGCTATTTTTAGCATTGATTAGACATTTAAGGGAATTATTGGGCAAAGAATAGTCTATTTTTAGGATGGCGTGTGATATTCGAATTTTAGCCCCCAAATGGCCATTCTGCATTAAATGCAAAATCTCTTTAAGATTGCATTGATTACTGAGCCTCTCATCAAAGCCATTGATTATCTTTAAACCTAAATCTAACCGTTCCTGAGCCACTACCCCACTTTATCCACTTTGCATTATGATTTGTCCACCCTCTAATCCTTTTATCCAACAGTTAATAAAAACACTAGATATAAAAACCTTCATTTTTTACTTTCATTCCTACGCACAAATACTTTCAAAACCCTTAAGCAAAATTCTGAAAAAATCCAAAAACCTTCACACCCTTCTTACTCACTTTCAAACCATCCATGGCTCCAAAACTCAAAAGAGAGGAACTTGTCGACTTCAATGATCCATCTTTGGACATTGATTTCACTTACCTCAGTAATATAAACTCTTTTTGGTTCGAAAAGATTGTGGCCTTTGACAGCCCAAATGAGGAAGTTCATCCTATTCTCCAATGGTTGAAAGATGCAGGGCTTGAGCAATTTTTGGGCACCAAACCTGATTCTTGCCTCAACCCTTACATGGCTGAGTACTTTGCCTATCTCAGGTGGAAAGGCAAAAAGGGTGATGTTTGCACCAAACTCACTTATGCAGAAGAAGGAGAAGAAGAGGAATCTCAGCACACTATAATCTTCACCTCAGAAGATTTGGATGCCAGCTTTGGGCTACCCTCTGAAGGACTCAATCCAGAAGTTTATAGAGAAGGAGAGGAGAAGGAGTTCTCAAATGAATGGATGAAGGTACCTCAGAAGTTTGTAGGTGCTCAAAATAAAAAGACTTTAAATCTTAAATATGAGCATTTGTTTGATATAGTGGTAAAGAGTCTTTTAAGTCATTCTGGGAGTGTGGAGCAAATAAGCTTGCCAAAACTAAGGGTGATGGCAGCTGTGATTGATTCAGCTGAGAAAGGAATCAAGTTTGATTGGAAGACATTCATCTTGGGGAAGATGATGAATAAAAAATTCAAGTTTAAAGAGGTGAAGCACCACAAGGTTGTGGTAGATGTGAAACTTCAATATTGCACAAGAGCAAGTTTGCTCTTAGAAAGATTTGCTCACTACACTCACTTGTAAGCCAAGCCCAAACACTTTCCAGCCCAGAAAGTGATGTTTAGAAACTATCCACCAAGACAGAAAAGAGGAAGCAAGGTGCTGCAGCAAAGCAAGCCTTGACTGTTGCACGTGTTACCAGATCTTCTCCAAGGAAAAGAAAGGCTCAGACCACCAAAACCCAACCAAAGATGAAGAAGATGAAGCAGATTCTCAGTGAATCCTCTCTGGAAATTCAATCCAATAGTGGTGGAGCCACATCTGAAGAGATTGACAGAGTAGAAGAAGAAGGGGTCAACCCTTCTGAAGCTGGTGAAGAGTTCAGGGTGATTATCCCTTTGCAGCCAGAGTCACTCACTGAGTTCAGGGATCTTGAGCAATCAACAAGATCTGAAAGAAGAAGGAGGATCATCAAAACCTCTTAGAAGAAAAGATGATGGAGGAAGAAAGGTTGAAGAAGGAGTTCTTCAAGGAGATTAGACAAGCAAGCAGGTCTAACTCTAAGACAAAATCAAAGTCCAAGAGTCCCAAGACCAACTCTCCTGATATTCAATCCCAGAGAATATCACCAAGTCATGAGTCTCCAAAGCCTGAAGAGGAGGAGTGCAAAACTCTTGAAAATGCCCCCATCATTGCCAAAAAGACCTACTCTCCTGAAGGTGCCCCTGACAGGGTAGGGATTGATGTCTTGGCCGATCTTGCTGAAGAAGAAGATAGGCAATTCTCCCCTCTTGATCCCAGATTACTCTCTTATACCAAACTCCTTGAAATTGCACTTCTTGAAGGTGATCAATTCACTCTTCCACCCATTCAACCCATCCCTTTGAATCTTTCATCTACCCCCTCAGGAACATTGCTCTCTACAGCAACTGAGACTCAAATGATTCCCATTTCGTCTGAACCCAACTTATCTGAACCCCAACCCAACCTTCCTGAATCCCAATCCAACCTACCTGAAGCTCAAACCAACCCTTCTGAATCCCAAGCCAACTCTTCTGATGACAACAATGATGATGAAAGTACAGAGGAGTATACATATGAAGGTATGCTAAGGCAGATTGCCAGAGCAAATGTTGATCAGTTGTATCCAGGATTGAAGGATTATCCAAGACTTCAGCAGTAGTTCTATGATCTCAGAGCACTTGTTGAGATCAAGGATAGAACAATTGTGGAAATAGTTCAGGCTATTAAGGATAAAGGTGTCAACTGGTGGCAGGTTGAAGAGAACAGATTATTGCACTTTGTGAATGTAAAAAAATCCAGTGTATTGACCACTAAGGCACTGTTCTGCACCATTGTTCATGAGAAGGTGCTAGCTGAAAGAGAAAGAATAACTAAGGGAATCAAACATCCTGACAGTACCTCAGATGATGCAGATGATGATGATGATGATGACACCACCAATCCCAAACCTCCTGGACCCAATCCTGCTAAGGTACATTACTTGACCTATCCTTCAATTCAGGACTCTGAGAAATCAGAGGAGTTGACCAAAAGTGGTGACTCAGTCCAAGATGCATTGGCCAAGGATGGTTCTTCTGAGCCTGAGGCACAGCTGAACAATGCTGAGACTTCCATAGGAGAAGCTGGTTTGACTAAAGCCTCATCAGTGTCAGGAGAGTTGGACACTGACCAGCCTTTAGTCATTCGGGATGACTCAGTGGACTTGGGAAGCCCAAGCACTGTGATCTCCCATCAACTGCCCTCTGTGCATCCTATTGAGGATATGGAGGTGTCAGGTTTAGGATCTGAAGGAGTTGAAAAGGATAGTAGTGATAAAAAATCAGAGGGAGAGGATGGTAGCAAGAGTGCACCACCTAAAGAGGGAGATGAGATTGAGATGTTGGGTGAAGCCCAACAAGAGAGTCGGGTTATTCTTCAGGTTAAATCTGAACTTGATGAATCCCTTGGCGAAAGGAGGCCTGATTCTCCAGTAAATGTGAGTTTTTCTGATAAAATTGAAGAAAAGAATGAAGTTGAAAATGAGAGTAAAGGTGCTGATGTATTAGACCTTTTGGGAGATCAAAAGAAAGAGGGCGATGAGGGTGTTTTACCTAACCCTTTGAGTTTTGCAGGTTCAGAAGCTGTCACTCTTGAACATTTTTGTGCAGATGCTTCCCTCACTGATATTCCAGTCAACACTGATGTTGACCTTGAGGCAATTTCAGCCAATGCCACTGAAGCAGGACTGCAACATCCATTGAGGAGCAGTCATGCAAGTTGGACACTCTGGTCAAGGAAGTTGGGAAAGCTCATGCTGAAACTACAGATACTCTTGATGGCCAAGGAAGGACTCTAGCCTCTGTTGAGATGAGGCTCACAGGTTCTGAGGAAGTAGTGTTGCCAACCTTGGATGCTAGGATCAGTGGAGTTGAGATTAGTCTGCAAACAGTCTCAACTGAAGTAACCAAGGTAAAGGATGCAATGACCAAATTTACAAAAACTGTGAAAAAGGAGCATAAAGGTTTGAAAGAGAGCTACAAGAACAATGTGTTGGCCCTAAGGAGAACAATCAAGGATGCCTTGAGGCAAAGGACAGCAGCTCAAAGAAAGAAGGTTGAGGAACATAAAGCTGCAATGGTCAAGGAGGCTGCTGAAAAGTTCACAGTTGAACTCATGGCCAATGTCTCTGATCAGGTTGTAGCCAGTCTCACTGATCAGTTGCAGGCCAAACTTGATCAATCCTTGAAGGCCACATTGGATGAGATAGTTGCCCAGAAAACGAAGCCAGTTCATGCCTTTCTCAGCATGGCAGATGACAAGATGCAAAACATTCATGATGAGAATGTTTATCTGCTTCAGGAACTTAAGTCCCTCACTCATGCTCACACCCACCTCTTTGTTACAATGAGTGAATTAAAGCCCCAATGTTTTGATAATGCCAAAAAGTGGGAAAGAGAGCAAGCAAGGGCAAAGGGAACCTTGAAGATTGGTGAACCTAAGGGAAAGGAAAAACAACCTGAAGTTGAGGAAGAAGAGGAGGACATTGGAAAAGGCAAAGGGCCTATGAACTTTGAAGATTTGACAGAAGAGGAGCAGATACATATATCAATGAAAAAGTCCATAGCATCTGTAATTGAGGATCAGGCCAGATGGGAGCAGAGGCCTGGAGGGGAATCTGCAGGCTTGGACCCCAAGGACAAGGAGATTGAAGTAAGGGGGAAGGTTGTTAAAGCCACTGAAAGAAAAAGGAAGGAGCAAACCTTCACTGAGTTCCCAACAAGCCTGACACTGCCCTCTGAGTTCCAAGCTGAAGAGGCAACCCAAGTGAGAAAGTCAAAGAGGCTGAAGAAAGCAGCCAAGTTGCCTGAAATCCAGGAAGAAGAGAATGAGGAAGAGAAAGAGGACAAGGAGCCTGAAGTGAATCAGCCCAAGCTTGCTGATGATCCCTCAAAGCTGTTTGAAGAGGGATTTGGGAAAGATCCAGAGACTCAAGAGAAATTGGCTCTTCAGAGAGCTAAGGAAAGAATGGATCGGTTGGTTGAGGCCAACAAAGCAAGAGATTCCAGAAGGGCAAATTTCAGAGCTCCAAGGAGAAGGGCTTCTTACAGAAGATTGAAGCCTCAATTGCTTCAGAGATGGGAAACTCAGTACCCTCACCATGACAAATGGGTGCCCATTCAACTGAATGATGCATGGGAGGAAGCAAAGAGGAGATTTGTCTATGACTTCTATGTCATAGGAAAATGGCTTGGAGAGAATGTTGAAGAAATCTTTGGCCAATTCATGTTTGACAACTATACAGAGTTGTACCAGAAGCTGTTTGCAGTAGCTGATATTTCCATAGTAGAGTTCAAAGCACCAGGCCCCATCCTATATATGCCTCCCAAGTTCAATGGGAATCTGATCGATGAAGGGAAGATCTTGGAGTTCATTTCCATTATGAAGATGGAAAAGATGAAGCTGGGTCCCAAAGGCACAAATCAGGAGATTTGGGAACTTAAGAAGAGAGTCTGGGCTCAGTATGGGATTACTCCTCAAGATGATGGTTCTTTCTGAAGAATAAGTTTTCTCTCCCTTTATCTACCTTTTACTTGTTGTTTTCTATATGTTGTTTAATGATCAGGATAGATGTGTTTCATGTCATTAAGGAATGCCTTATTTGCACTCAAAATTTAAACTATTTTCATTTTAGGAATGATCACATCCCTTTTTTTTTAACAAGTTTTGGTACTCATTAATTGAAGTTACATTTTAATATGAATTTCATAAAAGTGTTGGAGTATTTATTTTCTGCACTGTAATGATTGATGATCTATATAAGGACTACTATTTTTTAAGAGATAACAACTCATTATCTCAACTAGCCTGGCCTAACCTATATACTTGATTTATTATTGTGCTAACAGTTTGTTTCAGGAAAATTGATCAGATCATCCATCCTGAAGACAAAATTAGTATAAGTCAAGTTCCCTTTGTAAATAGGTTTTGGCATCATCAAAAAGGGGAAAATTGTTGGGAAATGAATTACTTTTGATTAAGATACCAAAACCTCTGATTGATGATGGTCAGCTTAGTTGAGATAGATAAACAAGTACATCAGTCTAGTTGTCTCAGGATAGTTGAGACAGTAAAAATATCTAAGTCAAAATCTCAGAAATATTGTGAGATTTAGTATTCAGGTTAGTTGTCCAAATCTAAAAATATTAGGCAGCTTGTTGTGTTTTAAGTCTGTTAGGACAAGTCTGCTGAATTAACAGAGACAAGTATGCTGAAGTGGACAATATGGTTGAATGATCAAGATGAAAGCCTAAACTGCATGTACTGATAAGAGCAATATCAGATCAGTTTGAAGTCTTGAAGATCAAGAGAATTGAATGATGCTAACTCAGAAGACAAATTTAATGAAGCATTAATGCCATCAAGCCTGAACAAGCATTGAAGACTTAGAAGAATTAAAGACTGATGAGCCTTGAATGAATGAAGAAACATTCCACCTGCAGCAGGAATGATCAGAGCACTTGTCCCATCTGACCGTTGGTAGAGTACAAAGTCTGCCACAATCAACCTTGGGAAATATGCAAATTTGGAAGCTGACACAAGTCATCTCAGCCGCATTTTTCAGAAGTCAACACATTCATTCAAGCAACCATTGAGGAACCTTCTTGCACAGTGGATAATAGAAGGTTGCTCTCATAGCCGTTTCAATGGTGCTACAAATAGAAAATTTGAAAGTCTATCTCTCCAACGGATAGATGATCAAATTGTTCTATAAATTCAGAAGTGATCCAAGGATTCAAGTATCCAACTATCTGCTATCAAACTACTATCAAACATTCAAGGAAACAAAAGCTAATTCTCAGAATCCCAAGTTTCCTGATCACTTCTAGCTAAGCCTTTCTTGTAATATCCCAAGCTTAGCATTGAGATATCCTAATCCTTTACACTGCACTTATTGTAAAGCATATCTCTATTAGTTGGAACCAAACCTCAAACCCTTACCTCATTAAGTGAAGAAGAGTTTGTTATAGAAGTGAGTAGTTAAGAGTTGTAAAGTGTAATTACAGTCTTAACTCAGAGAGATTGAGCACTAGGACTCAGATTATCCTAGGGATCAAAGCACTAAGATAGTGTTGTTGATCAGTGCACATTGGCACTATAAAACAAGTTAATTCCAGGTGTTAAGGAATTATCCTGTTCAATCAGGGAAAGTGGATGTAGGAGCTTGAGTCTCTGAACTACTATAAATTGATGTGTCATTTACTTACTGCATTATTTTCTAACTCACATTACTTGCAAAAATCATTCTAAAAGAGTTAAACTCAGCAAAGTTAAGCAAAACGGTTTTTGGACAAAGTCCCTGATTAACTGGTTTTTCATAAACTAACTTGGAGTAATCTTTCAAAGAAAAGACCAACCACATTCCGCACTTAGCAACTCTTTTAGATAGTTATCAAATTGATCACTTCATAGTTTTCAGTAGGTTAAGTATCTTTTAAAGTTAACACTCAGATTAGTTGCGAGACAACTTCCCTGATATCAATAAATATAATAACATTCGGCGGAAGCTTAAATAATAAATAACAACTTGAAAGAATTTAAATATATTAAGTGAACCATTTCTCAATATTTCATGAAAAGTTTACTAAAGAGTTGAACAAGGTCAATTGTTTTTATTAAATGATATTAACTTTGTCATCCACCGCTCCTCCTCGCCACCAGCTCCTAAATCTGAAAATGTTAAAATGAAGGGTGAGTAAACCACAGCTCAGTGGGGACAAGCTTGTCAAAACTAAATACAATAAGAAATCAAATTATCACAAACGTAAACATGCATTTAAGGTATTGCCACTTCTCAACTTTTCGTTTATAAAGGTCAGAAGACCTACTTCTCAACTTCTCGTTTATAAAGGTCAAATGACCTGTTTGTCTCAACTTCTCGTTTATAAAGGTCAAATGACCTGTTTGTCTCAACTTCTCGTTTATAAAGGTCAAATGACCTGTTTGTCTCAACTTCTCGTTTATAAAGGTCTAATGACCTGTTTGTCTCAACTTCTCGTTTATAAAGGTCAAGTGGCTTGTTTGTCTCAACTTCTTGTTTATAAAGGTCAAATGACCTGTTTGTCTCAACTTCTCGTTTATAAAGGTCAAATGACCTGTTTGTATCAACTTCTTATACATAGTTCACATGAGTAATAATAAAATCACAAATCACATTTAATAATGACAAACAATTTAGATAGAAATCCCCACCTTAATGTCGAGTAGATAAATTCGTTGCAATAATAAACCTTCAATCTTCAATCTTCTTGTTGCCTAGAAAATAAAATGACAACGTACTCTTAAATAAATAAAATGATCTACACTTCAATCAAAATTATGTTTTATAACTGCAACCCAAATACTCCTAATCTACGTACTGATTTCTTCCTAACAACTTTTAATTAAATTTTAACCAACTTAATCTAATGAAATTAACTAAATAAACTTTTCCAGTCCCATTAAACTAATCTATATAAACTATTCATATCCTAATGGAGAGAAGATCAATGTAAGACATGGGTACGTATTCTACTTACTGCCAATAACCAATTAAAATAATAATAAATATGGTAACCTTGATTTAATGGAATAATTTCGGGTGAATAATTTTGATTCATCCTTTCAAGAATCCATACAGAAAATAAAAGTTTGGAGCTTCAGAAATTCAAGATTTTTAATAATGAAATACCATGATTACTATTTGAATAAGAAAATATTTGATTGATGTAAAATAGATGGACGAACAAATTCATAAAACAATTAATCGAAGAAGGACTTACCGCTTAGCCATGGGAGAGAAAGCACGACTACTTTAGGGTTTCGAGAGAAAACGGTGGAAGTATTTTTCTATGATCTAGGGCTAAAACTTATATATAGATATATTTAAATTGGGCTTGGTCTTGGTCTTGAATTTAAAATATTAGAGATAAGAATTAGAGTTTAAAATTTCAAATATTGAACAGACTATGAATTATAATGTAACTTTAAAATAAAATAAAAGTAAATAAATATTTATACATATAAATTTATATTTATAAATTTTTACGGGTGTTACAATTAACAAGTAAATAAGATGGTATCATTTGATTTGGTATCAGCTGATAAAAAACCTTCTTTAAAACTATGTTATGCAGAATGTAAACATGCATGCTAAAGCAATAAATAACACAATTATTTATAGTGGTTCGGCCTCCAGACCTATATTCACTCACATCCCAGCTGTGATATTAATCCCTTCCAAAGGGTCTTATAATTTTATATGCCAATAATAACATGTCTTGCTACTTTATAGTCCCGAGAGAAGACTTTGAGCTCGGTGAACTTTCAAAGTGCAACTGTCTCTACAAGTTATTGTGAGAACTTGTACTCTTACAGTGATGATTGATGTTACCTTGTGAGTCACTCAACCTATCTTCTAAGGGTTTAGGATAGAAGGTGGGTTTCGTGTATAAACTAGGTATGAGAATTTCCCTTACAATCTGATTTAGCCTCATGCTAGGATTGGAAAATTCTCTCTAAGCTTAGAATATATGTATGGCTATGCTGGCTTAGATCACATGAGATCACTCGCTGGGGTAAAGGTCTGACTTTTTTATTTCTTCATTGAAGTTCTTGAGCTCTACTGATTTCTAGAAACTTAAGAACATTTGCTCGGCCTTGGCATCCCCTCACACTTGTGAGATATGAACTTGAACTCATATATATAGTGTGGATTATGAAATGTTGTTGTTGGATGATAACAATCAAATCCCACTATTTCAGAAATCATAGTCTCCTGGATTGATGTTATTGATTAGTACAGTTAGCTAGTACTCCCTCCGTCCCACAACTGTTTGCACACTTACCTTATATGTCCGTCCCACAATTGTTTGCACACCCATAAAAGGAAACTTCTTCATAAACCCCACCCTCACAATATTCACATATTTACACAAAATGCCATTACTTTTACTCTCTTTCCAATAACATTTTTACTTTATTCATATAACTTTACAAAATTACCCCTCAACACTCCACTCATTACACTTTTTTCTTAAAAAGTGTGCCCACTTTGTGGTGCAAACACTTCCGGGACGGAGGGAGTAATAATCAATGCATCATTTACTTTCCTTTCTTGAGCTCTGTGTCGTGTCAGTTTTTAGGTGTATGCTGTCGTCTTTCTATTGGTCCACGTCAGCTCTAATTTGACTCTTCAATATTGAAACAGTTGACCTTTGACTCAGCTGATCTAAGGTTCTGCTCTTCTGATCTTGACACTTAGGCTTCTAATGATTTTTTCCCTAGTTGTATGAACCTTTCTGTTTAGTTAGGCATACTTGGTTCTCAACTATGTTTGGCTTCTTAGCTGATATTGATACTCAGCTGGTAGAACCTCACCTGATCATACTCAAATGCTCATCAGTCAAGTTTCCCCTCTACTGATTCTCTTTTCTGGTCTCTAGTATTGTCTTCTCTTCTCTTCTTGAGTTTGTGCGCATTCCTCCACTATTTCAGCTTACATCCAAGTCAGCTGATACTGACCAAAACCTATCTATTACAAGATGAATGATGAAGTTGTTTATACAATACAACTTATCTTATTACAAACAAATTTAGTTTATCAAACCAATACATAGGGATATTAGTTGACCTGGATATCCCAACAAAGGGGGAACAACACAAGACCCATCTACCGGTTCAACAATCAACTTGTCTGATTCAGCCAAAGGGCAAAAATAGATTAATTTGTGCTAGCCAAAGTTGTTTCAAAGGAGAAGCAAGCTATCTTAGCCCTTCCACCTATTCAAGAACCAGCATATGAGATAACTAATCTTATAGACGACACTCTTCTTGCCCTGAAGGAAGTTACATTATCAGAAGAGGAGATATGCCTAAGACCAAGGAAAAGAAAAGATGTTGCTACAAGAAGAGCCTGAGATGTCCAATAAAGAAGAAGAGGAGGAGCCTGAGATGTCCAATAAACAGATTGATGAATTTGTCGAAGACGGGCACAGTCTTAGGTGGTTGGTACTGAAGAAGAAGTGGCAAATAATTTATTATTTGGCCAACAAGTATGGTACTCTTGAAGATGAAATAGCTTTTCAATACTTTGAAAAGTTCATTCAAGAAAAAGTTAATGAATTCTGGAAGATTATTATCCAAGCTGATGCGGATAATAACATAAACACCATTTTGCCTGAATTTTCTTGCTAGAAGCTACCTCAGACAAGGTTTGGAAGACCTGACACAAGAGAAGTCGAGTTGATGATCATTAACATTTCTTTCAAACAGAAGATCACAAACCCCGACTGCATTAAGGAAATGAAAGCTAGAGTTAGAAGAGCTTTCCAACTCGACTAATGAAGACACCGTCTTAGCTAATAGAAGTGTTTCCTTTTTCAGCTTCTAGACACCGTCTCCTTGTATTTGTAATAACTTCTCATCTTTTATTAATACAAGTGTTTCATGAATTTTAAAAATGTCTAGAGAGAGAGAAAGTGAGGGAGAGAGAGGGGGAGGAGAGTGGGTGAGAGTAAGCCGTAGGACCAACTACCCTTCTTCCGAGCGCTTTCCGGTGAGGCAGAGATATAGCCCTAACCCTAGATCAAACCTTAACCCATATTATCCCCAGAAGACAGATAGGAATCAGGTCAGTGAAGACAGGAACCGTAACCAGAAGCGCGGGCCAACCCCTTGGAGAGACAAGCTTGTCGACTTGAGGAATAGGGAAATAGTCTCGTTTTTAGTTCGGAACTTTCCGGTGGAATGTAGTGTTGAAACCTTGCGGTATCACTTTGAGTCAGTTGGAAGAGTGTTGGACATCTTCCACCCTCAAAAGTTGGATAGAGATGGGAAGCCGTTTGGTTTCGTTAGATTTGTGGCAGGTAAGGAGGAAGATAGGATCTTGGAGGATCTTAATAATGTATGGATTGGGAGCTACAAAATCAGGGCCTTCATCCCAAGATATGGAAGAAATAAGGAAAGTAGGGGGAAGGAGGAAAGGGTTAACCTACCTTACACTTTCGAGAGCAATAGAGGAATACGAAAGGACCTGGTATCTTATACAGGAGTACTTGGTAACACCGAAACAAACAAACCGAAAAATATGGAATCTAAGGTGGATGAGGTTGTCATCTTTAATCCAAAAGAGGAAGAGTCAGGCTGGTTGAAGAACTGCATAACTGGCACCTTACGAAAAGAGTTCTCATGGACCGACCATGGGGAAGAGATTCAGCAAGAGTGTGGTAATTTGTTACGAATACGCACCATGGGTGATAATGTGGTCCTTATCCAGGACATGACGGGTAAACCTTACGATGTTCTAATCATCCAAATGAAGGAATGGCTATCATACTGGTTCGAGTGGTATAGGCCCTGGATCTCAAAAGACGTCTGCCATAGACGCCTGGTGTGGACACGGTGGTTTCGAGTTCCCACCCATGCTTGGTGCCCTCGATTTTTTGAAAAGATCGGGTGGATCCTAGGTCGAGTTGTGAAACTCGATTGGGAGACGATACATAAGTCACGTTTGGACTATGCGAGGGTGTTGTTATCCATATCATCCCTAGCAGATGTAAACCGATGTGTCAAAATAAACATCATTGGCGAATTCTTCACTTGCAAGATTGTCGAGGAAATGGATATAAGTACACCTGATAATATTGCGCCATCGGATGATGAGGAAAATTCGTCATGGTACAGTGATAATGACGATCTTGGATCGACGAGGCCTGCTCAGGCGGTGGAGGGCTACCTACCAGAATTCCAGAACTCACTCTCATCGGGATTCGACTCGGTGAACATGCAACCGAAGAGTCCTTTAGGAAATCGTGCGAAAGACGGCGAGGGGGCCCCACAAGCCAACATGCACGAGACAGGAACAATCAAGGAAACCTCGAATAACAACCCCCACGAGATTCTAGGAATGGTGGGCCCCAAGGAATTAATGACGGTGGTGGCGGAACATGAAAAGTTAAAATCAGTGGAAAAGGATGTTGATAACTTGGAAGCCATACCACCCTCAAGCCCTAGTGGGCCCCAAGAAGCAAGTGAGAAAGTCTCTAATTATGGACCTGATGGTCAGAATATTGATGGACCGGTGAAAGCTTTTGGGCCCAACTATCCCAACATTTTGGCCCAGTCTAGCCCATCTGATAGTCCGCATGAGCCTAACCCTCCCTCCTTATCTCAGCCATCGCATCCTCAACTGTTGGACCATTCTTTATACTCAGCCCAACCGCTGCAACCCAAGCCCACCTCCTACTCGGCGTCCCACACCACCTTATCCCCCCACAACCCTATCACTGACCTGTCATACCCTCACGTACCTGCACTCCACCTTACCCACTGCCATAACCCTATTCCCCACCCCCCACCCCTCCTTACCCCCCCCCCTTTCGCCAACACTGGTTTCTCAAATCCCACAACCTATACTTCCTCTACCCCACCTCTTGACTATGTTGACCTGTCGAACCCCACCGCCCTTACCCACCAAGTCGGTCTCCCACCTCTTCGGGGATCTAGACCTAACCTCCCCCCCTCCCCGCCACTTCAAACACCCCTCTAAGAAGAAGACAATCAAACGACTTGAAAATAGGAGAATGGAGACAGAGTATTGGCAAGAATTTGCAAGAGGTCTTGAATCTGGGCCCGACATTCGAGGTGAAACACCAAGCCAGCTGAATCCAACAGAAGCACAGAACGACAAGCTGCAGATGGAGGCAACTGCAATGTGGGAGCTTGGCAAAACCCTAGGAATCCGATCACACTTACCGGACAGAGCCTTAATAGATCAATTGGTGGAAATTGATAGAAATTCGCGGGCAGAGGGAATCAGTGGAAGAGGGGAAACTGAGCTCGTTGATCAATGAAGATCCTCTCTACAAACATTAGGGGCTTGGGGAACATCATAAAAAAGAACGAGGTTCGTAATCTGATTAGAAACCAGAGAGTGGACCTATGTTGTATACAAGAATCAAAGCTGGAGGAAGTAGATGAAAACACTTGTCGAGCCTTATGGGGAAGCGATAATGTGGGCTGGGCTACAAAAGCGGCAGAAGGCAGATCAGGCGGGATCATAACTCTATGGAACACTGAGGTAATCACTATTATAAGTTCTTGGTTTATGTCTGGAGCAGTGGTGTTGAATGCTTTATGGGGTCAGGAGAGAGTTAGATGTTGCATAATCAATATATATGCACCATGTGTATTATCAGAAAAAGTGGAACTGTGGGATCGGGTGACAACCGTCGTAACCCAGAACATAGCCTCTTGTATTTGTGTAATTGGAGACTTTAATTCGGTACGAAGTGAGTCATAAAGGGTGGGGAGAGGCCAATCTTCTAATCACAGAGACATAGCAGCCTTTGAAAGTTTTATCAGTAACGCAAATCTAATTGAGGCGCCACTACATGGAAGACGGTTTACATGGTATAAGGCTGATGGCTAATGCAAAAGCAGGTTGGACAGAGTCCTCCTAAATCAGAACTGGCTGAACCATTGGCCAAACGTGCAGCTTAAAGGCCTTAAGAGAACAGTGTCGGACCATTACCCTATTATATTGGAGATAAAGGTTCCATATTGGGGTCCAAAGCCGTTTCGTAGCCTCGATGTTTGGTTCTCACACCCACAATTCAGGACATTGTAGCTGATGCTGGAACACGCCGGCGAAGGCGGTCCGTCACCAGGTTCGTTGTTGGGTGCCAAACGTATAAAACGAATTGAAACATAAACAGCATGCATCTAAAGCATAGTTTAGATCTGTTACCTTTGAAGATCGAGGCGTTGATTCCAATCTACGGATCTTCTAGTCTGTCTCCCAACCTTGTTCGAACACCGGGTGGACGGCGCGCTATCAAACGTGGAGAAGGCTGCCTTTAGTTCGTCTCCTTGAAACCCTAGCCGTTTTCTCAATTTCGTGTGTACTAGGGTGTCAAAACTATTTTGAGGCTCCTATTTATAATCTCCATAAGTTCATGGGCCAGACTAGGGATCCATTAGAAGGTATAGGGTTTGGGCTTCTTACAGGCCCAAATACTCTTATGTTCAGCCCAGAACATATAATTTGGCCCGAGAACATTAATTCATTCCACTAGAGAATTAATGTTGCACTTCCGTCCTATCCCGAACTGAATCAGGGCTTCTATTAGACTTTATAATTCCCCGTGTTTAAGATATCGCACGTCCATTAATTATTAAAGCTTCTCACTTCTTTAAATAATTAATTTCTATAATTCCTTGAGTAGTACCACTCAACCTTGTTGTCGTACGGATTAAATCCACCTGCAGGGTTTAATACGACAATCTTTTATGAGTTTCCTCAAGGGGACATCATCAGCCTGGATGTACAGGACACGGTGCCCTAATGCCAATAAGTAGACATCATGCGAGCGATGCCACTACCCAAAATACGGAGCGTGAAGAATCTACCAAGATTCTCACCTATGGTACATCAAAGTAGTGAACAAGCACCCCACACGTCTAAATATCACACTTAGGGTTAAGAATCATAAAAGTCACCAAGACCTCTAGTTCTTCATAACAGTCAGAACAGAAGAACATGTTTTATCTGTGATCCATTCAATACGCCTCTGCGCACTAGTATAAACTAATGGCCAAGACAAACCACTAACAAGTTTATACTACAACTTAAACCAATAGTTTTGTCCATAACTATCTCAGTTGTGAATACTGTTTATATCTTACAAGGGACTGACAATGTGATCTTCTGTGTGACTACAAACCCACCACATCGTCTACAATGCAAGATAAGCAGACATACAAGTCACAAAGAATGCAATAATGTGAAAAACCATTTATTTCAGATAAAAAGAATTCGAATATACGTCACAAAAGCCCACTAAAAGTTTACTTTACAGTATACACCAACAGCTGAGAGATGGAGAAACTATAGTATATCAGGGTGGGGAAGCTATGTGTTGAAGGAAAAACTCAAGCAGCTCAAACTGGACCTTAAAGAATGGAATGCAAACGTTTTTGGACAGCTACAGAACAATATAGACACACAAATTGAGGAAATCAGAAGACTGGATGTGATTGATGACGCCTTCGGACTTGAGGAAACTGAAATAATTAATAGAAACAAGGCTCGTGCTCTACTACTCCGGGAATTGAAACGTAAGAATAAGCTGGAATTTCAAAAGTCGAGATGTAGATGGATCAAAGAAGGTGATTGTAATACGCGTTTCTTCCACAACTACATTTATAAGAGGAGGAAGAGGAATGAAATAGTGGGAATGGAGGTCAACGGGGAATGGCAGGAAGAGGCTGCAAATGTGAAGTTAGGAATTTTTTATCACTTCAGGAATCATTTCAAGAAAGAACCTAGAAGAAGGCCAATCCCAGCTGAGGATATTTTCAGTAAAAAGATTTCTCAAACTGAAAATGAGGCTCTCATAGCCCCATTCACGAAAGAGGAGGTATTAGCAGCCTTACGTTCTTGCGACGGATCAAAAAGCCAGGCCCCAAATGGCTTTAACCTAAAGTTCGTGAAGGAATTCTGGTATTTATTGGAACCAGATTTCATGAGATTTATTGAGGAATTCCATACCCACGGGCGGCTCGTGAAAGGCTTCAACCCGACATTCATCACCCTGATCCCAAAGAAAGAAGCGTTCACTGCCATGGGTGACTTCAGACCTATATCATTAGTAGGGGGAATCTACAAGTTGATCTCCAAAATACTTGCAAGAAGACTATCTGTGGTACTCAACTCAATCATTTCAAAAAATCAGAGCGCCTTTGTAGGGGGCCGGAATATTCTGGATAGTGTTGTCATCTTAAATGAAACCATCGATGAGGCAAAAAGAGAGAACCTGGAGAGAGTATTCTTTAAGATAGATTTTGCTAAAGCTTACGACTCGATCGACTGGAATTATTTGGATACAATGATGGAGAGGCTCGATTTTCACCCTAGATGGAGGAGGTGGGTGATGGAGTGTGTTACATCAGCATCGGCGTCGGTATTAGTGAATGGCAGCCCGTCAGGAGAGTTCAAGTTGGAAAGAGGTCTGAGACAAGGTGACCCCCTATCCTCTTTTCTATTCCTCATAGCAGCAGAGGGCCTCAGTGCACTGATGAATAGGGCTACAGAACTGGAACTATTCAAAGCAGCGGAAATAGGTAGGGATAAAATCAAAATATCCCACCTACAATACGCCGACGATACGATAATTGTGGGGGCAGCGAATCATGAGAATGCGTGGCTGATGAGACGATTATTGAGAAACTTGGAGCTCATGTCAGGTTTGAAAGTCAACTTTGCTAAAAGTGCTCTGATGGGAATACATGTTGAGGAACAACTTCTTGAAGAGATGGCTGAAATTTTATGCTGTAAAGTGGGATCTGTACCCTTTTCCTATCTGGGTATGAAAGTGGGAATTAACCACAGAAGGGTCGTGGAGTGGAGTGGCATCGTAAATAAAATAAGAAATCGATTGAGAAGATGGGACGACAAGAAAATCTCGATAGGGGGAAGGATCACACTCCTGAATTCGGTTCTTTCTTCACTACCTACATACTATCTGTCTTTCTACCATATACCAAAAAAAATAGTGAGTGAGATAGTGAGTTTACAAAGAAACTTCTTATGGGGAGGGGGTGAAAATATTAGGAAAATAGCTTGGATTGGTTGGAAAAGAGTTTGTATGGGGAAATATCTTGGGGGCCTAGGGGTTCGGGATGTAGAAATTTTTAATAAAACATTATTGGGGAAGTGGAGGTGGAGATTCCTAAATGAAGGGGATAGTCTTTGGGTTAGAGTAATTGCGTCTAGATATGGTGAATTTTGGGGGGACGGCTTTGGGAGATTACCAACAGGAAGGAACGGTAGAATTTCATTGTGGTGGGGAGATATCCTTAGGGCTACGGGTCGAGGGGAAACAGGGTGGTTTCAAGAAAGTCTAGTTAAGGTAGTTGGGGATGGGAGTCGCTCTTACTTCTGGGAGGAGGACTGGACGGGGGAGGGAATTCTAAGAGAGAAATTCAGTAGGCTCTACAACCTAGTTATGGAGAGGGGTAAGCGTGTGAGTGAGATGGGTTCGTGGGAGGGTGGGAGATGGGGCTGGTTATGGAGTTGGAGACGTCCTCTGTTAGAGCGAGATATGAGTCATTTTAACGATCTTATTAAGTTGGTTGACAGGTATCACCCCACTCCCGACAGGGCAGATTCTTGGAAATGGAAAAGTTCTTCAACAGGCTGCTTCTCGACAAAGGACACTTACCTCCAGAACGCCGACCAAGGGGATACAAACACCATACCAAAGGAGAGTCAAGACAGCTTCAAATGGGTGTGGAAGAGCCTTGTTCCAGCAAAGGTGAAAGCACATTCATGGCGGTTAATGTGGGGGAGACTCCCCACGAAATCCAATCTGAAAAGTCGAGGTATTATACACCAAAATGAAGACGTTTCCTGTGTTTTTTGCGGTTCCCAAGAAGAAACAGTGAGACTTGGACGAGCTGCCTGGAATGGCTACAAATTTCAACGGCGCTACATACAGGTACCATCGAAAGCTTCTTAGGATTCAGAAATCTGCTCAAGGGGAAGAGAGGTAAACAATTTGCAACGAGTATTTGGCTAGGAGTAGTATGGCAAACCTGGAAATGGAGAAATGCTGCTGTTTTCAAGAATGAGGTCTTCTCGGAGTCGAAATTCATGACAGAGTTGAAATCGAGACTGTGGAGTTGGGTCTCTATGAAATACCCATTGACAAGCTTATTTCCTTTTAGCTTATGGATGAACAATCCAGCACAATATCTGAACTCATAATCTCCTGTAAGTGCTTCTGCAAAATTGGTTTTATGTACTTTTGATTGGTTATACCTTATACCCAATCCTTTTTAATAAAGTTTGTCATTTTACCGATCAAAAAAAAAAAGTGTTTCCTTTTTCAGCTTCTAGACAACATCTCACTGTCTTCATCAGAAGCAATATTTATTTTTATTTATTGCTACTAACACTTTTAATGATTATAAATTATCTTGTATGTTTCGATAATTTGGACAAATTTATTAGATTGTTTTGGCATCATCAAAAAGGGAGAAATTGTTGGGATATTCATCCTACCCCTAGTCTGAATAGAATAGAATTTAAGTTTTGATGGCCAAAACCAGATAATGTAATCTAGTGTTAGAATATAATTTGTAATCTAGTTTGATGTGTTACCTAAGTTGTTCTTATAAAGCTTAGTAGTGTTTATTTGTCTAAGTCTTAGTCACGTGGAAACAGTTGTATGTATATCAACTGATACTACATTTGGATCAACATGCATATGCTCAAGACTTGAAGAGTAGAAGACTAAAGACCAGAATACAAGTAAGTCCATTAGTGAAATCAAATGACAAGGTCCTTGTATGCCTTAGTCAAATGAGATTAGCTACTTGAGATCAACTGAATGGAAGATGCTAACTGATATGGACTCCATCAAATCTTGTCTAGAAGCCTTAAAGTTTCAAAAGAGCTACTCAGTTGATTAACTCAGCTGATAGCATGCATTTATGAATAAGGCAACAACCCTAACTGACAAAGAGAATGTCAGACCTAGTTTGACAGCCTCATCTGAAGACAAGACTTCAAGTCTAACAAACTCAACTGGCGTGGACCAATCAAAGGATGTCAGCACAGCTAATGAGTTCACTTTAACTACGGTTTCAGAGATCTTTTAGAGCCATACAGCTGCATTAAATGTACATTCCTTTGTTAGGTATGATCGTACCAGAATTTCCTGAAGAATCAATTCCATGAAGATCTTGACCCATACTTGGAAGATTTGATGCAACGACTAGTTTATCCAATGACTATTTTTGAGCTCAAATATGCCTATAAATACAAGATGTTGTTCAAGTAATAACTTACTGAAACTACACACAAGAACTCCCACATCAGCAGAGCAAGTTCATCATTCAAGCTATCTAAAATCTTTAGAGTTCTTTAGAGCCTGCATTCGATCTTTGTATCCAATAACTCTAAGTTTCCTACATCTAAGCCTGCATTGTATTACATATCTCAAGCTTAGAAAAGTGTTGATTGAACTTCCTTGTTGTTGGGAATAAAATGATTTTGATCTAGATACCAAAACCCCTGAATGATGATGTACAAATTAGTTGAGATATGCTCAAGTTATTGTTCAGGCAAGTTGTCCCAGAACACTTGAGTATGTAGAATGCTTAAGTTAAAAAATCTCAGAAATGTTGTGAGATTTTAGAGTTCAGGATAGTTGTCCAAAGCTACATGTTAGAAAGCTTGATAGGTATTAAGTCTTAAGGCCAAAGTTGCTGAAGCATCAGGACAACTGAACAAGTGGACAACCAGGCTGAAGAGATCAAGAACACTGAAGCTGTGCTCTTAAATGCAAAAGATCTAGACAGTTGAAGTGCAAATGATCAAGAGAATTAACTGTCAAAAGCTTACAGAAGACACATTCAATGAAGCATTTATTGCCAATCATGCCTGAACCAAGCATTGAAGACTTAGAGCATTAAAGAGTGAAGCATTGAATGAATGTTGGAACATTCTAAAACTGCAGCAAGAATGTTCAGGGAGCTTGTCCCATCTGACCGTTGGTTGAGTGTAGATTCTGCCACAAATCAACCTTGGAAAGTGTGCTTATTTGGAAACTGTCACAAGTCATCTCAGCCGCATTTTTCAGAAGTCAACACATTCATTCAAGCAACCATTGAAGAGCCCTTTTTACACAGTGGATAAAAGGAAGTCAAGCTACTTAGCCGTTTCAATGGAGCTGCAAATAGACATGTTTGAAATGCTATCTCTCCAACGGATAGTTGTTCAAACATGACTATATAAACAGAAGTGATCAAAGGGATTCAGCATCCAACAACAAGCTATCAAACTCATATAAAGCTTTCAAAGGAAACCAAGCTATTCTCAAGTATTCCAAGTTTCCTGAATCACTTCAAGTCAGCTAAGCCAATCTTTGTAAACATCCTAGCTTAGCATTGAGATATCCTAAGCCTTTACATCTGTTCTCATTGTAAAGGATATCTCTATTAGTTGGAACCAAACCTCAAACCTTATCTCATTTAGTGAAGAGAGTGTTTGTTGTAGAAGTGAGGAGTTAAGGACTGTTAGAGTGAAGCACAGTCTTAACTTAGAGAGATTGAGCACTAGGACTCAGATTATCCTAGGGATCAAAACACTAAGAGAGTGTTGTTGATCAGTGCACCTTGGCACTATAAAACAAGCTAATTCCATTGTGAAGGAATTATCCTGTTCAATCAGGCAAAGTGGATGTAGGAGCTTGAGTCTCTGAACCACTATAAGCTTGTGTGTCTTTTACTTACTGCACTCTTTATTGCATTCATATTCAAACATATTTCAAAGAGTAAAACTTGTAAGTTTAAGGAAAAATTGTTTTGGACAAAGTCCCTGATAACTGTATCTTTTCAGAAATTTACTTGGAGTATTTCTTTAAGTCAAAGGCCAACCACATTCCGCACTTAGCAACTCTTTTAGATATTTAGCCAACTGATCACTCTATAGTAATCAGTAGGACAAGTATCTATCAAAGTTCACTCAGGCCAGTTGTGAGACAACCTGCCTGATAAGACCAGATTTGTCAAAAAGAAAAGAATTTGCATACACAAGTGCATTCCCCCCCCCCCCATACACTTGTGTTATACTCCACCTAGGACCAACAAGTGGTATCAGAGCAGGGGTTCAAAGACCACTGCTTCTGAAAATCCAACTGATTTTCAAAAAATCACATTGTCTGTGGTCACTGAACTGATCCAAATTTCTGAAAAACCTTTTTGTGTTCATCCTATATTACATCTGTTGAAATGGCTAACAATGCAGTTCCAGGAGATGTTGTCAACAATATGGGTCCAAACCAAGTCAACCATATTTCTCATCACAAACTGCCAATGTTCTCAATTGAGAACTATGATTTCTGGAAAATCAGGATGAGAGCACATCTTGCATGCCAGCATGATGAGATGCTTAAAGTCATCACTAGAGGGCCATTCACATTTACTAAAGCAAATCCCAAGCTCACTGATGCTCAAAAAGCTGATCCAAGGGAGTTGCTGCCAAAGGATGAAGATGACTTTACAGCTGAAGAAAGAAAAAGGCACAACCTAAACTACATTGCAATGAACACATTGTACCAGACAATTCCAGATGCAGTGATGGGAAGAGTGTACCACTGCACATCAGCTAAAGAGATTTGGGACACCCTAGCACTTATGTGTGAAGGTACCCAAAAGATCAAGGAGAACAAGCTTCAAGTGGCTATCCAAAAATATGAACAATTCTCTATGGAAGCCAATGAAACCATTGATCATCTTGATGGCAGGTTCACTGACATCATGAATGAAATAAACTCTCTTGGCAAGTTCTATGCCAAAAGAGAAGTTGCCTTGAAGATCTTGAGAAGTCTCACATCCAAGTGGGATATATATTCTGTCATGATGCAAAACACTAGCAATCTTGACAACATGCCAATGCAACAAGTATTTTCTGAACTCAAGGCATATGAGTTTGATCTCAACAGAAAGAAGGTGCATGAAGAGCCATCCTCCTCAACCAAAGGTGTTGCCTTCAAAGCTGCTGAAACAGAAAAGAAGAATACTCAAAGGTCCTCTCAATCTGTTTCAAAATCTGAAATAAAGGAGGAGCTAGCACTCATGGCTAGAAGATTTGAGAAGCTCAACTCCAGATTTGGTAGATACAAGAAGTTCTACCAAGACAACAGAACCAGAAGGAGATTCAACTCTCCTGACACCAAATCAGAGGACAAAGTCTCTGATGAAAAGAAAGAGGACAACTATGCTGATAGAAAGAGATACAGCAAAGGTGAACCATCATCATCAAGGAGGAAGGAGTCCTCAAACAAGAAGAATGATGATGAAGATGTGTGTTACAACTGCCAGAAAAAGGGTCACTTTCAGTATGACTGTCCTGACCTCAGTGCAAAAGAAAGGAAAGAAAGGCAGACCAAAAGAGACAAGAGGCTGAACAGCAGAAAGGCTATGGTGGTTGGAGATTCAGCTAGTGAAGAAAGTGTCTACTCTTCTGATGATGGACTATTCTCCAACAGTGACAGTGATGATGACTGTCAAATGGCATTTGAAAATGATGAGGTATGTTCATCTTCTAGCTCTTTCAGTTCTTCAAATAACACACATGAGTCCAGTGAAATCCCCTTAAAACTCAACTTTGTAAAGTTATTTGAGGATTTCACCAGACTAAGAGAAGTATGCAATATAGCACTTAGAGAAAATGAGCTACTGAATTCAAAAGCTCAAACTCCCAACCTTCCTGAACCTGAGCTTGACATTAAATCAACTGAGTTGTATCAGCAGATTGTGAAAGAACTTGAGGAAGTGTCTCTCAAAGTCTCTGAACAACAAGAGTTGATTGATGATCAAGAACTGGCCTTGAGGAAAAAGGATTTTGATCTCAGAATTCTTCAAGCAAAATTTGACAATCTCTCAAGTGAATTTGATACTCTAAAATTGAGTGAGGGGAGCTTAAAAATGAAAATGTCTGCCTTGAACAAATCTGCTAAGGCAATAGAGGAGATTCAAGGGTTTCAAAGACCATTTGCTCAAAAGGGTGGATTAGGCTATAATCCATGTGAACCCTCACCTGGTCTTAGCATTGCTTCATCAAGCAATTCTAAGATGACTTTTGTAAGATCAGTGGCACAGCAAAATGAAATTGAAGTAAATCAACCACTGATCAAGGATAAGGGTAAAGGAATTTTTATACCAACTCAGGTAATCAATGCACCTAAACCCACACCTTTGGAAAAGGTTAAAGGCATTGCTTACAGGAGGAATGAGGTTCAGAAAGGTAGAACCAATGGAAGGCCAACCTATCTGAATCATCATCAGAGGAGTTGTCCAAAACCTATTCAGAAAAGGCCAACTCAAATGAGGAAACCTCAACTGAATGGATTAAGGCCAATCCCCTCTGATAGGTATAAAACATTCAGGAAGCCTGGACCTTACTTGCCAAATGGAAAAGGCCATCCAAAAACCTATCCTCAAAAGTCTTATCCAGCTGCACCTAAGCTTAGTAACTTCAGGAGAAATGTCCCAAAGAAATTTACCAACTCTCCTGAACCTTACAAAGCTAAAACTTATACACAGAGATCACCCAAGGCATTTAAGGGTCAAACTGTGTATGTAGATGTAAATGGAAACCAAGTCAG
This sequence comes from Galeopsis tetrahit, assembly GCA_963675135.1. Taxonomy (NCBI): domain Eukaryota; kingdom Viridiplantae; phylum Streptophyta; class Magnoliopsida; order Lamiales; family Lamiaceae; genus Galeopsis; species Galeopsis tetrahit. Next base: position 28,497,928 of record OY776129.1, on the reverse strand, counting down.
TCACTTTGAATCAATCAGAGTAATCAGGCAGATTTGGGTTCCAAAAGGTACAGCTAACCCTCTAGGACCCAACACTCAAAGGGTACCTAAATTTTGACTTTGCAGGGCTGCAAGGACCACAAGAAGAAGAGAAGCATCAACAAGAAAACAACATGGTACTTGGATAGTGGATGTTCAAGACACATGACTGGAAATAAAGAGCTTCTCTCAGAGTTCATAGAAAAGGAGGGTCCTTCAGTAACCTTTGGAGACAGCTCACAAGGGATCACAAGAGGTTATGGTACATTAAACATTGGTAGTGTTAAAATTACTGATGTCTCATATGTCCTAGGCCTAAAATATAACTTGCTGTCTATAAGTCAAATCTGTGATAAAGGTTTTTGTGTTGAATTTGCTCCTAATGAATGTACTATCAAGAACAAATCAACACAACAGGTGCTACTAACAGGGGTGAGAAAGGGAAATGTCTATTTTGCAGATTGGAGCAAAACCCCTGAACCAGTTTGTCTTGTTGCCAAAAGCACAAGAGAGCAAAGCTGGCTGTGGCACAAGAGGCTGAATCACCTGAACTTCAAAACCATCAACAAGATTGCAAGAAACTCTCTAGTTAAAGGGCTGCCAAATCAAGTGTTCACCAAAGAACACATATGCCAGCCATGTCAGGAAGGAAAGCAGATCAAAGCTTCATTCAAAGGAAAGCCTGTCATCTCAACTAAGAGAGTTCTTCAACTACTGCATATGGATTTATTTGGGCCAATTATCCCAGTAAGTATAAATGGAAAAAAATATGCTTTAGTTGTTGTTGATGATTTTTCCAGGTACACTTGGGTAGTATTCTTACTCAACAAGAAGGAGACTCAAGTCAAGTTACCTGAATTGATGATGAGACTAAGCAATGAAAAAGGCCTTAATATTGTCAAGATCAGATCAGACAAAGGCACTGAATTCATAAACTCATACATCAAAGAGTACTGCAGCAAGAATGGCATCACTCATGAAACCTCAGCAGCAAGAACACCTCAACAAAATGGGGTAGCTGAGAGAAGGAACAGGACCTTGAAAGAGGCAGCAAGAACCTTGATTGCTGAATCCAAACTGCCTAAAAGGTTCTGGGCTGAAGCCATTAGCACTGCATGCCACACACAAAACAGGTCCTTAATCACCAAAGGACAAGGTAAAACCCCATATCAAATATGGAAAGGTAGATTGCCCACTGTTGCTTATTTTCACATATTTGGTTGTAAGTGTTTCATTCATAATAATGGGAAAGAGCAATTGAAAGCTTTTGACAGCAAAGATGATGAAGGAATATTTGTTGGATATTCACAAATCAGCAAAGCTTACAGAGTTTACAATTGCAAAACCCTTATTGTGGAAGAAACACCTCATGTTGTGTTTGATGAATCTATTAATGAGTTCAGGGATAGAAACCTGAATATTGATGAGATAACACAAAGAACAACCAGATTAAGGCTTCAAAGCAAGGAGACAGTGTTTGTAGATGTTGCCCAGCCTGAATTTTATGATTGTTAAAAACTGGACAACCTACCTGATGGCAATCAACCAGGAGTCAACCAACCTGAAGGTGATATTGAACTGATTGATCCAATCCCAGTTCAAAACCAGGTAACAACTACCAATGAAGAAGCAGGCAATGCTGAGGTAGTTAATGGATCCAATATTCAAGGGGGGACCAATGAAAATGTCAACTCATCTGACAATGAGGACAACACCCCTGAATATGATCCTAAGCTTGATCCTTCAATTAATTTTCCTGAATTTAATGAGTCTAGTGATCCAACCTCAGATGAGGACAATCCTCCTGAAGGGATCAGGTCTAGAAGGACTTGGTTGCAAGACCACCCAACTAGCCTGATACTTGGTAATCCAAGTGAAGGGATCAAAACTAGAAGGTTTCATGGAGAAAGTGCCTTGTTTTGTTGTTTTCTTTCAGAAATAGAACCAGGAGATATTGAAGAAGCATTACAAGACACCAACTGGATCATAGCCATGCAAGAAGAGCTGAACCAGTTCACCAGAAATGAAGTATGGGAACTGGTGGATAGGCCAACTCATCAAGATGTCATTGGAACCAAATGGGTGTTCAAAAATAAGAAAAATGAAAATGACATCATTGTGAGGAACAAAGCAAGACTGGTGGCCAAGGGATATTGTCAATCTGAAGGGATTGATTATGATGAGACATTTGCTCCAGTGGCCAGACTTGAGGCAATCAGACTTTTCTTAGCATATGCAGCTCACATGAGATTCAAGGTGTATCAAATGGATGTGAAGAGTGTTTTTCTAAATGGGGTGCTCAAGGAAGAAGTGTATGTTGAACAGCCCCCATGCTTTGAAGAAGGAGACAAGGTGTACAGATTGAAGAAAGCCCTCTATGGCTTAAAACAAGCTCCAAGAGCTTGGTATGACACCTTATCACAGTTTCTTCTAGATCATGGTTTTGTCAAAGGCACTGTTGACAGAACTCTGTTCAGAATCTGTGAAGGAGATGATATCTTGTTAGTCCAAATCTATGTGGATGACATTATATTTGGATCTCCAAATGAGAAGATGTGTGAAAAGTTCTCCAAACTCATGCAAAGCAAATTTGAGATGTCCATGATGGGATTGATGAATTTCTTCTTAGGACTTCAGGTCACTCAATCAAAGAAGGGGATATTCATCAATCAGGCCAAGTACACAAGGGACATGATCAAAAAATTCGGATGTGCAACAAGCAAGCCAGGCAGAATTCCTATGAATACTAACTGGAAGATGGATCCTGATGAAGGTGGAGAGTCAACCAACTCCACTAACTACAGAGGAATCATAGGATCATTGCTATATCTCACTGCAAGTAGGCCTGATATCACATTTGCAGTTGGAGTATGTGCAAGATTTCAGGCAAATCCAAAGAAGAGCCATCTTGATGCTGCCAAGAGAATCCTAAGATATCTCAAGGGATCTGAGAATCTTGGATTGTGGTATCCAGCTGATGACAACATTGAGCTCACTGGATATTCAGATGCTGATTATGGAGGATGCAGAATTGACAGAAAGTCCACCTCTGGAACATGTCAATTCTTGGGCAGCAAGCTTATCTCATGGTTCTCCAAGAAACAGAATACAGTTGCAACTTCAACAACTGAAGCAGAATATGTTGCAGCTGGAAGTTGTTGTGCTCAGATACTTTGGCTCAGGCAACAACTCAGAGACTACAAAGTCCTCACAAATGAAGTGCCAATATTCTGTGACAACAATAGTGCAATTGCCATCTCACAGAATCCAGTGCTCCACACCAGATGCAAGCATGTGGACATCAAGCATCATTTCATAAGGGATCATGTGGAGAAGAAAGATATCAAGCTTGTCAAAATCCACACTGATAAGCAAAAAGCTGATATTCTGACAAAGCCTCTAGCTGAAGCAAGGTTCTTAGAGTTGTCAGCTGAATTGGGGTTACTTGATCCAGGCAAGATGGAAAAATGAGGAAAGAAAACTCATATGAAGGGGGAAGTTCATCAAAGTTGAACTTCAGCAAAATTGACCAACCTCACTGAAGTTGTAAGCCAAAGGGGGAAACTCAGCAAGGTTGTCCCTATGATGCTCAGCAATGTTGGTCAGGGGATCTGTCCAAGTGGGACCCAGTCAGCAACCTTGGGACCCACTCAGGCAAGCTCATCAGGCAGTTTGACCTTCACAGAAACCAAAGCACATCTCAGGATGTTTGTCCGAGTTAATTAGATAATCATTGCTATTTTTAGCATTGATTAGACATTTAAGAGGTTTCTTGGTCTAAGAGTAGGCCATTTTAGGATGGAGTGTGCTATAAAGATTTTTACCACCAAAAAGGCAAATCAGCATTTAATGCAGAAATCTTAATTGGGATTTCATGAATTCTTGAGCCTTCATCAAAACCATTAATTTGCATTAAACCTCCATCAAACCGCCTCAATCCCACTACCACATATTATCCAATTGGTCAAACTTATTACCCACGGTTAGATTCTATTAACCAACGGTTAATAAACTCCCCACATATATAAACTCCTCAATTTTCACTACCATCTTTACGCACTCGAAATTTCAAAAACCCTTAAGTCTTTCTTCATACTCTCAAACCTGCAATTCCTCCCCAAACACCTACCAAATCTCTCATATTATCTATGGCACCTAAGATTAAGAGAGAAGAGCTTGTAGACTTCAATGATTCCTCTTTGGACATTGATTTCTCCTATCTTAGCAACCCAAACTCCTTATGGTTTGAAAAACTGGTTGCCTTTGACAGTCCGGACAAGGAGGTTGAACCAGTACTCCATTGGCTTAGGGAAGCAGTCTTGGAAAAGTTTCTTGGGACCAAGCCTGATTCATGCCTAAATCCATTTATGGCAGAATTCTTTGCCCATCTAAGATGGAAGGGCAAGAAAGGAGATGTGTGCACCAAGCTCACATATGCTAAGGAAGATGAAGATGCAGAAAGCCAACACTCCATCATCTTCACTGCAGAGGATATAGATGCTAGCTTTGGGCTACCTTCTGAAGGCCAGAATCCAGAGACTTACAAGGAAGGAGAAGATCAGGAGTTCTACTTTCCATGGCTGCTTACACCCAAAAAGCTTGTAAGTGCTCAAAACAAGAATACTCTAAAACCTTTGTTTAGACACTTGTTTGACTGTGTGGTGAAGAGTTTGTTAAGTCACTCTGGGAGTGTTGAACAACTTAGTATGCCTAAGTTGAGAGTAATGGCTGCTGTGATTGACTCTGCTGAGAAGAGAGTCAAATTTGATTGGAAAAGCTTCATTTTGGACAAAATGATGAATGAGAAATTCAAGTTTAAAGAGGTGAAACACCACAAGGTGGTGGTTGATGGAAGACTCCAGTTCTGCACAAGAGTCAGCCTGCTCTTGGAAAGATTTGCTCATTATACCCACCTTCAAGCCAAGCCAAAGCCTTTTCCAGCACAGAAGGTGCTGTTCAGAAAACTGTCTTCAAGGACAGAAAAGAGAAAGCAGGAGGCTGCCTCCAAGAAAGCTGTTGCAACTGTTCCAGCAACAAGAGCCTCTCCAAGGAAAAGGAAAGCACAACCACCCAAAATCCAGCCAAATATGAAGAAGATGAAGGAGATTCTAAGTGAATCTTCCCCTGAAAGCCAGTCAAGAAGTGGAGGAGCCACTTCTGAAGAAATTGAGAAAGTAGCTGAGGAAGGAGTCAACCCTCCTGAAGAGGGTGAAGTAGTCAGAGAGATTGTCCCACTGCAACCTGAGACAATCACAGAATTCAGAGACCTTGACCAGCCTACAAGGTATGAAAGGAGAAGGAGAATCATCAAGACCTCTGAGAAGCAGAGATTGATGGAAGAGGAAAAGAAGAAGAAAGAGTTCTTCAAGGAGATTAGACAGGCAAGCAAGTCTAACTCCAAGTCAAAGTCAAGGACCAACAGCCCTGAAGCCAACTCCCCTGATATTCAGTCTAGAAGAATATCTCCAAGGCAAGAAGAAGAGGAGTGCAAGACTCCTGAAGATGCCCCAATCTTGACCAAGAAAGTTTACTCCCCTGAAGGTGCACCTGATAGAGCAGGTATTGATGTGTTGGCAGATTTGGTCAATCTTGAAGATAGACCCTTTTCCCCCCTTGATCCAAGACTTCTCTCTTATACCAAACTTCTTGAAAATGCTATTCAAGAAGGTGATCAAGTTGTTTTCCCACCCATTCCAGCCATCCCAATTACCTATTCAGGCACAATGCTCTCAAAAGCACCTGAATCCCAACTTGTTTTAACCTCTCCTGAACCCATTCCTTCTGAATCCAACCCACCTGAATCCCAGCCAAGCCTACTTGAATCCCACTCCAATCCTCCTGAATCCCAAGCTAACTCATCTGGAGATTATAGTGGTGAAGAGTTCACCTATGAGGGAATGTTGAGGCAGATTGCTAGAGCCAATGTGGATGAATTATATCCAGGTTTGAAAGCTTATCCCAGGCTGCAACAACAGTTCTATGATCTCAGAGCACTTGTTGAGATCAAAGATAGAACTATTGTGGAAATAGCTCAGGCTATTCAGGATAAGGGTGCCAACTGGTGGCAGGTTGAGGAAAATAGGCTGCTACATTTTGCAAATGTAAAGAAGACCAGTGTTTTAACCACTGAGGCCCTATTTTACACCATTGTTCATGAGAAGGTGCTTGCTGAAAGAGAGAGGATAGCACAAGGAATCAAGCATCCTGACAGCCCATCTGATGATGATGATGATGATGATGATCACACCAATCCCAATCCCCCTGGTACCAACTCAGCTCAGGTACATTACTTGACTTTTCATTCTGAGAAGGACTCTGATCTTTCAGAGGAGTTGACCAAAGATGGTAACTCAGTCCAAGATGCATTGGCCAAGGATGGTTTTTCTGAGCCTGAGGCACAGCTTGACAATGCTGAGACTTCCATAGGAGAAGCTGGTTTGGCTAAAGCCTCATCAATGTCAGGCAAGTTGGACATTGACCAGCCTTTAGTCATTCAGGATGACTCAGTGGCCTTGGGATGCCCAAGTACTGTGATCTCCCAACAACTGCCCTCTGTGGATCCTGTTGAGGATATAGAGGTGTCAGGAATTGAAGGAGTTGAAAAGGCTATTAGTGCTGAAAAATCAGAGGGAGATGATGGTGAGGATTGTGTGATCACTGGTTCCTTGAGTGCACCACAAATAGAGGGTGAGGAAGTAGAAATATTGGGTGCAGCCCAATTTGAGAGTCAGGCTATTCTTCAAGTCAAATATGAACTTGATGAATTCCTTGGTGAAAGGAGGCCTGAATCTCCAGTAAATGTGAGTACATCTTTTGAAAATGAAGAAGAAAAGAATAGAGTTGAAAATGAGAGAGAAGGTGGTGATGTATCAGACCTTATGGGAGAAAAAGAAATTGAGGGTGATGAGGGAATTTTTACTAACACTACTAGTTTTGCAGATTCAGTTGCTATCACTCTTGAGCAAATTTTTGCAGATGCTTCCTTGACAGATATACCAATTGATGCTGACACTGATCTTGAGGCAGTTTCAGCAAATGTGTCCACACTTAACCAAATCTTCTTTGAACAAGCCAACACCTCTGAGGCTCACTTTCAGATTGCTACTCAGACTGCATCCATCATTGAAGAGCAGTCAGAGAAGTTGGACACACTGGTCAGGGAAGTTGGGAAGGCCCATGCAACAACTGCTGATACCTTAGATGGCCAAGGCAAGACTCTAGCCTCTGTGGAGATGAGGCTCACAGGGTCAGAAGAAGTGATCTTGCCTGCTCTTGATGCAAGGATAAGTGGAGTTGAAACTGAACTACAAACAGTTTCAACTGAAGTGACAAAGGCCAAAGATGCTATGGGTAAATTCACAAGATCTGTGAAGAAAGAGCAGCAGGGTCTCAAATCCTTGTACAAGCATAATGTGAAAGCATTGAGAAAGACAATCAAGGATGCTTTGAGGCAGAGGACAGCAGCCCAGAGAAAGAAGGCAGAAGAGTTGAAAGCTGCAATGGTGAAGGAAGCAGCTGAGAAGTTCACTGTTGAACTCATGGCCAAGGTGTCTGATCAAGTTGTGGCCAACCTCACTGATCAACTTCAGGCCAAACTTGATCAATCACTGAAAGCCACATTGGATGCCATAGTTTCCCAAAAGATGAAGCCTGTTCACACCTTCTTGAGCATGGCAGATGATAAAATGCAAAACATTCATGATGAGAGTGTTTATCTACTGCAAGAATTGAAGTCCCTCACTCAGGCCCACTCACACCTCTCAGTCTCAATGAGTGAACTGAAGCCCCAGTGTTTTGATAATGCCAAAAAGGGGGAAAGAGAGAGAGCAAGGGCAAAGGGAACCTTGGTGATTGGTGAATCCAAGGGAAAGGAGAAAGTCCCTGAGATTGAGGAGGAAGCAGTAGAAGACATTGGGAAAGGCAAAGGCCCAATGAATATTGAAAAGTTGACTGAGGAAGAGCAGATTCAAATAGCTGTCAAGGAGTCCATGGTGTCAGCTATGGAAAGTCAGGCAAGAAAGCTTCAAAGGCCAGGTGGTGAGTCTACAGGACTTGAACCTAAGGAGAAGGCTGTTGAAGTAAGGGGGAAGGTGACAAGGTCATCTGAAAGAAAGAGGAAGGAGCTGCAAGCCTTCAATGATTTCCCAACCAGCTTGACCTTGCCTTCAGAATTTCAATCTGATGAATCTACTCCAGCAAGGCAATCAAAGAGATTAAAGAAAACAGCCAGGATGCCTGCAATTGAAGAAGAAGAAGCTGAAGAAGAAGTCCAGGACAGAATGCCTGAAGTTGGTGTGCCCAAACTTGCTGATGATCCCTCTAAATTATTTGAAGAAGGTTTTGGAAAAGATCCAGAAACCCAAGAGAAGCTAGCTCTTCAGAGAGCTAAAGAGAGGATGGAGCAATTGGTTGAGGCCAACAAGGCAAGGGATGAAAGAAGGGCAAATTTCAGAGCCCCAAGAAGGAGAGCTTCATACAGAAGGCTCAAACCTCAAATGCTGCAAAGATGGGACACTCAGTACCCTCACCATGATAAGTGGGTTCCAATCTCACTGAATGATGCATGGGAGGAGGCCAAGAGAAGTTTTGTATATGACTTCTATGTCATTGGGAAGTGGCTTGGAGAGAGTGTAGATGAAGTCTTTGTTCAATTCATGTTTGAGAACCACAGGGACCTCTACCAGAAGCTGTTTGCAGCAGCTGATATGGCAAGAGTTGAGTTCAAGGCCCCTGGTCCAATTCTGTACATGCCTCCTAAGTTCAATGGGAACTTGATTGATGAGGGAAAGATTCTGGAGGAGTTCATCAACATCATGAAGATGGAGAAGATGAAAATAGGCCCTAGAGGCTCCAACAAGGATGTTTGGGAGCTGAAGAAAAGGGTCTGGGCTCAATATGGCATTGCTCCCCAAGATGATGGAACTCTCTGATGGATAAGTTTATCTCTTCCCTATCCTTGTTTTTTATTGATGTTAATTGTTGTTATTCTGTTTACTTGTATCAGTTAGTGTGTCCTTTTGAATCTTTTGATCTGTAATGCTCCATGATATATAAAAGGACCAATGATTTTCTATCAAGAGATAACAACTCATTATCTCAACTAACTTGATATTACATATACTTGATTTATTGTGCTAACAGTGTCTTTCAGGAAAGTTGACCAGTTCATTGATCCTGAAGGTAAAGTATAGTATAAGTCAAGGTCCCTTTGTAATAGGTTTTGGCATCATCAAAAAGGGGGAAATTGTTGGGAATAAAATGATTTTGATCTAGATACCAAAACCCCTGAATGATGATGTACAAATTAGTTGAGATATGCTCAAGTTATTGTTCAGGCAAGTTGTCCCAGAACACTTGAGTATGTAGAATGCTTAAGTTAAAAAATCTCAGAAATGTTGTGAGATTTTAGAGTTCAGGATAGTTGTCCAAAGCTACATGTTAGAAAGCTTGATAGGTATTAAGTCTTAAGGCCAAAGTTGCTGAAGCATCAGGACAACTGAACAAGTGGACAACCAGGCTGAAGAGATCAAGAACACTGAAGCTGTGCTCTTAAATGCAAAAGATCTAGACAGTTGAAGTGCAAATGATCAAGAGAATTAACTGTCAAAAGCTTACAGAAGACACATTCAATGAAGCATTTATTGCCAATCATGCCTGAACCAAGCATTGAAGACTTAGAGCATTAAAGAGTGAAGCATTGAATGAATGTTGGAACATTCTAAAACTGCAGCAAGAATGTTCAGGGAGCTTGTCCCATCTGACCGTTGGTTGAGTGTAGATTCTGCCACAAATCAACCTTGGAAAGTGTGCTTATTTGGAAACTGTCACAAGTCATCTCAGCCGCATTTTTCAGAAGTCAACACATTCATTCAAGCAACCATTGAAGAGCCCTTTTTACACAGTGGATAAAAGGAAGTCAAGCTACTTAGCCGTTTCAATGGAGCTGCAAATAGACATGTTTGAAATGCTATCTCTCCAACGGATAGTTGTTCAAACATGACTATATAAACAGAAGTGATCAAAGGGATTCAGCATCCAACAACAAGCTATCAAACTCATATAAAGCTTTCAAAGGAAACCAAGCTATTCTCAAGTATTCCAAGTTTCCTGAATCACTTCAAGTCAGCTAAGCCAATCTTTGTAAACATCCTAGCTTAGCATTGAGATATCCTAAGCCTTTACATCTGTTCTCATTGTAAAGGATATCTCTATTATTTGGAACCAACCCTCAAACCTTATCTCATTTAGTGAAGAGAGTGTTTGTTGTAGAAGTGAGGAGTTAAGGACTGTTAGAGTGAAACACAGTCTTAACTTAGAGAGATTGAGCACTAGGACTCAGATTATCCTAGGGATCAAAACACTAAGAGAGTGTTGTTGATCAGTGCACCTTGGCACTATAAAACAAGCTAATTCCATTGTGAAGGAATTATCCTGTTCAATCAGGCAAAGTGGATGTAGGAGCTTGAGTCTCTGAACCACAATAAGCTTGTGTGTCTTTTACTTACTGCACTCTTTATTGCATTCATATTCAAACATATTTCAAAGAGTAAAACTTGTAAGTTTAAGGAAAAATTGTTTTGGACAAAGTCCCTGATAACTGTATCTTTTCAGAAATTTACTTGGAGTATTTCTTTAAGTCAAAGGCCAACCACATTCCGCACTTAGCAACTCTTTTAGATATTTAGCCAACTGATCACTCTATAGTAATCAGTAGGACAAGTATCTATCAAAGTTCACTCAGGCCAGTTGTGAGACAACCTGCCTGATAAGACCAGATTTGTCAAAAAGAAAAGAATTTGCATACACAAGTGCATTCCACCCCCCCCATACACTTGTGTTATACTCCACCTAGGACCAACAAGTGGTATCAGAGCAGGGGTTCAAAGACCACTGCTTCTGAAAATCCAACTGATTTTCAAAAAATCACATTGTCTGTGGTCACTGAACTGATCCAAATTTCTGAAAAAACCTTTTTGTGTTCATCCTATATTACATCTGTTGAAATGGCTAACAATGCAGTTCCAGGAGATGCTGTCAACAATATGGGTCCAAACCAAGTCAACCATATTTCTCATCACAAACTGCCAATGTTCTCAATTGAGAACTATGATTTCTGGAAAATCAGGATGAGAGCACATCTTGCATGCCAGCATGATGAGATGCTTAAAGTCATCACTAGAGGGCCATTCACATTTACTAAAGCAAATCCCAAGCTCACTGATGCTCAAAAAGCTGATCCAAGGGAGTTGCTGCCAAAGGATGAAGATGACTTTACAGCTGAAGAAAGAAAAAGGCACAACCTAAACTACATTGCAATGAACACATTGTACCAGACAATTCCAGATGCAGTGATGGGAAGAGTGTACCACTGCACATCAGCTAAAGAGATTTGGGACACCCTAGCACTTATGTGTGAAGGTACCCAAAAGATCAAGGAGAACAAGCTTCAAGTGGCTATCCAAAAATATGAACAATTCTCTATGGAAGCCAATGAAACCATTGATCATCTTGATGGCAGGTTCACTGACATCATGAATGAAATAAACTCTCTTGGCAAGTTCTATGCCAAAAGAGAAGTTGCCTTGAAGATCTTGAGAAGTCTCACATCCAAGTGGGATATATATTCTGTCATGATGCAAAACACTAGCAATCTTGACAACATGCCAATGCAACAAGTATTTTCTGAACTCAAGGCATATGAGTTTGATCTCAACAGAAAGAAGGTGCATGAAGAGCCATCCTCCTCAACCAAAGGTGTTGCCTTCAAAGCTGCTGAAACAGAAAAGAAGAATACTCAAAGGTCCTCTCAATCTGTTTCAAAATCTGAAATAAAGGAGGAGCTGGCACTCATGGCTAGAAGATTTGAGAAGCTCAACTCCAGATTTGGTAGATACAAGAAGTTCTACCAAGACAACAGAACCAGAAGGAGATTCAACTCTCCTGACACCAAATCAGAGGACAAAGTCTCTGATGAAAAGAAAGAGGACAAGTATGCTGATAGAAAGAGAGCATATAACTCCACCTAGGACCAACACTTGTTCATCACACTAGTTAGTACATCTCGAAAAACTCAAACCCTACCTTCTTAGAAGCTATGTTTGATTTTGCACCCAAAGTTTGTAAGAGTACTTCTCAAAATAACAAGTAGATCCAACTGCACTCAAGGGTAGTGTATCGAGATCACAAGTCTTCTCTTAGGACTATAAAATAGCAAGGACCTTATTTTATAAGGAATTAACTTCATAGTTGGAACTGTGAGAGTGGACGTAAAACGAGTTGTCCGAACCACTACAAATCTTGTGTTCTTTATTGTTTTATTGTTTATTTATTTGCATATATTTTATAACATAAGTTTTTCTAAAAGAGTAAAAATTTACTAAGTATTTTATCCATAATTAGAAGACATCAAGTGTGCTGATTTAGTCATCTGTTTTTATATCAAAGTCATTCTTTGTTAAAAAGGTTTTCATTCAACCCACAAGTCTAAACATTTAGGGCCTGCACAATTCCGCACTAACAGTTGAGTAGACAGTTGTCCAACTAACTAGCTAACAAGCAATCAGTAGGTTACTTATCGCTGTTGTTCTACACTCGCACTCTAGATCAGATCATATTTACCTGCATCAGACGACAAGAGCATATAACTCATCAGTTGCCTCATCTGATCAGCACGTAAAAAGTTTAAAAGATACAAAGTTTATTCACCCCTCCAAGACTTTTTCCAGCATTGATACTCGTTTATAGGGACCAACAATCTGACCCCTTTTATAATGTTTTTCTCTTATTTTCTTCTACTCCTTATTCGATGTGAGATATAAATTTTTATGTTTGTTTGTTACTAACTTACTAATACTACTACTTTTATACTATTGTTTTTCTCTTATATTTTTTCTACTATTTCGATGTGGGACACAATAAAGTTCATATGATTGTTCGTTAGTAACACTATTGTTTTTATAATGCTCTCCTCTCATATTTATTCCATTAAAGTATTAGTAGTATTGTACATATCATTAGTCTTTGTATCCGACATCGGGAATTCTATTCATATCTCTTAGATGTACATTGTATATAATTTTTTTTTTTTTGATCAGGATGTACTTTGTATATAATACTTAGTCAATATTAATAAAATCATCCTTTGACTTAATCTCAACATGGTAACCAGAGCCTAATTAGCATCTACCTTTTTTCAATCCTTCCTTATTTCTCGAGATTACCTTTCCTTCCTTCAGTCAAAGCCCAGCCATCTTGCACGCTCTTCCACAAAAGCTGAGTATGGGGCCATTGTTGTTGCCTCTGTTGAGTTATAGTGGTCTCGGTCCATCCTTTCCAAGCTCTATGTTCCCTTGACGTCGACTACACCTTTTTTGTATAGTGATAACATCGGTGCTACCTACCTCTGCTTCAATCCAGTAGTTCATTTTCGCATGAACCACATTGCTATTGATTATCACTTTGTTCGAGACCTCATCAAATCCTTTCAACTTTGAGTTGCTCATGTGTCCTTTGCTGACCAACTGGTCGATGCTCTAAGAAAACCTTTATCTCGCAACCAGTTATCTCTTCTTATGGACAAGAATGGTGTTGTCACCGCCCACCATCTTGAGGGATTGTATTAGAGTTTTAGAAGTATTGTACATATCATTAGTCTATGTATCCCACATCGAGAATTCTATTCATATCTCTTAGATGTTCTTTGTATATAATACTTAGTGATCAACATTAATAAAATCATTATTTGACTCAATGTCAACATATTCTACTCATTATTCGATGTGGGGTGAAAATTTCATATGTATGTTTGTTTCCTCTCAATTTTTAATTCCTAGGTAATTGTGTAGGTAATACAATTGAAAATAAATAAATGAAGAGGTAGTTAATATTAGTTGTAACAAACTAATAACTACCAATCTAATCTAATCTAACTAATACATATCATATTGATAATTTTGTGTCACTTGGTGTTTCACCCTACTGAATCTTTAATCCGTGTCGTTGTAATATTATAGAATATTAATTATTTTTAAATATAACACATGTCAATCTTTAATATAATGGAATAAAACGTGAAATACCAAAAGTAGAACAAAAAATGATTTCACTCTATTTGATATGGGTTAAGCAACGATTTCATTAATCATGCATTCCCTCAATTTAAGCTCGATCTTAGCGCCATTAATACTAATGTCGCAACATTCACATCTTTCCATCTCTCAATATAATGATCATATTAAATTTAAATTATACAATAATCATTTACCTATGTACAAAAGTTTTACGCAATATTATAAATTCTTAATTCAATATTATAAATTCTTGCCAAACTAAAAATGTATTCTTAATTCAAATTATCCATAACCCAATTGACAAATTTTAAAAAAGGTCCTACAAACATTTTTTTCATTAATCTTCAATATCTTTTGTAACACCCCAAAATTTAAATTCTAGATTCACCACTGATATAAATAATACACATAATACTATTAAGGTCGAATTGACAAATAAAGGCAATATATTAGATGAAAAATAAAAAATATAGAATCATAAATTTACAAGTCGAACGAAAATTCTCCTCAATAAATCTATTAAGATCGAATTGGATTTATATATATATTTTTTAGAATATTTCACAAGAGACTAACTAATTCGGACTAGCTAGCAAATAAAAACTAATAAATTTATTTTAATTTATTGATTTGCTATTGCTAAGTTTTAAATATTTGTAATTACAATATAGTTACCATATTTTTAATCATTTACTTTCTTTTAACAGAAAATGTGGATTTATTTTCAATAAGAATGGGGCAATTTGCACATAATTTTTTTGCCACATAAACAACCAGTTAATGAACCCCTTTGAATATGTTATAATTTCGGTTTGAGTTACATTTGTATGCAAGGGTGAGGCTGTGGTGGATTCGTGTGTAGCATGTACACTCGAGTCCAGTTTTAACTATATATAGAAAAATGCACAAATATTTAACATGATTCAGTTATAGCCTAATGGTAGTAAAATAATAAATTAAAGTGCAAGTAGTAACTAATAAAATGTGTAACATTAATAAAAAAAAAAATATATATATATATATATACATATATATATATTTGCACCTATTTTCCTAGATTATAAAAGTGTAAGTACTAATTGACAAAGGTGTAACATGAATAATTAACGTCTAGGTGATGAAATGACCAATTATTCATGACCGCAAGGGAGAGAACCACTCGAACAGTGGCTGATTTAACAACGGGACTGAAGGTTTGGTCATAGTCAAAGCCAGGGAGTTGAGTGAAGCCCTGAGCGACCAGGCGGGCTTTGTGGCGATCAATAGAACCGTTTGCGAGAAATTTTGTTCGAAAAATCCATTTAGAGCCCACAATATTTGCACCCAGAGGTGGTGGGACCAGGTCCCAAGTTTTGTTTTTCCGAAGAGCTTGAAGCTCATCGTCCATTGCTACTAGCCAATGCAAAGATTTTGCAGTCGAGGAGAAGTTTTTCGGTTCTATGTTAGAGTGAACAGCGACGAGGAGAGAGCTGGTGGTGATGAGGGAAGTATTAGGAGGATGCTTGATTTTGAAGATCCCATCTTGGGAGCGAGCGCGCATAGAGTGAGTGGAGGTTGATGCTGGCCAAACACGTGGTCGAGGAGGCGGTGTTGCAGCTCGCGAGCGAGGAGCAGGAATGGGCCAGACGACCGGGCGAGCAATGGGAGGAAGAGGATCCTGCCGAGGAGGATCATTTTGAGGTTGTTACAGAATATCAGGTTGGAGACAAAGCGAGCAGGGGTCCGTAATGGAAGCATCAGGATGAGCGGGGTTAGTGGAGGATGGAGAGGTGTCTGGAGGACAAGAGTCAAAGGAAGAAATGTCCAATCTTTAAGGAAAAGTGTGAGTAGCATCGCCAAAGAAATGAAAGATGGTCTCGTCAAAGCGAGCATGGCGAGAAATGTAAGTGCGAGAGGTAGAGCGATCAAAACAGCAGAATCCTTTGTGGAGCTAGCTATATCCTAAAAAGACACAAGGAATACTACGAGGAGAAAATTTGTTAGTAGCATGAGGACGAAGACAAGGATAAACACAGCAGCCAAAGACTCGAAGGTTATCATACAAAGGAGGCCTAGAGTGAAGCACTTCATAAGGTGGTTTAGAACAAAGAACAGGGGTGGGGAACCTATTGAGAAGGTAAACAACCGTTCCAAATGCTTCAACCCAAAAAGTGGTCGGAACAGAAGAAGAGAATAAAAGTGTGAGGCCCATTTCAGTTATGTAACGATGTTTACGTTCAGCTCGACTATTTTGGGCTGGATTATAAGGACAGGACATAGTGTGAATAATTCCCGAAGAGAGAAAAATACTACGCAATATGTGATTGGTAAACTCAGTACCACCATTAGATTGAAAACGTTTTATTTTTCGATCAAATTGATTTTCGACCATATTTTTAAAGTTGACAAAGGTAGAAACAAAATCAGATTTATGATGAAGAGGGTAAGACCATGTAAAACGAGAGTGATCATCAATGAACACCACATAATAAAGGAAACCATCATGAGATTTAACAGGGGAAGGCCACCACAGATCACAGTGAATTATATCAAGAGAATTAGAGGCACGTTTGGTGTTTAAAGTAAAAAACAAACGAGTACTCTTAACTTGTTGACATGGCGAACAAATAACAGGGCGAGGGAGCAAAGAGGTAGTAGAAATATATCCTTTATTTTTTAGCAAGTTTACAACATCAAAGTGAGCATGACCTAGTCTATTATGTCAAATTTCAAAAGAAGTACAAGTTGAGCGAGCACGTAGGGAAGCAGCAAAACCAGAGTGGGATTTGTCCAAGACATATAAACCATGATTAAGCTTGCCTTGAGCTAGAGTCAAACATGTAATCCGATTCTGAATTTCAAAAGAGTCATTAGAAAAATAGCACGAACTGGAAAATCATTTGTTAATTTGCTAAGAGAGAGAAGATTTTTCGTAATGGAAGGGACGACCAGAAGATTTTCAAATGATAGGTCAGAATTATAGAGATGTGTACCAGTATGAGTGATTGGAAGGGTATTACCATTTGCCACAACTACTCTATCAGATCCAGTTGTAACAACAAATTTCATGAAATTAATACAAAAATACGAATTTGAAATAAAATTTTATTTACTTCGGATTAAACCGAGAAATTTGTGGATTTACAATCTCTATTTTTTTCCTCTGATTCTTCTCTTCGATCTTGACTTTGACTTGGAAGATTTTGTGGCGTGATCTTCGCTTCGATCTTGATCACGATTGAACTTGAAGTTTCGTAACGTTTATCCAAGGACTTGACGTCTTGTTTTGGATCAAACACTGATTTGAGGAGCTTTCAGACGAACACCTTCGAATGCGATGGAGAACGTCTTTGAATCTTCAAGGATCCGCGAAGAACGCCTTTGAATCTTCGAAGACTTGCGAGGAACCCTCTGAGAAGAACGTCGATCTGAAGGGGTTTAGCACCTTAATCTCGGATCGAACGTCGCTTTCAGATGATTTGGGTGAAGAACGCTTTTGAAGATCGTTGAAGATCCACGAATAACTTTCTTGAAGAAACGCCGGATTGAGGGGCTTAGCACCTTGATCTCGAATCGACCGCTGCTTTTGGCCGCTTTGCACGAAGAACGCCTTTGAAGATCGTTGAAGATCCACGAAGAACTTTCTCGAAGAAACGCCGGATTGAGGGGCTTAGCACCTTGATCTCGAATCGAACGCTGCTTTTGGCCGCTTTGCACGAAGAACGCCTTTGAAGATCGTTGAAGATCCACGAAGAACTTTCTTGAAGAAACGCCGGATTGAGGGGCTTAGCACCTTGATCTCGAATCGAACGCTGCTTTTGGCCGCTTTGCACGAAGAACGCCTTTGAAGATCGTTGAAGATCCACGAAGAACTTTCTTGAAGAAACGCCGGATTGAGGGGCTTAGCACCTTGATCTCGAATCGAACGCTGCTTTTGGCCGCTTTGCACGAAGAACGCCTTTGAAGATCGTTGAAGATCCACGAAGAACTTTCTTGAAAAAACGCCGGATTTAGGGGCTTAGCACCTTGATCTCGAATTGAACGCTGCTTTTGGCTGTTTTGCACAAAGAACGCCTCTGAATCTCCTCTGAATGCTGAAGAACACTCTAAATCTCTACAGAGAACTTTAGAGTCTTGAAAGCTTCTTGTCTGTGTGTCTCAAATGAATGAGGGGAGGACCCTATTTATAGGGTGAGGGGGTGAAGACTTTCCCTCTTTACCATGCCACGTGGCGCCTTCTTATTGGCTGACGCCGATTTGATTTAATTTAGTCCTCTTCCATTTTGAAGAGATGTGATTTGATTTCCTCCACATATGGTAAGTCAACTTTATTCTTACCAATTACGAGTATTTCGATACTCGTATAATTTGATCGACTTGTATCGTGTATATTAAATATTACTAATTTAACTATTTAATTAGAGAATTAATTTAATTAAATTCCCAAATTTTAAATAGTAAATTAATTTAATTTTAATATATATTTGTCCACGTGTCACCATTTGATTGGGTGCAAATTTAATTTGCTTACAAATGTCCCCTCGTGCTTTGTTCACGGACGATTTATGTCTTGGAGTGAATAGAGCACGAAATTTGTTGGATTTTAGAAAGTTTTTGCTCTTATCAAGGAGCTTTGATTTGGTTGACTCAATTTGAGAGTCTCAAACATTTTATTCTATATAAATTTGTTCTTTTATTGCAGAAGTAACCTAGAGTCATATGAGCACAGGCCGCTCAAGAGACCGAAGCCCCATTAAAAACCTTCTCGCGGAAAACCCTCCTTAGGGATAAAGCCGCAGCGAAGGAAAAGGGAACTCCTCTAAAAATCAAGTGAATCTGTAAAATTCAGTGTACAAGTCTTTATGTAAATAGTCTTGCAATTGATCCGGGGCGTCATTCCACCATTTGAATCTGATAGTCGCCATAGTTGCTAGCTTGTCCGCCGCTGCATTCCCTTCTCTATATATGTGCGACACTATCAATGTCATATTACGTAGCCTTTCCACAGTTTGCTGCCAAAGGGCGATGCATTTCCAAGGAATGCGATGAGATTTCATTTGGAGTACTTGGACCACGTATTCCGAATCCGTTTCTAGCCAAAGGTTTTTCCAGTTATTTCTGGACGCCAATCTTATTGCATGCATCGCTGTAAGAAACTCAGCCTCAAAAGCATATCCATTGTCATATCTAATCGCGAAGCCTCCCAAAAATATGCCATTGTTATCTCGAAAGAGGCCTGCTCCGGCCAAGCGACCCGGAGCTCCAGCTCCATCTACGTTGCATTTCACCATTCCCTGCAGTGGGCATTTCCATCTAACATGGATGATCTTTGGAGATTTCCGAGGATTGCACGCTTGTCGAAATTCTTTGATGATACTGAGATCGTACGGCGAGTTGAACATGTTTCCCATTTTAACATTGCTCGCTTCTCTTATTGATGCCCAGATGGATGTGTAAGCTCCTGGTGCCGAGGTGATTTTGTTGTCAAAGATTGCCTCATTTCTGCATGTCCATATTTACCATATTGTCGTAACCCATGCTAGTCTCTATAGCGAAAGTACTTGTGGACTGAAATCGACCGCCATAGCTTGGATGAGCCATGACAAGAATCCTTCATTGAGCCTTAGCCGAGTTTGAAATACCTCCGTTATCCGATTTGTAGTGTGTGTGAAAATTTTACAGTGGCCAAAGAGATGGTCAATAGTCTCTTCACTCTCATTGCATAGGGCGCATATGCTTGGGCCTTGAATACCCATTGTGTGCAGTCTGTCCCAGGATGGAAGGCGACCATGTATGGCCCTCCATATGACCGTTGACCTGCGTAGTGGAATATACGAAGCCCATATCCATTTGCCCCAACTGACCTCCGGGTAATGGGGTCGAATTTGGCCGTAGGCAATCGACGCTGTTAAGCAGCCGTGCGTCGAGTGCGGCCAGATCATGATATCATCTCCTACTGCGCTTATCACGTTAGCAATATCTGCTACAATTTGTGGATGTCGTTCAACAAAATTCACTTCCAGATTCCACCCATTAGAGCCCAAATAGTCTGAAATTGTTTCATGAAAATGTTCCCTTATGTGTTGAGGTATACCAATTCTATCTGCAATGGTGTAACCAAGCCAATTATTCGTCCAAAATTTGACTTTTGAGTTACTTCCCGGAACCCAGCGTGCCTTTGCCATCACTTCCATTAACTGAGGTCGCAGTCCTCTCCATATCGTGGAGGCAAGAGTGGCAGGTCTCCCAGAATTTGTGGGGCAGTAGCGCTCGCGTAGGAATTCCATAGGCTTTCCGGGGCTGGTTAAAATTTGCCACGCCAATTTTCGAATGTATGCCTCATTTGCACAGGCTATTGAGCGCACGCCCAAGCCGCCTTCAGCTTTCGGCGCGATTGCTTTGGACCAGGCCACCGAACATGCACCACGACGATTGATGTCACCTGTCCATACAAAATTCCGCATTGCTCTTTCCACCCGTTGTATCATTCCTTTAGGCCACTTGTATATCATCATAGTGTGCACCATGGAGGAGGTAATGACATGGTTGACTAAGCAAATTCGACCTGCCAAAGAGAGGGACGAACCCTTCCATGTACTGAATCTGCTCAACACTTTGTCCATGATTGGCCTAAGGTACATTGCCCTAGGCACCCCTTTGAAGATCGGGACGCCCAGATAGGTGAAGGGGAGACCTCTTATTTTCATGCCCAGTGTCTCTTTCAAGTATCTCTGAGTGTTGTAGGTCACATGCTTCCCCACAAACGCGTTTGACTTGGTTGGATTGAATATTTGACCCGACATCTCCCCGTAGATGTCCAACACCTTCCTGATCGATCGAATGCCTGAACGGCTGGCTCTACAGAAAATAAGGATGTCATCCACATAGATGAGTGAGAGAGGGCATGATAATCCTCGCCGGATGAAGGCCTGTTGCGGGCAGCCGGTGCGTTCCTCCGTCTCAATTAATTTGATGAGAACTTCCCCAGTAAAATAATAGAGGAGCGGTGACAGCGGGTCTCCTTGCCTTACCCCTCGAGTGCACTTAAGATAACCTTGTGGACTACCATTTATGAGAATTGAAAGGCGAGCTGACTCCAGAATGCAGCTAATCAACTGCGTGAATTTGCTGTCGAAACCCATTTTTCTCATAACCACTAACATGAAACTCCAACGAACCGTGTCAAAGGCCTTTCTGATATCAATTTTTAGAGCTAAGTTGCCATGAACCCGTGTTCTGTCAAGACAGTTTACCCCTTCAGAAGCTACAGCAATTCCATGGTGAATATTACGACCAGGTATGAAGCCGAACTGAAAAGGTGAAAAATGGTTTTCCAAAATTGGCCCCAGCCTTGAGGCAAGAATCTTGGAGAGGGTCTTGTAAATGAAGTTTCCCAAAACAATTGGCCTGTAGTCCTCTATCTTGTCCGCCCCTTTATGCTTGGGAATGAGCGTGACAAAATTGGAGTTGAGCCCGTGCGGAAGGAAATGGAACTTGAAGAAATATTGTGCCGCTCTAGTCACATCCTCCTCTATAATAGGCCAAGTTGCTTGATAGAAAACACCCCCAAAACCATCCGGCCCCGGCGCGCTGTCTGCCGATAAGTCAAAAAATGCTGCTTTAATTTCTGTTTTAGATGGGATCCGCGAGAGAGCATCATTTTACTCGCGGGTGACAAAAGGCTACAAAAGTGATATCAACGCCTCATTGTCGTCTTCAAGGCTATGTTGGCTTTGCTCCGAGAAAAGCTTGGTGTAAAAATCTGATATGTGTGAAGCTATGGCTTTCTGGTCCGTGTAGATTGTTCCATTTATGTTCATTGCTTCTAGTGGCGTACGGACCTTCCTAAGTTGATTAAGCCTGTGGAAGAATTTGGAGTTACGGTCTCCGTCTCTTAGCCAAGTGATTCTGTTTTGTTGAGCAAACATTTCATGTTGTTGCCGTAATACAGAATTGAGCTCCTGCTTTGCCCTCATTTCGTGTTGTGTAGTGTCCCAAGTGTAGCCGCGCATGCATATTTCATTTTGTATTGCAAGGAGGTCTTCCTTGGCCTTTGAAATCCGGTCTTGCACATTTTTGAAAACCTCTGCATTCCATTTCCTCAGAGCCAGTTTTAGGCGTTTGAGCTTTAATTTGACCACAGTGATGGGGTCCGGAGCTACAAGAAATGGTGCCCACGATGCTCGAATCAACTCCATGCAATCTGGGTGGAGCAACCACATTTTAAAGAAACGAAAGTTAGAGCCTCTTGTGCGTGCACCCAAAGTGCATTCCAATCGAATTGGATGGTGATCTGTGCCAATTCTGGGCAGAGCTGCAGCCGACACTACTGTCCAGAGTTCCAAATAATCAGTGGACGCTAAGATTCTGTCTAACCGTGATGCCACTAAAGAGCCATCTCTGCGACGGATAGCCCAAGTGTAGTTAGGCCCGGATATGTCCAGGTCCAGGAGCTTTGAGTCGGATATAAAAGTCCGAAAATCTTGACACGCTATCCGGAGAGGGGCTGTTGTGCCGCAATGTTCATGAGCCTCCAAAACTGAGTTGAAGTCGCCGATTAAGCAGAGCGGATTGAGCTGTAAACTGATTATATATTGCCAAAGGGTGCGTCGGCGAATGTGGTCAGATGCAGCATGAACGATGCCTAAATGAAAGGCCTTATTGTGCACCATTGTGCGTAGAATGATGGCTTGATTTGATACACCACATATGCTTGAAACAGTCTTTAGATACGGCTTGCATAGGACCCAGATGTTGGGTCTCATCCCTCTCTAACATTAGAAACCAAGAACTCTAGGTTCAATGTAGTCCAAAAATTAGTATTTACTTGTTCAAAACAGATTTTAGGCTCGATGATGGCCAAAAAATCTGGATTATGGGCTCTGCAATGACTCCTCAAGAGATCCTTAGAGTCGGCATTGCCCATGCCCTGTATATTCCAAAATAGCACTATCATGGATCTTCTTGATAGAAACCGTGCTCCGGCGGTTCTTGTTCTCTATCAGATTCTCCAACTTCTGAGTCTTCCCAGTCTCCCCATCTTTCCAGCGCTGCCGAGGCCATTTTGGAATATTTTGGAGATTGCGATCTCGCAGCCTCTTCCTTAGCCGTAATCTCCCTGGCCGTTGCCTCCTTCAGTGCTTGGTCTATTTCATCCATGTCATCTGAATAGGTTCGTGGGATACAAATCACTGATTTTAACTTGGCGCGTGTTGGCTCTATTGTAGCAGAAGTGTCCATACTGAAGAACTCTCCTTGATCCCAATTCTCATTCTCAAAAACAGAAGAATCTGTGGCTGCTGTCTTCTGATTGTCGAGTGGGTCATAATTATTGGATAGCTTTGTTTCTGAATTGTCTTCCGTGGGCCTGACTTTGTTTCTGGCACGATGCTTTCGCGGCTTAATAAAGGGTCGTTCATCTTCTTGCTCTCTATGATTATTTATTCTCTTGTTAAGGAAATTTCACTTGAGAATTTTAGAAAGTTTTCACTCTTATCAAGGAGCTTTGATTTGGTTGACTCGATTTGAGAGTCTCGGACAGTTTAGTCTCTTGTCGAGGAGATTTTTTATTTAAGGGACTTTTGAGATGAACGTCGTTGAAGATCGTTCTTGAACTCGGGACTTTGTAACGTTAATCCAAGGGCTTGACGCCGTATTTTGGATTAAACGTCGATTTTTGGGCCTTTTCGGGACTTATCCGGGACTTATCGGGACTTTTCCGGGACGAACGTCGTTGAAGATCCATGAAGCACCTCCTCCTTGAAGAAACGCCGAATTCTCCACCCGAACGCTGCTTCTCGCCGCTTTGCACGAAGAACGCCTTTGAAGCTCCTCCGACTGCTGAAGAACACTTTAAAATCTTTGCAGATATTTTTTAGAGCTTCGAATGCTTCTGACTTCTTGATGTGAAATGAATGGAATGAGGCCCCTATTTATAGGTGTAGAACCTAGGGCTTTTATGGGCCAAATTTGATGGGTTGGAGATATTTGTTCTAAGTAGTTAGGACTTAGTCAATCTTATCTACAACTTGGTGTTGGGCTGAATTGCTTGATGGGCTCAAAATACAAGATTTGGATCCGATTTGATTTATTGGACTTTAGAGGCTCGTCTTGACTTATTAGACTTTAGAGGCCCAATTTGAATTTGCTGGACTTTAGAGGTCCGACTGGATTTGTTGGACTTCAAAAGCCCGACTGGATTTGTTGGACTTTAGGGGTCCGACTTGATTTGTTGGGCTTTAGAGGCTCATCTTGATTTGTTAGGCTTTGGAGGCCCAAATTAATTGAATTTTGCTTGTCTACACCAGTGTATGGCGGGGAGGAATCAAGAGCTGCCGAGGAGGGAACCATGTGCGAGGATGCTCCCGCGTTAACATACCAATCTGAAAGATTTGAGAGGCGAGAAAAATCGTGCCTAGAGAGAGAATCAGCAGTGTTCGCCTATCGACCAGAAGTGGAGGATTCATAGCGCTGGGGGGGCAAGAAGAGGCATAATGACAATCATATCGGCAAATCTGACATCGAGGGGTTGTTCTTGCTCGCCCACGACCACGGCCATATTGACCGCGACCACGAGACGAAGGTTGACCACGACCATATTGCTGGCTAGCAGGAGGGCGACCTAATACAGAGGAGGCCGAAGAACGAGCAAAGAAGACAGGCGACTGAGACGAAGAAGAAGGAGTTTCGAGAGACCTTGTAAACAGATCATGAGATTCGGCTTTGGCAAAAAGATCCGAGAAGGAGGGGAGCGGAGAGATATTGATTTGCGCTGTGGAAAAGCAATGAAAGTCTGGACCTAGGCCTCGAAGAAACCAATGAGACTTGTTAGTTGCGTCTAGAGTGCAGCCCATTGATGAGAGTTGGTCGCACACATTCTTGAAAACTGCTCCATACTCCGAAACTGATCTTGAGCCTTTTCTGATAAGTTGAAGCTCATCTTTAAGGCATAATTCACGAGCCTTGGAAGGTTGATTGAAGGCTTCAGCCAGAGCCTTCCAAATATCTAAGGACGAGGAGCAGCCAACGGTGACGGCCATGGCCTCTTCAATGAGAGTAGAGGTTAAGAAAACACTTACTGTTTGATCTCGAGAAAACCAAGAAGTATAAAGGGGGTTGGGCGCAGAAACTCCGGCAGTGGTAATGGTAGCGGGGGGCGCCGGTGTAGAGCCATCGATGTAAGGCATGAATTTTTTAGTAACAAGAAGTGGAAAAACTTGACGATACCACATAGGATAGTTCGTGGGTTTCAATTTGATTGTGGCATCGAAAACAGAAGTAGTGGGCACCGGAGGATCCGCCATTGAAGCAAAGAAGGAAGATGATCAAGAATGATCAAGAACAAGAGTGAGGGGGAGAGACGAGAAGATGTCCAGGATTTAGGGTGATATCATGTAAAGTGATAAAACTTTCTCAATTGAGAGAGATCAATGTATATTGAGATATATATAAACTAGTTTACAAAGAAGAGAAGAGGTAGTTAATATTAGTTGTAACAAACTAATAACTACCAATCTAATCTAATCTAACTAATACATATCATATTGATAATTTTGTGTTGTTTCACCCTACTGAATCTTTAATCCGTGTCGTTGTAATATTATAGAATATTAATTATTTTTTAATATAACACATGTCAATCTTTAATATAATGGAATAAAACGTGAAATACCAAAAGTAGAACAAAAAATAATTTCACTCCGTTTGATATGGGTTAAGCAACGATTTCATTAATCATGCATTCCCTCAATTTAAGCTCGATCTTAGCGCCATTGATACTAATGTCGCAGCATTCACATATTTCCATCTGTCAATATAATGATCATATTAAATTTAAATTATACAATAATCATTTACATACGTACAAAAATTTTACGCAATATTATAAATTCTTAATTCAATATTATAAATTCTTGCCAAACTAAAAATGTATTCTTAATTAATTCAAATTATCCATAACCCAATTGACAAATTTTAAAAAAGGTCGTACAAACATTTTTTTCATTTATCTTAAATATCTTTTGTAACACCCCAAAATTTAAATTCTAGATTCACCACTGATATAAATAATACACATAATACTATTAAGGTCGAATTGACAAATAAAGGCAATATATTAGATGAAAAATAAAAAATATAGAATTATAAATTTACAAGTCGAACGAAAATTCTCCTCAATAAATCTATTAAGATCGAATTGGATTTATATATATATATATATATACTTTAGAATATTTCACAAGAGACTAACTAATTCGGACTAGCTAGCAAATAAAAACTAATAAATTTATTTTTAATTTATTGATTTGCTTTTGCTAAGTTTTAAATATTTGTAACTATACCATATTTTTAATCATTTATTTTCTTTTAACAGAAAATGTGGATTTATTTTCAATAAGGATGGAGCAATTTGCACATAATTTTTTTGCCACATAAACAACCAGTTAGTGAACCCCTTCGAATATGTTATAATTTCGGTTTGAGTTACATTTGTGTGCAAGGGTGAGGCTGTGGTGGATTCGTGTGTAGCATGTACACTCGAGTCCAGTTTTAACTATATATAGAAAAATGCGCAAATATTTAACATGATTTAGTTATAGCCTAATGGTAGTAAAATAATAAATTAAATTGCAAGTAGTAACTAATAAAATGTGTAACATTAATTAAAAAAAAATTAGTACTTATATTTCTAGATTAAAAGAGTACAAGTACTAATTAATAAAGGTCTAACAAAAGTGCAAGTAGTACCTAATAAAAATGTGTAACATTAATAACTATAAAAATATATAACCAACACTTTCTACTAATATTATTTTGCATTTTTCAGTTATAAGAATTTATACTTTTTAGTAATATAATGTTACATTTTTAAGTTAAAGTGAATTTTATTTTATATTAATAATTATGTTACACGTTTTTGCTTTGTTCTGTTTAGTTATTGTTTAGTTAATTTTGGTGTTGCACTTTTCAGTTATGTGACTTACACTTTTTTATAAACGGTGTTGCACTTTTCTATTGTAGTGTCCTACACTTTACAATAATATTTAGTGACTTACACTTTGTAGTAATATTGTGTTACACTTTTCAATTGTGTGATACACTTTTTGGTAAATGGTGTTGCATTTTTCTATTGTAGTGTCCTACATTTTACAATAATATTTTTATTTATAGTGACTTACATTTTTTTAGTAAATATTGTTTTGCACTTTTTCAGTTATATGAACTTACACTTTTTAGTAATAATGTGTTGCACTTTTCAGTTACATTAACTTACATTTTTTAGTAATATTATTTTGTAGTTTTTAGTTATATTTACTTACACTTTTTAATATCTATTT
The DNA here is from genome assembly GCA_963675135.1 of Galeopsis tetrahit. Taxonomy (NCBI): domain Eukaryota; kingdom Viridiplantae; phylum Streptophyta; class Magnoliopsida; order Lamiales; family Lamiaceae; genus Galeopsis; species Galeopsis tetrahit. The sequence continues at coordinate 28,470,525 of OY776129.1, read as the reverse complement.
TTAATCGATAAAAAAAAAAGAACAACAAAAAAAAATGAAAAAAAAGGATAAAACTATAAAATATGCAAAACTAAAAAAAATAGGAAACTAAAAAAAATATTTTACATTCGAAAAAAAAGAGAAAAACTATAAGCCTAAAAAAAAAAAAAATTGGACTAGGGTTTACGCGGTACACCCGGGTGTATACAAGTCCAAACATGTGTACAATTGTATGATACAATTGAATTATAATTTTGATTTTATTTTAATTTAATAAATAAAATTTTTAATTAGACAATTAAAATTTAAATACATACAAGAATTTGGTATTTATTTATATATTGTAAATTTGAACGGTGACATTCAATTTGTAGTGAAAATTAAATTCCTTTCGTTCTGTGATTCCTTGTACATTTTTTTATTGAGACTTTTCAAAATTATTTAGACACTTTTAATATAAAATAACTACCAAAATCCCTTTACATCTAACTAAATTTCATTTACTTCACATTAAATCACCGCTAAAATACCACTCTTTTATTTTAACCCACACACCACTAAATTTCATTTTCTTAAAAAGTGCACCGGTTAGTTTGTGCAAGTCATTAAATTTAAAGGAATGTTTGTTTTTGGATTTTGAGAATTTTGATATTCGAATTTTAAAATCTAGTGGATTTCAAAATTCTAATATTTTTTATGTTTTGTTTTGAGATTTAAATAGGGTAGAATTTAATTTTATAGTATATGATTATAGGTGTTTATATAGGTTTGTAGGTATTTATATAGGGTTTGTATGTATTTTATATAATTGACTTTTGTACAATTTATAGATATTTGTAGAGTAGGATTTTAAAATCTTAAATCTAAATCCCAAAACAAACGGGGTGGAGTTTCAAAATTCTAAATCTGAATTTCTCATCTCAAAACAAATATCCTCTAAGGGGCTGAGGGAGTACGAAATGTAATTCTTCATATAAATTTTCACCCTTACCATTATTAAGATATCTCATATTAATTAACACACACAAAAAAAAAATTAAAAAAAAAAATATATATATATATATTTATAACCTTCACCCTAAAAAAATATACATACGTTTACTCGTATGCATTACTTTTGAGATCCACTTATACACTTAATATATATTTTTTTTTACTTTATTCAAAAAAAATTACAAAAACTATCATTACATTTGTTTTTTTAAATGTTTGCACACTTAGGGGTGAAAATTCCTCTAAAACAAAGAGAGTATTTAATTCAATCATTTATAAACTCCGTCTTTTCTCTGATTCTAATAAGAAAATGGCTAGAGAGTGTCTGTACTCTCCCCATCCAGTACTTCTACGTAATTTTCAAATCAAGAATCCGAGGAGAATAGGGTTTAAAGGAAAGAAAAATTCGGGAATCCATACGATGTTTTATTTATAAGTACGGAACAATATTTCACATGCAATATCTTTCTATTTAAAAATGAGACATAAAAATTTACGGATCCAAATTAGATCAAATTAACATTCTCACAAAATTTGCATAAAACAAAAATTCGCTCTCATGTATATGTTTCTATAAGGGAAGTGTGTGATAATGCAAGAATAATTATGTTTTACTTGTTTTTATAGCTAGCAACACATATTTGCCCTTATAGTAACACGGACCTGGAAGCGAGTTTTTCTTTTTTCCTTGCACGATTTTTTTAGACGGATTTATTTGACCCGCTTTCAACTCGATTAATGGACCTACAAATTTTCTGTTAATTTTTTAATTTGTACTAATATTGCATATGGGGTTTTCTCTTTTTTATAAAGATTTTGTTATTCAAAGGTAATTTTGATATTTTCTAAGGGCTTGTTTGTTTTGGTAAGGTGAAATTCGGATTTGTACTTTTGAAATCCAATCCTTCTTTTAGTTTAAGATTTTGGAATTAGAATTTTAAAATTATACCATATAAATATCTATAAATTTTACAAAAGTCAACCCTATAAATATCTATAAAGCCTATACAAACACCTATAAATCCTATAATATAAAGTAAATTTTATCCTACTTAAATTTCAAAACAAACACAAATCATATAAATCATTAGAATTTTAAAATACATTAGATTTTAAAATCCAAATTTTAGAATCTCAAAACGTTGTGTTTGGATGAGGGAATTTGATTTGATTAGGTATTTCAAATGAAAAGATTTAAAAATACATGAATTTCAAGTGAAGATTTAAAATTTTCTCAATTTTAACTAAAATAGATTGGACTCAAATCTAAATATTTAAAATCCATCAATTTTCTTTTTAATCCAAACAAGTAAAGTATATTTGAATTATGAATTTAAAATCCATAAAACTAAATCAGTTCGTCCAAATGCTTGTGTGGAAAAAAATGCGCGCATATAATTAAATTATTAACACTTTATTTTACCATATCAATTCTCTTATTAATAATACTCATTTCATTCCACTATAAGTTTTCACCTTTTTTTTTTTTTTTTTTTTTTATGTGTCACAGTAAATTTTCCATTCCATTTTTGTCAAATTATTTTCTCCCTCCCTCCCAATCACATCACTTATACTTTTATCTATTATTTTATCATATTTTTTAATAAAATACTCAAAAGAAATGTGAATCTTATACCGGGACGGAGGATATATACTAGTAAAATAGGGTTGATGATGGCATACCTCTTTCCGCTTCGTCTTCGGGGAGAAAATACGAATCTCGGACATGACATCGGCAGTATGGTTGTCACATGGCGGCAACCCACGTGCAGCTGCTCGAGTATATATTGTAATAATCCCGCGAAAACCCTTATTTACTCTATGTAAGAAAAAGACATGCGGGGCTTCACAAGAATCATTGGAGGTCACCCTCGTATTGAACATGTAAATTGGCGGCGTGCTTGAATCTCCCACCCAAGGCTTGAATGTTTCAATTGGGGTTTGGAGGTAGCTTCTGGGCATAATTCTCTCGTATATGTGTACGGAGTAGCCCCATGAAACCGAGAAAGACCAGTTGCTTTGCCGATGGTGGCAGATGGTCTGCTGCAGCATACGAGAGTGGTCGGCTGCAGCCGCCTTCATGAGATGGCGAGTCGATTTGTAACGGTCCATGTTGGGAAATAATGGCTCTACATTGTCGAGATGGTGGAGGGACATTAGCGGGGACTTTGGGTGAGAAGACAAGAATCCAGATATATCTCCGTGCAAATCAATCTGTATGAGATAAAGTTAAGGTTAATTAGGGAGGTAAAAAAAAATATATTTATATCCAAAACACTAACATATGTATAGTTAAAATATTTATGTATATTATGTTTTCATCAAAATACTCCCTCCCGCCCGTCCCAACTTAACTTTCATATTTACTGTTCACTCCCTTTTTAAAATATATTATAATAAATAGAATTTTAAGATATAATTTCATAAAAAAATAATTAAGTGAGTTGACTTGTGTGTATGTATGTACCATAAAAATAATAACATTAAATATAATGTTTTTTTTAGATATTGTATGGGTAGAGTTTCTAAAGGACCGAAAAAGTAGGTATGAAAGTTAAGTTGAGACGGAGGGAGTACATATTAGCAAATTTGTACTTGAATATATATATATATATAGTAGTGATATAGAACAACCTTCTGGTTTTTTACGGAATCAAATTACTGAAGTGTCACGCCACATCTTCATCCGCATAATTCTTATTAATATATTTTAAATATAATTTAAAATAAATATTATTCATTAAAATATATCTTAATTTTTTAATATCTAATCTCTCATTTAACCGGTTAGTAATATCTCCAAACCAAATCAAATCTTTCCTTTGCCCATCAACAATTTATTTTTTCTGATTTACGATTGATTTTTCTGGGAAAATCAGGAAAAGCAGAAAACTTTCCCCACCGAGCCAATCAAGTTTTCTGCAATTATATATTACTTATTTTCTCAACAAAAACAAGTTCTCATCCATGATTTTTTTTTTCAATTTACTAACACAAACAAATAGTGGTGATGAATGACATAATTTATAATTTAGCAATAAAATGATTAAAAAAATGATAATATTGAATCAAAATTGATAGATCATATTCAATCACATACAAGTATATTGAAAAAAATATGAGACCATCTATACAACACAAATAAATATGGAATGATTTTTACTCCATTCATGGTTGTGGATTTTTGAGTGACAGAGTCAATCAAATGTTCATATGGTTGTTTAGTAAACTAATGGAAGCAATACTAAAAGTCAAATGTTCATATGGTTGTTTAGTAAACTAATGGAAGCAATACTAAAAGGACTCAAAATCATTACTGATCAGGGTCCTACAATGATTGAATATTATCATTTTTTTTTTACGGAATGTTTTTATGGTTTGCATGGTGCAGATCAATTTTGATTCAATATTATCAATTTTTTAATCATTTTATTGCTAAATTATAAATTATGTCATCCATCACCACTATTTATTTGTGTTTGTAAATTGAAAAAAAAAAATCATGGATAAGAACTTGTTTTTGCTGAGAAAATAAGTGATAATTGCAGAAAACTTGATTGGCTCGGTGGGGGAAAGTTTTATGTTTTTCCTGATTTTCCCAAAAAAAATAAACCGTAAATCAGGAAAAATAAATCGTTGGTGGGCAAAGGGAAGATTTGATTTGGTTTGGAGATATTTTCTAGTTTTTACTAACGGGTTAAATGGGAGATTAGATATTATAAAATTAAAATATATTTTAATGGATAATATTTGTTTTAAATTATATTTAAAATATATTAATAAGAATTATACGGATGATGATGTGGTGTGACACTTCAATAATCTGGTTACATAAAAAACAGAAGGTTGGTTCTATATCACTACTTTTAGAAATGATATCATTGAGCTGCAGAAAATATATATATTAGGGCATGATTGGTATGATGGAATGGAATGAACTAATGAATAGAATGAAGGATTGAATGAAATGACATAAGAATGACCATTCTTATGATTGGTATAACATTGGAATGGACGTAGGAATGAAATGTAGTATTGTATTAATTTATTTTAAATTATTATTATTAAGTTTTATTAAAAATATTTTATCATTTTATATTAATAATATTATTTAATATTAATATTATTATTAATTATTGTTAAAAATATGCTCCCTACATCCACCGAATGTAGTCACATAGAGGAGGGTCACAAGTTTTAAGAAAAAGATAGATAAAGTAGATAAAGCAAGGATATTATAAGATATTGTGGGGTCCATTGTGAATAAAGTGATTGTTTGTGAATAAAGTTGATGGCAAATTGAGTAATTAAGTGATGGTTGAAAGGTGATAGTTTTCATAAAGTGTACGGGACTACATTTGCTGGACAAAAAATATAAGGCAAATGAGACTATTTTTTGTGGACGAAGGAGTATTCTTTTTATTATTAATATTTTAATAATTATTACTAGTTACTAGTGATAGAGTTATTATTAATAATATATATTTGTCAGTTTTATCTTATTGATTTTATTATTTATAATAAATGTATATTTTAAATAACAATATTTTTTTACTATTAAATAAATTAAAATGAATATAATTACTTATATTATCAATAATTATTATACTATTATTTTATATTATTAAAAATAATATATTGTATATATTATTTATATTTTTGGAAATTATTAAATTATTTTTTATATTAATATATTTATAATTTAATATTATTAAAAAAATAATATTATGTTAAAATTTATTATATTTTTATTTTTGAGATTATATATTATATTAATATTTTTTAAATATAATATTTTATTTTTAATTATTAAATAATAGTAATAATAATAATAATATTATTATTATTATTAGTTTTATTTATTTATTAAAAGTTTGATTCCTTACCTAAACCCATGGGTAGATAGGAATGAAAATTTAATACTTTTGGGAATCACCATTCCATTAAGAAATGATGATTCCATTCCATAAACCCTACCAATCAAAAAATTAGGAATGGACTCATAATTGATGATTCCATTCATGGATCATTCCACCATACCAATCATACCCTCAGTGTTTATCATTTAATATGAATATTTAAAAATATAGTATATGAACACTCAGAATATTTAAACTCATGCCCACATATTAAGAAAATAAATTATTTCTCATTATCCTTAATTAATTATTGTACAACTCATAAAAAAGAATATATTTATATAAATATTTAATCTTAAGGTTAAATTTAAAAAAATGTAATTAATTTACATTGAAAAGTGTAAAATGTCATACCCCTCCACCCCACAAAAATAGCTACATATTCATGGATGTCCCAAATTATAGATACATTTACTCTTTTATTTTAGTATTAAATGATTTATTGTCAATTTTACCCATAATTAATAAGAGTAATTAATGCTTAATAGATTTTGGAGTATGAGATTTTAAGGGTAAAATTGTTACATTAGCTAAACTTGACTACATTTATTGATTTTTCTTAATCTGTGTGGAAAATCAAATGTAGTTATTTTTGTGGGACGGATGAAGTATAATTTGCAAAGAAAATAAAAGTTAAAAACGACTTATATTAAGAATAGGAGGGAACATAAATTATTTTAGTTGATTTTAAATCCACCATCTAAATCCACCCCACTGGATTATGAATGAATTTCAAATACTTAAATTTTTGCTCACATAATTTTTAATTAGAATTGAGAGGATTTTAAATTTCCACTAAAAACATGTAATTTAAAATTCATATATTTTTAAATCATTTCATTTAAAATGTCTTTTCAAATCAAATCCCCCCATCTAAACGTACAGCCTAAATGTATGCGAATGGAGTATTTAAAAACATTAATTAATTAGGATTTTCCGGAGGGGGAGGGAGTGCACATGAGTTTGCAAGTGGGAGGGCACGAAATTTGGGGGAATCTACGACTTCATTTGATACCTCTTTTTAGGGAGATTATTTTAATGTTTATGGGTACAACTAAGGTTTGAATATAATGTATAAAATAAATGAAGATGTGTATATAAAATTGGTTGTTGAGAAAAAAACATAGAAATGTTAAAAGCACCCACTCCAATTACTGACAAACCCAATTCAATTTCCTGCACGTTTATATGTTCCATTATTTTATAGCCTTTATTTGTTAAAGTCTTTCAAGTTTTTTTTTTTTTTTTTTTAAATATTTTCAACCATCTCCATTGCTCGAACTCAAGATCTCACTATTTACGTAATGGTGCTCTAACCACTTGAGCTAGTTCACTTCGTCTAAAATCTTACAAGTTTTGTCTCTCTGTTTTACAATAACTTTCACACCATTAAAATGAAATACCCTTTATAAACTTCACCCTCACACTATTCTTAATTTTACACAAAATGTCATTACTTTTAATTCATACATATATACACACAAATTAACTACTCAAAGAACCTTTCATATGTAAGTGCACCCACTTTTTTTTTAAATATTATTTTATAAAAAAATAATTTTGTAAGTGCACCCACAAGTTTTGAGGGATAATTTTGTAAAAAAATAAATAAGTGAATTAATTTGTGTGTATGTGTGGGTCTAAAAGTAATGACATTAAATTTAATATTATGAATATTGTAAAAGAGAAGTTTCTAAAGGGCCGAAAAGGAAAGTGTGAAAAGTTCTTTGGGACGAAGGGAGTATTTTTTTTTTACTTAATATATAAAAGTTTACATAATTCTCCCTCAAAATTCTACTCCCTCCGATCCAAAAAGTTTGTCGCATTTAGACTTTAAATTTGTTTCAAAAAGTTTGTCGCTTTTCCCAATTTTACCAATGATCTCCCTAAATTGCCCCTATTCTTTTGGAAATATATTAATTACGATTTTTTTTGGAAATGTCAAAGAAATGGTGAAAAAGGAAGGTGAAAAAATAAAAGGAAAAAGAGAAGAAAGGGGGAGAAAATAACGAGGGGTAAATTTGTCAAAAAAATATGTTTCTTAATTTTATACAAAATGAGAAATGCGACCAACTTTATGAAATGGAGGGAGTATTCATTATTACATTTTTTATACCTACGCACAAATTTACTATTTTTTTAACTTTATACATAAAATTTTACATAGTTATTCCTTAAAATTCTATTCATTACATTTTTTATACCTATATATGAAAGTGATTTTGAGAGTGAGGGAGTCAAGGAAGTACTAGTTAGCAAGAGAGTAAGTACTATATCATCGGTTTGTGCTAAGGTTATAAGTTTGAGTTTGGGGAAGAAATAAGAATATTCGGACACTTAAAAAAATATAAAAATCAAGAGTTAAATTTTGTCCCATAATTCCTTAATTGGCCCGTTTTCAGTTTAAGAGTCTTCGAAATTTAAATATAAAATCACGTCCAATAATAATCATAACAATACATGTTAAAAGATCTAAATAATGGCAAAACTCGATTATAGAGTTAAAAGACGAAATACCTGGTGAATTCCCTTTAGTGGAGAAAGGTTGACTCCAAGATCAGCAATGCAAAGCATTGTTATCAAATCAGCCGAATTGACCTGAGCATATCTCCTTAGACAATTTTCCATATCATTAGCCAAAGCTTTTGCCAGAGGGTAGCTCAACATGAATCCAGCTCCTCCAAACCCTTGATTAAACGAGTACCAAAAATTAGACATGATAAATTCCGATTGGCCCCCAAAATAATAGTACTTTGTATGATCATATTGTGCAAGAACATCAACCATGTTATCCACAAAAAAAATAGAATCATCGTCTCCCATTATTAGCCATCTTAAATTATCCACATCTCTCACCACCTCCATTATTCCGTGAACCATTCGAATCATGACGGGCGCTCGAGCGTTCGTTTCGAGCAACAAGTTCGTGAGGTTATCGGACACTCTATAGCGCGGGGAGGCGGCCGACCAAGGGAGGAGGTCCCCTGTCGGAGCTCTGTCTAAGTAGAGTAATCCACGAGTCGCCTTTGGCCTCCACCATGATTCAATGTAAGATCGTCTTTGATGCCACGCGTTTTCGGACCCCAGAAGCCCGAAAACGAGGTGGCTAAGATTGGTCCGAGAGGAATTTGTTTCTGATGTTGGTGGTGTGATTTTGTAGAGATTGGGATAGGAATAAACGAAGATCAAACATGTGAGCAGGCCTAAAACAAAGACAAGTTTGCATATGTTGCTTATAGCAAATTTGTCACATGGAAAGGGAGAAGCCATTCAATATATGTATTAAGAGTTTTTTGGTTGGGGTGTGTTATGGTAGGGAAGATCCTTTGTTCATTAGCTAATAAACTTAGTCACATTCATTTGTTGGATATCTATATCTTATTTGTAGAACTTTCAAACATTACCAAAATGCAACTACACATATATATAAATATAAATTAAAATTATTAAATATATAGGTATATATATTTTAAATAATAAAATATTACACATCCATCTTCGTCATTACCCAATAATAAAATAATAATCTTGTAAGTCGTAATTGAAAAATAGAGGAATTTTTTTGAATTGGAATTCATTACACGCAAGTGGATTAAGAGGTTGCAACTTGGACGTGTACGCTTAATTTTAATTTTCCTTTTTACCCACCTAATCTTTATACTCCATCCGTCTCATAAGTGTTTGCACCATAAAATAAGCACACTTTTTAAGAAAAAAGTGTAATGAGAGGAATGTTGAAGGGTAATTTAATTTGTAAAGTTAAATAATTAAGGTAAAGGGAGTAGTTGGAATGATTGTAAAAAAGTAATGATATTTTGTGTAAATATGTGAATATTATGAGGATAAATTTTATGAATTAATTTCCATTTTAATGGTGTGCAAACAATTTTGGAACGGACGAATAAGAAAAATGTGCAAACAGTTGTTGCACGGGGGAGTATATAAAAAGGATTATTCCCTCCCGTGTTTGTCATGCATATTCTGCCACGTGTCGGTCTAAAACAATATTTGAAGCAATGGTTTTCTACCATCACTACAAAAAATGCACCGTTTTCGACGGATTTACCGACAGGAAAATCGTCGGAAAACGTATTTTTCGTGGGTAATAAGATGATCGATATTTATTACCAACGAATTTATAGTAACCGTCGACACTATTGACAACAGAGACTCGTCGATGAATTCTAATCGACTTGTTTGGGTATAAGTCAAGTAGTCGTCGGTACTATTGAATGTCTATTTCGTTGGTAATTATTTTCAATTTATTTTAACTAAAAAAGGTTATTCGTCGGTAAATCGTTGAATTTTTTTTGAAGGTGATTCCGAAAATATAATTTTATTTAAAAAAATAAAAATGAATAATTATGTCAGTAACCCAGTTGAACCATCAATAAATAATTTTTAACTTAGCTCAAGTGATTGGAGCACCACTACCTAGGCCTTAGGTCCTGGGTTCGAGTCATAGGGAGGGGAAAAGGGATGAGTATTTAACTTGTAATCAAAAAAATAAAAAAAAAATAAAAAAAAATTTAATTAAAAAAAAATGGGAGGGGAGGAGACGGGGTCCAACCCGCCCCAACCTGCGCCTTTATGGCTTAGCTGATTAATTGACAAATTTTCAACCTCCAATTGAAATCAAACACGAGTGTTCGAGCATGAGGGACGTCCACACTCAAATAAGTAAGTCATTTGTTTATTTTGACAATATTAATTGTATATATATACATTTTCGATCATTTAATTAACTTCTTTCACATATAATAATTACTCCCTTCGTCCCAGAGGAACTTGCACCTCTGGGATGACACACATTTTAATAAATGTGTAAGTAAACGTGTAATGAGTGATGTTTTGTGGGGTAATTTTGTAAACGTTTATGCATAAAGTAAAGTAAAATGTAGATTGAGTGTGAAAAAGTAATGACATATGTGTAAATATGTGTATATTTTGAGGGTGAGGATTATGACAATATTTCCTTTTATGGAGTGTGCAAATTGGTATGAGACATCCATATATGGAAAATGTGCAAATTTGTAACTCATAATTTTTTTGAATTTTACTTTTTTTATTTGTAACTTATAAATGTAATTTTTTGTTACTTTTTTTAAATTTCTAAATTTTATATGTACACATTTTTAATTAATTTAATATGTAATTCGATCATATGTAATTACATTTAATTAATTTTTTTTTACATATATTAATTGATAAATTTGTAATTTATAAAAATTGTAAATTAAATTATATTTTAGTTTCTAAATTGTAAATATAGCTTTTTTTGTAACTTATTTTTTTAATTTCTAAATTGTATACGTATACATTTTTACTCATTTTGTTTTAAAACCATTTAATTAATTTCTTAAACGTATACTAAATTAAATTGTAAAAGATAGATTACATTTAATATTTATCTTCCTCATCCTCTTGGTCATCACTATCATTTTTAATTTCGAACAACTCCGAATTTGCAACTAGAGCCGGGAATTTGGGCCCGAACTTGATGGACTGGCCTGGCCTGCTGGCCAATCCGAAACTCATCATGGGCTGGACTCTAAAATGATTGCCCCATATAAAATCGGGCCAATTTGCCACTGAGAGAGTGTATCGTACCTCGGCATCCTTCAATGTCTGGCTAACGTAGTATATCGGCAAATTCGCGTTTCCTTCTGCCCGGACTAAGACTGCACTTATTGTTGTCTCCGATTCCGCTAATACAAGCTTAGATTTTCCCCGGGCTTTGGTTTGGACAAGATAGATACATCCGCCAAATACTCTTTTATCTTGTGAAATGCTTATTGACATTGCTTTGTCCATTTGAAACGTCCTTTTTCAATGCATCGAAGAATGGCTTGCATCTATCTCTCATTCTTGAAATGAATCGATTTAGGGATGCCAAGCATCATGTAAGCTTTTGTACTTCTCGGACATTTCTTGGCGGCTGCATATCCAATATGACTTGTATCTTCGCGGGATTTGCTTCAATTCCCCTTCTGCTCACCATATGACCCAAAAAATTTCCCGATTGTACTCCAAAGCTACATTTTTTTGGGTTTAGCTTCATGTTATATGCTCGGAGTATATCGAATGCCTATTCGAGGTCTTCCAGGTGATCCTCTTTGCTCATGTTTTTTACCACGATGTAATGGACATACATTTCTATTGTTTGTCCGATTTTTTTATCGAACATTTTGTTGACTAGTCATTGGTATGTGGTCCCTACATTCTTCAGTCCAAAATGCATTCTTTCCCAACAAAACATATTTTTCGGGGTGCAGCAATTTGTTGCTTCTTGGTCGTCGGGATGCATGGGAATCTGATGATATCTTACGAATGCGTCCATGAACATCATTAGTTCATGTCCCGATGTGCTATCCACGAGGTAGTCAATATGTGGTAGTGGAAAATTGTCTTTTGGGCATGCGTTGTTGAGATCAGTGAAATCGATGCACAAGCGCCATGTGCTGTTTAGCTTTCTAACGAGCACAGGGTTTGCTATCCATCTTGGCTTATCCACTTCTCAAATCAACTTGTTCTCGATTAAATTTTTGACTTTGCCCTCCAATGCTTCTATCTTCTCTGGGCCGAACTTTCTCCTCTTTTGGATCACTAGCTTCTTGTCAGGATCTATGTGCAATCTGTGGCAAGCGTGCTTGGGGTTGATCCCCACTATATTTTCATGTGACCATGCAAACACATCCATGTTTTCTTTCAGAAATTTTATCATATCCGCTCGCAACTCCGGGGGCAATTGAGTTCCGACGAACACCTCTAGATCTGGTCGCTCGATATCCACTGGAATGGTTTCTAGTTCTTCCACCGGAGTGGCCCCCTTTCTCATTTGCTTCCATCTAAGGTCTTCTAGGGGTTCAAAACTAATACGTGGATCTATATCCATTATCTCCGGATCTGTCCAATCGGCCTCCATTTGTTCTGTTCTGTGGACATTTCGTCTTTCTCCATCTCGTCGCTTTGTTGTAGAACATTTGTATAAGTGTTTTGATACAGTTTAATGTAAGTGATCACACTCTTTGCCTTTTTTCTTGTTGTATCCACCTTGTCTTCTAGTGATATTCTTTGCCCTATGGCTTGTTCCTTCTTATCGTTTGAGATAGACATTGTCTTGCCGTTCTTTGATCTCATTTTATGGTGATAATACCTTTTGCTGAAGGTACCTTCACACAGTAGTAATTGTTGGTCCTGAAAGGAGTACATAACAAGTGTATGGGGGGGGGGAATACACTTGTATGCAAATTCTTTTTAACTTTGATCAAACCAGAGCTCAGCAAGGTTGTCTTGGACAACTCTGCTGAAGATGATTAACTCTTCTAAGATAATTAGACTACTAAGTACTATTGAGTACTTAGTTGAATAACTATCTAGGGGAGTTATATGTGCGGAATAGTGGTTGGCCCTTTTAGTTTAGACTCCTTTAGTTTCTGAAATCACTTAGTCAATGCAATACAGTCCAGTTTCAGGGAACTTGTCCAAAGAGGTTTTGCACAGTCTTTGAATGTTTATCCTTTGAAAGATCAGTTTATGTGCAGTGTTGAATGTATGAAAGTACTTGAAATGTAAATAAACACAAGAGTTTATAGTGGTTCAGAGACTCAAGCTCCTACATCCACTTTCCCTGATTTAACAGGATAATTCCTTCACTCTTGGAATTAACTTGTTTTATAGTGCCAAGGTGCACTTGATCAATAACACCACTCCTTGGTGAATTGATCCCTAGGATGTCTAGAGTCCTAGTACCCTTTTCTCTTCTCAACTCAGAACTGAACTGTTCTTCTCTCAACAGTCAGCTCCTACCACTTCTACCACTACAACCTTCTCACTTTCACTCTTGTAAGGTATGATGGTTGAAGTAAGGTTCCAACTAATGAGATATCCTTTACAATGAAGACCAGTGTATAAGGATATGATATCTCTCTAAGCTTGTGTATGGATATACAATAGGGTTCAGCTTAGATGAAGTGTTTGAAGACTAAGATAGTCTTCGAAATCTAGAAAGCACTCTAGCTTGTAAGAACTTGTCAATGTTGGATTATGTTGAGGTGCCTTCAAATGGTCTTCACACTTCTGTATTTATAGACAAATGAAGGATTTGCCCGTTGGAGAGGCAGCCTCCAATGTCCATAAATGTCTTCTTTTAGTTCTTCAACTTTGAAGACAGATTCTTGATAGTGACATGTCCTCATTTGGGAAATAAACGGCTATTAAGACTTTGTCTTCTTTCTGCAGCACTCTACCCAATGTCTGACTTTCAGATTCTCTTGTTAGGACTTGGACATGACTTCTGAAGGTTGTTCCAATGATAGGACAACATTCCTCATCATTTGGACAACTCTCCTTATCACTATCAGCAGTCTTGCTTATCAGCAAGGTTGGCTTGCTCTTCTTCAGATGACTTGGCTCATACCCTTTTTGCTTCACTTCAAAGTGATCTTAGCATGATGAATTGTAGTTCTTTAGGGTGTAGTTGTATCTTCAGCATGGTTGACCTCAAGCTTTCAGTACACTTCATCTGAATAGATTGTGCTGAGACAACTCTTCTGGACAACTCATCTGATCAGCATACTTGTCCTTCAGCAGACTTGATCATAGTTCCAGAATTTGAGCCTTGAGGGGACTAGTTCTTGATAAGCTTCAAAGCATAGGTTCCCCCTCAAATTGTGCATCTATTCAACTAAGAGCTGCCTATCATACCAGCTTCTCATCTAGCCTTTATTCTATATGTTCTAACATCTCTAGAACATATTCAACTTGACTTAGGCATGTCTCAGGGGGTTTTGGTATTGAATCAAAACATATCTCATTTTATTCCCAACACTAATAACTTGATATTGAAGCTTTGAACTCGTTGAAGAAAGGGCGCCCCAGAAAACCATTGTATGATGACTATAGATCGACAATAACAAAATCGCATAGCTTTGTCAATTTTTTTTTGTTATTTCCGTCATCTGTTGACCCGACCTCAATTGCTAATCTAATCATCCCGAGTAGGATGGATACAGCATTTCTGAACCCTACAATTCTGTGATCGTAAGGTTCTATATATGCAGCTACATCACTGAGTTGGTACAACGTCTTCTTAAAGTTTATGTTCGCGTACGAACCTGTATCGACTAGTAACATGTGTACCTTGATTCCCGTCACCTTGGTTGATATGACCAATGGATCGTTGTTCGGGATGATTATTCCATTCAAGTATTTCTCCGAGAATACTATCCTATGATCATCAGTCTGCTCGCATTCTCCCATCACGCATATCTGATGGGCGTTGTTGAGTGCTCACATCTCTGATTGCTTTCGCCTGTTCGATAAAGCGACCTCTGGCTAACAGTCCCCCATAGGCAATAGAACGAGCATGTCGACCTTCTGATTAACTTGTACTTGTGGCATCGGGTGAACTCGCCTTTTCTTCTCGATTTTTTCTCTCAAATCTATCTCCTATGTTCCCCCTTCGAGTCATCTTGCTCAGATGCCTTCTTCTTGCTAATGCTCGCTCCTTTGCCTTTTGGACGCCTTCACGAGCCTCTTGATTCATGGGCCTATCCTTGACGAACTGATCGAGTTGCCTGTCCTCGTAAAGTTTCCATAGACTTCTCAACAAGTCTTTGCATTGGCTCGTGTAATGACCCACAGTTCGATAATATGCACAATATTTATTTTGATTCAACGGTGAAGGATCTTTGTGTATCGGCCTGGGCTGCGGCAGTAGTCATTTCCCTTTAATTTGCTCAAAAACTTTGTCGGGGGTGGTGGACAACACTTGGATGATGGTTTGTGCTTCTGCGCTTTTCTTGAAAGGCTTGAATGTCTTTGAGGCTTTATATTCCTCATTGGCCTTCTTACCCTTTTTCCCGGCTTGTTCGACCTTTTGCATTTTGAGCAGCTCCACGATTTGAATGATATCACCCGCTCTCTTTCTAAATTATGTGTATGATTTCGGCCACTTCAACAACATAGCCTGGTTCTCATCTTTAAACCCCCGATTACCGCGATCAATTTCGCGTCCTCATCGATCGGTTCACCTTCTATCAGGAGCTTATCAAACCTTTCGACGCAATCTTTGTCAGACTCGTTAGTTTGCCTTACGTTGGCTAACCTCTACTTCGGCGAGGGTCTGGCCGCTATCGTGCTGAAATACGATAGGAACGATTGTCCTAGTTGAGTGAATGTCGTAATATACCCTACATGTATTGATGAGTACCATCGATAGGCGTGATCTCCCAAAGTGAGTGAGAAATTTCTACACTGCGTTGCATCTGATGCCCCGACTGAAGCCATGTAATTTGAATATTTGCTCAAATGTACACGGGGGTCTGTTTCTCCATCGTACAATGTTAATGTTGGCCCCTGTATCATTGTTTAAATTGGAGCCAGGAGTATCTACATGCTTAACGGGGAGCTGGGCATGGTGATTGGGTATGGACTCGTATCTTTCGTGGCCGCCATTTCTTCTCTGAGTGCTTCCATTTGCTGCTGCATTTTTATCTGTATTTCGAGGAGTTGTTGTGTGGTGGATGTGTCCTCCACACAATCTGTTGTAGCCTTCGGTAAAGGTGATGGACCAATAAAAAGGTATGGAATATAAAAGAAAAGAAAACCTAAAACCATACGCTCACAAGTCGAGCCAGAGGCCGGAGTGTCGTTAAAACCTTGCGGAAAACCCTCCTTAGGGATAAAACCCGAGGTCAAGGGAAAATGTACACTCCTCTAAATAACAAAGTTTAAAGTAGAATAGTGAAAGTAAGACAAATACGAGTGTTCCGTAAAACACCCTCAATCCGTGTCATCCAACAAATCTAACCAACGCCTGTGATGGGACACCTGCATGAACTCTGAAGTGCTGGAGTTGACTGAACCGTCCGGCGACTGCTGTGGCGGACCCTTCCCAGACAAACACTTGGTGTGTTGGACAACACCCCCGAGCTAGAGTCTTCTACCATAAATGACGCATTGGTTGTATACCTTAGAGAGTCATAATCCGGAGCACTTCATCCTCTGTTCAGCTTATCAAAGTGTGCAACCGTAGAAGCATATGTGGAGTCATGATTGGCTCGTTCTCGGAGGTAGGCGAGAGGATCACAACTCTTCTTAATAGTATGCTTCAGCTGGAAAAACACCTTACTGGTGGTGGAACCCTTCGCTCTAGCGGCGACCTTCCGAGCTGCCACGACCAAAGGTGGATCCATCTGTGTGAAAGGATGATACGTGGATGTCGACGCCCCAATAGGGTCCGGATGACCCCCTTCATCCTATAAAACATCCTCCAACACCAACTGTTCTTCAGGGGCATGGTTACTCTCAAGTGATGTGCCTAAGTTCTCCCCTGAGAGCGCCCCAAAAGCGTTTTCCAACGAAAGTGAGTAGGTAGTCCCCATAGTCGGATCTTATTGATCCTCTATTGTATGGTCCTCCTCTCCCAAGTGGGCCTCTAGAGGCGGGGTAGTGGTAACTAAAGCAGAATTGGGGTCAATAGCGACTATAGGGGAAAGAGAGTCTTAGCGGCGGCAAGACCGAGTACGACGTCTAGACCGGGTATGACGACGATCTCTCCTCCTCTGGTTGACGACCCTAACGATCCTGATCCTTCGGGTCCTGGTGATCCTGTCCCTCACGGTCCTAACGACCCTGTCCCTCCCCCATCGACTTCCTACATACAGCTAGAGAGTGTCCAATAATGTGGCAATGTGAGCAAAACTCTGGGAGTTTCTCATAGAAGACCGCATCAAACGATCAATGACTCGCACATTGGTAGCCTTATGCATATCGATCTCAATCAACAGGCGAACATAGTGCCCCATGGCACACTTCAATCAAGGTACCTAGAGATGAGGCAAATTCCTCCAAAGCAATCGGATCCCAGTATTCCATACGAAGGTCAGCAAGCCTAACCCAAACTAGAGCAATACTTATATGAAATATTTCATACATAAAATATGTCTAATTAATATAATTTTTAAAAATTTACGGGTCATAAGTCTGAATTCTGATCGCTCAAAAATTTGTGGGTCGCAAGTAGGTGATTTATTACATGATTAATATAATGTTACTATAAGGCCAAAATATTACCACTACAAAACCAAAAGTGTACTGCTATAAATGTCAAAAAAAATTCTAAAAAATTTGCCAAAAAAATTAGGTGCCCATAATATTTTTGAACTTGGAGTAACAATAATTTTTGCAATAATGTATCTTGATTCAAAGGTGGTTCAACTATCATTCATATAAAAATCATTACAGGCATGTTGATAGTTGAATATAACTTATCAGAGCATGAATTCAAGATAACATTTCACTACAAATACATACTAAACATAGGTCAGAGCAAAACAAACTACTTCAAGTATCAGAGCTAATACAAAATATTCCAGACATTAAAGTAGAACACATCAATTCTTGTATCAGAGCAGTCCAAAATATGTTAGAGCACTCAGCATATCAATGCACATCACATCAGCATGCTTGTCCAAACTTCAGCAGATTTGACCACTTAGCAAAAATATCTTCAGATAAGATAGTTTTCTATCCAGAAAGAGTCAGAAGACTTAGCCATTTAAAGATCATCCTCAGGAGGTGGGTTCATCCCATATTGTGCCCACACTCTCTTCTTGAGTTCCATGGCTTCCTGGTTGGTTCCTTTGGGTCCAAGAGTCATCTTGTTCAGCTTCAGAATTTCTGTGAACTCCCTTAGGATCCTTGCTTGGTCAATCCATCCATCAAGCTTTGGAGGCATGTAGATGATAGGCTTGGGAGCATTGAGTTCAAATCTTGCAATGTCAGCAGCTGCAAGTAGTTGTTGATACAACTCTCTGTAGTATTCTATCATGAACTCAGCAAAGGCAGAGTTGGCATCTCCACCATTCCATCTGTCAATGACATAGTAGTCATAGACAAACTCCCTTTTAGCCTCTTCCCATGTATTATTCAGCTGAATTGGCACCCATTTATCCAAGTGTGGATATTTAGTGTCCATTGGGACCAAAAGCTGAGGCTTCATCTTGCTGTAGGTTGCTCTCCTTCTTCTTGGTTTCTGAAAGTTAGCTCTTCTCTTGTCTCTTGCTCTTTGTGCTTCCTCTATCAGATCCATTTTCTCTTGGGCCTTCATCATGGCCAATTTCTGTTGTGTTTCAGGGTCTTTGCCATACCCTTCATGAAACAATTTTGATGGATCATGAGCTAGGACAGTTGTCTTCTTCTTAGGTTCAGGTCCAAATCCTTCAACAAATAGCTCTTCAATATCTTCAGTGGACTTGGCACTTTCAGCAATGTTGACTATTTCAGAAGACTTTTCTTTTTCAGCAGTTTTGGGCTCTTTAGTAGTTTTGGCTTTCTTTGATGTAGGCTCATCCTCATCAATTCTGAATTCAGGTGGAAGATCAAGGCTGTTAGGAAAGTCAGTGAATGTCTCATCTTGCCTTTTCTTTCCTTTTGCCCTCTTGATCTTTCCTCTAGTTTGGACACCTTCATCACCTTTGTCCAAACCAGACACCTCACCACCTGGTCTTTGTTGTAACCTCATCCTTTCTTCTTGAGCTGAGGCCATATAATTTTTCAATGCAAGTGCTAATTGCTCTTCTTCATCCAATTCTTCTAAGTTTAGCACTGCAGGCTCTTTTCCTTTTCCTTCAGCAGCTTTGTCTTTTCCTTGAACTGGGCTTCCAATCACCAAAGCACCTTTTGCTCTAGCTCTTTCCCTTTCCCCCTTTTTGGCAGCATCAAAACACTGGGGTTTTAGCTCACTCATAGTTTTGGCCATTAGGGATTGGGCCTGGTTTAGGGACTTCATCTCCTCCAACAAATATACATTTTCATCATGTATATTCTATTCTGCATCCTATCACTGCTCAAGCTAAGGAAAGCTAGAACAGGCTTCATCTTTTGTTGAACAACCTCCTCCAAGGTTGCTTTCAGGGATGCATCCAGTTGGGCTTTAAGAAGCTCAGTGAGGTTGGCCACTGCACCTTCAGCAATGTTGGCCAGTACCTCTTGGGAAAAATTTTCAGAGGCTGCTTTCACCATAGCTAGCCTTTGCTCTTCAGCTCTTTTCTTTTGTAATGCAGTCTTCTTTCCAAGAGCTTGCTTGACAGTGAGCCTGAGAGCCTTGACATTGGCATTATGATTGTCTCTCAGCAGCTTTTGCTCTTTCTTGACCTCCTCTGAGATGGCTTCCATAGTGGATTTGGCATTTTGTACTTCAGTGGAAATGGTTTGGAGGCCAGTTTCCACACCACTAATCCTTGCTTCCAGAGTTGGTAGCACAACATCTTCAGAGCCAGTGAGCCTCATTTCTACAGATGCTAGGGTCCTTCCTTGCTCATTTAATGCTCCTGAAGTTTCAGCATGAGCAG
Organism: Galeopsis tetrahit; assembly: GCA_963675135.1. NCBI lineage: Eukaryota > Viridiplantae > Streptophyta > Magnoliopsida > Lamiales > Lamiaceae > Galeopsis > Galeopsis tetrahit. Next base: position 28,450,277 of record OY776129.1, on the reverse strand, counting down.
ATTGAACTTGATGAGCCAAGAAATCCAACTTTTCTGATTGCATTCCAAGTAAGGCTTGAGCTGAGCCTGAATCTACTTGGATAGGTGCATCTGTTAAGAACTCATCTGCAAAAATTTGGTCAAGAGAAATACCTGCAACAGTAGACAGATCAAACAAGTTAGGAAATAGACACTCATCACCCTCAATTTCTTTTATATAAGACTCTGATACATCAGCAGCCTTCTTCTCATTTTCAACTCTTTCTTTTCTCCCTTCTGTAATAGTTTCCTCACTTAAAGGAACAGGCCTCCTCTCATCAAGGGATTCCTCAAATCGAAATTCCGCCTCGACAAAAGTTATTTTTTTGTCGATTTATGGGGGTATGCAGGCCGGTAATGAATTCCGACAACTTTGAAAAAATGGTGCACAAGCAAGCCCAAGCGTGGCGTAGGACGGTGCACACGTGTGGTGCACCGCTGCAACAACTCCACACTTGAGGCCTCAAATCGAAATTCCACCTCGAAAAAGTGATTTTTTTGTCGATTTATGGGGTATGAAGGCAGGTAATGAATTCCGACTACTTTGAAAAAATGGTGCACAAGCTGCCCAAGACAGCCTAGGACGGTGGCACACGTATGGTGCACCGCTGCAACAACTCCGCACCCGAGGCCTCAAATCGAAATTCCGCCTCGACAAAAGTGATTTTTTGTCGATTTATGGGGGTATGCAGGCCGGTAATGAATTCCGACAACTTTGAAAAAATGGTGCACAAGCTGCCCAAAACAACCTAGAACGGTGGCACACGTATGGTGCACCGCTGCAACAACTCTGCACCCGATCCCTCAAATCGAAATTCCGCCTTGACAAAAGTGATTTTTTTGTCGATTTATGGGGGTATGCAGGAAGGTAATGAATTCCGACAACTTTGAAAAAATGGTGCACAAGCTGCCTAAAATAACCTAGGACGGTGGCACACGAATGGTGACTGCTGCAACAACTCTGCACCCGAGGCCTCAAATCGAAATTCCGCCTCGACAAAAGTTATTTTTTTGTCGATTTATGGGGGTATGCAGACCGGTAATGAATTCCGACAACTTTGAAAAAATGGTGCACAAGCTGCCCAAAACAACCTAGAACGGTGGCACACATATGGTGCACCGCTGCAACAACTATGCACCCGAGCCCTCAAATCGAAATTCCGCCTCGACAAAAGTGATTTTTTTGTCGATTTATGGGGGTATGCAGGCCGGTAATGAATTCCGACAACTTTGAAAAAATGGTGCACAAGCATGCCCAAGCGTGGCCTAGAACGGTGCACACGTGTGGTGCACCGCTACAACAACTCCACACTTGAGGCCTCAAATCGAAATTCCGCCTCGACAAAAGTTATTTTTTTGTCGATTTATGGGGTATGAAGGCAGCTAATGAATTCCCACTACTTTGAAAAAATGGTGCACAAGCTGCCCAAGACAGCCCAGGACGGTGGCACACATATGGTGCACCGCTGCAATAACTCCGCACTCGAGGCCTCAAATCGAAATTCCGCCTCGACAAAAGTGATTTTTTGTCGATTTATGGGGGTATGCAGGCCGGTAATGAATTCCGACAACTTTGAAAAAATGGTGCACAAGCTGCCCAAAACAACCTAGAACGGTGGCACACGTATGGTGCACCGCTGCAACAACTCTGCACCCGATCCCTCAAATCGAAATTCTGCCTCGACAAAAGTGATTTTTTTGTCGATTTATGGGGGTATGCAGGAAGGTAATGAATTCCGACAACTTTGAAAAAATGGTGCACAAGCTGCCTAAAATAACCTAGGACGGTGGCACACGTATGGTGCACCGCTGCTACAACTCCGCACCCGAGGCCTCAAATTGAAATTCTGCCTCGACCAAAGTGATATTTTTTGTCGATTTATGGGGGTATGCAGGCCGGTAATGAATTCTGACAACCTTGAAAAAATGGTGCACAAGCATGCCCAAGCGTGGCCTAGGACGGTGCACACGTGTGGTGCACCGCTGCAACAACTCCACACCCGAGGCCTCAAATTGAAATTCCGCCTCGACAAAAGTTATTTTTTTGTCGATTTATGGGGGTATGCAGGAAGGTAATGAATTCCGACAACTTTGAAAAAATGGTGCACACATATGGTGCACTATATGGTGCACCGCTGCAACAACTCTGCACCCGAGGCCTCAAATCGAAATTCCGCCTAGAGAAAAGTTATTTTTTTGTCGATTTATGGGGGTATGCAGGCCAGTAATGAATTCCGAAAACTTTGAAAAAATGGTGCACAAGCTGCCCAAAACAACCTAGGACGGTGGCACACGTATGGTGCACCGCTGCAACAACTCTGCACCCGAGCCCTCAAATCGAAATTCCGCCTCGACAAAAGTGATTTTTTGTCGATTTATGGGGGTATGCAGGCCGGTAATGAATTCCGACAACTTTGAAAAAATGGTGCACAAGCATGCCCAAGCGTGGCCTAGAACGGTGCACACGTGTGGTGCACCGCTACAACAACTCCACACCTGAGGCCTCAAATCGAAATTCTGCCTCGACAAAAGTGATTTTTTTGTCGATTTATGGGGTATGAAGGCAGGTAATGAATTCCGACTACTTTGAAAAAATGGTGCACAAGCTGCCCAAGACAGCACAGGACGGTGGCACACATATGGTGCACCGCTGCAAAAACTCTGCACCCGAGGCCTCAAATCGAAATTCTGCCTCGATAAAAGTGATTTTTTTGTCGATTTATGGGGGTATGCAGCCCGGTAAAGAATTCCGACAACTTTGAAAAAATGGTGCACAAGCTGCCCAAGACAGCCTAGGACGGTGGCACACGTATGGTGCACCGCTGCAACAACTCCGCACCCGAGGCCTCAAATCGAAATTCCGCCTCGACAAAAGTGATTTTTTTGTCTATTTATGGGGGTATGCAGGCGAGTAATGAATTCCGACAACTTTGAAAATATGGTGCACAAGCTACCCAAAACAACCTAGGACGGTGGCACACGTATGGTGCACCGCTGCAACAACTATGCACCCGAGCCCTCAAATCGAAATTCCGCCTCGACAAAAGTGATTTTTTTGTCGATTTATGGGGGTATGCAGGCCGGTAATGAATTCCGACAACTTTGAAAAAATGGTGCACAAGCATGCCCAAGCGTGGCCTAGAACGGTGCACACGTGTGGTGCACCGCTACAACAACTCCACACCTGAGGCCTCAAATCGAAATTCCGCCTCGACAAAAGTTATTTTTTTGTCGATTTATGGGGTATGAAGGCAGCTAATGAATTCCCACTACTTTGAAAAAATGGTGCACAAGCTGCCCAAGACAGCCCAGGACGGTGGCACACATATGGTGCACCGCTGCAATAACTCCGCACTCGAGGCCTCAAATCGAAATTCCGCCTCGACAAAAGTGATTTTTTGTCGATTTATGGGGGTATGCAGGCCGGTAATGAATTCCGACAACTTTGAAAAAATGGTGCACAAGCTGCCCAAAACAACCTAGAACGGTGGCACACGTATGGTGCACCGCTGCAACAACTCTGCACCCGATCCCTCAAATCGAAATTCCGCCTCGACAAAAGTGATTTTTTTGTCGATTTATGGGGGTATGCAGGAAGGTAATGAATTCCGACAACTTTGAAAAAATGGTGCACAAGCTGCCTAAAATAACCTAGGACGGTGGCACACGTATGGTGCACCGCTGCTACAACTCCGCACCCGAGGCCTCAAATTGAAATTCTGCCTCGACCAAAGTGATATTTTTTGTCGATTTATGGGGGTATGCAGGCCGGTAATGAATTCTGACAACCTTGAAAAAATGGTGCACAAGCATGCCCAAGCGTGGCCTAGGAGTGCACCGCTGCAACAACTCCACACCCGAGGCCTCAAATTGAAATTCCGCCTCGACAAAAGTTATTTTTTTGTCGATTTATGGGGGTATACAGGAAGGTAATGAATTCCGACAACTTTGAAAAAATGGTGCACACATATGGTGCACCATATGGTGCACCGCTGCAACAACTCTGCACCCGAGGCCTCAAATCGAAATTCCGCCTAGAGAAAAGTTATTTTTTTGTCGATTTATGGGGGTATGCAGGCCAGTAATGAATTCCGAAAACTTTGAAAAAATGGTGCACAAGCTGCCCAAAACAACCTAGGACGGTGGCACACGTATGGTGCACCGCCGCAACAACTCCGCACCCGAGGCCTCAAATCGAAATTCGGCCTCGACAAAAGTGATTTTTTTGTCGATTTATGGGGGTATGCAGGCCGGTAATGAATTCCGACAATTTGAAAAAATGGTGCAAAAGCTGCCCAAGACAGCCTAGGACGGTGGCACACGTAGGGTGCACCGCTGCAACAACTCCGCACCCGAGGCCTCAAATCGAAATTCTTCCTTGCTAAAAGTGATTTTTTTTTTCGATTTATGGGGGTATGCAGGCCGGTAATGAATTCCGACAACTTTGAAAAAATGGTGCACAAGCATGCCAAACGTGGCCTCGGACGGTGCACACGTGTGGTGCACCGCTGCAACAACTCCACACCTGAGGCCTCAAATCGAAATTCCGCCTCGACAAAAGTGATTTTTTTGTCGATTTATGGGGTATGAAGGCAGGTAATGAATTCCCACTACATTGAAAAAATGGTGCACAAGCTGCCCAAGACAGCCCAGGACGGTGGCACACATATGGTGCACCGCTGCAACAACTCCACACTCGAGGCCTCAAATCGAAATTCCGCCTCGACAAAAGTGATTTTTTGTCGATTTATGGAGGTATGCAGGCCGGTAATGAATTCCGACAACTTTGAAAAATGGTGCACAAGCTGCCCAAAACAACCTAGGACGGTGGCACACGAATGGTGCACTGCTGCAACAACTCTGCACCCGAGGCCTCAAATCGAAATTCCGCCTCGACAAAAGTGATTTTTTTGTCTATTTATGGGGGTATGCAGGCGAGTAATGAATTCCGACAACTTTGAAAAAATGGTGCACAAGCTGCCCAAAACAACCTAGGACGGTGGCACACGTATGGTGCACCGCTGCAACAACTCCGCACCCGAGGCCTCAAATCGAAATTCGGCCTCGAAAAAAGTGATTTTTTGTCGATTTATGGGGGTATGCAGGCCGGTAATGAATTCCGACAACTTTGAAAAAATGGTGCACAAGCATGCCCAAGCGTGGCCTAGAACGGTGCACACGTGTGGTGCACCGCTACAACAACTCCACACCTGAGGCCTCAAATCGAAATTCCGCCTCTACAAAAGTGATTTTTTTGTCGATTTATGGGGTATGAAGGCAGGTAATGAATTCCCACTACATTGAAAAAATGGTGCACAAGCTGCCCAAGACAGCCCAGGACGGTGGCACACATATGGTGCACCGCTGCAACAACTCCGCACTCGAGGCCTCAAATCGAAATTCCGCCTCGACAAAAGTGATTTTTTGTCGATTTATGGAGGTATGCAGGCCGGTAATGAAATCCGACAACTTTGAAAAAATGGTGCACAAGCTGCCCAAAACAACCTAGGACGGTGGCACACGAATGGTGCACTGCTGCAACAACTCTGCACCCGAGGCCTCAAATCGAAATTCCGCCTCGACAAAAGTGATTTTTTTGTCTATTTATAGGGGTATGCAGGCGAGTAATGAATTCCGACAACTTTGAAAAAATGGTGCACAAGCTGCCCAAAACAACCTAGGACGGTGGCACACGTATGGTGCACCGCTGCAACAACTCCGCACCCGAGGCCTCAAATCGAAATTCGGCCTCGAAAAAAGTGATTTTTTGTCGATTTATGGGGGTATGCAGGCCGGTAATGAATTCCGACAACTTTGAAAAAATGGTGCACAAGCATGCCCAAGCGTGGCCTAGAACGGTGCACACGTGTGGTGCACCGCTACAACAACTCCACACCTGAGGCCTCAAATCGAAATTCCGCCTCTACAAAAGTGATTTTTTTGTCGATTTATGGGGTATGAAGGCAGGTAATGAATTCCCACTACATTGAAAAAATGGTGCACAAGCTGCCCAAGACAGCCCAGGACGGTGGCACACATATGGTGCACCGCTGCAACAACTCCGCACTCGAGGCCTCAAATCGAAATTCCGCCTCGACAAAAGTGATTTTTTGTCGATTTATGGAGGTATGCAGGCCGGTAATGAAATCCGACAACTTTGAAAAAATGGTGCACAAGCTGCCCAAAACAACCTAGGACGGTGGCACACGAATGGTGCACTGCTGCAACAACTCTGCACCCGAGGCCTCAAATCGAAATTCCGCCTCGACAAAAGTGATTTTTTTGTCTATTTATAGGGGTATGCAGGCGAGTAATGAATTCCGACAACTTTGAAAAAATGGTGCACAAGCTGCCCAAAACAACCTAGGACGGTGGCACACGTATGGTGCACCGCTGCAACAACTCCGCACCCGAGGCCTCAAATCGAAATTCGGCCTCGAAAAAAGTGATTTTTTGTCGATTTATGGGGGTATGCAGGCCGGTAATGAATTCCGACAACTTTGAAAAAATGGTGCACAAGCATGCCCAAGCGTGGCCTAGAACGGTGCACACGTGTGGTGCACCGCTACAACAACTCCACACCTGAGGCCTCAAATCGAAATTCCGCCTCTACAAAAGTGATTTTTTTGTCGATTTATGGGGTATGAAGGCAGGTAATGAATTCCCACTACATTGAAAAAATGGTGCACAAGCTGCCCAAGACAGCCCAGGACGGTGGCACACATATGGTGCACCGCTGCAACAACTCCGCACTCGAGGCCTCAAATCGAAATTCCGCCTCGACAAAAGTGATTTTTTGTCGATTTATGGAGGTATGCAGGCCGGTAATGAAATCCGACAACTTTGAAAAAATGGTGCACAAGCTGCCCAAAACAACCTAGGACGGTGGCACACGAATGGTGCACTGCTGCAACAACTCTGCACCCGAGGCCTCAAATCGAAATTCCGCCTCGACAAAAGTGATTTTTTTGTCTATTTATAGGGGTATGCAGGCGAGTAATGAATTCCGACAACTTTGAAAAAATGGTGCACAAGCTGCCCAAAACAACCTAGGACGGTGGCACACGTATGGTGCACCGCTGCAACAACTCCGCACCCGAGGCCTCAAATCGAAATTCGGCCTCGAAAAAAGTGATTTTTTGTCGATTTATGGGGGTATGCAGGCCGGTAATGAATTCCGACAACTTTGAAAAAATGGTGCACAAGCATGCCCAAGCGTGGCCTAGAACGGTGCACACGTGTGGTGCACCGCTACAACAACTCCACACCTGAGGCCTCAAATCGAAATTCCGCCTCGACAAAAGTGATTTTTTTGTCGATTTATGGGGTATGAAGGCAGGTAATGAATTCCCACTACATTGAAAAAATGGTGCACAAGCTGCCCAAGACAGCCCAGGACGGTGGCACACATATGGTGCACCGCTGCAATAACTCCGCACTCGAGGCCTCAAATCGAAATTCCGCCTCGACAAAAGTGATTTTTTTGTCGATTTATGGGGGTATGCAGGCCGGTAATGAATTCCGACAATTTGAAAAAATGGTGCAAAAGCTGCCCAAGACAGCCTAGGACGGTGGCACACGTAGGGTGCACCGCTGCAACAACTCCGCACCCGAGGCCTCAAATCGAAATTCTTCCTTGCTAAAAGTGATTTTTTTTTTCGATTTATGGGGGTATGCAGGCCGGTAATGAATTCCGACAACTTTGAAAAAATGGTGCACAAACATGCCAAACGTGGCCTCGGACGGTGCACACGTGTGGTGCACCGCTGCAACAACTCCACACCTGAGGCCTCAAATCGAAATTCCGCCTCGACAAAAGTGATTTTTTTGTCGATTTATGGGGTATGAAGGCAGGTAATGAATTCCCACTACATTGAAAAAATGGTGCACAAGCTGCCCAAGACAGCCCAGGACGGTGGCACACATATGGTGCACCGCTGCAACAACTCCGCACTCGAGGCCTCAAATCGAAATTCCGCCTCGACAAAAGTGATTTTTTGTCGATTTATGGAGGTATGCAGGCCGGTAATGAATTCCGACAACTTTGAAAAAATGGTGCACAAGCTGCCCAAAACAACCTAGGACGGTGGCACACGAATGGTGCACTGCTGCAACAACTCTGCACCCGAGGCCTCAAATCGAAATTCCGCCTCGACAAAAGTGATTTTTTTGTCTATTTATGGGGGTATGCAGGCGAGTAATGAATTCCGACAACTTTGAAAAAATGGTGCACAAGCTGCCCAAAACAACCTAGGACGGTGGCACACGTATGGTGCACCGCTGCAACAACTCCGCACCCGAGGCCTCAAATCGAAATTCGGCCTCGAAAAAAGTGATTTTTTGTCGATTTATGGGGGTATGCAGGCCGGTAATGAATTCCGACAACTTTGAAAAAATGGTGCACAAGCATGCCCAAGCGTGGCCTAGAACGGTGCACACGTGTGGTGCACCGCTACAACAACTCCACACCTGAGGCCTCAAATCGAAATTCCGCCTCTACAAAAGTGATTTTTTTGTCGATTTATGGGGTATGAAGGCAGGTAATGAATTCCCACTACATTGAAAAAATGGTGCACAAGCTGCCCAAGACAGCCCAGGACGGTGGCACACATATGGTGCACCGCTGCAACAACTCCGCACTCGAGGCCTCAAATCGAAATTCCGCCTCGACAAAAGTGATTTTTTGTCGATTTATGGAGGTATGCAGGCCGGTAATGAAATCCGACAACTTTGAAAAAATGGTGCACAAGCTGCCCAAAACAACCTAGGACGGTGGCACACGAATGGTGCACTGCTGCAACAACTCTGCACCCGAGGCCTCAAATCGAAATTCCGCCTCGACAAAAGTGATTTTTTTGTCTATTTATAGGGGTATGCAGGCGAGTAATGAATTCCGACAACTTTGAAAAAATGGTGCACAAGCTGCCCAAAACAACCTAGGACGGTGGCACACGTATGGTGCACCGCTGCAACAACTCCGCACCCGAGGCCTCAAATCGAAATTCGGCCTCGAAAAAAGTGATTTTTTGTCGATTTATGGGGGTATGCAGGCCGGTAATGAATTCCGACAACTTTGAAAAAATGGTGCACAAGCATGCCCAAGCGTGGCCTAGAACGGTGCACACGTGTGGTGCACCGCTACAACAACTCCACACCTGAGGCCTCAAATCGAAATTCCGCCTCGACAAAAGTGATTTTTTTGTCGATTTATGGGGTATGAAGGCAGGTAATGAATTCCCACTACTTTGAAAAAATGGTGCACAAGCTGCCCAAGACAGCACAGGACGGTAGCACACATATGGTGCACCGCTGCAAAAACTCCGCACCCGAGGCCTCAAATCGAAATTCTGCCTCGATAAAAGTGATTTTTTTGTCGATTTATGGGGGTATGCAGCCCGGTAAAGAATTCCGACAACTTTGAAAAAATGGTGCACAAGCTGCCCAAGACAGCCTAGGACGGTGGCACACGTATGGTGCACCGCTGCAACAACTCCGCACCCGAGGCCTCAAATCGAAATTCCGCCTCGACAAAAGTGATTTTTTTGTCTATTTATGGGGGTATGCAGGCGAGTAATGAATTCCGACAACTTTGAAAAAATGGTGCACAAGCTGCCCAAAACAACCTAGGACGGTGGCACACGTATGGTGCACCGCTGCAACAACTCTGCACCCGAGCCCTCAAATCGAAATTCCGCCTCGACAAAAGTGATTTTTTTGTCGATTTATGGGGGTATGCAGGCCGGTAATGAATTCCGACAACTTTGAAAAAATGGTGCACAAGCATGCCCGAGCGTGGCCTAGAACGGTGCACACGTGTGGTGCACCGCTACAACAACTCCACACCTGAGGCCTCAAATCGAAATTCTGCCTCGACAAAAGTGATTTTTTTGTCGATTTATGGGGTATGAAGGCAGGTAATGAATTCCGACTACTTTGAAAAAATGGTGCACAAGCTGCCCAAGACAGCACAGGACGGTGGCACACATATGGTGCACCGCTGCAAAAACTCCGCACCCGAGGCCTCAAATCGAAATTCTGCCTCGATAAAAGTGATTTTTTTGTCGATTTATGGGGGTATGCAGCCCGGTAAAGAATTCCGACAACTTTGAAAAAATGGTGCACAAGCTGCCCAAGACAGCCTAGGACGGTGGCACACGTATGGTGCACCGCTGCAACAACTCCGCACCCGAGGCCTCAAATCGAAATTCCGCCTCGACAAAAGTGATTTTTTTGTCTATTTATGGGGGTATGCAGGCGAGTAATGAATTCCGACAACTTTGAAAATATGGTGCACAAGCTACCCAAAACAACCTAGGACGGTGGCACACGTATGGTGCACCGCTGCAACAACTATGCACCCGAGCCCTCAAATCGAAATTCCGCCTCGACAAAAGTGATTTTTTTGTCGATTTATGGGGGTATGCAGGCCGGTAATGAATTCCGACAACTTTGAAAAAATGGTGCACAAGCATGCCCAAGCGTGGCCTAGAACGGTGCACACGTGTGGTGCACCGCTACAACAACTCCACACCTGAGGCCTCAAATCGAAATTCCGCCTCGACAAAAGTTATTTTTTTGTCGATTTATGGGGTATGAAGGCAGCTAATGAATTCCCACTACTTTGAAAAAATGGTGCACAAGCTGCCCAAGACAGCCCAGGACGGTGGCACACATATGGTGCACCGCTGCAATAACTCCGCACTCGAGGCCTCAAATCGAAATTCCGCCTCGACAAAAGTGATTTTTTGTCGATTTATGGGGGTATGCAGGCCGGTAATGAATTCCGACAACTTTGAAAAAATGGTGCACAAGCTGCCCAAAACAACCTAGAACGGTGGCACACGTATGGTGCACCGCTGCAACAACTCTGCACCCGATCCCTCAAATCGAAATTCCGCCTCGACAAAAGTGATTTTTTTGTCGATTTATGGGGGTATGCAGGAAGGTAATGAATTCCGACAACTTTGAAAAAATGGTGCACAAGCTGCCTAAAATAACCTAGGACGGTGGCACACGAATGGTGCACTGCTGCAACAACTCTGCACCCGAGGCCTCAAATCGAAATTCCGCCTCGACAAAAGTTATTTTTTTGTCGATTTATGGGGGTATGCAGGCCGGTAATGAATTCCGACAACTTTGAAAAAATGGTGCACAAGCAAGCCCAAGCGTGGCCTAGGACGGTGCACACGTGTGGTGCACCGCTGCAACAACTCCACACTTGAGGCCTCAAATCGAAATTCCACCTCGAAAAAGTGATTTTTTTGTCGATTTATGGGGTATGAAGGCAGGTAATGAATTCCGACTACTTTGAAAAAATGGTGCACAAGCTACCCAAGACAGCCTAGGACGGTGGCACACGTATGGTGCACCGCTGCAACAACTCCGCACCCGAGGCCTCAAATCGAAATTCCGCCTCGACAAAAGTGATTTTTTGTCGATTTATGGGGGTATGCAGGCCGGTAATGAATTCCGACAACTTTGAAAAAATGGTGCACAAGCTGCCCAAAACAACCTAGAACGGTGGCACACGTATGGTGCACCGCTGCAACAACTCTGCACCCGATCCCTCAAATCGAAATTCCGCCTCGACAAAAGTGATTTTTTTGTCGATTTATGGGGGTATGCAGGAAGGTAATGAATTCCGACAACTTTGAAAAAATGGTGCACAAGCTGCCTAAAATAACCTAGGACGGTGGCACACGAATGGTGCACTGCTGCAACAACTCTGCACCCGAGGCCTCAAATCGAAATTCCGCCTCGACAAAAGTTATTTTTTTGTCGATTTATGGGGGTATGCAGACCGGTAATGAATTCCGACAACTTTGAAAAAATGGTGCACAAGCATGCCCAAGCGTGGCCTAGGACGGTGCACACGTGTGGTGCACCGCTGCAACAACTCCACACTTGAGGCCTCAAATCGAAATTCCACCTTGAAAAAGTGATTTTTTTGTCGATTTATGGGGTATGAAGGCAGGTAATGAATTCCGACTACTTTGAAAAAATGGTGCACAAGCTGCCCAAGACAGCCTAGGACGGTGGCACACGTATGGTGCACCGCTGCAACAACTCCGCACCCGAGGCCTCAAATCGAAATTCCGCCTCGACAAAAGTGATTTTTTGTCGATTTATGGGGGTATGCAGGCCGGTAATGAATTCCGACAACTTTGAAAAAATGGTGCACAAGCTGCCCAAAACAACCTAGAACGGTGGCACACGTATGGTGCACCGCTGCAACAACTCTGCACCCGATCCCTCTAATCAAAATTCCGCCTCGACAAAAGTGATTTTTTTGTCGATTTATGGGGGTATGCAGGAAGGTAATGAATTCCGACAACTTTGAAAAAATGGTGCACAAGCTGCCTAAAATAACCTAGGACGGTGGCACACGAATGGTGCACTGCTGCAACAACTCTGCACCCGAGGCCTCAAATCGAAATTCCGCCTCGACAAAAGTTATTTTTTTGTCGATTTATGGGGGTATGCAGGCCGGTAATGAATTCCGACAACTTTGAAAAAATGGTGCACAAGCAAGCCCAAGCGTGGCCTAGGACGGTGCACACGTGTGGTGCACCGCTGCAACAACTCCACACTTGAGGCCTCAAATCGAAATTCCACCTCGAAAAAGTGATTTTTTTGTCGATTTATGGGGTATGAAGGCAGGTAATGAATTCCGACTACTTTGAAAAAATGGTGCACAAGCTGCCCAAGACAGCCTAGGACGGTGGCACACGTATGGTGCACCGCTGCAACAACTCCGCACCCGAGGCCTCAAATCGAAATTCCGCCTCGACAAAAGTGATTTTTTGTCGATTTATGGGGGTATGCAGGCCGGTAATGAATTCCGACAACTTTGAAAAAATGGTGCACAAGCTGCCCAAAACAACCTAGAACGGTGGCACACGTATGGTGCACCGCTGCAACAACTCTGCACCCGATCCCTCAAATCGAAATTCCGCCTCGACAAAAGTGATTTTTTTGTCGATTTATGGGGGTATGCAGGAAGGTAATGAATTCCGACAACTTTGAAAAAATGGTGCACAAGCTGCCTAAAATAACCTAGGACGGTGGCACACGAATGGTGCACTGCTGCAACAACTCTGCACCCGAGGCCTCAAATCGAAATTCCGCCTCGACAAAAGTTATTTTTTTGTCGATTTATGGGGGTATGCAGACCGGTAATGAATTTCCGACAACTTTGAAAAAATGGTGCACAAGCATGCCCAAGCGTGGCCTAGGACGGTGCACACGTGTGGTGCACCGCTGCAACAACTCCACACTTGAGGCCTCAAATCGAAATTCCACCTTGAAAAAGTGATTTTTTTGTCGATTTATGGGGTATGAAGGCAGGTAATGAATTCCGACTACTTTGAAAAAATGGTGCACAAGCTGCCCAAGACAGCCTAGGACGGTGGCACACGTATGGTGCACCGCTGCAACAACTCCGCACCCGAGGCCTCAAATCGAAATTCCGCCTCGACAAAAGTGATTTTTTGTCGATTTATGGGGGTATGCAGGCCGGTAATGAATTCCGACAACTTTGAAAAAATGGTGCACAAGCTGCCCAAAACAACCTAGAACGGTGGCACACGTATGGTGCACCGCTGCAACAACTCTGCACCCGATCCCTCTAATCAAAATTCCGCCTCGACAAAAGTGATTTTTTTGTCGATTTATGGGGGTATGCAGGAAGGTAATGAATTCCGACAACTTTGAAAAAATGGTGCACAAGCTGCCCAAAACAACCTAGGACGGTGGCACACGAATGGTGCACTGCTGCAACAACTCTGCACCCGAGGCCTCAAATCGAAATTCCGCCTCGACAAAAGTGATTTTTTTGTCTATTTATGGGGGTATGCAGGCGAGTAATGAATTCCGACAACTTTGAAAAAATGGTGCACAAGCTGCCCAAAACAACCTAGGACGGTGGCACACGTATGGTGCACCGCTGCAACAACTCCGCACCCGAGGCCTCAAATCGAAATTCGGCCTCGAAAAAAGTGATTTTTTGTCGATTTATGGGGGTATGCAGGCCGGTAATGAATTCCGACAACTTTGAAAAAATGGTGCACAAGCATGCCCAAGCGTGGCCTAGAACGGTGCACACGTGTGGTGCACCGCTACAACAACTCCACACCTGAGGCCTCAAATCGAAATTCCGCCTCGACAAAAGTGATTTTTTTGTCGATTTATGGGGTATGAAGGCAGGTAATAAATTCCGACTACTTTGAAAAAATGGTGCACAAGCTGCCCAAGACAGCACAGGACGGTGGCACACATATGGTGCACCGCTGCAAAAACTCCGCACCCGAGGCCTCAAATCGAAATTCTGCCTCGATAAAAGTGATTTTTTTGTCGATTTATGGGGGTATGCAGCCCGGTAAAGAATTCAGACAACTTTGAAAAAATGGTGCACAAGCTGCCCAAGACAGCCTAGGACGGTGGCACACGTATGGTGCACCGCTGCAACAACTCCGCACCCGAGGCCTCAAATCGAAATTCCGCCTCGACAAAAGTGATTTTTTTGTCTATTTATGGGGGCATGCAGGCGAGTAATGAATTCCGACAACTTTGAAAAAATGGTGCACAAGCTGCCCAAAACAACCTAGGACGGTGGCACACGTATGGTGCACCGCTGCAACAACTATGCACCCGAGCCCTCAAATCGAAATTCCGCCTCGACAAAAGTGATTTTTTTATCGATTTATGGGGGTATGCAGGCCGGTAATGAATTCCGACAACTTTGAAAAAATGGTGCACAAGCTGCCTAAAATAACCTAGGACGGTGGCACACGAATGGTGCACTGCTGCAACAACTCTGCACCCGAGGCCTCAAATCGAAATTCCGCCTCGACAAAAGTGATTTTTTTGTCGATTTATGGGGTATGAAGGCAGGTAATAAATTCCGACTACTTTGAAAAAATGGTGCACAAGCTGCCCAAGACAGCCTAGGACGGTGGCACACGTATGGTGCACCGCTGCAACAACTCCGCATCCGAGGCCTCAAATCGAAATTCCGCCTCGACAAAAGTGATTTTTTGTCGATTTATGGGGGTATGCAGGCCGGTAATGAATTCCGACAACTTTGAAAAAATGGTGCACAAGCTGCCCAAAACAACCTAGAACGGTGGCACACGTATGGTGCACCGCTGCAACAACTCTGCACCCGATCCCTCAAATCGAAATTCCGCCTCGACAAAAGTGATTTTTTTGTCGATTTATGGGGGTATGCAGGAAGGTAATGAATTCCGACAACTTTGAAAAAATGGTGCACAAGCTGCCTAAAATAACCTAGGACGGTGGCACACGAATGGTGCACTGCTGCAACAACTCTGCACCCGAGGCCTCAAATCGAAATTCCGCCTCGACAAAAGTTATTTTTTTGTCGATTTATGGGGGTATGCAGGCCGGTAATGAATTCCGAAAAATTTGAAAAAATGGTGCACAAGCAAGCCCAAGCGTGGCCTAGGACGGTGCACACGTGTGGTGCACCGCTGCAACAACTCCACACTTGAGGCCTCAAATCGAAATTCCACCTCGAAAAAGTGATTTTTTTGTCGATTTATGGGGTATGAAGGCAGGTAATGAATTCCGACTACTTTGAAAAAATGGTGCACAAGCTGCCCAAGACAGCCTAGGACGGTGGCACACGTATGGTGCACCGCTGCAACAACTCCGCACCCGAGGCCTCAAATCGAAATTCCGCCTCGACAAAAGTGATTTTTTTGTCTATTTATGGGGGTATGCAGGCGAGTAATGAATTCCGACAACTTTGAAAAAATGGTGCACAAGCTGCCCAAAACAACCTAGGACGGTGGCACACGTATGGTGCACCGCTGCAACAACTCTGCACCCGAGCCCTCAAATCGAAATTCTGCCTCGACAAAAGTGATTTTTTTGTCGATTTATGGGGTATGAAGGCAGGTAATGAATTCCGACTACTTTGAAAAAATGGTGCACAAGCTGCCCAAGACAGCACAGGACGGTGGCACACATATGGTGCACCGCTGCAAAAACTCCGCACCCGAAGCCTCAAATCGAAATTCTGCCTCGATAAAAGTGATTTTTTTGTCGATTTATGGGGGTATGCAGCCCGGTAAAGAATTCCGACAACTTTGAAAAAATGGTGCACAAGCTGCCCAAGACAGCCTAGGACGGTGGCACACGTATGGTGCACCGCTGCAACAACTCCGCACCCGAGGCCTCAAATCGAAATTCCGCCTCGACAAAAGTGATTTTTTTGTCTATTTATGGGGGTATGCAGGCGAGTAATGAATTCCGACAACTTTGAAAATATGGTACACAAGCTACCCAAAACAACCTAGGACGGTGGCACACGTATGGTGCACCGCTGCAACAACTATGCACCCGAGCCCTCAAATCGAAATTCCGCCTCGACAAAAGTGATTTTTTTGTCGATTTATGGGGGTATGCAGGCCGGTAATGAATTCCGACAACTTTGAAAAAATGGTGCACAAGCATGCCCAAGCGTGGCCTAGAACGGTGCACACGTGTGGTGCACCGCTACAACAACTCCACACCTGAGGCCTCAAATCGAAATTCCGCCTCGACAAAAGTTATTTTTTTGTCGATTTATGGGGTATGAAGGCAGCTAATGAATTCCCACTACTTTGAAAAAATGGTGCACAAGCTGCCCAAGACAGCCCAGGACGGTGGCACACATATGGTGCACCGCTGCAATAACTCCGCACTCGAGGCCTCAAATCGAAATTCCGCCTCGACAAAAGTGATTTTTTGTCGATTTATGGGGGTATGCAGGCCGGTAATGAATTCCGACAACTTTGAAAAAATGGTGCACAAGCTGCCCAAAACAACCTAGAACGGTGGCACACGTATGGTGCACCGCTGCAACAACTCTGCACCCGATCCCTCAAATCGAAATTCCGCCTCGACAAAAGTGATTTTTTTGTCGATTTATGGGGGTATGCAGGAAGGTAATGAATTCCGACAACTTTGAAAAAATGGTGCACAAGCTGCCTAAAATAACCTAGGACGGTGGCACACGAATGGTGCACTGCTGCAACAACTCTGCACCCGAGGCCTCAAATCGAAATTCCGCCTCGACAAAAGTTATTTTTTTGTCGATTTATGGGGGTATGCAGGCCGGTAATGAATTCCGACAACTTTGAAAAAATGGTGCACAAGCAAGCCCAAGCGTGGCCTAGGACGGTGCACACGTGTGGTGCACCGCTGCAACAACTCCACACTTGAGGCCTCAAATCGAAATTCCACCTCGAAAAAGTGATTTTTTTGTCGATTTATGGGGTATGAAGGCAGGTAATGAATTCCGACTACTTTGAAAAAATGGTGCACAAGCTGCCCAAGACAGCCTAGGACGGTGGCACACGTATGGTGCACCGCTGCAACAACTCCGCACCCGAGGCCTCAAATCGAAATTCCGCCTCGACAAAAGTGATTTTTTGTCGATTTATGGGGGTATGCAGGCCGGTAATGAATTCCGACAACTTTGAAAAAATGGTGCACAAGCTGCCCAAAACAACCTAGAACGGTGGCACACGTATGGTGCACCGCTGCAACAACTCTGCACCCGATCCCTCAAATCGAAATTCCAACTCGACAAAAGTGATTTTTTTGTCGATTTATGGGGGTATGCAGGAAGGTAATGAATTCCGACAACTTTGAAAAAATGGTGCACAAGCTGCCTAAAATAACCTAGGACGGTGGCACACGAATGGTGCACTGCTGCAACAACTCTGCACCCGAGGCCTCAAATCGAAATTCCGCCTCGACAAAAGTTATTTTTTTGTCGATTTATGGGGGTATGCAGACCGGTAATGAATTCCGACAACTTTGAAAAAATGGTGCACAAGCATGCCCAAGCGTGGCCTAGGACGGTGCACACGTGTGGTGCACCGCTGCAACAACTCCACACTTGAGGCCTCAAATCGAAATTCCACCTTGAAAAAGTGATTTTTTTGTCGATTTATGGGGTATGAAGGCAGGTAATGAATTCCGACTACTTTGAAAAAATGGTGCACAAGCTGCCCAAGACAGCCTAGGACGGTGGCACACGTATGGTGCACCGCTGCAACAACTCCGCACCCGAGGCCTCAAATCGAAATTCCGCCTCGACAAAAGTGATTTTTTGTCGATTTATGGGGGTATGCAGGCCGGTAATGAATTCCGACAACTTTGAAAAAATGGTGCACAAGCTGCCCAAAACAACCTAGAACGGTGGCACACGTATGGTGCACCGCTGCAACAACTCTGCACCCGATCCCTCTAATCAAAATTCCGCCTCGACAAAAGTGATTTTTTTGTCGATTTATGGGGGTATGCAGGAAGGTAATGAATTCCGACAACTTTGAAAAAATGGTGCACAAGCTGCCCAAAACAACCTAGGACGGTGGCACACGAATGGTGCACTGCTGCAACAACTCTGCACCCGAGGCCTCAAATCGAAATTCCGCCTCGACAAAAGTGATTTTTTTGTCTATTTATGGGGGTATGCAGGCGAGTAATGAATTCCGACAACTTTGAAAAAATGGTGCACAAGCTGCCCAAAACAACCTAGGACGGTGGCACACGTATGGTGCACCGCTGCAACAACTCCGCACCCGAGGCCTCAAATCGAAATTCGGCCTCGAAAAAAGTGATTTTTTGTCGATTTATGGGGGTATGCAGGCCGGTAATGAATTCCGACAACTTTGAAAAAATGGTGCACAAGCATGCCCAAGCGTGGCCTAGAACGGTGCACACGTGTGGTGCACCGCTACAACAACTCCACACCTGAGGCCTCAAATCGAAATTCCGCCTCGACAAAAGTGATTTTTTTGTCGATTTATGGGGTATGAAGGCAGGTAATAAATTCCGACTACTTTGAAAAAATGGTGCACAAGCTGCCCAAGACAGCACAGGACGGTGGCACACATATGGTGCACCGCTGCAAAAACTCCGCACCCGAGGCCTCAAATCGAAATTCTGCCTCGATAAAAGTGATTTTTTTGTCGATTTATGGGGGTATGCAGCCCGGTAAAGAATTCCGACAACTTTGAAAAAATGGTGCACAAGCTGCCCAAGACAGCCTAGGACGGTGGCACACGTATGGTGCACCGCTGCAACAACTCCGCACCCGAGGCCTCAAATCGAAATTCCGCCTCGACAAAAGTGATTTTTTTGTCTATTTATGGGGGCATGCAGGCGAGTAATGAATTCCGACAACTTTGAAAAAATGGTGCACAAGCTGCCCAAAACAACCTAGGACGGTGGCACACGTATGGTGCACCGCTGCAACAACTATGCACCCGAGCCCTCAAATCGAAATTCCGCCTCGACAAAAGTGATTTTTTTGTCGATTTATGGGGGTATGCAGGCCGGTAATGAATTCCGACAACTTTGAAAAAATGGTGCAATAGCATGCCCAAGCGTGGCCTAGAACGGTGCACACGTGTGGTGCACCGCTACAACAACTCCACACCTGAGGCCTAAAATCGAAATTCCGCCTCGACAAAAGTTATTTTTTTGTCGATTTATGGGGTATGAAGGCAGCTAATGAATTCCCACTACTTTGAAAAAATGGTGCACAAGCTGCCCAAGACAACCCAGGACGGTGGCACACATATGGTGCATCGCTGCAATAACTCCGCACTCGAGGCCTCAAATCGAAATTCCGCCTCGACAAAAGTGATTTTTTGTCGATTTATGGGGGTATGCAGGCCGGTAATGAATTCCGACAACTTTGAAAAAATGGTGCACAAGCTGCCCAAAACAACCTAGAACGGTGGCACACGTATGGTGCACCGCTGCAACAACTCTGCACCCGATCCCTCAAATCGAAATTCCGCCTCGACAAAAGTGATTTTTTTGTCGATTTATGGGGGTATGCAGGAAGGTAATGAATTCCGACAACTTTGAAAAAATGGTGCACAAGCTGCCTAAAATAACCTAGGACGGTGGCACACGAATGGTGCACTGCTGCAACAACTCTGTACCCGAGGCCTCAAATCGAAATTCCGCCTCGACAAAAGTTATTTTTTTGTCGATTTATGGGGGTATGCAGGCCGGTAATGAATTCCGACAAATTTGAAAAAATGGTGCACAAGCAAGCCCAAGCGTGGCCTAGGACGGTGCACACGTGTGGTGCACCGCTGCAACAACTCCACACTTGAGGCCTCAAATCGAAATTCCACCTCGAAAAAGTGATTTTTTTGTCGATTTATGGGGTATGAAGGCAGGTAATGAATTCCGACTACTTTGAAAAAATGGTGCACAAGCTGCCCAAGACAGCCTAGGACGGTGGCACACGTATGGTGCACCGCTGCAACAACTCCGCACCCGAGGCCTCAAATCGAAATTTCGCCTCGACAAAAGTGATTTTTTGTCGATTTATGGGGGTATGCAGGCCGGTAATGAATTCCGACAACTTTGAAAAAATGGTGCACAAGCTGCCCAAAATAACCTAGGACGGTGGCACACGTATGGTGCACCGCTGCAACAACTATGCACCCGAGCCCTCAAATCGAAATTCCGCCTCGACAAAAGTGATTTTTTTGTCGATTTATGGGGGTATGCAGGCCGGTAATGAATTCCGACAACTTTGAAAAAATGGTGCAATAGCATGCCCAAGCGTGGCCTAGAACGGTGCACACGTGTGGTGCACCGCTACAACAACTCCACACCTGAGGCCTAAAATCGAAATTCCGCCTCGACAAAAGTTATTTTTTTGTCGATTTATGGGGTATGAAGGCAGCTAATGAATTCCCACTACTTTGAAAAAATGGTGCACAAGCTGCCCAAGACAACCCAGGACGGTGGCACACATATGGTGCATCGCTGCAATAACTCCGCACTCGAGGCCTCAAATCGAAATTCCGCCTCGACAAAAGTTATTTTTTTGTCGATTTATGGGGGTATGCAGGCCGGTAATGAATTCCGACAAATTTGAAAAAATGGTGCACAAGCAAGCCCAAGCGTGGCCTAGGACGGTGCACACGTGTGGTGCACCGCTGCAACAACTCCACACTTGAGGCCTCAAATCGAAATTCCACCTCGAAAAAGTGATTTTTTTGTCGATTTATGGGGTATGAAGGCAGGTAATGAATTCCGACTACTTTGAAAAAATGGTGCACAAGCTGCCCAAGACAGCCTAGGACGGTGGCACACGTATGGTGCACCGCTGCAACAACTCCGCACCCGAGGCCTCAAATCGAAATTTCGCCTCGACAAAAGTGATTTTTTGTCGATTTATGGGGGTATGCAGGCCGGTAATGAATTCCGACAACTTTGAAAAAATGGTGCACAAGCTGCCCAAAATAACCTAGGACGGTGGCACACGTATGGTGCACCGCTGCAACAACTATGCACCCGAGCCCTCAAATCGAAATTCCGCCTCGACAAAAGTGATTTTTTTGTCGATTTATGGGGGTATGCAGGCCGGTAATGAATTCCGACAACTTTGAAAAAATGGTGCAATAGCATGCCCAAGCGTGGCCTAGAACGGTGCACACGTGTGGTGCACCGCTACAACAACTCCACACCTGAGGCCTAAAATCGAAATTCCGCCTCGACAAAAGTTATTTTTTTGTCGATTTATGGGGTATGAAGGCAGCTAATGAATTCCCACTACTTTGAAAAAATGGTGCACAAGCTGCCCAAAACAACCTAGAACGGTGGCACACGTATGGTGCACCGCTGCAACAACTCTGCACCCGATCCCTCAAATCGAAATTCCGCCTCGACAAAAGTGATTTTTTTGTCGATTTATGGGGGTATGCAGGAAGGTAATGAATTCCGACAACTTTGAAAAAATGGTGCACAAGCTGCCTAAAATAACCTAGGACGGTGGCACACGAATGGTGCACTGCTGCAACAACTCTGTACCCGAGGCCTCAAATCGAAATTCCGCCTCGACAAAAGTTATTTTTTTGTCGATTTATGGGGGTATGCAGGCCGGTAATGAATTCCGACAACTTTGAAAAAATGGTGCACAAGCTGCCCAAAACAACCTAGAACGGTGGCACACGTATGGTGCACCGCTGCAACAACTCTGCACCCGATCCCTCAAATCGAAATTCCGCCTCGACAAAAGTGATTTTTTTGTCGATTTATGGGGGTATGCAGGAAGGTAATGAATTCCGACAACTTTGAAAAAATGGTGCACAAGCTGCCTAAAATAACCTAGGACGGTGGCACACGAATGGTGCACTGCTGCAACAACTCTGCACCCGAGGCCTCAAATCGAAATTCCGCCTCGACAAAAGTTATTTTTTTGTCGATTTATGGGGGTATGCAGGCCGGTAATGAATTCCGACAAATTTGAAAAAATGGTGCACAAGCAAGCCCAA
This sequence comes from Galeopsis tetrahit, assembly GCA_963675135.1. Lineage (NCBI taxonomy): Eukaryota > Viridiplantae > Streptophyta > Magnoliopsida > Lamiales > Lamiaceae > Galeopsis > Galeopsis tetrahit. The sequence continues at coordinate 28,427,937 of OY776129.1, read as the reverse complement.
GCGTGGCCTAGGACGGTGCACACGTGTGGTGCACCGCTGCAACAACTCCACACTTGAGGCCTCAAATCGAAATTCCACCTCGAAAAAGTGATTTTTTTGTCGATTTATGGGGTATGAAGGCAGGTAATGAATTCCGACTACTTTGAAAACATGGTGCACAAGCTGCCCAAGACAGCCTAGGACGGTGGCACACGTATGGTGCACCGCTGCAACAACTCCGCACCCGAGGCCTCAAATCGAAATTCCGCCTCGACAAAAGTGATTTTTTGTCGATTTATGGGGGTATGCAGGCCGGTAATGAATTCCGACAACTTTGAAAAAATGGTGCACAAGCTGCCCAAAACAACCTAGAACGGTGGCACACGTATGGTGCACCGCTGCAACAACTCTGCACCCGATCCCTCAAATCGAAATTCCGCCTCGACAAAAGTGATTTTTTTGTCGATTTATGGGGGTATGCAGGAAGGTAATGAATTCCGACAACTTTGAAAAAATGGTGCACAAGCTGCCTAAAATAACCTAGGACGGTGGCACACGAATGGTGCACTGCTGCAACAACTCTGCACCCGAGGCCTCAAATCGAAATTCCGTCTCGACAAAAGTTATTTTTTTGTCGATTTATGGGGGTATGCAGGCCGGTAATGAATTCCGACAACTTTGAAAAAATGGTGCACAAGCATGCCCAAGCGTGGCCTAGGACGGTACACACGTGTGGTGCACCGCTGCAACAACTCCACACTTGAGGCCTCAAATCGAAATTCCACCTCGAAAAAGTGATTTTTTTGTCGATTTATGGGGTATGAAGGCAGGTAATGAATTCCGACTACTTTGAAAAAATGGTGCACAAGCTGCCCAAGACAGCCTAGGACGGTGGCACACGTATGGTGCACCGCTGCAACAACTCCGCACCCGAGGCCTCAAATCGAAATTCCGCCTCGACAAAAGTGATTTTTTTGTCTATTTATGGGGGTATGCAGGCGCGTAATGAATTCCGACAACTTTGAAAAAATGGTGCACAAGCTGCCCAAAACAACCTAGGACGGTGGCACACGTATGGTGCACCGCTGCAACAACTCCGCACCCGAGCCCTCAAATCGAAATTCCGCCTCGACAAAAGTGATTTTTTTATCGATTTATGGGGGTATGCATGCCGGTAATGAATTCCGACAACTTTGAAAAAATGGTGCACAAGCTGTCCAAGACAGCCTAGGACGGTGGCACACGTATGGTGCACCGCTGCAACAACTCCGCACCCGAGGCCTCAAATCGAAATTCCGCCTCGACAAAAGTGATTTTTTTGTCTATTTATGGGGGTATGCAGGCGAGTAATGAATTCCGACAACTTTGAAAAAATGGTGCACAAGCTGCCCAAAACAACCTAGGACGGTGGCACACGTATGGTGCACCGCTGCAACAACTATGCACCCGAGCCCTCTAATCGAAATTCCGCCTCGACAAAAGTGATTTTTTTGTCGATTTATGGGGGTATGTAGGCCGGTAATGAATTCTGACAACTTTGAAAAAATGGTGCACAAGCATGCCCAAGCGTGGCCTAGAACGGTGCACACGTGTGGTGCACCGCTACAACAACTCCACACCTGAGGCCTCAAATCGAAATTCCGCCTCGACAAAAGTGATTTTTTTGTCGATTTATGGGGTATGAAGGCAGGTAATGAATTCCCACTACTTTGAAAAAATGGTGCACAAGCTGCCCAAGACAGCCCAGGACGGTAGCACACATATGGTGCACCGCTGCAACAACTCCGCACTCGAGGCCTCAAATCGAAATTCCGCCTCGACAAAAGTGATTTTTTGTCGATTTATGGGGGTATGCAGGCCGGTAATGAATTCCGACAACTTTGAAAAAATGGTGCACAAGCTACCCAAAACAACCTAGGACGGTGGCACACGTATGGTGCACCGCTGCTACAACTCCGCACCCGAGGCCTCAAATTGAAATTCTGCCTCGACCAAAGTGATATTTTTTGTCGATTTATGGGGGTATGCAGGCCGTTAATGAATTCTGACAACTTTGAAAAAATGGTGCACAAGCATGCCCAAGCGTGGCCTAGGACGGTGCACACGTGTGGTGCACCGCTGCAACAACTCCACACCCGAGGCCTCAAATTGAAATTCCGCCTCGACAAAAGTTATTTTTTTGTCGATTTATGGGGGTATGCAGGAAGGTAATGAATTCCGACAACTTTGAAAAAATGGTGCACACATATGGTGCACCGCTGCAACAACTCTGCACCCGAGGCCTCAAATCGAAATTCCGCCTAGACAAAAGTTATTTTTTTGTCGATTTATGGGGGTATGCAGGCTAGTAATGAATTCCGAAAACTTTGAAAAAATGGTGCACAAGCTGCCCAAAACAACCTAGGACGGTGGCACACGTATGGTGCACCGCCGCAACAACTCCGCACCCGAGGCCTCAAATCGAAATTTGGCCTCGACAAAAGTGATTTTTTTGTCGATTTATGGGGGTATGCAGGCCGGTAATGAATTCCGACAATTTGAAAAAATGGTGCAAAAGTTGCCCATGACAGCCTAGGACGGTGGCACACGTAGGGTGCACCGCTGCAACAACTCCGCACCCGAGGCCTCAAATCGAAATTCTTCCTTGCTAAAAGTGATTTTTTTTTCGATTTATGGGGGTATGCAGGCCGGTAATGAATTCCGACAACTTTGAAAAAATGGTGCACAAGCATGCCAAACGTGGCCTCGGACGGTGTACACGTGTGGTGCACCGCTGCAACAACTCCACACCTGAGGCCTCAAATCGAAATTCTGCCTCGACAAAAGTGATTTTTTTGTCGATTTATGGGGTATGAAGGCAGGTAATGAATTCCCACTACATTGAAAAAATGGTGCACAAGCTGCCCAAGACAGCCCAGGACGGTGGCACACATATGGTGCACCGCTGCAACAACTCCGCACTCGAGGCCTCAAATCGAAATTCCGCCTCGACAAAAGTGATTTTTTGTCGATTTATGGAGGTATGCAGGCCGGTAATGAATTCCGACAACTTTGAAAAAATGGTGCACAAGCATGCCAAACGTGGCCTCGGACGGTGCACACGTGTGGTGCACCGCTGCAACAACTCCACACCTGAGGCCTCAAATTGAAATTCCGCCTCGACAAAAGTGATTTTTTTGTCGATTTATGGGGTATGAAGGCAGGTAATGAATTCCCACTACATTGAAAAAATGGTGCACAAGTTGCCCAAGACAGCCCAGGACGGTGGCACACATATGGTGCACCGCTGCAACAACTCCGCACTCGAGGCCTTAAATCGAAATTCCGCCTCGACAAAAGTGATTTTTTGTCGATTTATGGAGGTATGCAGGCCGGTAATGAATTCCGACAACTTTGAAAAAATGGTGCACAAGCTGCCCAAAACAACCTAGGACGGTGGCACACGTATGGTGCACCGCTGCAACAACTCCGCACCCGAGGCCTCAAATCAAAATTCGGCCACGAAAAAAGTGATTTTTTGTCGATTTATGGGGGTATGCAGGACCGTAATGAATTCCGACAACTTTGAAAAAATGGTGCACAAGCATGCCCAAGCGTGGCCTAGGACGGTGCACACGTGTGGTGCACCGCTGCAACAACTCCACACTTGAGGCCTCAAATCGAAATTCCGCCTCGAAAAAGTGATTTTTTTGTCGATTTATGGGGTATGAAGGCAGGTAATGAATTCCGACTACTTTGAAAAAATGGTGCACAAGCTGCCCAAGACAGCCTAGGACGGTGGCACACGTATGGTGCACCGCCGCAACAACTCCGCACCCGAGGCCTCAAATCGAAATTCCGCCTGTACAAAAGTGATTTTTTTGTATATTTATGGGGGTATGCAGGCGAGTAATGAATTCCGACAACTTTGAAAAAAATGGTGCACAAGCTGCCCAAAACAACCTAGGACGGTGGCACACGTATGGTGCACCGCTGCAACAACTCCGCACCTGAGGCCTCAAATCGAAATTCGGCCTCGAAAAAAGAGATTTTTTGTCGATTTATGGGGGTATGCAGGCCGGTAATGAATTCCGACAACTTTGAAAAAATGGTGCACAAGCATGCCCAAGCGTGGCCTAGAACGGTGCACACGTGTGGTGCACCGCTACAACAACTCCACACCTGAGGCCTCAAATCGAAATTCCGCCTCGACAAAAGTGATTTTTTTGTCGATTTATGGGGTATGAAGGCAGGTAATGAATTCCCACTACATTGAAAAAATGGTGCACAAGCTGCCCAAGACAGCCCAGGACGGTGGCACACATATGGTGCACCGCTGCAACAACTCCGCACTCGAGGCCTCAAATCGAAATTCCGCCTCGACAAAAGTGATTTTTTGTCGATTTATGGAGGTATGCAGGCCGGTAATGAATTCCGACAACTTTGAAAAAATGGTGCACAAGCATGCCAAACGTGGCCTCGGACGGTGCACACGTGTGGTGCACCGCTGCAACAACTCCACACCTGAGGCCTCAAATTGAAATTCCGCCTCGACAAAAGTGATTTTTTTGTCGATTTATGGGGTATGAAGGCAGGTAATGAATTCCCACTACATTGAAAAAATGGTGCACAAGTTGCCCAAGACAGCCCAGGACGGTGGCACACATATGGTGCACCGCTGCAACAACTCCGCACTCGAGGCCTCAAATCGAAATTCCGCCTCGACAAAAGTGATTTTTTGTCGATTTATGGAGGTATGCAGGCCGGTAATGAATTCCGACAACTTTGAAAAAATGGTGCACAAGCTGCCCAAAACAACCTAGGACGGTGGCGCACGTATGGTGCACCGCTGCAACAACTCCGCACCCGAGGCCTCAAATCAAAATTCGGCCTCGAAAAAAGTGATTTTTTGTCGATTTATGGGGGTATGCCGGACGGTAATGAATTCCGACAACTTTGAAAAAATGGTGCACAAGCATGCCCAAGCGTGGCCTAGGACGGTGCACACGTGTGGTGCACCGCTGCAACAACTCCACACTTGAGGCCTCAAATCGAAATTCCGCCTCGAAAAAGTGATTTTTTTGTCGATTTATGGGGTATGAAGGCAGGTAATGAATTCCGACTACTTTGAAAAAATGGTGCACAAGCTGCCCAAGACAGCCTAGGACGGTGGCACACGTATGGTGCACCGCTGCAACAACTCCGCACCCGAGGCCTCAAATCGAAATTCCGCCTGTACAAAAGTGATTTTTTTGTATATTTATGGGGGTATGCAGGCGAGTAATGAATTCCGACAACTTTGAAAAAAATGGTGCACAAGCTGCCCAAAACAACCTAGGACGGTGGCACACGTATGGTGCACCGCTGCAACAACTCCGCACCTGAGGCCTCAAATCGAAATTCGGCCTCGAAAAAAGAGATTTTTTGTCGATTTATGGGGGTATGCAGGCCGGTAATGAATTCCGACAACTTTGAAAAAATGGTGCACAAGCATGCCCAAGCGTGGCCTAGAACAGTGCACACGTGTGGTGCACCGCTACAACAACTCCACACCTGAGGCCTCAAATCGAAATTCCGCCTCGACAAAAGTGATTTTTTTGTCGATTTATGGGGTATGAAGGCAGGTAATGAATTCCGACTACTTTGAAAAAATGGTGCACAAGCTGCCTAAGACAGCACAGGACGGTGGCACACATATGGTGCACCGCTGCAAAAACTCCGCACCCGAGGCCTCAAATCGAAATTCTGCCTCGATAAAAGTGATTTTTTTGTCGATTTATGGGGGTATGCAGCCCGGTAAAGAATTCCGACAACTTTGAAAAAATGGTGCACAAGCTGCCCAAGACAGCCTAGGACGGTGGCACACGTATGGTGCACCGCTGCAACAACTCCGCACCCGAGGCCTCAAATCGAAATTCCGCCTCGACAAAAGTGATTTTTTTGTCTATTTATGGGGGTATGCAGGCGAGTAATGAATTCCGACAACTTTGAAAATATGGTGCACAAGCTGCCCAAAACAACCTAGGACGGTGGCACACGTATGGTGCACCGCATCAACAACTATGCACCCGAGCCCTCAAATCGAAATTCCGCCTCGACAAAAGTGATTTTTTTGTCGATTTATGGGGGTATGCAGGCCGGTAATGAATTCCGACAACTTTGAAAAAATGGTGCACAAGCATGCCCAAGCGTGGCCTAGAACGGTGCACACGTGTGGTGCACCGCTACAACAACTCCACACCTGAGGCCTCAAATCGAAATTCCGCCTCGACAAAAGTGATTTTTTTGTCGATTTATGGGGTATGAAGGCAGGTAATGAATTCCGACTACTTTGAAAAAATGGTGCACAAGCTGCCTAAGACAGCACAGAACGGTGGCACACATATGGTGCACCGCTGCAAAAACTCCGCACCCGAGGCCTCAAATCGAAATTCTGCCTCGATAAAAGTGATTTTTTTGTCGATTTATGGGGGTATGCAGCCCGGTAAAGAATTCCGACAACTTTGAAAAAATGGTGCACAAGCTGCCCAAGACAGCCTAGGACGATGGCACACGTATGGTGCACCGCTGCAACAACTCCGCACCCGAGGCCTCAAATCGAAATTCCGCCTCGACAAAAGTGATTTTTTTGTCTATTTATGGGGGTATGCAGGCTAGTAATGAATTCCGACAACTTTGAAAAAATGGTGCACAAGCTGCCCAAAACAACCTAGGACGGTGGCACACGTATGGTGCACCGCTGCAACAACTCTGCACCCGAGCCCTCAAATCGAAATTCCGCCTCGACAAAAGTGATTTTTTTGTCGATTTATGGGGGTATGCAGGCCGGTAATGAATTCCGACAACTTTGAAAAAATGGTGCACAAGCATGCCCAAGCGTGGCCTAGAACGGTGCACACGTGTGGTGCACCGCTACAACAACTCCACACCTGAGGCCTCAAATCGAAATTCCGCCTCGACAAAAGTGATTTTTTTGTCGATTTATGGGGTATGAAGGCAGGTAATGAATTCCGACTACTTTGAAAAAATGGTGCACAAGCTGCCCAAGACAGCACAGGACGGTGGCACACATATGGTGCACCGCTGCAAAAACTCCGCACCCGAGGCCTCAAATCGAAATTCTGCCTCGATAAAAGTGATTTTTTTGTCGATTTATGGGGGTATGCAGCCCGGTAAAGAATTCCGACAACTTTGAAAAAATGGTGCACAAGCTGCCCAAGACAGCCTAGGACGGTGGCACACGTATGGTGCACCGCTGCAACAACTCCGCACCCGAGGCCTCAAATCGAAATTCCGCCTCGACAAAAGTGATTTTTTTGTCTATTTATGGGGGTATGCAGGCGAGTAATGAATTCCGACAACTTTGAAAATATGGTGCACAAGCTGCCCAAAACAACCTAGGACGGTGGCACACGTATGGTGCACCGCATCAACAACTATGCACCCGAGCCCTCAAATCGAAATTCTGCCTCGACAAAAGTGATTTTTTTGTCGATTTATGGGGGTATGCAGGCCGGTAATGAATTCCGACAACTTTGAAAAAATGGTGCACAAGCATGCCCAAGCGTGGCCTAGAACGGTGCACACGTGTGGTGCACCGCTACAACAACTCCACACCTGAGGCCTCAAATCGAAATTCCGCCTCGACAAAAGTGATTTTTTTGTCGATTTATGGGGTATGAAGGCAGGTAATGAATTCCGACTACATTGAAAAAATGGTGCACAAGCTGCCCAAGACAGCACAGGACGGTGGCACACATATGGTGCACCGCTGCAAAAACTCCGCACCCGAGGCCTCAAATCGAAATTCTGCCTCGATAAAAGTGATTTTTTTGTCGATTTATGGGGGTATGCAGCCCGGTAAAGAATTCCGACAACTTTGAAAAAATGGTGCACAAGCTGCCCAAGACAGCCTAGGACGGTGGCACACGTATGGTGCCCCGCTGCAACAACTCCGCACCCGAGGCCTCAAATCGAAATTCCGCCTCGACAAAAGTGATTTTTTTGTCTATTTATGGGGGTATGCAGGCGAGTAATGAATTTCGACAACTTTGAAAATATGGTGCACAAGCTGCCCAAAACAACCTAGGACGGTGGCACACGTATGGTGCACCGCTGCAACAACTATGCACCCGAGCCCTCAAATCGAAATTCCGCCTCGACAAAAGTGATTTTTTTGTCGATTTATGGGGGTATGCAGGCCGGTAATGAATTCCGACAACTTTGAAAAAATGGTGCACAAGCATGCCCAAGCGTGGCCTAGAACGGTGCACACGTGTGGTGCACCGCTACAACAACTCCACACCTGAGGCCTCAAATCGAAATTCCGCCTCGACAAAAGTGATTTTTTTGTCGATTTATGGGGTATGAAGGCAGGTAATGAATTCCGACTACTTTGAAAAAATGGTGCACAAGCTGCCCAAGACAGCACAGGACGGTGGCACACATATGGTGCACCGCTGCAAAAACTCCGCACCCGAGGCCTCAAATCGAAATTCTGCCTCGATAAAAGTGATTTTTTTTGTCGATTTATGGGGGTATGCAGCCCGGTAAAGAATTCCGACAACTTTGAAAAAATGGTGCACAAGCTGCCCAAGACAGCCTAGGACGGTGGCACACGTATGGTGCACCGCTGCAACAACTCCGCACCCGAGGCCTGAAATCGAAATTCCGCCTCGATAAAAGTGATTTTTTTGTCTATTTATGGGGGTATGCAGGCTAGTAATGAATTCCGACAACTTTGAAAATATGGTGCACAAGCTGCCCAAAACAACCTAGGACGGTGGCACACGTATGGTGCACCGCATCAACAACTATGCACCCGAGCCCTCAAATCGAAATTCCGCCTCGACAAAAGTGATTTTTTTGTCGATTTATGGTGGTATGCAGGCCGGTAATGAATTCCGACAACTTTGAAAAAATGGTGCACAAGCATGCCCAAGCGTGGCCTAGAACGGTGCACACGTGTGGTGCACCGCTACAATAACTCCACACCTGAGGCCTCAAATCGAAATTCCGCCTCGACAAAAGTGATTTTTTTGTCGATTTATGGGGTATGAAGGCAGGTAATGAATTCCGACAACTTTGAAAAAATGGTGCACAAGCTGCCCAAAACAACCTAGAACGGTGGCACACGTATGGTGCACCGCTGCAACAACTCTGCACCCGATCCCTCAAATCGAAATTCCGCCTCGACAAAAGTGATTTTTTTGTCGATTTATGGGGGTATGCAGGAAGGTAATGAATTCCGACAACTTTGAAAAAATGGTGCACAAGCTGCCTAAAATAACCTAGGACGGTGGCACACGAATGGTGCACTGCTGCAACAACTCTGCACCCGAGGCCTCAAATCGAAATTCCGCCTCGACAAAAGTTATTTTTTTGTCGATTTATGGGGGTATGCAGACCGGTAATGAATTCCGACAACTTTGAAAAAATGGTGCACAAGCATGCCCAAGCGTGGCCTAGGACGGTGCACACGTGTGGTGCACCGCTGCAACAACTCCACACTTGAGGCCTCAAATCGAAATTCCACCTTGAAAAAGTGATTTTTTTGTCGATTTATGGGGTATGAAGGCAGGTAATGAATTCCGACTACTTTGAAAAAATGGTGCACAAGCTGCCCAAGACAGCCTAGGACGGTGGCACACGTATGGTGCACCGCTGCAACAACTCCGCACCCGAGGCCTCAAATCGAAATTCCGCCTCGACAAAAGTGATTTTTTGTCGATTTATGGGGGTATGCAGGCCGGTAATGAATTCCGACAACTTTGAAAAAATGGTGCACAAGCTGCCCAAAACAACCTAGAACGGTGGCACACGTATGGTGCACCGCTGCAACAACTCTGCACCCGATCCCTCTAATCAAAATTCCGCCTCGACAAAAGTGATTTTTTTGTCGATTTATGGGGGTATGCAGGAAGGTAATGAATTCCGACAACTTTGAAAAAATGGTGCACAAGCTGCCCAAAACAACCTAGGACGGTGGCACACGAATGGTGCACTGCTGCAACAACTCTGCACCCGAGGCCTCAAATCGAAATTCCGCCTCGACAAAAGTGATTTTTTTGTCTATTTATGGGGGTATGCAGGCGAGTAATGAATTCCGACAACTTTGAAAAAATGGTGCACAAGCTGCCCAAAACAACCTAGGACGGTGGCACACGTATGGTGCACCGCTGCAACAACTCCGCACCCGAGGCCTCAAATCGAAATTCGGCCTCGAAAAAAGTGATTTTTTGTCGATTTATGGGGGTATGCAGGCCGGTAATGAATTCCGACAACTTTGAAAAAATGGTGCACAAGCATGCCCAAGCGTGGCCTAGAACGGTGCACACGTGTGGTGCACCGCTACAACAACTCCACACCTGAGGCCTCAAATCGAAATTCCGCCTCGACAAAAGTGATTTTTTTGTCGATTTATGGGGTATGAAGGAAGGTAATAAATTCCGACTACTTTGAAAAAATGGTGCACAAGCTGCCCAAGACAGCACAGGACGGTGGCACACATATGGTGCACCGCTGCAAAAACTCCGCACCCGAGGCCTCAAATCGAAATTCTGCCTCGATAAAAGTGATTTTTTTGTCGATTTATGGGGGTATGCAGCCCGGTAAAGAATTCCGACAACTTTGAAAAAATGGTGCACAAGCTGCCCAAGACAGCCTAGGACGGTGGCACACGTATGGTGCACCGCTGCAACAACTCCGCACCCGAGGCCTCAAATCGAAATTCCGCCTCGACAAAAGTGATTTTTTTGTCTATTTATGGGGGCATGCAGGCGAGTAATGAATTCCGACAACTTTGAAAAAATGGTGCACAAGCTGCCCAAAACAACCTAGGACGGTGGCACACGTATGGTGCACCGCTGCAACAACTATGCACCCGAGCCCTCAAATCGAAATTCCGCCTCGACAAAAGTGATTTTTTTGTCTATTTATGGGGGTATGCAGGCCGGTAATGAATTCCGACAACTTTGAAAAAATGGTGCAATAGCATGCCCAAGCGTGGCCTAGAACGGTGCACACGTGTGGTGCACCGCTACAACAACTCCACACCTGAGGCCTAAAATCGAAATTCCGCCTCGACAAAAGTTATTTTTTTGTCGATTTATGGGGTATGAAGGCAGCTAATGAATTCCCACTACTTTGAAAAAATGGTGCACAAGCTGCCCAAGACAACCCAGGACGGTGGCACACATATGGTGCATCGCTGCAATAACTCCGCACTCGAGGCCTCAAATCGAAATTCCGCCTCGACAAAAGTGATTTTTTGTCGATTTATGGGGGTATGCAGGCCGGTAATGAATTCCGACAACTTTGAAAAAATGGTGCACAAGCTGCCCAAAACAACCTAGGACGCTAGCACACGTATGGTGCACCGCTGCAACAACTCCGCACTCGAGGCCTTAAATCGAAATTCCGCCTCGACAAAAGTGATTTTTTGTCGATTTATGGAGGTATGCAGGCCGGTAATGAATTCCGACAACTTTGAAAAAATGGTGCACAAGCTGCCCAAAACAACCTAGGACGGTGGCACACGTATGGTGCACCGCTGCAACAACTCCGCACCCGAGGCCTCAAATCAAAATTCGGCCACGAAAAAAGTGATTTTTTGTCGATTTATGGGGGTATGCAGGACGGTAATGAATTCCGACAACTTTGAAAAAATGGTGCACAAGCATGCCCAAGCGTGGCCTAGGACGGTGCACACGTGTGGTGCACCGCTGCAACAACTCCACACTTGAGGCCTCAAATCGAAATTCCGCCTCGAAAAAGTGATTTTTTTGTTGATTTATGGGGTATGAAGGCAGGTAATGAATTCCGACTACTTTGAAAAAATGGTGCACAAGCTGCCCAAGACAGCCTAGGACGGTGGCACACGTATGGTGCACCGCCGCAACAACTCCGCACCCGAGGCCTCAAATCGAAATTCCGCCTGTACAAAAGTGATTTTTTTGTATATTTATGGGGGTATGCAGGCGAGTAATGAATTCCGACAACTTTGAAAAAAATGGTGCACAAGCTGCCCAAAACAACCTAGGACGGTGGCACACGTATGGTGCACCGCTGCAACAACTCCGCACCTGAGGCCTCAAATCGAAATTCTGCCTCGAAAAAAGAGATTTTTTGTCGATTTATGGGGGTATGCAGGCCGGTAATGAATTCCGACAACTTTGAAAAAATGGTGCACAAGCATGCCCAAGCGTGGCCTAGAACGGTGCACACGTGTGGTGCACCGCTACAACAACTCCACACCTGAGGCCTCAAATCGAAATTCCGCCTCGACAAAAGTGATTTTTTTGTCGATTTATGGGGTATGAAGGCAGGTAATGAATTCCCACTACATTGAAAAAATGGTGCACAAGCTGCCCAAGACAGCCCAGGACGGTGGCACACATATGGTGCACCGCTGCAACAACTCCGCACTCGAGGCCTCAAATCGAAATTCCGCCTCGACAAAAGTGATTTTTTGTCGATTTATGGAGGTATGCAGGCCGGTAATGAATTCCGACAACTTTGAAAAAATGGTGCACAAGCATGCCAAACGTGGCCTCGGACGGTGCACACGTGTGGTGCACCGCTGCAACAACTCCACACCTGAGGCCTCAAATTGAAATTCCGCCTCGACAAAAGTGATTTTTTTGTCGATTTATGGGGTATGAAGGCAGGTAATGAATTCCCACTACATTGAAAAAATGGTGCACAAGTTGCCCAAGACAGCCCAGGACGGTGGCACACATATGGTGCACCGCTGCAACAACTCCGCACTCGAGGCCTCAAATCGAAATTCCGCCTCGACAAAAGTGATTTTTTGTCGATTTATGGAGGTATGCAGGCCGGTAATGAATTCCGACAACTTTGAAAAAATGGTGCACAAGCTGCCCAAAACAACCTAGGACGGTGGCGCACGTATGGTGCACCGCTGCAACAACTCCGCACCCGAGGCCTCAAATCAAAATTCGGCCTCGAAAAAAGTGATTTTTTGTCGATTTATGGGGGTATGCAGGACGGTAATGAATTCCGACAACTTTGAAAAAATGGTGCACAAGCATGCCCAAGCGTGGCCTAGGACGGTGCACACGTGTGGTGCACCGCTGCAACAACTCCACACTTGAGGCCTCAAATCGAAATTCCGCCTCGAAAAAGTGATTTTTTTGTCGATTTATGGGGTATGAAGGCAGGTAATGAATTCCGACTACTTTGAAAAAATGGTGCACAAGCTGCCCAAGACAGCCTAGGACGGTGGCACACGTATGGTGCACCGCTGCAACAACTCCGCACCCGAGGCCTCAAATCGAAATTCCGCCTGTACAAAAGTGATTTTTTTGTATATTTATGGGGGTATGCAGGCGAGTAATGAATTCCGACAACTTTGAAAAAAATGGTGCACAAGCTGCCCAAAACAACCTAGGACGGTGGCACACGTATGGTGCACCGCTGCAACAACTCCGCACCTGAGGCCTCAAATCGAAATTCGGCCTCGAAAAAAGAGATTTTTTGTCGATTTATGGGGGTATGCAGGCCGGTAATGAATTCCGACAACTTTGAAAAAATGGTGCACAAGCATGCCCAAGCGTGGCCTAGAACGGTGCACACGTGTGGTGCACCGCTACAACAACTCCACACCTGAGGCCTCAAATCGAAATTCCGCCTCGACAAAAGTGATTTTTTTGTCGATTTATGGGGTATGAAGGCAGGTAATGAATTCCGACTACTTTGAAAAAATGGTGCACAAGCTGCCTAAGACAGCACAGGACGGTGGCACACATATGGTGCACCGCTGCAAAAACTCCGCACCCGAGGCCTCAAATCGAAATTCTGCCTCGATAAAAGTGATTTTTTTGTCGATTTATGGGGGTATGCAGCCCGGTAAAGAATTCCGACAACTTTGAAAAAATGGTGCACAAGCTGCCCAAGACAGCCTAGGACGGTGGCACACGTATGGTGCACCGCTGCAACAACTCCGCACCCGAGGCCTCAAATCGAAATTCCGCCTCGACAAAAGTGATTTTTTTGTCTATTTATGGGGGTATGCAGGCGAGTAATGAATTCCGACAACTTTGAAAATATGGTGCACAAGCTGCCCAAAACAACCTAGGACGGTGGCACACGTATGGTGCACCGCATCAACAACTATGCACCCGAGCCCTCAAATCGAAATTCCGCCTCGACAAAAGTGATTTTTTTGTCGATTTATGGGGGTATGCAGGCCGGTAATGAATTCCGACAACTTTGAAAAAATGGTGCACAAGCATGCCCAAGCGTGGCCTAGAACGGTGCACACGTGTGGTGCACCGCTACAACAACTCCACACCTGAGGCCTCAAATCGAAATTCCGCCTCGACAAAAGTGATTTTTTTGTCGATTTATGGGGTATGAAGGCAGGTAATGAATTCCGACTACTTTGAAAAAATGGTGCACAAGCTGCCTAAGACAGCACAGAACGGTGGCACACATATGGTGCACCGCTGCAAAAACTCCGCACCCGAGGCCTCAAATCGAAATTCTGCCTCGATAAAAGTGATTTTTTTGTCGATTTATGGGGGTATGCAGCCCGGTAAAGAATTCCGACAACTTTGAAAAAATGGTGCACAAGCTGCCCAAGACAGCCTAGGACGATGGCACACGTATGGTGCACCGCTGCAACAACTCCGCACCCGAGGCCTCAAATCGAAATTCCGCCTCGACAAAAGTGATTTTTTTGTCTATTTATGGGGGTATGCAGGCGAGTAATGAATTCCGACAACTTTGAAAAAATGGTGCACAAGCTGCCCAAAACAACCTAGGACGGTGGCACACGTATGGTGCACCGCTGCAACAACTCTGCACCCGAGCCCTCAAATCGAAATTCCGCCTCGACAAAAGTGATTTTTTTGTCGATTTATGGGGGTATGCAGGCCGGTAATGAATTCCGACAACTTTGAAAAAATGGTGCACAAGCATGCCCAAGCGTGGCCTAGAACGGTGCACACGTGTGGTGCACCGCTACAACAACTCCACACCTGAGGCCTCAAATCGAAATTCCGCCTCGACAAAAGTGATTTTTTTGTCGATTTATGGGGTATGAAGGCAGGTAATGAATTCCGACTACTTTGAAAAAATGGTGCACAAGCTGCCCAAGACAGCACAGGACGGTGGCACACATATGGTGCACCGCTGCAAAAACTCCGCACCCGAGGCCTCAAATCGAAATTCTGCCTCGATAAAAGTGATTTTTTTGTCGATTTATGGGGGTATGCAGCCCGGTAAAGAATTCCGACAACTTTGAAAAAATGGTGCACAAGCTGCCCAAGACAGCCTAGGACGGTGGCACACGTATGGTGCACCGCTGCAACAACTCCGCACCCGAGGCCTCAAATCGAAATTCCGCCTCGACAAAAGTGATTTTTTTGTCTATTTATGGGGGTATGCAGGCGAGTAATGAATTCCGACAACTTTGAAAATATGGTGCACAAGCTGCCCAAAACAACCTAGGACGGTGGCACACGTATGGTGCACCGCATCAACAACTATGCACCCGAGCCCTCAAATCGAAATTCTGCCTCGACAAAAGTGATTTTTTTGTCGATTTATGGGGGTATGCAGGCCGGTAATGAATTCCGACAACTTTGAAAAAATGGTGCACAAGCATGCCCAAGCGTGGCCTAGAACGGTGCACACGTGTGGTGCACCGCTACAACAACTCCACACCTGAGGCCTCAAATCGAAATTCCGCCTCGACAAAAGTGATTTTTTTGTCGATTTATGGGGTATGAAGGCAGGTAATGAATTCCGACTACATTGAAAAAATGGTGCACAAGCTGCCCAAGACAGCACAGGACGGTGGCACACATATGGTGCACCGCTGCAAAAACTCCGCACCCGAGGCCTCAAATCGAAATTCTGCCTCGATAAAAGTGATTTTTTTGTCGATTTATGGGGGTATGCAGCCCGGTAAAGAATTCCGACAACTTTGAAAAAATGGTGCACAAGCTGCCCAAGACAGCCTAGGACGGTGGCACACGTATGGTGCCCCGCTGCAACAACTCCGCACCCGAGGCCTCAAATCGAAATTCCGCCTCGACAAAAGTGATTTTTTTGTCTATTTATGGGGGTATGCAGGCGAGTAATGAATTTCGACAACTTTGAAAATATGGTGCACAAGCTGCCCAAAACAACCTAGGACGGTGGCACACGTATGGTGCACCGCTGCAACAACTATGCACCCGAGCCCTCAAATCGAAATTCCGCCTCGACAAAAGTGATTTTTTTGTCGATTTATGGGGGTATGCAGGCCGGTAATGAATTCCGACAACTTTGAAAAAATGGTGCACAAGCATGCCCAAGCGTGGCCTAGAACGGTGCACACGTGTGGTGCACCGCTACAACAACTCCACACCTGAGGCCTCAAATCGAAATTCCGCCTCGACAAAAGTGATTTTTTTGTCGATTTATGGGGTATGAAGGCAGGTAATGAATTCCGACTACTTTGAAAAAATGGTGCACAAGCTGCCCAAGACAGCACAGGACGGTGGCACACATATGGTGCACCGCTGCAAAAACTCCGCACCCGAGGCCTCAAATCGAAATTCTGCCTCGATAAAAGTGATTTTTTTTGTCGATTTATGGGGGTATGCAGCCCGGTAAAGAATTCCGACAACTTTGAAAAAATTGTGCACAAGCTGCCCAAGACAGCCTAGGACGGTGGCACACGTATGGTGCACCGCTGCAACAACTCCGCACCCGAGGCCTGAAATCGAAATTCCGCCTCGATAAAAGTGATTTTTTTGTCTATTTATGGGGGTATGCAGGCTAGTAATGAATTCCGACAACTTTGAAAATATGGTGCACAAGCTGCCCAAAACAACCTAGGACGGTGGCACACGTATGGTGCACCGCATCAACAACTATGCACCCGAGCCCTCAAATCGAAATTCCGCCTCGACAAAAGTGATTTTTTTGTCGATTTATGGGGGTATGCAGGCCGGTAATGAATTCCGACAACTTTGAAAAAATGGTGCACAAGCATGCCCAAGCGTGGCCTAGAACGGTGCACACGTGTGGTGCACCGCTACAATAACTCCACACCTGAGGCCTCAAATCGAAATTCCGCCTCGACAAAAGTGATTTTTTTGTCGATTTATGGGGTATGAAGGCAGGTAATGAATTCCGACAACTTTGAAAAAATGGTGCACAAGCTGCCCAAAACAACCTAGAACGGTGGCACACGTATGGTGCACCGCTGCAACAACTCTGCACCCGATCCCTCAAATCGAAATTCCGCCTCGACAATAGTGATTTTTTTGTCGATTTATGGGGGTATGCAGGAAGGTAATGAATTCCGACAACTTTGAAAAAATGGTGCACAAGCTGCCTAAAATAACCTAGGACGGTGGCACACGAATGGTGCACTGCTGCAACAACTCTGCACCCGAGGCCTCAAATCGAAATTCCGCCTCGACAAAAGTTATTTTTTTGTCGATTTATGGGGGTATGCAGACCGGTAATGAATTCCGACAACTTTGAAAAAATGGTGCACAAGCATGCCCAAGCGTGGCCTAGGACGGTGCACACGTGTGGTGCACCGCTGCAACAACTCCACACTTGAGGCCTCAAATCGAAATTCCACCTTGAAAAAGTGATTTTTTTGTCGATTTATGGGGTATGAAGGCAGGTAATGAATTCCGACTACTTTGAAAAAATGGTGCACAAGCTGCCCAAGACAGCCTAGGACGGTGGCACACGTATGGTGCACCGCTGCAACAACTCCGCACCCGAGGCCTCAAATCGAAATTCCGCCTCGACAAAAGTGATTTTTTGTCGATTTATGGGGGTATGCAGGCCGGTAATGAATTCCGACAACTTTGAAAAAATGGTGCACAAGCTGCCCAAAACAACCTAGAACGGTGGCACACGTATGGTGCACCGCTGCAACAACTCTGCACCCGATCCCTCTAATCAAAATTCCGCCTCGACAAAAGTGATTTTTTTGTCGATTTATGGGGGTATGCAGGAAGGTAATGAATTCCGACAACTTTGAAAAAATGGTGCACAAGCTGCCCAAAACAACCTAGGACGGTGGCACACGAATGGTGCACTGCTGCAACAACTCTGCACCCGAGGCCTCAAATCGAAATTCCGCCTCGACAAAAGTGATTTTTTTGTCTATTTATGGGGGTATGCAGGCGAGTAATGAATTCCGACAACTTTGAAAAAATGGTGCACAAGCTGCCCAAAACAACCTAGGACGGTGGCACACGTATGGTGCACCGCTGCAACAACTCCGCACCCGAGGCCTCAAATCGAAATTCGGCCTCGAAAAAAGTGATTTTTTGTCGATTTATGGGGGTATGCAGGCCGGTAATGAATTCCGACAACTTTGAAAAAATGGTGCACAAGCATGCCCAAGCGTGGCCTAGAACGGTGCACACGTGTGGTGCACCGCTACAACAACTCCACACCTGAGGCCTCAAATCGAAATTCCGCCTCGACAAAAGTGATTTTTTTGTCGATTTATGGGGTATGAAGGAAGGTAATAAATTCCGACTACTTTGAAAAAATGGTGCACAAGCTGCCCAAGACAGCACAGGACGGTGGCACACATATGGTGCACCGCTGCAAAAACTCCGCACCCGAGGCCTCAAATCGAAATTCTGCCTCGATAAAAGTGATTTTTTTGTCGATTTATGGGGGTATGCAGCCCGGTAAAGAATTCCGACAACTTTGAAAAAATGGTGCACAAGCTGCCCAAGACAGCCTAGGACGGTGGCACACGTATGGTGCACCGCTGCAACAACTCCGCACCCGAGGCCTCAAATCGAAATTCCGCCTCGACAAAAGTGATTTTTTTGTCTATTTATGGGGGCATGCAGGCGAGTAATGAATTCCGACAACTTTGAAAAAATGGTGCACAAGCTGCCCAAAACAACCTAGGACGGTGGCACACGTATGGTGCACCGCTGCAACAACTATGCACCCGAGCCCTCAAATCGAAATTCCGCCTCGACAAAAGTGATTTTTTTGTCGATTTATGGGGGTATGCAGGCCGGTAATGAATTCCGACAACTTTGAAAAAATGGTGCAATAGCATGCCCAAGCGTGGCCTAGAACGGTGCACACGTGTGGTGCACCGCTACAACAACTCCACACCTGAGGCCTAAAATCGAAATTCCGCCTCGACAAAAGTTATTTTTTTGTCGATTTATGGGGTATGAAGGCAGCTAATGAATTCCCACTACTTTGAAAAAATGGTGCACAAGCTGCCCAAGACAACCCAGGACGGTGGCACACATATGGTGCATCGCTGCAATAACTCCGCACTCGAGGCCTCAAATCGAAATTCCGCCTCGACAAAAGTGATTTTTTGTCGATTTATGGGGGTATGCAGGCCGGTAATGAATTCCGACAACTTTGAAAAAATGGTGCACATGCTGCCCAAAACAACCTAGAACGGTGGCACACGTATGGTGCACCGCTGCAACAACTCTGCACCCGATCCCTCAAATCGAAATTCCGCCTCGACAAAAGTGATTTTTTTGTCGATTTATGGGGGTATGCAGGAAGGTAATGAATTCCGACAACTTTGAAAAAATGGTGCACAAGCTGCCTAAAATAACCTAGGACGGTGGCACACGAATGGTGCACTGCTGCAACAACTCTGCACCCGAGGCCTCAAATCGAAATTCCGCCTCGACAAAAGTTATTTTTTTGTCGATTTATGGGGGTATGCAGGCCGGTAATGAATTCCGACAAATTTGAAAAAATGGTGCACAAGCAAGCCCAAGCGTGGCCTAGGACGGTGCACACGTGTGGTGCACCGCTGCAACAACTCCACACTTGAGGCCTCAAATCGAAATTCCACCTCGAAAAAGTGATTTTTTTGTCGATTTATGGGCTATGAAGGCAGGTAATGAATTCCGACTACTTTGAAAAAATGGTGCACAAGCTGCCCAAGACAGCCTAGGACGGTGGCACACGTATGGTGCACCGCTGCAACAACTCCGCACCCGAGGCCTCAAATCGAAATTCCGCCTCGACAAAAGTGATTTTTTGTCGATTTATGGGGGTATGCAGGCCGGTAATGAATTCCGACAACTTTGAAAAAATGGTGCACAAGCTGCCCAAAACAACCTAGGACGGTGGCACACGTATGGTGCACCGCTGCAACAACTATGCACCCGAGCCCTCAAATCGAAATTCCGCCTCGACAAAAGTGATTTTTTTGTCGATTTATGGGGGTATGCAGGCCGGTAATGAATTCCGACAACTTTGAAAAAATGGTGCAATAGCATGCCCAAGCGTGGCCTAGAACGGTGCACACGTGTGGTGCACCGCTACAACAACTCCACACCTGAGGCCTAAAATCGAAATTCCGCCTCGACAAAAGTTATTTTTTTGTCGATTTATGGGGTATGAAGGCAGCTAATGAATTCCCACTACTTTGAAAAAATGGTGCACAAGCTGCCCAAGACAACCCAGGACGGTGGCACACATATGGTGCATCGCTGCAATAACTCCGCACTCGAGGCCTCAAATCGAAATTCCGCCTCGACAAAAGTGATTTTTTGTCGATTTATGGGGGTATGCAGGCCGGTAATGAATTCCGACAACTTTGAAAAAATGGTGCACAAGCTGCCCAAAACAACCTAGAACGGTGGCACACGTATGGTGCACCGCTGCAACAACTCTGCACCCGATCCCTCAAATCTAAATTCCGCCTCGACAAAAGTGATTTTTTTGTCGATTTATGGGGGTATGCAGGAAGGTAATGAATTCCGACAACTTTGAAAAAATGGTGCACAAGCTGCCTAAAATAACCTAGGACGGTGGCACACGAATGGTGCACTGCTGCAACAACTCTGCACCCGAGGCCTCAAATCGAAATTCCGCCTCGACAAAAGTTATTTTTTTGTCGATTTATGGGGGTATGCAGGCCGGTAATGAATTCCGACAAATTTGAAAAAATGGTGCACAAGCAAGCCCAAGCGTGGCCTAGGACGGTGCACACGTGTGGTGCACCGCTGCAACAACTCCACACTTGAGGCCTCAAATCGAAATTCCACCTCGAAAAAGTGATTTTTTTGTCGATTTATGGGGTATGAAGGCAGGTAATGAATTCCGACTACTTTGAAAAAATGGTGCACAAGCTGCCCAAGACAGCCTAGGACGGTGGCACACGTATGGTGCACCGCTGCAACAACTCCGCACCCGAGGCCTCAAATCGAAATTCCGCCTCGACAAAAGTGATTTTTTGTCGATTTATGGGGGTATGCAGGCCGGTAATGAATTCCGACAACTTTGAAAAAATGGTGCACAAGCTGCCCAAAACAACCTAGAACGGTGGCACACGTATGGTGCACCGCTGCAACAACTCTGCACCCGATCCCTCAAATCGAAATTCCGCCTCGACAAAAGTGATTTTTTTGTCGATTTATGGGGGTATGCACGAAGGTAATGAATTCCGACAACTTTGAAAAAATGGTGCACAAGCTGCCTAAAATAACCTAGGACGGTGGCACACGAATGGTGCACTGCTGCAACAACTCTGCACCCGAGGCCTCAAATCGAAATTCCGTCTCGACAAAAGTTATTTTTTTGTCGATTTATGGGGGTATGCAGGCCGGTAATGAATTCCGACAACTTTGAAAAAATGGTGCACAAGCATGCCCAAGCGTGGCCTAGGACGGTACACACGTGTGGTGCACCGCTGCAACAACTCCACACTTGAGGCCTCAAATCGAAATTCCACCTCGAAAAAGTGATTTTTTTGTCGATTTATGGGGTATGAAGGCAGGTAATGAATTCCGACTACTTTGAAAAAATGGTGCACAAGCTGCCCAAGACAGCCTAGGACGGTGGCACACGTATGGTGCACCGCTGCAACAACTCCGCACCCGAGGCCTCAAATCGAAATTCCGCCTCGACAAAAGTGATTTTTTTGTCTATTTATGGGGGTATGCAGGCGCGTAATGAATTCCGACAACTTTGAAAAAATGGTGCACAAGCTGCCCAAAACAACCTAGGACGGTGGCACACGTATGGTGCACCGCTGCAACAACTCCGCACCCGAGCCCTCAAATCGAAATTCCGCCTCGACAAAAGTGATTTTTTTATCGATTTATGGGGGTATGCATGCCGGTAATGAATTCCGACAACTTTGAAAAAATGGTGCACAAGCTGTCCAAGACAGCCTAGGACGGTGGCACACGTATGGTGCACCGCTGCAACAACTCCGCACCCGAGGCCTCAAATCGAAATTCCGCCTCGACAAAAGTGATTTTTTTGTCTATTTATGGGGGTATGCAGGCGAGTAATGAATTCCGACAACTTTGAAAAAATGGTGCACAAGTTGC
Source organism: Galeopsis tetrahit (assembly GCA_963675135.1). NCBI lineage: Eukaryota > Viridiplantae > Streptophyta > Magnoliopsida > Lamiales > Lamiaceae > Galeopsis > Galeopsis tetrahit. Next base: position 28,405,648 of record OY776129.1, on the reverse strand, counting down.
CCAAAACAACCTAGGACGGTGGCACACGTATGGTGCACCGCTGCAACAACTATGCACCCGAGCCCTCTAATCGAAATTCCGCCTCGACAAAAGTGATTTTTTTGTCGATTTATGGGGGTATGTAGGCCGGTAATGAATTCTGACAACTTTGAAAAAATGGTGCACAAGCATGCCCAAGCGTGGCCTAGAACGGTGCACACGTGTGGTGCACCGCTACAACAACTCCACACCTGAGGCCTCAAATCGAAATTCCGCCTCGACAAAAGTGATTTTTTTTTCGATTTATGGGGTATGAAGGCAGGTAATGAATTCCCACTACTTTGAAAAAATGGTGCACAAGCTGCCCAAGACAGCCCAGGACGGTGGCACACATATGGTGCACCGCTGCAACAACTCCGCACTCGAGGCCTCAAATCGAAATTCCGCCTCGACAAAAGTGATTTTTTGTCGATTTATGGGGGTATGCAGGCCGGTAATGAATTCCGACAACTTTGAAAAAATGGTGCACAAGCTACCCAAAACAACCTAGGACGGTGGCACACGTATGGTGCACCGCTGCTACAACTCCGCACCCGAGGCCTCAAATTGAAATTCTGCCTCGACCAAAGTGATATTTTTTGTCGATTTATGGGGGTATGCAGGCCGTTAATGAATTCTGACAACTTTGAAAAAATGGTGCACAAGCATGCCCAAGCGTGGCCTAGGACGGTGCACACGTGTGGTGCACCGCTGCAACAACTCCACACCCGAGGCCTCAAATTGAAATTCCGCCTCGACAAAAGTTATTTTTTTGTCGATTTATGGGGGTATGCAGGAAGGTAATGAATTCCGACAACTTTGAAAAAATGGTGCACACATATGGTGCACCGCTGCAACAACTCTGCACCCGAGGCCTCAAATCGAAATTCCGCCTAGACAAAAGTTATTTTTTTGTCGATTTATGGGGGTATGCAGGCTAGTAATGAATTCCGAAAACTTTGAAAAAATGGTGCACAAGCTGCCCAAAACAACCTAGGACGGTGGCACACGTATGGTGCACCGCCGCAACAACTCCGCACCCGAGGCCTCAAATCGAAATTTGGCCTCGACAAAAGTGATTTTTTTGTCGATTTATGGGGGTATGCAGGCCGGTAATGAATTCCGACAATTTGAAAAAATGGTGCAAAAGTTGCCCATGACAGCCTAGGACGGTGGCACACGTAGGGTGCACCGCTGCAACAACTCCGCACCCGAGGCCTCAAATCGAAATTCTTCCTTGCTAAAAGTGATTTTTTTTTCGATTTATGGGGGTATGCAGGCCGGTAATGAATTCCGACAACTTTGAAAAAATGGTGCACAAGCATGCCAAACGTGGCCTCGGACGGTGTACACGTGTGGTGCACCGCTGCAACAACTCCACACCTGAGGCCTCAAATCGAAATTCCGCCTCGACAAAAGTGATTTTTTTGTCGATTTATGGGGTATGAAGGCAGGTAATGAATTCCCACTACATTGAAAAAATGGTGCACAAGCTGCCCAAGACAGCCCAGGACGGTGGCACACATATGGTGCACCGCTGCAACAACTCCGCACTCGAGGCCTCAAATCGAAATTCCGCCTCGACAAAAGTGATTTTTTGTCGATTTATGGAGGTATGCAGGCCGGTAATGAATTCCGACAACTTTGAAAAAATGGTGCACAAGCATGCCAAACGTGGCCTCGGACGGTGCACACGTGTGGTGCACCGCTGCAACAACTCCACACCTGAGGCCTCAAATTGAAATTCCGCCTCGACAAAAGTGATTTTTTTGTCGATTTATGGGGTATGAAGGCAGGTAATGAATTCCCACTACATTGAAAAAATGGTGCACAAGTTGCCCAAGACAGCCCAGGACGGTGGCACACATATGGTGCACCGCTGCAACAACTCCGCACTCGAGGCCTCAAATCGAAATTCCGCCTCGACAAAAGTGATTTTTTGTCGATTTATGGAGGTATGCAGGCCGGTAATGAATTCCGACAACTTTGAAAAAATGGTGCACAAGCTGCCCAAAACAACCTAGGACGGTGGCACACGTATGGTGCACCGCTGCAACAACTCCGCACCCGAGGCCTCAAATCAAAATTCGGCCTCGAAAAAAGTGATTTTTTGTCGATTTATGGGGGTATGCAGGACGGTAATGAATTCCGACAACTTTGAAAAAATGGTGCACAAGCATGCCCAAGCGTGGCCTAGGACGGTGCACACGTGTGGTGCACCGCTGCAACAACTCCACACTTGAGGCCTCAAATCGAAATTCCGCCTCGAAAAAGTGATTTTTTTGTCGATTTATGGGGTATGAAGGCAGGTAATGAATTCCGACTACTTTGAAAAAATGGTGCACAAGCTGCCCAAGACAGCCTAGGACGGTGGCACACGTATGGTGCACCGCTGCAACAACTCCGCACCCGAGGCCTCAAATCGAAATTCCGCCTGTACAAAAGTGATTTTTTTGTATATTTATGGGGGTATGCAGGCGAGTAATGAATTCCGACAACTTTGAAAAAAATGGTGCACAAGCTGCCCAAAACAACCTAGGACGGTGGCACACGTATGGTGCACCGCTGCAACAACTCCGCACCTGAGGCCTCAAATCGAAATTCGGCCTCGAAAAAAGAGATTTTTTGTCGATTTATGGGGGTATGCAGGCCGGTAATGAATTCCGACAACTTTGAAAAAATGGTGCACAAGCATGCCCAAGCGTGGCCTAGAACGGTGCACACGTGTGGTGCACCGCTACAACAACTCCACACCTGAGGCCTCAAATCGAAATTCCGCCTCGACAAAAGTGATTTTTTTGTCGATTTATGGGGTATGAAGGCAGGTAATGAATTCCGACTACTTTGAAAAAATGGTGCACAAGCTGCCTAAGACAGCACAGGACGGTGGCACACATATGGTGCACCGCTGCAAAAACTCCGCACCCGAGGCCTCAAATCGAAATTCTGCCTCGATAAAAGTGATTTTTTTGTCGATTTATGGGGGTATGCAGCCCGGTAAAGAATTCCGACAACTTTGAAAAAATGGTGCACAAGCTGCCCAAGACAGCCTAGGACGGTGGCACACGTATGGTGCACCGCTGCAACAACTCCGCACCCGAGGCCTCAAATCGAAATTCCGCCTCGACAAAAGTGATTTTTTTGTCTATTTATGGGGGTATGCAGGCGAGTAATGAATTCCGACAACTTTGAAAATATGGTGCACAAGCTGCCCAAAACAACCTAGGACGGTGGCACACGTATGGTGCACCGCATCAACAACTATGCACCCGAGCCCTCAAATCGAAATTCCGCCTCGACAAAAGTGATTTTTTTGTCGATTTATGGGGGTATGCAGGCCGGTAATGAATTCCGACAACTTTGAAAAAATGGTGCACAAGCATGCCCAAGCGTGGCCTAGAACGGTGCACACGTGTGGTGCACCGCTACAACAACTCCACACCTGAAGCCTCAAATCGAAATTCCGCCTCGACAAAAGTGATTTTTTTGTCGATTTATGGGGTATGAAGGCAGGTAATGAATTCCGACTACTTTGAAAAAATGGTGCACAAGCTGCCTAAGACAGCACAGAACGGTGGCACACATATGGTGCACCGCTGCAAAAACTCCGCACCCGAGGCCTCAAATCGAAATTCTGCCTCGATAAAAGTGATTTTTTTGTCGATTTATGGGGGTATGCAGCCCGGTAAAGAATTCCGACAACTTTGAAAAAATGGTGCACAAGCTGCCCAAGACAGCCTAGGACGATGGCACACGTATGGTGCACCGCTGCAACAACTCCGCACCCGAGGCCTCAAATCGAAATTCCGCCTCGACAAAAGTGATTTTTTTGTCTATTTATGGGGGTATGCAGGCGAGTAATGAATTCCGACAACTTTGAAAAAATGGTGCACAAGCTGCCCAAAACAACCTAGGACGGTGGCACACGTATGGTGCACCGCTGCAACAACTCTGCACCCGAGCCCTCAAATCGAAATTCCGCCTCGACAAAAGTGATTTTTTTGTCGATTTATGGGGGTATGCAGGCCGGTAATGAATTCCGACAACTTTGAAAAAATGGTGCACAAGCATGCCCAAGCGTGGCCTAGAACGGTGCACACGTGTGGTGCACCGCTACAACAACTCCACACCTGAGGCCTCAAATCGAAATTCCGCCTCGACAAAAGTGATTTTTTTGTCGATTTATGGGGTATGAAGGCAGGTAATGAATTCCGACTACTTTGAAAAAATGGTGCACAAGCTGCCCAAGACAGCACAGGACGGTGGCACACATATGGTGCACCGCTGCAAAAACTCCGCACCCGAGGCCTCAAATCGAAATTCTGCCTCGATAAAAGTGATTTTTTTATCGATTTATGGGGGTATGCAGCCCGGTAAAGAATTCCGACAACTTTGAAAAAATGGTGCACAAGCTGCCCAAGACAGCCTAGGACGGTGGCACACGTATGGTGCACCGCTGCAACAACTCCGCACCCGAGGCCTCAAATCGAAATTCCGCCTCGACAAAAGTGATTTTTTTGTCTATTTATGGGGGTATGCAGGCGAGTAATGAATTCCGACAACTTTGAAAATATGGTGCACAAGCTGCCCAAAACAACCTAGGACGGTGGCACACGTATGGTGCACCGCATCAACAACTATGCACCCGAGCCCTCAAATCGAAATTCCGCCTCGACAAAAGTGATTTTTTTGTCGATTTATGGGGGTATGCAGGCCGGTAATGAATTCCGACAACTTTGAAAAAATGGTGCACAAGCATGCCCAAGCGTGGCCTAGAACGGTGCACACGTGTGGTGCACCGCTACAACAACTCCACACCTGAGGCCTCAAATCGAAATTCCGCCTCGACAAAAGTGATTTTTTTGTCGATTTATGGGGTATGAAGGCAGGTAATGAATTCCGACTACATTGAAAAAATGGTGCACAAGCTGCCCAAGACAGCACAGGACGGTGGCACACATATGGTGCACCGCTGCAAAAACTCCGCACCCGAGGCCTCAAATCGAAATTCTGCCTCGATAAAAGTGATTTTTTTGTCGATTTATGGGGGTATGCAGCCCGGTAAAGAATTCCGACAACTTTGAAAAAATGGTGCACAAGCTGCCCAAGACAGCCTAGGACGGTGGCACACGTATGGTGCCCCGCTGCAACAACTCCGCACCCGAGGCCTCAAATCGAAATTCCGCCTCGACAAAAGTGATTTTTTTGTCTATTTATGGGGGTATGCAGGCGAGTAATGAATTTCGACAACTTTGAAAATATGGTGCACAAGCTGCCCAAAACAACCTAGGACGGTGGCACACGTATGGTGCACCGCTGCAACAACTATGCACCCGAGCCCTCAAATCGAAATTCCGCCTCGACAAAAGTGATTTTTTTGTCGATTTATGGGGGTATGCAGGCCGGTAATGAATTCCGACAACTTTGAAAAAATGGTGCACAAGCATGCCCAAGCGTGGCCTAGAACGGTGCACACGTGTGGTGCACCGCTACAACAACTCCACACCTGAGGCCTCAAATCGAAATTCCGCCTCGACAAAAGTGATTTTTTTGTCGATTTATGGGGTATGAAGGCAGGTAATGAATTCCGACTACTTTGAAAAAATGGTGCACAAGCTGCCCAAGACAGCACAGGACGGTGGCACACATATGGTGCACCGCTGCAAAAACTCCGCACCCGAGGCCTCAAATCGAAATTCTGCCTCGATAAAAGTGATTTTTTTGTCGATTTATGGGGGTATGCAGCCCGGTAAAGAATTCCGACAACTTTGAAAAAATGGTGCACAAGCTGCCCAAGACAGCCTAGGACGGTGGCACACGTATGGTGCACCGCTGCAACAACTCCGCACCCGAGGCCTCAAATCGAAATTCCGCCTCGATAAAAGTGATTTTTTTGTCTATTTATGGGGGTATGCAGGCTAGTAATGAATTCCGACAACTTTGAAAATATGGTGCACAAGCTGCCCAAAACAACCTAGGACGGTGGCACACGTATGGTGCACCGCATCAACAACTATGCACCCGAGCCCTCAAATCGAAATTCCGCCTCGACAAAAGTGATTTTTTTGTCGATTTATGGGGGTATGCAGGCCGGTAATGAATTCCGACAACTTTGAAAAAATGGTGCACAAGCATGCCCAAGCGTGGCCTAGAACGGTGCACACGTGTGGTGCACCGCTACAATAACTCCACACCTGAGGCCTCAAATCGAAATTCCGCCTCGACAAAAGTGATTTTTTTGTCGATTTATTGGGTATGAAGGCAGGTAATGAATTCCGACTACTTTGAAAAAATGGTGCACAAGCTGCCCAAGACAGCCTAGGACGGTGGCACACGTATGGTGCACCGCTGCAACAACTCCGCACCCGAGGCCTCAAATCGAAATTCCGCCTCGACAAAAGTGATTTTTTTGTCGATTTATGGGGGTATGCAGGCCGGTAATGAATTCCGACAACTTTGAAAAAATGGTGCACAAGCATGCCCAAGCGTGGCCTAGAACGGTGCACACGTGTGGTGCACCGCTACAACAACTCCACACCTGAGGCCTCAAATCGAAATTCCGCCTCGACAAAAGTGATTTTTTTGTCGATTTATGGGGTATGAAGGCAGGTAATGAATTCCGACTACATTGAAAAAATGGTGCACAAGCTGCCCAAGACAGCACAGGACGGTGGCACACATATGGTGCACCGCTGCAAAAACTCCGCACCCGAGGCCTCAAATCGAAATTCTGCCTCGATAAAAGTGATTTTTTTGTCGATTTATGGGGGTATGCAGCCCGGTAAAGAATTCCGACAACTTTGAAAAAATGGTGCACAAGCTGCCCAAGACAGCCTAGGACGGTGGCACACGTATGGTGCCCCGCTGCAACAACTCCGCACCCGAGGCCTCAAATCGAAATTCCGCCTCGACAAAAGTGATTTTTTTGTCGATTTATGGGGGTATGCAGGCCGGTAATGAATTCCGACAACTTTGAAAAAATGGTGCACAAGCATGCCCAAGCGTGGCCTAGAACGGTGCACACGTGTGGTGCACCGCTACAACAACTCCACACCTGAGGCCTCAAATCGAAATTCCGCCTCGACAAAAGTGATTTTTTTGTCGATTTATGGGGTATGAAGGCAGGTAATGAATTCCGACTACATTGAAAAAATGGTGCACAAGCTGCCCAAGACAGCACAGGACGGTGGCACACATATGGTGCACCGCTGCAAAAACTCCGCACCCGAGGCCTCAAATCGAAATTCTGCCTCGATAAAAGTGATTTTTTTGTCGATTTATGGGGGTATGCAGCCCGGTAAAGAATTCCGACAACTTTGAAAAAATGGTGCACAAGCTGCCCAAGACAGCCTAGGACGGTGGCACACGTATGGTGCCCCGCTGCAACAACTCCGCACCCGAGGCCTCAAATCGAAATTCCGCCTCGACAAAAGTGATTTTTTTGTCGATTTATGGGGGTATGCAGGCCGGTAATGAATTCCGACAACTTTGAAAAAATGGTGCACAAGCATGCCCAAGCGTGGCCTAGAACGGTGCACACGTGTGGTGCACCGCTACAACAACTCCACACCTGAGGCCTCAAATCGAAATTCCGCCTCGACAAAAGTGATTTTTTTGTCGATTTATGGGGTATGAAGGCAGGTAATGAATTCCGACTACATTGAAAAAATGGTGCACAAGCTGCCCAAGACAGCACAGGACGGTGGCACACATATGGTGCACCGCTGCAAAAACTCCGCACCCGAGGCCTCAAATCGAAATTCTGCCTCGATAAAAGTGATTTTTTTATCGATTTATGGGGGTATGCAGCCCGGTAAAGAATTCCGACAACTTTGAAAAAATGGTGCACAAGCTGCCCAAGACAGCCTAGGACGGTGGCACACGTATGGTGCACCGCTGCAACAACTCCGCACCCGAGGCCTCAAATCGAAATTCCGCCTCGACAAAAGTGATTTTTTTGTCTATTTATGGGGGTATGCAGGCGAGTAATGAATTCCGACAACTTTGAAAATATGGTGCACAAGCTGCCCAAAACAACCTAGGACGGTGGCACACGTATGGTGCACCGCATCAACAACTATGCACCCGAGCCCTCAAATCGAAATTCCGCCTCGACAAAAGTGATTTTTTTGTCGATTTATGGGGGTATGCAGGCCGGTAATGAATTCCGACAACTTTGAAAAAATGGTGCACAAGCATGCCCAAGCGTGGCCTAGAACGGTGCACACGTGTGGTGCACCGCTACAACAACTCCACACCTGAGGCCTCAAATCGAAATTCCGCCTCGACAAAAGTGATTTTTTTGTCGATTTATGGGGTATGAAGGCAGGTAATGAATTCCGACTACATTGAAAAAATGGTGCACAAGCTGCCCAAGACAGCACAGGACGGTGGCACACATATGGTGCACCGCTGCAAAAACTCCGCACCCGAGGCCTCAAATCGAAATTCTGCCTCGATAAAAGTGATTTTTTTGTCGATTTATGGGGGTATGCAGCCCGGTAAAGAATTCCGACAACTTTGAAAAAATGGTGCACAAGCTGCCCAAGACAGCCTAGGACGGTGGCACACGTATGGTGCCCCGCTGCAACAACTCCGCACCCGAGGCCTCAAATCGAAATTCCGCCTCGACAAAAGTGATTTTTTTGTCTATTTATGGGGGTATGCAGGCGAGTAATGAATTTCGACAACTTTGAAAATATGGTGCACAAGCTGCCCAAAACAACCTAGGACGGTGGCACACGTATGGTGCACCGCTGCAACAACTATGCACCCGAGCCCTCAAATCGAAATTCCGCCTCGACAAAAGTGATTTTTTTGTCGATTTATGGGGGTATGCAGGCCGGTAATGAATTCCGACAACTTTGAAAAAATGGTGCACAAGCATGCCCAAGCGTGGCCTAGAACGGTGCACACGTGTGGTGCACCGCTACAACAACTCCACACCTGAGGCCTCAAATCGAAATTCCGCCTCGACAAAAGTGATTTTTTTGTCGATTTATGGGGTATGAAGGCAGGTAATGAATTCCGACTACTTTGAAAAAATGGTGCACAAGCTGCCCAAGACAGCACAGGACGGTGGCACACATATGGTGCACCGCTGCAAAAACTCCGCACCCGAGGCCTCAAATCGAAATTCTGCCTCGATAAAAGTGATTTTTTTGTCGATTTATGGGGGTATGCAGCCCGGTAAAGAATTCCGACAACTTTGAAAAAATGGTGCACAAGCTGCCCAAGACAGCCTAGGACGGTGGCACACGTATGGTGCACCGCTGCAACAACTCCGCACCCGAGGCCTCAAATCGAAATTCCGCCTCGATAAAAGTGATTTTTTTGTCTATTTATGGGGGTATGCAGGCTAGTAATGAATTCCGACAACTTTGAAAATATGGTGCACAAGCTGCCCAAAACAACCTAGGACGGTGGCACACGTATGGTGCACCGCATCAACAACTATGCACCCGAGCCCTCAAATCGAAATTCCGCCTCGACAAAAGTGATTTTTTTGTCGATTTATGGGGGTATGCAGGCCGGTAATGAATTCCGACAACTTTGAAAAAATGGTGCACAAGCATGCCCAAGCGTGGCCTAGAACGGTGCACACGTGTGGTGCACCGCTACAATAACTCCACACCTGAGGCCTCAAATCGAAATTCCGCCTCGACAAAAGTGATTTTTTTGTCGATTTATTGGGTATGAAGGCAGGTAATGAATTCCGACTACTTTGAAAAAATGGTGCACAAGCTGCCCAAGACAGCCTAGGACGGTGGCACACGTATGGTGCACCGCTGCAACAACTCCGCACCCGAGGCCTCAAATCGAAATTCCGCCTCGACAAAAGTGATTTTTTTGTCGATTTATGGGGGTATGCAGGCCGGTAATGAATTCCGACAACTTTGAAAAAATGGTGCACAAGCATGCCCAAGCGTGGCCTAGAACGGTGCACACGTGTGGTGCACCGCTACAACAACTCCACACCTGAGGCCTCAAATCGAAATTCCGCCTCGACAAAAGTGATTTTTTTGTCGATTTATGGGGTATGAAGGCAGGTAATGAATTCCGACTACATTGAAAAAATGGTGCACAAGCTGCCCAAGACAGCACAGGACGGTGGCACACATATGGTGCACCGCTGCAAAAACTCCGCACCCGAGGCCTCAAATCGAAATTCTGCCTCGATAAAAGTGATTTTTTTGTCGATTTATGGGGGTATGCAGCCCGGTAAAGAATTCCGACAACTTTGAAAAAATGGTGCACAAGCTGCCCAAGACAGCCTAGGACGGTGGCACACGTATGGTGCCCCGCTGCAACAACTCCGCACCCGAGGCCTCAAATCGAAATTCCGCCTCGACAAAAGTGATTTTTTTGTCGATTTATGGGGGTATGCAGGCCGGTAATGAATTCCGACAACTTTGAAAAAATGGTGCACAAGCATGCCCAAGCGTGGCCTAGAACGGTGCACACGTGTGGTGCACCGCTACAACAACTCCACACCTGAGGCCTCAAATCGAAATTCCGCCTCGACAAAAGTGATTTTTTTGTCGATTTATGGGGTATGAAGGCAGGTAATGAATTCCGACTACATTGAAAAAATGGTGCACAAGCTGCCCAAGACAGCACAGGACGGTGGCACACATATGGTGCACCGCTGCAAAAACTCCGCACCCGAGGCCTCAAATCGAAATTCTGCCTCGATAAAAGTGATTTTTTTGTCGATTTATGGGGGTATGCAGCCCGGTAAAGAATTCCGACAACTTTGAAAAAATGGTGCACAAGCTGCCCAAGACAGCCTAGGACGGTGGCACACGTATGGTGCCCCGCTGCAACAACTCCGCACCCGAGGCCTCAAATCGAAATTCCGCCTCGACAAAAGTGATTTTTTTGTCTATTTATGGGGGTATGCAGGCGAGTAATGAATTTCGACAACTTTGAAAATATGGTGCACAAGCTGCCCAAAACAACCTAGGACGGTGGCACACGTATGGTGCACCGCTGCAACAACTATGCACCCGAGCCCTCAAATCGAAATTCCGCCTCGACAAAAGTGATTTTTTTGTCGATTTATGGGGGTATGCAGGCCGGAAATGAATTCCGACAACTTTGAAAAAATGGTGCACAAGCATGCCCAAGCGTGGCCTAGAACGGTGCACACGTGTGGTGCACCGCTACAACAACTCCACACCTGAGGCCTCAAATCGAAATTCCGCCTCGACAAAAGTGATTTTTTTGTCGATTTATGGGGTATGAAGGCAGGTAATGAATTCCGACTACTTTGAAAAAATGGTGCACAAGCTGCCCAAGACAGCACAGGACGGTGGCACACATATGGTGCACCGCTGCAAAAACTCCGCACCCGAGGCCTCAAATCGAAATTCTGCCTCGATAAAAGTGATTTTTTTGTCGATTTATGGGGGTATGCAGCCCGGTAAAGAATTCCGACAACTTTGAAAAAATGGTGCACAAGCTGCCCAAGACAGCCTAGGACGGTGGCACACGTATGGTGCACCGCTGCAACAACTCCGCACCCGAGGCCTCAAATCGAAATTCCGCCTCGACAAAAGTGATTTTTTTGTCTATTTATGGGGGTATGCAGGCGAGTAATGAATTCCGACAACTTTGAAAATATGGTGCACAAGCTGCCCAAAACAACCTAGGACGGTGGCACACGTATGGTGCACCGCATCAACAACTATGCACCCGAGCCCTCAAATCGAAATTCCGCCTCGACAAAAGTGATTTTTTTGTCGATTTATGGGGGTATGCAGGCCGGTAATGAATTCCGACAACTTTGAAAAAATGGTGCACAAGCATGCCCAAGCGTGGCCTAGAACGGTGCACACGTGTGGTGCACCGCTACAACAACTCCACACCTGAGGCCTCAAATCGAAATTCCGCCTCGACAAAAGTGATTTTTTTGTCGATTTATGGGGTATGAAGGCAGGTAATGAATTCCGACTACATTGAAAAAATGGTGCACAAGCTGCCCAAGACAGCACAGGACGGTGGCACACATATGGTGCACCGCTGCAAAAACTCCGCACCCGAGGCCTCAAATCGAAATTCTGCCTCGATAAAAGTGATTTTTTTGTCGATTTATGGGGGTATGCAGCCCGGTAAAGAATTCCGACAACTTTGAAAAAATGGTGCACAAGCTGCCCAAGACAGCCTAGGACGGTGGCACACGTATGGTGCCCCGCTGCAACAACTCCGCACCCGAGGCCTCAAATCGAAATTCCGCTTCGACAAAAGTGATTTTTTTGTCTATTTATGGGGGTATGCAGGCGAGTAATGAATTTCGACAACTTTGAAAATATGGTGCACAAGCTGCCCAAAACAACCTAGGACGGTGGCACACGTATGATGCACCGCTAAAACAACTATGCACCCGAGCCCTCAAATCGAAATTCCGCCTCGACAAAAGTGATTTTTTTGTCGATTTATGGGGGTATGCAGGCCGGTAATGAATTCCGACAACTTTGAAAAAATGGTGCACAAGCATGCCCAAGCGTGGCCTAGAACGGTGCACACGTGTGGTGCACCGCTACAATAACTCCACACCTGAGGCCTCAAATCGAAATTCCGCCTCGACAAAAGTGATTTTTTTGTCGATTTATGGGGTATGAAGGCAGGTAATGAATTCCGACTACTTTGAAAAAATGGTGCACAAGCTGCCTAAGACAGCACAGAACGGTGGCACACATATGGTGCACCGCTGCAAAAACTCCGCACCCGAGGCCTCAAATCGAAATTCTGCCTCGATAAAAGTGATTTTTTTGTCGATTTATGGGGGTATGCAGCCCGGTAAAGAATTCCGACAACTTTGAAAAAATGGTGCACAAGCTGCCCAAGACAGCCTAGGACGGTGGCACACGTATGGTGCACCGCTGCAACAACTCCGCACCCGAGGCCTCAAATCGAAATTCCGCCTCGACAAAAGTGATTTTTTTGTCGATTTATGGGGGTATGCAGGCCGGTAATGAATTCCGACAACTTTGAAAAAATGGTGCACAAGCATGCCCAAGCGTGGCCTAGAACGGTGCACACGTGTGGTGCACCGCTACAACAACTCCACACCTGAGGCCTCAAATCGAAATTCCGCCTCGACAAAAGTGATTTTTTTGTCGATTTATGGGGTATGAAGGCAGGTAATGAATTCCGACTACATTGAAAAAATGGTGCACAAGCTGCCCAAGACAGCACAGGACGGTGGCACACATATGGTGCACCGCTGCAAAAACTCCGCACCCGAGGCCTCAAATCGAAATTCTGCCTCGATAAAAGTGATTTTTTTGTCGATTTATGGGGGTATGCAGCCCGGTAAAGAATTCCGACAACTTTGAAAAAATGGTGCACAAGCTGCCCAAGACAGCCTAGGACGGTGGCACACGTATGGTGCCCCGCTGCAACAACTCCGCACCCGAGGCCTCAAATCGAAATTCCGCCTCGACAAAAGTGATTTTTTTGTCTATTTATGGGGGTATGCAGGCGAGTAATGAATTTCGACAACTTTGAAAATATGGTGCACAAGCTGCCCAAAACAACCTAGGACGGTGGCACACGTATGGTGCACCGCTGCAACAACTATGCACCCGAGCCCTCAAATCGAAATTCCGCCTCGACAAAAGTGATTTTTTTGTCGATTTATGGGGGTATGCAGGCCGGTAATGAATTCCGACAACTTTGAAAAAATGGTGCACAAGCATGCCCAAGCGTGGCCTAGAACGGTGCACACGTGTGGTGCACCGCTACAACAACTCCACACCTGAGGCCTCAAATCGAAATACCGCCTCGACAAAAGTGATTTTTTTGTCGATTTATGGGGTATGAAGGCAGGTAATGAATTCCGACTACTTTGAAAAAATGGTGCACAAGCTGCCCAAGACAGCACAGGACGGTGGCACACATATGGTGCACCGCTGCAAAAACTCCGCACCCGAGGCCTCAAATCGAAATTCTGCCTCGATAAAAGTGATTTTTTTGTCGATTTATGGGGGTATGCAGCCCGGTAAAGAATTCCGACAACTTTGAAAAAATGGTGCACAAGCTTCCCAAGACAGCCTAGGACGGTGGCACACGTATGGTGCACCGCTGCAACAACTCCGCACCCGAGGCCTCAAATCGAAATTCCGCCTCGATAAAAGTGATTTTTTTGTCTATTTATGGGGGTATGCAGGCTAGTAATGAATTCCGACAACTTTGAAAATATGGTGCACAAGCTGCCCAAAACAACCTAGGACGGTGGCACACGTATGGTGCACCGCTGCAACAACTCTGCACCCGAGCCCTCAAATCGAAATTCCGCCTCGACAAAAGTGATTTTTTTGTCGATTTATGGGGGTATGCAGGCCGGTAATGAATTCCGACAACTTTGAAAAAATGGTGCACAAGCTGCCCAAGACAGCCTAGGACGGTGGCACACGTATGGTGCCCCGCTGCAACAACTCCGCACCCGAGGCCTCAAATCGAAATTCCGCCTCGACAAAAGTGATTTTTTTGTCTATTTATGGGGGTATGCAGGCGAGTAATGAATTTCGACAACTTTGAAAATATGGTGCACAAGCTGCCCAAAACAACCTAGGACGGTGGCACACGTATGGTGCACCGCTGCAACAACTATGCACCCGAGCCCTCAAATCGAAATTCCGCCTCGACAAAAGTGATTTTTTTGTCGATTTATGGGGGTATGCAGGCCGGTAATGAATTCCGACAACTTTGAAAAAATGGTGCACAAGCATGCCCAAGCGTGGCCTAGAACGGTGCACACGTGTGGTGCACCGCTACAACAACTCCACACCTGAGGCCTCAAATCGAAATTCCGCCTCGACAAAAGTGATTTTTTTGTCGATTTATGGGGTATGAAGGCAGGTAATGAATTCCGACTACTTTGAAAAAATGGTGCACAAGCTGCCCAAGACAGCACAGGACGGTGGCACACATATGGTGCACCGCTGCAACAACTCTGCACCCGAGCCCTCAAATCGAAATTCCGCCTCGACAAAAGTGATTTTTTTGTCGATTTATGGGGGTATGCAGGCCGGTAATGAATTCCGACAACTTTGAAAAAATGGTGCACAAGCTGCCCAAGACAGCCTAGGACGGTGGCACACGTATGGTGCCCCGCTGCAACAACTCCGCACCCGAGGCCTCAAATCGAAATTCCGCCTCGACAAAAGTGATTTTTTTGTCTATTTATGGGGGTATGCAGGCGAGTAATGAATTTCGACAACTTTGAAAATATGGTGCACAAGCTGCCCAAAACAACCTAGGACGGTGGCACACGTATGGTGCACCGCTGCAACAACTATGCACCCGAGCCCTCAAATCGAAATTCCGCCTCGACAAAAGTGATTTTTTTGTCGATTTATGGGGGTATGCAGGCCGGTAATGAATTCCGACAACTTTGAAAAAATGGTGCACAAGCATGCCCAAGCGTGGCCTAGAACGGTGCACACGTGTGGTGCACCGCTACAACAACTCCACACCTGAGGCCTCAAATCGAAATTCCGCCTCGACAAAAGTGATTTTTTTGTCGATTTATGGGGTATGAAGGCAGGTAATGAATTCCGACTACTTTGAAAAAATGGTGCACAAGCTGCCCAAGACAGCACAGGACGGTGGCACACATATGGTGCACCGCTGCAAAAACTCCGCACCCGAGGCCTCAAATCGAAATTCTGCCTCGATAAAAGTGATTTTTTTGTCGATTTATGGGGGTATGCAGCCCGGTAAAGAATTCCGACAACTTTGAAAAAATGGTGCACAAGCTGCCCAAGACAGCCTAGGACGGTGGCACACGTATGGTGCACCGCTGCAACAACTCCGCACCCGAGGCCTCAAATCGAAATTCCGCCTCGATAAAAGTGATTTTTTTGTCTATTTATGGGGGTATGCAGGCTAGTAATGAATTCCGACAACTTTGAAAATATGGTGCACAAGCTGCCCAAAACAACCTAGGACGGTGGCACACGTATGGTGCACCGCTGCAACAACTCTGCACCCGAGCCCTCAAATCGAAATTCCGCCTCGACAAAAGTGATTTTTTTGTCGATTTATGGGGGTATGCAGGCCGGTAATGAATTCCGACAACTTTGAAAAAATGGTGCACAAGCATGCCCAAGCGTGGCCTAGAACGGTGCACACGTGTGGTGCACCGCTACAACAACTCCACACCTGAGGCCTCAAATCGAAATTCCGCCTCGACAAAAGTGATTTTTTTGTCGATTTATGGGGTATGAAGGCAGGTAATGAATTCCGACTACTTTGAAAAAATGGTGCACAAGCTGCCCAAGACAGCACAGGACGGTGGCACACATATGGTGCACCGCTGCAAAAACTCCGCACCCGAGGCCTCAAATCGAAATTCTGCCTCGATAAAAGTGATTTTTTTGTCGATTTATGGGGGTATGCAGCCCGGTAAAGAATTCCGACAACTTTGAAAAAATGGTGCACAAGCTGCCCAAGACAGCCTAGGACGGTGGCACACGTATGGTGCACCGCTGCAACAACTCCGCACCCGAGGCCTCAAATCGAAATTCCGCCTCGACAAAAGTGATTTTTTTGTCTATTTATGGGGGTATGCAGGCGAGTAATGAATTCCGACAACTTTGAAAATATGGTGCACAAGCTGCCCAAAACAACCTAGGACGGTGGCACACGTATGGTGCACCGCATCAACAACTATGCACCCGAGCCCTCAAATCGAAATTCCGCCTCGACAAAAGTGATTTTTTTGTCGATTTATGGGGGTATGCAGGCCGGTAATGAATTCCGACAACTTTGAAAAAATGGTGCACAAGCATGCCCAAGCGTGGCCTAGAACGGTGCACACGTGTGGTGCACCGCTACAACAACTCCACACCTGAGGCCTCAAATCGAAATTCCGCCTCGACAAAAGTGATTTTTTTGTCGATTTATGGGGTATGAAGGCAGGTAATGAATTCCGACTACATTGAAAAAATGGTGCACAAGCTGCCCAAGACAGCACAGGACGGTGGCACACATATGGTGCACCGCTGCAAAAACTCCGCACCCGAGGCCTCAAATCGAAATTCTGCCTCGATAAAAGTGATTTTTTTGTCGATTTATGGGGGTATGCAGCCCGGTAAAGAATTCCGACAACTTTGAAAAAATGGTGCACAAGCTGCCCAAGACAGCCTAGGACGGTGGCACACGTATGGTGCCCCGCTGCAACAACTCCGCACCCGAGGCCTCAAATCGAAATTCCGCTTCGACAAAAGTGATTTTTTTGTCTATTTATGGGGGTATGCAGGCGAGTAATGAATTTCGACAACTTTGAAAATATGGTGCACAAGCTGCCCAAAACAACCTAGGACGGTGGCACACGTATGATGCACCGCTGCAACAACTATGCACCCGAGCCCTCAAATCGAAATTCCGCCTCGACAAAAGTGATTTTTTTGTCGATTTATGGGGGTATGCAGGCCGGTAATGAATTCCGACAACTTTGAAAAAATGGTGCACAAGCATGCCCAAGCGTGGCCTAGAACGGTACACACGTGTGGTGCACCGCTACAACAACTCCACACCTGAGGCCTCAAATCGAAATTCCGCCTCGACAAAAGTGATTTTTTTGTCGATTTATGGGGTATGAAGGCAGTTAATGAATTCCCACTACTTTGAAAAAATGGTGCACAAGCTGCCCAAGACAGCCCAGGACGGTGGCACACATATGGTGCAGCGCTGCAACAACTCCGCACTCGAGGCCTCAAATCGAAATTCCGCCTCGACAAAAGTGATTTTTTGTCGATTTATGGAGGTATGCAGGCCGGTAATGAATTCCGACAACTTTGAAAAAATGGTGCACAAGCTGCCCAAAACAACCTAGGACGGTGGCACACGTATGGTGCACCGCTGCAACAACTCCGCACCCGAGGCCTCAAATCAAAATTCGGCCTCGAAAAAAGTGATTTTTTGTCGATTTATGGGGGTATGCAGGACGGTAATGAATTCCGACAACTTTGAAAAAATGGTGCACAAGCATGCCCAAGCGTGGCCTAGGACGGTGCACACGTGTGGTGCACCGCTGCAACAATTCCACACTTGAGGCCTCAAATCGAAATTCCGCCTCGAAAAAGTGATTTTTTTGTCGATTTATGGGGTATGAAGGCAGGTAATGAATTCCGACTACTTTGAAAAAATGGTGCACAAGCTGCCCAAGACAGCCTAGGACGGTGGCACACGTATGGTGCACCGCTGCAACAACTCCGCACCCGAGGCCTCAAATCGAAATTCCGCCTGTACAAAAGTGATTTTTTTGTCTATTTATGGGGGTATGCAGGCGAGTAATGAATTCCGACAACTTTGAAAAAAATGGTGCACAAGCTGCCCAAAACAACCTAGGACGGTGGCACACGTATGGTGCACCGCTGCAACAACTCCGCACCTGAGGCCTCAAATCGAAATTCGGCCTCGAAAAAAGATATTTTTTGTCGATTTATGGGGGTATGCAGGCCGGTAATGAATTCCGACAACTTTGAAAAAATGGTGCACAAGCATGCCCAAGCGTGGCCTAGAACGGTGCACACGTGTGGTGCACCGCTACAACAACTCCACACCTGAGGCCTCAAATCGAAATTCCGCCTCGACAAAAGTGATTTTTTTGTCGATTTATGGGGTATGAAGGCAGGTAATGAATTCCGACTACTTTGAAAAAATGGTGCACAAGCTGCCTAAGACAGCACAGGACGGTGGCACACATATGGTGCACCGCTGCAAAAACTCCGCACCCGAGGCCTCAAATCGAAATTCTGCCTCGATAAAAGTGATTTTTTTGTCGATTTATGGGGGTATGCAGCCCGGTAAAGAATTCCGACAACTTTGAAAAAATGGTGCACAAGCTGCCCAAGACAGCCTAGGACGGTGGCACACGTATGGTGCACCGCTGCAACAACTCCGCACCCGAGGCCTCAAATCGAAATTCCGCCTCGACAAAAGTGATTTTTTTGTCTATTTATGGGGGTATGCAGGCGAGTAATGAATTCCGACAACTTTGAAAAAATGGTGCACAAGCTGCCCAAAACAACCTAGGACGGTGGCACACGTATGGTGCACCGCTGCAACAACTCTGCACCCGAGCCCTCAAATCGAAATTCCGCCTCGACAAAAGTGATTTTTTTGTCGATTTATGGGGGTATGCAGGCCGGTAATGAATTCCGACAACTTTGAAAAAATGGTGCACAAGCATGCCCAAGCGTGGCCTAGAACGGTGCACACGTGTGGTGCACCGCTACAACAACTCCACACCTGAGGCCTCAAATCGAAATTCCGCCTCGACAAAAGTGATTTTTTTGTCGATTTATGGGGTATGAAGGCAGGTAATGAATTCTGACTACTTTGAAAAAATGGTGCACAAGCTGCCCAAGACAGCACAGGACGGTGGCACACATATGGTGCACCGCTGCAAAAACTCCGCACCCGAGGCCTCAAATCGAAATTCTGCCTCGATAAAAGTGATTTTTTTGTCGATTTATGGGGGTATGCAGCCCGGTAAAGAATTCCGACAACTTTGAAAAAATGGTGCACAAGCTGCCCAAGACAGCCTAGGACGGTGGCACACGTATGGTGCACCGCTGCAACAACTCCGCACCCGAGGCCTCAAATCGAAATTCCGCCTCGACAAAAGTGATTTTTTTGTCTATTTATGGGGGTATGCAGGCTAGTAATGAATTCCGACAACTTTGAAAATATGGTGCACAAGCTGCCCAAAACAACCTAGGACGGTGGCACACGTATGGTGCACCGCATCAACAACTATGCACCCGAGCCCTCAAATCGAAATTCCGCCTCGACAAAAGTGATTTTTTTGTCGATTTATGGGGGTATGCAGGCCGGTAATGAATTCCGACAACTTTGAAAAAATGGTGCACAAGCATGCCCAAGCGTGGCCTAGAACGGTGCACACGTGTGGTGCACCGCTACAACAACTCCACACCTGAGGCCTCAAATCGAAATTCCGCCTCGACAAAAGTGATTTTTTTGTCGATTTATGGGGTATGAAGGCAGGTAATGAATTCCGACTACTTTGAAAAAATGGTGCACAAGCTGCCTAAGACAGCACAGGACGGTGGCACACATATGGTGCACCGCTGCAAAAACTCCGCACCCGAGGCCTCAAATCGAAATTCTGCCTCGATAAAAGTGATTTTTTTGTCGATTTATGGGGGTCTGCAGCCCGGTAAAGAATTCCGACAACTTTGAAAAAATGGTGCACAAGCTGCCCAAGACAGCCTAGGACGGTGGCACACGTATGGTGCACCGCTGCAACAACTCCGCACCCGAGGCCTCAAATCGAAATTCCGCCTCGACAAAAGTGATTTTTTTGTCTATTTATGGGGGTATGCAGGCGAGTAATGAATTCCGACAACTTTGAAAAAATGGTGCACAAGCTGCCCAAAACAACCTAGGACGGTGGCACACGTATGGTGCACCGCTGCAACAACTCTGCACCCGAGCCCTCAAATCGAAATTCCGCCTCGACAAAAGTGATTTTTTTGTCGATTTATGGGGGTATGCAGGCCGGTAATGAATTCCGACAACTTTGAAAAAATGGTGCACAAGCATGCCCAAGCGTGGCCTAGAACGGTGCACACGTGTGGTGCACCGCTACAACAACTCCACACCTGAGGCCTCAAATCGAAATTCCGCCTCGACAAAAGTGATTTTTTTGTCGATTTATGGGGTATGAAGGCAGGTAATGAATTCCGACTACATTGAAAAAATGGTGCACAAGCTGCCCAAGACAGCACAGGACGGTGGCACACATATGGTGCACCGCTGCAAAAACTCCGCACCCGAGGCCTCAAATCGAAATTCTGCCTCGATAAAAGTGATTTTTTTGTCGATTTATGGGGGTATGCAGCCCGGTAAAGAATTCCGACAACTTTGAAACAATGGTGCACAAGCTGCCCAAGACAGCCTAGGACGGTGGCACACGTATGGTGCCCCGCTGCAACAACTCCGCACCCGAGGCCTCAAATCGAAATTCCGCCTCGACAAAAGTGATTTTTTTGTCTATTTATGGGGGTATGCAGGCGAGTAATGAATTTCGACAACTTTGAAAATATGGTGCACAAGCTGCCCAAAACAACCTAGGACGGTGGCACACGTATGGTGCACCGCTGCAACAACTATGCACCCGAGCCCTCAAATCGAAATTCCGCCTCGACAAAAGTGATTTTTTTGTCGATTTATGGGGGTATGCAGGCCGGTAATGAATTCCGACAACTTTGAAAAAATGGTGCACAAGCATGCCCAAGCGTGGCCTAGAACGGTGCACACGTGTGGTGCACCGCTACAACAACTCCACACCTGAGGCCTCAAATCGAAATTTCGCCTCGACAAAAGTGATTTTTTTGTCGATTTATGGGGTATAAAGGCAGCTATTGAATTCCCACTACTTTGAAAAAATGGTGCACAAGCTGCCCAAGACAGCCCAGGACGGTGGCACACATATGGTGCAGCGCTGCAACAACTCCGCACTCGAGGCCTCAAATCGAAATTCCGCCTCGACAAAAGTGATTTTTTGTCGATTTATGGGGGTATGCAGGCCGGTAATGAATTCCGACAACTTTGAAAAAATGGTGCACAAGCTGCCCAAAACAACCTAGAACGGTGGCACACGTATGGTGCACCGCTGCAACAACTCTGCACCCGAGCCCTCAAATCGAAATTCCGCCTCGACAAAAGTGATTTTTTTGTCGATTTATGGGGGTATGCAGGAAGGTAATGAATTCCGACAACTTTGAAAAAATGGTGCACAAGCTGCCTAAAATAACCTAGGACGGTGGCACACGAATGGTGCACTGCTGCAACAACTCTGCACCCGAGGCCTCAAATCGAAATTCCGCCTCGACAAAAGTTATTTTTTTGTCGATTTATGGGGGTATGCAGGCCGGTAATGAATTCCGACAACTTTGAAAAAATGGTGCACAAGCATGCCCAAGCGTGGCCTAGGACGGTGCACACGTGTGGTGCACCGCTGCAACAACTCCACACTTGAGGCCTCAAATCGAAATTCCACCTCGAAAAAGTGATTTTTTTGTCGATTTATGGGGTACGAAGGCAGGTAATGAATTCCGACTACTTTGAAAAAATGGTGCACAAGCTGCCCAAGACAGCCTAGGACGGTGGCACACGTATGGTGCACCGCTGCAACAACTCCGCACCCGAGGCCTCAAATCGAAATTCCGCCTCGACAAAAGTGATTTTTTTGTCTATTTATGGGGGTATGCAGGCGAGTAATGAATTCTGACAACTTTGAAAAAATGGTGCACAAGCTGCCCAAAACAACCTAGGACGGTGGCACACGTATGGTGCACCGCTGCAACAACTCTGCACCCGAGCCCTCAAATCGAAATTCCGCCTCGACAAAAGTGATTTTTTTGTCGATTTATGGGGGTATGCAGGCCGGTAATGAATTCCGACAACTTTGAAAAAATGGTGCACAAGCATGCCCAAGCGTGGCCTAGAACGGTGCACACGTGTGGTACACCGCTACAACAACTCCACACCTGAGGCCTCAAATCGAAATTCCGCCTCGACAAAAGTGATTTTTTTGTCGATTTATGGGGTATGAAGGCAGGTAATGAATTCCGACTACTTTGAAAAAATGGTGCACAAGCTGCCCAAGACAGCACTGGACGGTGGCACACATATGGTGCACCGCTGCAAAAACTCCGCACCCGAGGCCTCAAATCGAAATTCTGCCTCGATAAAATTGATTTTTTTGTCGATTTATGGGGGTATGCAGCCCGGTAAAGAATTCCGACAACTTTGAAAAAATGGTGCACAAGCTGCCCAAGACAGCCTAGGACGGTGGCACACGTATGGTGCACCGCTGCAACAACTCCGCACCCGAGGCCTCAAATCGAAATTCCGCCTCGACAAAAGTGATATTTTGTCTATTTATGGGGGTATGCAGGCGAGTAATGAATTCCGACAACTTTGAAAAAATGGTGCACAAGCTGCCCAAAACAACCTAGGACGGTGGCACACGTATGGTGCACCGCTGCAACAACTATGCACCCGAGCCCTCAAATCGAAATTCCGCCTCGACAAAAGTGATTTTTTTGTCGATTTATGGGGGTATGCAGGCCGGTAATGAATTCCGACAACTTTGAAAAAATGGTGCACAAGCATGCCCAAGCGTGGCCTAGAACGGTGGACACGTGTGGTGCACCGCTACAAAAACTCCACACCTGAGGCCTCAAATCGAAATTCCGCCTCGACAAAAGTGATTTTTTTGTCGATTTATGGGGTATGAAGGCAGGTAATGAATTCCCACTACTTTGAAAAAATGGTGCACAAGCTGCCCAAGACAGCCCAGGACGGTGGCACACATATGGTGCACCGCTGCAACAACTCCGCACTCGAGGCCTCAAATCGAAATTCCGCCTCGACAAAAGTGATTTTTTGTCGATTTATGGGGGTATGCAGGCCGGTAATGAATTCCGACAACTTTGAAAAAATGGTGCACAAGCATGCCCAAGCGTGGCCTAGAACGGTGCACACGTGTGGTGCACCGCTACAACAACTCCACACCTGAGGCCTCAAATCGAAATTCCGCCTCGACAAAAGTGATTTTTTTGTCGATTTATGGGGTATGAAGGCAGGTAATAAATTCCGACTACTTTGAAAAAATGGTGCACAAGCTGCCCAAGACAGCACAGGACGGTGGCACACATATGGTGCACCGCTGCAAAAACTCCGCACCCGAGGCCTCAAATCGAAATTCCGCCTCGACAAAAGTGATTTTTTTGTCTATTTATGGGGGTATGCAGGCGAGTAATGAATTCCGACAACTTTGAAAAAATGGTGCACAAGCTGCCCAAAACAACCTAGGACGGTGGCACACGTATGGTGCACCGCTGTAACAACTATGCACCCGAGCCCTCAAATCGAAATTCCGCCTCGACAAAAGTGATTTTTTTGTCGATTTATGGGGGTATGCAGGAAGGTAATGAATTCCGACAACTTTGAAAAAATGGTGCACAAGCTGCCTAAAACAACCTAGGACGGTGGCACACGTATGGTGCACCGCTGCAACAACTCTGCACCTGAGGCCTCAAATCGAAATTCCGCCTAGACAAAAGTTATTTTTTTGTCGATTTATGGGGGTATGCAGGCCAGTAATGAATTCCGACAACTTTGAAAAAATGGTGCACAAGCTGCCCAAAACAACCTAGGACGGTGGCACACATATGGTGCACCGCTGCAACAACTCCGCACCCGAGGCCTCAAATCGAAATTCGGCCTAGAAAAAATTGATTTTTTTGTCGATTTATGGGGGTATGCAGGCCGGTAATGAATTCCGACAACTTTGAAAAAATGGTTGCAAAAGCTGCCCAAGACAGCCTAGGACGGTGGCACACATATGGTGCACCGCTGCAACAACTCCGCACCCGAGGCCTCAAATTGAAATTCTGCCTCGCTAAAAGTGATTTTTTTGTCGATTTATGGGGGTATGCAGGCCGGTAATGAATTCCGACAACTTTGAAAAAATGGTGCACAAGCTGCCCAAAACAACCTAGGGCGGTAGCACACGTATGGTGCACCGCTGCAACAACTCTGCACCCGAGGACTCAAATCGAAATTCTGCCTCGACAAAAGTGATTTTTTTAACGATTTATGGGGGTATGCAGGCCGGTAATGAATTCCGACAACTTTGAAAAAATGGTGCACAAGCATGCCCAAGCGTGGCCTAGAACGGTGCACACGTGTGGTGCACCGCTACAACAACTCCACACCTGAGGCCTCAAATCGAAATTCCGCCTCGACAAAAGTGATTTTTTTGTCGATTTATGGGGTATGAAGGCAGGTAATGAATTCCGACTACTTTGAAAAAATGGTGCACAAGCTGCCCAAGACAGCACAGGACGGTGGCACACATATGGTGCACCGCTGCAAAAACTTCGCACCCGAGGCCTCAAATCGAAATTCTGCCTCGATAAAAGTGATTTTTTTGTCGATTTATGGAGGTATGCAGCCCGGTAAAGAATTCCGACAACTTTGAAAAAATGGTGCACAAGCTGCCCAAGACAGCCTAGGACGGAGGCACACGTATGGTGCACCGCTGCAACAACTCCGCACCCGAGGCTCAAATCGAAATTCCGCCTCGACAAAAGTGATTTTTTTGTCTATTTATGGGGGTATGCAGGCGAGTAATGAATTCCGACAACTTTGAAAAAATGGTTCACAAACTGCCCTAAACAACCTAGGACGGTGGCACACGTATGGTGCACCGCTGCAACAACTCTGCACCCGAGCCCTCAAATCGAAATTCCGCCTCGACAAAAGTGATTTTTTTGTCGATTTATGGGGGTATGCAGGCCGGTAATGAATTCCGACAACTTTGAAAAAATGGTGCACAAGCATGCCCAAGCGTGGCCTAGAACGGTGCACACGTGTGGTGCACCGCTACAACAACTCCACACCTGAGGCCTCAAATCGAAATTCCGCCTCGACAAAAGTGATTTTTTTGTCGATTTATGGGGTATGAAGGCAGGTAATGAATTCCCACTACTTTGAAAAAATGGTGCACAAGCGGCCCAAGACAGCCCAGGACGGTGGCACACATATGGTGCACCGCTGCAACAACTCCGCACTCGAGGCCTCAAATCGAAATTCCGCCTCGACAAAAGTGATTTTTTGTCGATTTATGGGGGTATGCAGGCCGGTAATGAATTCCGACAACTTTGAAAAAATGGTGCACAAGCTGCCCAAAACAACCTAGGACGGTGGCACACGTATGGTGCACCGCTGCTACAACTCCGCACTCGAGGCCTCAAATTGAAATTCTGCCTCGACAAAAGTGATATTTTTTGTCGATTTATGGGGTTATGCAGGCCGGTAATGAATTCTGACAACTTTGAAAAAATGGTAAACAAGCATGCCCTAGGACGGTGCACACGTGTGGTGCACTGCTGCAACAACTCCACACCCGAGGCCTCAAATTGAAATTCCGCCTCGACAAAAGTGATTCTTTTGTCGATTTATGGGGGTATGCAGGAAGGTAATGAATTCCGACAACTTTGAAAAAATGGTGCACAAGCTGCCTAAAACAACCTAGGACGGTGGCACACGTATGGTGCACCGCTGCAACAACTCTGCACCTGAGGCCTCAAATCGAAATTCCGCCTAGACAAAAGTTATTTTTTTATCGATTTATGGGGGTATGTAGGCCAGTAATAAATTCCGACAACTTTGAAAAAATGGTGCACAAGCTGCCCAAAACAACCTAGGACGGTGGCACACATATGGTGCACCGCTGCAACAACTCCGCACCCGAGGCCTCAAATCGAAATTCGGCCTAGACAAAATTGATTTTTTTGTCGATTTATGGGGGTATGCAGGCCGGTAATGAATTCCGACAACTTTGAAAAAATGGTGCAAAAGCTGCCCAAGACATCCTAGGACGGTGGCACACATATGGTGCACCGCTGCAACAACTCCGCACCCGAGGCCTCAAATCGAAATTCCGCCTCGACAAAAGTGATTTTTTTGTCTATTTATGGGGGTATGCAGGCGAGTAATGAATTCCGACAACTTTGAAAAAATGGTGCACAAGCTGCCCAAAACAACCTAGGACGGTGGCACACGTATGGTGCACCGCTGCAACAACTCTGCACCCGAGCCCACAAATCGAAATTCCGCCTCGACAAAAGTGATTTTTTTGTCGATTTATGGGGGTATGCAGGCCGGTAATGAATTCCGACAACTTTGAAAAAATGGTGCACAAGCTGCCTAAAACAACCTAGGACGGTGGCACACGTATGGTGCACCGCTGCAACAACTCTGCACCCGAGCCCTCAAATCGAAATTCCGCCTCGACAAAAGTGATTTTTTTGTCGATTTATGGGGGTATGCAGGCCGGTAATGAATTCCGACAACTTTGAAAAAATGGTGCACAAGCATGCCCAAGCGTGGCCTAGAACGGTGCACACTTGTGGTGCACCGCTACAACAACTCCACACCTGAGGCCTCAAATCGAAATTCCGCCTCGACAAAAGTGATTTTTTTGTCGATTTATGGGGTATCAAGGCAGGTAATGAATTCCGACTACTTTGAAAAAATGGTGCACAAGCTGCCCAAGACAGCACAGGAAGGTGGCACACATATGGTGCACCGCTGCAAAAACTTCGCACCCGAGGCCTCAAATCGAAATTCTGCCTCGATAAAAGTGATTTTTTTGTCGATTTATGGGGGTATGCAGCCCGGTAAAGAATTCCGACAACTTTGAAAAAATGGTGCACAAGCTGCCCAAGACAACCTAGGACGGTGGCACACGTATGGTGCACCGCTGCAACAACTCCGCACCCGAGGCCTCAAATCGAAATTCCGCCTCGACAAAAGTGATTTTTTTGTCTATTTATGGGGGTATGCAGGCGAGTAATGAATTCCGACAACTTTGAAAAAATGGTGCACAAGCTGCCCAAAACAACCTAGGACGGTGGCACACGTATGGTGCACCGCTGCAACAACTCTGCACCCGAGCCCTCAAATCGAAATTCCGCCTCGACAAAAGTGATTTTTTTGTCGATTTATGGGGGTATGCAGGCCGGTAATGAATTCCGATAACTTTGAAAAAATGGTGCACAAGCATGCCCAAGCGTGGCCTAGAACGGTGCACACGTGTGGTGCACCGCTACAAAAACTCCACACCTGAGGCCTCAAATCGAAATTCCGCCTCGACAAAAGTGATTTTTTTGTCGATTTATGGGGTATGAAGGCAGGTAATGAATTCCCACTACTTTGATAAAATGGTGCACAAGCTGCCCAAGACAGCCCAGGACGGTGGCACACATATGGTGCACCGCTGCAACAACTCCGCACTCGAGGCCTCAAATCGAAATTCCGCCTCGACAAAAGTGATTTTTTGTCGATTTATGGGGGTATGCAGGCCGGTAATGAATTCCGACAACTTTGAAAAAATGGTGCACAAGCTGCCCTAAACAACCTAGGACGGTGGCACACGTATGGTGCACCGCTGCTACAACTCCGCACCCGAGGCCTCAAATTGAAATTCTGCCTCGACAAAAGTGATGATTTTTTTTGTCGATTTATGGGGTTATGCAGGCCGGTAATGAATTCTGACAACTTTGAAAAAATGGTAAACAAGCATGCCCTAGGACGGTGCACACGTGTGGTGCACCGCTGCAATAACTCCACACCCGAGGCCTCAAATTGAAATTCCGCCTCGACAAAAGTGATTTTTTTGTCGATTTATGGGGGTATGCAGGAAGGTAATGAATTCCGACAACTTTGAAAAAATGGTGCACAAGCTGCCTAAAACAACCTAGGACGGTGGCACACGTATGGTGCACCGCTGCAACAACTCTGCACCTGAGGCCTCAAATCGAAATTCCGCCTTGACAAAAGTTATTTTTTTGTCGATGTATGGGGGTATGCAGGCCAGTAATGAATTCCGACAACTTTGAAAAAATGGTGCACAAGCTGCCCAAAACAACCTAGGACGGTGGCACACATATGGTGCACCGCTGCAACAACTCCGCACCCGAGGCCTCAAATCGAAATTCGGCCTAGACAAAATTAATTTTTTTGTCGATTTATGGGGGTATGCAGGCCGGTAATGAATTCCGACAACTTTGAAAAAATGGTGCAAAAGCTGCCCAAGACAGCCTAGGACGGTGGCACACATATGGTGCACCGCTGCAACAACTCCGCACCCGAGGCCTCAAATCGAAATTCCGCCTCGACAAAAGTGATTTTTTTATCTATTTATGGGGGGTATGCAGGCGAGTAATGAATTCCGACAACTTTGAAAAAATGGTGCACAAGCTGCCCAAAACAACCTAGGACGGTGGCACACGTATGGTGCACCGCTGCAACAACTCTGCACCCGAGCCCTCAAATCGAAATTCCGCCTCGACAAAAGTGATTTTTTTGTCGATTTATGGGGGTATGCAGGCCGGTAATGAATTCCGACAACTTTGAAAAAATGGTGCACAAGCATGCCCAAGCGTGGCCTAGAACGGTGCACACGTGTGGTGCACCGCTACAACAACTCCACACCTGAGGCCTCAAATCGAAATTCCGCTTCGACAAAAGTGATTTTTTTGTCGATTTATGGGGTATGAAGGCAGGTAATGAATTCCCACTACTTTGAAAAAATGGTGCACAAGCTGCCTAAGACAGCCCAGGACGGTGGCACACATATGGTGCACCGCTGCAACAACTCCGCACTCGAGGCCTCAAATCGAAATTCCGCCTCGACAAAAGTGATTTTTTGTCGATTTATGGGGGTATGCAGGCCGGTAATGAATTCCGACAACTTTGAAAAAATGGTGCACAAGCTGCCCAAAACAACCTAGGACGGTGGCACACGTATGGTGCACCGCTGCTACAACTCCGCACCCGAGGCCTCAAATTGAAATTCTGCTTCGACAAAAGTGATATTTTTTGTCGATTTATGGGGTTATGCAGGCCGGTAATGAATTCTGACAACTTTGAAAAAATGGTAAACAAGCATGCCCTAGGACGGTGCACACGTGTGGTGCACCGCTGCAACAACTCCACACCCGAGGCCTCAAATTGAAATTCCGCCTCGACAAAAGTGATTTTTTTGTCGATTTATGGGGGTATGCAGGAAGGTAATGAATTTCGACAACTTTGAAAAAATGGTGCACAAGCTGCCTAAAACAACCTAGGACGGTGGCACACGTATGGTGCACCGCTGCAACAACTCTGCACCTGAGGCCTCAAATCGAAATTCCGCCTAGACAAAAGTTATTTTTTTGTCGATTTATGGGGGTATGCAGGCCAGTAATGAATTCCGACAACTTTGAAAAAATGGTGCACAAGCTGCCCAAAACAACCTAGGACGGTGGCACACATATGGTGCACCGCTGCAACAACTCCGCACCCGAGGCCTCAAATCGAAATTCAGCCTAGACAAAATTGATTTTTTTGTCGATTTATGGGGGTATGCAGGCCGGTAATGAATTCCGACAACTTTGAAAAAATGGTGCAAAAGCTGCCCAAGACAGCCTAGGACGGTGGCACACATATGGTGCACCGCTGCATCAACTCCGCACCCGAGGCCTCAAATCGAAATTCTGCCTCGCTAAAAGTGATTTTTTTGTCGATTTATGGGGGTATGCAGGCCGGTAATGAATTCCGACAACTTTGAAAAAATGGTGCACAAGCTGCCCAAAACAACCTAGGGCGGTGGCACACGTATGGTGCACCGCTGCAACAACTCTGCACCCGAGGACTCAAATCGAAATTTTGCCTCGACAAAAGTGATTTTTTTATCGATTTATGGGGGTATGCAGGCCGGTAATGAATTCCGACAACTTTGAAAAAATGGTGCACAAGCATGCCCTAGGACGGTGCACACGTGTGGTGCACCGCTGCAACAACTCCACACCCGAGGCCTCAAATTGAAATTCCGCCTCGACAAAAGTGATTTTTTTGTCGATTTATGGGGGTATGCAGGAAGGTAATGAATTTCGACAACTTTGAAAAAATGGTGCACAAGCTGCCTAAAACAACCTAGGACGGTGGCACACGTATGGTGCACCGCTGCAACAACTCTGCACCTGAGGCCTCAAATCGAAATTCCGCCTAGACAAAAGTTATTTTTTTGTCGATTTATGGGGGTATGCAGGCCAGTAATGAATTCCGACAACTTTGAAAAAATGGTGCACAAGCTGCCCAAAACAACCTAGGACGGTGGCACACATATGGTGCACCGCTGCAACAACTCCGCACCCGAGGCCTCAAATCGAAATTCAGCCTAGACAAAATTGATTTTTTTGTCGATTTATGGGGGTATGCAGGCCGGTAATGAATTCCGACAACTTTGAAAAAATGGTGCAAAAGCTGCCCAAGACAGCCTAGGACGGTGGCACACATATGGTGCACCGCTGCATCAACTCCGCACCCGAGGCCTCAAATCGAAATTCTGCCTCGCTAAAAGTGATTTTTTTGTCGATTTATGGGGGTATGCAGGCCGGTAATGAATTCCGACAACTTTGAAAAAATGGTGCACAAGCTGCCCAAAACAACCTAGGGCGGTGGCACACGTATGGTGCACCGCTGCAACAACTCTGCACCCGAGGACTCAAATCGAAATTTTGCCTCGACAAAAGTGATTTTTTTATCGATTTATGGGGGTATGCAGGCCGGTAATGAATTCCGACAACTTTGAAAAAATGGTGCACAAGCATGCCCTAGGACGGTGCACACGTGTGGTGCACCGCTGCAACAACTCCACACCCGAGGCCTCAAATTGAAATTCCGCCTCGACAAAAGTGATTTTTTTGTCGATTTATGGGGGTATGCAGGAAGGTAATGAATTTCGACAACTTTGAAAAAATGGTGCACAAGCTGCCTAAAACAACCTAGGACGGTGGCACACGTATGGTGCACCGCTGCAACAACTCTGCACCTGAGTCCTCAAATCGAAATTCCGCCTAGACAAAAGTTATTTTTTTGTCGATTTATGGGGGTATGCAGG
The DNA here is from genome assembly GCA_963675135.1 of Galeopsis tetrahit. NCBI lineage: Eukaryota > Viridiplantae > Streptophyta > Magnoliopsida > Lamiales > Lamiaceae > Galeopsis > Galeopsis tetrahit. Next base: position 28,374,132 of record OY776129.1, on the reverse strand, counting down.
CCAGTAATGAATTCCGACAACTTTGAAAAAATGGTGCACAAGCTGCCCAAAACAACCTAGGACGGTGGCACACATATGGTGCACCGCTGCAACAACTCCGCACCCGAGGCCTCAAATCGAAATTCGGCCTAGACAAAATTGATTTTTTTGTCGATTTATGGGGGTATGCAGGCCGGTAATGAATTCCGACAACTTTGAAAAAATGGTGCAAAAGCTGCCCAAGACAGCCTAGGACGGTGGCACACATATGGTGCACCGCTGCAACAACTCCGCACCCGAGGCCTCAAATCGAAATTCTGCCTCGCTAAAAGTGATTTTTTTGTCGATTTATGGGGGTATGCAGGCCGGTAATGAATTCCGACAACTTTGAAAAAATGGTGCACAAGCTGCCCAAAACAACCTAGGGCGGTGGCACACGTATGGTGCACCGCTGCAACAACTCTGCACCCGAGGACTCAAATCGAAATTTTGCCTCGACAAAAGTGATTTTTTTATCGATTTATGGGGGTATGCAGGCCGGTAATGAATTCCGACAACTTTGAAAAAATGGTGCACAAGCATGCCCAAGCGTGGCCTAGAACGGTGCACACGTGTGGTGCACCGCTACAACAACTCCACACCTGAGGCCTCAAATCGAAATTCCGCCTCGACAAAAGTGATTTTTTTGTCGATTTATGGGGTATGAAGGCAGGTAATGAATTCCGACTACTTTGAAAAAATGGTGCACAAGCTGCCCAAGACAGCACAGGACGGTGGCACACATATGGTGCACTGCTGCAAAAACTTCGCACCCGAGGCCTCAAATCGAAATTCTGCCTCGATAAAAGTGATTTTTTTGTCGATTTATGGGGGTATGCAGCCCGGTAAAGAATTCCGACAACTTTGAAAAAATGGTGCACAAGCTGCCCAAGACAACCTAGGACGACGGCACACGTATGGTGCACCGCTGCAACAAATCCGCACCCGAGGCCTCAAATCGAAATTCCGCCTCGACAAAAGTGATTTTTTTGTCTATTTATGGGGGTATGCAGGCGAGTAATGAATTCCGACAACTTTGAAAAAATGGTGCACAAGCTGCCCAAAACAACCTAGGACGGTGGCACACGTATGGTGCACCGCTGCAACAACTCTGCACCCGAGCCCTCAAATCGAAATTCCGCCTCGACAAAAGTGATTTTTTTGTCGATTTACGGGGGTATGCAGGCCGGTAATGAATTCCGACAACTTTGAAAAAATGGTGCACAAGCATGCCCAAGCGTGGCCTAGAACGGTGCACACGTGTGGTGCACCGCTACAACAACTCCACACCTGAGGCCTCAAATCGAAATTCCGCCTCGACAAAAGTGATTTTTTTGTCGATTTATGGGGTATGAAGGCAGGTAATGAATTCCCACTACTTTGAAAAAATGGTGCACAAGCTGCCCAAGACAGCCCAGGACGGTGGCACACATATGGTGCACCGCTGCAACAACTCCGCACTCGAGGCCTCAAATCGAAATTCCGCCTCGACAAAAGTGATTTTTTGTCGATTTATGGGGGTATGCAGGCCGGTAATGAATTCCGACAACTTTGAAAAAATGGTGCACAAGCATGCCCAAGCGTGGCCTAGAACGGTGCACACGTGTGGTGCACCGCTACAACAACTCCACACCTGAGGCCTCAAATCGAAATTCCGCTTCGACAAAAGTGATTTTTTTGTCGATTTATGGGGTATGAAGGCAGGTAATGAATTCCCACTACTTTGAAAAAATGGTGCACAAGCTGCCTAAGACAGCCCAGGACGGTGGCACACATATGGTGCACCGCTGCAACAACTCCGCACTCGAGGCCTCAAATCGAAATTCCGCCTCGACAAAAGTGATTTTTTGTCGATTTATGGGGGGTATGCAGGCCGGTAATGAATTCCGACAACTTTGAAAAAATGGTGCACAAGCTGCCCAAAACAACCTAGGACGGTGGCACACGTATGGTGCACCGCTGCTACAACTCCGCACCCGAGGCCTCAAATTGAAATTCTGCCTCGACAAAAGTGATATTTTTTGTCGATTTATGGGGTTATGCAGGCCGGTAATGAATTCTGACAACTTTGAAAAAATGGTAAACAAGCATGCCCTAGGACGGTGCACACGTGTGGTGCACCGCTGCAACAACTCCACACCCGAGGCCTCAAATTGAAATTCCGCCTCGACAAAAGTGATTTTTTTGTCGATTTATGGGGGTATGCAGGAAGGTAATGAATTTCGACAACTTTGAAAAAATGGTGCACAAGCTGCCTAAAACAACCTAGGACGGTGGCACACGTATGGTGCACCGCTGCAACAACTCTGCACCTGAGGCCTCAAATCGAAATTCCGCCTAGACAAAAGTTATTTTTTTGTCGATTTATGGGGGTATGCAGGCCAGTAATGAATTCCGACAACTTTGAAAAAATGGTGCACAAGCTGCCCAAAACAACCTAGGACGGTGGCACACATATGGTGCACCGCTGCAACAACTCCGCACCCGAGGCCTCAAATCGAAATTCGGCCTAGACAAAATTGATTTTTTTGTCGATTTATGGGGGTATGCAGGCCGGTAATGAATTCCGACAACTTTGAAAAAATGGTGCAAAAGCTGCCCAAGACAGCCTAGGACGGTGGCACACATATGGTGCACCGCTGCAACAACTCCGCACCCGAGGCCTCAAATCGAAATTCTGCCTCGCTAAAAGTGATTTTTTTGTCGATTTATGGGGGTATGCAGGCCGGTAATGAATTCCGACAACTTTGAAAAAATGGTGCACAAGCTGCCCAAAACAACCTAGGGCGGTGGCACACGTATGGTGCACCGCTGCAACAACTCTGCACCCGAGGACTCAAATCGAAATTTTGCCTCGACAAAAGTGATTTTTTTATCGATTTATGGGGGTATGCAGGCCGGTAATGAATTCCGACAACTTTGCAAAAATGGTGCACAAGCATGCCCAAGCGTGGCCTAGAACGGTGCACACGTGTGGTGCACCGCTACAACAACTCCACACCTGAGGCCTCAAATCGAAATTCCGCCTCGACAAAAGTGATTTTTTTGTCGATTTATGGGGTATGAAGGCAGGTAATGAATTCCGACTACTTTGAAAAAATGGTGCACAAGCTGCCCAAGACAGCACAGGACGGTGGCACACATATGGTGCACCGCTGCAAAAACTTCGCACCCGAGGCCTCAAATCGAAATTCTGCCTCGATAAAAGTGATTTTTTTGTCGATTTATGGGGGTATGCAGCCCGGTAAAGAATTCCGACAACTTTGAAAAAATGGTGCACAAGCTGCCCAAGACAACCTAGGACGACGGCACACGTATGGTGCACCGCTGCAACAAATCCGCACCCGAGGCCTCAAATCGAAATTCCGCCTCGACAAAAGTGATTTTTTTGTCTATTTATGGGGGTATGCAGGCGAGTAATGAATTCCGACAACTTTGAAAAAATGGTGCACAAGCTGCCCAAAACAACCTAGGACGGTGGCACACGTATGGTGCACCGCTGTAACAACTCTGCACCCGAGCCCTCAAATCGAAATTCCGCCTCGACAAAAGTGATTTTTTTGTCGATTTATGGGGGTATGCAGGCCGGTAATGAATTCCGACAACTTTGAAAAAATGGTGCACAAGCATGCCCAAGCGTGGCCTAGAACGGTGCACCGCTACAACAACTCCACACCTGAGGCCTCAAATCGAAATTCCGCCTCGACAAAAGTGATTTTTTTGTCGATTTATGGGGTATGAAGGCAGGTAATGAATTCCCACTACTTTGAAAAAATGGTGCACAAGCTGCCCAAGACAGCCCAGGACGGTGGCACACATATGGTGCACCGCTGCAACAACTCCGCACTCGAGGCCTCAAATCGAAATTCCGCCTCGACAAAAGTGATTTTTTGTCGATTTATGGGGGTATGCAGGCCGGTAATGAATTCCGACAACTTTGAAAAAATGGTGCACAAGCTGCCCAAAACAACCTAGGACGGTGGCACACGTATGGTGCACCGCTACTACAACTCCGCACCCGAGGCCTCAAATTGAAATTCTGCCTCGACAAAAGTGATATTTTTTGTCGATTTATGGGGATATGCAGGCCGGTAATGAATTTTGACAACTTTGAAAAAATGGTAAACAAGCATGCCCTAGGACGGAGCACACGTGTGGTGCACCGCTGCAAAAACTCCACACCCGAGGCCTCAAATTGAAATTCCGCCTCGACAAAAGTGATTTTTTTGTCGATTTATGGGGGTATGCAGGAAGGTAATGAATTCCGACAACTTTGAAAAAATGGTGCACAAGCTGCCTAAAACAACCTAGGACGGTGGCACACGTATGGTGCACCGCTGCAACAACTCTGCACCCGAGCCCTCAAATCGAAATTCCGCTTCGACAAAAGTGATTTTTTTATCGATTTATGGGGGTATGCAGGCCGGTAATGAATTCCGACAACTTTGAAAAAATGGTGCACAAGCATGCCCAAGCGTGGCCTAGAACGGTGCACACGTGTGGTGCACCGCTACAACAACTCCACACCTGAGGCCTCAAATCGAAATTCCGCCTAGACAAAAGTGATTTTTTTGTCGATTTATGGGGTATGAAGGCAGGTAATGAATTCCCACTACTTTGAAAAAATGGTGCACAAGCTGCCCAAGACAGCCCAGGACGGTGGCACACATATGGTGCACCGCTGCAACAACTCCGCACTCGAGGCCTCAATTCGAAATTCCGCCTCGACAAAAGTGATTTTTTGTCGATTTATGGGGGTATGCAGGCCGGTAATGAATTCCGACAACTTTGAAAAAATGGTGCACAAGCTGCCCAAAACAACCTAGGACGGTGGCACACGTATGGTGCACCGCTGCTACAACTCCGCACCCGAGGCCTCAAATTGAAATTCTGCCTCGACAAAAGTGATATTTTTTGTCGATTTATGGGGGTATGCAGGCCGGTAATGAATTTTGACAACTTTGAAAAAATGGTAAACAAGCATGCCCTAGGACGGTGCACACGTGTGGTGCACCGCTGCAACAACTCCACACCCGAGGCCTCAAATTGAAATTCCGCCTCGACAAAAGTGATTTTTTTGTCGATTTATGGGGGTATGCAGGAAGGTAATGAATTCCGACAACTTTGAAAAAATGGTGCACAAGCTGCCTAAAACAACCTAGGACGGTGGCACACGTATGGTGCACCGCTGCAACAACTCTGCACCCGAGCCCTCAAATCGAAATTCCGCTTCGACAAAAGTGATTTTTTTATCGATTTATGGGGGTATGCAGGCCGGTAATGAATTACGACAACTTTGAAAAAATGGTGCACAAGCATGCCCAAGCGTGGCCTAGAACGGTGCACACGTGTGGTGCACCGCTACAACAACTCCACACCTGAGGCCTCAAATCGAAATTCCGCCTCGACAAAAGTGATTTTTTTGTCGATTTATGGGGTATGAAGGCAGGTAATGAATTCCCACTACTTTGAAAAAATGGTGCACAAGCTGCCCAAGACAGCCCAGGACGGTGGCACACATATGGTGCACCGCTGCAACAACTCCGCACTCGAGGCCTCAAATCGAAATTCCGCCTCGACAAAAGTGATTTTTTGTCGATTTATGGGGGTATGTAGGCCGGTAATGAATTCCGACAACTTTGAAAAAATGGTGCACAAGCTGCCCAAAACAACCTAGGACGGTGGCACACGTATGGTGCACCGCTGCTACAACTCCGCACCCGAGGCCTCAAATTGAAATTCTGCCTCGACAAAAGTGATATTTTTTGTCGATTTATGGGGGTATGCAGGCCGGTAATGAATTCTAACAACTTTGAAAAATGGTAAACAAGCATGCCCTAGGACGGTGCACACGTGTGGTGCACCGCTACAACAACTCCACACCTGAGGCCTCAAATCGAAATTCCGCCTAGACAAAAGTGATTTTTTTGTCGATTTATGGGGTATGAAGGCAGGTAATGAATTCCCACTACTTTGAAAAAATGGTGCACAAGCTGCCCAAGACAGCCCAGGACGGTGGCACACATATGGTGCACCGCTGCAACAACTCCGCACTCGAGGCCTCAAATCGAAATTCCGCCTCGACAAAAGTGATTTTTTGTCGATTTATGGGGGTATGCAGGCCGGTAATGAATTCCGACAACTTTGAAAAAATGGTGCACAAGCTGCCCAAAACAACCTAGGACGGTGGCACACGTATGGTGCACCGCTGCTACAACTCCGCACCCGAGGCCTCAAATTGAAATTCTGCCTCGACAAAAGTGATATTTTTTGTCGATTTATGGGGGTATGCAGGCCGGTAATGAATTTTGACAACTTTGAAAAAATGGTAAACAAGCATGCCCTAGGACGGTGCACACGTGTGGTGCACCGCTGCAACAACTCCACACCCGAGGCCTCAAATTGAAATTCCGCCTCGACAAAAGTGATTTTTTTGTCGATTTATGGGGGTATGCAGGAAGGTAATGAATTCCGACAACTTTGAAAAAATGGTGCACAAGCTGCCTAAAACAACCTAGGACGGTGGCACACGTATGGTGCACCGCTGCAACAACTCTGCACCCGAGCCCTCAAATCGAAATTCCGCTTCGACAAAAGTGATTTTTTTATCGATTTATGGGGGTATGCAGGCCGGTAATGAATTACGACAACTTTGAAAAAATGGTGCACAAGCATGCCCAAGCGTGGCCTAGAACGGTGCACACGTGTGGTGCACCGCTACAACAACTCCACACCTGAGGCCTCAAATCGAAATTCCGCCTCGACAAAAGTGATTTTTTTGTCGATTTATGGGGTATGAAGGCAGGTAATGAATTCCCACTACTTTGAAAAAATGGTGCACAAGCTGCCCAAGACAGCCCAGGACGGTGGCACACATATGGTGCACCGCTGCAACAACTCCGCACTCGAGGCCTCAAATCGAAATTCCGCCTCGACAAAAGTGATTTTTTGTCGATTTATGGGGGTATGCAGGCCGGTAATGAATTCCGACAACTTTGAAAAAATGGTGCACAAGCTGCCCAAAACAACCTAGGACGGTGGCACACGTATGGTGCACCGCTGCTACAACTCCGCACCCGAGGCCTCAAATTGAAATTCTGCCTCGACAAAAGTGATATTTTTTGTCGATTTATGGGGGTATGCAGGCCGGTAATGAATTCTAACAACTTTGAAAAATGGTAAACAAGCATGCCCTAGGACGGTGCACACGTGTGGTGCACCGCTACAACAACTCCACACCTGAGGCCTCAAATCGAAATTCCGCCTAGACAAAAGTGATTTTTTTGTCGATTTATGGGGTATGAAGGCAGGTAATGAATTCCCACTACTTTGAAAAAATGGTGCACAAGCTGCCCAAGACAGCCCAGGACGGTGGCACACATATGGTGCACCGCTGCAACAACTCCGCACTCGAGGCCTCAAATCGAAATTCCGCCTCGACAAAAGTGATTTTTTGTCGATTTATGGGGGTATGCAGGCCGGTAATGAATTCCGACAACTTTGAAAAAATGGTGCACAAGCTGCCCAAAACAACCTAGGACGGTGGCACACGTATGGTGCACCGCTGCTACAACTCCGCACCCGAGGCCTCAAATTGAAATTCTGCCTCGACAAAAGTGATATTTTTTGTCGATTTATGGGGGTATGCAGGCCGGTAATGAATTTTGACAACTTTGAAAAAATGGTAAACAAGCATGCCCTAGGACGGTGCACACGTGTGGTGCACCGCTGCAACAACTCCACACCCGAGGCCTCAAATTGAAATTCCGCCTCGACAAAAGTGATTTTTTTGTCGATTTATGGGGGTATGCAGGAAGGTAATGAATTCCGACAACTTTGAAAAAATGGTGCACAAGCTGCCTAAAACAACCTAGGACGGTGGCACACGTATGGTGCACCGCTGCAACAACTCTGCACCCGAGCCCTCAAATCGAAATTCCGTTTCGACAAAAGTGATTTTTTTATCGATTTATGGGGGTATGCAGGCCGGTAATGAATTCCGACAACTTTGAAAAAATGGTGCACAAGCATGCCCAAGCGTGGCCTAGAACGGTGCACACGTGTGGTGCACCGCTACAACAACTCCACACCTGAGGCCTCAAATCGAAATTCCGCCTCGACAAAAGTGATTTTTTTGTCGATTTATGGGGTATGAAGGCAGGTAATGAATTCCCACTACTTTGAAAAAATGGTGCACAAGCTGCCCAAGACAGCCCAGGACGGTGGCACACATATGGTGCACCGCTGCAACAACTCCGCACTCGAGGCCTCAAATCGAAATTCCGCCTCGACAAAAGTGATTTTTTGTCAATTTATGGGGGTATGCAGGCCGGTAATGAATTCCGACAACTTTGAAAAAATGGTGCACAAGCTGCCCAAAACAACCTAGGACGGTGGCACACGTATGGTGCACCGCTGCTACAACTCCGCAACCGAGGCCTCAAATTGAAATTTTGCCTCGACAAAAGTGATATTTTTTGTCGATTTATGGGGGTATGCACGCCGGTAATGAATTCTGACAACTTTAAAAAAATGGTAAACAAGCATGCCCTAGGACGGTGCACACGTGTGGTGCACCGCTGCAACAACTCCACACCCGAGGCCTCAAATTGAAATTCCGCCTCGACAAAAGTGATTTTTTTGTCGATTTATGGGGGTATGCAGGAAGGTAATGAATTCCGACAACTTTGAAAAAATGGTGCACAAGCTGCCTAAAACAACCTAGGACGGTGGCACACGTATGGTGCACCACTGCAACAACTCTGCACCCGAGCCCTCAAATCGAAATTCCGCCTCGACAAAAGTGATTTTTTTGTCGATTTATGGGGGTATGCAGGCCGGAAATGAATTTCGACAACTTTGAAAAAATGGTGCACAAGCATGCCCAAGCGTGGCCTAGAACGGTGCACACGTGTGGTGCACCGCTACAACAACTCCACACCTGAGGCCTCAAATCGAAATTCCGCCTCGACAAAAGTGATTTTTTTGTCGATTTATGGGGTATGAAGGCAGGTAATGAATTCCCACTACTTTGAAAAAATGGTGCACAAGCTGCCCAAGACAGCCTAGGACGGTGGCACACATATGGTGCACCGCTGCAACAACTCCGCACTCGAGGCCTCAAATCGAAATTCCGCCTCGACAAAAGTGATTTTTTGTCGATTTATGGGGGTATGCAGGCCGGTAATGAATTCCGACAACTTTGAAAAAATGGTGCACAAGCTGCCCAAAACAACCTAGGACGGTGGCACACGTATGGTGCACCGCTGCTACAACTCCGCAACCGAGGCCTCAAATTGAAATTTTGCCTCGACAAAAGTGATATTTTTTGTCGATTTATGGGGGTATGCAGGCCGGTAATGAATTCTGACAACTTTAAAAAAATGGTAAACAAGCATGCCCTAGGACGGTGCACACGTGTGGTGCACCGCTGCAACAACTCCACACCCGAGGCCTCAAATTGAAATTCCGCCTCGACAAAAGTGATTTTTTTGTCGATTTATGGGGGTATGCAGGAAGGTAATGAATTCCGACAACTTTGAAAAAATGGTGCACAAGCTGCCAAAAACAACCTAGGACGGTGGCACACGTATGGTGCACCGCTGCAACAACTCTGCACCCGAGCCCTAAAATCGAAATTCCGCTTCGACAAAAGTGATTTTTTTATCGATTTATGGGGGTATGCAGGCCGGTAATGAATTCCGACAACTTTGAAAAAATGGTGCACAAGCATGTCCAAGCGTGGCCTAGAACGGTGCACACGTGTGGTGCACCGCTACAACAACTCCACACCTGAGGCCTCAAATCGAAATTCCGCCTCGACAAAAGTGATTTTTTTGTCGATTTATGGGGTATGAAGGCAGGTAATGAATTCCCACTACTTTGAAAAAATGGTGCACAAGCTGCCCAAGACAGCCCAGGACGGTGGCACACATATGGTGCACCGCTGCAACAACTCCGCACTCGAGGCCTCAAATCGAAATTCCGCCTCGACAAAAGTAATTTTTTGTCGATTTATGGGGGTATGCAGGCCGGTAATTAATTCCGACAACTTTGAAAAAATGGTGCACAAGCTGCCCAAAACAACCTAGGACGGTGGCACACGTATGGTGCACCGCTGCTACAACTCCGCAACCGAGGCCTCAAATTGAAATTTTGCCTCGACAAAAGTGATATTTTTTGTCGATTTATGGGGGTATGCAGGCCGGTAATGAATTCTGACAACTTTAAAAAAATGGTAAACAAGCATGCCCTAGGACGGTGCACACGTGTGGTGCACCGCTGCAACAACTCCACACCCGAGGCCTCAAATTGAAATTCCACCTCGACAAAAGTGATTTTTTTGTCGATTTATGGGGGTATGCAGGAAGGTAATGAATTCCGACAACTTTGAAAAAATGGTGTACAAGCTGCCTAAAACAACCTAGGACGGTGGCACACGTATGGTGCACCGCTGCAACAACTCTGCACCCGAGCCCTCAAATCGAAATTCCGCTTCGACAAAAGTGATTTTTTTATCGATTTATGGGGGTATGCAGGCCGGTAAAGAATTCCGACAACTTTGAAAAAATGGTGCACAAGCATGCCCAAGCGTGGCCTAGAACGGTGCACACGTGTGGTGCACCGCTACAACAATTCCACACCTGAGGCCTCAAATCGAAATTCCGCCTCGACAAAAGTGATTTTTTTGTCGATTTATGGGGTATGAAGGTAGGTAATGAATTCCCACTACTTTGAAAAAATGGTGCACAAGCTGCCCAAGACAGCCCAGGACGGTGGCACACATATGGTGCACCGCTGCAACAACTCCGCACTCGAGGCCTCAAATCGAAATTCCGCCTCGACAAAAGTGATTTTTTGTCGATTTATGGGGGTATGCAAGCCGGTAATGAATTCCGACAACATTGAAAAAATGGTGCACAAGCTGCCCAAAACAACCTAGGACGGTGGCACACGTATGGTGCACCGCTGCTACAACTCCGCAACCGAGGCCTCAAATTGAAATTTTGCCTCGACAAAAGTGATATTTTTTGTCGATTTATGGGGGTATGCAGGCCGGTAATGAATTCTGACAACTTTAAAAAAATGGTAAACAAGCATGCCCTAGGACGGTGCACACGTGTGGTGCACCGCTGCAACAACTCCACACCCGAGGCCTCAAATTGAAATTCCGCCTCGACAAAAGTGATTTTTTTGTCGATTTATGGGGGTATGCAGGAAGGTAATGAATTCCGACAACTTTGAAAAAATGGTGCACAAGCTGCCTAAAACAACCTAGGACGGTGGCACACGTATGGTGCACCGCTGCAACAACTCTGCACCCGAGCCCTCAAATCGAAATTCCGCCTCGACAAAAGTGATTTTTTTGTCGATTTATGGGGGTATGCAGGCCGGAAATGAATTCCGACAACTTTGAAAAAATGGTGCACAAGCATGCCCAAGCGTGGCCTAGAACGGTGCACACGTGTGGTGCACCGCTACAACAACTCCATACCTGAGGCCTCAAATCGAAATTCCGCCTCGACAAAAGTGATTTTTTTGTCGATTTATGGGGTATGAAGGCAGGTAATGAATTCCCACTACTTTGAAAAAATGGTGCACAAGCTGCCCAAGACAGCCCAGGACGGTGGCACACGTATGGTGCACCGCTGCAACAACTCCGCACTCGAGGCCTCAAATCGAAATTCCGCCTCGACAAAAGTGATTTTTTGTCGATTTATGGGGGTATGCAGGCCGGTAATGAATTCCGACAACTTTGAAAAAATGGTGCACAAGCTGCCCAAAACAACCTAGGACGGTGGCACACGTATGGTGCACCGCTGCTACAACTCCGCAACCAAGGCCTCAAATTGAAATTTTGCCTCGACAAAAGTGATATTTTTTGTCGATTTATGGGGGTATGCAGGCCGGTAATGAATTCTGACAACTTTAAAAAAATGGTAAACAAGCATGCCCTAGGACGGTGCACACGTGTGGTGCACCGCTGCAACAACTCCACACCCGAGCCCTCAAATTGAAATTCCGCCTCGACAAAAGTGATTTTTTTGTCGATTTATGGGGGTATGCAGGAAGGTAATGAATTCCGACAACTTTGAAAAAATGGTGCACAAGCTGCCTAAAACAACCTAGGACGGTGGCACACGTATGGTGCACCGCTGCAACAACTCTGCACCCGAGCCCTCAAATCGAAATTCCGCCTCGACAAAAGTGATTTTTTTGTCGATTTATGGGGGTATGCAGGCCGGAAATGAATTCCGACAACTTTGAAAAAATGGTGCACAAGCATGCCCAAGCGTGGCCTAGAACGGTGCACACGTGTGGTGCACCGCTACAACAACTCCACACCTGAGGCCTCAAATCGAAATTCCGCCTCGACAAAAGTGATTTTTTTGTCGATTTATGGGGTATGAAGGCAGGTAATGAATTCCCACTACTTTGAAAAAATGGTGCACAAGCTGCCCAAGACAGCCCAGGACGGTGGCACACATATGGTGCACCGCTGCAACAACTCCGCACTCGAGGCCTCAAATCGAAATTCCGCCTCGACAAAAGTGATTTTTTGTCGATTTATGGGGGTATGCAGGCTGGTAATGAATTCCGACAACTTTGAAAAAATGGTGCACAAGCTGCCCAAAACAACTTAGGACGGTGGCACACGTATGGTGCACCGCTGCTACAACTCCGCAACCGAGGCCTCAAATTGAAATTTTGCCTCGACAAAAGTGATATTTTTTGTCGATTTATGGGGGTATGCAGGCCGGTAATGAATTCTGACAACTTTAAAAAAATGGTAAACAAGCATGCCCTAGGACGGTGCACACGTGTGGTGCACCGCTGCGACAACTCCACACCCGAGCCCTCAAATTGAAATTCCGCCTCGACAAAAGTGATTTTTTTATCGATTTATGGGGGTATGCAGGAAGGTAATGAATTCCGACAACTTTGAAAAAATGGTGCACAAGCTGCCTAAAACAACCTAGGACGGTGGCACACGTATGGTGCACCGCTGCAACAACTCTGCACCCGAGCCCTCAAATCGAAATTCCGCTTCGACAAAAGTGATTTTTTTATCGATTTATGGGGGTATGCAGGCCGGTAATGAATTCCGACAACTTTGAAAAAATGGTGCACAAGCATGCCCAAGCGTGGCCTAGAACGGTGCACACGTGTGGTGCACCGCTACAACAACTCCACACCTGAGGCCTCAAATCGAAATTCCGCCTCGACAAAAGTGATTTTTTTGTCGATTTATGGGGTATGAAGGCAGGTAATGAATTCCCACTACTTTGAAAAAATGGTGCACAAGCTGCCCAAGACAGCCCAAGACGGTGGCACACATATGGTGCACCGCTGCAACAATTCCGCACTCGAGGCCTCAAATCGAAATTCCGCCTCGACAAAACTGATTTTTTGTCGATTTATGGGGGTATGCAGGCCGGTAATGAATTCCGACAACTTTGAAAAAATGGTGCACAAGCTGCCCAAAACAACCTAGGACGGTGGCACACGTATGGTGCACCGCTGCTACAACTCCGCAACCGAGGCCTCAAATTGAAATTTTGCCTCGACAAAAGTGATATTTTTTGTCGATTTATGGGGGTATGCAGGCCGGTAATGAATTCTGACAACTTTAAAAAAATGGTAAACAAGCATGCCCCACGTGTGCACCGCTGCAACAACTCCACACCCGAGCCCTCAAATTGAAATTCCGCCTCGACAAAAGTGATTTTTTTGTCGATTTATGGGGGTATGCAGGAAGGTAATGAATTCCGACAACTTTGAAAAAATGGTGCACAAGCTGCCTAAAACAACCTAGGACGGTGGCACACGTATGGTGCACCGCTGCAACAACTCTGCACCCGAGCCCTCAAATCGAAATTCCGCCTCGACAAAAGTGATTTTTTTGTCGATTTATGGGGGTATGCAGGCCGGTAATGAATTCCGACAACTTTGAAAAAATGGTGCACAAGCATGCCCAAGCGTGGTCTAGAACGGTGCACACGTGTGGTGCACCGCTACAACAACTCCACACCTGAGGCCTCAAATCGAAATTCCACCTCGACAAAAGTGATTTTTTTGTCGATTTATAGGGTATGAAGGCAGGTAATGAATTCCCACTACTTTGAAAAAATGGTGCACAAGCTGCCCAAGACAGCCAAAGACGGTGGCACACATATGGTGCACCGCTGCAACAACTCCGCACTCGAGACCTCAAATCGAAATTCCGCCTCGACAAAAGTGATTTTTTGTCGATATATGGGGGTATGCAGGCCGGTAATGAATTCCGACAACTTTGAAAAAATGGTGCAAAAGCTGCCCAAGACAGCCTAGGACGGTGGCACACATATGGTGCACCGCTGCAACAACTCCGCACCCGAGGCCTCAAATCGAAATTCTGCCTCGCTAAAAGTGATTTTTTTGTCGATTTATGGGGGTATGCAGGCCGGTAATGAATTCCGACAACTTTGTAAAAATGGTGCACAAGCTACCCAAAACAACCTAGGGCGGTGGCACACGTATGGTGCACCGCTGCAACAACTCCGCACCCGAGGACTCAAATCGAAATTCTGCCTCGACAAAAGTGATTTTTTTGTCGATTTATGGGGGTATGCAGGAAGGTAATGAATTCCGACAACTTTGAAAAAATGGTGCACAAGCTGCCTAAAACAACCTAGGACGGTGGCACACGTATGGTGCACCGCTGCAACAACTCTGCACCTGAGGCCTCAAATTGAAATTCTGCCTCGATAAAAGTGATATTTTTTGTCGATTTATGGGGGTATGCAGGCCGGTAATGAATTCTGACAACTTTGAAAAAATGGTAAACAAGCATGCCCTAAGACGGTGCACACGTGTGGTGCACCGCTGCAACAACTCAACACCCGAGGCCTCAAATTGAAATTCCGCCTCGACAAAAGTGATTTTTTTGTCGATTTATGGGGTATGCAGGAAGGTAATGAATTTCGACAACTTTGAAAAAATGGTGCACAAGCTGCCTAAAACAACCTAGGACGGTGGCACACGTATGGTGCACCGCTGCAACAACTCTTCACCCGAGCCCTCAAATCGAAATTCTGCTTCGACAAAAGTGATTTTTTTATCGATTTATGGGGGTATGCAGGCCGGTAATGAATTCCGACAACTTTGAAAAAATGGTGCACAAGCATGCCCAAGCGTGGCCTAGAACGGTGCACACGTGTGGTGCACCGCTACAACAACTCCACACCTGAGGCCTCAAATCGAAATTCCGCCTCGACAAAAGTGATTTTTTTGTCGATTTATGGGGTATGAAGGCAGGTAATGAATTCCCACTACCTTGAAAAAATGGTGCACAAGCTGCCCAAGACAGCCCAGGACGGTGGCACACATATGGTGCACCGCTGCAACAACTCCGCACTCGAGGCCTCAAATCGAAATTCTGCCTCGACAAAATTGATTTTTTGTCGATTTATGGGGGTATGCAGGCCGGTAATGAATTCCGACAAATTTGAAAAAATGGTGCACAAGCTGCCCAAAACAACCTAGGACGGTGGCACACGAATGGTGCACCGCTGCTACAACTCCGCACCCGAGGCCTCAAATTGAAATTTTGCCTCGACAAAAGTGATATTTTTTGTCGATTTATGGGGGTATGCAGGCCGGTAATGAATTCTGACAACTTAAAAAAAATGGTAAACAAGCATGCCCTAGGACGGTGCACACGTGTGGTGCACCGCTGCAACAACTCCACACCCGAGGCCTCAAATTGAAATTCCGCCTCTACAAAAGTGATTTTTTTGTCGATTTATGGGGGTATGCAGGAAGGTAATGAATTTCGACAACTTTGAAAAAATGGTGCACAAGCTGCCTAAAACAACCTAGGACGGTGGCACACGTATGGTGCACCGCTGCAACAACTCTTCACCCGAGCCCTCAAATCGAAATTCTGCTTCGACAAAAGTAATTTTTTTATCGATTTATGGGGGTATGCAGGCCGGTAATGAATTCCGACAACTTTGAAAAAATGGTGCACAAGCTACCCAAAACAACCTAGGGCGGTGGCACACGTATGGTGCACCGCTGCAACAACTCCGCACCCGAGGACTCAAATCGAAATTCTGCCTCGACAAAAGTGATTTTTTTGTCGATTTATGGGGGTATGCAGGAAGGTAATGAATTCTGACAACTTTGAAAAAATGGTAAACAAGCATGCCCTAGGACGGTGCACACGTGTGGTGCACCGCTGCAACAACTCCACACCCGAGGCCTCAAATTGAAATTCCGCCTCGACAAAAGTGATTTTTTTGTCGATTTATGGGGTATGCAGGAAGGTAATGAATTTCGACAACTTTGAAAAAATGGTGCACAAGCTGCCTAAAACAACCTAGGACGGTGGCACACGTATGGTGCACCGCTGCAACAACTCTTCACCCGAGCCCTCAAATCGAAATTCTGCTTCGACAAAAGTGATTTTTTTATCGATTTATGGGGGTATGCAGGCCGGTAATGAATTCCGACAACTTTGAAAAAATGGTGCACAAGCATGCCCAAGCGTGGCCTAGAACGGTGCACACGTGTGGTGCACCGCTACAACAACTCCACACCTGAGGCCTCAAATCGAAATTCCGCCTCGACAAAAGTGATTTTTTTGTCGATTTATAGGGTATGAAGGCAGGTAATGAATTCCCACTACTTTGAAAAAATGGTGCACAAGCTGCCCAAGACAGCCCAGGACGGTGGCACACATATGGTGCACCGCTGCAACAACTCCGCACTCGAGGCCTCAAATCGAAATTCTGCCTCGACAAAAGTGATTTTTTGTCGATTTATGGGGGTATGCAGGCCGGTAATGAATTCCGACAAATTTGAAAAAATGGTGCACAAGCTGCCCAAAACAACCTAGGACGGTGGCACACGAATGGTGCACCGCTGCTACAACTCCGCACCCGAGGCCTCAAATTGAAATTTTGCCTCGACAAAAGTGATATTTTTTGTCGATTTATGGGGGTATGCAGGCCGGTAATGAATTCTGACAACTTTAAAAAAATGGTAAACAAGCATGCCCTAGGACGGTGCACACGTGTGGTGCACCGCTGCAACAACTCCACACCCGAGGCCTCAAATTGAAATTCCGCCTCGACAAAAGTGATTTTTTTGTCGATTTATGGGGGTATGCAGGAAGGTAATGAATTTCGACAACTTTGAAAAAATGGTGCACAAGCTGCCTAAAACAACCTAGGACGGTGGCACACGTATGGTGCACCGCTGCAACAACTCTTCACCCGAGCCCTCAAATCGAAATTCTGCTTCGACAAAAGTGATTTTTTTATCGATTTATGGGGGTATGCAGGCCGGTAACGAATTCCGACAACTTTGAAAAAATGGTGCACAAGCATGCCTAAGCGTGGCCTAGAACGGTGCACACGTGTGGTGCACCGCTACAACAACTCCACACCTGAGGCCTCAAATCGAAATTCCGCCTCGACAAAAGTGATTTTTTTGTCGATTTATGGGGTATGCAGGAAGGTAATGAATTTCGACAACTTTGAAAAAATGGTGCACAAGCTGCCTAAAACAACCTAGGACGGTGGCACACGTATGGTGCACCGCTGCAACAACTCTTCACCCGAGCCCTCAAATCGAAATTCTGCTTCGACAAAAGTGATTTTTTTATCGATTTATGGGGGTATGCAGGCCGGTAATGAATTCCGACAACTTTGAAAAAATGGTGCACAAGCATGCCCAAGCGTGGCCTAGAACGGTGCACACGTGTGGTGCACCGCTACAACAACTCCACACCTGAGGCCTCAAATCGAAATTCCGCCTCGACAAAAGTGATTTTTTTGTCGATTTATGGGGTATGAAGGCAGGTAATGAATTCCCACTACCTTGAAAATATGGTGCACAAGCTGCCCAAGACAGCCCAGGACGGTGGCACACATATGGTGCACCGCTGCAACAACTCCGCACTCGAGGCCTCAAATCGAAATTCTGCCTCGACAAAAGTGATTTTTTGTCGATTTATGGGGGTATGCAGGCCGGTAATGAATTCTGACAACTTTAAAAAAATGGTAAACAAGCATGCCCTAGGACGGTGCACACGTGTGGTGCACCGCTGCAACAACTCCACACCCGAGGCCTCAAATTTAAATTCCGCCTCGACAAAAGTGATTTTTTTGTCGATTTATGGGGGTATGCAGGAAGGTAATGAATTTCGACAACTTTGAAAAAATGGTGCACAAGCTGCCTAAAACAACCTAGGACGGTGGCACACGTATGGTGCACCGCTGCAACAACTCTTCACCCGAGCCCTCAAATCGAAATTCTGCTTCGACAAAAGTGATTTTTTTATCGATTTATGGGGGTATGCAGGCCGGTAATGAATTCCGACAACTTTGAAAAAATGGTGCACAAGCATGCCCAAGCGTGGCCTAGAACGGTGCACACGTGTGGTGCACCGCTACAACAACTCCACACCTGAGGCCTCAAATCGAAATTCCGCCTCGACAAAAGTGATTTTTTTGTCGATTTATGGGGTATGAAGGCAGGTAATGAATTCCCACTACTTTGAAAAAATGGTGCACAAGCTGCCCAAGACAGCCCAGGACGGTGGCACACATACGGTGCACCGCTGCAACAACTCCGCACTCGAGGCCTCAAATCGAAATTCTGCCTCGACAAAAGTGATTTTTTGTCGATTTATGGGGGTATGCAGGCCGGTAATGAATTCCGACAAATTTGAAAAAATGGTGCACAAGCTGCCCAAAACAACCTAGGACGGTGGCACACGAATGGTGCACCGCTGCTACAAATCCGCACCCGAGGCCTCAAATTGAAATTTTGCCTCGACAAAAGTGATATTTTTTGTCGATTTATGGGGGTATGCAGGCCGGTAATGAATTCTGACAACTTTAAAAAAATGGTAAACAAGCATGCCCTAGGACGGTGCACACGTGTGGTGCACCGCTGCAACAACTCCACACCCGAGGCCTCAAATTGAAATTCCGCCTCGACAAAAGTGATTTTTTTGTCGATTTATGGGGGTATGCAGGAAGGTAATGAATTCCGACAACTTTGAAAAAATGGTGCACAAGCTGCCTAAAACAACCTAGGACGGTGGCACACGTATGGTGCACCGCTGCAACAACTCTGCACCCGAGCCCTCAAATCGAAATTCCGCCTCGACAAAAGTGATTTTTTTGTCGATTTATGGGGGTATGCAGGCCGGTAATGAATTCCGACAACTTTGAAAAAATGGTGCACAAGCATGCCCAAGCGTGGTCTAGAACGGTGCACACGTGTGGTGCACCGCTACAACAACTCCACACCTGAGGCCTCAAATCGAAATTCCGCCTCGACAAAAGTGATTTTTTTGTCGATTTATAGGGTATGAAGGCAGGTAATGAATTCCCACTACTTTGAAAAAATGGTGCACAAGCTGCCCAAGACAGCACAGGACGGTGGCACACATATGGTGCACCGCTGCAACAACTCCGCACCCGAGGCCTCAAATCGAAATTCTGCCTCGCTAAAAGTGATTTTTTTGTCGATTTATGGGGGTATGCAGGCCGGTAATGAATTCCGACAACTTTGAAAAAATGGTGCACAAGCTACCCAAAACAACCTAGGGCGGTGGCACACGTATGGTGCACCGCTGCAACAACTCCGCACCCGAGGACTCAAATCGAAATTCTGCCTCGACAAAAGTGATTTTTTTGTCGATTTATGGGGGTATGCAGGAAGGTAATGAATTCCGACAACTTTGAAAAAATGGTGCACAAGCTGCCTAAAACAACCTAGGACGGTGGCACACGTATGGTGCACCGCTGCAACAACTCTGCACCTGAGGCCTCAAATCGAAATTCCGCCTAGAAAAAAGTTATTTTTTTGTCGATTTATGGGGGTATGCAGGCCAGTAATGAATTCCGACAACTTTGAAAAAATGGTGCACAAGCTGCCCAAAACAACCTAGGACGGTGGCACACATATGGTGCACCGCTGCAACAACTCCGCACGCGAGGCCTCAAATCGAAATTCGGCCTAGACAAAATTGATTTTTTTGTCGATTTATGGGGGTATGCAGGCCGGTAATGAATTCCGACAACTTTGAAAAAATGGTGCAAAAGCTGCCCAAGACAGCCTAGGACGGTGGCACACATATGGTGCACCGCTGCAACAACTCCGCACCCGAGGCCTCAAATCGAAATTCTGCCTCGCTAAAAGTGATTTTTTTTGTCGATTTATGGGGGTATGCAGGCCGGTAATGAATTCCGACAACTTTGAAAAAATGGTGCACAAGCTGCCCAAAACAACTTAGGGCGGTGGCACACGTATGGTGCACCGCTGCAACAACTCCGCACCCGAGGACTCAAATCGAAATTCTGCCTCGACAAAAGTGATTTTTTAATCGATTTATGGGGGTATGGAGGCCGGTAATGAATTCCGACAACTTTGAAAAAATGGTGCACAAGCATGCCCAAGCGTGGCCTAGAACGGTGCACACGTGTGGTGCACCGCTACAACAACTCCACACCTGAGGCCTCAAATAGAAATTTCGCCTCGACAAAAGTGATTTTTTTGTCGATTTATGGGGTATGAAGGCAGGTAATGAATTCCCACTACTTTGAAAAAATGGTGCACAAGCTGCCCAAGACAGCACAGGACGGTGGCACACATATGGTGCGCCGCTGCAAAAACTCCGCACCCGAGGCCTCAAATCGAAATTCTGCCTCGATAAAAGTGATTTTTTTGTCGATTTATGGGGGTATGCAGCCCGGTAAAGAATTCCGACAACTTTGAAAAAATGGTGCACAAGCTGCCCAAGACAACCTAGGACGGTGGCACACGTATGGTGCACCGCTGCAACAACTCCGCACCCGAGGCCTCAAATCGAAATTCCGCCTCGACAAAAGTGATTTTTTTGTCTATTTATGTGGGTATGCAGGCGAGTAATGAATTCCGACAACTTTGAAAAAATGGTGCACAAGCTGCCCAAGACAGCCCAGGACGGTGGCACACATATGGTGCACCGCTGCAACAACTCCGCACTCGAGGCCTCAAATCGAAATTCTGCCTCGACAAAAGTGATTTTTTGTCGATTTATGGGGGTATGCAGGCCGGTAATGAATACCGACAAATTTGAAAAAATGGTGCACAAGCTGCCCAAAACAACCTAGGACGGTGGCACACGTATGGTGCACCGCTGCTACAACTCCGCACCCGATGCCTCAAATTGAAATTTTGCCTCGACAAAAGTGATATTTTTTGTCGATTTATGGGGGTATGCAGGCCGGTAATGAATTCTGACAACTTTAAAAAAATGGTAAACAAGCATGCCCTAGGACGGTGCACACGTGTGGTGCACCGCTGCAACAACTCCACACCCGAGGCCTCAAATTGAAATTCCGCCTCGACAAAAGTGATTTTTTTATCGATTTATGGGCGTATGCAGGAAGGTAATGAATTCCGACAACTTTGAAAAAATGGTGCACAAGCTGCCTAAAACAACCTAGGACGGTGGCACACGTATGGTGCACCGCTGCAACAACTCTGCACCCGAGCCCTCAAATCGAAATTCCGCCTCGACAAAAGTGATTTTTTTGTCGATTTATGGGGGTATGCAGGCCGGTAATGAATTCCGACAACTTTGAAAAAATGGTACACAAGCATGCCCAAGCGTGGTCTAGAACGGTGCACACGTGTGGTGCACCGCTACAACAACTCCACACCTGAGGCCTCAAATCGAAATTCCGCCTCGACAAAAGTGATTTTTTTGTCGATTTATAGGGTATGAAGGCAGGTAATGAATTCCCACTACTTTGAAAAAATGGTGCACAAGCTGCCCAAGACAGCCAAAGACGGTGGCACACATATGGTGCACCGCTGCAACAACTCCGCACTCGAGGCCTCAAATCGAAATTCCACCTCGACAAAAGTGATTTTTTGTCGATTTATGGGGGTATGCAGGCCGGTAATGAATTCCGACAACTTTGAAAAAATGGTGCAAAAGCTGCCCAAGACAGCCTAGGACGGTGGCACACATATGGTGCACCGCTGCAACAACTCCGCACCCGAGGCCTCAAATCGAAATTCTGCCTCGCTAAAAGTGATTTTTTTGTCGATTTATGGGGGTATGCAGGCCGGTAATGAATTCCGACAACTTTGAAAAAATGGTGCACAAGCTACCCAAAACAACCTAGGGCGGTGGCACACGTATGGTGCACCGCTGCAACAACTCCGCACCCGAGGACTCAAATCGAAATTCTGCCTCGACAAAAGTGATTTTTTTGTCGATTTATGGGGGTATGCAGGAAGGTAATGAATTCCGACAACTTTGAAAAAATGGTGCACAAGCTGCCTAAAACAACCTAGGACGGTGGCACACGTATGGTGCACCGCTGCAACAACTCTGCACCTGAGGCCTCAAATCGAAATTCCGCCTAGAAAAAAGTTATTTTTTTGTCGATTTATGGGGGTATGCAGGCCAGTAATGAATTCCGACAACTTTGAAAAAATGGTGCACAAGCTGCCCAAAACAACCTAGGACGGTGGCACACATATGGTGCACCGCTGCAACAACTCCGCACGCGAGGCCTCAAATCGAAATTCGGCCTAGACAAAATTGATTTTTTTGTCGATTTATGGGGGTATGCAGGCCGGTAATGAATTCCGACAACTTTGAAAAAATGGTGCAAAAGCTGCCCAAGACAGCCTAGGACGGTGGCACACATATGGTGCACCGCTGCAAAAACTCCGCACCCGAGGCCTCAAATCGAAATTCTGCCTCGATAAAAGTGATTTTTTTGTCGATTTATGGGGGTATGCAGCCCGGTAAAGAATTCCGACAACTTTGAAAAAATGGTGCACAAGTTGCCCAAGACAGCCTAGAACGGTGGCACACGTATGGTGCACCGCTGCAACAACTCCGCACCCGAGGCCTCAAATCGAAATTCCGCCTCGATAAAAGTGATTTTTTTGTCGATTTATGGGGGTATGCAGGCCGGTAATGAATTCCGACAACTTTGAAAAAATGGTGCACAAGCATGCCCAAGCGTGGCCTAGAACGGTGCACACGTGTGGTGCACCGCTACAACAACTCCACACCTGAGGCCTCAAATCGAAATTCCGCCTCGACAAAAGTGATTTTTTTTGTCGATTTATGGGGTATGAAGGCAGGTAATGAATTCCGACTACTTTGAAAAAATGGTGCACAAGCTGCCCAGGACAGCACAGGACGGTGGCACACATATGGTGCACCGCTGCAAAAACTCCGCACCCGAGGCCTCAAATCGAAATTCTGCCTCGATAAAAGTGATTTTTTTGTCGATTTATGGGGGTATGCAGCCCGGTAAAGAATTCCGACAACTTTGAAAAAATGGTGCACAAGTTGCCCAAGACAGCCTAGAACGGTGGCACACGTATGGTGCACCGCTGCAACAACTCCGCACCCGAGGCCTCAAATCGAAATTCCGCCTCGACAAAAGTGATGTTTTTGTCTATTTATGGGGGTATGCAGGCGAGTAATGAATTCCGACAACTTTGAAAAAATGGTGCACAAGCTGCCCAAAACAACCTAGGACGGTGGCACACGTATGGTGCACCGCTGCAACAACTCTGCACCCGAGGCCTCAAATCGAAATTCCGCCTAGACAAAAGTTATTTTTTTGTCGATTTATGGGTGTATGCAGGCCAGTAATGAATTCCGACAACTTTGAAAAAATGGTGCACAAGCTGCCCAAAACAACCTAGGACGGTGGCACACATATGGTGCACCGCTGCAACAACTCCGCACCCGAGGCCTCAAATCGAAATTCGGCCTAGACAAAATTGATTTGTTTGTCGATTTATGAGGGTATGCAGGCCGGTAATGAATTCCGACAACTTTGAAAAAATGGTGCAAAAGCTGCCCAAGACAGCCTAGGACGGTGGCACACATATGGTGCACCGCTGCAACAACTCCGCACCCGAGGCCTCAAATCGAAATTCTGCCTCGCTAAAAGTGATTTTTTTGTCGATTTATGGGGGTATGCAGGCCGGTAATGAATTCCGACAACTTTGAAAAAATGGTAAACAAGCATGCCCAAGCGTGACCTAGGACGGTGCACACGTGTGGTGCACCGCTGCAACAACTCCACACCCGAGGCCTCAAATTGAAATTCCGCCTCGACAAAAGTGATTTTTTTGTCGATTTATTGGGGTATGCAGGAAGGTAATGAATTCCGACAACTTTGAAAAAATGATGCACAAGCTGCCTAAAACAACCTAGGACGGTGGCACACGTATGGTGCACCGCTGCAACAACTCTGCACCTGAGGCCTCAAATCGAAATTCCGCCTAGACAAAAGTTATTTTTTTATCGATTTATGGGGGTATGCAGGCCAGTAATGAATTCCGACAACTTTGAAAAAATGGTGCACAAGCTGCCCAAAACAACCTAGGACGGTGGCACACATATGGTGCACCGCTGCAACAACTCCGCACCCGAGGCCTCAAATCGAAATTCGGCCTAGACAAAATTGATTTTTTTGTCGATTTATGGGGGTATGCAGGCCGGTAATGAATTCCGACAACTTTGAAAAAATGGTGCAAAAGCTGCCCAAGACAGCCTAGGACGGTGGCACACATATGGTGCACCGCTGCAACAACTCCGCACCCGAGGCCTCAAATCGAAATTCTGCCTTGCTAAAAGTGATTTTTTTGTCGATTTATGGGGGTATGCAGGCCGGTAATGAATTCCGACAACTTTGAAAAAATGGTGCACAAGCTGCCCAAAACAACCTAGGGCGGTGGCACACGTATGGTGCACCGCTGCAACAACTCCGCACCCGAGGACTCAAATCAAAATTCAGCCTCGACAAAATTGATTTTTTTATCGATTTATGGGGGTATGCAGGCCGGTAATGAATTCCGACAACTTCGAAAAAATGGTGCACAAGCATGCCCAAGCGTGGCCTAGAACGGTGCACACGTGTGGTGCACCGCTACAACAACTCCACACCTGAGGCCTCAAATCGAAATTCCGCCTCGACAAAGTGATTTTTTGTCGATTTATGGGGGTATGCAAGCCGATAATGAATTCCGACAACTTTGAAAAAATGGTGCACAAGCTGCCCAAAACAACCTAGGACGGTGGCACACGTATGGTGCACCGCTGCTACAACTCAACACCCGAGGCCTCAAATTGAAATTCTGCCTCGACAAAAGTGATATTTTTTGTCGATTTATGGGGGTATGCAGGCCGGTAATGAATTCTGACAACTTTGAAAAAATGGTAAACAAGCATGCCCTAGGACGATGCACACGTGTGGTGCACCGCTGCAACAACTCCACACCCGAGGCCTCAAATTGAAATTCCGCCTCGACAAAAGTGATTTTTTTGTCGATTTATGGGGGTATGCAGGAAGGTAATGAATTCCGACAACTTTGAAAAAATGGTGCACAACCTGCCTAAAACAACCTAGGACGGTGACACACGTATGGTGCACCGCTGCAACAACTCTGCACCTGAGGCCTCAAATCGAAATTCCGCCTAGACAAAAGTTATTTTTTTATCGATTTATGGGGGTATGCAGGCCAGTAATGAATTCCGACAACTTTGAAAAAATGGTGCACAAGCTGCCTAAAACAACCTAGGACGGTGGCACACGTATGGTGCACCGCTGCAACAACTCTGCACCTGAGGCCTCAAATCGAAATTCCGACTAGACAAAAGTTATTTTTTTTGTCGATTTATGG
The DNA here is from genome assembly GCA_963675135.1 of Galeopsis tetrahit. Classification (NCBI taxonomy): domain Eukaryota; kingdom Viridiplantae; phylum Streptophyta; class Magnoliopsida; order Lamiales; family Lamiaceae; genus Galeopsis; species Galeopsis tetrahit. The sequence goes on along the minus strand of OY776129.1, from coordinate 28,348,401 downwards.
GGGTATGCAGGCCAGTAATGAATTCCGACAACTTTGAAAAAATGGTGCACAAGCTGCCTAAAACAACCTAGGACGGTGGCACACGTATGGTGCACCGCTGCAACAACTCTGCACCTGAGGCCTCAAATCGAAATTCCGCCTAGACAAAAGTTATTTTTTTGTCGATTTATGGGGGTATGCAGGCCAGTAATGAATTCCGACAACTTTGAAAAAATGGTGCACAAGCTGCCCAAAACAACCTAGGACGGTGGCACACGTATGGTGCACCGCTGCTACAACTCCGCACCCGAGGCCTCAAATTGAAATTCTGCCTCGACAAAAGTGATATTTTTTATCGATTTATGGGGGTATGCAGGCCGGTAATGAATTCTAACAACTTTGAAAAAATGGTAAACAAGCATGCCCTAGGACGATGCACACGTGTGGTGCACCGCTGCAACAACTCCACACCCGAGGCCTCAAATTGAAATTCCGCCTCGACAAAAGTGATTTTTTTGTCGATTTATGGGGGTATGCAGGAAGGTAATGAATTTCGACAACTTTGAAAAAATGGTGCACAAGCTGCCTAAAACAACCTAGGACGGTGGCACCCGTATGGTGCACCGCTGCAACAACTCTGCACCTGAGGCCTCAAATCGAAATTCCGCCTAGACAAAAGTTATTTTTTTGTCGATTTATGGGGGTATGCAGACCAGTAATGAATTCCGACAACTTTGAAAAAATGGTGCACAAGCTGCCTAAAACAACCTAGGACGGTGGCACCCGTATGGTGCACCGCTGCAACAACTCTGCACCTGAGGCCTCAAATCGAAATTCCGCCTAGACAAAAGTTATTTTTTTTGTCGATTTATGGGGGTATGCAGGCCAGTAATGAATTCCGACAACTTTGAAAAAATGGTGCACAAGCTGCCTAAAACAACCTAGGACGGTGGCACACGTATGGTGCACCGCTGCAACAACTCTGCACCTGAGGCCTCAAATCGAAATTCCGCCTAGACAAAAGTTATTTTTTTGTCGATTTATGGGGGTATGCAGGCCAGTAATGAATTCCGACAACTTTGAAAAAATGGTGCACAAGCTGCCCAAAACAACCTAAGACGGTGGCACACATATGGTGCACCACTGCAACAACTCCGCACCCGAGGCCTCAAATCGAAATTCGGCCTAGACAAAATTGATTTTTTTGTCGATTTATGGGGGTATGCAGCCCGGTAAAGAATTCCGACAACTTTGAAAAAATGGTGCACAAGTTGCCCAAGACAGCCTAGGACGGTGGCACACGTATGGTGCACCGCTGCAACAACTCCGCACCCGAGGCCTCAAATCGAAATTCCGCCTCGACAAAAGTGATGTTTTTGTCTATTTATGGGGGTATGCAGGCGAGTAATGAATTCCGACAACTTTGAAAAAATGGTGCACAAGCTGCCCAAAACAACCTAGGACGGTGGCACACGTATGGTGCACCGCTGCAACAACTCTGCACCCGAGGCCTCAAATCGAAATTCCGCCTAGACAAAAGTTATTTTTTTGTCGATTTATGGGTGTATGCATGCCAGTAATGAATTCCGACAACTTTGAAAAAATGGTGCACAAGCTGCCCAAAACAACCTAGGACGGTGGCACACATATGGTGCACCGCTGCAACAACTCCGCACCCGAGGCCTCAAATCGAAATTCGGCCTAGACAAAATTGATTTGTTTGCCGATTTATGGGGGTATGCAGGCCGGTAATGAATTCCGACAACTTTGAAAAAATGGTGCAAAAGCTGCCCAAGACAGCCTAGGACGGTGGCACACATATGGTGCACCGCTGCAACAACTCCGTACCCGAGGCCTCAAATCGAAATTCTGCCTCGCTAAAAGTGATTTTTTTGTCGATTTATGGGGGTATGCAGGCCGGTAATGAATTCCGACAACTTTAAAAAAATGGTAAACAAGCATGCCCAAGCGTGACCTAGGACGGTGCACACGTGTGGTGCACCGCTGCAACAACTCCACACCCGAGGCCTCAAATTGAAATTTCGCCTCGACAAAAGTGATTTTTTTGTCGATTTATGGGGGTATGCAGGAAGGTAATGAATTCCGACAACTTTGAAAAAATGGTGCACAAGCTGCCTAAAACAACCTAGGACGGTGGCACACGTATGGTGCACCGCTGCAACAACTCTGCACCTGTGGCCTCAAATCGAAATTCCGCCTAGTCAAAAGTTATTTTTTTGTCGATTTATGGGGGTATGCAGGCCAGTAATGAATTCCGACAACTTTGAAAAAAATGGTGCACAAGCTGCCCAAAACAACCTAGGACGGTGGCACACATATGGTGCACCGCTGCAACAACTCCGCACCCGAGGCCTCAAATCGAAATTCGGCCTAGACAAAATTGATTTTTTTGTCGATTTATGGGGGTATGCAGGCCGGTAATGAATTCCGACAACTTTGAAAAAATGGTGCAAAAGCTGCCCAAGACAGCCTAGGACGGTGGCACACATATGGTGCACCGCTGCAACAACTCCGCACCCGAGGCCTCAAATCGAAATTCTGCCTTGCTAAAAGTGATTTTTTTGTCGATTTATGGGGGTATGCAGGCCGGTAATGAATTCCGACAACTTTGAAAAAATGGTGCACAAGCTGCCCAAAACAACATAGGGCGGTGGCACACGTATGGTGCACCGCTGCAACAACTCCGCACCCGAGGACTCAAATCGAAATTCAGCCTCGACAAAAGTGATTTTTTTATCGATTTATGGGGGTATGCAGGCCGGTAATGAATTCCGACAACTTTGAAAAAATGGTGCACAAGCATGCCCAAGCGTGGCCTAGAACGGTGCACACGTGTGGTGCACCGCTACAACAACTCCACACCTGAGGCCTCAAATCGAAATTCCGCCTCGACAAAGTGATTTTTTGTCGATTTATGGGGGTATGCAAGCCGATAATGAATTCCGACAACTTTGAAAAAATGGTGCACAAGCTGCCCAAAACAACCTAGGACGGTGGCACACGTATGGTGCACCGCTGCTACAACTCCGCACCCGAGGCCTCAAATTGAAATTCTGCCTCGACAAAAGTGATATTTTTTGTCGATTTATGGGGGTATGCAGGCCGGTAATGAATTCTGACAACTTTGAAAAATGGTAAACAAGCATGCCCTAGGACGATGCACACGTGTGGTGCACCGCTGCAACAACTCCACACCCGAGGCCTCAAATTGAAATTCCGCCTCGACAAAAGTGATTTTTTTGTCGATTTATGGGGGTATGCAGGAAGGTAATGAATTCCGACAACTTTGAAAAAATGGTGCACAAGCTGCCTAAAACAACCTAGGACGGTGGCACACGTATGGTGCACCGCTGCAACAACTCTGCACCTGAGTCCTCAAATCGAAATTCCGCCTAGACAAAAGTTATTTTTTTGTCGATTTATCGGGGTATGCAGGCCAGTAATGAATTCCGACAACTTTGAAAAAATGGTGCACAAGCTGCCTAAAACAACCTAGGACGGTGGCACACGTATGGTGCACCGCTGCAACAACTCTGCACCTGAGGCCTCAAATCGAAATTCCGCCTAGACAAAAGTTATTTTTTTTGTCGATTTATGGGGGTATGCAGGCCAGTAATGAATTCCGACAACTTTGAAAAAATGGTGCACAAGCTGCCTAAAACAACCTAGGACGGTGGCACACGTATGGTGCACCGCTGCAACAACTCTGCACCTGAGGCCTCAAATCGAAATTCCGCCTAGACAAAAGTTATTTTTTTGTCGATTTATGGGGGTATGCAGGCTAGTAATGAATTCCGACAACTTTGAAAAAATGGTGCACAAGCTGCCCAAAACAACCTAGGACGGTGGCACACGTATGGTGCACCGCTGCTACAACTCCGCACCCGAGGCCTCAAATTGAAATTCTGCCTCGACAAAAGTGATATTTTTTGTCGATTTATGGGGGTATGCAGGCCGGTAATGAATTCTGACAACTTTGAAAAAATGGTAAACAAGCATGCCCAAGGACGATGCACACGTGTGGTGCACCGCTGCAACAACTCCACACCCGAGGCCTCAAATTGAAATTCCGCCTCTACAAAAGTGATTTTTTTGTCGATTTATGGGGGTATGCAGGAAGGTAATGAATTCCGACAACTTTGAAAAAATGGTGCACAAGCTGCCTAAAACAACCTAGGACGGTGGCACACGTATGGTGCACCGCTGCAACAACTCTGCACCTGATGCCTCAAATCGAAATTCCGCCTAAACAAAAGTTATTTTTTTGTCGATTTATGGGGGTATGCAGGCCAGTAATGAATTCCGACAACTTTGAAAAAATGGTGTACAAGCTGCCCAAAACAACCTAGGACGGTGGCACACGTATGGTGCACCGCTGCTACAACTCCGCACCCGAGGCCTCAAATTGAAATTCTGCCTCGACAAAAGTGATATTTTTTGTCGATTTATGGGGGTATGCAGGCCGGTAATGAATTCTGACAACTTTGAAAAAATGGTAAACAAGCATGCCCTAGGACGATGCACACGTGTGGTGCACCGCTGCAACAACTCCACACCCGAGGCCTCAAATTGAAATTCCGCCTCGACAAAAGTGATTTTTTTGTCGATTTATGGGGGTATGCAGGAAGGTAATGAATTCCGACAACTTTGAAAAAATGGTGCACAAGCTGCCTAAAACAACCTAGGACGGTGGCACACGTATGGTGCACCGCTGCAACAACTCTGCACCTGAGGCCTCAAATCGAAATTCCGCCTAGACAAAAGTTATTTTTTTGTCGATTTATGGGGGTATGCAGGCCAGTAATGAATTCCGACAACTTTGAAAAAATGGTGCACAAGCTGCCTAAAACAACCTAGGACGGTGGCACACGTATGGTGCACCGCTGCAACAACTCTGCACCTGAGGCCTCAAATCGAAATTCCGCCTAGACAAAAGTTATTTTTTTGTCGATTTATGGGGGTATGCAGGCCAGTAATGAATTCCGACAACTTTGAAAAAATGGTGCACAAGCTGCCCAAAACAACCTAGGACGGTGGCACACATATGGTGCACCACTGCAACAACTCCGCACCCGAGGCCTCAAATCGAAATTCGGCCTAGACAAAATTGATTTTTTTGTCGATTTATGGGGGTATGCAGGCCGGTAATGAATTCCGACAACTTTGAAAAAATGGTGCAAAAGCTGCCCAAGACAGCCTAGGACGGTGGCACACATATGGTGCACCGCTGCAACAACTCCGCACCCGAGGCCTCAAATCGAAATTCTGCCTCGCTAAAAGTGATTTTTTTGTCGATTTATGGGGGTATGCAGGCCGGTAATGAATTCTGACAACTTTGAAAAAATGGTAAACAAGCATGCCCAAGGACGATGCACACGTGTGGTGCACCGCTGCAACAACTCCACACCCGAGGCCTCAAATTGAAATTCCGCCTCTACAAAAGTGCTTTTTTTGTCGATTTATGGGGGTATGCAGGAAGGTAATGAATTCCGACAACTTTGAAAAAATGGTGCACAAGCTGCCTAAAACAACCTAGGACGGTGGCACACGTATGGTGCACCGCTGCAACAACTCTGCACCTGATGCCTCAAATCGAAATTCCGCCTAAACAAAAGTTATTTTTTTGTCGATTTATGGGGGTATGCAGGCCAGTAATGAATTCCGACAACTTTGAAAAAATGGTGCACAAGCTGCCCAAAACAACCTAGGACGGTGGCACACGTATGGTGCACCGCTGCTACAACTCCGCACCCGAGGCCTCAAATTGAAATTCTGCCTCGACAAAAGTGATATTTTTTGTCGATTTATGGGGGTATGCAGGCCGGTAATGAATTCTGACAACTTTGAAAAAATGGTAAACAAGCATGCCCTAGGACGATGCACACGTGTGGTGCACCGCTGCAACAACTCCACACCCGAGGCCTCAAATTGAAATTCCGCCTCGACAAAAGTGATTTTTTTGTCGATTTATGGGGGTATGCAGGAAGGTAATGAATTCCGACAACTTTGAAAAAATGGTGCACAAGCTGCCTAAAACAACCTAGGACGGTGGCACACGTATGGTGCACCGCTGCAACAACTCTGCACCTGAGGCCTCAAATCGAAATTCCGCCTAGACAAAAGTTATTTTTTTGTCGATTTATGGGGGTATGCAGGCCAGTAATGAATTCCGACAACTTTGAAAAAATGGTGCACAAGCTGCCTAAAACAACCTAGGACGGTGGCACACGTATGGTGCACCGCTGCAACAACTCTGCACCTGAGGCCTCAAATCGAAATTCCGCCTAGACAAAAGTTATTTTTTTGTCGATTTATGGGGGTATGCAGGCCAGTAATGAATTCCGACAACTTTGAAAAAATGGTGCACAAGCTGCCCAAAACAACCTAGGACGGTGTCACACATATGGTGCACCACTGCAACAACTCCGCACCCGAGGCCTCAAATCGAAATTCGGCCTAGACAAAATTGATTTTTTTGTCGATTTATGGGGGTATGCAGGCCGGTAATGAATTCCGACAACTTTGAAAAAATGGTGCAAAAGCTGCCCAAGACAGCCTAGGACGGTGGCACACATATGGTGCACCGCTGCAACAACTCCGCACCCGAGGCCTCAAATCAAAATTCTGCCTCGCTAAAAGTGATTTTTTTGTCGATTTATGGGGGTATGCAGGCCGGTAATGAATTCCGACAACTTTGAAAAAATGGTAAACAAGCATGCCCAAGCGTGGCCTAGGACGGTGCACACGTGTGGTTCACCGCTGCAACAACTCCACACCCGAGGCCTCAAATTGAAATTCCGCCTCGACAAAAGTGATTTTTTTGTCGATTTATGGGGGTATGCAGGAAGGTAATGAATTCCGACAACTTTGAAAAAATGGTGCACACGCTGCCTAAAACAACCTAGGACGGTGGCACACGTATGGTGCACCGCTGCAACAACTCAGCACCTGAGGCTTCAAATCGAAATTCCGCCTAGACAAAAGTTATTTTTTTGTCGATTTATGGGGGTATGCAGGCCAGTAATGAATTCCGACAACTTTGAAAAAATGGTGCACAAGCTGCCCAAAACAACCTAGGACGGTGGCACACATATGGTGCACCACTGCAACAACTCCGCACCCGAGGCCTCAAATCGAAATTCGGCCTAGACAAAATTGATTTTTTTGTCGATTTATGGGGGTGTGCAGGCCGGTAATGAATTCCGACAACTTTGAAAAAATGGTGCAAAAGCTGCCTAAGACAGCCTAGGACGGTGTCACACATATGGTGCACCGCTGCAACAACTCCGCACCCGAGGCCTCAAATCGAAATTCTGCCTCGCTAAAAGTGATTTTTTTGTCGATTTATGGGGGTATGCAGGCCGGTAATGAATTCCGACAACTTTGAAAAAATGGTGCACAAGCATGCCCAAGCGTGGCCTAGAACGGTGCACACGTGTGGTGCACCGCTACAACAACTCCACACCTGAGGCCTCAAATCGAAATTCCGCCTCGACAAAAGTGATTTTTTTATCGATTTATGGGGTATGAAGGCAGGTAATAAATTCCGACTACTTTGAAAAAATGGTGCACAAGCTGCCCAAGACAACACAGGACGGTGGCACACATATGGTGCACCGCTGCAAAAACTCCGCACCCGAGGCCTCAAATCGAAATTCTGCCTCGACAAAAGTGATTTTTTTGTCGATTTATGGGGGTATGCAGCCCGGTAAAGAATTCCGACAACTTTGAAAAAATGGTGCACAAGCTACCCAAGACAGCCTAGGACGGTGGCACACGTATGGTGCACCGCTGCAACAACTCCGCACCCGAGGCCTCAAATCGAAATTCCACCTCGACAAAAGTGATTTTTTTGTCTATTTATGGGGGTATGCAGGCGAGTAATGAATTCCGACAACTTTGAAAAAATGGTTCACAAGCTGCCCAAAACAACCTAGGACGGTGGCACACGTATGGTGCACCGCTGCAACAACTCTGCACCCGAGCCCTCAAATCGAAATTCCGCCTCGACAAAAGTGATTTTTTTGTCGATTTATGGGGGTATGCAGGCCGGTAATGAATTCCGACAACTTTGAAAAAATGGTGCACAAGCATGCCCAAGGGTGGCCTAGAACGGTGCACACGTGTGGTGCACCATTACAACAACTCCACACCTGAGGCCTCAAATCGAAATTCCGCCTCGACAAAAGTGATTTTTTTGTCGATTTATGGGGTATGAAGGCAGGTAATGAATTCCCACTACTTTGAAAAAATGGTGCCCAAGCTGCCCAAGACAGCCCAGGACGGTGGCACACATATGGTGCACCGCTGCAACAACTCCGCACTCGAGGCCTCAAATCGAAATTCCGCCTCGACAAAAGTGATTTTTTGTCGATTTATGGGGGTATGCAGGCCGGTAATGAATTTCGACAACTTTGAAAAAATGGTGCACAAGCTGCCCAAAACAACCTAGGACGGTGGCACACGTATGGTGCACCGCTGCTACAACTCCGCACCCGAGGCCTCAAATTGAAATTCTGCCTCGACAAAAGTGATATTTTTTGTCGATTTATGGGGGTATGCAGGCCGGTAATGAATTTTGACAACTTTGAAAAAATGGTAAACAAGCATGCCCAAGCGTGGCCTAGGACGGTGCACACGAGTGGTGCACCGCTGCAACAACTCCACACCCGAAGCCTCAAATTGAAATTCCTCCTCGACAAAAGTGATTTTTTTGTCGATTTATGGGGGTATGCAGGAAGGTAATGAATTCCGACAACTTTGAAAAAATGGTGCACAAGCTGCCTAAAACAACCTAGGACGGTGGCACACGTATGGTGCACCACTGCAACAACTCTGCACCTGAGGCTTCAAATCGAAATTCCGCCTGGAAAAACGTTATTTTTTTGTCGATTTATGGGGGTATGCAGGCCAGTAATGAATTCCGACAACTTTGAAAAAATGGTGCACAAGCTGCCCAAAACAACCTAGGACGGTGGCACACATATGGTGCACCGCTGCAACAACTCCGCACCCGAGGCCTCAAATTGAAATTCGGCCTAGACAAAATTGATTTTTTTGTCGATTTATGGGGGTATGCAGGCCGGTAATGAATTCCGACAACTTTGAAAAAATGGTGCAAAAGTTGCCCAAGACAGCCTAGGACGGTGCACACGTGTGGTGCACCACTACAACAACTCCACACCTGAGGCCTCAAATCGAAATTCCGCCTCGACAAAAGTGATTTTTTTGTCGATTTATGGGGTATGAAGGCAGGTAATGAATTCCGACTACTTTGAAAAAGTGGTGCACAAGCTGCCCAAAACAACCTAGAACGGAGGCACACGTATGGTGCACCGCTGCAACAACTCTGCACCCGAGCCCTCAAATCGAAATTCCGCCTCGACAAAAGTGATTTTTTTGTCGATTTATGGGGGTATGCAGGCCGGTAATGAATTCCGACAACTTTGAAAAAATGGTGCACAAGCATGCCCAAGCGTGGCCTAGAACGGTGCACACGTGTGGTGCACCGCTACAACAACTCCACACCTGAGGCCTCAAATCGAAATTCCGCCTCGACAAAAGTGATTTTTTTGTCGATTTATGGGGTATGAAGGCAGGTAATGAATTCCGACTACTTTGAAAAAATGGTGCACAAGCTGCCCAAGACAGCACAGGACGGTGGCACACATATGGTGCACCGCTGCAAAAACTCCGCACCCGAGGCCTCAAATCGAAATTCCGCCTCGACAAAAGTGATTTTTTTGTCGATTTATGGGGGTATGCAGGCCGGTAATGAATTCCGACAACTTTGAAAAAATGGTGCAAAAGCTGCCCAAGACAGCCTAGGACGGTGGCACACATATGGTGCACCGCTGCAACAACTCCGCACCCGAGGCCTCAAATCAAAATTCTGCCTCGCTAAAAGTGATTTTTTTGTCGATTTATGGGGGTATGCAGGCCGGTAATGAATTCCGACAACTTTGAAAAAATGGTAAACAAGCATGCCCAAGCGTGGCCTAGGACGGTGCACACGTGTGGTTCACCGCTGCAACAACTCCACACCCGAGGCCTCAAATTGAAATTCCGCCTCGACAAAAGTGATTTTTTTGTCGATTTATGGGGGTATGCAGGAAGGTAATGAATTCCGACAACTTTGAAAAAATGGTGCACACGCTGCCTAAAACAACCTAGGACGGTGGCACACGTATGGTGCACCGCTGCAACAACTCAGCACCTGAGGCTTCAAATCGAAATTCCGCCTAGACAAAAGTTATTTTTTTGTCGATTTATGGGGGTATGCAGGCCAGTAATGAATTCCGACAACTTTGAAAAAATGGTGCACAAGCTGCCCAAAACAACCTAGGACGGTGGCACACATATGGTGCACCACTGCAACAACTCCGCACCCGAGGCCTCAAATCGAAATTCGGCCTAGACAAAATTGATTTTTTTGTCGATTTATGGGGGTGTGCAGGCCGGTAATGAATTCCGACAACTTTGAAAAAATGGTGCAAAAGCTGCCTAAGACAGCCTAGGACGGTGTCACACATATGGTGCACCGCTGCAACAACTCCGCACCCGAGGCCTCAAATCGAAATTCTGCCTCGCTAAAAGTGATTTTTTTGTCGATTTATGGGGGTATGCAGGCCGGTAATGAATTCCGACAACTTTGAAAAAATGGTGCACAAGCATGCCCAAGCGTGGCCTAGAACGGTGCACACGTGTGGTGCACCGCTACAACAACTCCACACCTGAGGCCTCAAATCGAAATTCCGCCTCGACAAAAGTGATTTTTTTATCGATTTATGGGGTATGAAGGCAGGTAATAAATTCCGACTACTTTGAAAAAATGGTGCACAAGCTGCCCAAGACAACACAGGACGGTGGCACACATATGGTGCACCGCTGCAAAAACTCCGCACCCGAGGCCTCAAATCGAAATTCTGCCTCGACAAAAGTGATTTTTTTGTCGATTTATGGGGGTATGCAGCCCGGTAAAGAATTCCGACAACTTTGAAAAAATGGTGCACAAGCTACCCAAGACAGCCTAGGACGGTGGCACACGTATGGTGCACCGCTGCAACAACTCCGCACCCGAGGCCTCAAATCGAAATTCCACCTCGACAAAAGTGATTTTTTTGTCTATTTATGGGGGTATGCAGGCGAGTAATGAATTCCGACAACTTTGAAAAAATGGTTCACAAGCTGCCCAAAACAACCTAGGACGGTGGCACACGTATGGTGCACCGCTGCAACAACTCTGCACCCGAGCCCTCAAATCGAAATTCCGCCTCGACAAAAGTGATTTTTTTGTCGATTTATGGGGGTATGCAGGCCGGTAATGAATTCCGACAACTTTGAAAAAATGGTGCACAAGCATGCCCAAGGGTGGCCTAGAACGGTGCACACGTGTGGTGCACCATTACAACAACTCCACACCTGAGGCCTCAAATCGAAATTCCGCCTCGACAAAAGTGATTTTTTTGTCGATTTATGGGGTATGAAGGCAGGTAATGAATTCCCACTACTTTGAAAAAATGGTGCCCAAGCTGCCCAAGACAGCCCAGGACGGTGGCACACATATGGTGCACCGCTGCAACAACTCCGCACTCGAGGCCTCAAATCGAAATTCCGCCTCGACAAAAGTGATTTTTTGTCGATTTATGGGGGTATGCAGGCCGGTAATGAATTTCGACAACTTTGAAAAAATGGTGCACAAGCTGCCCAAAACAACCTAGGACGGTGGCACACGTATGGTGCACCGCTGCTACAACTCCGCACCCGAGGCCTCAAATTGAAATTCTGCCTCGACAAAAGTGATATTTTTTGTCGATTTATGGGGGTATGCAGGCCGGTAATGAATTTTGACAACTTTGAAAAAATGGTAAACAAGCATGCCCAAGCGTGGCCTAGGACGGTGCACACGAGTGGTGCACCGCTGCAACAACTCCACACCCGAAGCCTCAAATTGAAATTCCTCCTCGACAAAAGTGATTTTTTTGTCGATTTATGGGGGTATGCAGGAAGGTAATGAATTCCGACAACTTTGAAAAAATGGTGCACAAGCTGCCTAAAACAACCTAGGACGGTGGCACACGTATGGTGCACCACTGCAACAACTCTGCACCTGAGGCTTCAAATCGAAATTCCGCCTGGAAAAACGTTATTTTTTTGTCGATTTATGGGGGTATGCAGGCCAGTAATGAATTCCGACAACTTTGAAAAAATGGTGCACAAGCTGCCCAAAACAACCTAGGACGGTGGCACACATATGGTGCACCGCTGCAACAACTCCGCACCCGAGGCCTCAAATTGAAATTCGGCCTAGACAAAATTGATTTTTTTGTCGATTTATGGGGGTATGCAGGCCGGTAATGAATTCCGACAACTTTGAAAAAATGGTGCAAAAGTTGCCCAAGACAGCCTAGGACGGTGCACACGTGTGGTGCACCACTACAACAACTCCACACCTGAGGCCTCAAATCGAAATTCCGCCTCGACAAAAGTGATTTTTTTGTCGATTTATGGGGTATGAAGGCAGGTAATGAATTCCGACTACTTTGAAAAAGTGGTGCACAAGCTGCCCAAAACAACCTAGAACGGAGGCACACGTATGGTGTACCGCTGCAACAACTCTGCACCCGAGCCCTCAAATCGAAATTCCGCCTCGACAAAAGTGATTTTTTTGTCGATTTATGGGGGTATGCAGGCCGGTAATGAATTCCGACAACTTTGAAAAAATGGTGCACAAGCATGCCCAAGCGTGGCCTAGAACGGTGCACACGTGTGGTGCACCGCTACAACAACTCCACACCTGAGGCCTCAAATCGAAATTCCGCCTCGACAAAAGTGATTTTTTTGTCGATTTATGGGGTATGAAGGCAGGTAATGAATTCCGACTACTTTGAAAAAATGGTGCACAAGCTGCCCAAGACAGCACAGGACGGTGGCACACATATGGTGCACCGCTGCAAAAACTCCGCACCCGAGGCCTCAAATCGAAATTATGCCTCGATAAAAGTGATTTTTTTGTCGATTTATGGGGGTATGCAGCCCGGTAAAGAATTCCGACAACTTTGAAAAAATGGTGCACAAGCTGCCTAAAACAACCTAGGACGGTGGCACACGTATGGTGCACCGCTGCAACAACTCTGCACCTGAGGCCTCAAATCGAAATTCCGCCTAGACAAAAGTTATTTTTTTGTCGATTTATGGGGGTATGCAGGCCAGTAATGAATTCCGACAACTTTGAAAAAATGGTGCACAAGCTGCCTAAAACAACCTAGGACGGTGGCACACGTATGGTGCACCGCTGCAACAACTCTCCACCTGAGGCCTCAAATCGAAATTCCGCCTAGACAAAAGTTATTTTTTTTGTCGATTTATGGGGGTATGCAGGCCAGTAATGAATTCCGACAACTTTGAAAAAATGGTGCACAAGCTGCCTAAAACAACCTAGGACGGTGGCACACGTATGGTGCACCGCTGCAACAACTCTGCACCTAAGGCCTCAAATCGAAATTCCGTCTCGACAAAAGTTATTTTTTTGTCGATTTATGGGGGTATGCAGGCCAGTAATGAATTCCAACAACTTTGAAAAAATGGTGCACAAGCTGCCCAAAACAACATAGGACGGTGGCACACATATGGTGCACCGCTGCAACAACTCCGCACCCGAGGCCTCAAATCGAAATTCCGCCTCGACAAAAGTGATTTTTTTGTCTATTTATGGGGGTATGCAGGCGAGTAATGAATTCCGACAACTTTGAAAAAATGGTGCACAAGCTGCCCAAAACAACCTAGGACGGTGGCACACGTATGGTGCACCGCTGCAACAACTCTGCACCCGAGCCCTCAAATTGAAATTCCGCCTCGACAAAAGTGATTTTTTTGTCGATTTATGGGGGTATGCAGGCCGGTAATGAATTCCGACAACTTTGAAAAAATGGTGCACAAGCATGCCCAAGGGTGGCCTAGAACGGTGCACACGTGTGGTGCACCGCTACAACAACTCCACACCTGAGGCCTCAAATCGAAATTCCGCCTCGACAAAAGTGATTTTTTTGTCGATTTATGGGGGTATGAAGGCAGGTAATGAATTCCGACTACTTTGAAAAAATGGTGCACAAGCTGCCCAAGACAGCACAGGACGGTGGCACACATATGGTGCACCGCTGCAAAAACTCCGCACCCGAGGCCTCAAATCGAAATTATGCCTCGATAAAAGTGATTTTTTTGTCGATTTATGGGGGTATGCAGCCCGGTAAAGAATTCCGACAACTTTGAAAAAATGGTGCACAAGCTGCCTAAAACAACCTAGGACGGTGGCACACGTATGGTGCACCGCTGCAACAACTCTGCACCTGAGGCCTCAAATCGAAATTCCGCCTAGACAAAAGTTATTTTTTTGTCGATTTATGGGGGTATGCAGGCCAGTAATGAATTCCGACAACTTTGAAAAAATGGTGCACAAGCTGCCTAAAACAACCTAGGACGGTGGCACACGTATGGTGCACCGCTGCAACAACTCTGCACCTGAGGCCTCAAATCGAAATTCCGCCTAGACAAAAGTTATTTTTTTTGTCGATTTATGGGGGTATGCAGGCCAGTAATGAATTCCGACAACTTTGAAAAAATGGTGCACAAGCTGCCTAAAACAACCTAGGACGGTGGCACACGTATGGTGCACCGCTGCAACAACTCTGCACCTGAGGCCTCAAATCGAAATTCCGTCTCGACAAAAGTTATTTTTTTGTCGATTTATGGGGGTATGCAGGCCAGTAATGAATTCCAACAACTTTGAAAAAATGGTGCACAAGCTGCCCAAAACAACCTAGGACGGTGGCACACATATGGTGCACCGCTGCAACAACTCCGCACCCGAGGCCTCAAATCGAAATTCCGCCTCGACAAAAGTGATTTTTTTGTCTATTTATGGGGGTATGCAGGCGAGTAATGAATTCCGACAACTTTGAAAAAATGGTGCACAAGCTGCCCAAAACAACCTAGGACGGTGGCACACGTATGGTGCACCGCTGCAACAACTCTGCACCCGAGCCCTCAAATCGAAATTCCGCCTCGACAAAAGTGATTTTTTTGTCGATTTATGGGGGTATGCAGGCCGGTAATGAATTCCGACAACTTTGAAAAAATGGTGCACAAGCATGCCCAAGGGTGGCCTAGAACGGTGCACACGTGTGGTGCACCGCTACAACAACTCCACACCTGAGGCCTCAAATCGAAATTCCGCCTCGACAAAAGTGATTTTTTTGTCGATTTATGGGGTATGAAGGCAGGTAATGAATTCCCACTACTTTGAAAAAATGGTGCCCAAGCTGCCCAAGACAGCCCAGGACGGTGGCACACATATGGTGCACCGCTGCAACAACTCCGCACTCGAGGCCTCAAATCGAAATTCCGCCTCGACAAAAGTGATTTTTTGTCGATTTATGGGGGTATGCAGGCCGGTAATGAATTTCGACAACTTTGAAAAAATGGTGCACAAGCTGCCCAAAACAACCTAGGACGGTGGCACACGTATGGTGCACCGCTGCTACAACTCCGCACCCGAGGCCTCAAATTGAAATTCTGCCTCGACAAAAGTGATATTTTTTGTCGATTTATGGGGGTATGCAGGCCGGTAATGAATTTTGACAACTTTGAAAAAATGGTAAACAAGCATGCCCAAGCGTGGCCTAGGACGGTGCACACGTGTGGTGCACCGCTGCAACAACTCCACACCCGAAGCCTCAAATTGAAATTCCTCCTCGACAAAAGTGATTTTTTTGTCGATTTATGGGGGTATGCAGGAAGGTAATGAATTCCGACAACTTTGAAAAAATGGTGCACAAGCTGCCTAAAACAACCTAGGACGGTGGCACACGTATGGTGCACCACTGCAACAACTCTGCACCTGAGGCTTCAAATCGAAATTCCGCCTGGAAAAACGTTATTTTTTTGTCGATTTATGGGGGTATGCAGGCCAGTAATGAATTCCGACAACTTTGAAAAAATGGTGCACAAGCTGCCCAAAACAACCTAGGACGGTGGCACACATATGGTGCACCGCTGCAACAACTCCGCACCCGAGGCCTCAAATCGAAATTCGGCCTAGACAAAATTGATTTTTTTGTCGATTTATGGGGGTATGCAGGCCGGTAATGAATTCCGACAACTTTGAAAAAATGGTGCAAAAGCTGCCCAAGACAGCCTAGGACGGTGCACACGTGTGGTGCACCACTACAACAACTCCACACCTGAGGCCTCAAATCGAAATTCCGCCTCGACAAAAGTGATTTTTTTGTCGATTTATGGGGTATGAAGGCAGGTAATGAATTCCGACTACTTTGAAAAAGTGGTGCACAAGCTGCCCAAAACAACCTAGAACGGAGGCACACGTATGGTGCACCGCTGCAACAACTCTGCACCCGAGCCCTCAAATCGAAATTCCGCCTCGACAAAAGTGATTTTTTTGTCGATTTATGGGGGTATGCAGGCCGGTAATGAATTCCGACAACTTTGAAAAAATGGTGCACAAGCATGCCCAAGCGTGGCCTAGAACGGTGCACACGTGTGGTGCACCGCTACAACAACTCCACACCTGAGGCCTCAAATCGAAATTCCGCCTCGACAAAAGTGATTTTTTTGTCGATTTATGGGGTATGAAGGCAGGTAATGAATTCCGACTACTTTGAAAAAATGGTGCACAAGCTGCCCAAGACAGCACAGGACGGTGGCACACATAGGGTGCACCGCTGCAAAAACTCCGCACCCGAGGCCTCAAATCGAAATTATGCCTCGATAAAAGTGATTTTTTTGTCGATTTATGGGGGTATGCAGCCCGGTAAAGAATTCCGACAACTTTGAAAAAATGGTGCACAAGCTGCCTAAAACAACCTAGGACGGTGGCACACGTATGGTGCACCGCTGCAACAACTCTGCACCTGAGGCCTCAAATCGAAATTCCGCCTAGACAAAAGTTATTTTTT
Organism: Galeopsis tetrahit; assembly: GCA_963675135.1. Lineage (NCBI taxonomy): Eukaryota > Viridiplantae > Streptophyta > Magnoliopsida > Lamiales > Lamiaceae > Galeopsis > Galeopsis tetrahit. The sequence goes on along the minus strand of OY776129.1, from coordinate 28,331,431 downwards.
TGTCTATTTATGGGGGTATGCAGGCCAGTAATGAATTCCGACAACTTTGAAAAAATGGTGCACAAGCTGCCTAAAACAACCTAGGACGGTGGCACACGTATGGTGCACCGCTGCAACAACTCTGCACCTGAGGCCTCAAATCGAAATTCCGCCTAGACAAAAGTTATTTTTTTTGTCGATTTATGGGGGTATGCAGGCCAGTAATGAATTCCGACAACTTTGAAAAAATGGTGCACAAGCTGCCTAAAACAACCTAGGACGGTGGCACACGTATGGTGCACCGCTGCAACAACTCTGCACCTGAGGCCTCAAATCGAAATTCCGTCTCGACAAAAGTTATTTTTTTGTCGATTTATGGGGGTATGCAGGCCAGTAATGAATTCCAACAACTTTGAAAAAATGGTGCACAAGCTGCCCAAAACAACCTAGGACGGTGGCACACATATGGTGCACCGCTGCAACAACTCCGCACCCGAGGCCTCAAATCGAAATTCGGCCTTGACAAAATTGATTTTTTTGTCGATTTATGGGGGTATGCAGGCCGGTAATGAATTCCGACAACTTTGAAAAAATGGTGCAAAAGCTGCCCAAGACAGCCTAGGACGGTGGCACACATATGGTGCACCGCTGCAAAAACTTCGCACCCGAGGCCTCAAATCGAAATTCTGCCTCGATAAAAGTGATTTTTTTGTCGATTTATGGAGGTATGCAGCCCGATAAAGAATTCCGACAACTTTGAAAAAATGGTGCACAAGCTGCCCAAGACAGCCTAGGACGGAGGCACACGTATGGTGCACCGCTGCAACAACTCCGCACCCGAGGCCTCAAATCGAAATTCCGCCTCGACAAAAGTGATTTTTTTGTCTATTTATGGGGGTATGCAGGCGAGTAATGAATTCCGACAACTTTGAAAAAATGGTGCACAAGCTGCCCAAAACAACCTAGGACGGTGGCACACGTATGGTGCACCGCTGCAACAACTCTGCACCCGAGCCCTCAAATCGAAATTCCGCCTCGACAAAAGTGATTTTTTTGTCGATTTATGGGGGTATGCAGGCCGGTAATGAATTCCGACAACTTTGAAAAAATGGTGCACAAGCATGCCCAAGGGTGGCCTAGAACGGTGCACACGTGTGGTGCACCGCTACAACAACTCCACACCTGAGGCCTCAAATCGAAATTCCGCCTCGACAAAAGTGATTTTTTTGTCGATTTATGGGGTATGAAGGCAGGTAATGAATTCCCACTACTTTGAAAAAATGGAGCACAAGCTGCCCAAGACAGCCCAGGACGGTGGCACACATATGGTGCACCGCTGCAACAACTCCGCACTCGAGGCCTCAAATCGAAATTCCGCCTCGACAAAAGTGATTTTTTATCGATTTATGGGGGTATGCAGGCCGGTAATGAATTTCGACAACTTTGAAAAAATGGTGCAAAAGCTGCCCAAAACAACCTAGGACGGTGGCACACGTATGGTGCACCGCTGCTACAACTCCGCACCCGAGGCCTCAAATTGAAATTCTGCCTCGACAAAAGTGATATTTTTTGTCGATTTATGGGGGTATGCAGGCCGGTAATGAATTCTGACAACTTTGAAAAATGGTAAACAAGCATGCCCAAGCGTGGCCTAGGACGGTGCACACGTGTGGTGCACCGCTGCAACAACTCCACACCCGAAGCCTCAAATTGAAATTCTGCCTCGACAAAAGTGATTTTTTTGTCGATTTATGGGGGTATGCAGGAAGGTAATGAATTCCGACAACTTTGAAAAAATGGTGCACAAGCTGCCTAAAACAACCTAGGACGGTGGCACACGTATGGTGCACCACTGCAACAACTCTGCACCTGAGGCCTCAAATCGAAATTCCGCCTAGACAAAAGTTATTTTTTTGTCGATTTATGGGGGTATGCAGGCCAGTAATGAATTCCGACAACTTTGAAAAAATGGTGCACAAGCTGCCCAAAACAACCTAGGACGGTGGCACACATATGGTGCACCGCTGCAACAACTCCGCACCCGAGGCCTCAAATCGAAATTCGGCCTAGACAAAATTGATTTTTTTGTCGATTTATGGGGGTATGCAGGCCGGTAATGAATTCCGACAACTTTGAAAAAATGGTGCAAAAGCTGCCCAAGACAGCCTAGGACGGTGCACACGTGTGGTGCACCACTACAACAACTCCACACCTGAGGCCTCAAATCGAAATTCCGCCTCGACAAAAGTGATTTTTTTGTCGATTTATGGGGTATGAAGGCAGGTAATGAATTTCGACTACTTTGAAAAAGTGGTGCACAAGCTGCCCAAAACAACCTAGAACGGTGGCACACGTATGGTGCACCGCTGCAACAACTCTGCACCCGAGCCCTCAAATCGAAATTCCGCCTCGACAAAAGTGATTTTTTTGTCGATTTATGGGGGTATGCAGGCCGGTAATGAATTCCGACAACTTTGAAAAAATGGTGCACAAGCATGCCCAAGCGTGGCCTAGAACGGTGCACACGTGTGGTGCACCGCTACAACAACTCCACACCTGAGGCCTCAAATCGAAATTCCGCCTCGACAAAAGTGATTTTTTTGTCGATTTATGGGGTATGAAGGCAGGTAATGAATTCCGACTACTTTGAAAAAATGGTGCACAAGCTGCCCAAGACAGCACAGGACGGTGGCACACATATGGTGCACCGCTGCAAAAACTCCGCACCCGAGGCCTCAAATCGAAATTCTGCCTCGATAAAAGTGATTTTTTTGTCGATTTATGGGGGTATGCAGCCCGGTAAAGAATTCCGACAACTTTGAAAAAATGGTGCACAAGCTGCCTAAAACAACCTAGGACGGTGGCACACGTATGGTGCACCGCTGCAACAACTCTGAACCTGAGGCCTCAAATCGAAATTCCGCCTAGACAAAAGTTATTTTTTTGTCGATTTATGGGGGTATGTAGGCCAGTAATGAATTCCGACAACTTTGAAAAAATGGTGCACAAGCTGCCTAAAACAACCTAGGACGGTGGCACACGTATGGTGCACCGCTGCAACAACTCTGCACCTGAGGCCTCAAATCGAAATTCCGCCTAGACAAAAGTTATTTTTTTTGTCGATTTATGGGGGTATGCAGGCCAGTAATGAATTCCGACAACTTTGAAAAAATGGTGCACAAACTGCCTAAAACAACCTAGGACGGTGGCACACGTATGGTGCACCGCTGCAACAACTCTGCACCTGATGCCTCAAATCGAAATTCCGCCTAAAGAAAAGTTATTTTTTTGTCGATTTATGGGGGTATGCAGGCCAGTAATGAATTCCGACAACTTTGAAAAAATGGTGCACAAGCTGCCCAAAACAACCTAGGACGGTGGCACACGTATGGTGCACCGCTGCTACAACTCCGCACCCGAGGCCTCAAATTGAAATTCTGCCTCGACAAAAGTGATATTTTTTGTCGATTTATGGGGGTATGCAGGCCGGTAATGAATTCTGACAACTTTGAAAAAATGGTAAACAAGCATGCCCTAGGACGATGCACACGTGTGGTGCACCGCTGCAACAACTCCACACCCGAGGCCTCAAATTGAAATTCCGCCTCGACAAAAGTGATTTTTTTGTCGATTTATGGGGGTATGCAGGCCAGTAATGAATTCCAACAACTTTGAAAAAATGGTGCTCAAGCTGCCCAAAACAACCTAGGACGGTGGCACACTATGGTGCACCGCTGCAACAACTCCGCACCTGAGGCCTCAAATCGAAATTCCGCCTCGACAAAAGTTATTTTTTTGTCGATTTATGGGGGTATGCAGGCCAGTAATGAATTCCAACAACTTTGAAAAAATGGTGCTCAAGCTGCCCAAAACAACCTAGGACGGTGGCACACTATGGTGCACCGCTGCAACAACTCCGCACCCGAGGCCTCAAATCGAAATTCGGCCTAGACAAAATTGATTTTTTTGTCGATTTATGGGGGTATGCAGGCCGGTAATGAATTCCGACAACTTTGAAAAAATGGTGCAAAAGCTGCCCAAGACAGCCTAGGACGGTGGCACACATATGGTGCACCGCTACAACAACTCCGCACCCGAGGCCTCAAATCGAAATTCTGCCTCGCTAAAAGTGATTTTTTTGTCGATTTATGGGGGTATGCAGGCCGGTAATGAATTCCGACAACTTTGAAAAAATGGTAAACAAGCATGCCCAAGCGTGGCCTAGGACGGTGCACACGTGTGGTGCACCGTTGCAACAACTCCACACCCGAGGCCTCAAATTGAAATTCCGCCTCGACAAAAGTGATTTTTTTGTCGATTTATGGGGGTATGCAGGAAGGTAATGAATTCCGACAACTTTGAAAAAATGGTGCACAAGCTGCCTAAAACAACCTAGGACGGTGGCACACGTATGGTGCACCGCTGCAACAACTCTGCACCTGAGGCCTCAAATCGAAATTCCGCCTAGACAAAAGTTATTTTTTTGTCGATTTATGGGGGTATGCAGGCCAGTAATGAATTCCGACAACTTTGAAAAAATGGTGCACAAGCTGCCCAAAACAACGTAGGACGGTGGCACACATATGGTGCACCGCTGCAACAACTCCGCACCCGAGGCCTCAAATCGAAATTCGGCCTAGACAAAATTGATTTTTTTGTCGATTTATGGGGGTATGCAGGCCGGTAATGAATTCCGACAACTTTGAAAAAATGGTGCAAAAGCTGCCCAGGACAGCCTAGGACGGTGGCACACATATGGTGCACAAGCTGCCCAAAACAACCTAGGACGGTGGCACACATATGGTGCACCGCTGCAACAACTCCGCACCCGAGGCCTCAAATCGAAATTCTGCCTCGCTAAAAGTGATTTTTTTGTCGATTTATGGGGGTATGCAGGCCGGTAATGAATTCCGACAACTTTGAAAAAATGGTGCACAAGCTGCCCAAAACAACCTAGGACGGTGGCACACGTATGGTGCACCGCTGCTACAACTCCGCACCCGAGGCCTCAAATTGAAATTCTGCCTCGATAAAAGTGATATTTTTTGTCGATTTATGGGGGTATGCAGGCCGGTAATGAATTCTGACAACTTTGAAAAAATGGTAAACAAGCATGCCCTAGGACGATGCACACGTGTGGTGCACCGCTGCAACAACTCCACACCCGAGGCCTCAAATTGAAATTCCGCCTCGACAAAAGTGATTTTTTTGTCGATTTATGGGGGTATGCAGGAAGGTAATGAATTCCGACAACTTTGAAAAAATGGTGCACAATCAGCCTAAAATAACCTAGGACGGTGGCACACGTATGGTGCACCGCTGCAACAACTCTGCACCTGAGGCCTCAAATCGAAATTCCGCCTAGACAAAAGTTATTTTTTTTGTCGATTTATGGGGGTATGCAGGCCAGTAATGAATTCCGACAACTTTGAAAAAATGGTGCACAAGCTGCCTAAAACAACCTAGGACGGTGGCACACGTATGGTGCACCGCTGCAACAACTCTGCACCTGAGGCCTCAAATCGAAATTCCGCCTAGACAAAAGTTATTTTTTTTGTCGATTTATGGGGGTATGCAGGCCAGTAATGAATTCCGACAACTTTGAAAAAATGGTGCACAAACTGCCTAAAACAACCTAGGACGGTGGCACACGTATGGTGCACCGCTGCAACAACTCTGCACCTGAGGCCTCAAATCGAAATTCTGTCTCGACAAAAGTTATTTTTTTGTCGATTTATGGGGGTATGCAGGCCAGTAATGAATTCCAACAACTTTGAAAAAATGGTGCACAAGCTGCCCAAAACAACCTAGGACGGTGGCACACTATGGTGCACCGCTGCAACAACTCCGCACCCGAGGCCTCAAATCGAAATTCGGCCTAGACAAAATTGATTTTTTTGTCGATTTATGGGGGTATGCAGGCCGGTAATGAATTCCGACAACTTTGAAAAAATGGTGCAAAAGCTGCCCAAGACAGCCTAGGACGGTGGCACACATATGGTGCACCGCTACAACAACTCCGCACCCGAGGCCTCAAATCGAAATTCTGCCTCGCTAAAAGTGATTTTTTTGTCGATTTATGGGGGTATGCAGGCCGGTAATGAATTCCGACAACTTTGAAAAAATGGTAAACAAGCATGCCCAAGCGTGGCCTAGGACGGTGCACACGTGTGGTGCACCGCTGCAACAACTCCACACCCGAGGCCTCAAATTGAAATTCCGCCTCGACAAAAGTGATTTTTTTGTCGATTTATGGGGGTATGCAGGAAGGTAATGAATTCCGACAACTTTGAAAAAATGGTGCACAAGCTGCCTAAAACAACCTAGGACGGTGGCACACGTATGGTGCACCGCTGCAACAACTCTGCACCTGAGGCCTCAAATCGAAATTCCGCCTAGACAAAAGTTATTTTTTTTGTCGATTTATGGGGGTATGCAGGCCAGTAATGAATTCCGACAACTTTGAAAAAATGGTGCACAAGCTGCCTAAAACAACCTAGGACGGTGGCACACGTATGGTGCACCGCTGCAACAACTCTGCACCTGAGGCCTCAAATCGAAATTCCGCCTAGACAAAGGTTATTTTTTTGTCGATTTATGGGGGTATGCAGGCCAGTAATGAATTCCGACAACTTTGAAAAAATGGTGCACAAGCTGCCCAAAACAACCTAGGACGGTGGCACACATATGGTGCACCGCTGCAACAACTCCGCACCCGAGGCCTCAAATCGAAATTCGGCCTAGTCAAAATTGATTTTTTTGTCGATTTATGGGGGTATGCAGGCCGGTAATGAATTCCGACAACTTTGAAAAAATGGTGCAAAAGCTGCCCAAGACAGCCTAGGACGGTGGCACACATATGGTGCACCGCTGCAACAACTCCGCACCCGAGGCCTCAAATCGAAATTCTGCCTCGCTAAAAGTGATTTTTTTGTCGATTTATGGGGGTATGCAGGCCGGTAATGAATTCCGACAACTTTGAAAAAATGGTGCACAAGCTGCCCAAAACAACCTAGGACGGTGGCACACGTATGGTGCACCGCTGCTACAACTCCACACCCGAGGCCTCAAATTGAAATTCTGCCTCGACAAAAGTGATATTTTTTGTCGATTTATGGGGGTATGCAGGCCGGTAATGAATTCTGACAACTTTGAAAAAATGGTAAACAAGCATGCCCTAGGACGATGCACACGTGTGGTGCACCGCTGCAACAACTCCACACCCGAGGCCTCAAATTGAAATTCCGCCTCGACAAAAGTGATTTTTTTGTCGATTTATGGGGGTATGCAGGAAGGTAATGAATTCCGACAACTTTGAAAAAATGGTGCACAAGCTGCCTAAAATAACCTAGGACGGTGGCACACGTATGGTGCACCGCTGCAACAACTCTGCACCTGAGGCCTCAAATCGAAATTCCGCCTAGACAAAAGTTATTTTTTTTGTCGATTTATGGGGGTATGCAGGCCAGTAATGAATTCCGACAACTTTGAAAAAATGGTGCACAAGCTGCCTAAAACAACCTAGGACGGTGGCACACGTATGGTGCACCGCTGCAACAACTCTGCACCTGAGGCCTCAAATCGAAATTCCGCCTAGACAAAAGTTATTTTTTTGTCGATTTATGGGGGTATGCAGGCCAGTAATGAATTCCGACAACTTTGAAAAAATGGTGCACAAGCTGCCCAAAACAACCTAGGACGGTGGCACACATATGGTGCACCGCTGCAACAACTCCGCACCCGAGGCCTCAAATCGAAATTCTGCCTCGCTAAAAGTGATTTTTTTGTCGATTTATGGGGGTATGCAGGCCGGTAATGAATTCCGACAACTTTGAAAAAATGGTGCACAAGCTGCCCAAAACAACCTAGGACGGTGGCACACGTATGGTGCACCGCTGCTACAACTCCGCACCCGAGGCCTCAAATTGAAATTCTGCCTCGACAAAAGTGATATTTTTTGTCGATTTATGGGGGTATGCAGGCCGGTAATGAATTCTGACAACTTTGAAAAAATGGTAAACAAGCATGCCCTAGGACGATGCACACGTGTGGTGCACCGCTGCAACAACTCCACACCCGAGGCCTCAAATTGAAATTCCGCCTCGACAAAAGTGATTTTTTTGTCGATTTATGGGGGTATGCAGGAAGGTAATGAATTCCGACAACTTTGAAAAAATGGTGCACAAGCTGCCTAAAACAACCTAGGACGGTGGCACACGTATGGTGCACCGCTGCAACAACTCTGCACCTGAGGCCTCAAATCGAAATTCCGCCTAGACAAAATTAATTTTTTTTGTCGATTTATGGGGGTATGCAGGCCAGTAATGAATTCCGACAACTTTGAAAAAATGGTGCACAAGCTGCCTAAAACAACCTAGGACGGTGGCACACGTATGGTGCACCGCTGCAACAACTCTGCACCTGAGGCCTCAAATCGAAATTCCGCCTAGACAAAAGTTATTTTTTTTGTCGATTTATGGTGGTATGCAGGCCAGTAATGAATTCCGACAACTTTGAAAAAATGGTGCACAAGCTGCCTAAAACAACCTAGGACGGTGGCACACGTATGGTGCACCGCTGCAACAACTCTGCACCTGAGGCCTCAAATCGAAATTCCGCCTAGACAAAAGTTATTTTTTTGTCGATTTATGGGGGTATGCAGGCCAGTAATGAATTCCGACAACTTTGAAAAAATGGTGAACAAGCTGCCCAAAACAACCTAGGACGGTGGCACACGTATGGTGCACCGCTGCTACAACTCCGCACCCGAGACCTCAAATTGAAATTCTGCCTCGACAAAAGTGATATTTTTTGTCGATTTATGGGGGTATGCAGGCCGGTAATGAATTCCGACAACTTTGAAAAAATGGTAAACAAGCTGCCCAAAACAACCTAGGACGGTGGCACACGTATGGTGCACCGCTGCTACAACTCCGCACCCGAGGCCTCAAATTGAAATTCCGCCTCGACAAAAGTGATTTTTTTGTCGATTTATGGGGGTATGCAGGAAGGTAATGAATTCCGACAACTTTGAAAAAATGGTGCACAAGCTGCCTAAAACAACCTAGGACGGTGGCACACGTATGGTGCACCGCTGCAACAACTCTGCACCTGAGGCCTCAAATCGAAATTCCGCCTAGACAAAAGTTATTGTTTTTGTCGATTTATGGGGGTATGCAGGCCAGTAATGAATTCCGACAACTTTGAAAAAATGGTGCACAAGCTGCCTAAAACAACCTAGGACGGTGGCACACGTATGGTGCACCGCTGCAACAACTCTGCACCTGAGGCCTCAAATCGAAATTCCGCCTAGACAAAAGTTATTTTTTTGTCGATTTATGGGGGTATGCAGGCCAGTAATGAATTCCGACAACTTTGAAAAAATGGTGCACAAGCTGCCCAAAACAACCTAGGACGGTGGCACACATATGGTGCACCGCTGCAACAACTCCGCACCCGAGGCCTCAAATCGAAATTCGGCCTAGACAAAATTGATTTTTTTGTCGATTTATGGGGGTATGCAGGCCAGTAATGAATTCCGACAACTTTGAAAAAATGGTGCACAAGCTGCCCAAAACAACCTAGGACGGTGGCACACATATGGTGCACCGCTGCAACAACTCCGCACCCGAGGCCTCAAATCGAAATTCGGCCTAGACAAAATTGATTTTTTTGTCGATTTATGGGGGTATGCAGGCCGGTAATGAATTCCGACAACTTTGAAAAAATGGTGCAAAAGCTGCCCAAGACAGCCTAGGACGGTGGCACACATATGGTGCACCGCTGCAACAACTCCGCACCCGAGGCCTCAAATCGAAATTCTGCCTCGCTAAAAGTGATTTTTTTGTAGATTTATGGGGGTATGCAGGCCGGTAATGAATTCCGACAACTTTGAAAAAATGGTGCACAAGCTGCCCAAAACAACCTAGGACGGTGGCACACGTATGGTGCACCGCTGCTACAACTCCGCACCCGAGGCCTCAAATTGAAATTCTGCCTCGACAAAAGTGATATTTTTTGTCGATTTATGGGGGTATGCAGGCCGGTAATGAATTCTGACAACTTTGAAAAAATGGTAAACAAGCATGCCCTAGGACGATGCACACGTGTGGTGCACCGCTGCAACAACTCCACACCCGAGGCCTCAAATTGAAATTCCGCCTCGACAAAAGTGATTTTTTTGTCGATTTATGGGGGTATGCAGGAAGGTAATGAATTCCGACAACTTTGAAAAAATGGTGCACAAGCTGCCTAAAACAACCTAGGACGGTGGCACACGTATGGTGCACCGCTGCAACAACTCTGCACCTGAGGCCTCAAATCGAAATTCCGCCTAGACAAAAGTTATTTTTTTTGTCGATTTATGGGGGTATGCAGGCCAGTAATGAATTCCGACAACTTTGAAAAAATGGTGCACAAGCTGCCTAAAACAACCTAGGACGGTGGCACACGTATGGTGCACCGCTGCAACAACTCTGCACCTGAGGCCTCAAATCGAAATTCCGCCTAGACAAAAGTTATTTTTTTTGTCGATTTATGGGGGTATGCAGGCCAGTAATGAATTCCGACAACTTTGAAAAAATGGTGCACAAGCTGCCTAAAACAACCTAGGACGGTGGCACACGTATGGTGCACCGCTGCAACAACTCTGCACCTGAGGCCTCAAATCGAAATTCCGCCTAGACAAAAGTTATTTTTTTGTCGATTTATGGGGGTATGCAGGCCAGTAATGAATTCCGACAACTTTGAAAAAATGGTGAACAAGCTGCCCAAAACAACCTAGGACGGTGGCACACGTATGGTGCACCGCTGCTAGAACTCCGCACCCGAGGCCTCAAATTGAAATTCTGCCTCGACAAAAGTGATATTTTTTGTCGATTTATGGGGGTATGCAGGCCGGTAATGAATTCCGACAACTTTGAAAAAATGGTAAACAAGCTGCCCAAAACAACCTAGGACGGTGGCACACGTATGGTGCACCGCTGCTACAACTCCGCACCCGATGCCTCAAATTGAAATTCCGCCTCGACAAAAGTGATTTTTTTGTCGATTTATCGGGGTATGCAGGAAGGTAATGAATTCCGACAACTTTGAAAAAATGGTGCACAAGCTGCCTAAAACAACCTAGGACGGTGGCACACGTATGGTGCACCGCTGCAACAACTCTGCACCTGAGGCCTCAAATCGAAATTCCGCCTAGACAAAAGTTACTTTTTTGTCGATTTATGGGGGTATGCAGGCCAGTAATGAATTCCGACAACTTTGAAAAAATGGTGCACAAGCTGCCTAAAACAACCAAGGACGGTGGCACACGTATGGTGCACCGCTGCAACAACTCTGCACCTGAGGCCTCTAATCGAAATTCCGCCTAGACAAAAGTTATTTTTTTGTCGATTTATGGGGGTATGCAGGCCAGTAATGAATTCCGACAACTTTGAAAAAATGGTGCACAAGCTGCCCAAAACAACCTAGGACGGTGGCACACATATGGTGCACCACTGCAACAACTCCGCACCCGAGGCCTCAAATCGAAATTCGGCCTAGACAAAATTGATTTTTTTGTCGATTTATGGGGGTATGCAGGCCGGTAATGAATTCCGACAACTTTGAAAAAATGGTGCAAAAGCTGCCCAAGACAGCCTAGGACGGTGGCACACATATGGTGCACCGCTGCAACAACTCCGCACCCGAGGCCTCAAATCGAAATTCTGCCTCGCTAAAAGTGATTTTTTTGTCGATTTATGGGGGTATGCAGGCCGGTAATGAATTCCGACAACTTTGAAAAAATGGTGCACAAGCATGCCCAAGAGTGGCCTAGAACGGTGCACACGTGTGGTGCACCGCTACAACAACTCCACACCTGAGGCCTCAAATCGAAATTCCGCCTCGACAAAAGTGATTTTTTTGTCGATTTATGGGGTATGAAGGCAGGTAATGAATTCCGACTACTTTGAAAAAATGGTGCACAAGCTGCCCAAGACAGCACAGGACGGTGGCACACATATGGTGCACCGCTGCAAAAACTCCGCACCCGAGGCCTCAAATCGAAATTCTGCCTCGATAAAAGTGATTTTTTTGTCGATTTATGGGGTTATGCAGCCCGGTAAAGAATTCCGACAACTTTGAAAAAATGGTGCACAAGCTGCCTAAAACAACCTAGGACGGTGGCACACGTATGGTGCACCGCTGCAACAACTCTGCACCTGAGGCCTCAAATCGAAATTCCGCCTAGACAAAAGTTATTTTTTTGTCTATTTATGGGGGTATGCAGGCCAGTAATGAATTCCGACAACTTTGAAAAAATGGTGCACAAGCTGCCTAAAACAACCTAGGACGGTGGCACACGTATGGTGCACCGCTGCAACAACTCTGCACCTGAGGCCTCAAATCGAAATTCCGCCTAGACAAAAGTTATTTTTTTGTCGATTTATGGGGGTATGCAGGCCAGTAATGAATTCCGACAACTTTGAAAAAATGTTGAACAAGCTGCCCAAAACAACCTAGGACGGTGGCACACGTATGGTGCACCGCTGCTACAACTCCGCACCCGAGGCCTCAAATTGAAATTCTGCCTCGACAAAAGTGATATTTTTTGTCGATTTATGGGGGTATGCAGGCCGGTAATGAATTCCGACAACTTTGAAAAAATGGTAAACAAGCTGCCCAAAACAACCTAGGACGGTGGCACACGTATGGTGCACCGCTGCTACAACTCCGCACCCGAGGCCTCAAATTGAAATTCCGCCTCGACAAAAGTGATTTTTTTGTCGATTTATGGGGGTATGCAGGAAGGTAATGAATTCCGACAACTTTGAAAAAATGGTGCACAAGCTGCCTAAAACAACCTAGGACGGTGGCACACGTATGGTGCACCGCTGCAACAACTCTGCACCTGAGGCCTCAAATCGAAATTCCGCCTAGACAAAAGTTACTTTTTTGTCGATTTATGGGGGTATGCAGGCCAGTAATGAATTCCGACAACTTTGAAAAAATGGTGCACAAGCTGCCTAAAACAACCAAGGACGGTGGCACACGTATGGTGCACCGCTGCAACAACTCTGCACCTGAGGCCTCAAATCGAAATTCCGCCTAGACAAAAGTTATTTTTTTGTCGATTTATGGGGGTATGCAGGCCAGTAATGAATTCCGACAACTTTGAAAAAATGGTGCACAAGCTGCCCAAAACAACCTAGGACGGTGGCACACATATGGTGCACCACTGCAACAACTCCGCACCCGAGGCCTCAAATCGAAATTCGGCCTAGACAAAATTGATTTTTTTGTCGATTTATGGGGGTATGCAGGCCGGTAATGAATTCCGACAACTTTGAAAAAATGGTGCAAAAGCTGCCCAAAACAGCCTAGGACGGTGGCACACATATGGTGCACCGCTGCAACAACTCCGCACCCGAGGCCTCAAATCGAAATTCTGCCTCGCTAAAAGTGATTTTTTTGTCGATTTATGGGGGTATGCAGGCGGGTAATGAATTCCGACAACTTTGAAAAAATGGTGCACAAGCATGCCCAAGCGTGGCCTAGAACGGTGCACACGTGTGGTGCACCGCTACAACAACTCCACACCTGAGGCCTCAAATCGAAATTCCGCCTCGACAAAAGTGATTTTTTTGTCGATTTATGGGGTATGAAGGCAGGTAATGAATTCCGACTACTTTGAAAAAATGGTGCACAAGCTGCCCAAGACAGCACAGGACGGTGGCACACATATGGTGCACCGCTGCAAAAACTCCGCACCCGAGGCCTCAAATCGAAATTCTGCCTCGATAAAAGTGATTTTTTTGTCGATTTATGGGGTTATGCAGCCCGGTAAAGAATTCCGACAACTTTGAAAAAATGGTGCACAAGCTGCCTAAAACAACCTAGGACGGTGGCACACGTATGGTGCACCGCTGCAACAACTCTGCACCTGAGGCCTCAAATCGAAATTCCGCCTAGACAAAAGTTATTTTTTTGTCTATTTATGGGCGTATGCAGGCCAGTAATGAATTCCGACAACTTTGAAAAAATGGTGCACAAGCTGCCTAAAACAACCTAGGACGGAGGCACACGTATGGTGCACCGCTGCAACAACTCTGCACCTGAAGCCTCAAATCGAAATTCCGCCTAGACAAAAGTTATTTTTTTTGTCGATTTATGGGGGTATGCAGGCCAGTAATGAATTCCGACAACTTTGAAAAAATGGTGCACAAGCTGCCTAAAACAACCTAGGACGGTGGCACACGTATGGTGCACCGCTGCAACAACTCTGCACCTGAGGCCTCAAATCGAAATTCCGCCTAGACAAAAGTTATTTTTTTGTCGATTTATGGGGGTATGCAGGCCAGTAATGAATTCCGACAACTTTGAAAAAATGTTGAACAAGCTGCCCAAAACAACCTAGGACGGTGGCACACGTATGGTGCACCGCTGCTACAACTCCGCACCCGAGGCCTCAAATTGAAATTCTGCCTCGACAAAAGTGATATTTTTTGTCGATTTATGGGGGTATGCAGGCCGGTAATGAATTCCGACAACTTTGAAAAAATGGTAAACAAGCTGCCCAAAACAACCTAGGACGGTGGCACACGTATGGTGCACCGCTGCTACAACTCCGCACCCGAGGCCTCAAATTGAAATTCCGCCTCGACAAAAGTGATTTTTTTGTCGATTTATGGGGGTATGCAGGAAGGTAATGAATTCCGACAACTTTGAAAAAATGGTGCACAAGCTGCCTAAAACAACCTAGGACGGTGGCACACGTATGGTGCACCGCTGCAACAACTCTGCACCTGAGGCCTCAAATCGAAATTCCGCCTAGACAAAAGTTACTTTTTTGTCGATTTATGGGGGTATGCAGGCCAGTAATGAATTCCGACAACTTTGAAAAAATGGTGCACAAGCTGCCTAAAACAACCAAGGACGGTGGCACACGTATGGTGCACCGCTGCAACAACTCTGCACCTGAGGCCTCAAATCGAAATTCCGCCTAGACAAAAGTTATTTTTTTGTCGATTTATGGGGGTATGCAGGCCAGTAATGAATTCCGACAACTTTGAAAAAATGGTGCACAAGCTGCCCAAAACAACCTAGGACGGTGGCACACATATGGTGCACCACTGCAACAACTCCGCACCCGAGGCCTCAAATCGAAATTCGGCCTAGACAAAATTGATTTTTTTGTCGATTTATGGGGGTATGCAGGCCGGTAATGAATTCCGACAACTTTGAAAAAATGGTGCAAAAGCTGCCCAAAACAGCCTAGGACGGTGGCACACGTATGGTGCACCGCTGCTACAACTCCGCACTCGAGGCCTCAAATTGAAATTCCGCCTCGACAAAAGTGATTTTTTTGTCGATTTATGGGGGTATGCAGGAAGGTAATGAATTCCGACAACTTTGAAAAAATGGTGCACAAGCTGCCTAAAACAACCTAGGACGGTGGCACACGTATGGTGCACCGCTGCAACAACTCTGCACCTGAGGCCTCAAATCGAAATTCCGCCTAGACAAAAGTTACTTTTTTGTCGATTTATGGGGGTATGCAGGCCAGTAATGAATTCCGACAACTTTGAAAAAATGGTGCACAAGCTGCCTAAAACAACCAAGGACGGTGGCACACGTATGGTGCACCGCTGCAACAACTCTGCACCTGAGGCCTCAAATCGAAAGTCCGCCTAGACAAAAGTTATTTTTTTGTCGATTTATGGGGGTATGCAGGCCAGTAATGAATTCGACAACTTTGAAAAAATGGTGCACAAGCTGCCCAAAACAACCTAGGACGGTGGCACACATATGGTGCACCACTGCAACAACTCCGCACCCGAGGCCTCAAATCGAAATTCGGCCTAGACAAAATTGATTTTTTTGTCGATTTATGGGGGTATGCAGGCCGGTAATGAATTCCGACAACTTTGAAAAAATGGTGCAAAAGCTGCCCAAAACAGCCTAGGACGGTGGCACACATATGGTGCACCGCTGCAACAACTCCGCACCCGAGGCCTCAAATCGAAATTCTGCCTCGCTAAAAGTGATTTTTTTGTCGATTTATGGGGGTATGCAGGCCGGTAATGAATTCCGACAACTTTGAAAAAATGGTGCACAAGCATGCCCAAGCGTGGCCTAGAACGGTGCACACGTGTGGTGCACCGCTACAACAACTCCACACCTGAGGCCTCAAATCGAAATTCCGCCTCGACAAAAGTGATTTTTTTGTCGATTTATGGGGTATGAAGGCAGGTAATGAATTCCGACTACTTTGAAAAAATGGTGCACAAGCTGCCCAAGACAGCACAGGACGGTGGCACACATATGGTGCACCGCTGCAAAAACTCCGCACCCGAGGCCTCAAATCGAAATTCTGCCTCGATAAAAGTGATTTTTTTGTCGATTTATGGGGGTATGCAGCCCGGTAAAGAATTCCGACAACTTTGGAAAAATGGTGCACAAGCTGCCTAAAACAACCTAGGACGGTGGCACACGTATGGTGCACCGCTGCAACAACTCTGCACCTGAGGCCTCAAATCGAAATTCCGCCTAGACAAAAGTTATTTTTTTGTCGATTTACGGGGGTATGCAGGCCAGTAATGAATTCCGACAACTTTGAAAAAATGGTGCACAAGCTGCCTAAAACAACCTAGGACGGTGGCACACGTATGGTGCACCGCTGCAACAACTCTGCACCTGAGGCCTCAAATCGAAATTCCGCCTAGACAAAAGTTATTTTTTTGTTGATTTATGGGGGTATGCAGGCCAGTAATGAATTCCGACAACTTTGAAAAAATGGTGCACAAGCTGCCCAAGACAACCTAGGACGGTGGCACACATATGGAGCACCGCTGCAACAACTCCGCACCCGAGGCCTCAAATCGAAATTCGGCCTAGACAAAATTGATTTTTTTGTCGATTTATGGGGGTATGCAGGCCGGTAATGAATTCCGACAACTTTGAAAAAATGGTGCAAAAGCTGCCCAAGACAGCCTAGGACGGTGGCACACATATGGTGCACCGCTGCAACAACTCCGCACCCGAGGCCTCAAATCGAAATTCTGCCTCGCTAAAAGTGATTTTTTTGTCGATTTATGGGGGTATGCAGGCCGGTAATGAATTCCGACAACTTTGAAAAAATGGTGCACAAGCATGCCCAAGCGTGGCCTAGAACGGTGCACACGTGTGGTGCACCGCTACAACAACTCCACACCTGAGGCCTCAAATCGAAATTCCGCCTCGACAAAAGTGATTTTTTTGTCGATTTATGGGGTATGAAGGCAGGTAATGAATTCCGACTACTTTGAAAAAATGGTGCACAAGCTGCCCAAGACAGCACAGGACGGTGGCACACATATGGTGCACCGCTGCAAAAACTCCGCACCCGAGGCCTCAAATCGAAATTCTGCCTCGATAAAAGTGATTTTTTTGTCGATTTATGGGGGTATGCAGCCCGGTAAAGAATTCCGACAACTTTGAAAAAATGGTGCACAAGCTGCCTAAAACAACCTAGGACGGTGGCACACGTATGGTGCACCGCTGCAACAACTCTGCACCTGAGGCCTCAAATCGAAATTCCGCCTAGACAAAAGTTATTTTTTTGTCGATTTATGGGGGTATGCAGGCCAGTAATGAATTCGGACAACTTTGAAAAAATGGTGCACAAGCTGCCTAAAACAACCTAGGACGGTGGCACACGTATGGTGCACCGCTGCAACAACTCTGCACCTGAGGCCTCAAATCAAAATTCCGCCTAGACAAACGTTATTTTTTTGTTGATTTATGGGGGTATGCAGGCCAGTAATGAATTCCGACAACTTTGAAAAAATGGTGCACAAGCTGCCCAAGACAACCTAGGACGGTGGCACACATATGGAGCACCGCTGCAACAACTCCGCACCCGAGGCCTCAAATCGAAATTCGGCCTAGACAAAATTGATTTTTTTGTCGATTTATGGGGGTATGCAGGCCGGTAATGAATTCTGACAACTTTGAAAAAATGGTGCAAAAGCTGCCCAAGACAGCCTAGGACGGTGGCACACATATGGTGCACCGCTGCAACAACTCCGCACCCGAGGCCTCAAATCGAAATTCTGCCTCGCTAAAAGTGATTTTTTTGTCGATTTATGGGGGTATGCAGGCCGGTAATGAATTCCGACAACTTTGAAAAAATGGTGCACAAGCATGCCCAAGCGTGGCCTAGAACGGTGCACACGTGTGGTGCACCGCTACAACAACTCCACACCTGAGGCCTCAAATCGAAATTCCGCCTCGACAAAAGTGATTTTTTTGTCGATTTATGGGGTATGAAGGCAGGTAATGAATTCCGACTACTTTGAAAAAATGGTGCACAAGCTGCCCAAGACAGCACAGGACGGTGGCACACATATGGTGCACCGCTGCAAAAACTCCGCACCCGAGGCCTCAAATCGAAATTCTGCCTCGATAAAAGTGATTTTTTTGTCGATTTATGGGGGTATGCAGCCCGGTAAAGAATTCCGACAACTTTGAAAAAATGGTGCACAAGCTGCCTAAAACAACCTAGGACGGTGGCACACGTATGGTGCACCGCTGCAACAACTCTGCACCTGAGGCCTCAAATCGAAATTCCGCCTAGACAAAAGTTATTTTTTTGTCGATTTATGGGGGTATGCAGGCCAGTAATGAATTCGGACAACTTTGAAAAAATGGTGCACAAGCTGCCTAAAACAACCTAGGACGGTGGCACACGTATGGTGCACCGCTGCAACAACTCTGCACCTGAGGCCTCAAATCAAAATTCCGCCTAGACAAACGTTATTTTTTTGTTGATTTATGGGGGTATGCAGGCCAGTAATGAATTCCGACAACTTTGAAAAAATGGTGCACAAGCTGCCCAAGACAACCTAGGACGGTGGCACACATATGGAGCACCGCTGCAACAACTCCGCACCCGAGGCCTCAAATCGAAATTCGGCCTAGACAAAATTGATTTTTTTGTCGATTTATGGGGGTATGCAGGCCGGTAATGAATTCTGACAACTTTGAAAAAATGGTGCAAAAGCTGCCCAAGACAGCCTAGGACGGTGGCACACATATGGTGCACCGCTGCAACAACTCCGCACCCGAGGCCTCAAATCGAAATTCTGCCTCGCTAAAAGTGATTTTTTTGTCGATTTATGGGGGTATGCAGGCCGGTAATGAATTCCGACAACTTTGAAAAAATGGTGCACAAGCATGCCCAAGCGTGGCCTAGAACGGTGCACACGTGTGGTGCACCGCTACAACAACTCCACACCTGAGGCCTCAAATCGAAATTCCGCCTCGACAAAAGTGATTTTTTTGTCGATTTATGGGGTATGAAGGCAGGTAATGAATTCCGACTACTTTGAAAAAATGGTGCACAAGCTGCCCAAGACAGCACAGGACGGTGGCACACATATGGTGCACCGCTGCAAAAACTCCGCACCCGAGGCCTCAAATCGAAATTCTGCCTCGATAAAAGTGATTTTTTTGTCGATTTATGGGGTTATGCAGCCCGGTAAAGAATTCCGACAACTTTGAAAAAATGGTGCACAAGCTGCCTAAAACAACCTAGGACGGAGGCACACGTATGGTGCACCGCTGCAACAACTCTGCACCTGAGGCCTCAAATCGAAATTCCGCCTAGACAAAAGTTATTTTTTTTGTCGATTTATGGGGGTATGCAGGCCAGTAATGAATTCCGACAACTTTGAAAAAATGGTGCACAAGCTGCCTAAAACAACCTAGGACGGTGGCACACGTATGGTGCACCGCTGCAACAACTCTGCACCTGAGGCCTCAAATCGAAATTCCGCCTAGACAAAAGTTATTTTTTTGTTGATTTATGGGGGTATGCAGGCCAGTAATGAATTCCGACAACTTTGAAAAAATGGTGCACAAGCTGCCCAAGACAACCTAGGACGGTGGCACACATATGGAGCACCGCTGCAACAACTCCGCACCCGAGGCCTCAAATCGAAATTCGGCCTAGACAAAATTGATTTTTTTGTCGATTTATGGGGGTATGCAGGCCGGTAATGAATTCCGACAACTTTGAAAAAATGGTGCAAAAGCTGCCCAAGACAGCCTAGGACGGTGGCACACATATGGTGCACCGCTGCAACAACTCCGCACCCGAGGCCTCAAATCGAAATTCTGCCTCGCTAAAAGTGATTTTTTTGTCGATTTATGGGGGTATGCAGGCCGGTAATGAATTCCGACAACTTTGAAAAAATGGTGCACAAGCATGCCCAAGCGTGGCCTAGAACGGTGCACACGTGTGGTGCACCGCTACAACAACTCCACACCTGAGGCCTCAAATCGAAATTCCGCCTCGACAAAAGTGATTTTTTTGTCGATTTATGGGGTATGAAGGCAGGTAATGAATTCCGACTACTTTGAAAAAATGGTGCACAAGCTGCCCAAGACAACACAGGACGGTGGCACACATATGGTGCACCGCTGCAAAAACTCCGCACCCGAGGCCTCAAATCGAAATTCTGCCTCGATAAAAGTGATTTTTTTGTCGATTTATGGGGGTATGCAGCCCGGTAAAGAATTCCGACAACTTTGAAAAAATGGTGCACAAGCTGCCTAAAACAACCTAGGACGGTGGCACACGTATGGTGCACCGCTGCAACAACTCTGCACCTGAGGCCTCAAATCGAAATTCCGCCTAGACAAAAGTTATTTTTTTGTCGATTTATGGGGGTATGCAGGCCAGTAATGAATTCCGACAACTTTGAAAAAATGGTGCACAAGCTGCCTAAAACAACCTAGGACGGAGGCACACGTATGGTGCACCGCTGCAACAACTCTGCACCTGAGGCCTCAAATCGAAATTCCGCCTAGACAAAAGTTATTTTTTTTGTCGATTTATGGGGGTATGCAGGCCAGTAATGAATTCCGACAACTTTGAAAAAATGGTGCACAAACTGCCTAAAACAACCTAGGACGGTGGCACACGTATGGTGCACCGCTGCAACAACTCTGCACCTGAGGCCTCAAATCGAAATTCCGCCTAGACAAAAGTTATTTTTTTGTCGATTTATGGGGGTATGCAGGCCAGTAATGAATTCCGACAACTTTGAAAAAATGGTGCACAAGCTGCCTAAAACAACCTAGGACGGAGGCACACGTATGGTGCACCGCTGCAACAACTCTGCACCTGAGGCCTCAAATCGAAATTCCGCCTAGACAAAAGTTATTTTTTTTGTCGATTTATGGGGGTATGCAGGCCAGTAATGAATTCCGACAACTTTTAAAAAATGGTGCACAAACTGCCTAAAACAACCTAGGACGGTGTCACACATATGGTGCACCGCTGCAACAACTCCGCACCCGAGGCCTCAAATCGAAATTCGGCCTAGACAAAATTGATTTTTTTGTCGATTTATGGGGGTATGCAGGCCGGTAATGAATTCCGACAACTTTGAAAATATGGTGCAAAAGCTGCCCGAGACAGCCTAGGACGGTGGCACACATATGCTGCACCGCTGCAACAACTCCGCACCCGAGGCCTCAAATCGAAATTCTGCCTCGCTAAAAGTGATTTTTTTGTCGATTTATGGGGGTATGCAGGCCGGTAATGAATTCCGACAACTTTGAAAAAATGGTAAACAAGCATGCCCAAGCGTGGCCTAGGACGGTGCACACGTGTGGTGCACCGCTGCAACAACTCCACCCCCGAGGCCTCAATTTGAAATTCCGCCTCGACAAAAGTGATTCTTTTGTCGATTTATGGGGGTATGCAGGAAGGTAATGAATTCCGACAACTTTGAAAAAATGGTGCACAAGCTGCCTAAAACAACCTAGGACGGTGACACACGTATGGTGCACCGCTGCAACAACTCTGCACCTGAGGCCTCAAATCGAAATTCCGCCTAGACAAAAGTTATTTTTTTGTCGATTTATGGGGGTATGCAGGCCAGTAATGAATTCCGACAACTTTGAAAAAATGGTGCACAAGCTGCCTAAAACAACCTAGGACGGAGGCACACGTATGGTGCACCGCTGCAACAACTCTGCACCTGAGGCCTCAAATCGAAATTCCGCCTAGACAAAAGTTATTTTTTTTGTCGATTTATGGGGGTATGCAGGCCAGTAATGAATTCCGACAACTTTGAAAAAATGGTGCACAAACTGCCTAAAACAACCTAGGACGGTGGCACACGTATGGTGCACCGCTGCAACAACTCTGCACCTGAGGCCTCAAATCGAAATTCCGCCTAGACAAAAGTTATTTTTTTGTCGATTTATGGGGGTATGCAGGCCAGTAATGAATTCCGACAACTTTGAAAAAATGGTGCACAAGCTGCCTAAAACAACCTAGGACGGAGGCACACGTATGGTGCACCGCTGCAACAACTCTGCACCTGAGGCCTCAAATCGAAATTCCGCCTAGACAAAAGTTATTTTTTTTGTCGATTTATGGGGGTATGCAGGCCAGTAATGAATTCCGACAACTTTGAAAAAATGGTGCACAAACTGCCTAAAACAACCTAGGACGGTGTCACACATATGGTGCACCGCTGCAACAACTCCGCACCCGAGGCCTCAAATCGAAATTCGGCCTAGACAAAATTGATTTTTTTGTCGATTTATGGGGGTATGCAGGCCGGTAATGAATTCCGACAACTTTGAAAATATGGTGCAAAAGCTGCCCGAGACAGCCTAGGACGGTGGCACACATATGCTGCACCGCTGCAACAACTCCGCACCCGAGGCCTCAAATCGAAATTCTGCCTCGCTAAAAGTGATTTTTTTGTCGATTTATGGGGGTATGCAGGCCGGTAATGAATTCCGACAACTTTGAAAAAATGGTAAACAAGCATGCCCAAGCGTGGCCTAGGACGGTGCACACGTGTGGTGCACCGCTGCAACAACTCCACCCCCGAGGCCTCAATTTGAAATTCCGCCTCGACAAAAGTGATTCTTTTGTCGATTTATGGGGGTATGCAGGAAGGTAATGAATTCCGACAACTTTGAAAAAATGGTGCACAAGCTGCCTAAAACAACCTAGGACGGTGGCACACGTATGGTGCACCGCTGCAACAACTCTGCACCTGAGGCCTCAAATCAAAATTCCGCCTAGATAAAAGTTATTTTTTTTGTCGATTTATGGGGGTATGCAGGCCAGTAATGAATTCCGACAACTTTGAAAAAATGGTGGACAAGCTGCCTAAAACAACCTAGGACGGTGGCACACGTATGGTGCACCGCTGCAACAACTCTGCACCTGAGGCCTCAAATCGAAATTCCACCTAGACAAAAGTTATTTTTTTGTCGATTTATGGGGG
The DNA here is from genome assembly GCA_963675135.1 of Galeopsis tetrahit. Classification (NCBI taxonomy): domain Eukaryota; kingdom Viridiplantae; phylum Streptophyta; class Magnoliopsida; order Lamiales; family Lamiaceae; genus Galeopsis; species Galeopsis tetrahit. The sequence goes on along the minus strand of OY776129.1, from coordinate 28,308,170 downwards.
TATGCAGGCCAGTAATGAATTCCGACAACTTTGAAAAAATGGTGCACAAGCTGCCCAAAACAACCTAGGACGGTGGCACACATATGGTGCACCGCTGCAACAACTCCGCACCCGAGGCCTCAAATCGAAATTCGGCCTAGACAAAATTGATTTTTTTGTCGATTTATGGGGGTATGCAGGCCGGTAATGAATTCCGACAACTTTGAAAAAATGGTGCAAAAGCTGCCCAAGACAGCCTATGACGGTGGCACACATATGGTGCACCGCTGCAACAACTCCGCACCCGAGGCCTCAAATCGAAATTCTGCCTCGCTAAAAGTGATTTTTTTGTCGATTTATGGGGGTATGCAGGCCGGTAATGAATTCCGACAACTTTGAAAAAATGGTGCACAAGCTGCCCAAAACAACCTAGGACGGTGGCACACGTATGGTGCACCGCTGCTACAACTCCGCACCCGAGGCCTCAAATTGAAATTCTTCCTCGACAAAAGTGATATTTTTTGTCGATTTATGGGGGTATGCAGGCCGGTAATAAATTCCGACAACTTTGAAAAAATGGTAAACAAGCTGCCCAAAACAACCTAGGACGGTGGCACACGTATGGTGCACCGCTGCTACAACTCCGCACCCGAGGCCTCAAATTGAAATTCCGCCTCGACAAAAGTGATTTTTTTGTCGATTTATGGGGGTATGCAGGAAGGTAATGAATTCCGACAACTTTGAAAAAATGGTGCACAAGCTGCCTAAAACAACCTAGGACGGTGGCACACGTATGGTGCACCGCTGCAACAACTCTGCACCTGAGGCCTCAAATCGAAATTCCGCCTAGACAAAAGTTATTTTTTTGTCGATTTATGGGGGTATGCAGGCCAGTAATGAATTCCGACAACTTTGAAAAAATGGTGCACAAGCTGCCTAAAACAACCTAGGACGGTGGCACACGTATGGTGCACCGCTGCAACAACTCTGCACCTGAGGCCTCAAATCGAAATTCCGCCTAGACAAAAGTTATTTTTTTTGTCGATTTATGGGGGTATGCAGGCCAGTAATGAATTCCGACAACTTTGAAAAAATGGTGCACAAGCTGCCTAAAACAACCTAGGACGGTTGCACACATATGGTGCACCGCTGCAACAACTCCGCACCCGAGGCCTCAAATCGAAATTCGGCCTAGACAAAATTGATTTTTTTGTCGATTTATGGGGGTATGCAGGCCGGTAATGAATTCCGACAACTTTGAAAAAATGGTGCAAAAGCTGCCCAAGACAGCCTAGGACGGTGGCACACATATGGTGCACCGCTGCAACAACTCTGCACCCGAGGCCTCAAATCGAAATTCTGCTTCGCTAAAAGTGATTTTTTTGTCGATTTATGGGGGTATGCAGGCCGGTAATGAATTCCGACAACTTTGAAAAAATGGTAAACAAGCATGCCCAAGCGTGGCCTAGGACGGTGCACACGTGTGGTGCACCGCTGCAACAACTCCACACCCGAGGCCTCAAATTGAAATTCCGCCTCGACAAAAGTGATTTTTTTGTCGATTTATGGGGGTATGCAGGAAGGTAATGAATTCCGACAACTTTGAAAAAATGGTGCACAAGCTGCCTAAAACAACCTAGGACGGTGGCACACGTATGGTGCACCGCTGCAACAACTCTGCACCTGAGGCCTCAAATCGAAATTCCGCCTAGACAAAAGTTATTTTTTTGTCGATTTATGGGGGTATGCAGGCCAGTAATGAATTCCGACAACTTTGAAAAAATGGTGCACAAGCTGCCCAAAACAACCTAGGACGGTGGCACACATATGGTGCACCGCTGCAACAACTCCGCACCCGAGGCCTCAAATCAAAATTCGGCCTAGACAAAATTGATTTTTTTGTCGATTTATGGGGGTATGCAGGCCGGTAATGAATTCCGACAACTTTGAAAAAATGGTGCAAAAGCTGCCCAAGACAGCCTAGGACGGTGGCACACATATGGTGCACCGCTGCAACAACTCCGCACCCGAGGCCTCAAATCGAAATTCTGCCTCGTTAAAAGTGATTTTTTTGTCGATTTATGGGGGTATGCAGGCCGGTAATGAATTCCGACAACTTTGAAAAAATTGTGCACAAGCTGCCCAAAACAACCTAGGGCGGTGGCACACGTATGGTGCACCACTGCAACAACTCCGCACCCGAGGACTCAAATCGAAATTCTGCCTCGCTAAAAGTGATTTTTTTGTCGATTTATGGGGGTATGCAGGCCGGTAATGAATTCCGACAACTTTGAAAAAATGGTGCACAAGCTGCCCAAAACAACCTAGGACGGTGGCACACGTATGGTGCACCGCTGCTACAACTCCGCACCCGAGGCCTCAAATTGAAATTCTGCCTCGACAAAAGTGATATTTTTTGTCTATTTATGGGGGTATGCAGGCCGGTAATGAATTCTGACAACTTTGAAAAAATGGTAAACAAGCATGCCCTAGGACGATGCACACGTGTGGTGCACCGCTGCAACAACTCCACACCCGAGGCCTCAAATTGAAATTCCGCCTCGACAAAAGTGATTTTTTTGTCGATTTATGGGGGTATGCAGGAAGGTAATGAATTCCGACAACTTTGAAAAAATGGTGCACAAGCTGCCTAAAACAATCTAGGACGGTTGCACACGTATGGTGCACCGCTGCAACAACTCTGCACCTGAGGCCTCAAATCGAAATTCCGCCTAGACAAAAGTTATTTTTTTGTCGATTTATGGGGGTATGCAGGCCAGTAATGAATTCCGACAACTTTGAAAATATGGTGCACAAGCTGCCTAAAACAACCTAGGACGGTGGCACACGTATGGTGCACCGCTGCAACAACTCTGCACCTGAGGCCTCAAATCGAAATTCCGCCTAGACAAAAGTTATTTTTTTTGTCGATTTATGGGGGTATGCAGGCCAGTAATGAATTCCGACAACTTTGAAAAAATGGTGCACAAGCTGCCCAAAACAACCTAGGACGGTGGCACACATATGGTGCACCGCTGCAACAACTCCGCACCCGAGGCCTCAAATCGAAATTCGGCCTAGACAAAATTGATTTTTTTGTCGATTTATGGGGGTATGCAGGCCGGTAATGAATTCCGACAACTTTGAAAAAATGGTGCAAAAGCTGCCCAAGACAGCCTAGGACGGTGGCACACATATGGTGCACCGCTGCAACAACTCCGCACCCGAGGCCTCAAATCGAAATTCTGCTTCGCTAAAAGTGATTTTTTTGTCGATTTATGGGGGTATGCAGGCCGGTAATGAATTCCGACAACTTTGAAAAAATGGTAAACAAGCATGCCCAAGCGTGGCCTAGGACGGTGCACACGTGTGGTGCACCGCTGCAACAACTCCACACCCGAGGCCTCAAATTGAAATTCCGCCTCGACAAAAGTGATTTTTTTGTCGATTTATGGGGGTATGCAGGAAGGTAATGAATTCCGACAACTTTGAAAAAATGGTGCACAAGCTGCCTAAAACAACCTAGGACGGTGGCACACGTATGGTGCACCACTGCAACAACTCTGCACCTGAGGCCTCAAATCGAAATTCCGCCTAGACAAAAGTTATTTTTTTGTCGATGTATGGGGGTATGCAGGCCAGTAATGAATTCCGACAACTTTGAAAAAATGGTGCACAAGCTGCCCAAAACAACCTAGGACGGTGGCACACATATGGTGCACCGCTGCAACAACTCCGCACCCGAGGCCTCAAATCGAAATTCGGCCTAGACAAAATTGATTTTTTTGTCGATTTATGGGGGTATGCAGGCCGGTAATGAATTCCGACAACTTTGAAAAAATGGTGCAAAAGCTGCCCAAGACAACCTAGGACGGTGCACACGTGTGGTGCACCACTACAACAACTCCACACCTGAGGCCTCAAATCGAAATTCCGCCTCGACAAAAGTGATTTTTTTGTCGATTTATGGGGTATGAAGGCAGGTAATGAATTCCGACTACTTTGAAAAAATGGTGCACAAGCTGCCCAAAACAACCTAGGACGGTGGCACACGTATGGTGCACCGCTGCTACAACTCCGCACCCGAGGCCTCAAATTGAAATTCTGCCTCGACAAAAGTGATATTTTTTGTCTATTTATGGGGGTATGCAGGCCGGTAATGAATTCTGACAACTTTGAAAAAATGGTAAACAAGCATGCCCTAGGACGATGCACACGTGTGGTGCACCGCTGCAACAACTCCACACCCGAGGCCTCAAATTGAAATTCCGCCTCGACAAAAGTGATTTTTTTGTCGATTTATGGGGGTATGCAGGAAGGTAATGAATTCCGACAACTTTGAAAAAATGGTGCACAAGCTGCCTAAAACAATCTAGGACGGTTGCACACGTATGGTGCACCGCTGCAACAACTCTGCACCTGAGGCCTCAAATCGAAATTCCGCCTAGACAAAAGTTATTTTTTTGTCGATTTATGGGGGTATGCAGGCCAGTAATGAATTCCGACAACTTTGAAAATATGGTGCACAAGCTGCCTAAAACAACCTAGGACGGTGGCACACGTATGGTGCACCGCTGCAACAACTCTGCACCTGAGGCCTCAAATCGAAATTCCGCCTAGACAAAAGTTATTTTTTTTGTCGATTTATGGGGGTATGCAGGCCAGTAATGAATTCCGACAACTTTGAAAAAATGGTGCACAAGCTGCCCAAAACAACCTAGGACGGTGGCACACATATGGTGCACCGCTGCAACAACTCCGCACCCGAGGCCTCAAATCGAAATTCGGCCTAGACAAAATTGATTTTTTTGTCGATTTATGGGGGTATGCAGGCCGGTAATGAATTCCGACAACTTTGAAAAAATGGTGCAAAAGCTGCCCAAGACAGCCTAGGACGGTGGCACACATATGGTGCACCGCTGCAACAACTCCGCACCCGAGGCCTCAAATCGAAATTCTGCTTCGCTAAAAGTGATTTTTTTGTCGATTTATGGGGGTATGCAGGCCGGTAATGAATTCCGACAACTTTGAAAAAATGGTAAACAAGCATGCCCAAGCGTGGCCTAGGACGGTGCACACGTGTGGTGCACCGCTGCAACAACTCCACACCCGAGGCCTCAAATTGAAATTCCGCCTCGACAAAAGTGATTTTTTTGTCGATTTATGGGGGTATGCAGGAAGGTAATGAATTCCGACAACTTTGAAAAAATGGTGCACAAGCTGCCTAAAACAACCTAGGACGGTGGCACACGTATGGTGCACCACTGCAACAACTCTGCACCTGAGGCCTCAAATCGAAATTCCGCCTAGACAAAAGTTATTTTTTTGTCGATGTATGGGGGTATGCAGGCCAGTAATGAATTCCGACAACTTTGAAAAAATGGTGCACAAGCTGCCCAAAACAACCTAGGACGGTGGCACACATATGGTGCACCGCTGCAACAACTCCGCACCCGAGGCCTCAAATCGAAATTCGGCCTAGACAAAATTGATTTTTTTGTCGATTTATGGGGGTATGCAGGCCGGTAATGAATTCCGACAACTTTGAAAAAATGGTGCAAAAGCTGCCCAAGACAACCTAGGACGGTGCACACGTGTGGTGCACCACTACAACAACTCCACACCTGAGGCCTCAAATCGAAATTCCGCCTCGACAAAAGTGATTTTTTTGTCGATTTATGGGGTATGAAGGCAGGTAATGAATTCCGACTACTTTGAAAAAGTGGTGCACAAGCTGCCCAAAACAACCTAGAACGGTGGCACACGTATGGTGCACCGCTGCAACAACTCTGCACCCGAGCCCTCAAATCGAAATTCCGCCTCGACAAAAGTGATTTTTTTGTCGATTTATGGGGGTATGCAGGCCGGTAATGAATTCCGACAACTTTGAAAAAATGGTGCACAAGCATGCCCAAGCGTGGCCTAGAACGGTGCACACGTGTGGTGCACCGCTACAACAACTCCACACCTGAGGCCTCAAATCGAAATTCCGCCTCGACAAAAGTGATTTTTTTGTCGATTTATGGGGTATGAAGGCAGGTAATGAATTCCGACTACTTTGAAAAAATGGTGCACAAGCTGCCCAAGACAGCACAGGACGGTGGCACACATATGGTGCACCGCGGCAAAAACTCCGCACCCGAGGCCTCAAATCGAAATTCTGCCTCGATAAAAGTGATTTTTTGTCGATTTATGGGGGTATGCAGCCCGGTAAAGAATTCCGACAACTTTGAAAAAATGGTGCACAAGCATGCCCAAGCGTGGCCTAGAACGGTGCACACGTGTGGTGCACCGCTACAACAACTCCACACCTGAGGCCTCAAATCGAAATTCCGCCTCGACAAAAGTGATTTTTTTATCGATTTATGGGGTATGAAGGCAGGTAATAAATTCCGACTACTTTGAAAAAATGGTGCACAAGCTGCCCAAGACAACACAGGACGGTGGCACACATATGGTGCACCTCTGCAAAAACTCCGCACCCGAGGCCTCAAATCGAAATTCTGCCTCGATAAAAGTGATTTTTTTGTCGATTTATGGGGGTATGCAGTCCGGTAAAGAATTCCGACAACTTTGAAAAAATGGTGCACAAGCTGCCCAAGACAGCCTAGGACGGTGGCACACGTATGGTGCACCGCTGCAACAACTCCGCACCCGAGGCCTCAAATCGAAATTCCGCCTCGACAAAAGTGATTTTTTTGTCTATTTATGGGGGTATGCAGGCGAGTAATGAATTCCGACAACTTTGAAAAAATGGTGCACAAGCTGCCCAAAACAACCTAGGACGGTGGCACACGTATGGTGCACCGCTGCAACAACTCTGCACCCGAGCCCTCAAATCGAAATTCCGCCTCGACAAAAGTGATTTTTTTTGTCGATTTATGGGGGTATGCAGGCCGGTAATGAATTCCGACAACTTTGAAAAAATGGTGCACAAGCATGCCCAAGCGTGGCCTAGAACGGTGCACACGTGTGGTGCACCGCTACAACAACTCCACACCTGAGGCCTCAAATCGAAATTCCGCCTCGACAAAAGTGATTTTTTGTCGATTTATGGGGGTATGCAGGCCGGTAATGAATTTCGACAACTTTGAAAAAATGGTGCACAAGCTGCCCAAAACAACCTAGGACGGTGGCACACGTATGGTGCACCGCTGCTACAACTCCGCACCCGAGGCCTCAAATTGAAATTCTGCCTCGACAAAAGTGATATTTTTTGTCGATTTATGGGGGTATGCAGGCCGGTAATGAATTCTGACAACTTTGAAAAAATGGTAAACAAGCATGCCCAAGCGTGGCCTAGGACGGTGCACACGTGTGGTGCACCGCTGCAACAACTCCACACCCGAGGCCTCAAATTGAAATTCCGCCTCGACAAAAGTGATTTTTTTGTCGATTTATGGGGGTATGCAGGAAGGTAATGAATTCCGACAACTTTGAAAAAATGGTGCACAAGCTGCCTAAAACAACCTAGGACGGTGGCACACGTATGGTGCACCGCTGCAACAACTCTGCACCTGAGGCCTCAAATCGAAATTCCGCCTAGACAAAAGTTATTTTTTTGTCGATGTATGGGGGTATGCAGGCCAGTAATGAATTCCGACAACTTTGAAAAAATGGTGCACAAGCTGCCCAAAACAACCTAGGACGGTGGCACACATATGGTGCACCGCTGCAACAACTCCGCACCCGAGGCCTCAAATCGAAATTCGGCCTAGACAAAATTGATTTTTTTGTCGATTTATGGGGGTATGCAGGCCGGTAATGAATTCCGACAACTTTGAAAAAATGGTGCAAAAGCTGCCCAAGACAACCTAGGACGGTGCACACGTGTGGTGCACCACTACAACAACTCCACACCTGAGGCCTCAAATCGAAATTCCGCCTCGACAAAAGTGATTTTTTTGTCGATTTATGGGGTATGAAGGCAGGTAATGAATTCCGACTACTTTGAAAAAGTGGTGCACAAGCTGCCCAAAACAACCTAGAACGGTGGCACACGTATGGTGCACCGCTGCAACAACTCTGCACCCGAGCCCTCAAATCGAAATTCCGCCTCGACAAAAGTGATTTTTTTGTCGATTTATGGGGGTATGCAGGCCGGTAATGAATTCCGACAACTTTGAAAAAATGGTGCACAAGCATGCCCAAGCGTGGCCTAGAACGGTGCACACGTGTGGTGCACCGCTACAACAACTCCACACCTGAGGCCTCAAATCGAAATTCCGCCTCGACAAAAGTGATTTTTTTGTCGATTTATGGGGTATGAAGGCAGGTAATGAATTCCGACTACTTTGAAAAAATGGTGCACAAGCTGCCCAAGACAGCACAGGACGGTGGCACACATATGGTGCACCGCGGCAAAAACTCCGCACCCGAGGCCTCAAATCGAAATTCTGCCTCGATAAAAGTGATTTTTTGTCGATTTATGGGGGTATGCAGCCCGGTAAAGAATTCCGACAACTTTGAAAAAATGGTGCACAAGCATGCCCAAGCGTGGCCTAGAACGGTGCACACGTGTGGTGCACCGCTACAACAACTCCACACCTGAGGCCTCAAATCGAAATTCCGCCTCGACAAAAGTGATTTTTTTATCGATTTATGGGGTATGAAGGCAGGTAATAAATTCCGACTACTTTGAAAAAATGGTGCACAAGCTGCCCAAGACAACACAGGACGGTGGCACACATATGGTGCACCTCTGCAAAAACTCCGCACCCGAGGCCTCAAATCGAAATTCTGCCTCGATAAAAGTGATTTTTTTGTCGATTTATGGGGGTATGCAGTCCGGTAAAGAATTCCGACAACTTTGAAAAAATGGTGCACAAGCTGCCCAAGACAGCCTAGGACGGTGGCACACGTATGGTGCACCGCTGCAACAACTCCGCACCCGAGGCCTCAAATCGAAATTCCGCCTCGACAAAAGTGATTTTTTTGTCTATTTATGGGGGTATGCAGGCGAGTAATGAATTCCGACAACTTTGAAAAAATGGTGCACAAGCTGCCCAAAACAACCTAGGACGGTGGCACACGTATGGTGCACCGCTGCAACAACTCTGCACCCGAGCCCTCAAATCGAAATTCCGCCTCGACAAAAGTGATTTTTTTTGTCGATTTATGGGGGTATGCAGGCCGGTAATGAATTCCGACAACTTTGAAAAAATGGTGCACAAGCATGCCCAAGCGTGGCCTAGAACGGTGCACACGTGTGGTGCACCGCTACAACAACTCCACACCTGAGGCCTCAAATCGAAATTCCGCCTCGACAAAAGTGATTTTTTGTCGATTTATGGGGGTATGCAGGCCGGTAATGAATTTCGACAACTTTGAAAAAATGGTGCACAAGCTGCCCAAAACAACCTAGGACGGTGGCACACGTATGGTGCACCGCTGCTACAACTCCGCACCCGAGGCCTCAAATTGAAATTCTGCCTCGACAAAAGTGATATTTTTTGTCGATTTATGGGGGTATGCAGGCCGGTAATGAATTCTGACAACTTTGAAAAAATGGTAAACAAGCATGCCCAAGCGTGGCCTAGGACGGTGCACACGTGTGGTGCACCGCTGCAACAACTCCACACCCGAGGCCTCAAATTGAAATTCCGCCTCGACAAAAGTGATTTTTTTGTCGATTTATGGGGGTATGCAGGAAGGTAATGAATTCCGACAACTTTGAAAAAATGGTGCACAAGCTGCCTAAAACAACCTAGGACGGTGGCACACGTATGGTGCACCGCTGCAACAACTCTGCACCTGAGGCCTCAAATCGAAATTCCGCCTAGACAAAAGTTATTTTTTTGTCGATGTATGGGGGTATGCAGGCCAGTAATGAATTCCGACAACTTTGAAAAAATGGTGCACAAGCTGCCCAAAACAACCTAGGACGGTGGCACACATATGGTGCACCGCTGCAACAACTCCGCACCCGAGGCCTCAAATCGAAATTCGGCCTAGACAAAATTGATTTTTTTGTCGATTTATGGGGGTATGCAGGCCGGTAATGAATTCCGACAACTTTGAAAAAATGGTGCAAAAGCTGCCCAAGACAACCTAGGACGGTGCACACGTGTGGTGCACCACTACAACAACTCCACACCTGAGGCCTCAAATCGAAATTCCGCCTCGACAAAAGTGATTTTTTTGTCGATTTATGGGGTATGAAGGCAGGTAATGAATTCCGACTACTTTGAAAAAGTGGTGCACAAGCTGCCCAAAACAACCTAGAACGGTGGCACACGTATGGTGCACCGCTGCAACAACTCTGCACCCGAGCCCTCAAATCGAAATTCCGCCTCGACAAAAGTGATTTTTTTGTCGATTTATGGGGGTATGCAGGCCGGTAATGAATTCCGACAACTTTGAAAAAATGGTGCACAAGCATGCCCAAGCGTGGCCTAGAACGGTGCACACGTGTGGTGCACCGCTACAACAACTCCACACCTGAGGCCTCAAATCGAAATTCCGCCTCGACAAAAGTGATTTTTTTGTCGATTTATGGGGTATGAAGGCAGGTAATGAATTCCGACTACTTTGAAAAAATGGTGCACAAGCTGCCCAAGACAGCACAGGACGGTGGCACACATATGGTGCACCGCGGCAAAAACTCCGCACCCGAGGCCTCAAATCGAAATTCTGCCTCGATAAAAGTGATTTTTTGTCGATTTATGGGGGTATGCAGCCCGGTAAAGAATTCCGACAACTTTGAAAAAATGGTGCACAAGCTGCCCAAGACAGCCAAGGACGGTGGCACACGTATGGTGCACCGCTGCAACAACTCCGCACCCGAGGCCTCAAATCGGAATTCCGCCTCGACAAAAGTGATTTTTTTGTCTATTTATGGGGTTATGCAGGCGAGTAATGAATTCCGACAACTTTGAAAAAATGGTGCACAAGCTGCCCAAAACAACCTAGAACGGTGGCACACGTATGGTGCACCGCTGCAACAACTCTGCACCCGAGTCCTCAAATCGAAATTCCGCCTCGACAAAAGTGATTTTTTTGTCGATTTATGGGGTATGAAGGCAGGTAATGAATTCCGACTACTTTGAAAAAGTGGTGCACAAGCAGCCCAAGACAGCCCAGGACGGTGGCACACATATGGTGCACCGCTGCAACAACTCCGCACTCGAGGGCTCATATCGAAATTCTGCCTCGACAAAAGTGATTTTTTGTTGATTTATGGGGGTATGCAGCCCGGTAATGAATTCCGACAACTTTGAAAAAATGGTGCAAAAGCTGCCCAAGACAACCTAGGACGGTGCACACGTGTGGTGCACCACTACAACAACTCCACACCTGAGGCCTCAAATCGAAATTCCGCCTCGACAAAAGTGATTTTTTTGTCGATTTATGGGGTTATGCAGGCGAGTAATGAATTCCGACAACTTTGAAAAAATGGTGCACAAGCTGCCCAAAACAACCTAGAACGGTGGCACACGTATGGTGCACCGCTGCAACAACTCTGCACCCGAGTCCTCAAATCGAAATTCCGCCTCGACAAAAGTGATTTTTTTGTCGATTTATGGGGGTATGCAGGCCGGTAATGAATTCCGACAACTTTGAAAAAATGGTGCACAAGCTGCCCAAAACAACCTAGGGCGGTGGCACACGTATGGTGCACCGCTGCAACAACTCCGCACCCGAGGACTCAAATCGAAATTCAGCCTCGACAAAAGTGATTTTTTTATCGATTTATGGAGGTATGCAGGCAGGTAATGAATTCCGACAACTTTGAAAAAATGGTGCACAAGCATGCCCAAGCGTGGCCTAGAATGGTGCACACGTGTGGTGCACCGCTACAACAACTCCACACCTGAGGCCTCAAATCGAAATTCCGCCTCGACAAAAGTGATTTTTTTATCGATTTATGGGGTATGAAGGCAGGTAATAAATTCCGACTACTTTGAAAAAATGGTGCACAAGCTGCCCAAGACAACACAGGACGGTGGCACACATATGGTGCACCGCTGCAAAAACTCCGCACCCGAGGCCTCAAATCGAAATTCTGCCTCGATAAAAGTGATTTTTTTGTCGATTTATGGGGGTATGCAGCCCGGTAAAGAATTCCGACAACTTTGAAAAAATGGTGCACAAGCTGCCCAAGACAGCCTAGGACGGTGGCACACGTATGGTGCACCGCTGCAACAACTCCGCACCCGAGGCCTCAAATCGAAATTCCGCCTCGACAAAAGTGATTTTTTTGTCTATTTATGGGGGTATGCAGGCGAGTAATGAATTCCGACAACTTTGAAAAAATGGTGCACAAGCTGCCCAAAACAACCTAGGACGGTGGCACACGTATGGTGCACCGCTGCAACAACTCTGCACCCGAGCCCTCAAATCGAAATTCCGCCTCGACAAAAGTGATTTTTTTGTCGATTTATGGGGGTATGCAGGCCGGTAATGAATTCCGACAACTTTGAAAAAATGGTGCACAAGCATGCCCAAGGGTGGCCTAGAACGGTGCACACGTGTGGTGCACCGCTACAACAACTCCACACCTGAGGCCTCAAATCGAAATTCCGCCTCGACAAAAGTGATTTTTTGTCGATTTATGGGGGTATGCAGGCCGGTAATGAATTTCGACAACTTTGAAAAAATGGTGCACAAGCTGCCCAAAACAACCTAGGACGGTGGCACACGTATGGTGCACCGCTGCTACAACTCCGCACCCGAGGCCTCAAATTGAAATTCTGCCTCGACAAAAGTGATATTTTTTGTCGATTTATGGGGGTATGCAGGCCGGTAATGAATTCTGACAACTTTGAAAAAATGGTAAACAAGCATGCCCAAGCGTGGCCTAGGATGGTGCACACGTGTGGTGCACCGCTGCAACAACTCCACACCCGAGGCCTCAAATTGAAATTCCGCCTCGACAAAAGTGATTTTTTTGTCGATTTATGGGGGTATGCAGGAAGGTAATGAATTCCGACAACTTTGAAAAAATGGTGCACAAGCTGCCTAAAACAACCTAGGACGGTGGCACACGTATGGTGCACCGCTGCAACAACTCTGCACCTGAGGCCTCAAATCGAAATTCCGCCTAGACAAAAGTTATTTTTTTGTCGATGTATGGGGGTATGCAGGCCAGTAATGAATTCCGACAACTTTGAAAAAATGGTGCACAAGCTGCCCAAAACAACCTAGGACGGTGGCACACATATGGTGCACCGCTGCAACAACTCCGCACCCGAGGCCTCAAATCGAAATTCGGCCTAGACAAAATTGATTTTTTTGTCGATTTATGGGGGTATGCAGGCCGGTAATGAATTCCGACAACTTTGAAAAAATGGTGCAAAAGCTGCCCAAGACAACCTAGGACGGTGCACACGTGTGGTGCACCACTACAACAACTCCACACCTGAGGCCTCAAATCGAAATTCCGCCTCGACAAAAGTGATTTTTTTGTCGATTTATGGGGTATGAAGGCAGGTAATGAATTTCGACTACTTTGAAAAAGTGGTGCACAAGCTGCCCAAAACAACCTAGAACGGTGGCACACGTATGGTGCACCGCTGCAACAACTCTGCACCCGAGCCCTCAAATCGAAATTCCGCCTCGACAAAAGTGATTTTTTTGTCGATTTATGGGGGTATGCAGGCCGGTAATGAATTCCGACAACTTTGAAAAAATGGTGCACAAGCTGCCCAAAACAACCTAGGGCGGTGGCACACGTATGGTGCACCGCTGCAACAACTCCGCACCCGAGGACTCAAATCGAAATTCAGCCTCGACAAAAGTGATTTTTTTATCGATTTATGGAGGTATGCAGGCAGGTAATGAATTCCGACAACTTTGAAAAAATGGTGCACAAGCATGCCCAAGCGTGGCCTAGAATGGTGCACACGTGTGGTGCACCGCTACAACAACTCCACACCTGAGGCCTCAAATCGAAATTCCGCCTCGACAAAAGTGATTTTTTTATCGATTTATAGGGTATGAAGGCAGGTAATAAATTCCGACTACTTTGAAAAAATGGTGCACAAGCTGCCCAAGACAACACAGGACGGTGGCACACATATGGTGCACCGCTGCAAAAACTCCGCACCCGAGGCCTCAAATCGAAATTCTGCCTCGATAAAAGTGATTTTTTTGTCGATTTATGGGGGTATGCAGCCCGGTAAAGAATTCCGACAACTTTGAAAAAATGGTGCACAAGCTGCCCAAGACAGCCTAGGACGGTGGCACACGTATGGTGCACCGCTGCAACAACTCCGCACCCGAGGCCTCAAATCGAAATTCCGCCTCGACAAAAGTGATTTTTTTGTCTATTTATGGGGGTATGCAGGCGAGTAATGAATTCCGACAACTTTGAAAAAATGGTGCACAAGCTGCCCAAAACAACCTAGGACGGTGGCACACGTATGGTGCACCGCTGCTACAACTCCGCACCCGAGGCCTCAAATTGAAATTCTGCCTCGACAAAAGTGATATTTTTTGTCGATTTATGGGGGTATGCAGGCCGGTAATGAATTCTGACAACTTTGAAAAAATGGTAAACAAGCATGCCCAAGCGTGGCCTAGGACGGTGCACACGTGTGGTGCACCGCTGCAACAACTCCACACCCGAGGCCTCAAATTGAAATTCCGCCTCGACAAAAGTGATTTTTTTGTCGATTTATGGGGGTATGCAGGAAGGTAATGAATTCCGACAACTTTGAAAAAATGGTGCACAAGCTGCCTAAAACAACCTAGGACGGTGGCACACGTATGGTGCACCGCTGCAACAACTCTGCACCTGAGGCCTCAAATCGAAATTCCGCCTAGACAAAAGTTATTTTTTTGTCGATGTATGGGGGTATGCAGGCCAGTAATGAATTCCGACAACTTTGAAAAAATGGTGCACAAGCTGCCCAAAACAACCTAGGACGGTGGCACACATATGGTGCACCGCTGCAACAACTCCGCACCCGAGGCCTCAAATCGAAATTCGGCCTAGACAAAATTGATTTTTTTGTCGATTTATGGGGGTATGCAGGCCGGTAATGAATTCCGACAACTTTGAAAAAATGGTGCAAAAGCTGCCCAAGACAACCTAGGACGGTGCACACGTGTGGTGCACCACTACAACAACTCCACACCTGAGGCCTCAAATCGAAATTCCGCCTCGACAAAAGTGATTTTTTTGTCGATTTATGGGGTATGAAGGCAGGTAATGAATTTCGACTACTTTGAAAAAGTGGTGCACAAGCTGCCCAAAACAACCTAGAACGGTGGCACACGTATGGTGCACCGCTGCAACAACTCTGCACCCGAGCCCTCAAATCGAAATTCCGCCTCGACAAAAGTGATTTTTTTGTCGATTTATGGGGGTATGCAGGCCGGTAATGAATTCCGACAACTTTGAAAAAATGGTGCACAAGCTGCCCAAAACAACCTAGGGCGGTGGCACACGTATGGTGCACCGCTGCAACAACTCCGCACCCGAGGACTCAAATCGAAATTCAGCCTCGACAAAAGTGATTTTTTTATCGATTTATGGAGGTATGCAGGCAGGTAATGAATTCCGACAACTTTGAAAAAATGGTGCACAAGCATGCCCAAGCGTGGCCTAGAATGGTGCACACGTGTGGTGCACCGCTACAACAACTCCACACCTGAGGCCTCAAATCGAAATTCCGCCTCGACAAAAGTGATTTTTTTATCGATTTATGGGGTATGAAGGCAGGTAATAAATTCCGTCTACTTTGAAAAAATGGTGCACAAGCTGCCCAAGACAACACAGGACGGTGGCACACATATGGTGCACCGCTGCAAAAACTCCGCACCCGAGGCCTCAAATCGAAATTCTGCCTCGATAAAAGTGATTTTTTTGTCGATTTATGGGGGTATGCAGCCCGGTAAAGAATTCCGACAACTTTGAAAAAATGGTGCACAAGCTGCCCAAGACAGCCTAGGACGGTGGCACACGTATGGTGCACCGCTGCAACAACTCCGCACCCGAGGCCTCAAATCGAAATTCCGCCTCGACAAAAGTGATTTTTTTGTCTATTTATGGGGGTATGCAGGCGAGTAATGAATTCCGACAACTTTGAAAAAATGGTGCACAAGCTGCCCAAAACAACCTAGGACGGTGGCACACGTATGGTGCACCGCTGCAACAACTCTGCACCCGAGCCCTCAAATCGAAATTCCGCCTCGACAAAAGTGATTTTTTTGTCGATTTATGGGGGTATGCAGGCCGGTAATGAATTCCGACAACTTTGAAAAAATGGTGCACAAGCATGCCCAAGGGTGGCCTAGAACGGTGCACACGTGTGGTGCACCGCTACAACAACTCCACACCTGAGGCCTCAAATCGAAATTCCGCCTCGACAAAAGTGATTTTTTGTCGATTTATGGGGGTATGCAGGCCGGTAATGAATTTCGACAACTTTGAAAAAATGGTGCACAAGCTGCCCAAAACAACCTAGGACGGTGGCACACGTATGGTGCACCGCTGCTACAACTCCGCACCCGAGGCCTCAAATTGAAATTCTGCCTCGACAAAAGTGATATTTTTTGTCGATTTATGGGGGTATGCAGGCCGGTAATGAATTCTGACAACTTTGAAAAAATGGTAAACAAGCATGCCCAAGCGTGGCCTAGGACGGTGCACACGTGTGGTGCACCGCTGCAACAACTCCACACCCGAGGCCTCAAATTGAAATTCCGCCTCGACAAAAGTGATTTTTTTGTCGATTTATGGGGGTATGCAGGAAGGTAATGAATTCCGACAACTTTGAAAAAATGGTGCACAAGCTGCCTAAAACAACCTAGGACGGTGGCACACGTATGGTGCACCGCTGCAACAACTCTGCACCTGAGGCCTCAAATCGAAATTCCGCCTAGACAAAAGTTATTTTTTTGTCGATGTATGGGGGTATGCAGGCCAGTAATGAATTCCGACAACTTTGAAAAAATGGTGCACAAGCTGCCCAAAACAACCTAGGACGGTGGCACACATATGGTGCACCGCTGCAACAACTCCGCACCCGAGGCCTCAAATCGAAATTCGGCCTAGACAAAATTGATTTTTTTGTCGATTTATGGGGGTATGCAGGCCGGTAATGAATTCCGACAACTTTGAAAAAATGGTGCAAAAGCTGCCCAAGACAACCTAGGACGGTGCACACGTGTGGTGCACCACTACAACAACTCCACACCTGAGGCCTCAAATCGAAATTCCGCCTCGACAAAAGTGATTTTTTTGTCGATTTATGGGGTATGAAGGCAGGTAATGAATTCCGACTACTTTGAAAAAGTGGTGCACAAGCTGCCCAAAACAACCTAGAACGGTGGCACACGTATGGTGCACCGCTGCAACAACTCTGCACCCGAGCCCTCAAATCGAAATTCCGCCTCGACAAAAGTGATTTTTTTGTCGATTTATGGGGGTATGCAGGCCGGTAATGAATTCCGACAACTTTGAAAAAATGGTGCACAAGCATGCCCAAGCGTGGCCTAGAACGGTGCACACGTGTGGTGCACCGCTACAACAACTCCACACCTGAGGCCTCAAATCGAAATTCCGCCTCGACAAAAGTGATTTTTTTGTCGATTTATGGGGTATGAAGGCAGGTAATGAATTCCGACTACTTTGAAAAAATGGTGCACAAGCTGCCCAAGACAGCACAGGACGGTGGCACACATATGGTGCACCGCGGCAAAAACTCCGCACCCGAGGCCTCAAATCGAAATTCTGCCTCGATAAAAGTGATTTTTTGTCGATTTATGGGGGTATGCAGCCCGGTAAAGAATTCCGACAACTTTGAAAAAATGGTGCACAAGCTGCCCAAGACAGCCAAGGACGGTGGCACACGTATGGTGCACCGCTGCAACAACTCCGCACCCGAGGCCTCAAATCGGAATTCCGCCTCGACAAAAGTGATTTTTTTGTCTATTTATGGGGTTATGCAGGCGAGTAATGAATTCCGACAACTTTGAAAAAATGGTGCACAAGCTGCCCAAAACAACCTAGAACGGTGGCACACGTATGGTGCACCGCTGCAACAACTCTGCACCCGAGTCCTCAAATCGAAATTCCGCCTCGACAAAAGTGATTTTTTTGTCGATTTATGGGGGTATGCAGGCCGGTAATGAATTCCGACAACTTTGAAAAAATGGTGCACAAGCATGCCCAAGCGTGGCCTAGAACGGTGCACACGTGTGGTGCACCGCTACAACAACTCCACACCTGAGGCCTCAAATCGAAATTCCGCCTCGACAAAAGTGATTTTTTTGTCGATTTATGGGGTATGAAGGCAGGTAATGAATTCCCACTACTTTGAAAAAATGGTGCACAAGCAGCCCAAGACAGCCCAGGACGGTGGCACACATATGGTGCACCGCTGCAACAACTCCGCACTCGAGGGCTCATATCGAAATTCTGCCTCGACAAAAGTGATTTTTTGTCGATTTATGGGGGTATGCAGGCCGGTAATGAATTCCGACAACTTTGAAAAAATGGTGCATAAGCTGCCCAAAACAACCTAGGACGGTGGCACACGTATGGTGCACCGCTGCTACAACTCCGCACCCGAGGCCTCAAATTGAAATTCTGCCTCGACAAAAGTGATATTATTTATCGATTTATGGGGGTATGCAGGCCGGTAATGAATTCTGACAACATTGAAAAAATGGTAAACAAGCATGCCCTAGGACGGTGCACACGTGTGGTGCACCGCTGCAACAACTCCACACCCGAGGCCTCAAATTGAAATTCCGCCTCGACAAAAGTGATTTTTTTGTCGATTTATGGGGGTATGCAGGAAGGTAATGAATTCCGACAACTTTGAAAAAATGGTGCACAAGCTGCCTAAAACAACCTAGGACGGTGGCACACGTATGGTGCACCGCTGCAACAACTCTGCACCTGAGGCCTCAAATCGAAATTCCGCCTAGACAAAAGTTATTTTTTTGTCGATTTATGGGGGTATGCAGGCCAGTAATGAATTCCGACAACTTTGAAAAAATGGTGCACAAGCTGCCCAAAACAACCTAGGACGGTGGCACACATATGGTGCACCGCTGCAACAACTCCGCACCCGAGGCCTCAAATCAAAATTCGGCCTAGACAAAATTGATTTTTTTGTCGATTTATGGGGGTATGCAGGCCGGTAATGAATTCCGACAACTTTGAAAAAATGGTGCAAAAGCTGCCCAAGACAGCCTAGGACGGTGCACACGTGTGGTGCACCACTACAACAACTCCACACCTGAGGCCTCAAATCGAAATTCTGCCTCGACAAAAGTGATTTTTTTGTCGATTTATGGGGTATGAAGGCAGGTAATGAATTCACACTACTTTGAAAAAATGGTGCACAAGCTGCCCAAGACAGCCCAGGACGGTGGCACACATATGGTGCACCGCTGCAACAACTCCGCACTCGAGGCCTCAAATCGAAATTCCGCCTCGACAAAAGTGATTTTTTGTCGATTTATGGGGGTATGCAGGCCGGTAATGAATTCCGACAACTTTGCAAAAATGGTGCATAAGCTGCCCAAAACAACCTAGGACGGTGGCACACGTATGGTGCACCGCTGCTACAACTCCGCACCCGAGGCCTCAAATTGAAATTCTGCCTCGACAAAAGTGATATTTTTTGTCGATTTATGGGGATATGCAGGCCGGTAATGAATTCTGACAACATTGAAAAAATGGTAAACAAGCATGCCCTAGGACGGTGCACACGTGTGGTGCACCGCTGCAACAACTCCACACCCGAGGCCTCAAATTGAAATTCCGCCTTGACAAAAGTGATTTTTTTGTCGATTTATGGGGGTATGCAGGAAGGTAATGAATTCCGACAACTTTGAAAAAATGGTGCACAAGCTGTCTAAAACAACCTAGGACGGTGGCACACGTATGGTGCACCGCTGCAACAACTCTGCACCTGAGGCCTCAAATCGAAATTCCGCCTAGAAAAAAGTTATTTTTTTGTCGATTTATGGGGGTATGCAGGCCAGTAATGAATTCCGACAACTTTGAAAAAATGGTGCACAAGCTGCCCAAAACAACCTAGGACAGTGGCACACATATGGTGCACCGCTGCAACAACTCCGCACCCGAGGCCACAAATCGAAATTCGGCCTAGACAAAATTGATTTTTTTGTCGATTTATGGGGGTATGCAGGCCAGTAATGAATTCCGACAACTTTGAAAAAATGGTGCAAAAGCTGCCCAAGACAGCCTAGGACGGTGCACACGTGTGGTGCACCACTACAACAACTCCACACCTGAGGCCTCAAATCGAAATTCCGCCTCGACAAAAGTGATTTTTTTGTCGATTTATGGGGTATGAAGGCAGGTAATGAATTCCGACTACTTTGAAAAAATGGTGCACAAGCTGCCCAAAACAACCTAGAACGGTGGCACACGTATGGTGCACCGCTGCAACAACTCTGCACCCGAGCCCTCAAATCGAAATTCCGCCTCGACAAAAGTGATTTTTTTGTCGATTTATGGGGGTATGCAGGCCGGTAATGAATTCCGACAACTTTGAAAAAATGGTGCACAAGCATGCCCAAGCGTGGCCTAGAACGGTGCACACGTGTGGTGCACCGCTACAACAACTCCACACCTGAGGCCTCAAATCGAAATTCCGCCTCGACAAAAGTGATTTTTTTGTCGATTTATGGGGTATGAAGGCAGGTAATGAATTCCGACTACTTTGAAAAAATGGTGCACAAGCTGCCCAAGACAGCACAGGACGGTGGCACACATATGGTGCACCGCGGCAAAAACTCCGCACCCGAGGCCTCAAATCGAAATTCTGCCTCGATAAAAGTGATTTTTTGTCGATTTATGGGGGTATGCAGCCCGGTAAAGAATTCCGACAACTTTGAAAAAATGGTGCACAAGCTGCCCAAGACAGCCAAGGACGGCGGCACACGTATGGTGCACCGCTGCAACAACTCCGCACCCGAGGCCTCAAATCGGAATTCCGCCTCGACAAAAGTGATTTTTTTGTCTATTTATGGGGTTATGCAGGCGAGTAATGAATTCCGACAACTTTGAAAAAATGGTGCACAAGCTGCCCAAAACAACCTAGAACGGTGGCACACGTATGGTGCACCGCTGCAACAACTCTGCACCCGAGTCCTCAAATCGAAATTCCGCCTCGACAAAAGTGATTTTTTTGTCGATTTATGGGGGTATGCAGGCCGGTAATGAATTCCGACAACTTTGAAAAAATGGTGCACAAGCATGCCCAAGCGTGGCCTAGAACGGTGCACACGTGTGGTGCACCGCTACAACAACTCCACACCTGAGGCCTCAAATCGAAATTCCGCCTCGACAAAAGTGATTTTTTTGTCGATTTATGGGGTATGAAGGCAGGTAATGAATTCCCACTACTTTGAAAAAATGGTGCACAAGCAGCCCAAGAAAGCCCAGGACGGTGGCACACATATGGTGCACCGCTGCAACAACTCCGCACTCGAGGGCTCATATCGAAATTCTGCCTCGACAGAAGTGATTTTTTGTCGATTTATGGGGGTATGCAGGCCGGTAATGAATTCCGACAACTTTGAAAAAATGGTGCATAAGCTGCCCAAAACAACCTAGGACGGTGGCACACGTATGGTGCACCGCTGCTACAACTACGCACCCGAGGCCTCAAATTGAAATTCTGCCTCGACAAAAGTGATATTATTTATCGATTTATGGGGGTATGCAGGCCGGTAATGAATTCTGACAACATTGAAAAAATGGTAAACAAGCATGCCCTAGGACGGTGCACACGTGTGGTGTACCGCTGCAACAACTCCACACCCGAGGCCTCAAATTGAAATTCCGCCTCGACAAAAGTGATTTTTTTGTCGATTTATGGGGGTATGCAGGAAGGTAATGAATTCCGACAACTTTGAAAAAATGGTGCACAAGCTGCCTAAAACAACCTAGGACGGTGGCACACGTATGGTGCACCGCTGCAACAACTCTACACCTGAGGCCTCAAATCGAAATTCCGCCTAGACAAAAGTTATTTTTTTGTCGATTTATGGGGGTATGCAGGCCAGTAATGAATTCCGACAACTTTGAAAAAATGGTGCACAAGCTGCCCAAAACAACCTAGGACGGTGGCACACATATGGTGCACCGCTGCAACAACTCCGCACCCGAGGCCTCAAATCAAAATTCGGCCTAGACAAAATTGATTTTTTTGTCGATTTATGGGGGTATGCAGGCCGGTAATGAATTCCGACAACTTTGAAAAAATGGTCCAAAAGCTGCCCAAGACAGCCTAGGACGGTGCACACGTGTGGTGCACCACTACAACAACTCCACACCTGAGGCCTCAAATCGAAATTCCGCCTCGACAAAAGTGATTTTTTTGTCGATTTATGGGGTATGAAGGCAGGTAATGAATTCACACTACTTTGAAAAAATGGTGCACAAGCTGCCCAAGACAGCCCAGGACGGTGGCACACATATGGTGCACCGCTGCAACAACTCCGCACTCGAGGCCTCAAATCGAAATTCCGCCTCGACAAAAGTGATTTTTTGTCGATTTATGGGGGTATGCAGGCCGGTAATGAATTCCGACAACTTTGAAAAAATGGTGCATAAGCTGCCCAAAACAACCTAGGACGGTGGCACACGTATGGTGCACCGCTGCTACAACTCCGCACCCGAGGCCTCAAATTGAAATTCTGCCTCGACAAAAGTGATATTTTTTGTCGATTTATGGGGATATGCAGGCCGGTAATGAATTCTGACAACATTGAAAAAATGGTAAACAAGCATGCCCTAGGACGGTGCACACGTGTGGTGCACCGCTGCAACAACTCCACACCCGAGGCCTCAAATTGAAATTCCGCCTCGACAAAAGTGATTTTTTTGTCGATTTATGGGGGTATGCAGGAAGGTAATGAATTCCGACAACTTTGAAAAAATGGTGCACAAGCTGTCTAAAACAACCTAGGACGGTGGCACACGTATGGTGCACCGCTGCAACAACTCTGCACCCGAGCCCTCAAATCGAAATTCCGCCTCGACAAAATTGATTTTTTTGTCGATTTATGGGGGTATGCAGGCCGGTAATGAATTCCGACAACTTTGAAAAAATGGTGCACAAGCATGCCCAAGCGTGGCCTAGAACGGTGCACACGTGTGGTGCACCGCTACAACAACTCCACACCTGAGGCCTCAAATCGAAATTCCGCCTCGACAAAAGTGATTTTTTTGTCGATTTATGGGGTATGAAGGCAGGTAATGAATTCCGACTACTTTGAAAAAATGGTGCACAAGCTGCCCAAGACAGCACAGGACGGTGGCACACATATGGTGCACCGCGGCAAAAACTCCGCACCCGAGGCCTCAAATCGAAATTCTGCCTCGATAAAAGTGATTTTTTGTCGATTTATGGGGGTATGCAGCCCGGTAAAGAATTCCGACAACTTTGAAAAAATGGTGCACAAGCTGCCCAAGACAGCCAAGGACGGCGGCACACGTATGGTGCACCGCTGCAACAACTCCGCACCCGAGGCCTCAAATCGGAATTCCGCCTCGACAAAAGTGATTTTTATGTCTATTTATGGGGTTATGCAGGCGAGTAATGAATTCCGACAACTTTGAAAAAATGGTGCACAAGCTGCCCAAAACAACCTAGAACGGTGGCACACGTATGGTGCACCGCTGCAACAACTCTGCACCCGAGTCCTCAAATCGAAATTCCGCCTCGACAAAAGTGATTTTTTTGTCGATTTATGGGGGTATGCAGGCCGGTAATGAATTCCGACAACTTTGAAAAAATGGTGCACAAGCATGCCCAAGCGTGGCCTAGAACGGTGCACACGTGTGGTGCACCGCTACAACAACTCCACACCTGAGGCCTCAAATCGAAATTCCGCCTCAACAAAAGTGATTTTTTTGTCGATTTATGGGGTATGAAGGCAGGTAATGAATTCCCACTACTTTGAAAAAATGGTGCACAAGCAGCCCAAGAAAGCCCAGGACGGTGGCACACATATGGTGCACCGCTGCAACAACTCCGCACTCGAGGGCTCATATCGAAATTCTGCCTCGACAGAAGTGATTTTTTGTCGATTTATGGGGGTATGCAGGCCGGTAATGAATTCCGACAACTTTGAAAAAATGGTGCATAAGCTGCCCAAAACAACCTAGGACGGTGGCACACGTATGGTGCACCGCTGCTACAACTCCGCACCCGAGGCCTCAAATTGAAATTCTGCCTCGACAAAATTGATATTATTTATCGATTTATGGGGGTATGCAGGCCGGTAATGAATTCTGACAACATTGAAAAAATGGTAAACAAGCATGCCCTAGGACGGTGCACACGTGTGGTGCACCGCTGCAACAACTCCACACCCGAGGCCTCAAATTGAAATTCCGCCTCGACAAAAGTGATTTTTTTGTCGATTTATGGGGGTATGCAGGAAGGTAATGAATTCCGACAACTTTGAAAAAATGGTGCACAAGCTGCCTAAAACAACCTAGGACGGTGGCACACGTATGGTGCACCGCTGCAACAACTCTACACCTGAGGCCTCAAATCGAAATTCCGCCTAGACAAAAGTTATTTTTTTGTCGATTTATGGGGGTATGCAGGCCGGTAATGAATTCCGACAACTTTGAAAAAATGGTGCAAAAGCTGCCCAAGACAGCCTAGGACGGTGCACACGTGTGGTGCACCACTACAACAACTCCACACCTGAGGCCTCAAATCGAAATTCCGCCTCGACAAAAGTGATTTTTTTGTCGATTTATGGGGTATGAAGGCAGGTAATGAATTCACACTACTTTGAAAAAATGGTGCACAAGCTGCCCAAGACAGCCCAGGACGGTGGCACACATATGGTGCACCGCTGCAACAACTCCGCACTCGAGGCCTCAAATCGAAATTCCGCCTCGACAAAAGTGATTTTTTGTCGATTTATGGGGGTATGCAGGCCGGTAATGAATTCCGACAACTTTGAAAAAATGGTGCATAAGCTGCCCAAAACAACCTAGGACGGTGGCACACGTATGGTGCACCGCTGCTACAACTCCGCACCCGAGACCTCAAATTGAAATTCTGCCTCGACAAAAGTGATATTTTTTGTCGATTTATGGGGATATGCAGGCCGGTAATGAATTCTGACAACATTGAAAAAATGGTAAACAAGCATGCCCTAGGACGGTGCACACGTGTGGTGCACCGCTGCAACAACTCCACACCCGAGGCCTCAAATTGAAATTCCGCCTCGACAAAAGTGATTTTTTTGTCGATTTATGGGGGTATGCAGGAAGGTAATGAATTCCGACAACTTTGAAAAAATGGTGCACAAGCTGTCTAAAACAACCTAGGACGGTGGCACACGTATGGTGCACCGCTGCAACAACTCTGCACCTGAGGCCTCAAATCGAAATTCCGCCTAGAAAAAAGTTATTTTTTTGTCGATTTATGGGGGTATGCAGGCCAGTAATGAATTCCGACAACTTTGAAAAAATGGTGCACAAGCTGCCCAAAACAACCTAGGACGGTGACACACATATGGTGCACCGCTGCAACAACTCCGCACCCGAGGCCTCAAATCAAAATTCGGCCTAGACAAAATTGATTTTTTTGTCGATTTATGGGGGTATGCAGGCCGGTAATGAATTCCGACAACTTTGAAAAAATGGTCCAAAAGCTGCCCAAGACAGCCTAGGACGGTGCACACGTGTGGTGCACCACTACAACAACTCCACACCTGAGGCCTCAAATCGAAATTCCGCCTCGACAAAAGTGATTTTTTTGTCGATTTATGGGGTATGAAGGCAGGTAATGAATTCACACTACTTTGAAAAAATGGTGCACAAGCTGCCCAAGACAGCCCAGGACGGTGGCACACATATGGTGCACCGCTGCAACAACTCCGCACTCGAGGCCTCAAATCGAAATTCCGCCTCGACAAAAGTGATTTTTTGTCGATTTATGGGGGTATGCAGGCCGGTAATGAATTCCGACAACTTTGAAAAAATGGTGCATAAGCTGCCCAAAACAACCTAGGACGGTGGCACACGTATGGTGCACCGCTGCTACAACTCCGCACCCGAGGCCTCAAATTGAAATTCTGCCTCGACAAAAGTGATATTTTTTGTCGATTTATGGGGATATGCAGGCCGGTAATGAATTCTGACAACATTGAAAAAATGGTAAACAAGCATGCCCTAGGACGGTGCACACGTGTGGTGCACCGCTGCAACAACTCCACACCCGAGGCCTCAAATTGAAATTCCGCCTCGACAAAAGTGATTTTTTTGTCGATTTATGGGGGTATGCAGGAAGGTAATGAATTCCGACAACTTTGAAAAAATGGTGCACAAGCTGCCTAAAACAACCTAGGACGGTGGCACACGTATGGTGCACCGCTGCAACAACTCTACACCTGAGGCCTCAAATCGAAATTCCGCCTAGACAAAAGTTATTTTTTTGTCGATTTATGGGGGTATGCAGGCCAGTAATGAATTCCGACAACTTTGAAAAAATGGTGCACAAGCTGCCCAAAACAACCTAGGACGGTGGCACACATATGGTGCACCGCTGCAACAACTCCGCACCCGAGGCCTCAAATCAAAATTCGGCCTAGACAAAATTGATTTTTTTGTCGATTTATGGGGGTATGCAGGCCGGTAATGAATTCCGACAACTTTGAAAAAATGGTCCAAAAGCTGCCCAAGACAGCCTAGGACGGTGCACACGTGTGGTGCACCACTACAACAACTCCACACCTGAGGCCTCAAATCGAAATTCCGCCTCGACAAAAGTGATTTTTTTGTCGATTTATGGGGTATGAAGGCAGGTAATGAATTCACACTACTTTGAAAAAATGGTGCACAAGCTGCCCAAGACAGCCCAGGACGGTGGCACACATATGGTGCACCGCTGCAACAACTCCGCACTCGAGGCCTCAAATCGAAATTCCGCCTCGACAAAAGTGATTTTTTGTCGATTTATGGGGGTATGCAGGCCGGTAATGAATTCCGACAACTTTGAAAAAATGGTGCATAAGCTGCCCAAAACAACCTAGGACGGTGGCACACGTATGGTGCACCGCTGCTACAACTCCGCACCCGAGGCCTCAAATTGAAATTCTGCCTCGACAAAAGTGATATTTTTTGTCGATTTATGGGGATATGCAGGCCGGTAATGAATTCTGACAACATTGAAAAAATGGTAAACAAGCATGCCCTAGGACGGTGCACACGTGTGGTGCACCGCTGCAACAACTCCACACCCGAGGCCTCAAATTGAAATTCCGCCTCGACAAAAGTGATTTTTTTGTCGATTTATGGGGGTATGCAGGAAGGTAATGAATTCCGACAACTTTGAAAAAATGGTGCACAAGCTGCCTAAAACAACCTAGGACGGTGGCACACGTATGGTGCACCGCTGCAACAACTCTACACCTGAGGCCTCAAATCGAAATTCCGCCTAGACAAAAGTTATTTTTTTGTCGATTTATGGGGGTATGCAGGCCAGTAATGAATTCCGACAACTTTGAAAAAATGGTGCACAAGCTGCCCAAAACAACCTAGGACGGTGGCACACATATGGTGCACCGCTGCAACAACTCCGCACCCGAGGCCTCAAATCAAAATTCGGCCTAGACAAAATTGATTTTTTTGTCGATTTATGGGGGTATGCAGGCCGGTAATGAATTCCGACAACTTTGAAAAAATGGTCCAAAAGCTGCCCAAGACAGCCTAGGACGGTGCACACGTGTGGTGCACCACTACAACAACTCCACACCTGAGGCCTCAAATCGAAATTCCGCCTCGACAAAAGTGATTTTTTTGTCGATTTATGGGGTATGAAGGCAGGTAATGAATTCACACTACTTTGAAAAAATGGTGCACAAGCTGCCCAAGACAGCCCAGGACGGTGGCACACATATGGTGCACCGCTGCAACAACTCCGCACTCGAGGCCTCAAATCGAAATTCCGCCTCGACAAAAGTGATTTTTTGTCGATTTATGGGGGTATGCAGGCCGGTAATGAATTCCGACAACTTTGAAAAAATGGTGCATAAGCTGCCCAAAACAACCTAGGACGGTGGAACACGTATGGTGCACCGCTGCTACAACTCCGCACCCGAGGCCTCAAATTGAAATTCTGCCTCGACAAAAGTGATATTTTTTGTCGATTTATGGGGATATGCAGGCCGGTAATGAATTCTGACAACATTGAAAAAATGGTAAACAAGCATGCCCTAGGACGGTGCACACGTGTGGTGCACCGCTGCAACAACTCCACACCCGAGGCCTCAAATTGAAATTCCGCCTCGACAAAAGTGATTTTTTTGTCGATTTATGGGGGTATGCAGGAAGGTAATGAATTCCGACAACTTTGAAAAAATGGTGCACAAGCTGTCTAAAACAACCTAGGACGGTGGCACACGTATGGTGCACCGCTGCAACAACTCTGCACCCGAGCCCTCAAATCGAAATTCCGCCTCGACAAAAGTGATTTTTTTGTCGATTTATGGGGGTATGCAGGCCGGTAATGAATTCCGACAACTTTGAAAAAATGGTGCACAAGCATGCCCAAGCGTGGCCTAGAACGGTGCACACGTGTGGTGCACCGCTACAACAACTCCACACCTGAGGCCTCAAATCGAAATTCCGCCTCGACAAAAGTGATTTTTTTGTCGATTTATGGGGTATGAAGGCAGGTAATGAATTCCGACTACTTTGAAAAAATGGTGCACAAGCTGCCCAAGACAGCACAGGACGGTGGCACACATATGGTGCACCGCGGCAAAAACTCCGCACCCGAGGCCTCAAATCGAAATTCTGCCTCGATAAAAGTGATTTTTTGTCGATTTATGGGGGTATGCAGCCCGGTAAAGAATTCCGACAACTTTGAAAAAATGGTGCACAAGCTGCCCAAGACAGCCAAGGACGGCGGCACACGTATGGTGCACCGCTGCAACAACTCCGCACCCGAGGCCTCAAATCGGAATTCCGCCTCGACAAAAGTGATTTTTTTGTCTATTTATGGGGTTATGCAGGCGAGTAATGAATTCCGACAACTTTGAAAAAATGGTGCACAAGCTGCCCAAAACAACCTAGAACGGTGGCACACGTATGGTGCACCGCTGCAACAACTCTGCACCCGAGTCCTCAAATCGAAATTCCGCCTCGACAAAAGTGATTTTTTTGTCGATTTATGGGGGTATGCAGGCCGGTAATGAATTCCGACAACTTTGAAAAAATGGTGCACAAGCATGCCCAAGCGTGGCCTAGAACGGTGCACACGTGTGGTGCACCGCTACAACAACTCCACACCTGAGGCCTCAAATCGAAATTCCGCCTCGACAAAAGTGATTTTTTTGTCGATTTATGGGGTATGAAGGCAGGTAATGAATTCCCACTACTTTGAAAAAATGGTGCACAAGCAGCCCAAGAAAGCCCAGGACGGTGGCACACATATGGTGCACCGCTGCAACAACTCCGCACTCGAGGGCTCATATCGAAATTCTGCCTCGACAGAAGTGATTTTTTGTCGATTTATGGGGGTATGCAGGCCGGTAATGAATTCCGACAACTTTGAAAAAATGGTGTATAAGCTGCCCAAAACAACCTAGGACGGTGGCACACGTATGGTGCACCGCTGCTACAACTCCGCACCCGAGGCCTCAAATTGAAATTCTGCCTCGACAAAATTGATATTATTTATCGATTTATGGGGGTATGCAGGCCGGTAATGAATTCTGACAACATTGAAAAAATGGTAAACAAGCATGCCCTAGGACGGTGCACACGTGTGGTGCACCGCTGCAACAACTCCACACCCGAGGCCTCAAATTGAAATTCCGCCTCGACAAAAGTGATTTTTTTGTCGATTTATGGGGGTATGCCGGAAGGTAATGAATTCCGACAACTTTGAAAAAATGGTGCACAAGCTGCCTAAAACAACCTAGGACGGTGGCACACGTATGGTGCACCGCTGCAACAACTCTACACCTGAGGCCTCAAATCGAAATTCCGCCTAGACAAAAGTTATTTTTTTGTCGATTTATGGGGGTATGCAGGCCGGTAATGAATTCCGACAACTTTGAAAAAATGGTGCAAAAGCTGCCCAAGACAGCCTAGGACGGTGCACACGTGTGGTGCACCACTACAACAACTCCACACCTGAGGCCTCAAATCGAAATTCCGCCTCGACAAAAGTGATTTTTTTGTCGATTTATGGGGTATGAAGGCAGGTAATGAATTCACACTACTTTGAAAAAATGGTGCACAAGCTGCCCAAGACAGCCCAGGACGGTGGCACACATATGGTGCACCGCTGCAACAACTCCGCACTCGAGGCCTCAAATCGAAATTCCGCCTCGACAAAAGTGATTTTTTGTCGATTTATGGGGGTATGCAGGCCGGTAATGAATTCCGACAACTTTGAAAAAATGGTGCATAAGCTGCCCAAAACAACCTAGGACGGTGGCACACGTATGGTGCACCGCTGCTACAACTCCGCACCCGAGGCCTCAAATTGAAATTCTGCCTCGACAAAAGTGATATTTTTTGTCGATTTATGGGGATATGCAGGCCGGTAATGAATTCTGACAACATTGAAAAAATGGTAAACAAGCATGCCCTAGGACGGTGCACACGTGTGGTGCACCGCTGCAACAACTCCACACCCGAGGCCTCAAATTGAAATTCCGCCTCGACAAAAGTGATTTTTTTGTCGATTTATGGGGGTATGCAGGAAGGTAATGAATTCCGACAACTTTGAAAAAATGGTGCACAAGCTGTCTAAAACAACCTAGGACGGTGGCACACGTATGGTGCACCGCTGCAACAACTCTGCACCTGAGGCCTCAAATCGAAATTCCGCCTAGAAAAAAGTTATTTTTTTGTCGATTTATGGGGGTATGCAGGCCAGTAATGAATTTCGACAACTTTGAAAAAATGGTGCACAAGCTGCCCAAAACAACCTCGGACAGTGGCACACATATGGTGCACCGCTGCAACAACTCCGCACCCGAGGCCACAAATCGAAATTCGGCCTAGACAAAATTGATTTTTTTGTCGATTTATGGGGGTATGCAGGCCAGTAATGAATTCCGACAACTTTGAAAAAATGGTGCAAAAGCTGCCCAAGACAGCCTAGGACGGTGCACACGTGTGGTGCACCACTACAACAACTCCACACCTGAGGCCTCAAATCGAAATTCCGCCTCGACAAAAGTGATTTTTTTGTCGATTTATGGGGTATGAAGGCAGGTAATGAATTCCGACTACTTTGAAAAAATGGTGCACAAGCTGCCCAAAACAACCTAGAACGGTGACACACGTATGGTGCACCGCTGCAACAACTCTGCACCCGAGCCCTCAAATCGAAATTCTGCCTCGCTAAAAGTGATTTTTTTGTCGATTTATGGGGGTATGCAGGCCGGTAATGTATTCCGACAACTTTGAAAAAATGGTGCACAAGCTGCCCAAAATAACCTAGGGCGGTGGCACACGTATGGTGCACAAGCCGCCCAAGACAGCCCAGGACGGTGGCACACATATGGTGCACCGCTGCAACAACTCCGCACTCGAGGCCTCAAATCGAAATTCTGCCTCGACAAAAGTGATTTTTTGTCGATTTATGGGGGTATGCAGGCCGGTAATGAATTCCGACAACTTTGAAAAAATGGTGCATAAGCTGCCCAAAACAACCTAGGACGGTGGCACACGTATGGTGCACCGCTGCTACAACTCCGCACCCGAGGCCTCAAATTGAAATTCTGCCTCGACAAAAGTGATATTATTTATCGATTTATGGGGGTATGCAGGCCGGTAATGAATTCTGACAACATTGAAAAAATGGTAAACAAGCATGCCCTAGGACGGTGCACACGTGTGGTGCACCGCTGCAACAACTCCGCACCCGAGGCCTCAAATCGAAATTCGGCCTAGACAAAATTGATTTTTTTGTCGATTTATGGGGGTATGCAGGCCGGTAATGAATTCCGACAACTTTGAAAAAATGGTGCAAAAGCTGCCCAAGACAACCTAGGACGGTGCACACGTGTGGTGCACCGCTACAACAACTCCACACCTGAGGCCTCAAATCGAAATTCCGCCTCGACAAAAGTGATTTTTTTGTCGATTTATGGGGTATGAAGGCAGGTAATGAATTCCGACTACTTTGAAAAAATGGTGCACAAGCTGCCCAAGACAGCACAGGACGGTGGCACACATATGGTGCACCGCGGCAAAAATTCCGCACCCGAGGCCTCAAATCGAAATTTTGCCTCGATAAAAGTGATTTTTTGTCGATTTATGGGGGTATGCAGCCCGGTAAAGAATTCCGACAACTTTGAAAAAATGGTGCACAAGCTGCCCAAGACAGCCAAGGACGGTGGCACACGTATGGTGCACCGCTGCAACAACTCCGCACCCGAGGCCTCAAATCGGAATTCCGCCTCGACAAAAGTGATTTTTTTGTCTATTTATGGGGTTATGCAGGCGAGTAATGAATTCCGACAACTTTGAAAAAATGGTGCACAAGCTGCCCAAAACAACCTAGAACGGTGGCACACGTATGGTGCACCGCTGCAACAACTCTGCACCCGAGTCCTCAAATCGAAATTCCGCCTCGACAAAAGTGATTTTTTTGTCGATTTATGGGGGTATGCAGGCCGGTAATGAATTCCGACAACTTTGAAAAAATGGTGCACAAGCATGCCCAAGCGTGGCCTAGAACGGTGCACACGTGTGGTGCACCGCTACAACAACTCCACACCTGAGGCCTCAAATCGAAATTCCGCCTCGACAAAAGTGATTTTTTTGTCGATTTATGGGGTATGAAGGCAGGTAATGAATTCCCACTACTTTGAAAAAATGGTGCACAAGCAGCCCAAGACAGCCCAGGACGGTGGCACACATATGGTGCACCGCTGCAACAACTCCGCACTCGAGGGCTCAAATCGAAATTCTGCCTCGACAAAAGTGATTTTTTGTCGATTTATGGGGGTATGCAGGCCGGTAATGAATTCCGACAACTTTGAAAAAATGGTGCATAAGCTGCCCAAAACAACCTAGGACGGTGGCACACGTATGGTGCACCGCTGCTACAACTCCGCACCCGAGGCCTCAAATTGAAATTCTGCCTCGACAAAAGTGATATTATTTATCGATTTATGGGGGTATGCAGGCCGGTAATGAATTCTGACAACATTGAAAAAATGGTAAACAAGCATGCCCTAGGACGGTGCACACGTGTGGTGCACCGCTGCAACAACTCCACACCCGAGGCCTCAAATTGAAATTCCGCCTCGACAAAAGTGATTTTTTTGTCGATTTATGGGGGTATGCAGGAAGGTAATGAATTCCGACA
This sequence comes from Galeopsis tetrahit, assembly GCA_963675135.1. NCBI lineage: Eukaryota > Viridiplantae > Streptophyta > Magnoliopsida > Lamiales > Lamiaceae > Galeopsis > Galeopsis tetrahit. The sequence continues at coordinate 28,274,889 of OY776129.1, read as the reverse complement.
ACTTTGAAAAAATGGTGCACAAGCTGCCTAAAACAACCTAGGACGGTGGCACACGTATGGTGCACCGCTGCAACAACTCTGCACCTGAGGCCTCAAATCGAAATTCCGCCTAGACAAAAGTTATTTTTTTGTCGATTTATGGGGGTATGCAGGCCAGTAATGAATTCCGACAACTTTGAAAAAATGGTGCACAAGCTGCCCAAAACAACCTAGGACGGTGGCACACATATGGTGCACCGCTGCAACAACTCCGCACCCGAGGCCTCAAATCAAAATTCGGCCTAGACAAAATTGATTTTTTTGTCGATTTATGGGGGTATGCAGGCCGGTAATGAATTCCGACAACTTTGAAAAAATGGTGCAAAAGCTGCCCAAGACAGCCTAGGACGGTGCACACGTGTGGTGCACCACTACAACAACTCCACACCTGAGGCCTCAAATCGAAATTCCGCCTCGACAAATGTGATTTTTTTGTCGATTTATGGGGTATGAAGGCAGGTAATGAATTCACACTACTTTGAAAAAATGGTGCACAAGCTGCCCAAGACAGCCCAGGACGGTGGCACACATATGGTGCACCGCTGCAACAACTCCGCACTCGAGGCCTCAAATCGAAATTCCGCCTCGACAAAAGTGATTTTTTGTCGATTTATGGGGGTATGCAGGCCGGTAATGAATTCCGACAACTTTGAAAAAATGGTGCATAAGCTGCCCAAAACAACCTAGGACGGTGGCACACGTATGGTGCACCGCTGCTACAACTCCGCACCCGAGGCCTCAAATTGAAATTCTGCCTCGACAAAAGTGATATTTTTTGTCGATTTATGGGGATATGCAGGCCGGTAATGAATTCTGACAACATTGAAAAAATGGTAAACAAGCATGCCCTAGGACGGTGCACACGTGTGGTGCACCGCTGCAACAACTCCACACCCGAGGCCTCAAATTGAAATTCCGCCTCGACAAAAGTGATTTTTTTGTCGATTTATGGGGGTATGCAGGAAGGTAATGAATTCCGACAACTTTGAAAAAATGGTGCACAAGCTGTCTAAAACAACCTAGGACGGTGGCACACGTATGGTGCACCGCTGCAACAACTCTGCACCTGAGGCCTCAAATCGAAATTCCGCCTAGAAAAAAGTTATTTTTTTGTCGATTTATGGGGGTATGCAGGCCAGTAATGAATTCCGACAACTTTGAAAAAATGGTGCACAAGCTGCCCAAAACAACCTAGGACAGTGGCACACATATGGTGCACCGCTGCAACAACTCCGCACCCGAGGCCACAAATCGAAATTCGGCCTAGACAAAATTGATTTTTTTGTCGATTTATGGGGGTATGCAGGCAAGTAATGAATTCCGACAACTTTGAAAAAATGGTGCAAAAGCTGCCCAAGACAGCCTAGGACGGTGCACACGTGTGGTGCACCACTACAACAACTCCACACCTGAGGCCTCAAATCGAAATTCCGCCTCGACAAAAGTGATTTTTTTGTCGATTTATGGGGTATGAAGGCAGGTAATGAATTCCGACTACTTTGAAAAAATGGTGCACAAGCTGCCCAAAACAACCTAGAACGGTGGCACACGTATGGTGCACCGCTGCAACAACTCTGCCCCCGAGTCCTCAAATCGAAATTCCGCCTCGACAAAAGTGATTTTTTTGTCGATTTATGGGGGTATGCAGGCCGGTAATGAATTCCGACAACTTTGAAAAAATGGTGCACAAGCATGCCCAAGCGTGGCCTAGAACGGTGCACACGTGTGGTGCACCGCTACAACAACTCCACACCTGAGGCCTCAAATCGAAATTCCGCCTCGACAAAAGTGATTTTTTTGTCGATTTATGGGGTATGAAGGCAGGTAATGAATTCCGACTACTTTGAAAAAATGGTGCACAAGCTGCCCAAGACAGCACAGGACGGTGGCACACATATGGTGCACCGCTGCAAAAACCCCGCACCCGAGGCCTCAAATCGAAATTCTGCCTCGATAAAAGTGATTTTTTTGTCGATTTATGGGGGTATGCAGCCCGGTAAAGAATTCCGACAACTTTGAAAAAATGGTGCACAAGCTGCCCAAGACAGCCTAGGACGGTGGCACACGTATGGTGCACCGCTGCAACAACTCCGCACCCGAGGCCTCAAATCGAAATTCCGCCTCGACAAAAGTGATTTTTTTGTCTATTTATGGGGTTATGCAGGCGAGTAATGAATTCCGACAACTTTGAAAAAATGTTGCACAAGCTGCCCAAAACAACCTAGGACGGTGGCACACGTATGGTGCACCGCTGCAACAACTCTGCACCTGAGGCCTCAAATCGAAATTCCGCCTAGACAAAAGTTATTTTTTTATCGATTTATGGGGGTATGCAGGCCAGTAATGAATTCCGACAACTTTGAAAAAATGGTGCACAAGCTGCCCAAAACAACCTAGGACGGTGGCACACGTATGGTGCACTGCTGCAACAACTCCGCACCCGAAGCCTCAAATCGAAATTCGGCTTAGACAAAATTGATTTTTTTGTCGATTTATGGGGGTATGCAGGCCGGGAATGAATTCCGACAACTTTGAAAAAATGGTGCAAAAGCTGCCCAAGACAGCCTAGGACGGTGGCACACATATGGTGCACCGCTGCAACAACTCCGCACCCGAGGCCTCAAATCGAAATTCTGCCTCGCTAAAAGTGATTTTTTTGTCGATTTATGGGGGTATGCAGGCCGGTAATGTATTCCGACAACTTTGAAAAAATGGTGCACAAGCTGCCCAAAATAACCTAGGGCGGTGGCACACGTATGGTGCACCGCTGCAACAACTCCGCACCCGAGTACTCAAATCGAAATTCTGCCTCGACAAAAGTGATTTTTTTATCGATTTATGGGGGTATGCAGGCCGGTAATGAATTCCGACAACTTTTAAAAAATGGTGGACAAGCATGCCCAAGCGTGGCCTAGAACGGTGCACACGTGTGGTGCACCGCTACAACAACTCCACACCTGAGGCCTCAAATCGAAATTCCGCCTCGACAAAAGTGATTTTTTTGTCGATTTATGGGGAATGAAGGCAGGTAATGAATTCCCACTACTTTGAAAAAATGGTGCACAAGCTGCCCAAGACAGCCTAGGACGGTGGCACACATATGGTGCACCGCTGCAACAACTCCGCACCCGAGGCCTCAAATCGAAATTCTGCCTCGCTAAAAGTGATTTTTTTGTCGATTTATGGGGGTATGCAGGCCGGTAATGTATTCCGACAACTTTGAAAAAATGGTGCACAAGCTGCCCAAAATAACCTAGGGCGGTGGCACACGTATGGTGCACCGCTGCAACAACTCCGCACCCGAGGACTCAAATCGAAATTCTGCCTCGACAAAAGTGATTTTTTTATCGATTTATGGGGGTATGCAGGCCGGTAATGAATTCCGACAACTTTTAAAAAATGGTGGACAAGCATGCCCAAGCGTGGCCTAGAACGGTGCACACGTGTGGTGCACCGCTACAACAACTCCACACCTGAGGCCTCAAATCGAAATTCCGCCTCGACAAAAGTGATTTTTTTGTCGATTTATGGGGAATGAAGGCAGGTAATGAATTCCCACTACTTTGAAAAAATGGTGCACAAGCTGCCCAAGACAGCCTAGGACGGTGGCACACATATGGTGCACCGCTGCAACAACTCCGCACCCGAGGCCTCAAATCGAAATTCTGCCTCGCTAAAAGTGATTTTTTTGTCGATTTATGGGGGTATGCAGGCCGGTAATGTATTCCGACAACTTTGAAAAAATGGTGCACAAGCTGCCCAAAATAACCTAGGGCGGTGGCACACGTATGGTGCACCGCTGCAACAACTCCGCACCCGAGGACTCAAATCGAAATTCTGCCTCGACAAAAGTGATTTTTTTATCGATTTATGGGGGTATGCAGGCCGGTAATGAATTCCGACAACTTTTAAAAAATGGTGGACAAGCATGCCCAAGCGTGGCCTAGAACGGTGCACAGGTGTGGTGCACCGCTACAACAACTCCACACCTGAGGCCTCAAATCGAAATTCCGCCTCGACAAAAGTGATTTTTTTGTCGATTTATGGGGTATGAAGGCAGGTAATGAATTCCGACTACTTTGAAAAAATGGTGCACAAGCTGCCCAAAACAACCTAGAACGGTGGCACACGTATGGTGCACCGCTGCAACAACTCTGCACCCGAGCCCTCAAATCGAAATTCCGCCTCGACAAAAGTGATTTTTTTGTCAATTTATGGGGGTATGCAGGCCGGTAATGAATTCCGACAACTTTGAAAAAATGGTGCACAAGCATGCCCAAGCGTGGCCTAGAACGGTGCACACGTGTGGTGCACCGCTACAACAACTCCACACCTGAGGCCTCAAATCGAAATTCCGCCTCGACAAAAGTGATTTTTTTGTCGATTTATGGGGTATGAAGGCAGGTAATGAATTCCGACTACTTTGAAAAAATGGTGCACAAGCTGCCCAAGACAGCACAGGACGGTGGCACACATATGGTGCACCGCTGCAAAAACCCCGCACCCGAGGCCTCAAATCGAAATTCTGCCTCGATAAAAGTGATTTTTTTGTCGATTTATGGGGGTATGCAGCCCGGTAAAGAATTCCGACAACTTTGAAAAAATGGTGCACAAGCTGCCCAAGACAGCCGAGGACGGTGGCACACGTATGGTGCACCGCTGCAACAACTCCGCACCCGAGGCCTCAAATCGAAATTCCGCCTCGACAAAAGTGATTTTTTTGTCTATTTATGGGGTTATGCAGGCGAGTAATGAATTCCGACAACTTTGAAAAAATGTTGCACAAGCTGCCCAAAACAACCTAGGACGGTGGCACACGTATGGTGCACCGCTGCAACAACTCTGCACCTGAGGCCTCAAATCGAAATTCCGCCTAGACAAAAGTTATTTTTTTATCGATTTATGGGGGTATGCAGGCCAGTAATGAATTCCGACAACTTTGAAAAAATGGTGCACAAGCTGCCCAAAACAACCTAGGACGGTGGCACACGTATGGTGCACTGCTGCAACAACTCCGCACCCGAAGCCTCAAATCGAAATTCGGCTTAGACAAAATTGATTTTTTTGTCGATTTATGGGGGTATGCAGGCCGGGAATGAATTCCGACAACTTTGAAAAAATGGTGCAAAAGCTGCCCAAGACAGCCTAGGACGGTGGCACACATATGGTGCACCGCTGCAACAACTCCGCACCCGAGGCCTCAAATCGAAATTCTGCCTCGCTAAAAGTGATTTTTTTGTCGATTTATGGGGGTATGCAGGCCGGTAATGTATTCCGACAACTTTGAAAAAATGGTGCACAAGCTGCCCAAAATAACCTAGGGCGGTGGCACACGTATGGTGCACCGCTGCAACAACTCCGCACCCGAGGACTCAAATCGAAATTCTGCCTCGACAAAAGTGATTTTTTTATCGATTTATGGGGGTATGCAGGCCGGTAATGAATTCCGACAACTTTTAAAAAATGGTGGACAAGCATGCCCAAGCGTGGCCTAGAACGGTGCACACGTGTGGTGCACCGCTACAACAACTCCACACCTGAGGCCTCAAATCGAAATTCCGCCTCGACAAAAGTGATTTTTTTGTCGATTTATGGGGAATGAAGGCAGGTAATGAATTCCCACTACTTTGAAAAAATGGTGCACAAGCTGCCCAAGACAGCCTAGGACGGTGGCACACATATGGTGCACCGCTGCAACAACTCCGCACCCGAGGCCTCAAATCGAAATTCTGCCTCGCTAAAAGTGATTTTTTTGTCGATTTATGGGGGTATGCAGGCCGGTAATGTATTCCGACAACTTTTGAAAAAATGGTGCACAAGCTGCCCAAAATAACCTAGGGCGGTGGCACACGTATGGTGCACCGCTGCAACAACTCCGCACCCGAGGACTCAAATCGAAATTCTGCCTCGACAAAAGTGATTTTTTTATCGATTTATGGGGGTATGCAGGCCGGTAATGAATTCCGACAACTTTTAAAAAATGGTGGACAAGCATGCCCAAGCGTGGCCTAGAACGGTGCACACGTGTGGTGCACCGCTACAACAACTCCACACCTGAGGCCTCAAATCGAAATTCCGCCTCGACAAAAGTGATTTTTTTGTCGATTTATGGGGAATGAAGGCAGGTAATGAATTCCCACTACTTTGAAAAAATGGTGCACAAGCTGCCCAAGACAGCCTAGGACGGTGGCACACATATGGTGCACCGCTGCAACAACTCCGCACTCGAGGCCTCAAATCGAAATTCCGCCTCGACAAAAGTGATTTTTTGTCGATTTATGGGGGTATGCAGGCCGGTAATGAATTCCGACAAATTTGAAAAAATGGTGCACAAGCTGCCCAAAACAACCTAGGACAGTGGCACACATATGGTGCACCGCTGCAACAACTCCGCACCCGAGGCCACAAATCGAAATTCGGCCTAGACAAAATTGATTTTTTTGTCGATTTATGGGGGTATGCAGGCCAGTAATGAATTCCGACAACTTTGAAAAAATGGTGCAAAAGCTGCCCAAGACAGCCTAGGACGGTGCACACGTGTGGTGCACCACTACAACAACTCCACACCTGAGGCCTCAAATCGAAATTCCGCCTCGACAAAAGTGATTTTTTTGTCGATTTATGGGGTATGAAGGCAGGTAATGAATTCCGACTACTTTGAAAAAATGGTGCACAAGCTGCCCAAAACAACCTAGAACGGTGGCACACGTATGGTGCACCGCTGCAACAACTCTGCACCCGAGCCCTCAAATCGAAATTCCGCCTCGACAAAAGTGATTTTTTTGTCAATTTATGGGGGTATGCAGGCCGGTAATGAATTCCGACAACTTTGAAAAAATGGTGCACAAGCATGCCCAAGCGTGGCCTAGAACGGTGCACACGTGTGGTGCACCGCTACAACAACTCCACACCTGAGGCCTCAAATCGAAATTCCGCCTCGACAAAAGTGATTTTTTTGTCGATTTATGGGGTATGAAGGCAGGTAATGAATTCCGACTACTTTGAAAAAATGGTGCACAAGCTGCCCAAGACAGCACAGGACGGTGGCACACATATGGTGCACCGCTGCAAAAACCCCGCACCCGAGGCCTCAAATCGAAATTCTGCCTCGATAAAAGTGATTTTTTTGTCGATTTATGGGGGTATGCAGCCCGGTAAAGAATTCCGACAACTTTGAAAAAATGGTGCACAAGCTGCCCAAGACAGCCTAGGACGGTGGCACACGTATGGTGCACCGCTGCAACAACTCCGCACCCGAGGCCTCAAATCGAAATTCCGCCTCGACAAAAGTGATTTTTTTGTCTATTTATGGGGTTATGCAGGCGAGTAATGAATTCCGACAACTTTGAAAAAATGTTGCACAAGCTGCCCAAAACAACCTAGGACGGTGGCACACGTATGGTGCACCGCTGCAACAACTCTGCACCTGAGGCCTCAAATCGAAATTCCGCCTAGACAAAAGTTATTTTTTTATCGATTTATGGGGGTATGCAGGCCAGTAATGAATTCCGACAACTTTGAAAAAATGGTGCACAAGCTGCCCAAAACAACCTAGGACGGTGGCACACGTATGGTGCACTGCTGCAACAACTCCGCACCCGAAGCCTCAAATCGAAATTCGGCTTAGACAAAATTGATTTTTTTGTCGATTTATGGGGGTATGCAGGCCGGGAATGAATTCCGACAACTTTGAAAAAATGGTGCACAAGCTGCCCAAAACAACCTAGGACAGTGGCACACATATGGTGCACCGCTGCAACAACTCCGCACCCGAGGCCACAAATCGAAATTCGGCCTAGACAAAATTGATTTTTTTGTCGATTTATGGGGGTATGCAGGCCAGTAATGAATTCCGACAACTTTGAAAAAATGGTGCAAAAGCTGCCCAAGACAGCCTAGGACGGTGCACACGTGTGGTGCACCACTACAACAACTCCACACCTGAGGCCTCAAATCGAAATTCCGCCTCGACAAAAGTGATTTTTTTGTCGATTTATGGGGTATGAAGGCAGGTAATGAATTCCGACTACTTTGAAAAAATGGTGCACAAGCTGCCCAAAACAACCTAGAACGGTGGCACACGTATGGTGCACCGCTGCAACAACTCTGCACCCGAGCCCTCAAATCGAAATTCCGCCTCGACAAAAGTGATTTTTTTGTCAATTTATGGGGGTATGCAGGCCGGTAATGAATTCCGACAACTTTGAAAAAATGGTGCACAAGCATGCCCAAGCGTGGCCTAGAACGGTGCACACGTGTGGTGCACCGCTACAACAACTCCACACCTGAGGCCTCAAATCGAAATTCCGCCTCGACAAAAGTGATTTTTTTGTCGATTTATGGGGTATGAAGGCAGGTAATGAATTCCGACTACTTTGAAAAAATGGTGCACAAGCTGCCCAAGACAGCACAGGACGGTGGCACACATATGGTGCACCGCTGCAAAAACCCCGCACCCGAGGCCTCAAATCGAAATTCTGCCTCGATAAAAGTGATTTTTTTGTCGATTTATGGGGGTATGCAGCCCGGTAAAGAATTCCGACAACTTTGAAAAAATGGTGCACAAGCTGCCCAAAACAACCTAGGACGGTGGCACACGTATGGTGCACTGCTGCAACAACTCCGCACCCGAAGCCTCAAATCGAAATTCGGCTTAGACAAAATTGATTTTTTTGTCGATTTATGGGGGTATGCAGGCCGGGAATGAATTCCGACAACTTTGAAAAAATGGTGCAAAAGCTGCCCAAGACAGCCTAGGACGGTGGCACACATATGGTGCACCGCTGCAACAACTCCGCACCCGAGGCCTCAAATCGAAATTCTGCCTCGCTAAAAGTGATTTTTTTGTCGATTTATGGGGGTATGCAGGCCGGTAATGTATTCCGACAACTTTGAAAAAATGGTGCACAAGCTGCCCAAAATAACCTAGGGCGGTGGCACACGTATGGTGCACCGCTGCAACAACTCCGCACCCGAGGCCCCAAATCGAATTTCTGCCTTGACAAAAGTGATAATTTTTGTCGATTTATGGGGGTATGCAGGTCTGTAATGAATTCCGACAACTTTGAAAATATGGTGCACAAGCTGCCCATGACAGCCTAGGACGGTGGCACACGTATGGTGCACCGCTACAACAACTCCGCACCCGAGGCCTCAAATCGAAATTCTTCCTCGCTAAAAGTGATTTTTTTGTCGATTTATGGGGGTATGCAGGCCGGTAATGAATTCCGACAACTTTGAAAAAATGGTGCACAAGCTGCCCAAAACAACCTAGAACGGTGGCACACGTATGGTGCACCGCTGCAACAACTCCGCACCCGAGGCCCCAAATCGAATTTCTGCCTTGACAAAAGTGATAATTTTTGTCGATTTATGGGGGAATGCAGGCCGGTAATGAATTCTGACAACTTTGAAAAAATGGTGCACAAGCATGCCCAAGCGTGGCCTAGGACGGTGCACACGTGTGGTGCACCGCTGCAACAACTCCACACCCGAGACCTCAAATTGAAATTCCGCCTCGACAAAAGTGATTTTTTTGTCGATTTATGGGGGTATGCAGGAAGGTAATGAATTCCGACAACTTTGAAAAAATGGTGCACACATATGGTGCACCGCTGCAACAACTCTGCACCCGAGGCCTCAAATCGAAATTCCGCCTAGACAAAAGTGATTTTTTTGTCTATTTATGGGGTTATGCAGGCGAGTAATGAATTCCGACAACTTTGAAAAAATGTTGCACAAGCTGCCCAAAACAACCTAGGACGGTGGCACACGTATGGTGCACCGCTGCAACAACTCTGCACCTGAGGCCTCAAATCGAAATTCCGCCTAGACAAAAGTTATTTTTTTATCGATTTATGGGGGTATGCAGGCCAGTAATGAATTCCGACAACTTTGAAAAAATGGTGCACAAGCTGCCCAAAACAACCTAGGACGGTGGCACACGTATGGTGCACTGCTGCAACAACTCCGCACCCGAAGCCTCAAATCGAAATTCGGCTTAGACAAAATTGATTTTTTTGTCGATTTATGGGGGTATGCAGGCCGGGAATGAATTCCGACAACTTTGAAAAAATGGTGCAAAAGCTGCCCAAGACAGCCTAGGACGGTGGCACACATATGGTGCACCGCTGCAACAACTCCGCACCCGAGGCCTCAAATCGAAATTCTGCCTCGCTAAAAGTGATTTTTTTGTCGATTTATGGGGGTATGCAGGCCGGTAATGTATTCCGACAACTTTGAAAAAATGGTGCACAAGCTGCCCAAAATAACCTAGGGCGGTGGCACACGTATGGTGCACCGCTGCAACAACTCCGCACCCGAGGACTCAAATCGAAATTCTGCCTCGACAAAAGTGATTTTTTTATCGATTTATGGGGGTATGCAGGCCGGTAATGAATTCCGACAACTTTTAAAAAATGGTGGACAAGCATGCCCAAGCGTGGCCTAGAACGGTGCACACGTGTGGTGCACCGCTACAACAACTCCACACCTGAGGCCTCAAATCGAAATTCCGCCTCGACAAAAGTGATTTTTTTGTCGATTTATGGGGAATGAAGGCAGGTAATGAATTCCCACTACTTTGAAAAAATGGTGCACAAGCTGCCCAAGACAGCCTAGGACGGTGGCACACATATGGTGCACCGCTGCAACAACTCCGCACTCGAGGCCTCAAATCGAAATTCCGCCTCGACAAAAGTGATTTTTTGTCGATTTATGGGGGTATGCAGGCCGGTAATGAATTCCGACAAATTTGAAAAAATGGTGCACAAGCTGCCCAAAACAACCTAGGACGGTGGCACACGTATGGTGCACCGCTGCTACAACTCCGCACCCGAGGCCTCAAATTGAAATTCTGCCTCGACAAAAGTGATATTTTTTATCGATTTATTGGGGGTATGCAGGCCGGTAATGAATTCTGACAACTTTGAAAAAATGGTAAACAAGCATGCCCAAGCGTGGCCTAGGACGATGCACACGTGTGGTGCACCGCTGCAACAACTCCACACCCGAGGCCTCAAATTGAAATTCCGCCTCGACAAAAGTGATTTTTTTGTCGATTCATGGGGGTATGCAGGAAGGTAATGAATTCCGACAACTTTGAAAAAATGGTGCACAAGCTGCCTAAAACAACCTAGGACGGTGTCACACGTATGGTGCACCGCTGCAACAACTCTGCACCTGAGGCCTCAAATCGAAATTCCGCCTAGACGAAAGTTATTTTTTTATCGATTTATGGGGGTATGCAGGCCAGTAATGAATTCCGACAACTTTGAAAAAATGGTGCACAAGCTGCCCAAAACAACCTAGGACGGTGGCACACGTATGGTGCACCGCTGCAACAACTCCGCAGCCGAGGCCTCAAATCGAAATTCGGCCTAGACAAAATTGATTTTTTTGTCGATTTATGGGGGTATGCAGGCCGGGAATGAATTCCGACAACTTTGAAAAAATGGTGCAAAAGCTGCCCAAGACAACCTATGACGGTGGCACACATATGGTGCACCGCTGCAACAACTCCGCACCCGAGGCCTCAAATTGAAATTCTGCCTCCCTAAAAGTGATTTTTTTGTTGATTTATGGGGGTATGCAGGCCGGTAATGAATTCCGACAACTTTGAAAAAATGGTGCACAAGCATGGCCAAGCGTGGCCTAGGACAGTGCACACGTGTGGTGCACCGCTGCAACAACTCCACACTTGAGGCCTCAAATCGAAATTCCGTCTCGACAAAAGTGATTTTTTTGTCAATTTATGGGGGTATGCAGGAAGGTAATGAATTCCGACAACTTTTAAAAAATGGTGCACAAGCTGCCTAAAATAACCTAGGACGGTGGCACACGAATGGTGCACCGCTGCAACAACTCTGCACCCGAGGCCTCAAATCGAAATTCCGCCTCGACAAAAGTTATTTTTTGTCGATTTATGGGGGTATGCAGGCAGGTAATAAATTCCGACAACTTTGAAAAAATGGTGCACAAGCATGGCCAAGCGTGGCCTAGGACGGTGCACACGTGTGGTGCACCGCTGCAACAACTCCACACTTGAGGCCTCAAATCGAAATTCCGCCTCGACAAAAGTGATTTTTTTGTCAATTTATGGGGGTATGCAGGAAGGTAATGAATTCCGACAACTTTGAAAAAATGGTGCACAAGCTGTCTAAAATAACCTAGGACGGTGGCACACGAATGGTGCACTGCTGCAACAACTCTGCACCCGAGGCCTCAAATCGAAATTCCGCCTCGACAAAAGTTATTTTTTTGTCGATTTATGGGGGTATGCAGGCCGGTAATGAATTCCGACAACTTTGAAAAAATGGTGCACAAGCTGCCCAAGACAGCCTAGGACGGTGGCACACGTATGGTGCACCGCTGCAACAACTCCACACCCGAGGCCTCAAATCGAAATTCCGCCTCGACAAAACTGATTTTTTTGTCGATTTATGGGGGTATGCAGGCCGGTAATGAATTCCGACAACTTTGAAAAAATGGTGCACAAGCTGCCCAAAACAACCTAGGACGGTGGCACACGTATGGTGCACCGCTGCAACAACTCCGCACCCGAGGCCCCAAATCGAATTTCTGCCTTGACAAAAGTGATAATTTTTGTCGATTTATGGGGGTATGCAGGTCGGTAATGAATTCCGACAACTTTGAAAATATGGTGCACAAGCTGCCCATGACAGCCTAGGACGGTGGCACACGTATGGTGCACCGCTACAACAACTCCGCACCCGAGGCCTCAAATCGAAATTCTTCCTCGCTAAAAGTGATTTTTTTGTCGATTTATGGGGGTATGCAGGCCGGTAATGAATTCCGACAACTTTGAAAAAATGGTGCACAAGCATGGCCAAGCGTGGCCTAGGACAGTGCACACGTGTGGTGCACCGCTGCAACAACTCCACACTTGAGGCCTCAAATCGAAATTCCGTCTCGACAAAAGTGATTTTTTTGTCAATTTATGGGGGTATGCAGGAAGGTAATGAATTCCGACAACTTTTAAAAAATGGTGCACAAGCTGCCTAAAATAACCTAGGACGGTGGCACACGAATGGTGCACCGCTGCAACAACTCTGCACCCGAGGCCTCAAATCGAAATTCCGCCTCGACAAAAGTTATTTTTTGTCGATTTATGGGGGTATGCAGGCAGGTAATAAATTCCGACAACTTTGAAAAAATGGTGCACAAGCATGGCCAAGCGTGGCCTAGGACGGTGCACACGTGTGGTGCACCGCTGCAACAACTCCACACTTGAGGCCTCAAATCGAAATTCCGCCTCGACAAAAGTGATTTTTTTGTCAATTTATGGGGGTATGCAGGAAGGTAATGAATTCCGACAACTTTGAAAAAATGGTGCACAAGCTGTCTAAAATAACCTAGGACGGTGGCACACGAATGGTGCACTGCTGCAACAACTCTGCACCCGAGGCCTCAAATCGAAATTCCGCCTCGACAAAAGTTATTTTTTTGTCGATTTATGGGGGTATGCAGGCCGGTAATGAATTCCGACAACTTTGAAAAAATGGTGCACAAGCTGCCCAAGACAGCCTAGGACGGTGGCACACGTATGGTGCACCGCTGCAACAACTCCACACCCGAGGCCTCAAATCGAAATTCCGCCTCGACAAAACTGATTTTTTTGTCGATTTATGGGGGTATGCAGGCCGGTAATGAATTCCGACAACTTTGAAAAAATGGTGCACAAGCTGCCCAAAACAACCTAGGACGGTGGCACACGTATGGTGCACCGCTGCAACAACTCCGCACCCGAGGCCCCAACTCGAATTTCTGCCTTGACAAAAGTGATAATTTTTGTCGATTTATGGGGGTATGCAGGTCGGTAATGAATTCCGACAACTTTGAAAATATGGTGCACAAGCTGCCCATGACAGCCTAGGACGGTGGCACACGTATGGTGCACCGCTACAACAACTCCGCACCCGAGGCCTCAAATCGAAATTCTTCCTCGCTAAAAGTGATTTTTTTGTCGATTTATGGGGGTATGCAGGCCGGTAATGAATTCCGACAACTTTGAAAAAATGGTGCACAAGCTGCCCAAAACAACCTAGAACGGTGGCACACGTATGGTGCACCGCTGCAACAACTCCGCACCCGAGGCCCCAAATCGAATTTCTGCCTTGACAAAAGTGATAATTTTTGTCGATTTATGGGGGAATGCAGGCCGGTAATGAATTCTGACAACTTTGAAAAAATGGTGCACAAGCATGCCCAAGCGTGGCCTAGGACGGTGCACACGTGTGGTGCACCGCTGCAACAACTCCACACCCGAGACCTCAAATTGAAATTCCGCCTCGACAAAAGTGATTTTTTTGTCGATTTATGGGGGTATGCAGGAAGGTAATGAATTCCGACAACTTTGAAAAAATGGTGCACACATATGGTGCACCGCTGCAACAACTCTGCACCCGAGGCCTCAAATCGAAATTCCGCCTAGACAAAAGTGATTTTTTTGTCGATTTATGGGGGTGGCAGGCCGGTAATGAATTCCGACAATTTGAAAAAATGGTGCAAAAGCTGCCCAAGACAGCCTAGGACGGTGGCACACGTATGGTGCACCGCTACAACAACTCCGCACCCGAGGCCTCAAATCGAAATTCCGCCTCGACAAAAGTGATTTTTTTGTCGATTTATGGGGTATGAAGGCAGGTAATGAATTCCGACAACTTTGAAAAAATGGTGCACAAGCTGCCCAAGACAGCCTAGGACGGTGGCACACGTATGGTGCACCGCTGCAACAACTCCGCACCCGAGGCCTCAAATCGAAATTCCGCCTCGACAAAAGTGATTTTTTTGTCTATTTATGGGGGTATGCAGGCGAGTAATGAATTCCGACAACTATGAAAAAATGGTGCACAAGCATGCCCAAGCGTGGCCTAGAACGGTGCACACGTGTGGTGCACCGCTACAACAACTCCACACCTGAGGCCTCAAATCGAAATTCCGCCTCG
Source organism: Galeopsis tetrahit (assembly GCA_963675135.1). Taxonomy (NCBI): domain Eukaryota; kingdom Viridiplantae; phylum Streptophyta; class Magnoliopsida; order Lamiales; family Lamiaceae; genus Galeopsis; species Galeopsis tetrahit. The sequence goes on along the minus strand of OY776129.1, from coordinate 28,259,884 downwards.
ACAAAAGTGATTTTTTTGTCTATTTATGGGGGTATGCAGGCGAGTAATGAATTCCGACAACTTTGAAAAAATGGTGCACAAGTTGCCCAAAACAACCTAGGACGGTGGCACACGTATGGTGCACCGCTGCAACAACTCTGCACCCGAGCCCTCAAATCGAAATTCCGCCTCGACAAAATTGATTTTTTTGTCGATTTATGGGGGTATGCAGCCCGGTAAAGAATTCCGACAACTTTGAAAAAATGGTGCACAAGCTGCCCAAGACAGCCTAGGACGGTGGCACACGTATGGTGCACCGCTGCAACAACTCCGCACCCGAGGCCTCAAATCGAAATTCCGCCTCGACAAAAGTGATTTTTTTTCTATTTATGGGGTTATGCAGGCGAGTAATGAATTCTGACAAGTTTGAAAAAATGGTGCACAAGCTGCCCAAAACAACCTAGGACGGTGGCACACGTATGGTGCACCGCTGCAACAACTCTGCACCCGAGCCCTCAAATCGAAATTCCGCCTCGACAAAAGTGATTTTTTTGTCGATTTATGGGGGTATGCAGGCCGGTAATGAATTCCGACAACTTTGAAAAAATGGTGCACAAGCATGCCCAAGCGTGGCCTAGAACGGTGCACACGTGTGGTGCACCGCTACAACAACTCCACAACTGAGGCCTCAAATCGAAATTCCGCCTCGACAAATGTGATTTTTTTGTCGATTTATGGGGTATGAAGGCAGGTAATGAATTCCGACTACTTTGAAAAAATGGTGCACAAGCTGCCCAAGATAGCACAGGACGGTGGCACACATATGGTGCACCGCTGCAAAAACTCCGCACCCGAGGCCTCAAATCGAAATTCTGCCTCGATAAAAGTGATTTTTTTGTCGATTTATGGGGGTATGCAGCCCGGTAAAGAATTCCGACAACTTTGAAAAAATGGTGCACAAGTTGCCCAAGACAGCCTAGGACGGTGGCACACGTATGGTGCACCGCTGCAACAACTCCGCACCCGAGGCCTCAAATCGAAATTCCGCCTCGACAAAAGTGATTTTTTTGTCAATTTATGGGGGTATGCAGGCGAGTAATGAATTCCGATAACTTTGAAAAAATGGTGCACAAGCTGCCCAAAACAACCTAGGACGGTGGCACACGTATGGTGCACCGCTGCAACAACTCTGCACCCGAGCCCTCAAATCGAAATTCCGCCTCGACAAAAGTGATTTTTTTGTCGATTTATGGGGGTATGCAGGCCGGTAATGAATTCCGACAACTTTGAAAAAATGGTGCACAAGCTGCCCAAAACAACCTAGGACGGTGGCTCACGTATGGTGCACCGCTGCTACAACTCCGCACCCGAGGCCTCAAATTGAAATTCTGCCTCGACAAAAGTGATATTTTTTGTCGATTTATGGGGGTATGCAGGACCGGTAATGAATTCCGACAACTTTGAAAAAATGGTGCAAAAGCTGCCCAAGACAGCCTAGGACGGTGGCACACATATGGTGCACCGCTGCAACAACTCCGCACCCGAGGCCTCAAATCGAAATTCTGCCTCGCTAAAAGTGATTTTTTTGTCGATTTATGGGGGTATGCAGGCCGGTAATGAATTCCGACAACTTTGAAAAAATGGTGCACAAGCTGCCCAAAACAACCTAGGGCGGTGGCACACGTATGGTGCACCGCTGTAACAACTCCGCACCCGAGGACTCAAATCGAAATTCAGCCTCGACAAAAGTGATTTTTTTATCGATTTATGGGGGTATGCAGGCCGGTAATGAATTCCGACAACTTTGAAAAAATGGTGCACAAGCATGCCCAAGCGTGGCCTAGAACGGTGCACACGTGTGGTGCACCGCTACAACAACTCCACACCTGAGGCCCCAAATCGAAATTCCGCCTCGACAAAAGTGATTTTTTTGTCGATTTATGGGGTATGAAGGCAGGTAATAAATTCCGACTACTTTGAAAAAATGGTACACAAGCTGCCCAAGACAACACAGGACGGTGGCACACATATGGTGCACCGCTCTAAAAACTCCGCACCCAAGGCCTCAAATCGAAATTCTGCCTCGATAAAAGTGATTTTTTTGTCGATTTATGGGGGTATGCAGCCCGGTAAAGAATTCCGACAACTTTGAAAAAATGGTGCACAAGCTGCCCAAGACAGCCTAGGACGGTGGCACACGTATGGTGCACCGCTGCAACAACTCCGCACCCGAGGCCTCAAATCGAAATTCCGCCTCGACAAAGGTGATTTTTTTGTCTATTTATGGGGGTATGCAGGCGAGTAATGAATTCCGACAACTTTGAAAAAATGGTGCACAAGCTGTCCAAAACAACCTAGGACGGTGGCACGCGTATGGTGCACGCGTATGTCCAAAACAACTCTGCACCCGAGCCCTCAAATCGAAATTCCGCCTCGACAAAAGTGATTTTTTTGTCGATTTATGGGGGTATGCAGGCCGGTAATGAATTCCGACAACTTTGAAAAAATGGTTCACAAGCATGCCCAAGCGTGGCCTAGAACGGTGCACACGTGTGGTGCACCGCTACAACAACTCCACACCTGAGGCCTCAAATCGAAATTCCGCCTCGACAAAAGTGATTTTTTTGTCGATTTATTGGGTATGAAGGCAGGTAATGAATTCCGACTACTTTGAAAAAATGGTGCACAAGCTGCCCAAGACAACACAGGACGGTGGCACACATATGGTGCACCGCTCTAAAAACTCCGCACCCGAGGCCTCAAATCGAAATTCTGCCTCGATAAAAGTGATTTTTTTGTCGATTTATGGGGGTATGCAGCCCGGTAAAGAATTCTGACAACTTTGAAAAAATGGTGCACAAGCTGCCCAAGACAGCCTAGGACGGTGGCACACGTATGGTGCACCGCTGCAAAAACTCCGCACCCGAGGCCTCAAATCGAAATTCCGCCTCGACAAAAGTGATTTTTTTTGTCGATTTATGGGGGTATGCAGCCCGGTAAAGAATTCCGACAACTTTGAAAAAATGGTGCACAAGTTGCCCAAGACAGCCAAGGACGGTGGCACACGTATGGTGCACCGCTGCAACAACTCCGCACCCGAGGCCTCAAATCGAAATTCCGCCTCGACAAAAGTGATTTTTTTGTCTATTTATGGGGGTATGCAGGCGAGTAATGAATTCCGACAACTTTGAAAAAATGGTGCACAAGTTGCCCAAAACAACCTAGGACGGTGGCACACGTATGGTGCACCGCTGCAACAACTCTGCACCCGAGCCCTCAAATCGAAATTCCGCCTCGACAAAAGTGATTTTTTTGTCGATTTATGGGGGTATGCAGGCCGGTAATGAATTCCGACAACTTTGAAAAAATGGTGCACAAGCATGCCCAAGCGTGGCCTAGAACGGTGCACACGTGTGGTGCACCGCTACAACAACTCCACACCTGAGGCCTCAAATCGAAATTCCGCCTCGAAAAAAGTGATTTTTTTGTCGATTTATGGGGTATGAAGGCAGGTAATGAATTCCCACTACTTTGAAAAAATGGTGCACAAGCTGCCCAAGACAGCCCAGGACGGTGGCACACATATGGTGCACCGCTGCAACAACTCCGCACTCGAGGCCTCAAATCGAAATTCCGCCTCGACAAAAGTGATTTTTTGTCGATTTATGGGGGTATGCAGGCCGGTAATGAATTCTGACAACTTTGAAAAAATGGTAAACAAGCATGCCCTAGGACGATGCACACGTGTGGTGCACCGCTACAACAACTCCACACCCGAGGCCTCAAATTGAAATTCCGCCTCGACAAAAGTGATTTTTTTGTCGATTTATGGGGGTATGCAGGAAAGTAATGAATTCCGACAACTTTGAAAAAATGGTGCACAAGCTGCCTAAAACAACCTAGGACGGTGGCACACGTATGGTGCACCGCTGCAACAACTCCACACCTGAGGCCTCAAATCGAAATTCCGCCTCGACAAAAGTGATTTTTTTGTCGATTTATTGGGTATGAAGGCAGGTAATGAATTCCGACTACTTTGAAAAAATGGTGCACAAGCTGCCCAAGACAACACAGGACGGTGGCACACATATGGTGCACCGCTCTAAAAACTCCGCACCCGAGGCCTCAAATCGAAATTCTGCCTCGATAAAAGTGATTTTTTTGTCGATTTATGGGGGTATGCAGCCCGGTAAAGAATTCTGACAACTTTGAAAAAATGGTGCACAAGCTGCCCAAGACAGCCTAGGACGGTGGCACACGTATGGTGCACCGCTGCAACAACTCCGCACCCGAGGCCTCAAATCGAAATTCCGCCTCGACAAAAGTGATTTTTTTGTCTATTTATGGGGGTATGCAGGCGAGTAATGAATTCCGACAACTTTGAAAAAATGGTGCACAAGCTGCCCAAAACAACCTAGGACGGTGGCACGCGTATGGTGCACCGCTGCAACAACTCTGCACCCGAGCCCTCAAATCGAAATTCCGCCTCGACAAAAGTGATTTTTTTGTCGATTTATGGGGGTATGCAGGCCGGTAATGAATTCCGACAACTTTGAAAAAATGGTGCACAAGCATGCCCAAGCGTGGCCTAGAACGGTGCACACGTGTGGTGCACCGCTACAACAACTCCACACCTGAGGCCTCAAATCGAAATTCCGCCTCGACAAAAGTGATTTTTTTGTCTATTTATGGGGGTATGCAGGCGAGTAATGAATTCCGACAACTTTGAAAAAATGGTGCACAAGTTGCCCAAAACAACCTAGGACGGTGGCACACGTATGGTGCACCGCTGCAACAACTCTGCACCCGAGCCCTCAAATCGAAATTCCGCCTCGAAAAAAGTGATTTTTTTGTCGATTTATGGGGGTATGCAGGCCGGTAATGAATTCCGACAACTTTGAAAAAATGGTGCACAAGCATGCCCAAGCGTGGCCTAGAACGGTGCACACGTGTGGTGCACCGCTACAACAACTCCACACCTGAGGCCTCAAATCGAAATTCCGCCTCGACAAAAGTGATTTTTTTGTCGATTTATGGGGTATGAAGGCAGGTAATGAATTCCCACTACTTTGAAAAAATGGTGCACAAGCTGCCCAAGACAGCCCAGGACGGTGGCACACATATGGTGCACTGCTGCAACAACTCCGCACTCGAGGCCTCAAATCGAAATTCCGCCTCGACAAAAGTGATTTTTTGTCGATTTATGGGGGTATGCGGGCCGGTAATGAATTCTGACAACTTTGAAAAAATGGTAAACAAGCATGCCCTAGGACGATGCACACGTGTGGTGCACCGCTACATCAACTCCACACCCGAGGCCTCAAATTGAAATTCCGCCTCGACAAAAGTGATTTTTTTGTCGATTTATGGGGGTATGCAGGAAGGTAATGAATTCCGACAACTTTGAAAAAATGGTGCACAAGCTGCCTAAAACAACCTAGGACGTTGGCACACGTATGGTGCACCGCTGCAACAACTCCACACCTGAGGCCTCAAATCGAAATTCCGCCTCGACAAAAGTGATTTTTTTGTCGATTTATTGGGTATGAAGGCAGGTAATGAATTCCGACTACTTTGAAAAAATGGTGCACAAGCTGCCCAAGACAACACAGGACGGTGGCACACATATGGTGCACCGCTCTAAAAACTCCGCACCCGAGGCCTCAAATCGAAATTCTGCCTCGATAAAAGTGATTTTTTTGTCGATTTATGGGGGTATGCAGCCCGGTAAAGAATTCTGACAACTTTGAAAAAATGGTGCACAAGCTGCCCAAGACAGCCTAGGACGGTGGCACACGTATGGTGCACCGCTGCAACAACTCCGCACCCGAGGCCTCAAATCGAAATTCCGCCTCGACAAAAGTGATTTTTTTGTCTATTTATGGGGGTATGCAGGCGAGTAATGAATTCCGACAACTTTGAAAAAATGGTGCACAAGCTGCCCAAAACAACCTAGGACGGTGGCACGCGTATGGTGCACCGCTGCAACAACTCTGCACCCGAGCCCTCAAATCGAAATTCCGCCTCGACAAAAGTGATTTTTTTGTCGATTTATGGGGGTATGCAGGCCGGTAATGAATTCCGACAACTTTGAAAAAATGGTGCACAAGCATGCCCAAGCGTGGCCTAGAACGGTGCACACGTGTGGTGCACCGCTACAACAACTCCACACCTGAGGCCTCAAATCGAAATTCCGCCTCGACAAAAGTGATTTTTTTGTCTATTTATGGGGGTATGCAGGCGAGTAATGAATTCCGACAACTTTGAAAAAATGGTGCACAAGTTGCCCAAAACAACCTAGGACGGTGGCACACGTATGGTGCACCGCTGCAACAACTCTGCACCCGAGCCCTCAAATCGAAATTCCGCCTCGACAAAAGTGATTTTTTTGTCGATTTATGGGGGTATGCAGGCCGGTAATGAATTCCGACAACTTTGAAAAAATGGTGCACAAGCATGCCCAAGCGTGGCCTAGAACGGTGCACACGTGTGGTGCACCGCTACAACAACTCCACACCTGAGGCCTCAAATCGAAATTCCGCCTCGACAAAAGTGATTTTTTTGTCGATTTATGGGGTATGAAGGCAGGTAATGAATTCCCACTACTTTGAAAAAATGGTGCACAAGCTGCCCAAGACAGCCCAGGACGGTGGCACACATATGGTGCACCGCTGCAACAACTCCGCACTCGAGGCCTCAAATCGAAATTCCGCCTCGACAAAAGTGATTTTTTGTCGATTTATGGGGGTATGCAGGCCGGTAATGAATTCTGACAACTTTGAAAAAATGGTAAACAAGCATGCCCTAGGACGATGCACACGTGTGGTGCACCGCTACAACAACTCCACACCCGAGGCCTCAAATTGAAATTCCGCCTCGACAAAAGTGATTTTTTTGTCGATTTATGGGGGTATGCAGGAAGGTAATGAATTCCGACAACTTTGAAAAAATGGTGCACAAGCTGCCTAAAACAACCTAGGACGGTGGCACACGTATGGTGCACCGCTGCAACAACTCTGCACCTGAGGCCTCAAATCGAAATTCCGCCTAGACAAAAGTTATTTTTTTGTCGATTTATGGGGGTATGCAGGCCAGTAACGAATTCCGACAACTTTGAAAAAATGGTGCACAAGCTGCCCAAAACAACCTAGGACGGTGGCACACATATGGTGCACCGCTGCAACAACTCCGCACCCGAGGCCTCAAATCGAAATTCGGCCTAGACAAAAGTTATTTTTTTGTCGATTTATGGGGGTATGCAGGCCGGTAATGAATTCCGACAACTTTGAAAAAATGGTGCAAAAGCTGCCCAAGACAGCCTAGGACGGTGGCACACATATGGTGCACCGCTGCAACAACTCCGCACCCGAGGCCTCAAATCGAAATTCTGCCTCGCTAAAAGTGATTTTTTTGTCGATTTATGGGGGTATGCAGGCCGGTAATGAATTCCGACAACTTTGAAAAAATGGTAAACAAGCATGCCCAAGCGTGGCCTAGGACGGTGCACACGTGTGGTGCACCGCTGCAACAACTCCACACCCGATGCCTCAAATTGAAATTCCGCCCCGACAAAAGTGGTTTTTTTTGTCGATTTATGGGGGTATGTAGGAAGGTAATGAATTCCGACAACTTTGAAAAAATGGTGCACAAGCTGCCTAAAACAACCTAGGACGGTGGCACGCGTATGGTGCACCGCTGCAACAACTCTGCACCTGAGGCCTAAAATCGAAATTCCGCCTAGACAAAAGTTATTTTTTTGTCGATTTATGGGGGTATGCAGGCCAGTAATGAATTCCGACAACTTTGAAAAAATGGTGCACAAGCTGCCCAAAACAACCTAGGACGGTGGCACACATATGGTGCACCGCTGCAACAACTCCGCACCCGAGGCCTCAAATCGAAATTCGGCCTAAACAAAATTGATTTTTTTGTCGATTTATGGGGGTATGCAGGCCGGTAATGAATTCCGACAACTTTGAAAAAATGGTGCAAAAGCTGCCCAAGACAGCCTAGGACGGTGGCACACATATGGTGCACCGCTGCAACAACTCCGCACCCGAGGCCTCAAATCGAAATTCTGCCTCGCTAAAAGTGATTTTTTTGTCGATTTATGGGGGTATGCAGGCCGGTAATGAATTCCGACAACTTTGAAAAAATGGTGCACAAGCTGCCCAAAACAACCTAGGGCGGTGGCACACGTATGGTGCACCGCTGTAACAACTCCGCACCCGAGGACTCAAATCGAAATTCAGCCTCGACAAAAGTGATTTTTTTATCGATTTATGGGGGTATGCAGGCCGGTAATGAATTCCGACAACTTTGAAAAAATGGTGCACAAGCATGCCCAAGCGTGGCCTAGAACGGTGCACACGTGTGGTGCACCGCTACAACAACTCCACACCTGAGGCCCCAAATCGAAATTCCGCCTCGACAAAAGTGATTTTTTTGTCGATTTATGGGGTATGAAGGTAGGTAATAAATTCCGACTACTTTGAAAAAATGGTACACAAGCTGCCCAAGACAACACGGGACGGTGGCACACATATGGTGCACCGCTCTAAAAACTCCGCACCCGAGGCCTCAAATCGAAATTCTGCCTCGATAAAAGTGATTTTTTTGTCGATTTATGGGGGTATGCAGCCCGGTAAAGAATTCCGACAACTTTGAAAAAATGGTGCACAAGCTGCCCAAGACAGCCTAGGACGGTGGCACACGTATGGTGCACCGCTGCAACAACTCCGCACCCGAGGCCTCAAATCGAAATTCCGCCTCGACAAAAGTGATTTTTTTGTCTATTTATGGGGGTATGCAGGCGAGTAATGAATTCCGACAACTTTGAAAAAATGGTGCAGAAGCTGCCCAAAACAACCTAGGACGGTGGCACACGTATGGTGCACCGCTGCAACAACTCTGCACCCGAGCCCTCAAATCGAAATTCCGCCTCGACAAAAGTGATTTTTTTGTCGATTTATGGGGGTATGCAGGCCGGTAATGAATTCCGACAACTTTGAAAAAATGGTGCACAAGCATGCCCAAGCGTGGCCTAGAACGGTGCACACGTGTGATGCACCGCTACAACAACTCCACACCTGAGGCCTCAAATCGAAATTCTGCCTCGACAAAAGTGATTTTTTTGTCGATTTATGGGGTATGAAGGCAGGTAATGAATTCCCACTACTTTGAAAAAATGGTGCACAAGCTGCCCAAGACAGCCCAGGACGGTGGCACACATATGGTGCACCGCTGCAACAACTCCGCACTCGAGGCCTCAAATCGAAATTCCGCCTCGACAAAAGTGATTTTTTGTCGATTTATGGGGGTATGCAGGCCGGTAATGAATTCCGACAACTTTGAAAAAATGGTGCACAAGCTGCCCAAAATAACCTAGGACGGTGGCACACGTATGGTGCACCGCTGCTACAACTCCGCACCCGAGGCCTCAAATTGAAATTCTGCCTCGACAAAAGTGATATTTTTTGTCGATTTATGGGGGTATGCAGGCCGGTAATGAATTCTGACAACATTGAAAAAATGGTAAACAAGCATGCCCTAGGACGGTGCACACGTGTGGTGCACCGCTGCAACAACTCCACACCCGAGGCCTCAAATTGAAATTTCGCCTTGACAAAAGTGATTTTTTTGTCGATTTATGGGGGTATGCAGGAAGGTAATGAATTCCGACAACTTTGAAAAAATGGTGCACAAGCTGCCTAAAACAACCTAGGACGGTGGCACACGTATGGTGCACCGCTGCAACAACTCTGCACCTGAGGCCTCAAATCGAAATTCCGCCTAGACAAAAGTTATTTTTTTGTCGATTTATGGGGGTATGCAGGCCAGTAATGAATTCCGACAACTTTGAAAAAATGGTGCACAAGCTGCCCAAAACAACCTAGGACGGTGGCACACATATGGTGCACCGCTGCAACAACTCCGCACCCGAGGCCTCAAATCGAAATTCGGCCTAGACAAAATTGATTTTTTTGTCGATTTATGGGGGTATGCAGGCCGGTAATGAATTCCGACAACTTTGAAAAAATGGTGCAAAAGCTGCCCAAGACAGCATAGGACGGTGCACACGTGTGGTGCACCACTACAACAACTCCACACCTGAGGCCTCAAATCGAAATTCCGCCTCGACAAAAGTGATTTTTTTGTCGATTTATGGGGTATGAAGGCAGGTAATAAATTCCGACTACTTTGAAAAAATGGTACACAAGCTGCCCAAGACAACACAGGACGGTGGCACACATATGGTGCACCGCTGCAAAAACTCCGCACCCGAGGCCTCAAATCGAAATTCTGCCTCGATAAAAGTGATTTTTTTGTCGATTTATGGGGGTATGCAGCCCGGTAAAGAATTCCGACAACTTTGAAAAAATGGTGCACAAGCTGCCCAAGACAGCCTAGGACGGTGGCACACGTATGGTGCACCGCTGCAACAACTCCGCACCCGAGGCCTCAAATCGAAATTCCGCCTCGACAAAAGTGATTTTTTTGTCTATTTATGGGGGTATGCAGGCGAGTAATGAATTCCGACAACTTTGAAAAAATGGTGCAGAAGCTGCCCAAAACAACCTAGGACGGTGGCACACGTATGGTGCACCGCTGCAACAACTCTGCACCTGAGCCCTCAAATCGAAATTCCGCCTCGACAAAAGTGATTTTTTTGTCGATTTATGGGGGTATGCAGGCCGGTAATGAATTCCGACAACTTTGAAAAAATGGTGCACAAGCATGCCCAAGCGTGGCCTAGAACGGTGCACACGTGTGGTGCACCGCTACAACAACTCCACACCTGAGGCCTCAAATCGAAATTCTGCCTCGACAAAAGTGATTTTTTTGTCGATTTATGGGGTATGAAGGCAGGTAATGAATTCCCACTACTTTGAAAAAATGGTGCACAAGCTGCCCAAGACAGCCCAGGACGGTGGCACACATATGGTGCACCGCTGCAACAACTCCGCACTCGAGGCCTCAAATCGAAATTCCGCCTCGACAAAAGTGATTTTTTGTCGATTTATGGGGGTATGCAGGCCGGTAATGAATTCCGACAACTTTGAAAAAATGGTGCACAAGCTGCCCAAAATAACCTAGGACGGTGGCACACGTATGGTGCACCGCTGCTACAACTCCGCACCCGAGGCCTCAAATTGAAATTCTGCCTCGACAAAAGTGATATTTTTTGTCGATTTATGGGGGTATGCAGGCCGGTAATGAATTCTGACAACATTGAAAAAATGGTAAACAAGCATGCCCTAGGACGGTGCACACGTGTGGTGCACCGCTGCAACAACTCCACACCCGAGGCCTCAAATTGAAATTTCGCCTTGACAAAAGTGATTTTTTTGTCGATTTATGGGGGTATGCAGGAAGGTAATGAATTCCGACAACTTTGAAAAAATGGTGCACAAGCTGCCTAAAACAACCTAGGACGGTGGCACACGTATGGTGCACCGCTGCAACAACTCTGCACCTGAGGCCTCAAATCGAAATTCCGCCTAGACAAAAGTTATTTTTTTGTCGATTTATGGGGGTATGCAGGCCAGTAATGAATTCCGACAACTTTGAAAAAATGGTGCACAAGCTGCCCAAAACAACCTAGGACGGTGGCACACATATGGTGCACCGCTGCAACAACTCCGCACCCGAGGCCTCAAATCGAAATTCGGCCTAGACAAAATTGATTTTTTTGTCGATTTATGGGGGTATGCAGGCCGGTAATGAATTCCGACAACTTTGAAAAAATGGTGCAAAAGCTGCCCAAGACAGCATAGGACGGTGCACACGTGTGGTGCACCACTACAACAACTCCACACCTGAGGCCTCAAATCGAAATTCCGACTCGACAAAAGTGATTTTTTTGTCGATTTATGGGGTATGAAGGCAGGTAATAAATTCCGACTACTTTGAAAAAATGGTACACAAGCTGCCCAAGACAACACAGGACGGTGGCACACATATGGTGCACCGCTGCAAAAACTCCGCACCCGAGGCCTCAAATCGAAATTCTGCCTCGATAAAAGTGATTTTTTTGTCGATTTATGGGGGGTATGCAACCCGGTAAAGAATTCCGACAACTTTGAAAAAATGGTGCACAAGCTGCCCAAGACAGCCTAGGACGGTGGCACACGTATGGTGCACCGCTGCAACAACTCCGCACTCGAGGCCTCAAATCGAAATTCCGCCTCGACAAAAGTGATTTTTTATCGATTTATGGGGGTATGCAGGCCGGTAATGAATTCCGACAACTTTGAAAAAATGGTGCACAAGCTGCCCAAAATAACCTAGGACGGTGGCACACGTATGGTGCACCGCTGCTACAACTCCGCACCCGAGGCCTCAAATTGAAATTCTGCCTCGACAAAAGTGATATTTTTTGTCGATTTATGGGGGTATGCAGGCCGGTAATGAATTCTGACAACATTGAAAAAATGGTAAACAAGCACGCCCTAGGACGGTGCACACGTGTGGTGCACCGCTGCAACAACTCCACACCCGAGGCCTCAAATTGAAATTCCGCCTCGACAAAAGTGATTTTTTTGTCGATTTATGGGGGTATGCAGGAAGGTAATGAATTCCGACAACTTTGAAAAAATGGTGCACAAGCTGCCTAAAACAACCTAGGACGGTGGCACACGTATGGTGCACCGCTGCAACAACTCTGCACCTGAGGCCTCAAATCGAAATTCCGCCTAGACAAAAGTTATTTTTTTGTCGATTTATGGGGGTATGCAGGCCAGTAATGAATTCCGACAACTTTGAAAAAATGGTGCACAAGCTGCCCAAAACAACCTAGGACGGTGGCACACATATGGTGCACCGCTGCAACAACTCCGCACCCGAGGCCTCAAATTGAAATTCGGCCTAGACAAAATTGATTTTTTTGTCGATTTATGGGGGTATGCAGGCCGGTAATGAATTCCGACAACTTTGAAAAAATGGTGCAAAAGCTGCCCAAGACAGCCTAGGACGGTGCACACGTGTGGTGCACCACTACAACAACTCCACACCTGAGGCCTCAAATCGAAATTCCGCCTCGACAAAAGTGATTTTTTTGTCGATTTATGGGGTATGAAGGCAGGTAATGAATTCCGACTACTTTGAAAAAATGGTGCACAAGCTGCCCAAAACAACCTAGAACGGTGGCACACGTATGGTGCACCGCTGCAACAACTCTGCACCCGAGCCCTCAAATCGAAATTCTGCCTCGACAAAAGTGATTTTTTTGTCGATTTATGGGGGTATGCAGGCCGGTAATGAATTCCGACAACTTTGAAAAAATGGTGCACAAGCTGCCCAAGACAGCCTAGGACGGTGGCACACGTATGGTGCACCGCTGCAACAACTCCGCACCCGAGGCCTCAAATCGAAATTCCGCCTCGACAAAAGTGATTTTTTTGTCTATTTATGGGGGTATGCAGGCGAGTAATGAATTCCGACAACTTTGAAAAAATGGTGCACAAGCTGCCCAAAACAACCTAGGACGGTGGCACACGTATGGTGCACCGCTGCAACAACTCTGCACCCGAGCCCTCAAATCGAAATTCCGCCTCGACAAAAGTGATTTTTTTGTCGATTTATGGGGGTATGCAGGCCGGTAATGAATTCCGACAACTTTGAAAAAATGGTGCACAAGCATGCCCAAGCGTGGCCTAGAACGGTGCACACGTGTGGTGCACCGCTACAACAACTCCACACCTGAGGCCTCAAATCGAAATTCCGCCTCGACAAAAGTGATTTTTTTGTCGATTTATGGGTATGAAGGCAGGTAATGAATTCCCACTACTTTGAAAAAATGGTGCACAAGCTGCCCAAGACAGCCCAGGACGGTGGCACACATATGGTGCACCGCTGCAACAACTCCGCACTCGAGGCCTCAAATCGAAATTCCGCCTCGACAAAAGTGATTTTTTATCGATTTATGGGGGTACGCAGGCAGGTAATGAATTCCCACTACTTTGAAAAAATGGTGCACAAGCTGCCCAAGACAGCCTAGGACGGTGGCACACGTATGGTGCACCGCTGCAACAACTCCGCACTCGAGGCCTCAAATCGAAATTCCGCCTCGACAAAAGTGATTTTTTATCGATTTATGGGGGTATGCAGGCCGGTAATGAATTCCGACAACTTTGAAAAAATGGTGCACAAGCTGCCCAAAATAACCTAGGACGGTGGCACACGTATGGTGCACCGCTGCTACAACTCCGCACCCGAGGCCTCAAATTGAAATTCTGCCTCGACAAAAGTGATATTTTTTGTCGATTTATGGGGGTATGCAGGCCGGTAATGAATTCTGACAACATTGAAAAAATGGTAAACAAGCATGCCCTAGGACGGTGCACACGTGTGGTGCACCGCTGCAACAACTCCACACCCGAGGCCTCAAATTGAAATTCCGCCTCGACAAAAGTGATTTTTTTGTCGATTTATGGGGGTATGCAGGAAGGTAATGAATTCCGACAACTTTGAAAAAATGGTGCACAAGCTGCCTAAAACAACCTAGGACGGTGGCACACGTATGGTGCACCGCTGCAACAACTCTGCACCTGAGGCCTCAAATCGAAATTCCGCCTAGACAAAAGTTATTTTTTTGTCGATTTATGGGGGTATGCAGGCCAGTAATGAATTCCGACAACTTTGAAAAAATGGTGCACAAGCTGCCCAAAACAACCTAGGACGGTGGCACACATATGGTGCACCGCTGCAACAACTCCGCACCCGAGGCCTCAAATTGAAATTCGGCCTAGACAAAATTGATTTTTTTGTCGATTTATGGGGGTATGCAGGCCGGTAATGAATTCCGACAACTTTGAAAAAATGGTGCACAAGCATGCCCAAGCGTGGCCTAGAACGGTGCACACGTGTGGTGCACCGCTACAACAACTCCACACCTGAGGCCTCAAATCGAAATTCCGCCTCGACAAAAGTGATTTTTTTGTCGATTTATGGGTATGAAGGCAGGTAATGAATTCCCACTACTTTGAAAAAATGGTGCACAAGCTGCCCAAGACAGCCCAGGACGGTGGCACACATATGGTGCACCGCTGCAACAACTCCGCACTCGAGGCCTCAAATCGAAATTCCGCCTCGACAAAAGTGATTTTTTATCGATTTATGGGGGTACGCAGGCCGGTAATGAATTCCGACAACTTTGAAAAAATGGTGCACAAGCTGCCCAAAACAACCTAGGACGGTGGCTCACGTATGGTGCACCGCTGCAACAACTCTTCACCTGAGGCCTCAAATCGAAATTCCGCCTAGACAAAAGTTATTTTTTTATCGATTTATGGGGGTATGCAGGCCAGTAATGAATTCCGACAACTTTGAAAAAATGGTGCACAAGCTGCCCAAAACAACCTAGGACGGTGGCACACGTATGGTGCACTGCTGCAACAACTCCGCACCCGAGGCCTCAAATCGAAATTCGGCCTAGACAAAATTGATTTTTTTGTCGATTTATGGGGGTATGCAGGCCGGGAATGAATTCCGACAACTTTGAAAAAATGGTGCAAAAGCTGCCCAAGACAGCCTAGGACGGTGGCACACATATGGTGCACCGCTGCAACAACTCCGCACCCGAGGCCTCAAATCGAAATTCTGCCTCGCTAAAAGGGATTTTTTTGTCGATTTATGGGGGTATGCAGGCCGGTAATGTATTCCGACAACTTTGAAAAAATGGTGCACAAGTTGCCCAAAACAACCTAGGGCGGTGGCACACGTATGGTGCACCGCTGCAACAACTCCGCACCCGAGGACTCAAATCGAAATTCTGCCTCGACAAAAGTGATTTTTTTATCGATTTATGGGGGTATGCAGGCCGGTAATGAATTCCGACAACTTTTAAAAAATGGTGCACAAGCATGCCCAAGCGTGGCCAAGAACGGTGCACACGTGTGGTGCACCGCTACAACAACTCCACACCTGAGGCCTCAAATCGAAATTCCGCCTCGACAAAAGTGATTTTTTTGTCGATTTATGGGGAATGAAGGCAGGTAATGAATTCCCACTACTTTGAAAAAATGGTGCACAAGCTGCCCAAGACAGCCCAGGACGGTGGCACACATATGGTGCACCGCTGCAACAACTCCGCACCCGAGGCCTCAAATTGAAATTCGGCCTAGACAAAATTGATTTTTTTGTCGATTTATGGGGGTATGCAGGCCGGTAATGAATTCCGACAACTTTGAAAAAATGGTGCAAAAGCTGCCCAAGACAGCCTAGGACGGTGCACACGTGTGGTGCACCACTACAACAACTCCACACCTGAGGCCTCAAATCGAAATTCCGCCTCGACAAAAGTGATTTTTTTGTCGATTTATGGGGTATGAAGGCAGGTAATGAATTCCGACTACTTTGAAAAAATGGTGCACAAGCTGCCCAAAACAACCTAGGACGGTGGCACACGTATGGTGCACCGCTGCAACAACTCTGCACCCGAGCCCTCAAATCGAAATTCCGCCTCGACAAAAGTGATTTTTTTGTCGATTTATGGGGGTATGCAGGCCGGTAATGAATTCCGACAACTTTGAAAAAATGGTGCACAAGCATGCCCAAGCGTGGCCTAGAACGGTGCACACGTGTGGTGCACCGCTACAACAACTCCACACCTGAGGCCTCAAATCGAAATTCCGCCTCGACAAAAGTGATTTTTTTGTCGATTTATGGGTATGAAGGCAGGTAATGAATTCCCACTACTTTGAAAAAATGGTGCACAAGCTGCCCAAGACAGCCCAGGACGGTGGCACACATATGGTGCACCGCTGCAACAACTCCGCACTCGAGGCCTCAAATCGAAATTCCGCCTCGACAAAAGTGATTTTTTATCGATTTATGGGGGTACGCAGGCAGGTAATGAATTCCCACTACTTTGAAAAAATGGTGCACAAGCTGCCCAAGACAGCCTAGGACGGTGGCACACGTATGGTGCACCGCTGCAACAACTCCGCACTCGAGGCCTCAAATCGAAATTCCGCCTCGACAAAAGTGATTTTTTATCGATTTATGGGGGTATGCAGGCCGGTAATGAATTCCGACAACTTTGAAAAAATGGTGCACAAGCTGCCCAAAATAACCTAGGACGGTGGCACACGTATGGTGCACCGCTGCTACAACTCCGCACCCGAGGCCTCAAATTGAAATTCTGCCTCGACAAAAGTGATATTTTTTGTCGATTTATGGGGGTATGCAGGCCGGTAATGAATTCTGACAACATTGAAAAAATGGTAAACAAGCATGCCCTAGGACGGTGCACACGTGTGGTGCACCGCTGCAACAACTCCACACCCGAGGCCTCAAATTGAAATTCCGCCTCGACAAAAGTGATTTTTTTGTCGATTTATGGGGGTATGCAGGAAGGTAATGAATTCCGACAACTTTGAAAAAATGGTGCACAAGCTGCCTAAAACAACCTAGGACGGTGGCACACGTATGGTGCACCGCTGCAACAACTCTGCACCTGAGGCCTCAAATCGAAATTCCGCCTAGACAAAAGTTATTTTTTTGTCGATTTATGGGGGTATGCAGGCCAGTAATGAATTCCGACAACTTTGAAAAAATGGTGCACAAGCTGCCCAAAACAACCTAGGACGGTGGCACACATATGGTGCACCGCTGCAACAACTCCGCACCCGAGGCCTCAAATTGAAATTCGGCCTAGACAAAATTGATTTTTTTGTCGATTTATGGGGGTATGCAGGCCGGTAATGAATTCCGACAACTTTGAAAAAATGGTGCACAAGCATGCCCAAGCGTGGCCTAGAACGGTGCACACGTGTGGTGCACCGCTACAACAACTCCACACCTGAGGCCTCAAATCGAAATTCCGCCTCGACAAAAGTGATTTTTTTGTCGATTTATGGGTATGAAGGCAGGTAATGAATTCCCACTACTTTGAAAAAATGGTGCACAAGCTGCCCAAGACAGCCCAGGACGGTGGCACACATATGGTGCACCGCTGCAACAACTCCGCACTCGAGGCCTCAAATCGAAATTCCGCCTCGACAAAAGTGATTTTTTATCGATTTATGGGGGTACGCAGGCCGGTAATGAATTCCGACAACTTTGAAAAAATGGTGCACAAGCTGCCCAAAACAACCTAGGACGGTGGCTCACGTATGGTGCACCGCTGCAACAACTCTTCACCTGAGGCCTCAAATCGAAATTCCGCCTAGACAAAAGTTATTTTTTTATCGATTTATGGGGGTATGCAGGCCAGTAATGAATTCCGACAACTTTGAAAAAATGGTGCACAAGCTGCCCAAAACAACCTAGGACGGTGGCACACGTATGGTGCACTGCTGCAACAACTCCGCACCCGAGGCCTCAAATCGAAATTCGGCCTAGACAAAATTGATTTTTTTGTCGATTTATGGGGGTATGCAGGCCGGGAATGAATTCCGACAACTTTGAAAAAATGGTGCAAAAGCTGCCCAAGACAGCCTAGGACGGTGGCACACATATGGTGCACCGCTGCAACAACTCCGCACCCGAGGCCTCAAATCGAAATTCTGCCTCGCTAAAAGGGATTTTTTTGTCGATTTATGGGGGTATGCAGGCCGGTAATGTATTCCGACAACTTTGAAAAAATGGTGCACAAGTTGCCCAAAACAACCTAGGGCGGTGGCACACGTATGGTGCACCGCTGCAACAACTCCGCACCCGAGGACTCAAATCGAAATTCTGCCTCGACAAAAGTGATTTTTTTATCGATTTATGGGGGTATGCAGGCCGGTAATGAATTCCGACAACTTTTAAAAAATGGTGCACAAGCATGCCCAAGCGTGGCCAAGAACGGTGCACACGTGTGGTGCACCGCTACAACAACTCCACACCTGAGGCTTCAAATCGAAATTCCGCCTCGACAAAAGTGATTTTTTTGTCGATTTATGGGGAATGAAGGCAGGTAATGAATTCCCACTACTTTGAAAAAATGGTGCACAAGCTGCCCAAGACAGCCCAGGACGGTGGCACACATATGGTGCACCGCTGCAACAACTCCGCACCCGAGGCCTCAAATTGAAATTCGGCCTAGACAAAATTGATTTTTTTGTCGATTTATGGGGGTATGCAGGCCGGTAATGAATTCCGACAACTTTGAAAAAATGGTGCAAAAGCTGCCCAAGACAGCCTAGGACGGTGCACACGTGTGGTGCACCACTACAACAACTCCACACCTGAGGCCTCAAATCGAAATTCCGCCTCGACAAAAGTGATTTTTTTGTCGATTTATGGGGTATGAAGGCAGGTAATGAATTCCGACTACTTTGAAAAAATGGTGCACAAGCTGCCCAAAACAACCTAGAACGGTGGCACACGTATGGTGCACCGCTGCAACAACTCTGCACCCGAGCCCTCAAATCGAAATTCCGCCTCGACAAAAGTGATTTTTTTGTCGATTTATGGGGGTATGCAGGCCGGTAATGAATTCCGACAACTTTGAAAAAATGGTGCACAAGCTGCCCAAGACAGCCTAGGACGGTGGCACACGTATGGTGCACCGCTGCAACAACTCTGCACCCGAGCCCTCAAATCGAAATTCCGCCTCGACAAAAGTGATTTTTTTGTCGATTTATGGGGGTATGCAGGCCGGTAATGAATTCCGACAACTTTGAAAAAATGGTGCACAAGCATGCCCAAGCGTGGCCTAGAACGGTGCACACGTGTGGTGCACCGCTACAACAACTCCACACCTGAGGCCTCAAATCGAAATTCCGCCTCGACAAAAGTGATTTTTTTGTCGATTTATGGGTATGAAGGCAGGTAATGAATTCCCACTACTTTGAAAAAATGGTGCACAAGCTGCCCAAGACAGCCCAGGACGGTGGCACACATATGGTGCACCGCTGCAACAACTCCGCACTCGAGGCCTCAAATCGAAATTCCGCCTCGATAAAAGTGATTTTTTATCGATTTATGGGGGTACGCAGGCCGGTAATGAATTCCGACAACTTTGAAAAAATGGTGCACAAGCTGCCCAAAATAACCTAGGACGGTGGCACACGTATGGTGCACCGCTGCTACAACTCCGCACCCGAGGCCTCAAATTGAAATTCTGCCTCGACAAAAGTGATATTTTTTGTCGATTTATGGGGTTATGCAGGCGAGTAATGAATTCCGACAACTTTGAAAAAATGGTGCACAAGCTGCCCAAAACAACCTAGGACGGTGGCACACGTATGGTGCACCGCTGCAACAACTCTTCACCTGAGGCCTCAAATCGAAATTCCGCCTAGACAAAAGTTATTTTTTTATCGATTTATGGGGGTATGCAGGCCAGTAATGAATTCCGACAACTTTGAAAAAATGGTGCACAAGCTGCCCAAAACAACCTAGGACGGTGGCACACGTATGGTGCACTGCTGCAACAACTCCGCACCCGAGGCCTCAAATCGAAATTCGGCCTAGACAAAATTGATTTTTTTGTCGATTTATGGGGGTATGCAGGCCGGGAATGAATTCCGACAACTTTGAAAAAATGGTGCAAAAGCTGCCCAAGACAGCCTAGGACGGTGGCACACATATGGTGCACCGCTGCAACAACTCCGCACCCGAGGCCTCAAATCGAAATTCTGCCTCGCTAAAAGGGATTTTTTTGTCGATTTATGGGGGTATGCAGGCCGGTAATGTATTCCGACAACTTTGAAAAAATGGTGCACAAGTTGCCCAAAACAACCTAGGGCGGTGGCACACGTATGGTGCACCGCTGCAACAACTCCGCACCCGAGGACTCAAATCGAAATTCTGCCTCGACAAAAGTGATTTTTTTATCGATTTATGGGGGTATGCAGGCCGGTAATGAATTCCGACAACTTTTAAAAAATGGTGCACAAGCATGCCCAAGCATGGCCAAGAACGGTGCACACGTGTGGTGCACCGCTTCAACAACTCCACACCTGAGGCCTCAAATCGAAATTCCGCCTCGACAAAAGTGATTTTTTTGTCGATTTATGGGGAATGAAGGCAGGTAATGAATTCCCACTACTTTGAAAAAATGGTGCACAAGCTGCCCAAGACAGCCCAGGACGGTGGCACACATATGGTGCACCGCTGCAACAACTCCGCACTTGAGGCCTCAAATCGAAATTCCGCCTCGACAAAAGTGATTTTTTGTCGATTTATGGGGGTATGCAGGCCGGGAATGAATTCCGACAACTTTGAAAAAATGATGCAAAAGCTGCCCAAGACAGCCTAGGACGGTGGCACACATATGGTGCACCGCTGCAACAACTCCGCACCCGAGGCCTCAAATCGAAATTCTGCCTCGCTAAAAGGGATTTTTTTATCGATTTATGGGGGTATGCAGGCCGGTAATGTATTCCGACAACTTTGAAAAAATGGTGCACAAGCTGCCCAAAACAACCTAGGGCGGTGGCACACGTATGGTGCACCGCTGCAACAACTCTTCACCTGAGGCCTCAAATCGAAATTCCGCCTAGACAAAAGTTATTTTTTTATCGATTTATGGGGGTATGCAGGCCAGTAATGAATTCCGACAACTTTGAAAAAATGGTGCACAAGCTGCCCAAAACAACCTAGGACGGTGGCACACGTATGGTGCACTGCTGCAACAACTCCGCACCCGAGGCCTCAAATCGAAATTCGGCCTAGACAAAATTGATTTTTTTGTCGATTTATGGGGGTATGCAGGCCGGGAATGAATTCCGACAACTTTGAAAAAATGGTGCAAAAGCTGCCCAAGACAGCCTAGGACGGTGGCACACATATGGTGCACCGCTGCAACAACTCCGCACCCGAGGCCTCAAATCGAAATTCTGCCTCGCTAAAAGGGATTTTTTTGTCGATTTATGGGGGTATGCAGGCCGGTAATGTATTCCGACAACTTTGAAAAAATGGTGCACAAGTTGCCCAAAACAACCTAGGGCGGTGGCACACGTATGGTGCACCGCTGCAACAACTCCGCACCCGAGGACTCAAATCGAAATTCTGCCTCGACAAAAGTGATTTTTTTATCGATTTATGGGGGTATGCAGGCCGGTAATGAATTCCGACAACTTTTAAAAAATGGTGCACAAGCATGCCCAAGCGTGGCCAAGAACGGTGCACACGTGTGGTGCACCGCTTCAACAACTCCACACCTGAGGCCTCAAATCGAAATTCCGCCTCGACAAAAGTGATTTTTTTGTCGATTTATGGGGAATGAAGGCAGGTAATGAATTCCCACTACTTTGAAAAAATGGTGCACAAGCTGCCCAAGACAGCCCAGGACGGTGGCACACATATGGTGCACCGCTGCAACAACTCCGCACTTGAGGCCTCAAATCGAAATTCCGCCTCGACAAAAGTGATTTTTTGTCGATTTATGGGGGTATGCAGGCCGGGAATGAATTCCGACAACTTTGAAAAAATGATGCAAAAGCTGCCCAAGACAGCCTAGGACGGTGGCACACATATGGTGCACCGCTGCAACAACTCCGCACCCGAGGCCTCAAATCGAAATTCTGCCTCGCTAAAAGGGATTTTTTTATCGATTTATGGGGGTATGCAGGCCGGTAATGTATTCCGACAACTTTGAAAAAATGGTGCACAAGCTGCCCAAAACAACCTAGGGCGGTGGCACACGTATGGTGCACCGCTGCAACAACTCCGCACCCGAGGACTCAAATCGAAATTCTGCCTCGACAAAAGTGATTTTTTTATCGATTTATGGGGGTATGCAGGCCGGTAATGAATTCCGACAACTTTTAAAAAATTGTGCACAAGCATGCCCAAGCGTGGCCTAGAACGGTGCACACGTGTGGTGCACCGCTACAACAACTCCACACCTGAGGCCTCAAATCGAAATTCCGCCTCGACAAAAGTGATTTTTTTGTCGATTTATGGGGAATGAAGGCAGGTAATGAATTCCCACTACTTTGAAAAAATGGTGCACAAGCTGCCCAAGACAGCCCAGGACGGTGGCACACATATGGTGCACCGCTGCAACAACTCCGCACTCGAGGCCTCAAATCGAAATTCCGCCTCGACAAAAGTGATTTTTTGTCGATTTATGGGGGTATGCAGGCCGGTAATGAATTCCGACAAATTTGAAAAAATGGTGCACAAGCTGCCCAAAACAACCTAGGACGGTGGCACACGTATGGTGCACCGCTGCTACAACTCCGCACCCGAGGCCTCAAATTGAAATTCTGCCTCGACAAAAGTGATATTTTTTATCGATTTATTGGGGGTATGCAGGCCGGTAATGAATTCTGACAACTTTGAAAAAATGGTAAACAAGCATGCCCAAGCGTGGCCTAGGACGGTGCACACGTGTGGTGCACCGCTGCAACAACTCCACACCCGAGGCCTCAAATTGAAATTCCGCCTCGACAAAAGTGATTTTTTTGTCGATTCATGGGGGTATGCAGGAAGGTAATGAATTCCGACAACTTTGAAAAAATGGTGCACAAGCTGCCTAAAACAACCTAGGACGGTGGCACACGTATGGTGCACCGCTGCAACAACTCTGCACCTGAGGCCTCAAATCGAAATTCCGCCTAGACAAAAGTTATTTTTTTATCGATTTATGGGGGTATGCAGGCCAGTAATGAATTCCGACAACTTTGAAAAAATGGTGCACAAGCTGCCCAAAACAACCTAGGACGGTGGCACACGTATGGTGCACCGCTGCAACAACTCCGCACCCGAGGCCTCAAATCGAAATTCGGCCTAGACAAAATTGATTTTTTTGTCGATTTATGGGGGTATGCAGGCCGGGAATGAATTCCGACAACTTTGAAAAAATGGTGCAAAAGCTGCCCAAGACAGCCTATGACGGTGGCACACATATGGTGCACCGCTGCAACAACTCCGCACCCGAGGCCTCAAATCGAAATTCTGCCTCGCTAAAAGTGATTTTTTTGTTGATTTATGGGGGTATGCAGGCCGGTAATGAATTCCGACAACTTTGAAAAAATGGTGCACAAGCATGGCCAAGCGTGGCGAAGGACGGTGCACACGTGTGGTGCACCGCTGCAACAACTCCACACTTGAGGCCTCAAATCGAAATTCCGTCTCGACAAAAGTGATTTTTTTGTCAATTTATGGGGGTATGCAGGAAGGTAATGAATTCCGACAACTTTGAAAAAATGGTGCACAAGCTGCCTAAAATAACCTAGGACGGTGGCACACGAATGGTGCACCGCTGCAAGAACTCTGCACCCGAGGCCTCAAATCGAAATTCCGCCTCGACAAAAGTTATTTTTTTGTCGATTTATGGGGGGTATGCAGGCCGGTAATGAATTCCGACAACTTTGAAAAACTGGTGCACAAGCATGGCCAAGCGGCGTGGCCTAGGACGGTGCACACGTGTGGTGCACCGCTGCAACAACTCCACACTTGAGGCCTCAAATCGAAATTCCGCCTCGACAAAAGTGATTTTTTTGTCAATTTATGGGGGTATGCAGGAAGGTAATGAATTCCGACAACTTTGAAAAAATGGTGCACAAGCTGCCTAAAATAACCTAGGACGGTGGCACACGAATGGTGCACTGCTGCAACAACTCTGCACCCGAGGCCTCAAATCGAAATTCCGCCTCGACAAAAGTTATTTTTTTGTCGATTTATGGGGGTATGTAAGCCGGTAATGAATTCCGACAACTTTGAAAAAATGGTGCAGAAGCTGCCCAAGACAGCCTAGGACGGTGGCACACGTATGGTGCACCGCTGCAACAACTCCACACCCGAGGCCTCAAATCGAAAATCCGCCTCGACAAAACTAATTTTTTTGTCGATTTATGGGGGTATGCAGGCCGGTAATGAATTCCGACAACTTTGAAAAAATGGTGCACAAGCTGCCCAAAACAACCTAGGACGGTGGCACACGTATGGTGCACCGCTGCAACAACTCCGCACCCGAGGCCCCAAATCGAATTTCTGCCTTGACAAAAGTGATAATTTTTGTCGATTTATGGGGGTATGCAGGCCGGTAATGAATTCCGACAACTTTGAAAAAATGGTGCACAAGCTGCCCAAGACAGCCTAGGACGGTGGCACACGTATGGTGCACCGCTACAACAACTCCGCACCCGAGGCCTCAAATTGAAATTCTGCCTCGACAAAAGTGATATTTTTTATGGATTTATTGGAGGTATGCAGGCCGGTAATGAATTCTGACAACTTTGAAAAAATGGTAAACAAGCATGCCCAAGCGTGGCCTAGGACGGTGCACACGTGTGGTGCACCGCTGCAACAACTCCACACCCGAGATCTCAAATTGAAATTCCGCCTCGACAAAAGTGATTTTTTTGTCGATTCATGGGGGTATGCAGGAAGGTAATGAATTCCGACAACTTTGAAAAAATGGTGCACAAGCTGCCTAAAACAACCTAGGACGGTGGCACACGTATGGTGCACCGCTGCAACAACTCTGCACCTGAGGCCTCAAATCGAAATTCCGCCTAGACAAAAGTTATTTTTTTATCGATTTATGGGGGTATGCAGGCCAGTAATGAATTCCGACAACTTTGAAAAAATGGTGCACAAGCTGCCCAAAACAACCTAGGACGGTGGCACACGTATGGTGCACCGCTGCAACAACTCCGCACCCGAGGCCTCAAATCGAAATTCAGCCTAGAAAAAATTGATTTTTTTGTCGATTTATGGGGGTATGCAGGCCGGGAATGAATTCCGACAACTTTGAAAAAATGGTGCAAAAGCTGCCCAAGACAGCCTATGACGGTGGCACACATATGGTGCACCGCTGCAACAATTCCGCACCCGAGGCCTCAAATCGAAATTCTGCCTCGCTAAAAGTGATTTTTTTGTTGATTTATGGGGGTATGCAGGCCGGTAATGAATTCCGACAACTTTGAAAAAATGGTGCACAAGCATGGCCAAGCGTGGCCTAGGACGGTGCACACGTGTGGTGCACCGCTGCAACAACTCCACACTTGAGGCCTCAAATCGAAATTCCGTCTCTACAAAAGTGATTTTTTTGTCAATTTATGGGGGTATGCAGGAAGGTAATGAATTCCGACAACTTTGAAAAAATGGTGCACAAGCTGCCTAAAATAACCTAGGACGGTGGCACACGAATGGTGCACCGCTGCAACAACTCTGCACCCGAGGCCTCAAATCTAAATTCCGCCTCGACAAAAGTTATTTTTTTGTCGATTTATGGGGGGTATGCAGGCCGGTAATGAATTCCGACAACTTTGAAAAAATGGTGCACAAGCATGGCCAAGCGTGGCCTAGGACGGTGCACACGTGTGGTGCACCGCTGCAACAACTCCACACTTGAGGCCTCAAATCGAAATTCCGCCTCGACAAAAGTGATTTTTTTGTCAATTTATGGGGGTATGCAGGAAGGTAATGAATTCCGACAACTTTGAAAAAATGGTGCACAAGCTGCCTAAAATAACCTAGGACGGTGGCACACGAATGGTGCACTGCTGCAACAACTCTGCACCCGAGGCCTCAAATCGAAATTCCGCCTCGACAAAACTGATTTTTTTGTCGATTTATGGGGGTATGCAGGCCGGTAATGAATTCTGACAACTTTGAAAAAATGGTGCACAAGCTGCCCAAAACAACCTAGGACGGTGGCACACGTATGGTGCACCGCTGCAACAACTCCACACCCGAGGCCTCAAATCGAATTTCTGCCTTGACAAAAGTGATAATTTTTGTCGATTTATGGGGGTATGCAGGCCGGTAATGAATTCCGACAACTTTGAAAAAATGGTGCACAAGCTGCCCAAGACAGCCTAGGACGGTGGCACACGTATGGTGCACCGCTACAACAACTCCGCACCCGAGGCCTCAAATCGAAATTCTTCCTCGCTAAAAGTGATTTTTTTGTCGATTTATGGGGGTATGCAGGCCGGTAATGAATTCCGACAACTTTGAAAAAATGGTGCACAAGCTGCCCAAAACAGCCTAGGACGGTGGCACACGTATGGTGCACCGCTGCACCAACTCCGCACCCGAGGCCCCAAATCGAATTTCTGCCTTGACAAAA
The DNA here is from genome assembly GCA_963675135.1 of Galeopsis tetrahit. Taxonomy (NCBI): domain Eukaryota; kingdom Viridiplantae; phylum Streptophyta; class Magnoliopsida; order Lamiales; family Lamiaceae; genus Galeopsis; species Galeopsis tetrahit. The sequence continues at coordinate 28,232,943 of OY776129.1, read as the reverse complement.
GTGATAATTTTTTTCGATTTATGGGGGAATGCAGGCCGGTAATGAATTCTGACAACTTTGAAAAAATGGTGCACAAGCATGCCCAAGCGTGGCCTAGGACGGTGCACACGTGTGGTGCACCGCTGCAACAACTCCACACCCGAGACCTCAAATTGAAATTCCGCCTCGACAAAAGTGATTTTTTTGTCGATTTATGGGGGTATGCAGGAAGGTAATGAATTCCGACAAATTTGAAAAAATGGTGCACAAGCTGCCCAAAACAACCTAGGACGGTGGCACACGTATGGTGCACCGCTGCTACAACTCCGCACCCGAGGCCTCAAAAATGAAATTCTGCCTCGACAAAAGTGATATTTTTTTATCGATTTATTGGGGGTATGCAGGCCGGTAATGAATTCTGACAACTTTGAAAAAATGGTAAACAAGCATGCCCAAGTGTGGCCAAGGACGGTGCACACGTGTGGTGCACCGCTGCAACAACTCCACACCCGAGGCCTCAAATTGAAATTCCGCCTCGACAAAAGTGATTTTTTTGTCGATACATGGGGGTATGCAGGAAGGTAATGAATTCCGACAACTTTGAAAAAATGGTGCACAAGCTGCCTAAAATAACCTAGGACGGTGGCACACGAATGGTGCACCGCTGCAACAACTCTGCACCCGAGGCCTCAAATCGAAATTCCGCCTCGACAAAAGTTATTTTTTTGTCGATTTATGGGGGTATGCAGGCCGGTAATGAATTCCGACAACTTTGAAAAAATGGTGCACAAGCATGGCCAAGCGTGGCCTAGGACGGTGCACACGTGTGGTGCACCGCTGCAACAACTCCACACTAGAGGCCTCAAATCGAAATTCCGTCTCGACAAAAGTGATTTTTTTGTCAATTTATGGGGGTATGCAGGAAGGTAATGAATTCCGACAACTTTGAAAAAATGGTGCACAAGCTGCCTAAAATAACCTAGGACGGTGGCACACGAATGGTGCACCGCTGCAACAACTCTGCACCCGAGGCCTCAAATCGAAATTCCGCCTCGACAAAAGTTATTTTTTTGTCGATTTATGGGGGTTATGCAGGCCGGTAATGAATTCCGACAACTTTAAAAAAATGGTGCACAAGCATGGCCAAGCGTGGCCTAGGACGGTGCACACGTGTGATGCACCGCTGCAACAACTCCACACTTGAGGCCTCAAATCGAAATTCCGCCTCGACAAAAGTGATTTTTTTGTCAATTTATGGGGGTATGCAGGAAGGTAATGAATTCCGACAACTTTGAAAAAATGGTGCACAAGCTGCCTAAAATAACCTAGGACGGTGGCACACGAATGGTGCACCGCTGCAACAACTCTGCACCCGAGGCCTCAAATCGAAATTCCGCCTCGACAAAAGTTATTTTTTTGTCGATTTATGGGGGGTATGCAGGCCGGTAATGAATTCCGACAACTTTGAAAAAATGGTGCACAAGCATGGCCAAGCGTGGCCTAGGACGGTGCACACGTGTGGTGCACCGCTGCAACAACTCCACACTTGAGGCCTCAAATCGAAATTCCGTCTCGACAAAAGTGATTTTTTTGTCAATTTATGGGGGTATGCAGGAAGGTAATGAATTCCGACAACTTTGAAAAAATGGTGCACAAGCTGCCTAAAATAACCTAGGACGGTGGCACACGAATGGTGCACTGCTGCAACAACTCTGCACCCGAGGCCTCAAATCGAAATTCCGTCTCGACAAAACTGATTTTTTTGTCGATTTATGGGGGTATGCAGGCCGGTAATGAATTCCGACAACTTTGAAAAAATGGTGCACAAGCTGCCCAAAACAACATAGGACGGTGGCACACGTATGGTGCACCGCTGCAACAACTCCACATCCGAGGCCTCAAATCGAATTTCTGCCTTGACAAAAGTGATAATTTTTGTCGATTTATGGGGGTATGCAGGCCGGTAATGAATTCCGACAACTTTGAAAAAATGGTGCACAAGCTGCCCAAGACAGCCTAGGACGGTGGCACACGTATGGTGCACCGCTACAACAACTCCGCACCCGAGGCCTCAAATCGAAATTCTTCCTCGCTAAAAGTGATTTTTTTGTCGATTTATGGGGGTATGCAGGCCGGTAATGAATTCCGACAACTTTGAAAAAATGGTGCACAAGCTGCCCAAGACAGCCTAGGACGGTGGCACACGTATGGTGCACCGCTACAACAACTCCGCACCCGAGGCCTCAAATCGAAATTCTTCCTCGCTAAAAGTGATTTTTTTGTCGATTTATGGGGGTATGCAGGCCGGTAATGAATTCCGACAACTTTGAAAAAATGGTGCACAAGCTGCCCAAAACAACCTAGGACGGTGGCACACGTATGGTGCACCGCTGCAACAACTCCGCACCCGAGGCCCCAAATCGAATTTCTGCCTTGACAAAAGTGATAATTTTTGTCGATTTATGGGGGAATGCAGGCCGGTAATGAATTCTGACAACTTTGAAAAAATGGTGCACAAGCATGCCCAAGCGTGGCCTAGGACGGTGCACACGTGTGGTGCACCGCTGCAACAACTCCACACCCGAGACCTCAAATTGAAATTCCGCCTCGACAAAAGTGATTTTTTTGTCGATTTATGGGGGTATGCAGGAAGGTAATGAATTCCGACAAATTTGAAAAAAAGGTGCACAAGCTGCCCAAAACAACCTAGGACGGTGGCACACGTATGGTGCACCGCTGCTACAACTCCGCACCCGAGGCCTCAAATTGAAATTCTGCCTCGACAAAGGTGATATTTTTTATCGATTTATTGGGGGTATGCAGGCCGGTAATGAATTCTGACAACTTTGAAAAAATGGTAAACAAGCATGCCCAAGTGTGGCCTAGGACGGTGCACACGTGTGGTGCACCGCTGCAACAACTCCACACCCGAGGCCTCAAATTGAAATTCCGCCTCGACAAAAGTGATTTTTTTGTCGATTCATGGGGGTATGCAGGAAGGTAATGAATTCCGACAACTTTGAAAAAATGGTGCACAAGCTGCCTAAAATAACCTAGGACGGTGGCACACGAATGGTGCACCGCTGCAACAACTCTACACCCGAGGCCTCAAATCGAAATTCCGCCTCGACAAAAGTTATTTTTTTGTCGATTTATGGGGGTATGCTGGCCGGTAATGAATTCCGACAACTTTGAAAAAATGGTGCACAAGCATGGCCAAGCGTGGCCTAGGACGGTGCACACGTGTGGTGCACCGCTGCAACAACTCCACACTTGAGGCCTCAAATCGAAATTCCGCCTCGACAAAAGTGATTTTTTTGTCAATTTATGGGGGTATGCAGGAAGGTAATGAATTCCGACAACTTTGAAAAAATGGTGCACAAGCTGCCTAAAATAACCTAGGACGGTGGCACACGAATGGTGCACTGCTGCAACAACTCTGCACCCGAGGCCTCAAATCGAAATTACGCCTCGACAAAAGTTATTTTTTTGTCGATTTATGGGGGTATGCAAGCCGGTAATGAATTCCGACAACTTTGAACAAATGGTGCACAAGCTGCCCAAGACAGCCTAGGACGGTGGCACACGTATGGTGCACCGCTGCAACAACTCCACACCCGAGGCCTCAAATCGAAAATCTGCCTCGACAAAACGGATTTTTTTGTCGATTTATGGGGGTATGCAGGCCGGTAATGAATTCCGACAACTTTGAAAAAATGGTGCACAAGCTGCCCAAAACAACCTAGGACGGTGGCACACGTATGGTGCACCGCTGCAACAACTCCGCACCCGAGGCCCCAAATCGAATTTCTGCCTTGACAAAAGTGATAATTTTTGTCGATTTATGGGGGTATGCAGGCAGGTAATGAATTCCGACAACTTTGAAAAAATGGTGCAAAAGCTGCCCAAGACAGCCTATGACGGTGGCACACATATGGTGCACCGCTGCAACAACTCCGCACCCGAGGCCTCAAATCGAAATTTTGCCTCGCTAAAAGTGATTTTTTTGTTGATTTATGGGGGTATGCAGGCCGGTAATGAATTCCGACAACTTTGAAAAAATGGTGCACAAGCATGGCCAAAACAACCTAGGACGGTGGCACACGTATGGTGCACCGCTGCAACAACTCCGCAACCGAGGCCTCAAATTGAAATTCTGCCTCGACAAAAGTGATATTTTTTGTCGATTTATGGGGGTATGCAGGCCGGTAATGAATTCTGACAACTTTGAAAAAATGGTAAACAAGCATGCCCAAGCGTGGCCTAGGACGGTGCACACGTGTGGTGCACCGCTGCAACAACTCCACACCCGAGACCTCAAATTGAAATTCCGCCTCGACAAAAGTGATTTTTTTGTCGATTTATGGGGGTATGCAGGAAGGTAATGAATTCCGACAACTTTGAAAAAATGGTGCACACGTATGGTGCACCGCTGCAACAACTCTGCACCCGAGGCCTCAAATCGAAATTCCGCCTAGAAAAAAGTGATTTTTTTGTCGATTTATGGGGGTGGCAGGCCGGTAATGAATTCCGACAATTTGAAAAAATGGTGCAAAAGCTGCCCAAGACAGCCTAGGACGGTGGCACACGTATGGTGCACCGCTACAACAACTCCGCACCCGAGGCCTCAAAACGAAATTCTTCCTCGCTAAAAGTGATTTTTTTATCGATTTATGGGGGTATGCAGGCCGGTAATGAATTCCGACAACTTTGAAAAAATGGTGCACAAGCATGCCCAAGCGTGGCCTCGGACGGTGCACACGTGTGGTGCACCGCTGCAACAACTCCACACTTGAGGCCTCAAATCGAAATTCCGCCTCGACAAAAGTGATTTTTTTGTCAATTTATGGGGTATGAAGGCAGGTAATGAATTCCGACTACTTTGAAAAAATGGTGCACAAGCTGCCCAAGACAGCACAGGACGGTGGCACACATATGGTGCACCGCTGCAAAAAATACGCACCCGAGGCCTCAAATCGAAATTCTGCCTCGATAAAAGTGATTTTTTTGTCGATTTATGGGGGTATGCAGCCCGGTAAAGAATTCCGACAACTTTGAAAAAATGGTGCACAAGCTGCCCAAGACAGCCAAGGACGGTGGCACACGTATGGTGCACCGCTGCAACAACTCCGCACCCGAGGCCTCAAATCGAAATTCCGCCTCGACAAAAGTGATTTTTTTGTCTATTTATGGGGGTATGCAGGCGAGTAATGAATTCCGACAACTTTGAAAAAATGGTGCACAAGCTGTCCAAAACAACCTAGGACGGTGGCACGCGTATGGTGCACCGCTGCAACAACTCTGCACCCGAGCCCTCAAATCGAAATTCCGCCTCGACAAAAGTGATTTTTTTGTCGATTTATGGGGGTATGCAGGCCGGTAATGAATTCCGACAACTTTGAAAAAATGGTTCACAAGCATGCCCAAGCGTGGCCTAGAACGGTGCACACGTGTGGTGCACTGCTACAACAACTCCACACCTGAGGCCTCAAATCGAAATTCCGCCTCGACAAAAGTGATTTTTTTGTCGATTTATTGGGTATGAAGGCAGGTAATGAATTCCGACTACTTTGAAAAAATGGTGCACAAGCTGCCCAAGACAACACAGGACGGTGGCATACATATGGTGCACCGCTGCAAAAACTCCGCACCCGAGGCCTCAAATCGAAATTCTGCCTCGATAAAAGTGATTTTTTTGTCGATTTATGGGGGTATGCAGCCCGGTAAAGAATTCCGACAACTTTGAAAAAATGGTGCACAAGTTGCCCAAGACAGCCTAGGACGGTGGCACACGTATGGTGCACCGTTGCAACAACTCCGCACCCGAGGCCTCAAATCGAAATTCCGCCTCGATAAAAGTGATTTTTTTGTCTATTTATGGGGGTATGCAGGCGAGTAATGAATTCCGACAACTTTGAAAAAATGGTGCACAAGCTGCCCAAAACAACCTAGGACGGTGGCACACGTATGGTACACCGCTGCAACAACTCTGCACCCGAGCCCTCAAATCGAAATTCCGCCTCGACAAAAGTGATTTTTTTGTCGATTTATGGGGGTATGCAGGCCGGTAATGAATTCCGATAACTTTGAAAAAATGGTGCACAAGCTGCCCAAAACAACCTAGGACGGTGGCACACGTATGGTGCACCGCTGCTACAAATCCGCACCCGAGGCCTCAAATTGAAATTCTGCCTCGACAAAAGTGATATTTTTTGTCGATTTATGGGGGTATGCAAGCCCGTAATGAATTCCGACAACTTTGAAAAAATGGTGCACAAGCTGCCCAAGACAGCCTAGGACGGTGGCACACGTATGGTGCACCGCTGCAACAACTCCACACCCGAGGCCTCAAATCGAAAATCTGCATCGACAAAACTGATTTTTTTGTCGATTTATGGGGGTATGCAGGCCGGTAATGAATTCCGACAACTTTGAAAAAATGGTGCACAAGCTGCCCAAAACAACCTAGGACGGTGGCACACGTATGGTGCACCGCTGCAACAACTCCGCACCCGAGGCCCCAAATCGAATTTCTGCCTTGACAAAAGTGATAATTTTTGTCGATTTATGGGGGTATGCAGGCCGGTAATGAATTCCGACAACTTTGAAAAAATGGTGCACAAGCATGGCCAAAACAACCTAGGACGGTGGCACACGTATGGTGCACCGCTGCAACAACTCCGCCCCCGAGGCCTCAAATTGAAATTCTGCCTCGACAAAAGTGATATTTTTTGTCGATTTATGGGGGTATGCAGGCCGGTAATGAATTCTGACAACTTTGAAAAAATGGTAAACAAGCATGCCCAAGCGTGGCCTAGGACGGTGCACACGTGTGGTGCACCGCTGCAACAACTCCACACCCGAGACCTCAAATTGAAATTCCGCCTCGACAAAAGTGATTTTTTTGTCGATTTATGGGGGTATGAAGGAAGGTAATGAATTCCGACAACTTTGAAAAAATGGTGCACACGTATGGTGCACCGCTGCAACAACTCTGCACCCGAGGCCTCAAATCGAAATTCCGCCTAGAAAAAAGTGATTTTTTTGTCGATTTATGGGGGTGGCAGGCCGGTAATGAATTCCGACAATTTGAAAAAATGGTGCAAAAGCTGCCCAAGACAGCCTAGGACGGTGGCACACGTATGGTGCACCGCTACAACAACTCCGCACCCGAGGCCTCAAATCGAAATTCTTCCTCGCTAAAAGTGATTTTTTTGTCGATTTATGGGGGTATGCAGGCCGGTAATGAATTCCGACAACTTTGAAAAAATGGTGCACAAGCATGCCCAAGCGTGGCCTCGGACGGTGCACACGTGTGGTGCACCGCTGCAACAACTCCACACTTGAGGCCTCAAATCGAAATTCCGCCTCGACAAAAGTGATTTTTTTGTCAATTTATGGGGTATGAAGGCAGGTAATGAATTCCGACTACTTTGAAAAAATGGTGCACAAGCTGCCCAAGACAGCAAAGGACGGTGGCACACATATGGTGCACCGCTGCAAAAACTACGCACCCGAGGCCTCAAATCGAAATTCTGCCTCGATAAAAGTGATTTTTTTGTCGATTTATGGGGGTATGCAGCCCGGTAAAGAATTCCGACAACTTAGAAAAAATGGTGCAGAAGCTGCCCAAGACAGCCTAGGACGGTGGCACACGTATGGTGCACCGCTGCAACAACTCCACACCCGAGGCCTCAAATCGAAAATCCGCCTCGACAAAACTAATTTTTTTGTCGATTTATGGGGGTATGCAGGCCGGTAATGAATTCCGACAACTTTGAAAAAATGGTGCACAAGCTGCCCAAAACAACCTAGGACGGTGGCACACGTATGGTGCACCGCTGCAACAACTCCGCACCCGAGGCCCCAAATCGAATTTCTGCCTTGACAAAAGTGATAATTTTTGTCGATTTATGGGGGTATGCAGGCCGGTAATGAATTCCGACAACTTTGAAAAAATGGTGCACAAGCTGCCCAAGACAGCCTAGGACGGTGGCACACGTATGGTGCACCGCTACAACAACTCCGCACCCGAGGCCTCAAATTGAAATTCTGCCTCGACAAAAGTGATATTTTTTATGGATTTATTGGAGGTATGCAGGCCGGTAATGAATTCTGACAACTTTGAAAAAATGGTAAACAAGCATGCCCAAGCGTGGCCTAGGACGGTGCACACGTGTGGTGCACCGCTGCAACAACTCCACACCCGAGATCTCAAATTGAAATTCCGCCTCGACAAAAGTGATTTTTTTGTCGATTCATGGGGGTATGCAAGAAGGTAATGAATTCCGACAACTTTGAAAAAATGGTGCACAAGCTGCCTAAAACAACCTAGGACGGTGGCACACGTATGGTGCACCGCTGCAACAACTCTGCACCTGAGGCCTCAAATCGAAATTCCGCCTAGACAAAAGTTATTTTTTTATCGATTTATGGGGGTATGCAGGCCAGTAATGAATTCCGACAACTTTGAAAAAATGGTGCACAAGCTGCCCAAAACAACCTAGGACGGTGGCACACGTATGGTGCACCGCTGCAACAACTCCGCACCCGAGGCCTCAAATCGAAATTCAGCCTAGACAAAATTGATTTTTTTGTCGATTTATGGGGGTATGCAGGCCGGGAATGAATTCCGACAACTTTGAAAAAATGGTGCAAAAGCTGCCCAAGACAGCCTATGACGGTGGCACACATATGGTGCACCGCTGCAACAATTCCGCACCCGAGGCCTCAAATCGAAATTCTGCCTCGCTAAAAGTGATTTTTTTGTTGATTTATGGGGGTATGCAGGCCGGTAATGAATTCCGACAACTTTGAAAAAATGGTGCACAAGCATGGCCAAGCGTGGCCTAGGACGGTGCACACGTGTGGTGCACCGCTGCAACAACTCCACACTTGAGGCCTCAAATCGAAATTCCGTCTCTACAAAAGTGATTTTTTTGTCAATTTATGGGGGTATGCAGGAAGGTAATGAATTCCGACAACTTTGAAAAAATAGTGCACAAGCTGCCTAAAATAACCTAGGACGGTGGCACACGAATGGTGCACCGCTGCAACAACTCTGCACCCGAGGCCTCAAATCGAAATTCCGCCTCGACAAAAGTTATTTTTTTGTCGATTTATGGGGGGTATGCAGGCCGGTAATGAATTCCGACAACTTTGAAAAAATGGTGCACAAGCATGGCCAAGCGTGGCCTAGGACGGTGCACACGTGTGGTGCACCGCTGCAACAACTCCACACTTGAGGCCTCAAATCGAAATTCCGCCTCGACAAAAGTGATTTTTTTGTCAATTTATGGGGGTATGCAGGAAGGTAATGAATTCCGACAACTTTGAAAAAATGGTGCACAAGCTGCCTAAAATAACCTAGGACGGTGGCACACGAATGGTGCACTGCTGCAACAACTCTGCACCCGAGGCCTCAAATCGAAATTCCGCCTCGACAAAACTGATTTTTTTGTCGATTTATGGGGGTATGCAGGCCGGTAATGAATTCTGACAACTTTGAAAAAATGGTGCACAAGCTGCCCAAAACAACCTAGGACGGTGGCACACGTATGGTGCACCGCTGCAACAACTCCACACCCGAGGCCTCAAATCGAATTTCTGCCTTGACAAAAGTGATAATTTTTGTCGATTTATGGGGGTATGCAGGCCGGTAATGAATTCCGACAACTTTGAAAAAATGGTGCACAAGCTGCCCAAGACAGCCTAGGACGGTGGCACACGTATGGTGCACCGCTACAACAACTCCGCACCCGAGGCCTCAAATCGAAATTCTTCCTCGCTAAAAGTGATTTTTTTGTCGATTTATGGGGGTATGCAGGCCGGTAATGAATTCCGACAACTTTGAAAAAATGGTGCACAAGCTGCCCAAAACAGCCTAGGACGGTGGCACACGTATGGTGCACCGCTGCACCAACTCCGCACCCGAGGCCCCAAATCGAATTTCTGCCTTGACAAAAGTGATAATTTTTTTCGATTTATGGGGGAATGCAGGCCGGTAATGAATTCTGACAACTTTGAAAAAATGGTGCACAAGCATGCCCAAGCGTGGCCTAGGACGGTGCACACGTGTGGTGCACCGCTGCAACAACTCCACACCCGAGACCTCAAATTGAAATTCCGCCTCGACAAAAGTGATTTTTTTGTCGATTTATGGGGGTATGCAGGAAGGTAATGAATTCCGACAAATTTGAAAAAATGGTGCACAAGCTGCCCAAAACAACCTAGGACGGTGGCACACGTATGGTGCACCACTGCTACAACTCCGCACCCGAGGCCTCAAAAATGAAATTCTGCCTCGACAAAAGTGATATTTTTTTATCGATTTATTGGGGGTATGCAGGCCGGTAATGAATTCTGACAACTTTGAAAAAATGGTAAACAAGCATGCCCAAGTGTGGCGAAGGACGGTGCACACGTGTGGTGCACCGCTGCAACAACTCCACACCCGAGGCCTCAAATTGAAATTCCGCCTCGACAAAAGTGATTTTTTTGTCGATTCATGGGGGTATGCAGGAAGGTAATGAATTCCGACAACTTTGAAAAAATGGTGCACAAGCTGCCTAAAATAACCTAGGACGGTGGCACACGAATGGTGCACCGCTGCAACAACTCTGCACCCGAGGCCTCAAATCGAAATTCCGCCTCGACAAAAGTTATTTTTTTGTCGATTTATGGGGGTATGCAGGCCGGTAATGAATTCCGACAACTTTGAAAAAATGGTGCACAAGCATGGCCAAGCGTGGCCTAGGACGGTGCACACGTGTGGTGCACCGCTGCAACAACTCCACACTAGAGGCCTCAAATCGAAATTCCGTCTCGACAAAAGTGATTTTTTTGTCAATTTATGGGGGTATGCAGGAAGGTAATGAATTCCGACAACTTTGAAAAAATGGTGCACAAGCTGCCTAAAATAACCTAGGACGGTGGCACACGAATGGTGCACCGCTGCAACAACTCTGCACCCGAGGCCTCAAATCGAAATTCCGCCTCGACAAAAGTTATTTTTTTGTCGATTTATGGGGGTTATGCAGGCCGGTAATGAATTCCGACAACTTTGAAAAAATGGTGCACAAGCATGGCCAAGCGTGGCCTAGGACGGTGCACACGTGTGGTGCACCGCTGCAACAACTCCACACTTGAGGCCTCAAATCGAAATTCCGCCTCGACAAAAGTGATTTTTTTGTCAATTTATGGGGGTATGCAGGAAGGTAATGAATTCCGACAACTTTGAAAAAATGGTGCACAAGCTGCCTAAAATAACCTAGGACGGTGGCACACGAATGGTGCACCGCTGCAACAACTCTGCACCCGAGGCCTCAAATCGAAATTCCGCCTCGACAAAAGTTATTTTTTTGTCGATTTATGGGGGGTATGCAGGCCGGTAATGAATTCCGACAACTTTGAAAAAATGGTGCACAAGCATGGCCAAGCGTGGCCTAGGACGGTGCACACGTGTGGTGCACCGCTGCAACAACTCCACACTTGAGGCCTCAAATCGAAATTCCGTCTCGACAAAAGTGATTTTTTTGTCAATTTATGGGGGTATGCAGGAAGGTAATGAATTCCGACAACTTTGAAAAAATGGTGCACAAGCTGCCTAAAATAACCTAGGACGGTGGCACACGAATGGTGCACTGCTGCAACAACTCTGCACCCGAGGCCTCAAATCGAAATTCCGTCTCGACAAAACTGATTTTTTTGTCGATTTATGGGGGTATGCAGGCCGGTAATGAATTCCGACAACTTTGAAAAAATGGTGCACAAGCTGCCCAAAACAACATAGGACGGTGGCACACGTATGGTGCACCGCTGCAACAACTCCACACCCGAGGCCTCAAATCGAATTTCTGCCTTGACAAAAGTGATAATTTTTGTCGATTTATGGGGGTATGCAGGCCGGTAATGAATTCCGACAACTTTGAAAAAATGGTGCACAAGCTGCCCAAGACAGCCTAGGACGGTGGCACACGTATGGTGCACCGCTACAACAACTCCGCACCCGAGGCCTCAAATCGAAATTCTTCCTCGCTAAAAGTGATTTTTTTGTCGATTTATGGGGGTATGCAGGCCGGTAATGAATTCCGACAACTTTGAAAAAATGGTGCACAAGCTGCCCAAGACAGCCTAGGACGGTGGCACACGTATGGTGCACCGCTACAACAACTCCGCACCCGAGGCCTCAAATCGAAATTCTTCCTCGCTAAAAGTGATTTTTTTGTCGATTTATGGGGGTATGCAGGCCGGTAATGAATTCCGACAACTTTGAAAAAATGGTGCACAAGCTGCCCAAAACAGCCTAGGACGGTGGCACACGTATGGTGCACCGCTGCACCAACTCCGCACCCGAGGCCCCAAATCGAATTTCTGCCTTGACAAAAGTGATAATTTTTTTCGATTTATGGGGGAATGCAGGCCGGTAATGAATTCTGACAACTTTGAAAAAATGGTGCACAAGCATGCCCAAGCGTGGCCTAGGACGGTGCACACGTGTGGTGCACCGCTGCAACAACTCCACACCCGAGACCTCAAATTGAAATTCCGCCTCGACAAAAGTGATTTTTTTGTCGATTTATGGGGGTATGCAGGAAGGTAATGAATTCCGACAAATTTGAAAAAATGGTGCACAAGCTGCCCAAAACAACCTAGGACGGTGGCACACGTATGGTGCACCGCTGCTACAACTCCGCACCCGAGGCCTCAAAAATGAAATTCTGCCTCGACAAAAGTGATATTTTTTTATCGATTTATTGGGGGTATGCAGGCCGGTAATGAATTCTGACAACTTTGAAAAAATGGTAAACAAGCATGCCCAAGTGTGGCGAAGGACGGTGCACACGTGTGGTGCACCGCTGCAACAACTCCACACCCGAGGCCTCAAATTGAAATTCCGCCTCGACAAAAGTGATTTTTTTGTCGATTCATGGGGGTATGCAGGAAGGTAATGAATTCCGACAACTTTGAAAAAATGGTGCACAAGCTGCCTAAAATAACCTAGGACGGTGGCACACGAATGGTGCACCGCTGCAACAACTCTGCACCCGAGGCCTCAAATCGAAATTCCGCCTCGACAAAAGTTATTTTTTTGTCGATTTATGGGGGTATGCAGGCCGGTAATGAATTCCGACAACTTTGAAAAAATGGTGCACAAGCATGGCCAAGCGTGGCCTAGGACGGTGCACACGTGTGGTGCACCGCTGCAACAACTCCACACTAGAGGCCTCAAATCGAAATTCCGTCTCGACAAAACTGATTTTTTTGTCAATTTATGGGGGTATGCAGGAAGGTAATGAATTCCGACAACTTTGAAAAAATGGTGCACAAGCTGCCTAAAATAACCTAGGACGGTGGCACACGAATGGTGCACCGCTGCAACAACTCTGCACCCGAGGCCTCAAATCGAAATTCCGCCTCGACAAAAGTTATTTTTTTGTCGATTTATGGGGGTTATGCAGGCCGGTAATGAATTCCGACAACTTTGAAAAAATGGTGCACAAGCATGGCCAAGCGTGGCCTAGGACGGTGCACACGTGTGGTGCACCGCTGCAACAACTCCACACTTGAGGCCTCAAATCGAAATTCCGCCTCGACAAAAGTGATTTTTTTGTCAATTTATGGGGGTATGCAGGAAGGTAATGAATTCCGACAACTTTGAAAAAATGGTGCACAAGCTGCCTAAAATAACCTAGGACGGTGGCACACGAATGGTGCACCGCTGCAACAACTCTGCACCCGAGGCCTCAAATCAAAATTCCGCCTCGACAAAAGTTATTTTTTTGTCGATTTATGGGGGGTATGCAGGCCGGTAATGAATTCCGACAACTTTGAAAAAATGGTGCACAAGCATGGCCAAGCGTGGCCTAGGACGGTGCACACGTGTGGTGCACCGCTGCAACAACTCCACACTTGAGGCCTCAAATCGAAATTCCGTCTCGACAAAAGTGATTTTTTTGTCAATTTATGGGGGTATGCAGGAAGGTGATGAATTCCGACAACTTTGAAAAAATGGTGCACAAGCTGCCTAAAATAACCTAGGACGGTGGCACACGAATGGTGCACTGCTGCAACAACTCTGCACCCGAGGCCTCAAATCGAAATTCCGTCTCGACAAAACTGATTTTTTTGTCGATTTATGGGGGTATGCAGGCCGGTAATGAATTCCGACAACTTTGAAAAAATGGTGCACAAGCTGCCCAAAACAACATAGGACGGTGGCACACGTATGGTGCACCGCTGCAACAACTCCACACCCGAGGCCTCAAATCGAATTTCTGCCTTGACAAAAGTGATAATTTTTGTCGATTTATGGGGGTATGCAGGCCGGTAATGAATTCCGACAACTTTGAAAAAATGGTGCACAAGCTGCCCAAGACAGCCTAGGACGGTGGCACACGTATGGTGCACCGCTACAACAACTCCGCACCCGAGGCCTCAAATCGAAATTCTTCCTCGCTAAAAGTGATTTTTTTGTCGATTTATGGGGGTATGCAGGCCGGTAATGAATTCCGACAACTTTGAAAAAATGGTGCACAAGCTGCCCAAGACAGCCTAGGACGGTGGCACACGTATGGTGCACCGCTACAACAACTCCGCACCCGAGGCCTCAAATCGAAATTCTTCCTCGCTAAAAGTGATTTTTTTGTCGATTTATGGGGGTATGCAGGCCGGTAATGAATTCCGACAACTTTGAAAAAATGGTGCACAAGCTGCCCAAAACAACCTAGGACGGTGGCACACGTATGGTGCACCGCTGCAACAACTCCGCACCCGAGGCCCCAAATCGAATTTCTGCCTTGACAAAAGTGATAATTTTTGTCGATTTATGGGGGAATGCAGGCCGGTAATGAATTCTGACAACTTTGAAAAAATGGTGCACAAGCATGCCCAAGCGTGGCCTAGGACGGTGCACACGTGTGGTGCACCGCTGCAACAACTCCACACCCGAGACCTCAAATTGAAATTCCGCCTCGACAAAAGTGATTTTTTTGTCGATTTATGGGGGTATGCAGGAAGGTAATGAATTCCGACAAATTTGAAAAAATGGTGCACAAGCTGCCCAAAACAACCTAGGACGGTGGCACACGTATGGTGCACCGCTGCTACAACTCCGCACCCGAGGCCTCAAATTGAAATTCTGCCTCGACAAAGGTGATATTTTTTATCGATTTATTGGGGGTATGCAGGCCGGTAATGAATTCTGACAACTTTGAAAAAATGGTAAACAAGCATGCCCAAGTGTGGCCTAGGACGGTGCACACGTGTGGTGCACCGCTGCAACAACTCCACACCCGAGGCCTCAAATTGAAATTCCGCCTCGACAAAAGTGATTTTTTTGTCGATTCATGGGGGTATGCAGGAAGGTAATGAATTCCGACAACTTTGAAAAAATGGTGCACAAGCTGCCTAAAATAACCTAGGACGGTGGCACACGAATGGTGCACCGCTGCAACAACTCTACACCCGAGGCCTCAAATCGAAATTCCGTCTCGACAAAAGTTATTTTTTTGTCGATTTATGGGGGTATGCTGGCCGGTAATGAATTCCGACAACTTTGAAAAAATGGTGCACAAGCATGGCCAAGCGTGGCCTAGGACGGTGCACACGTGTGGTGCACCGCTGCAACAACTCCACACTTGAGGCCTCAAATCGAAATTCCGCCTCGACAAAAGTGATTTTTTTGTCAATTTATGGGGGTATGCAGGAAGGTAATGAATTCCGACAACTTTGAAAAAATGGTGCACAAGCTGCCTAAAATAACCTAGGACGGTGGCACACGAATGGTGCACTGCTGCAACAACTCTGCACCCGAGGCCTCAAATCGAAATTACGCCTCGACAAAAGTTATTTTTTTGTCGATTTATGGGGGTATGCAAGCCGGTAATGAATTCCGACAACTTTGAACAAATGGTGCACAAGCTGCCCAAGACAGCCTAGGACGGTGGCACACGTATGGTGCACCGCTGCAACAACTCCACACCCGAGGCCTCAAATCGAAAATCTGCCTCGACAAAACGGATTTTTTTGTCGATTTATGGGGGTATGCAGGCCGGTAATGAATTCCGACAACTTTGAAAAAATGGTGCACAAGCTGCCCAAAACAACCTAGGACGGTGGCACACGTATGGTGCACCGCTGCAACAACTCCGCACCCGAGGCCCCAAATCGAATTTCTGCCTTGACAAAAGTGATAATTTTTGTCGATTTATGGGGGTATTCAGGCAGGTAATGAATTCCGACAACTTTGAAAAAATGGTGCAAAAGCTGCCCAAGACAGCCTATGACGGTGGCACACATATGGTGCACCGCTGCAACAACTCCGCACCCGAGGCCTCAAATCGAAATTTTGCCTCGCTAAAAGTGATTTTTTTGTTGATTTATGGGGGTATGCAGGCCGGTAATGAATTCCGACAACTTTGAAAAAATGGTGCACAAGCATGGCCAAAACAACCTAGGACGGTGGCACACGTATGGTGCACCGCTGCAACAACTCCGCACCCGAGGCCTCAAATTGAAATTCTGCCTCGACAAAAGTGATATTTTTTGTCGATTTATGGGGGTATGCAGGCCGGTAATGAATTCTGACAACTTTGAAAAAATGGTAAACAAGCATGCCCAAGCGTGGCCTAGGACGGTGCACACGTGTGGTGCACCGCTGCAACAACTCCACACCCGAGACCTCAAATTGAAATTCCGCCTCGACAAAAGTGATTTTTTTGTCGATTTATGGGGGTATGCAGGAAGGTAATGAATTCCGACAACTTTGAAAAAATGGTGCACACGTATGGTGCACCGCTGCAACAACTCTGCACCCGAGGCCTCAAATCGAAATTCCGCCTAGAAAAAAGTGATTTTTTTGTCGATTTATGGGGGTGGCTGGCCGGTAATGAATTCCGACAATTTGAAAAAATGGTGCAAAAGCTGCCCAAGACAGCCTAGGACGGTGGCACACGTATGGTGCACCGCTACAACAACTCC
The DNA here is from genome assembly GCA_963675135.1 of Galeopsis tetrahit. NCBI lineage: Eukaryota > Viridiplantae > Streptophyta > Magnoliopsida > Lamiales > Lamiaceae > Galeopsis > Galeopsis tetrahit. The sequence goes on along the minus strand of OY776129.1, from coordinate 28,215,984 downwards.
GCACCCGAGGCCTCAAAACGAAATTCTTCCTCGCTAAAAGTGATTTTTTTATCGATTTATGGGGGTATGCAGGCCGGTAATGAATTCCGACAACTTTGAAAAAATGGTGCACAAGCATGCCCAAGCGTGGCCTCGGACGGTGCACACGTGTGGTGCACCGCTGCAACAACTCCACACTTGAGGCCTCAAATCGAAATTCCGCCTCGACAAAAGTGATTTTTTTGTCAATTTATGGGGTATGAAGGCAGGTAATGAATTCCGACTACTTTGAAAAAATGGTGCACAAGCTGCCCAAAACAGCACAGGACGGTGGCACACATATGGTGCACCGCTGCAAAAACTACGCACCCGAGGCCTCAAATCGAAATTCTGCCTCGATAAAAGTGATTTTTTTGTCGATTTATGGGGGTATGCAGCCCGGTAAAGAATTCCGACAACTTTGAAAAAATGGTGCACAAGCTGCCCAAGACAGCCAAGGACGGTGGCACACGTATGGTGCACCGCTGCAACAACTCCGCACCCGAGGCCTCAAATCGAAATTCCGCCTCGACAAAAGTGATTTTTTTGTCTATTTATGGGGGTATGCAGGCGAGTAATGAATTCCGACAACTTTGAAAAAATGGTGCACAAGCTGTCCAAAACAACCTAGGACGGTGGCACGCGTATGGTGCACCGCTGCAACAACTCTGCACCCGAGCCCTCAAATCGAAATTCCGCCTCGACAAAAGTGATTTTTTTGTCGATTTATGGGGGTATGCAGGCCGGTAATGAATTCCGACAACTTTGAAAAAATGGTTCACAAGCATGCCCAAGCGTGGCCTAGAACGGTGCACACGTGTGGTGCACTGCTACAACAACTCCACACCTGAGGCCTCAAATCGAAATTCCGCCTCGACAAAAGTGATTTTTTTGTCGATTTATTGGGTATGAAGGCAGGTAATGAATTCCGACTACTTTGAAAAAATGGTGCACAAGCTGCCCAAGACAACACAGGACGGTGGCATACATATGGTGCACCGCTGCAAAAACTCCGCACCCGAGGCCTCAAATCGAAATTCTGCCTCGATAAAAGTGATTTTTTTGTCGATTTATGGGGGTATGCAGCCCGGTAAAGAATTCCGACAACTTTGAAAAAATGGTGCACAAGTTGCCCAAGACAGCCTAGGACGGTGGCACACGTATGGTGCACCGTTGCAACAACTCCGCACCCGAGGCCTCAAATCGAAATTCCGCCTCGATAAAAGTGATTTTTTTGTCTATTTATGGGGGTATGCAGGCGAGTAATGAATTCCGACAACTTTGAAAAAATGGTGCACAAGCTGCCCAAAACAACCTAGGACGGTGGCACACGTATGGTACACCGCTGCAACAACTCTGCACCCGAGCCCTCAAATCGAAATTCCGCCTCGACAAAAGTGATTTTTTTGTCGATTTATGGGGGTATGCAGGCCGGTAATGAATTCCGATAACTTTGAAAAAATGGTGCACAAGCTGCCCAAAACAACCTAGGACGGTGGCACACGTATGGTGCACCGCTGCTACAAATCCGCACCCGAGGCCTCAAATTGAAATTCTGCCTCGACAAAAGTGATATTTTTTGTCGATTTATGGGGGTATGCAAGCCGGTAATGAATTCCGACAACTTTGAAAAAATGGTGCACAAGCTGCCCAAGACAGCCTAGGACGGTGGCACACGTATGGTGCACCGCTGCAACAACTCCACACCCGAGGCCTCAAATCGAAAATCTGCCTCGACAAAACTGATTTTTTTGTCGATTTATGGGGGTATGCAGGCCGGTAATGAATTCCGACAACTTTGAAAAAATGGTGCACAAGCTGCCCAAAACAACCTAGGACGGTGGCACACGTATGGTGCACCGCTGCTACAACTCCGCACCCGAGGCCTCAAATTGAAATTCTGCCTCGACAAAAGTGATGTTTTTTGTCGATTTATGGGGGTATGCAGGCCGGTAATGAATTCTGACAACTTTGAAAAAATGGTAAACAAACATGCCCTAGGACGATGCACACGTGTGGTGCACCGCTGCAACATCTCCACACCCGAGGCCTCAAATTGAAATTCCGCCTCGACAAAAGTGATTTTTTTGTCGATTTATGGGGGTATGCAGGAAGGTAATGAATTCCGACAACTTTGAAAAAATGGTGCACAAGCTGCCTAAAACAACCTAGGACGGTGGCACACGCATGGTGCACCGCTGCAACAACTCTGCACCTGAGGCCTCAAATCGAAATTCCGCCTAGACAAAAGTTATTTTTTTGTCGATTTATGGGGGTATGCAGGCCAGTAATGAATTCCGACAACTTTGAAAAAATGGTGCACAAGCTGCCCAAAACAACCTAGGACGGTGGCACACATATGGTGCACCGCTGCAACAACTCCGCACCCGAGGCCTCAAATTGAAATTCGGCCTAGACAAAAGTTATTTCTTTGTCGATTTATGGGGGTATGTAGGCATGTAATGAATTCCGACAACTTTGAAAAAATGGTGCAAAAGCTGTCCAAGACAGCCTAGGACGGTGGCACACATATGGTGCACCGCTGCAACAACTCCGCACCCGAGGCCTCAAATCGAAATTCTGCCTCGCTAAAAGTGATTTTTTTGTCGATTTATGGGGGTACGCAGGCCGGTAATGAATTCCGACAACTTTGAAAAAATGGTAAACAAGCATGCCCAAGCGTGGCCTAGGACGGTGCACACGTGTGGTGCACCGCTGCAACAACTCCACACCCGAGGCCTCAAATTGAAATTCCGCCCCGACAAAAGTGATTTTTTTGTCGATTTATGGGGGTATGCAGGAAGGTAATGAATTCCGACAACTTTGAAAAAATGGTGCACAAGCTGCCTAAAACAACCTAGGACGGTGGCACACGTATGGTGCACCGCTGCAACAACTCTGCACCCGAGCCCTCAAATCGAAATTCTGCCTCGACAAAAGTGATTTTTTTATCGATTTATGGGGGTATGCAGGCCGGTAATGAATTCCGACAACTTTGAAAAAATGGTGCACAAGCATGCCCAAGCGTGGCCTAGAACGGTGCACACGTGTGGTGCACCGCTACAACAACTCCACACCTGAGGCCTCAAATCGAAATTCCGCCTCGACAAAAGTGATTTTTTGTCGATTTATGGGGGTATGCAGGCCGGTAATGAATTCCGACAACTTTGAAAAAATGGTGCACAAGCTGCCCAAAACAACCTAGGACGGTGGCACACGTATGGTGCACCGCTGCTACAACTCCGCACCCGAGGCCTCAAATTGAAATTCTGCCTCGACAAAAGTGATATTTTTTGTCGATTTATGGGGGTATGCAGGCCGGTAATGAATTCTGACAACTTTGAAAAAATGGTAAACAAGCATGCCCTAGGACGATGCACACGTGTGGTGCACCGCTGCAACATCTCCACACCCGAGGCCTCAAATTGAAATTCCGCCTCGACAAAAGTGATTTTTTTGTCGATTTATGGGGGTATGCAGGAAGGTAATGAATTCCGACAACTTTGAAAAAATGGTGCACAAGCTGCCTAAAACAACCTAGGACGGTGGCACACGCATGGTGCACCGCTGCAACAACTCTGCACCTGAGGCCTCAAATCGAAATTCCGCCTAGACAAAAGTTATTTTTTTGTCGATTTATGGGGGTATGCAGGCCAGTAATGAATTACGACAACTTTGAAAAAATGGTGCACAAGCTGCCCAAAACAACCTAGGACGGTGGCACACATATGGTGCACCGCTGCAACAACTCCGCACCCGAGGCCTCAAATCGAAATTCGGCCTAGACAAAAGTTATTTCTTTGTCGATTTATGGGGGTATGCAGGCCGGTAATGAATTCCGACAACTTTGAAAAAATGGTGCAAAAGCTGTCCAAGACAGCCTAGGACGGTGGCACACATATGGTGCACCGCTGCAACAACTCCGCACCCGAGGCCTCAAATCGAAATTCTGCCTCGCTAAAAGTGATTTTTTTGTCGATTTATGGGGGTACGCTGGCCGGTAATGAATTCCGACAACTTTGAAAAAATGGTAAACAAGCATGCCCAAGCGTGGCCTAGGACGGTGCACACGTGTGGTGCACCGCTGCAACAACTCCACACCCGAGGCCTCAAATTGAAATTCCGCCCCGACAAAAGTGATTTTTTTGTCGATTTTTGGGGGTATGCAGGAAGGTAATGAATTCCGACAACTTTGAAAAAATGGTGCACAAGCTGCCTAAAACAACCTAGGACGGTGGCACACGTATGGTGCACCGCTGCAACAACTCTGCACCCGAGCCCTCAAATCGAAATTCTGCCTCGACAAAAGTGATTTTTTTATCGATTTATGGGGGTATGCAGGCCGGTAATGAATTCCGACAACTTTGAAAAAATGGTGCACAAGCATGCCCAAGCGTGGCCTAGAACGGTGCACACGTGTGGTGCACCGCTACAACAACTCCACACCTGAGGCTTCAAATCGAAATTCCGCCTCGACAAAAGTGATTTTTTGTCGATTTATGGGGGTATGCAGGCCGGTAATGAATTCCGACAACTTTGAAAAAATGGTGCACAAGCTGCCCAAAACAACCTAGGACGGTGGCACACGTATGGTGCACCGCTGCTACAACTCCGCACCCGAGGCCTCAAATTGAAATTCTGCCTCGACAAAAGTGATATTTTTTGTCGATTTATGGGGGTATGCAGGCCGGTAATGAATTCTGACAACTTTGAAAAAATGGTAAACAAGCATGCCCTAGGACGATGCACACGTGTGGTGCACCGCTGCAACATCTCCACACCCGAGGCCTCAAATTGAAATTCCGCCTCGACAAAAGTGATTTTTTTGTCGATTTATGGGGGTATGCAGGAAGGTAATGAATTCCGACAACTTTGAAAAAATGGTGCACAAGCTGCCTAAAACAACCTAGGACGGTGGCACACGCATGGTGCACCGCTGCAACAACTCTGCACCTGAGGCCTCAAATCGAAATTCCGCCTAGACAAAAGTTATTTTTTTGTCGATTTATGGGGGTATGCAGGCCAGTAATGAATTCCGACAACTTTGAAAAAATGGTGCACAAGCTGCCCAAAACAACCTAGGACGGTGGCACACATATGGTGCACCGCTGCAACAACTCCGCACCCGAGGCCTCAAATCGAAATTCGGCCTAGACAAAAGTTATTTCTTTGTCGATTTATGGGGGTATGTAGGCATGTAATGAATTCCGACAACTTTGAAAAAATGGTGCAAAAGCTGTCCAAGACAGCCTAGGACGGTGGCACACATATGGTGCACCGCTGCAACAACTCCGCACCCGAGGCCTCAAATCGAAATTCTGCCTCGCTAAAAGTGATTTTTTTGTCGATTTATGGGGGTACGCAGGCCGGTAATGAATTCCGACAACTTTGAAAAAATGGTAAACAAGCATGCCCAAGCGTGGCCTAGGACGGTGCACACGTGTGGTGCACCGCTGCAACAACTCCACACCCGAGGCCTCAAATTGAAATTCCGCCCCGACAAAAGTGATTTTTTTGTCGATTTATGGGGGTATGCAGGAAGGTAATGAATTCCGACAACTTTGAAAAAATGGTGCACAAGCTGCCTAAAACAACCTAGGACGGTGGCACACGTATGGTGCACCGCTGCAACAACTCTGCACCCGAGCCCTCAAATCGAAATTCTGCCTCGACAAAAGTGATTTTTTTATCGATTTATGGGGGTATGCAGGCCGGTAATGAATTCCGACAACTTTGAAAAAATGGTGCACAAGCATGCCCAAGCGTGGCCTAGAACGGTGCACACGTGTGGTGCACCGCTACAACAACTCCACACCTGAGGCCTCAAATCGAAATTCCGCCTCGACAAAAGTGATTTTTTGTCGATTTATGGGGGTATGCAGGCCGGTAATGAATTCCGACAACTTTGAAAAAATGGTGCACAAGCTGCCCAAAACAACCTAGGACGGTGGCACACGTATGGTGCACCGCTGCTACAACTCCGCACCCGAGGCCTCAAATTGAAATTCTGCCTCGACAAAAGTGATATTTTTTGTCGATTTATGGGGGTATGCAGGCCGGTAATGAATTCTGACAACTTTGAAAAAATGGTAAACAAGCATGCCCTAGGACGATGCACACGTGTGGTGCACCGCTGCAACATCTCCACACCCGAGGCCTCAAATTGAAATTCCGCCTCGACAAAAGTGATTTTTTTGTCGATTTATGGGGGTATGCAGGAAGGTAATGAATTCCGACAACTTTGAAAAAATGGTGCACAAGCTGCCTAAAACAACCTAGGACGGTGGCACACGCATGGTGCACCGCTGCAACAACTCTGCACCTGAGGCCTCAAATCGAAATTCCGCCTAGACAAAAGTTATTTTTTTGTCGATTTATGGGGGTATGCAGGCCAGTAATGAATTACGACAACTTTGAAAAAATGGTGCACAAGCTGCCCAAAACAACCTAGGACGGTGGCACACATATGGTGCACCGCTGCAACAACTCCGCACCCGAGGCCTCAAATCGAAATTCGGCCTAGACAAAAGTTATTTCTTTGTCGATTTATGGGGGTATGCAGGCCGGTAATGAATTCCGACAACTTTGAAAAAATGGTGCAAAAGCTGTCCAAGACAGCCTAGGACGGTGGCACACATATGGTGCACCGCTGCAACAACTCCGCACCCGAGGCCTCAAATCGAAATTCTGCCTCGCTAAAAGTGATTTTTTTGTCGATTTATGGGGGTACGCTGGCCGGTAATGAATTCCGACAACTTTGAAAAAATGGTAAACAAGCATGCCCAAGCGTGGCCTAGGACGGTGCACACGTGTGGTGCACCGCTGCAACAACTCCACACCCGAGGCCTCAAATTGAAATTCCGCCCCGACAAAAGTGATTTTTTTGTCGATTTTTGGGGGTATGCAGGAAGGTAATGAATTCCGACAACTTTGAAAAAATGGTGCACAAGCTGCCTAAAACAACCTAGGACGGTGGCACACGTATGGTGCACCGCTGCAACAACTCTGCACCCGAGCCCTCAAATCGAAATTCTGCCTCGACAAAAGTGATTTTTTTATCGATTTATGGGGGTATGCAGGCCGGTAATGAATTCCGACAACTTTGAAAAAATGGTGCACAAGCATGCCCAAGCGTGGCCTAGAACGGTGCACACGTGTGGTGCACCGCTACAACAACTCCACACCTGAGGCTTCAAATCGAAATTCCGCCTCGACAAAAGTGATTTTTTGTCGATTTATGGGGGTATGCAGGCCGGTAATGAATTCCGACAACTTTGAAAAAATGGTGCACAAGCTGCCCAAAACAACCTAGGACGGTGGCACACGTATGGTGCACCGCTGCTACAACTCCGCACCCGAGGCCTCAAATTGAAATTCTGCCTCGACAAAAGTGATATTTTTTGTCGATTTATGGGGGTATGCAGGCCGGTAATGAATTCTGACAACTTTGAAAAAATGGTAAACAAGCATGCCCTAGGACGATGCACACGTGTGGTGCACCGCTGCAACATCTCCACACCCGAGGCCTCAAATTGAAATTCCGCCTCGACAAAAGTGATTTTTTTGTCGATTTATGGGGGTATGCAGGAAGGTAATGAATTCCGACAACTTTGAAAAAATGGTGCACAAGCTGCCTAAAACAACCTAGGACGGTGGCACACGCATGGTGCACCGCTGCAACAACTCTGCACCTGAGGCCTCAAATCGAAATTCCGCCTAGACAAAAGTTATTTTTTTGTCGATTTATGGGGGTATGCAGGCCAGTAATGAATTACGACAACTTTGAAAAAATGGTGCACAAGCTGCCCAAAACAACCTAGGACGGTGGCACACATATGGTGCACCGCTGCAACAACTCCGCACCCGAGGCCTCAAATCGAAATTCGGCCTAGACAAAAGTTATTTCTTTGTCGATTTATGGGGGTATGCAGGCCGGTAATGAATTCCGACAACTTTGAAAAAATGGTGCAAAAGCTGTCCAAGACAGCCTAGGACGGTGGCACACATATGGTGCACCGCTGCAACAACTCCGCACCCGAGGCCTCAAATCGAAATTCTGCCTCGCTAAAAGTGATTTTTTGTCGATTTATGGGGGTACGCTGGCCGGTAATGAATTCCGACAACTTTGAAAAAATGGTAAACAAGCATGCCCAAGCGTGGCCTAGGACGGTGCACACGTGTGGTGCACCGCTGCAACAACTCCACACCCGAGGCCTCAAATTGAAATTCCGCCCCGACAAAAGTGATTTTTTTGTCGATTTATGGGGGTATGCAGGAAGGTAATGAATTCCGACAACTTTGAAAAAATGGTGCACAAGCTGCCTAAAACAACCTAGGACGGTGGCACACGTATGGTGTACCGCTGCAACAACTCTGCACCCGAGCCCTCAAATCGAAATTCCGCCTCGACAAAAGTGATTTTTTTGTCGATTTATGGGGGTATGCAGGCCGGTAATGAATTCCGACAACTTTGAAAAAATGGTGCACAAGCTGCCCAAAACAACCTAGGACGGTGGCACACGTATGGTGCACCGCTGCTACAACTCCGCACCCGAGGCCTCAAATTGAAATTCTGCCTCGACAAAAGTGATATTTTTTGTCGATTTATGGGGGTATGCAGGCCGGTAATGAATTCTGACAACTTTGAAAAAATGGTAAACAAGCATGCCCTAGGACGATGCACACGTGTGGTGCACCGCTGCAACATCTCCACACCCGAGGCCTCAAATTGAAATTCCGCCTCGACAAAAGTGATTTTTTTGTCGATTTATGGGGGTATGCAGGAAGGTAATGAATTCCGACAACTTTGAAAAAATGGTGCACAAGCTGCCTAAAACAACCTAGGACGGTGGCACACGCATGGTGCACCGCTGCAACAACTCTGCACCTGAGGCCTCAAATCGAAATTCCGCCTAGACAAAAGTTATTTTTTTGTCGATTTATGGGGGTATGCAGGCCAGTAATGAATTACGACAACTTTGAAAAAATGGTGCACAAGCTGCCCAAAACAACCTAGGACGGTGGCACACATATGGTGCACCGCTGCAACAACTCCGCACCCGAGGCCTCAAATCGAAATTCGGCCTAGACAAAAGTTATTTCTTTGTCGATTTATGGGGGTATGCAGGCCGGTAATGAATTCCGACAACTTTGAAAAAATGGTGCAAAAGCTGTCCAAGACAGCCTAGGACGGTGGCACACATATGGTGCACCGCTGCAACAACTCCGCACCCGAGGCCTCAAATCGAAATTCTGCCTCGCTAAAAGTGATTTTTTTGTCGATTTATGGGGGTACGCTGGCCGGTAATGAATTCCGACAACTTTGAAAAAATGGTAAACAAGCATGCCCAAGCGTGGCCTAGGACGGTGCACACGTGTGGTGCACCGCTGCAACAACTCCACACCCGAGGCCTCAAATTGAAATTCCGCCCCGACAAAAGTGATTTTTTTGTCGATTTATGGGGGTATGCAGGAAGGTAATGAATTCCGACAACTTTGAAAAAATGGTGCACAAGCTGCCTAAAACAACCTAGGACGGTGGCACACGTATGGTGTACCGCTGCAACAACTCTGCACCCGAGCCCTCAAATCGAAATTCCGCCTCGACAAAAGTGATTTTTTTGTCGATTTATGGGGGTATGCAGGCCGGTAATGAATTCCGACAACTTTGAAAAAATGGTGCACAAGCTGCCCAAAACAACCTAGGACGGTGGCACACGTATGGTGCACCGCTGCTACAACTCCGCACCCGAGGCCTCAAATTGAAATTCTGCCTCGACAAAAGTGATATTTTTTGTCGATTTATGGGGGTATGCAGGCCGGTAATGAATTCTGACAACTTTGAAAAAATGGTAAACAAGCATGCCCTAGGACGATGCACACGTGTGGTGCACCGCTGCAACATCTCCACACCCGAGGCCTCAAATTGAAATTCCGCCTCGACAAAAGTGATTTTTTTGTCGATTTATGGGGGTATGCAGGAAGGTAATGAATTCCGACAACTTTGAAAAAATGGTGCACAAGCTGCCTAAAACAACCTAGGACGGTGGCACACGCATGGTGCACCGCTGCAACAACTCTGCACCTGAGGCCTCAAATCGAAATTCCGCCTAGACAAAAGTTATTTTTTTGTCGATTTATGGGGGTATGCAGGCCAGTAATGAATTCCGACAACTTTGAAAAAATGGTGCACAAGCTGCCCAAAACAACCTAGGACGGTGGCACACATATGGTGCACCGCTGCAACAACTCCGCACCCGAGGCCTCAAATCGAAATTCGGCCTAGACAAAAGTTATTTCTTTGTCGATTTATGGGGGTATGCAGGCCGGTAATGAATTCCGACAACTTTGAAAAAATGGTGCAAAAGCTGTCCAAGACAGCCTAGGACGGTGGCACACATATGGTGCACCGCTGCAACAACTCCGCACCCGAGGCCTCAAATCGAAATTCTGCCTCGCTAAAAGTGATTTTTTTGTCGATTTATGGGGGTACGCAGGCCGGTAATGAATTCCGACAACTTTGAAAAAATGGTAAACAAGCATGCCCAAGCGTGGCCTAGGACGGTGCACACGTGTGGTGCACCGCTGCAACAACTCCACACCCGAGGCCTCAAATTTAAATTCCGCCACGACAAAAGTGATTTTTTTGTCGATTTATGGGGGTATGCAGGAAGGTAATGAATTCCGACAACTTTGAAAAAATGGTGCACAAGCTGCCTAAAACAACCTAGGACGGTGGCACACGTATGGTGCACCGCTGCAACAACTCTGCACCCGAGCCCTCAAATCGAAATTCCGCCTCGACAAAAGTGATTTTTTTGTCGATTTATGGGGGTATGCAGGCCGGTAATGAATTCCGACAACTTTGAAAAAATGGTGCACAAGCTGCCCAAAACAACCTAGGACGGTGGCACACGTATGGTGCACCGCTGCTACAACTCCGCACCCGAGGCCTCAAATTGAAATTCTGCCTCGACAAAAGTGATATTTTTTGTCGATTTATGGGGGTATGCAGGCCGGTAATGAATTCTGACAACTTTGAAAAAATGGTAAACAAGCATGCCCTAGGACGATGCACACGTGTGGTGCACCGCTGCAACAACTCCACACCCGAGGCCTCAAATTGAAATTCCGCCTCGACAAAAGTGATTTTTTTGTCGATTTATGGGGGTATGCAGGAAGGTAATGAATTCCGACAACTTTGAAAAAATGGTGCACAAGCTGCCTAAAACAACCTAGGACGGTGGCACACGTATGGTGCACCGCTGCAACAACTCTGCACCTGAGGCCTCAAATCGAAATTCCGCCTAGACAAAAGTTATTTTTTTGTCGATTTATGGGGGTATGCAGGCAAGTAATGAATTCCGACAACTTTGAAAAAATGGTGCACAAGCTGCCCAAAACAACCTAGGACGGTGGCACACATATGGTGCACCGCTGCAACAACTCCGCACCCGAGGCCTCAAATCGAAATTCGGCCTAGACAAAAGTTATTTCTTTGTCGATTTATGGGGGTATGCAGGCCGGTAATGAATTCCGACAACTTTGAAAAAATGGTGCAAAAGCTGTCCAAGACAGCCTAGGACGGTGGCACACATATGGTGCACCGCTGCAACAACTCCGCACCCGAGGCCTCAAATCGAAATTCTGCCTCGCTAAAAGTGATTTTTTTGTCGATTTATGGGGGTACGCAGGCCGGTAATGAATTCCGACAACTTTGAAAAAATGGTAAACAAGCATGCCCAAGCGTGGCCTAGGACGGTGCACACGTGTGGTGCACCGCTGCAACAACTCCACACCCGAGGCCTCAAATTTAAATTCCGCCCCGACAAAAGTGATTTTTTTGTCGATTTATGGGGGTATGCAGGAAGGTAATGAATTCCGACAACTTTGAAAAAATGGTGCACAAGCTGCCTAAAACAACCTAGGACGGTGGCACACGTATGGTGCACCGCTGCAACAACTCTGCACCCGAGCCCTCAAATCGAAATTCCGCCTCGACAAAAGTGATTTTTTTGTCGATTTATGGGGGTATGCAGGCCGGTAATGAATTCCGACAACTTTGAAAAAATGGTGCACAAGCTGCCCAAAACAACCTAGGACGGTGGCACACGTATGGTGCACCGCTGCTACAACTCCGCACCCGAGGCCTCAAATTGAAATTCTGCCTCGACAAAAGTGATATTTTTTGTCGATTTATGGGGGTATGCAGGCCGGTAATGAATTCTGACAACTTTGAAAAAATGGTAAACAAGCATGCCCTAGGACGATGCACACGTGTGGTGCACCGCTGCAACAACTCCACACCCGAGGCCTCAAATTGAAATTCCGCCTCGACAAAAGTGATTTTTTTGTCGATTTATGGGGGTATGCAGGAAGGTAATGAATTCCGACAACTTTGAAAAAATGGTGCACAAGCTGCCTAAAACAACCTAGGACGGTGGCACACGTATGGTGCACCGCTGCAACAACTCTGCACCTGAGGCCTCAAATCGAAATTCCGCCTAGACAAAAGTTATTTTTTTGTCGATTTATGGGGGTATGCAGGCAAGTAATGAATTCCGACAACTTTGAAAAAATGGTGCACAAGCTGCCCAAAACAACCTAGGACGGTGGCACACATATGGTGCACCACTGCAACAACTCCGCACCCGAGGCCTCAAATCGAAATTCGGCCTAGACAAAAGTTATTTCTTTGTCGATTTATGGGGGTATGCAGGCCGGTAATGAATTCCGACAACTTTGAAAAAATGGTGCAAAAGCTGTCCAAGACAGCCTAGGACGGTGGCACACATATGGTGCACCGCTGCAACAACTCCGCACCCGAGGCCTCAAATCGAAATTCTGCCTCGCTAAATGTGATTTTTTTGTCGATTTATGGGGGTACGCAGGCCGGTAATGAATTCCGACAACTTTGAAAAAATGGTAAACAAGCATGCCCAAGCGTGGCCTAGGACGGTGCACACGTGTGGTGCACCGCTGCAACAACTCCACACCCGAGGCCTCAAATTGAAATTCCGCCCCGACAAAAGTGATTTTTTTGTCGATTTATGGGGGTATGCAGGAAGGTAATGAATTCCGACAACTTTGAAAAAATGGTGCACAAGCTGCCTAAAACAACCTAGGACGGTGGCACACGTATGGTGCACCGCTGCAACAACTCTGCACCCGAGCCCTCAAATCGAAATTCCGCCTCGAAAAAAGTGATTTTTTTGTCGATTTATGGGGGTATGCAGGCCGGTAATGAATTCCGACAACTTTGAAAAAATGGTGCACAAGCTGCCCAAAACAACCTAGGACGGTGGCACACGTATGGTGCACCGCTGCTACAACTCCGCACCCGAGGCCTCAAATTGAAATTCTGCCTCGACAAAAGTGATATTTTTTGTCGATTTATGGGGGTATGCAGGCCGGTAATGAATTCTGACAACTTTGAAAAAATGGTAAACAAGCATGCCCTAGGACGATGCACACGTGTGGTGCACCGCTGCAACAACTCCACACCCGAGGCCTCAAATTGAAATTCCGCCTCGACAAAAGTGATTTTTTTATCGATTTATAGGGGTATGCAGGAAGGTAATGAATTCCGACAACTTTGAAAAAATGGTGCACAAGCTGCCTAAAACAACCTAGGACGGTGGCACACGTATGGTGCACCGCTGCAACAACTCTGCACCTGAGGCCTCAAATCGAAATTCCGCCTAGACAAAAGTTATTTTTTTGTCGATTTATGGGGGTATGCAGGCCAGTAATGAATTCCGACAACTTTGAAAAAATGGTGCACAAGCTGCCCAAAACAACCTAGGACGGTGGCACACATATGGTGCACCGCTGCAACAACTCCGCACCCGAGGCCTCAAATCGAAATTCGGCCTAGACAAAAGTTATTTTTTTGTCGATTTATGGGGGTATGCAGGCCGGTAATGAATTCCGACAACTTTGAAAAAATGGTGCAAAAGCTGCCCAAGACAGCCTAGGACGGTGGCACACATATGGTGCACCGCTGCAACAACTCCGCACCCGAGGCCTCAAATCGAAATTCTGCCTCGCTAAAAGTGATTTTTTTGTCGATTTATGGGGGTATGCAGGCCGGTAATGAATTCCGACAACTTTGAAAAAATGGTAAACAAGCATGCCCAAGCGTGGCCTAGGACGGTGCACACGTGTGGTGCACCGCTGCAACAACTCCACACCCGAGGCCTCAAATTGAAATTCCGCCCCGACAAAAGTGATTTTTTTGTCGATTTATGGGGGTATGCAGGAAGGTAATGAATTCCGACAACTTTGAAAAAATGGTGCACAAGCTGCCTAAAACAACCTAGGACGGTGGCACACGTATGGTGCACCGCTGCAACATCTCTGCACCCGAGCCCTCAAATCGAAATTCCGCCTCGACAAAAGTGATTTTTTTGTCGATTTATGGGGGTATGCAGGCCGGTAATGAATTCCGACAACTTTGAAAAAATGGTGCACAAGCTGCCCAAAACAACCTAGGACGGTGGCACACGTATGGTGCACCGCTGCTACAACTCCGCACCCGAGGCCTTAAATTGAAATTCTGCCTCGACAAAAGTGATATTTTTTGTCGATTTATGGGGGTATGCAGGCCGGTAATGAATTCTGACAACTTTGAAAAAATGGTAAACAAGCATGCCCTAGGACGATGCACACGTGTGGTGCACCGCTGCAACAACTCCACACCCGAGGCCTCAAATTGAAATTCCGCCTCGACAAAAGTGATTTTTTTATCGATTTATAGGGGTATGCAGGAAGGTAATGAATTCCGACAACTTTGAAAAAATGGTGCACAAGCTGCCTAAAACAACCTAGGACGGTGGCACACGTATGGTGCACCGCTGCAACAACTCTGCACCTGAGGCCTCAAATCGAAATTCCGCCTAGACAAAAGTTATTTTTTTGTCGATTTATGGGGGTATGCAGGCCAGTAATGAATTCCGACAACTTTGAAAAAATGGTGCACAAGCTGCCCAAAACAACCTAGGACGGTGGCACACATATGGTGCACCGCTGCAACAACTCCGCACCCGAGGCCTCAAATCGAAATTCGGCCTAGACAAAAGTTATTTTTTTGTCGATTTATGGGGGTATGCAGGCCGGTAATGAATTCCGACAACTTTGAAAAAATGGTGCAAAAGCTGCCCAAGACAGCCTAGGACGGTGGCACACATATGGTGCACCGCTGCAACAACTCCGCACCCGAGGCCTCAAATCGAAATTCTGCCTCGCTAAAAGTGATTTTTTTGTCGATTTATGGGGGTATGCAGGCCGGTAATGAATTCCGACAACTTTGAAAAAATGGTAAACAAGCATGCCCAAGCGTGGCCTAGGACGGTGCACACGTGTGGTGCACCGCTGCAACAACTCCACACCCGAGGCCTCAAATTTAAATTCCGCCCCGACAAAAGTGATTTTTTTGTCGATTTATGGGGGTATGCAGGAAGGTAATGAATTCCGACAACTTTGAAAAAATGGTGCACAAGCTGCCTAAAACAACCTAGGACGGTGGCACACGTATGGTGCACCGCTGCAACAACTCTGCACCTGAGGCCTCAAATCGAAATTCCGCCTAGGCAAAAGTTATTTTTTTGTCGATTTATGGGGGTATGCAGGCCAGTAATGAATTCCGACAACTTTGAAAAAATGGTGCACAAGCTGCCCAAAACAACCTAGGACGGTGGCACACATATGGTGCACCGCTGCAACAACTCCGCACCCGAGGCCTTAAATCGAAATTCGGCCTAGACAAAATTTATTTTTTTGTCGATTTATGGGGGTATGCAGACCGGTAATGAATTCCGACAACTTTGAAAAAATGGTGCAAAAGCTGCCCAAGACAGCCTAGGACGATGGCACACATATGGTGCACCGCTGCAACAACTCCGCACCCGAGGCCTCAAATCGAAATTCTGCCTCGCTAAAAGTGATTTTTTTGTCGATTTATGGGGGTATGCAGGCCGGTAATGAATTCCGACAACTTTGAAAAAATGGTAAACAAGCATGCCCAAGCGTGGCCTAGGACGGTGCACACGTGTGGTGCACCGCTGCAACAACTCCACACCCGAGGCCTCAAATTGAAATTCCGCCCCGACAAAAGTGATTTTTTTGTCGATTTATGGGGGTATGCAAGAAGGTAATGAATTCCGACAACTTTGAAAAAATGGTGCACAAGCTGCCTAAAACAACCTAGGACGGTGGCACACGTATGGTGCACCGCTGCAACAACTCTGCACCCGAGCCCTCAAATCGAAATTCCGCCTCGACAAAAGTGATTTTTTTGTCGATTTATGGGGGTATGCAGGCCGGTAATGAATTCTGACAACTTTGAAAAAATGGTGCACAAGCTGCCCAAAACAACCTAGGACGGTGGCACACGTATGGTGCACCGCTGCTACAACTCCGCACCCGAGGCCTCAAATTGAAATTCTGCCTCGACAAAAGTGATATTTTTTGTCGATTTATGGGGGTATGCAGGCCGGTAATGAATTCTGACAACTTTGAAAAAATGGTAAACAAGCATGCCCTAGGACGATGCACACGTGTGGTGCACCGCTGCAACAACTCCACACCCGAGGCCTCAAATTGAAATTCCGCCTCGACAAAAGTGATTTTTTTGTCGATTTATGGGGGTATGCAGGAAGGTAATGAATTTCGACAACTTTGAAAAAATGGTGCACAAGCTGCCTAAAACAACCTAGGACGGTGGCACACGTATGGTGCACCGCTGCAACAACTCTGCACCTGAGGCCTCAAATCGAAATTCCGCCTAGACAAAAGTTATTTTTTTGTCGATTTATGGGGGTATGCAGGCCAGTAATGAATTCCGACAACTTTGAAAAAATGGTGCACAAGCTGCCCAAAACAACCTAGGACGGTGGCACACATATGGTTCACCGCTGCAACAACTCCGCACCCGAGGCCTCAAATCGAAATTCGGCCTAGACAAAAGTTATTTTTTTGTCGATTTATGGGGGTATGCAGGCCGGTAATGAATTCCGACAACTTTGAAAAAATGGTGCAAAAGCTGCCCAAGACAGCCTAGGACGGTGGCACACATATGGTGCACCGCTGCAACAACTCCGCACCCGAGGCCTCAAATCGAAATTCTGCCTCGCTAAAAGTGATTTTTTTGTCGATTTATGGGGGTATGCAGGCCGGTAATGAATTCCGACAACTTTGAAAAAATGGTAAACAAGCATGCCCAAGCGTGGCCTAGGACGGTGCACACGTGTGGTGCACCGCTGCAACAACTCCACACCCGAGGCCTCAAATTGAAATTCCACCCCGACAAAAGTGATTTTTTTGTCGATTTATGGGGGTATGCAGGAAGGTAATGAATTCCGACAACTTTGAAAAAATGGTGCACAAGCTGCCTAAAACAACCTAGGACGGTGGCACACGTATGGTGCACCGCTGCAACAACTCTGCACCTGAGGCCTCAAATCGAAATTCCGCCTAGACAAAAGTTATTTTTTTGTCGATTTATGGGGGTATGCAGGCCAGTAATGAATTCCGACAACTTTGAAAAAATGGTGCACAAGCTGCCCAAAACAACCTAGGACGGTGGCACACATATGGTGCACCGCTGCAACAACTCCGCACCCGAGGCCTCAAATCGAAATTCGGCCTAGACAAAATTGATTTTTTTGTCGATTTATGGGGGTATGCAGGCCGGTAATGAATTCCGACAACTTTGAAAAAATGGTGCAAAAGCTGCCCAAGACAGCCTAGGACGGTGGCACACATATGGTGCACCGCTGCAACAACTCCACACCCGAGGCCTCAAATCGAAATTATGCCTCGCTAAAAGTGATTTTTTTGTCGATTTATGGGGGTATGCAGGCCGGTAATGAATTCCGACAACTTTGAAAAAATGGTGCACAAGCTGCCCAAAACAACCTAGGGCGGTGGCACACGTATGATGCACCGCTGCAACAACTCCGCACCCGAGGACTCAAATCGAAATTCAGCCTCGACAAAAGTGATTTTTTTATCGATTTATGGGGGTATGCAGGCCGGTAATGAATTCCGACAACTTTGAAAAAATGGTGCACAAGCATGCCCAAGCGTGGCCTAGAACGGTGCACACGTGTGGTGCACCGCTACAACAACTCCACACCTGAGGCCTCAAATCGAAATTCTGCCTCGACAAAAGTGATTTTTTTGTCGATTAATGGGGTATGAAGGCAGGTAATAAATTCCGACTACTTTGAAAAAATGGTGCACAAGCTGCCCAAGACAACACAGGACGGTGGCACACATATGGTGCACCGCTGCAAAAACTCCGCACCCGAGGCCTCAAATCGAAATTCGGCCTCGATAAAAGTGATTTTTTTGTCGATTTATGGGGGTATGCAGCCCGGTAAAGAATTCCGACAACTTTGAAAAAATGGTGCACAAGCTGCCCAAAACAGCCTAGGACGGTGGCACACATATGGTGCACCGCTGCAACAACTCCGCACTCGAGGCCTCAAATCGAAATTCCGCCTCGACAAAAGTGATTTTTTATCGATTTATGGGGGTATGCAGGCCGGTAATGAATTCTGACAACTTTGAAAAAATGGTGCACAAGCTGCCCAAAACAACCTAGAACGGTGGCACACGTATGGTGCACCGCTGCAACAACTCTGCACCCGAGCCCTCAAATCGAAATTCCGCCTCGACAAAAGTGATTTTTTTGTCGATTTATGGGGGTATGCAGGCCGGTAATGAATTCCGACAACTTTGAAAAAATGGTGCACAAGCATGCCCAAGCGTGGCCTAGAACGGTGCACACGTGTGGTGCACCGCTACAACAACTCCACACCTGAGGCCTCAAATCGAAATTCCGCCTCGACAAAAGTGATTTTTTTGTCGATTTATGGGGTATGAAGGCAGGTAATGAATTCCCACTACTTTGAAAAAATGGTGCACAAGCTGCCCAAGACAGCCCAGGACGGTGGCACACATATGGTGCACCGCTGCAACAACTCCGCACTCGAGGCCTCAAATCGAAATTCCGCCTCGACAAAAGTGATATTTTGTCGATTTATGGGGGTATGCAGGCCGGTAATGAATTCCGACAACTTTGAAAAAATGGTGCACAAGTTGCCCAAAACAACCTAGGACGGTGGCACACGTATGGTGCACCGCTGCTACAACTCCGCACCCGAGGCCTCAAATTGAAATTCTGCCTCGACAAAAGTGATATTTTTTATCGATTTATGGGGGTATGCAGGCCGGTAATGAATTCTGACAACTTTGAAAAAATGGTAAACAAGCATGCCCAAGCGTGGCCTAGGACGGTGCACACGTGTGGTGCACCGCTGCAACAACTCCACACCCGAGGCCTCAAATTGAAATTCCGCCTCGATAAAAGAGATTTTTTTGTCGATTTATGGGGGTATGCAGGAAGGTAATGAATTCCGACAACTTTGAAAAAATGGTGCACAAGTTGCCTAAAACAACCTAGGACGGTGGCACACGTATGGTGCACCACTGCAACAACTCTGCACCTGAGGCATCAAATCGAAATTCCACCTAGACAAAAGTTATTTTTTTGTCGATTTATGGGGGTATGCAGGCCAGTAATGAATTCCGACAACTTTGAAAAAATGGTGCACAAGCTGCCCAAAACAACCTAGGACGGAGGCACACATATGGTGCACCGCTGCAACAACTCCGCACCCGAGGCCTCAAATCGAAATTCGGCCTAGACAAAATTGATTTTTTTGTCGATTTATGGGGGTATGCAGGCCGGTAATGAATTCCGACAACTTTGAAAAAATGGTGCAAAAGCTGCCCAAGACAGCCTAGGACGGTGCACACGTGTGGTGCACCGCTACAACAACTCCACACCTGAGGCCTCAAATCGAAATTCCGCCTCGACAAAAGTGATTTTTTTGTCGATTTATGGGGTATGAAGGCAGGTAATAAATTCCGACTGCTTTGAAAAAATGGTGCACAAGCTGCCCAAGACAGCACAGGACGGTGGCACACATATGGTGCACCGCTGCAACAACTCCGCACCCGAGGCCTCAAATCGAAATTCTGCCTCGATAAAAGTGATTTTTTGTCGATTTATGGGGGTATGCGGCCCGGTAAAGAATTCCGACAACTTTGAAAAAATGGTGCACAAGCTGCCCAAGACAGCCTAGGACGGTGGCACACGTATGGTGCACCGCTGCAACAACTCCGCACCCGAGGCCTCAAATCGAAATTCCGCCTCGACAAAAGTGATTTTTTTGTCTATTTATGGGGTTATGCAGGCGAGTAATGAATTCCGACAACTTTGAAAAAATGGTGCACAAGCTGCCCAAAACAACCTAGGACGGTGGCACACGTATGGTGCACCGCTGCAACAACTCTGCACCCGAGCCCTCAAATCGAAATTCTGCCTCGACAAAGGTGATTTTTTTGTCGATTTATGGGGGTATGCAGGCCGGTAATGAATTCAGACAACTTTGAAAAAATAGTGCACAAGCATGCCCAAGCGTGGCCTAGAACGGTGCACACGTGTGGTGCACCGCTACAACAACTCCACACCTGAGGCCTCAAATAGAAATTCCGCCTCGACAAAAGTGATTTTTTTATCGATTTATGGGGTATGAAGGCAGGTAATGAATTCCCACTACTTTGAAAAAATGGTGCACAAGCTGCCCAAGACAGCCCAGGACGGTGGCACACATATGGTGCACCGCTGCAACAACTCCGCACTCGAGGCCTCAAATCGAAATTCCGCCTCGATAAAAGTGATTTTTTGTCGATTTATGGGTGTATGCAGGCCGGTAATGAATTCCGACAACTTTGAAAAAATGGTGCACAAGCTGCCCAAAACAACCTAGAACGGTGGAACACGTATGGTGCACCGCTGCAACAACTCTGCACCCGAGCCCTCAAATCGAAATTCCGCCTCGACAAAAGTGATTTTTTTATCGATTTATGGGGGTATGCAGGCCGGTAATGAATTCCGACAACTTTGAAAAAATGGTGCACAAGCTGCCCAAAACAACCTAGGACGGTGGCACACGTATGGTGCACCGCTGCAACAACTCTGCACCCGAGCCCTCAAATCGAAATTCCGCCTCGACAAAGGTGATTTTTTTGTCGATTTATGGGGGTATGCAGGCCGGTAATGAATTCAGACAACTTTGAAAAAATAGTGCACAAGCATGCCCAAGCGTGGCCTAGAACGGTGCACACGTGTGGTGCACCGCTACAACAACTCCACACCTGAGGCCTCAAATAGAAATTCCGCCTCGACAAAAGTGATTTTTTTATCGATTTATGGGGTATGAAGGCAGGTAATGATTTCCCACTACTTTGAAAAAATGGTGCACAAGCTGCCCAAGACAGCCCAGGACGGTGGCACACATATGGTGCACCGCTGCAACAACTCCGCACTCGAGGCCTCAAATCGAAATTCCGCCTCGACAAAAGTGATTTTTTGTCGATTTATGGGGGTATGCAGGCCGGGAATGAATTCCGACAACTTTGAAAAAATGGTGCAAAAGCTGCCCAAGACAGCCTATGACGGTGGCACACATATGGTGCACCGCTGCAACAACTCCGCACCCGAGGCCTCAAATCAGATTCTGCCTCGCTAAAAGTGATTTTTTTGTTGATTTATGGGGGTATGCAGGCCGGTAATGAATTCCGACAACTTTGAAAAAATGGTACACAAGCATGGCCAAGCGTGGCCTAGGACGGTGCACACGTGTGGTGCACCGCTGCAACAACTCCACACTTGAGGCCTCAAATCGGAATTCCGCCTCGACAAAATGGGGCACACGTATGGTGCACCGCTGCAACAACTCTGCACCCGAGCCCTCAAATCGAAATTCCGCCTAGACAAAAGTGATTTTTTTGTCGATTTATGGGGGTATGCAGGCCGGTAATGAATTCCGACAATTTGAAAAAATGGTGCAAAAGCTGCCCAAGACAGCCTAGGACGGTGGCACACGTATGGTGTACCGCTACAACAACTCCGCACCCGAGGCCTCAAATCGAAATTCTTCCTCGCTAAAAGTGATTTTTTTTCGATTTATGGGGTATGCAGGCCGGTAATGAATTCCGACAACTTTGAAAAAATGGTGCACAAGCATGCCCAAGCGTGGCCTCGGACGGTGCACACGTGTGGTGCACCGCTGCAACAACTCCACACTTGAGGCCTCAAATCGAAATTCCGCCTCGACAAAAGTGATTTTTTTGTCAGTTTATGGGGTATGAAGGCAGGTAATGAATTCCGACTACTTTGAAAAAATGGTGCACAAGCTGCCCAAGAGAGCCCAGGACGGTGGCACACATATGGTGCACCGCTGCAAAAACTCCGCACCCGAGGCCTCAAATCGAAATTTCGCCTCGACAAAAGTGATTTTTTTATCGATTTATGGGGGTATGCAGGCCGGTAATGAATTCCGACAACTTTGAAAAAATGGTGCACAAGCTGCCCAAGACAGCGTAGGACGGTGGCACACGTATGGTGCACCGCTGCAACAACTCCATACCCGAGGCCTCAAATCGAAATTCTGCCTCGACAAAAGTGATTTTTTTGTCGATTTATGGGGGTATGCAGGCCGGTAATGAATTCCGACAACTTTGAAAAAATGGTGCACAAGCTGCCCAAAACAACCTAGGACGGTGGCACACGTATGGTGCACCGCTGCAACAACTCCGCACCCGAGGCCACAAATCGAATTTCTGCCTTGACAAAAGTGATAATTTTTGTCGATTTATGGGGGAATGCAGGCCGGTAATGAATTCTGACAAATTTGAAAAAATGGTGCACAAGTATGCCCAAGCGTGGCCTAGGACGGTGCACACGTGTGGTTCACCGCTGCAACAACTCCACACCCGAGGCCTCAAATTGAAATTCCGCCTCGACAAAAGTGATTTTTTTGTCGATTTATGGGGGTGTGCAGGAAGGTAATGAATTCCGACAACTTTGAAAAAATGGTGCACACGTATGGTGCACCGCTGCAACAACTCTGCACCCGAGGCCTCAAATCGAAATTCCGCCTAGACAAAAGTTATTTTTTTGTCGATTTATGGGGGTATGCAGGCCGGTAATGAATTCCGACAACTTTGAAAAAATGGTGCACAAGCATGCCCAAGCGTGGCCTCGGACGGTGCACACGTGTGGTGCACCGCTGCAACAACTCCACACTTGAGGCCTCAAATCGAAATTCCGCCTCGACAAAAGTGATTTTTTTGTCAGTTTATGGGGTATGAAGGCAGGTAATGAATTCCGACTACTTTGAAAAAATGGTGCACAAGCTGCCCAAGAGAGCCCAGGACGGTGGCACACATATGGTGCACCGCTGCAAAAACTCCGCACCCGAGGCCTCAAATCGAAATTTCGCCTCGACAAAAGTGATTTTTTTATCGATTTATGGGGGTATGCAGGCCGGTAATGAATTCCGACAACTTTGAAAAAATGGTGCACAAGCTGCCCAAGACAGCGTAGGACGGTGGCACACGTATGGTGCACCGCTGCAACAACTCCATACCCGAGGCCTCAAATCGAAATTCTGCCTCGACAAAAGTGATTTTTTTGTCGATTTATGGGGGTATGCAGGCCGGTAATGAATTCCGACAACTTTGAAAAAATGGTGCACAAGCTGCCCAAAACAACCTAGGACGGTGGCACACGTATGGTGCACCGCTGCAACAACTCCGCACCCGAGGCCACAAATCGAATTTCTGCCTTGACAAAAGTGATAATTTTTGTCGATTTATGGGGGAATGCAGGCCGGTAATGAATTCTGACAAATTTGAAAAAATGGTGCACAAGTATGCCCAAGCGTGGCCTAGGACGGTGCACACGTGTGGTTCACCGCTGCAACAACTCCACACCCGAGGCCTCAAATTGAAATTCCGCCTCGACAAAAGTGATTTTTTTGTCGATTTATGGGGGTGTGCAGGAAGGTAATGAATTCCGACAACTTTGAAAAAATGGTGCACACGTATGGTGCACCGCTGCAACAACTCTGCACCCGAGGCCTCAAATCGAAATTCCGCCTAGACAAAAGTTATTTTTTTGTCGATTTATGGGGGTATGCAGGCCGGTAATGAATTCCGACAACTTTGAAAAAATGGTGCACAAGCATGCCCAAGCGTGGCCTCGGACGGTGCACACGTGTGGTGCACCGCTGCAACAACTCCACACTTGAGGCCTCAAATCGAAATTCCGCCTCGACAAAAGTGATTTTTTTGTCAGTTTATGGGGTATGAAGGCAGGTAATGAATTCCGACTACTTTGAAAAAATGGTGCACAAGCTGCCCAAGAGAGCCCAGGACGGTGGCACACATATGGTGCACCGCTGCAAAAACTCCGCACCCGAGGCCTCAAATCGAAATTTCGCCTCGACAAAAGTGATTTTTTTATCGATTTATGGGGGTATGCAGGCCGGTAATGAATTCCGACAACTTTGAAAAAATGGTGCACAAGCTGCCCAAGACAGCGTAGGACGGTGGCACACGTATGGTGCACCGCTGCAACAACTCCATACCCGAGGCCTCAAATCGAAATTCTGCCTCGACAAAAGTGATTTTTTTGTCGATTTATGGGGGTATGCAGGCCGGTAATGAATTCCGACAACTTTGAAAAAATGGTGCACAAGCTGCCCAAAACAACCTAGGACGGTGGCACACGTATGGTGCACCGCTGCAACAACTCCGCACCCGAGGCCACAAATCGAATTTCTGCCTTGACAAAAGTGATAATTTTTGTCGATTTATGGGGGAATGCAGGCCGGTAATGAATTCTGACAAATTTGAAAAAATGGTGCACAAGTATGCCCAAGCGTGGCCTAGGACGGTGCACACGTGTGGTTCACCGCTGCAACAACTCCACACCCGAGGCCTCAAATTGAAATTCCGCCTCGACAAAAGTGATTTTTTTGTCGATTTATGGGGGTGTGCAGGAAGGTAATGAATTCCGACAACTTTGAAAAAATGGTGCACACGTATGGTGCACCGCTGCAACAACTCTGCACCCGAGGCCTCAAATCGAAATTCCGCCTAGACAAAAGTTATTTTTTTGTCGATTTATGGGGGTATGCAGGCCGGTAATGAATTCCGACAACTTTGAAAAAATGGTGCACAAGCATGCCCAAGCGTGGCCTCGGACGGTGCACACGTGTGGTGCACCGCTGCAAAAACTCCGCACCCGAGGCCTAAAATCGAAATTCTGCCTCGACAAAAGTGATATTTTTTGTCGATTTATGGGGGTATGCAGGCCGGTAATGAATTCTGACAACTTTGAAAAAATGGTACACAAGCATGCCCAAGTGTGGCCTAGGACGGTGCACACGTGTGGTGCACCGCTGCAACAACTCCACACCCAAGGCCTCAAATTGAAATTCCTCCTAGACAAAAGTGATTTTTTTGTCGATTTATGGGGGTATGCAGGCCGGTAATGAATTCCGACAACTTTGAAAAAATGGTGCACAAGCTGCCCAAAACAACCTAGGACGGTGGCACACGTATGGTGCACCGCTGCAACAACTCCGCACCCGAGGCCACAAATCGAATTTCTGCCTTGACAAAAGTGATATTTTTTGTCGATTTATGGGGGAATGCAGGCCGGTAATGAATTCTGACAACTTTGAAAAAATGGTGCACAAGTATGCCCAAGCGTGGCCTAGGACGGTGCACACGTGTGGTTCACCGCTGCAACAACTCCACACCCGAGGCCTCAAATTGAAATTCCGCCTCGACAAAAGTGATTTTTTTGTCGATTTATGGGGGTGTGCAGGAAGGTAATGAATTCCGACAACTTTGAAAAAATGGTGCACACGTATGGTGCACCGCTGCAACAACTCTGCACCCGAGGCCTCAAATCGAAATTCCGCCTAGACAAAAGTTATTTTTTTGTCGATTTATGGGGGTATGCAGGCCGGTAATGAATTCCGACAACTTTGAAAAAATGGTGCACAAGCATGCCCAAGCGTGGCCTCGGACGGTGCACACGTGTGGTGCACCGCTGCAAAAACTCCGCACCCGAGGCCTAAAATCGAAATTCTGCCTCGACAAAAGTGATATTTTTTGTCGATTTATGGGGGTATGCAGGCCGGTAATGAATTCTGACAACTTTGAAAAAATGGTACACAAGCATGCCCAAGTGTGGCCTAGGACGGTGCACACGTGTGGTGCACCGCTGCAACAACTCCACACCCAAGGCCTCAAATTGAAATTCCTCCTAGACAAAAGTGATTTTTTTGTCGATTTATGGGGGTATGCAGGCCGGTAATGAATTCCGACAACTTTGAAAAAATGGTGCACAAGCTGCCCAAAACAACCTAGGACGGTGGCACACGTATGGTGCACCGCTGCAACAACTCCGCACCCGAGGCCACAAATCGAATTTCTGCCTTGACAAAAGTGATATTTTTTGTCGATTTATGGGGGAATGCAGGCCGGTAATGAATTCTGACAACTTTGAAAAAATGGTGCACAAGTATGCCCAAGCGTGGTCTAGGACGGTGCACACGTGTGGTTCACCGCTGCAACAACTCCACACCCGAGGCCTCAAATTGAAATTCCGCCTCGACAAAAGTGATTTTTTTGTCGATTTATGGGGGTGTGCAGGAAGGTAATGAATTCCGACAACTTTGAAAAAATGGTGCACACGTATGGTGCACCGCTGCAACAACTCTGCACCCGAGGCCTCAAATCGAAATTCCGCCTAGACAAAAGTTATTTTTTTGTCGATTTATGGGGGTATGCAGGCCGGTAATGAATTCCGACAACTTTGAAAAAATGGTGCACAAGCATGCCCAAGCGTGGCCTCGGACGGTGCACACGTGTGGTGCACCGCTGCAAAAACTCCGCACCCGAGGCCTAAAATCGAAATTCTGCCTCGACAAAAGTGATATTTTTTGTCGATTTATGGGGGTATGCAGGCCGGTAATGAATTCTGACAACTTTGAAAAAATGGTACACAAGCATGCCCAAGCGTGGCCTAGGACGGTGCACACGTGTGGTGCACCGCTGCAACAACTCCACACCCAAGGCCTCAAATTGAAATTCCTCCTAGACAAAAGTGATTTTTTTGTCGATTTATGGGGGTATGCAGGAAGGTAATGAATTCCGACAACTTTGAAAAAATGGTGCACAAGCTGCCTTAAACAACCTAGGACGGTGGCACACGTATGGTGCACCGCTGCAACAACTCTGCACCCGAGGCCTCAAATCGAAATTCCGCCTCGACAAAAGTTATTTTTTTGTCGATTTATGGGGGTATGCAGGCCAGTAATGAATTCCGACAACTTTGAAAAAATGGTGCACAAGCATGCCCAAGCGTGGCCTAGGACGGTGCACACGTGTGGTGCACCGCTGCAACAACTCCACACCCAAGGCCTCAAATTGAAATTCCGCCTAGACAAAAGTGATTTTTTTGTCGATTTATGGGGGTATGCAGGAAGGTAATGAATTCCGACAACTTTGAAAAAATGGTGAACAAGCTGCCTTAAACAACCTAGGACGGTGGCACACGTATGGTGCACCGCTGCAACAACTCTGCACCCGCGGCCTCAAATCAAAATTCCGCCTCGACAAAAGTTATTTTTTTGTCGATTTATGGGGGTATGCAGGCCAGTAATGAATTCCGACAACTTTGAAAAAATGGTGCACAAACTGCCCAAAACAACCTAGGACGGTGGCACACGTATGGTGCACCGCTGCAACAACTCCGCACCCGAGGTCTCAAATCGAAATTCGGCCTCGAAAAAAGTGATTTTTTGTCGATTTATGGGGGTATGCATGTCGGTAATGAATTCAGACAACTTTGAAAAAATGGTGCACAACCATGCCCAAGCGTGGCCTAGGACGGTGCACACGTGTGGTGCACCGCTGCAACAACTCCACACTTGATGCCTCAAATCGAAATTGCGCTTCGACAAAAGTGATTTTTTTATCAATTTATGGGGTATGAAGGCAGGTAATGAATTCCGACTACTTTGAAAAAATGGTGCACAAGCTGCCCAAGGCAGCCCAGGACGGTGGCACACATATGGTGCACCGCTGAAACAACTCCGCACCCGAGGCCTCAAATCGAAATTCCGCCTCGACAAAAGTGATTTTTTGTCGATTTATGGGGGTATGCAGGCCGGTAATGAATTCCGAGTACTTTGAAAAAATGGTGCAAAGCATTCCCAAGCGTGGCCTAGGACGGTGCACACGTGTGGTGCACCGTTGCAACAACTCCACACCTGAGGCCTCAAATCGAAATTCCGCCTCGACAAAAGTGATTTTTTTGGCGATTTATGGGGTATGAAGGCAGGTAATGAATTCCGACTACTTTGAAAAAATGGTGCACATGCTACCCAAGACAGCCTAGGACGGTGGCACACATATGGTGCAGCGCTGCAACAACTCCGCACCCGAGGCCTCAAATCGAAATTCCGCCTCGACAAAAGTGATTTTTTTGTCGATTTATGGGGGTATGCATGCCGGTAATGAATTCCGACAACTTTGAAAAAATGGTGCACAAGCTGCCCAAAACAACCTAGGACGGTGGCACACCGCTGCAACAACTCCGCACCCGAGGCCTCAAATCGAAATTCTGCTTCGACAAAAGTGATATTTTTTGTCGATTTATGGGGGTATGCAGGCCGGTAATGAATTCTGACAACTTTAAAAAAATGGTGCACAAGCATGCCCAAGCGTGGCCTAGGAAGGTGCACACGTGTGGTGCACCGCTGCAACAACTCCACTCCCGAGGCCTCAAATTGAAATTCCGCCTAGACAAAAGTGATTTTTTTGTCGATTTATGGGGGTATGCAGGAAGGTAATGAATTCCGACAACTTTGAAAAAATGGTGCACAAACTGCCTTAAACAACCTAGGACGGTGGCACACGTATGGTGCACCGCAGCAACAACTCTGCACCCGAGGCCTCAAATCGAAATTCCGCCTCGACAAAAGTTATTTTTTTGTCAATTTATGGGGGTATGCAGGCCAGTAATAAATTCCGACAACTTTGAAAAAATGGTGCACAAACTGCCCAAACCAACCTAGGACGGTGGCACACGTATGGTGCACCGCTGCAACAACTCCGCACCCGAGGCCTCAAATCGAAATTTTGCCTCGAAAAAAGTGATTTTTTGTCGATTTATGGGGGTATGCAGGCCGGTAATGAATTCTGACAACTTTGAAAAAATGGTGCACAAGCATGCCCAAGCGTGGCCTAGGACGGTGCACACGTGTGGTGCATCGCTGCAACAACTCCACACCCGAGGCCTCAAATCGAAATTGCGCCTCGACAAAAGTGATTTTTTTGTCGATTTATGGGGTATGAAGGCAGGTAATAAATTCCAACTACTTTGAAAAAATGGTGCACAAGCTGCCCAAGACAGCCCAGGACGGTGGCACACATATGGTGCACCGCTGCAAAAACTCCGCACCCGAGGCCTCAAATCGAAATTCTGCCTCGACAAAAGTGATTTTTTTGTCGATTTATGGGGGGTACGCAGGCCGGTAATGAATTCCGACAACTTTGAAAAAATGGTGCACAAGCTGCCCAAGACAGCCCAGGACGGTGGCACACATATGGTGCACCGCTGCAAAAACTCCGCACCCGAGGCCTCAAATCGAAATTCCACCTCGACAAAAGTGATTTTTTGTCGATTTATGGGGGTATGCAGGCCGGTAATGAATTCCGAGAACTTTGAAAAAATGGTGCACAAGCATTCCCAAGTGTGGCCTAGGACGGTGCACACGTGTGGTGCACCGTTGCAACAACTCCACACCTGAGGCCTCAAATCGAAATTCCGCCTCGACAAAAGTGATTTTTTTGGCGATTTATGGGGTATGAAGGTAGGTAATGAATTCCGACTACTTTGAAAAAATGGTGCACATGCTACCCAAGACAGGCTAGGACAGTGGCACACATATGGTGCAGCGCTGCAACAACTCCGCATCCGAGGCCTCAAATCGAAATTTCGCCTCGACAAAAGTGATTTTTTTTTCGATTTATGGGGGTATGCATGCCGGTAATGAATTCTGACAACCTTGAAAAAATGGTGCACAAGCATGCCCAAGCGTGGCCTAGGAAGGTGCACACGTGTGGTGCACCGCTACAACAACTCCGCACCCGAGGCCTCAAATCGAAATTCTGCCTCGAAAAAAGTGATTTTTTGTCGATTTATGGGGGTATGCAGGCCGGTAATGAATTCTGACAACTTTGAAAAAATGGTGCACAAGCATGCCAAGCGTGCCCTAGGACGGTGCACACGTGTGGTGCATCGCTGCAACAACTCCACACCCGAGGCCTCAAATCGAAATTGCGCCTCGACAAAAGTGATTTTTTTGTTGATTTATGGGGTATGAAGGCATGTAATGAATTCCGACTACTTTGAAAAAATGGTGCACAAGCTGCCCAAGACAGCCCAGGACGGTGGCACACATATGGTGCACCGCTGCAAAAACTCCGCACCCGAGGCCTCAAATCGAAATTCCGCCTCGACAAAAGTGATTTTTTTGTCGATTTATGGGGGTATGTAGGCCGGTAATGAATTCCGACAACTATGAAAAAATGGTGCACAAGCTGCCCAAGACAGCCCAGGACGGTGGCACACATATGGTGCACCGCTGCAAAAACTCTGCACCCGAGGCCTCAAATCAAAATTCCGCCTCGACATAAGTGATTTTTTTGTCGATTTATGGGGGTATGCAGGCCGGTAATGAATTCCGACAACTTTGAAAAAATGGTGCACAAACTGCCCAAAACAACCTAGGACGGTGGCACACGTATGGTGCACCGCTGCAACAACTCCGCACCCGAGGCCTCAAATCGAAATTCTGCCTCGACAAAAGTGATATTTTTTGTCGATTTATGGGGGTATGCAGGCCGGTAATGAATTCTGACAACCTTGAAAAAATGGTGCACAAGCATGCCCAAGCGTGGCCTAGGAAGGTGCACACGTGTGGTGCACCGCTGCAACAACTCCACACCCGAGGCCTCAAATTGAAATTCCGCCTAGACAAAAGTGATTTTTTTGGCGATTTATGGGGTATGAAGGCAGGTAATGAATTCCGACTACTTTGAAAAAATGGTGCACATGCTACCCAAGACAGCCTAGGACGGTGGCACACATATGGTGCAGCGCTGCAACAACTCCGCACCCGAGGCCTCAAATCGAAATTCCGCCTCGACAAAAGTGATTTTTTTGTCGATTTATGGGGGTATGCATGCCGGTAATGAATTCCGACAACTTTGAAAAAATGGTGCACAAGCTGCCCAAAACAACCTAGGACGGTGGCACACCGCTGCAACAACTCCGCACCCGAGGCCTCAAATCGAAATTCTGCTTCGACAAAAGTGATATTTTTTGTCGATTTATGGGGGTATGCAGGCCGGTAATGAATTCTGACAACTTTAAAAAAATGGTGCACAAGCATGCCCAAGCGTGGCCTAGGAAGGTGCACACGTGTGGTGCACCGCTGCAACAACTCCACTCCCGAGGCCTCAAATTGAAATTCCGCCTAGACAAAAGTGATTTTTTTGTCGATTTATGGGGGTATGCAGGAAGGTAATGAATTCCGACAACTTTGAAAAAATGGTGCACAAACTGCCTTAAACAACCTAGGACGGTGGCACACGTATGGTGCACCGCAGCAACAACTCTGCACCCGAGGCCTCAAATCGAAATTCCGCCTCGACAAAAGTTATTTTTTTGTCAATTTATGGGGGTATGCAGGCCAGTAATAAATTCCGACAACTTTGAAAAAATGGTGCACAAACTGCCCAAACCAACCTAGGACGGTGGCACACGTATGGTGCACCGCTGCAACAACTCCGCACCCGAGGCCTCAAATCGAAATTTTGCCTCGAAAAAAGTGATTTTTTGTCGATTTATGGGGGTATGCAGGCCGGTAATGAATTCTGACAACTTTGAAAAAATGGTGCACAAGCATGCCCAAGCGTGGCCTAGGACGGTGCACACGTGTGGTGCATCGCTGCAACAACTCCACACCCGAGGCCTCAAATCGAAATTGCGCCTCGACAAAAGTGATTTTTTTGTCGATTTATGGGGTATGAAGGCAGGTAATAAATTCCAACTACTTTGAAAAAATGGTGCACAAGCTGCCCAAGACAGCCCAGGACGGTGGCACACATATGGTGCACCGCTGCAAAAACTCCGCACCCGAGGCCTCAAATCGAAATTCTGCCTCGACAAAAGTGATTTTTTTGTCGATTTATGGGGGGTACGCAGGCCGGTAATGAATTCCGACAACTTTGAAAAAATGGTGCACAAGCTGCCCAAGACAGCCCAGGACGGTGGCACACATATGGTGCACCGCTGCAAAAACTCCGCACCCGAGGCCTCAAATCGAAATTCCACCTCGACAAAAGTGATTTTTTGTCGATTTATGGGGGTATGCAGGCCGGTAATGAATTCCGAGAACTTTGAAAAAATGGTGCACAAGCATTCCCAAGCGTGGCCTAGGACGGTGCACACGTGTGGTGCACCGTTGCAACAACTCCACACCTGAGGCCTCAAATCGAAATTCCGCCTCGACAAAAGTGATTTTTTTGGCGATTTATGGGGTATGAAGGTAGGTAATGAATTCCGACTACTTTGAAAAAATGGTGCACATGCTACCCAAGACAGGCTAGGACAGTGGCACACATATGGTGCAGCGCTGCAACAACTCCGCATCCGAGGCCTCAAATCGAAATTTCGCCTCGACAAAAGTGATTTTTTTTTCGATTTATGGGGGTATGCATGCCGGTAATGAATTCTGACAACCTTGAAAAAATGGTGCACAAGCATGCCCAAGCGTGGCCTAGGAAGGTGCACACGTGTGGTGCACCGCTACAACAACTCCGCACCCGAGGCCTCAAATCGAAATTCTGCCTCGAAAAAAGTGATTTTTTGTCGATTTATGGGGGTATGCAGGCCGGTAATGAATTCTGACAACTTTGAAAAAATGGTGCACAAGCATGCCAAGCGTGCCCTAGGACGGTGCACACGTGTGGTGCATCGCTGCAACAACTCCACACCCGAGGCCTCAAATCGAAATTGCGCCTCGACAAAAGTGATTTTTTTGTTGATTTATGGGGTATGAAGGCATGTAATGAATTCCGACTACTTTGAAAAAATGGTGCACAAGCTGCCCAAGACAGCCCAGGACGGTGGCACACATATGGTGCACCGCTGCAAAAACTCCGCACCCGAGGCCTCAAATCGAAATTCCGCCTCGACAAAAGTGATTTTTTTGTCGATTTATGGGGGTATGTAGGCCGGTAATGAATTCCGACAACTATGAAAAAATGGTGCACAAGCTGCCCAAGACAGCCCAGGACGGTGGCACACATATGGTGCACCGCTGCAAAAACTCTGCACCCGAGGCCTCAAATCAAAATTCCGCCTCGACATAAGTGATTTTTTTGTCGATTTATGGGGGTATGCAGGCCGGTAATGAATTCCGACAACTTTGAAAAAATGGTGCACAAACTGCCCAAAACAACCTAGGACGGTGGCACACGTATGGTGCACCGCTGCAACAACTCCGCACCCGAGGCCTCAAATCGAAATTCTGCCTCGACAAAAGTGATATTTTTTGTCGATTTATGGGGGTATGCAGGCCGGTAATGAATTCTGACAACCTTGAAAAAATGGTGCACAAGCATGCCCAAGCGTGGCCTAGGAAGGTGCACACGTGTGGTGCACCGCTGCAACAACTCCACACCCGAGGCCTCAAATTGAAATTCCGCCTAGACAAAAGTGATTTTTTTGTCGATTTATGGGGTATGCAGGAAGGTAATGAATTCCGACAACTTTGAAAAAATGGTGCACAAGCTGCCTTAAACAACCTAGGACGGTGGCACAAATATGGTGCACCGCTGCAACAACTCTGCACCCGAGGCCTCAAATCGAAATTCCGCCTCGACAAAAGTTATTTTTTTGTCAATTTATGGGGGTATGCAGGCCAGTAATAAATTCCGACAACTTTGAAAAAATGGTGCACAAACTGCCCAAACCAACCTAGGACGGTGGCACATGTATGGTGCACCGCTGCAACAACTCCGCACCCGAGGCCTCAAATCGAAATTCTACCTCGAAAAAAGTGATTATTTGTCGATTTATGGGGGTATGCAGGCCGGTAATGAATTCTGACAACTTTGAAAAAATGGTGCACAAGCATGCCCAAGCGTGGCCTAGGACGGTGCACACGTGTGGTGCATCGCTGCAACAACTCCACACCCGAGGCCTCAAATCGAAATTGCGCCTCGACAAAAGTGATTTTTTTGTCGATTTATGGGGTATGAAGGCAGGTAATGAATTCCGACTACTTTGAAAAAATGGTGCACAAGCTGCCCAAGACAGCCCAGGACGGTGGCACACATATGGTGCACCGCTGCAAAAACTCCGCACCCGAGGCCTCAAATCGAAATTCTGCCTCGACAAAAGTGATTTTTTTGTCGATTTATGGGGGTACGCAGGCCGGTAATGAATTCCGACAACTTTGAAAAAATGGTGCACAAGCTGCCCAAGACAGCCCAGGACGGTGGCACCCATATGGTGCACCGCTGCAAAAACTCCGCACCCGAGGCCTCAAATCGAAATTCCGCCTCGACAAAAGTGATTTTTTGTCGATTTATGGGGGTATGCATGCCGGTAATGAATTCCGAGAACTTTGAAAAAATGGTGCACAAGCATTCCCAAGCGTGGCCTAGGACGGTGCACACGTGTGGTGCACCGTTGCAACAACTCCACACCTGAGGCCTCAAATCGAAATTCCGCATCGACAAAAGTGATTTTTTTGGCGATTTATGGGGTATGAAGGCAGGTAATGAATTCCGACTACTTTGAAAAAATGGTGCACATGCTACCCAAGACAGGCTAGGACAGTGGCACACATATGGTGCAGCGCTGCAACAACTCCGCATCCGAGGCCTCAAATCGAAATTTCGCCTCGACAAAAGTGATTTTTTTTTGATTTATGGGGGTATGCATGCCGGTAATGAATTCTGACAACCTTGAAAAAATGGTGCACAAGCATGCCCAAGCGTGGCCTAGGAAGGTGCACACGTGTGGTGCACCGCTGCAACAACTCCGCACCCGAGGCCTCAAATCGAAATTCTGCCTCGAAAAAAGTGATTTTTTGTCGATTTATGGGGGTATGCAGGCCGGTAATGAATTCTGACAACTTTGAAAAAATGGTGCACAAGCATGCCCAAGCGTGCCCTAGGACGGTGCACACGTGTGGTGCATCGCTGCAACAACTCCACACCCGAGGCCTCAAATCAAAATTGCGCCTCGACAAAAGTGATTTTTTTGTTGATTTATGGGGTATGAAGGCATGTAATGAATTCCGACTACTTTGAAAAAATGGTGCACAAGCTGCCCAAGACAGCCCAGGACGGTGGCACACATATGGTGCACCGCTGCAAAAACTCCGCACCCGAGGCCTCAAATCGAAATTCCGCCTCGACAAAAGTGATTTTTTTGTCGATTTATGGGGGTATGTAGGCCGGTAATGAATTCCGACAACTATGAAAAAATGGTGCACAAGCTGCCCAAGACAGCCCAGGACGGTGGCACACATATGGTGCACCGCTGCAAAAACTCTGCACCCGAGGCCTCAAATCAAAATTCCGCCTCGACAAAAGTGATTTTTTTGTCGATTTATGGGGGTATGCAGGCCGGTAATGAATTCCGACAACTTTGAAAAAATGGTGCACAAACTGACCAAAACAACCTAGGACGGTGGCACACGTATGGTGCACCGCTGCAACAACTCCGCACCCGAGGCCTCAAATCGAAATTCTGCCTCGACAAAAGTGATATTTTTTGTCGATTTATGGGGGTATGCAGGCCGGTAATGAATTCTGACAACCTTGAAAAAATGGTGCACAAGCATGCCCAAGCGTGGCCTAGGAAGGTGCACACGTGTGGTGCACCGCTGCAACAACTCCACACCCGAGGCCTCAAATTGAAATTCCGCCTAGACAAAAGTGATTTTTTTGTCGATTTATGGGGTATGCAGGAAGGTAATGAATTCCGACAACTTTGAAAAAATGGTGCACAAGCTGCCTTAAACAACCTAGGACGGTGGCACAAATATGGTGCACCGCTGCAACAACTCTGCACCCGAGGCCTCAAATCGAAATTCCGCCTCGACAAAAGTTATTTTTTTGTCAATTTATGGGGGTATGCAGGCCAGTAATGAATTCCGACAACTTTGAAAAAATGGTGCACAAACTGCCCAAAACAACCAAGGACGGTGGCACACGTATGGTGCACCGCTGCAACAACTCCGCACCCAAGGCCTCAAATCGAAATTCTGCCTCGAAAAAAGTGATTTTTTGTCGATTTATGGGGGTATGCAGGCCGGTAATGAATTCTGACAACTTTGAAAATATAGTGCACAAGCATGCCCAAACGTGGCCTAGGACGGTGCACACGTGTGGTGCACCGCTGCAACAACTCCACACCCGAGGCCTCAAATCGAAATTGCGCCTCGACAAAATTGATTTTTTTGTTGATTTATGGGGTATGAAGGCAGGTAATGAATTCCGACTACTTTGAAAAAATGGTGCACAAGCTGCCCAAGACAGCCCAGGACGGTGGCACACATATGGTGCACCGCTGCAAAAACTCCGCACCCGAGGCCTCAAATCGAAATTCCGCCTCGACAAAAGTGATTTTTTTGTCGATTTATGGGGGTATGCAGGCCGGTAATGAATTCCGACAACTATGAAAAAATGGTGCACAAGCTGCCCAAGACAGCCCAGGACGGTGGCACACATATGGTGCACCGCTGCAAAAACTCCGCACCCGAGGCCTGAAATCGAAATTCCGCCTCGACAAAAGTGATTTTTTGTCGATTTATGGGGGTATGCAGGCCGGTAATGAATTCCGACAACTTTGAAAAAATGGTGCACAAACTGTCCAAAACAACCTAGGACGGTGGCACACGTATGGTGTACCGCTGCAACAACTCCGCACCCGAGGCCTCAAATCGAAATTCTGCCTCGAAAAAAGTGATTTTTTGTCGATTTATGGGGGTATGCAGGCCGGTAATGAATTCTGACAACTTTGAAAAAATGGTGCACAAACTGCCCAAAACAACCTAGGACGGTGGCACACGTATGGTGCACCGCTGCAACAACTCCGCACCTCAGGCCTCAAATCGAAATTCGGACTCGAAAAAAGTGATTTTTTGTCGATTTATGGGGGTATGCAGGCCAGTAATGAATTCCGACAACTTTGAAAAAATGGTGCACAAACTGCCCAAAACAACCTAGGACGGTGGCACACGTATGGTGCACCGCTGCAACAACTCCGCACCCGAGGCCTCAAATCGAAATTCTGCCTCGAAAAAAGTGATTATTTGTCGATTTATGGGGGTATGCAGGCCGGTAATGAATTCTGACAACTTTGAAAAAATGGTGCACAAGCATGCCCAAGCGTGGCCTAGGACGGTGCACACGTGTGGTGCACCGCTGCAACAACTCCACACTCGAGGCCTCAAATCGAAATTGCGCCTCGACAAAAGTGATTTTTTTGTTGATTTATGGGGTATGAAGGCAGGTAATGAATTCCGACTACTTTGAAAAATGGTGCACAAGCTGCCCAAGACAGCCCAGGACGGTGGCACACTTATGGTGCACCGCTGCAAAAACTCCGCACCCGATGCCTCAAATCGAAATTCCACCTCGACAAAAGTGATTTTTTTGTCGATTTATGGGGGTATGCAGGCCGGTAATGAATTCCGACAACTAACCGCAGCAAAAACTCCGCACCCGAGGCCTCAAATCGAAATTCTGCCTCGACAAAAGAGATTTTTTTGTCGATTTATGGGGGTATGCAGACCGGTAATGAATTCCGACAACTTTGAAAAAATGGTGCACAAGCTGCCCAAGACAGCCCAGGACGGTGGCACACATATGGTGCACCGCTGTAAAAACTCCGCACCCGAGGCCTCAAATCGAAATTCCGCCTCGACAAAAGTGATTTTTTGTCGATTTATGGGGGTATGCAGGCCGGTAATGAATTCCGAGAACTTTGAAAAAATGGTGCACAAGCATTCCCAAGCGTGGCCTAGGACGGTGCACACGTGTGGTGCACCGTTGCAATAACTCCACACCTGAGGCCTCAAATCGAAATTCCGCCTCGACAAAAGTGATTTTTTTGGCGATTTATGGGGTATGAAGGCAGGTAATGAATTCCGACTACTTTGAAAAAATGGTGCACATGCTACCCAAGACAGCCTAGGACGGTGGCACACCTATGGTGCAGCGCTGCAACAACTCCGCACCCGAGGCCTCAAATTGAAATTCCGCCTAGACAAAAGTGATTTTTTTGTCGATTTATGGGGTATCCAGGAAGGTAATGAATTCCGACAACTTTGAAAAAATGGTGCATAAGCTGCCTTAAACAACCTAGGACGGTGGCACACGTATGGTGCACCGCTGCAACAACTCTGCACCCGAGGCCTCAAATCGAAATTCCGCCTCGACAAAAGTTATTTTTTTGTCAATTTATGGGGGTATGCAGGCCAGTAATGAATTCCGACAACTTTGAAAAAATGGTGCACAAACTGCCCAAAACAACCTAGGACGGTGGCACACGTATGGTGCACCGCTGCAACAACTCCGCACCCGAGGCCTCAAATCGAAATTCTGCCTCGAAAAAAGTGATTTTTTGTCGATTTATGGGGGTATGCAGGCCGGTAATGAATTCTGACAACTTTGAAAAAATGGTGCACAAGCATGCCCAAGCGTGGCCTAGGACGGTGCACACGTGTGGTGCACCGCTGCAACAACTCCACACCCGAGGCCTCAAATCGAAATTGCGCCTCGACAAAAGTGATTTTTTTGTTGATTTATGGGTTATGAAGGCAGGTAATGAATTCCGACTACTTTGAAAAAATGGTGCACAAGCTGCCCAAGACAGCCCAGGACGGTGGCACACATATGGTGCACCGCTGCAAAAACTCCGCACCCGAGGCCTCAAATCGAAATTCCGCCTCGACAAAAGTGATTTTTTTGTCGATTTATGGGGGTATGTAGGCTGGTAATGAATTCCGACAACTATGAAAAAATGGTGCATAAGCTGCCCAAGACAGCCCGGGACGGTGGCACACATATGGTGCACCGCTGCAAAAACTCTGCACCCGAGGCCTCAAATTGAAATTCCGCCTCGACAAAAGTGATTTTTTTGTCGATTTATGGGGGTATGCAGGCCGGTAATGAATTCCGACAACTTTGAAAAAATGGTGCACAAACTGCCCAAAACAACCTAGGACGGTGACACACGTATGGTGCACCGCTGCAACAACTCCGCACCCGAGGCCTCAAATCGAAATTCTGCCTCGACAAAAGTGATATTTTTTGTCGATTTATGGGGGTATGCAGGCCGGTAATGAATTCTGACAACCTTGAAAAAATGGTGCACAAGCATGCCCAAGCGTGGCCTAGGACGGTGCACACGTGTGGTGCACCGCTGCAACAACTCCACACCCGAGGCCTCAAATCGAAATTGCGCCTCGACAAAAGTGATTTTTTTGTTGATTTATGGGTTATGAAGGCAGGTAATGAATTCCGACTACTTTGAAAAAATGGTGCACAAGCTGCCCAAGACATCCCAGGACGGTGGCACACATATGGTGCACCGCTGCAAAAACTCCGCACCCGAGGCCTCAAATCGAAATTCCGCCTCGACAAAAGTGATTTTTTTGTCGATTTATGGGGGTATGTAGGCTGGTAATGAATTCCGACAACTATGAAAAAATGGTGCATAAGCTGCCCAAGACAGCCCAGGACGGTGGCACACATATGGTGCACCGCTGCAAAAACTCTGCACCCGAGGCCTCAAATTGAAATTCCGCCTCGACAAAAGTGATTTTTTTGTCGATTTATGGGGGTATGCAGGCCGGTAATGAATTCTGACAACTTTGAAAAAATGGTGCACAAGCATGCCCAAGCGTGGCCTAGGACGGTGCACACGTGTGGTGCACCGCTGCAACAACTCCACACCCGAGGCCTCAAATCGAAATTGCGCCTCGACAAAAGTGATGTTTTTGTTGATTTATGGGTTATGAAGGCAGGTAATGAATTCCGACTACTTTGAAAAAATGGTGCACAAGCTGCCCAAGACAGCCCAGGACGGTGGCACACATATGGTGCACCGCTGCAAAAACTCCGCACCCGAGGCCTCAAATCGAAATTCCGCCTCGACAAAAGTGATTTTTTTGTCGATTTATGGGGGTATGTAGGCTGGTAATGAATTCCGACAACTATGAAAAAATGGTGCATAAGCTGCCCAAGACAGCCCAGGACGGTGGCACACATATGGTGCACCGCTGCAAAAACTCTGCACCCGAGGCCTCAAATTGAAATTCCGCCTCGACAAAAGTGATTTTTTTGTCGATTTATGGGGGTATGCAGGCCGGTAATGAATTCCGACAACTTTGAAAAAATGGTGCACAAACTGCCCAAAACAACCTAGGACGGTGACACACGTATGGTGCACCGCTGCAACAACTCCGCACCCGAGGCCTCAAATCGAAATTCTGCCTCGACAAAAGTGATATTTTTTGTCGATTTATGGGGGTATGCAGGCCGGTAATGAATTCTGACAACCTTGAAAAAATGGTGCACAAGCATGCCCAAGCGTGGCCTAGGACGGTGCACACGTGTGGTGCACCGCTGCAACCACTCCACACCCGAGGCCTCAAATCGAAATTGCGCCTCGACAAAAGTGATTTTTTTGTTGATTTATGGGTTATGAAGGCAGGTAATGAATTCCGACTACTTTGAAAAAATGGTGCACAAGCTGCCCAAGACAGCCCAGGACGGTGGCACACATATGGTGCACCGCTGCAAAAACTCCGCACCCGAGGCCTCAAATCGAAATTCCGCCTCGACAAAAGTGATTTTTTTGTCGATTTATGTGGGTATGTAGGCTGGTAATGAATTCCGACAACTATGAAAAAATGGTGCATAAGCTGCCCAAGACAGCCCAGGACGGTGGCACACATATGGTGCACCGCTGCAAAAACTCTGCACCCGAGGCCTCAAATTGAAATTCCGCCTCGACAAAAGTGATTTTTTTGTCGATTTATGGGGGTATGCAGGCCGGTAATGAATTCCGACAACTTTGAAAAAATGGTGCACAAACTGCCCAAAACAACCTAGGACGGTGACACACGTATGGTGCACCGCTGCAACAACTCCGCACCCGAGGCCTCAAATCGAAATTCTGCCTCGACAAAAGTGATATTTTTTGTCGATTTATGGGGGTATGCAGGCCGGTAATGAATTCTGACAACCTTGAAAAAATGGTGCACAAGCATGCCCAAGCGTGGCCTAGGACGGTGCACACGTGTGGTGCATCGCTGCAACAACTCCACACCCGAGGCCTCAAATCGAAATTGCGCCTCGACAAAAGTGATTTTTTTGTCGATTTATGGGGTATGAAGGCAGGTAATGAATTTCGACTACTTTGAAAAAATGGTGCACAAGCTGCCCAAGACAGCCCAGGACGGTGGCACACATATGGTGCACCGCTGCAAAAACTCCGCACCCGAGGCCTCAAATCGAAATTCTGCCTCGACAAAAGTGATTTTTTTGTCGATTTATGGGGGTACGCAGGCCGGTAATGAATTCCGACAACTTTGAAAAAATGGTGCACAAGCTGCCCAAGACAGCCCAGGACGGTGGCACACATATGGTGCACCGCTGCAAAAACTCCGCACCCGAGGCCTCAAATCGAAATTCTGCCTCGACAAAAGTGATTTTTTGTCGATTTATGGGGGTATGCAAGCCGGTAATGAATTCCGAGAACTTTGAAAAAATGGTGCACAAGCATTCCCAAGCGTGGCCTAGGACGGTGCACACGTGTGGTGCACCGTTGCAACAACTCCACACCTGAGGCCTCAAATCGAAATTCCGCCTCGATAAAAGTGATTTTTTTGGCGATTTATGGGGTATGAAGGCAGGTAATGAATTCCGACTACTTTGAAAAAATGGTGCACATGCTACCCAAGACAGGCTAGGACAGTGGCACACATATGGTGCAGCGCTGCAACAACTCCGCACCCGAGGCCTCAAATCGAAATTTCGCCTCGACAAAAGTGATTTTTTTTTCGATTTATGGGGGTATGCATGCCGGTAATGAATTCTGACAACCTTGAAAAAATGGTGCACAAGCATGCCCAAGCGTGGCCTAGGAAGGTGCACACGTGTGGTGCACCGCTGCAACAACTCCGCACCCGAGGCCTCAAATCGAAATTCTGCCTCGAAAAAAGTGATTTTTTATCGATTTATGGGGGTATGCAGGCCGGTAATGAATTCTGACAACTTTGAAAAAATGGTGCACAAGCATGCCCAAGCGTGCCCTAGGACGGTGCACACGTGTGGTGCATCGCTGCAACAACTCCACACCCGAGGCCTCAAATCGAAATTGCGCCTCGACAAAAGTGATTTTTTTGTTGATTTATGGGGTATGAAGGCATGTAATGAATTCCGACTACTTTGAAAAAATGGTGCACAAGCTGCCCAAGACAGCCCAGGACGGTGGCACACATATGGTGCACCGCTGCAAAAACTCCGCACCCGAGGCCTCAAATCGAAATTCCGCCTCGACAAAAGTGATTTTTTTGTCGATTTATGGGGGTATGTAGGCCGGTAATGAATTCCGACAACTATGAAAAAATGGTGCACAAGCTGCCCAAGACAGCCCAGGACGGTGGCACACATATGGTGCACCGCTGCAAAAACTCCGCACCCGAGGCCTCAAATCGAAATTCCACCTCGACAAAAGTGATTTTTTTGTCGATTTATGGGGGTATGTAGGCTGGTAATGAATTCCGACAACTATGAAAAAATGGTGCATAAGCTGCCCAAGACAGCCCAGGACGGTGGCACACATATGGTGCACCGCTGCAAAAACTCTGCACCCGAGGCCTCAAATTGAAATTCCGCCTCGACAAAAGTGATTTTTTTGTCGATTTATGGGGGTATGCAGGCCGGTAATGAATTCCGACAACTTTGAAAAAATGGTGCACAAACTGCCCAAAACAACCTAGGACGGTGACACACGTATGGTGCACCGCTGCAACAAATCCGCACCCGAGGCCTCAAATCGAAATTCTGCCTCGACAAAAGTGATATTTTTAGTCGATTTATGGGGGTATGCAGGCCGGTAATGAATTCTGACAACCTTGAAAAAATGGTGCACAAGCATGCCCAAGCGTGGCCTAGGACGGTGCACACGTGTGGTGCACCGCTGCAACAACTCCACACCCGAGGCCTCAAATCGAAATTGCGCCTCGACAAAAGTGATTTTTTTGTCGATTTATGGGGTATGAAGGCTGGTAATGAATTCCGACAACTATGAAAAAATGGTGCATAAGCTGCCCAAGACAGCCCAGGACGGTGGCACACATATGGTGCACCGCTGCAAAAACTCTGCACCCGAGGCCTCAAATCAAAATTCCGCCTCGACAAAAGTGATTTTTTTGTCGATTTATGGGGGTATGCAGGCCGGTAATGAATTCCGACAACTTTGAAAAAATGGTGCACAAACTGCCCAAAACAACCTAGGACGGTGGCACACGTATGGTGCACCGCTGCAACAACTCCGCACCCGAGGCCTCAAATCGAAATTCTGCCT
This sequence comes from Galeopsis tetrahit, assembly GCA_963675135.1. Classification (NCBI taxonomy): domain Eukaryota; kingdom Viridiplantae; phylum Streptophyta; class Magnoliopsida; order Lamiales; family Lamiaceae; genus Galeopsis; species Galeopsis tetrahit. The sequence continues at coordinate 28,172,339 of OY776129.1, read as the reverse complement.
CGACAAAAGTGATATTTTTTGTCGATTTATGGGGGTATGCAGGCCGGTAATGAATTCTGACAACCTTGAAAAAATGGTGCACAAGCATGCCCAAGTGTGGCCTAGGAAGGTGCACACGTGTGGTGCACCGCTGCAACAACTCCACACCCGAGGCCTCAAATTGAAATTCCGCCTAGACAAAAGTGATTTTTTTGTCGATTTATGGGGTATGCAGGAAGGTAATGAATTCCGACAACTTTGAAAAAATGGTGCACAAGCTGCCTTAAACAACCTAGGACGGTGGCACAAATATGGTGCACCGCTGCAATAACTCTGCACCCGAGGCCTCAAATCGAAATTCCGCCTCGACAAAAGTTATTTTTTTGTCAATTTATGGGGGTATGCAGGCCAGTAATGAATTCCGACAACTTTGAAAAAATGATGCACAAACTGCCCAAAACAACCAAGGACGGTGGCACACGTATGGTGCACCGCTGCAACAACTCCGCACCCAAGGCCTCAAAGCGAAATTCTGCCTCGAAAAAAGTGATTTTTTGTCGATTTATGGGGGTATGCAGGCCGGTAATGAATTCTGACAACTTTGAAAATATGGTGCACAAGCATGCCCAAGCGTGGCCTAGGACGGTGCACACGTGTGGTGCACCGCTGCAACAACTCCACACCCGAGACCTCAAATCGAAATTGCGCCTCGACAAAAGTGATTTTTTTGTTGATTTATGGGGTATGAAGGCAGGTAATGAATTCCGACTACTTTGAAAAAATGGTGCACAAGCTGCCCAAGACAGCCCAGGACGGTGGCACACATATGGTGCACCGCTGCAAAAACTCCGCACCCGAGGCCTCAAATCGAAATTCTGCCTCGACAAAAGTGATTTTTTTGTCGATTTATGGGGTTACGCAGGCCGGTAATGAATTTCGACAACTTTGAAAAAATGGTGCACAAGCTGCCCAAGACAGCCCAGGACGGTGGCACACATATTGTGCACCGCTGCAAAAACTCCGCACCCGAGGCCTGAAATCGAAATTCTGCCTCGACAAAAGTGATTTTTTGTCGATTTATGGGGGTATGCAAGCCGGTAATGAATTCCGAGAACTTTGAAAAAATGGTGCACAAGCATTCCCAAGCGTGGCCTAGGACGGTGCACACGTGTGGTGCACCGTTGCAACAACTCCACACCTGATGCCTCAAATCGAAATTCCGCCTCGACAAAAGTGATTTTTTTGGCGATTTATGGGGTATGAAGGCAGGTAATGAATTCCGACTACTTTGAAAAAATGGTGCACATGCTACCCAAGACAGGCTAGGACAGTGGCACACATATGGTGCAGCGCTGCAACAACTCCGCACCCGAGGCCTCAAATCGAAATTTCGCCTCGACAAAAGTGATTTTTTTTTCGATTTATGGGGGTATGCATGCCGGTAATGAATTCTGACAACCTTGAAAAAATGGTGCACAAGCATGCCCAAGCGTGGCCTAGGAAGGTGCACACGTGTGGTGCACCGCTGCAACAACTCCGCACCCGAGGCCTCAAATCGAAATTCTGCCTCGAAAAAAGTGATTTTTTGTCGATTTATGGGGGTATGCAGGCCGGTAATGAATTCTGACAACTTTGAAAAAATGGTGCACAAGCATGCCCAAGCGTGCCCTAGGACGGTGCACACGTGTGGTGCATCGCTGCAACAACTCCGCACCCGAGGCCTCAAATCGAAATTCTGCCTCGACAAAAGTGATTTTTTTGTCGATTTATGGGGTTACGCAGGCCGGTAATGAATTTCGACAACTTTGAAAAAATGGTGCACAAGCTGCCCAAGACAGCCCAGGACGGTGGCACACATATTGTGCACCGCTGCAAAAACTCCGCACCCGAGGCCTGAAATCGAAATTCTGCCTCGACAAAAGTGATTTTTTGTCGATTTATGGGGGTATGCAAGCCGGTAATGAATTCCGAGAACTTTGAAAAAATGGTGCACAAGCATTCCCAAGCGTGGCCTAGGACGGTGCACACGTGTGGTGCACCGTTGCAACAACTCCACACCTGATGCCTCAAATCGAAATTCCGCCTCGACAAAAGTGATTTTTTTGGCGATTTATGGGGTATGAAGGCAGGTAATGAATTCCGACTACTTTGAAAAAATGGTGCACATGCTACCCAAGACAGGCTAGGACAGTGGCACACATATGGTGCAGCGCTGCAACAACTCCGCACCCGAGGCCTCAAATCGAAATTTCGCCTCGACAAAAGTGATTTTTTTTTCGATTTATGGGGGTATGCATGCCGGTAATGAATTCTGACAACCTTGAAAAAATGGTGCACAAGCATGCCCAAGCGTGGCCTAGGAAGGTGCACACGTGTGGTGCACCGCTGCAACAACTCCGCACCCGAGGCCACAAATCGAAATTCTGCCTCGAAAAAAGTGATTTTTTGTCGATTTATGGGGGTATGCAGGCCGGTAATGAATTCTGACAACTTTGAAAAAATGGTGCACAAGCATGCCCAAGCGTGCCCTAGGACGGTGCACACGTGTGGTGCATCGCTGCAACAACTCCACACCCGAGGCCTCAAATCGAAATTGCGCCTCGACAAAAGTGATTTTTTTGTTGATTTATGGGGTATGAAGGCATGTAATGAATTCCGACTACTTTGAAAAAATGGTGCACAAGCTGCCCAAGACAGCCCAGGACGGTGGCACACATATGGTGCACCGCTGCAAAAACTCCGCACCCGAGGCCTCAAATCGAAATTCCGCCTCGACAAAAGTGATTTTTTTGTCGATTTATGGGGGTATGTAGGCCGGTAATGAATTCCGACAACTATGAAAAAATGGTGCACAAGCTGCCCAAGACAGCCCAGGACGGTGGCACACATATGGTGCACCGCTGCAAAAACTCTGCACCCGAGGCCTCAAATCAAAATTCCGCCTCGACAAAAGTGATTTTTTTGTCGATTTATGGGGGTATGCAGGCCGGTAATGAATTCCGACAACTTTGAAAAAATGGTGCACAAACTGCCCAAAACAACCTAGGACGGTGGCACACGTATGGTGCACCGCTGCAACAACTCCGCACCCGAGGCCTCAAATCGAAATTCTGCCTCGACAAAAGTGATATTTTTTGTCGATTTATGGGGGTATGCAGGCCGGTAATGAATTCTGACAACCTTGAAAAAATGGTGCACAAGCATGCCCAAGCGTGGCCTAGGAAGGTGCACACGTGTGGTGCACCGCTGCAACAACTCCACACCCGAGGCCTCAAATTGAAATTCCGCCTAGACAAAAGTGATTTTTTTGTCGATTTATGGGGTATGCAGGAAGGTAATGAATTCCGACTACTTTGAAAAAATGGTGCACATGCTACCCAAGACAGGCTAGGACAGTGGCACACATATGGTGCAGCGCTGCAACAACTCCGCACCCGAGGCCTCAAATCGAAATTTCGCCTCGACAAAAGTGATTTTTTTTTCGATTTATGGGGGTATGCATGCCGGTAATGAATTCTGACAACCTTGAAAAAATGGTGCACAAGCATGCCCAAGCGTGGCCTAGGAAGGTGCTCACGTGTGGTGCACCGCTGCAACAACTCCGCACCCGAGGCCTCAAATCGAAATTCTGCCTCGAAAAAAGTGATTTTTTGTCGATTTATGGGGGTATGCAGGCCGGTAATGAATTCTGACAACTTTGAAAAAATGGTGCACAAGCATGCCCAAGCGTGCCCTAGGACGGTGCACACGTGTGGTGCATCGCTGCAACAACTCCACACCCGAGGCCTCAAATCGAAATTGCGCCTCGACAAAAGTGATTTTTTTGTTGATTTATGGGGTATGAAGGCATGTAATGAATTCCGACTACTTTGAAAAAATGGTGCACAAGCTGCCCAAGACAGCCCAGGACGGTGGCACACATATGGTGCACCGCTGCAAAAACTCCGCACCCGAGGCCTCAAATCGAAATTCCGCCTCGACAAAAGTGATTTTTTTGTCGATTTATGGGGGTATGTAGGCCGGTAATGAATTCCGACAACTATGAAAAAATGGTGCACAAGCTGCCCAAGACAGCCCAGGACGGTGGCACACATATGGTGCACCGCTGCAAAAACTCTGCACCCGAGGCCTCAAATCAAAATTCCGCCTCGACAAAAGTGATTTTTTTGTCGATTTATGGGGGTATGCAGGCCGGTAATGAATTCCGACAACTTTGAAAAAATGGTGCACAAACTGCCCAAAACAACCTAGGACGGTGGCACACGTATGGTGCACCGCTGCAACAACTCCGCACCCGAGGCCTCAAATCGAAATTCCGCCTAGACAAAAGTGATTTTTTTGTCGATTTATGGGGTATGCAGGAAGGTAATGAATTCCGACAACTTTGAAAAAATGGTGCACAAGCTGCCTTAAACAACCTAGGACGGTGGCACAAATATGGTGCCCCGCTGCAACAACTCTGCACCCGAGGCCTCAAATCGAAATTCCGCCTCGACAAAAGTTATTTTTTTGTCAATTTATGGGGGTATGCAGGCCAGTAATGAATTCCGACAACTTTGAAAAAATGGTGCACAAACTGCCCAAAACAACCAAGGACGGTGGCACACGTATGGTGCATCGCTGCAACAACTCCGCACCCAAGGCCTCAAATCGAAATTCTGCCTCGAAAAAAGTGATTTTTTGTCGATTTATGGGGGTATGCAGGCCGGTAATGAATTCTGACAACTTTGAAAATATGGTGCACAATCATGCCCAAGTGTGGCCTAGGACGGTGCACACGTGTGGTGCACCGCTACAACAACTCCACACCCGAGGCCTCAAATCGAAATTGCGCCTCGACAAAAGTGATTTTTTTGTTGATTTATGGGGTATGAAGGCAGGTAATGAATTCCGACTACTTTGAAAAAATGGTGCACAAGCTGCCCAAGACAGCCTAGGACGGTGGCACACATATGGTGCACCGCTGCAAAAACTCCGCACCCGAGGCCTCAAATCAAAATTCCGCCTCGACAAAAGTGATTTTTTGTCGATTTATGGGGGTATGCAGGCCGGTAATGAATTCCGACAACTATGAAAAAATGGTGCACAAGCTGCCCAAGACAGCCCAGGACGGTGGCACACATATGGTGCACCGCTGCAAAAACTCCGCACCCGAGGCCTGAAATCGAAATTCCGCCTCGACAAAAGTGATTTTTTTGTCGATTTATGGGGGTATGCAGGCCGGTAATGAATTCCGACAACTTTGAAAAAATGGTGCACAAACTGTCCAAAACAACCTAGGACGGTGGCACACGTATGGTGCACCGCTGCAACAACTCCGCACCCGAGGCCTCAAATCGAAATTCTGCCTCGAAAAAAGTGATTTTTTGTCGATTTATGGGGGTATGCAGGCCGGTAATGAATTCTGACAACTTTGAAAAAATGGTGCACAAACTGCCCAAAACAACTTAGGACGGTGGCACACGTATGGTGCACCGATGCAACAACTCCGCACCTGAGGCCTCAAATCGAAATTCGGACTCGAAAAAAGTGATTTTTTGTCGATTTATGGGGGTATGCAGGCCGGTAATGAATTCTGACAACTTTGAAAAAATGGTGCACAAGCATGCCCAAGCGTGGCCTAGGACGGTGCACACGTGTGGTGCACCGTTGCAACAACTCCACACCTGAGGCCTCAAATCGAAATTCCGCCTCGACAAAAGTGATATTTTTGGCGATTTATGGGGTATGAAGGCAGGTAATGAATTCCGACTACTTTGAAAAAATGGTGCACATGCTACCCAAGACAGCCTAGGACGGTGGCACACCTATGGTGCAGCGCTGCAACAACTCCGCACCCGAGGCCTCAAATTGAAATTCCGCCTAGACAAAAGTGATTTTTTTGTCGATTTATGGGGTATGCAGGAAGGTAATGAATTCCGACAACTTTGAAAAAATGGTGCACAAGCTGCCTTAAACAACCTAGGACGGTGGCACACGTATGGTGCACCGCTGCAACAACTCTGCACCCGAGGCCTCAAATCGAAATTCCGCCTCGACAAAAGTTATTTTTTTGTCAATTTATGGGGGTATGCAGGCCAGTAATGAATTCCGACAACTTTGAAAAAATGGTGCACAAACTGCCCAAAACAACCTAGGACGGTGGCACACGTATGGTGCACCGCTGCAACAACTCCGCACCCGAGGCCTCAAATCGAAATTCTGCCTCGAAAAAAGTGATTTTTTGTCGATTTATGGGGGTATGCAGGTCAGTAATGAATTCCGACTACTTTGAAAAAATGGTGCACAAACTGCCCAAAACAACCTAGGACGGTGGCACACGTATGGTGCACCGCTGCAACAACTCCGCACCCGAGGCCTCAAATCGAAATTCTGCCTCGAAAAAAGTGATTTTTTGTCGATTTATGGGGGTATGCAGGCCGGTAATGAATTCTGACAACTTTGAAAAAATGGTGCACAAACTGCCCAAAACAACCTAGGACGGTGGCACACGTATGGTGCACCGCTGCAACAACTCCGCACCCGAGGCCTCAAATCGAAATTCGGACTCGAAAAAAGTGATTTTTTGTCGATTTATGGGGGTATGCAGGCCAGTAATGAATTCCGACTACTTTGAAAAAATGGTGCACAAACTGCCCAAAACAACCTAGGACGGTGGCACACGTATGGTGCACCGCTGCAACAACTCCGCACCCGAGGCCTCAAATCGAAATTCTGCCTCGAAAAAAGTGATTTTTTGTCGATTTATGGGGGTATGGAGGCCGGTAATGAATTCTGACAACTTTGAAAAAATGGTGCACAAGCATGCCCAAGCGTGGCCTAGGACGGTGCACACGTGTGGTGCACCGCTGCAACAACTCCGCACCCGAGGCCTCAAATCGAAATTCTGCCTCGACAAAAGTGATTTTTTTGTCGATTTATGGGGGTATGCAGGCCGGTAATGAATTCCGACAACTATGAAAAAATGGTGCACAAGCTGCCCAAGACAGCCCAGGACGGTGGCACACATATGGTGCACCGCTGCAAAAACTCCGCACCCGAGGCCTCAAATCGAAATTCCGCCTCGACAAAAGTGATTTTTTTGTCGATTTATGGGGGTATGCAGGCCGGTAATGAATTCTGACAACTTTGAAAAAATGGTGCACAAACTGCCCAAAACAACCTAGGACGGTGGCACACGTATGGTGCACCGCTGCAACAACTCCGCACCCGAGGCCTCAAATCGAAATTCTGCCTCGAAAAAAGTGATTTTTTGTCGATTTATGGGGGTATGCAGGCCGGTAATGAATTCTGACAACTTTGAAAAAATGGTGCACAAACTGCCCAAAACAACCTAGGACGGTGGCACACGTATGGTGCACCGCTGCAACAACTCCGCACCCGAGGCCTCAAATCGAAATTCGGACTCGAAAAAAGTGATTTTTTGTCGATTTATGGGGGTATGCAGGTCAGTAATGAATTCCGACTACTTTGAAAAAATGGTGCACAAACTGCCCAAAACAACCTAGGACGGTGGCACACGTATGGTGCACCGCTGCAACAACTCCGCACCCGAGGCCTCAAATCGAAATTCTGCCTCGAAAAAAGTGATTTTTTGTCGATTTATGGGGGTATGCAGGCCGGTAATGAATTCTGACAACTTTGAAAAAATGGTGCACAAGCATGCCCAAGCGTGGCCTAGGACGGTGCACACGTGTGGTGCACCGCTGCAACAACTCCACACCCGAGGCCTCAAATCGAAATTGCGCCTCGACAAAAGTCATTTTTTTGTTGATTTATGGGGTATGAAGGCAGGTAATGAATTCCGACTACTTTGAAAAAATGGTGCACAAGCTGCCCAAGACAGCCCAGGACGGTGGCACACATATGGTGCACCGCTGCAAAAACTCCGCACCCGAGGCCTCAAATCGAAATTCTGCCTCGAAAAAAGTGATTTTTTGTCGATTTATGGGGGTATGGAGGCCGGTAATGAATTCTGACAACTTTGAAAAAATGGTGCACAAGCATGCCCAAGCGTGGCCTAGGACGGTGCACACGTGTGGTGCACCGCTGCAACAACTCCGCACCCGAGGCCTCAAATTGAAATTCGGACTCGAAAAAAGTGATTTTTTGTCGATTTATGGGGGTATGCAGGCCGGTAATGAATTCTGACAACTTTGAAAAAATGGTGCACAAACTGCCCAAAACAACCTAGGACGGTGGCACACGTATGGTGCACCGCTGCAACAACTCCGCACCCGAGGCCTCAAATCGAAATTCGGACTCGAAAAAAGTGATTTTTTGTCGATTTATGGGGGTATGCAGGTCAGTAATGAATTCCGACTACTTTGAAAAAATGGTGCACAAACTGCCCAAAACAACCTAGGACGGTGGCACACGTATGGTGCACCGCTGCAACAACTCCGCACCCGAGGCCTCAAATCGAAATTCTGCCTCGAAAAAAGTGATTTTTTGTCGATTTATGGGGGTATGCAGGCCGGTAATGAATTCTGACAACTTTGAAAAAATGGTGCACAAACTGCCCAAAACAACCTAGGACGGTGGCACACGTATGGTGCACCGCTGCAACAACTCCGCACCCGAGGCCTCAAATCGAAATTCGGACTCGAAAAAAGTGATTTTTTGTCGATTTATGGGGGTATGCAGGCCAGTAATGAATTCCGACTACTTTGAAAAAATGGTGCACAAACTGCCCAAAACAACCTAGGACGGTGGCACACGTATGGTGCACCGCTGCAACAACTCCGCACCCGAGGCCTCAAATCGAAATTCTGCCTCGAAAAAAGTGATTTTTTGTCGATTTATGGGGGTATGGAGGCCGGTAATGAATTCTGACAACTTTGAAAAAATGGTGCACAAGCATGCCCAAGCGTGGCCTAGGACGGTGCACACGTGTGGTGCACCGCTGCAACAACTCCGCACCCGAGGCCTCAAATCGAAATTCCGCCTCGACAAAAGTGATTTTTTTGTCGATTTATGGGGGTATGCAGGCCGGTAATGAATTCCGACAACTATGAAAAAATGGTGCACAAGCTGCCCAAGACAGCCCAGGACGGTGGCACACATATGGTGCACCGCTGCAAAAACTCCGCACCCGAGGCCTCAAATCGAAATTCCGCCTCGACAAAAGTGATTTTTTTGTCGATTTATGGGGGTATGTAGGCCGGTAATGAATTCCGACAACTTTGAAAAAATGGTGCACAAACTGCCCAAAACAACCTAGGACGGTGGCACACGTATGGTGCACCGCTGCAACAACTCCGCACCCGAGGCCTCAAATCGAAATTCTGCCTCGAAAAAAGTGATTTTTTGTCGATTTATGGGGGTATGCAGGCCGGTAATGAATTCTGACAACTTTGAAAAAATGGTGCACAAACTGCCCAAAACAACCTAGGACGGTGGCACACGTATGGTGCACCGCTGCAACAACTCCGCACCCGAGGCCTCAAATCGAAATTCGGACTCGAAAAAAGTGATTTTTTGTCGATTTATGGGGGTATGCAGGTCAGTAATGAATTCCGACTACTTTGAAAAAATGGTGCACAAACTGCCCAAAACAACCTAGGACGGTGGCACACGTATGGTGCACCGCTGCAACAACTCCGCACCCGAGGCCTCAAATCGAAATTCTGCCTCGAAAAAAGTGATTTTTTGTCGATTTATGGGGGTATGCAGGCCGGTAATGAATTCTGACAACTTTGAAAAAATGGTGCACAAGCATGCCCAAGCGTGGCCTAGGACGGTGCACACGTGTGGTGCACCGCTGCAACAACTCCACACCCGAGGCCTCAAATCGAAATTGCGCCTCGACAAAAGTCATTTTTTTGTTGATTTATGGGGTATGAAGGCAGGTAATGAATTCCGACTACTTTGAAAAAATGGTGCACAAGCTGCCCAAGACAGCCCAGGACGGTGGCACACATATGGTGCACCGCTGCAAAAACTCCGCACCCGAGGCCTCAAATCGAAATTCTGCCTCGAAAAAAGTGATTTTTTGTCGATTTATGGGGGTATGGAGGCCGGTAATGAATTCTGACAACTTTGAAAAAATGGTGCACAAGCATGCCCAAGCGTGGCCTAGGACGGTGCACACGTATGGTGCACCGCTGCAACAACTCCGCACCCGAGGCCTCAAATCGAAATTCGGACTCGAAAAAAGTGATTTTTTGTCGATTTATGGGGGTATGCAGGTCAGTAATGAATTCCGACTACTTTGAAAAAATGGTGCACAAACTGCCCAAAACAACCTAGGACGGTGGCACACGTATGGTGCACCGCTGCAACAACTCCGCACCCGAGGCCTCAAATCGAAATTCTGCCTCGAAAAAAGTGATTTTTTGTCGATTTATGGGGGTATGCAGGCCGGTAATGAATTCTGACAACTTTGAAAAAATGGTGCACAAGCATGCCCAAGCGTGGCCTAGGACGGTGCACACGTGTGGTGCACCGCTGCAACAACTCCACACCCGAGGCCTCAAATCGAAATTGCGCCTCGACAAAAGTCATTTTTTTGTTGATTTATGGGGTATGAAGGCAGGTAATGAATTCCGACTACTTTGAAAAAATGGTGCACAAGCTGCCCAAGACAGCCCAGGACGGTGGCACACATATGGTGCACCGCTGCAAAAACTCCGCACCCGAGGCCTCAAATTGAAATTCCGCCTCGACAAAAGTGATTTTTTTGTCGATTTATGGGGGTATGCAGGCCGGTAATGAATTCCGACAACTATGAAAAAATGGTGCACAAGCTGCCCAAGACAGCCCAGGACGGTGGCACACATATGGTGCACCGCTGCAAAAACTCCGCACCCGAGGCCTCAAATCGAAATTCCGCCTCGACAAAAGTGATTTTTTTGTCGATTTATGGGGGTATGCAGGCCGGTAATGAATTCCGACAACTTTGAAAAAATGGTGCACAAACTGCCCAAAACAACCTAGGACGGTGGCACACGTATGGTGCACCGCTGCAACAACTCCGCACCCGAGGCCTCAAATCGAAATTCTGCCTCGAAAAAAGTGATTTTTTGTCGATTTATGGGGGTATGCAGGCCGGTAATGAATTCTGACAACTTTGAAAAAATGGTGCACAAACTGCCCAAAACAACCTAGGACGGTGGCACACGTATGGTGCACCGCTGCAACAACTCCGCACCCGAGGCCTCAAATCGAAATTCGGACTCGAAAAAAGTGATTTTTTGTCGATTTATGGGGGTATGCAGGTCAGTAATGAATTCCGACTACTTTGAAAAAATGGTGCACAAACTGCCCAAAACAACCTAGGACGGTGGCACACGTATGGTGCACCGCTGCAACAACTCCGCACCCGAGGCCTCAAATCGAAATTCTGCCTCGAAAAAAGTGATTTTTTGTCGATTTATGGGGGTATGCAGGCCGGTAATGAATTCTGACAACTTTGAAAAAATGGTGCACAAGCATGCCCAAGCGTGGCCTAGGACGGTGCACACGTGTGGTGCACCGCTGCAACAACTCCACACCCGAGGCCTCAAATCGAAATTGCGCCTCGACAAAAGTCATTTTTTTGTTGATTTATGGGGTATGAAGGCAGGTAATGAATTCCGACTACTTTGAAAAAATGGTGCACAAGCTGCCCAAGACAGCCCAGGACGGTGGCACACATATGGTGCACCGCTGCAAAAACTCCGCACCCGAGGCCTCAAATCGAAATTCCGCCTCGACAAAAGTGATTTTTTTGTCGATTTATGGGGGTATGCAGGCCGGTAATGAATTCCGACAACTATGAAAAAATGGTGCACAAGCTGCCCAAGACAGCCCAGGACGGTGGCACACATATGGTGCACCGCTGCAAAAACTCCGCACCCGAGGCCTCAAATCGAAATTCCGCCTCGACAAAAGTGATTTTTTTGTCGATTTATGGGGGTATGCAGGCCGGTAATGAATTCCGACAACTTTGAAAAAATGGTGCACAAACTGCCCAAAACAACCTAGGACGGTGGCACACGTATGGTGCACCGCTGCAACAACTCCGCACCCGAGGCCTCAAATCGAAATTCTGCCTCGAAAAAAGTGATTTTTTGTCGATTTATGGGGGTATGCAGGCCGGTAATGAATTCTGACAACTTTGAAAAAATGGTGCACAAACTGCCCAAAACAACCTAGGACGGTGGCACACGTATGGTGCACCGCTGCAACAACTCCGCACCCGAGGCCTCAAATCGAAATTGCGCCTCGACAAAAGTCATTTTTTTGTTGATTTATGGGGTATGAAGGCAGGTAATGAATTCCGACTACTTTGAAAAAATGGTGCACAAGCTGCCCAAGACAGCCCAGGACGGTGGCACACATATGGTGCACCGCTGCAAAAACTCCGCACCCGAGGCCTCAAATCGAAATTCCGCCTCGACAAAAGTGATTTTTTTGTCGATTTATGGGGGTATGCAGGCCGGTAATGAATTCCGACAACTATGAAAAAATGGTGCACAAGCTGCCCAAGACAGCCCAGGACGGTGGCACACATATGGTGCACCGCTGCAAAAACTCCGCACCCGAGGCCTCAAATCGAAATTCCGCCTCGACAAAAGTGATTTTTTTGTCGATTTATGGGGGTATGCAGGCCGGTAATGAATTCCGACAACTTTGAAAAAATGGTGCACAAACTGCCCAAAACAACCTAGGACGGTGGCACACGTATGGTGCACCGCTGCAACAACTCCGCACCCGAGGCCTCAAATCGAAATTCTGCCTCGAAAAAAGTGATTTTTTGTCGATTTATGGGGGTATGCAGGCCGGTAATGAATTCTGACAACTTTGAAAAAATGGTGCACAAGCATGCCCAAGCGTGGCCTAGGACGGTGCACACGTGTGGTGCACCGCTGCAAAAACTCCGCACCCGAGGCCTCAAATCGAAATTCCGCCTCGATAAAAGTGATTTTTTTGGCGATTTATGGGGTATGAAGGCAGGTAATGAATTCCGACTACTTTGAAAAAATGGTGCACATGCTACCCAAGACAGCCTAGGACGGTGGCACACCTATGGTGCAGCGCTGCAACAACTCCGCACCCGAGGCCTCAAATCGAAATTTCGCCTCGACAAAAGTGATTTTTTGTCGATTTATGGGGGTATGCATGCCGGTAATGAATTCTGACAACCTTGAAAAAATGGTGCACAAGCATGCCCAAGCGTGGCCTAGGAAGGTGCACACGTGTGGTGCACCGCTGCAACAACTCCACACCCGAGGCCTCAAATTGAAATTCCGCCTAGACAAAAGTGATTTTTTTGTCGATTTATGGGGTATGCAGGAAGGTAATGAATTCCGACAACTTTGAAAAAATGGTGCACAAGCTGCCTTAAACAACCTAGGACGTTGGCACACGTATGATGCACCGCTGCAACAACTCTGCACCCGAGGCCTCAAATCGAAATTCCGCCTCGACAAAAGTTATTTTTTTGTCAATTTATGGGGGTATGCAGGCCAGTAATGAATTCCGACAACTTTGAAAAAATGGTGCACAAACTGCCCAAAATAACCACGGACGGTGGCACACGTATGGTGCACCGCTTCAACAACTCCGCACCCGAGGCCTCAAATCGAAATTCTGCCTCGAAAAAAGTGATTTTTTGTCGATTTATGGGGGTATGGAGGCCGGTAATGAATTCTGACAACTTTGAAAAAATGGTGCACAAGCATGCCCAAGCGTGGCCTAGGACGGTGCACACGTGTGGTGCACCGCTGCAACAACTCCGCACCCGAGGCCTCAAATTGAAATTCCGCCTCGACAAAAGTGATTTTTTTGTCGATTTATGGGGGTATGCAGGCCGGTAATGAATTCCGACAACTATGAAAAAATGGTGCACAAGCTGCCCAAGACAGCCCAGGACGGTGGCACACATATGGTGCACCGCTGCAAAAACTCCGCACCCGAGGCCTCAAATCGAAATTCCGTCTCGACAAAAGTGATTTTTTTGTCGATTTATGGGGGTATGCAGGCCGGTAATGAATTCCGACAACTTTGAAAAAATGGTGCACAAACTGCCCAAAACAACCTAGGACGGTGGCACACGTATGGTGCACCGCTGCAACAACTCCGCACCCGAGGCCTCAAATCGAAATTCTGCCTCGAAAAAAGTGATTTTTTGTCGATTTATGGGGGTATGCAGGCCGGTAATGAATTCTGACAACTTTGAAAAAATGATGCACAAACTGCCCAAAACAACCTAGGACGGTGGCACACGTATGGTGCACCGCTGCAACAACTCCGCACCCGAGGCCTCAAATCGAAATTCGGACTCGAAAAAAGTGATTTTTTGTCGATTTATGGGGGTATGCAGGCCAGTAATGAATTCCGACTACTTTGAAAAAATGGTGCACAAACTGCCCAAAACAACCTAGGACGGTGGCACACGTATGGTGCACCGCTGCAACAACTCCGCACCCGAGGCCTCAAATCGAAATTCTGCCTCGAAAAAAGTGATTTTTTGTCGATTTATGGGGGTATGGAGGCCGGTAATGAATTCTGACAACTTTGAAAAAATGGTGCACAAGCATGCCCAAGCGTGGCCTAGGACGGTGCACACGTGTGGTGCACCGCTGCAACAACTCCGCACCCGAGGCCTCAAATCGAAATTCCGCCTCGACAAAAGTGATTTTTTTGTCGATTTATGGGGGTATGCAGGCCGGTAATGAATTCCGACAACTATGAAAAAATGGTGCACAAGCTGCCCAAGACAGCCCAGGACGGTGGCACACATATGGTGCACCGCTGCAAAAACTCCGCACCCGAGGCCTCAAATCGAAATTCCGCCTCGACAAAAGTGATTTTTTTGTCGATTTATGGGGGTATGCAGGCCGGTAATGAATTCCGACAACTTTGAAAAAATGGTGCACAAACTCCCCAAAACAACCTAGGACGGTGGCACACGTATGGTGCACCGCTGCAACAACTCCGCACCCGAGGCCTCAAATCGAAATTCTGCCTCGAAAAAAGTGATTTTTTGTCGATTTATGGGGGTATGCAGGCCGGTAATGAATTCTGACAACTTTGAAAAAATGGTGCACAAACTGCCCAAAACAACCTAGGACGGTGGCACACGTATGGTGCACCGCTGCAACAACTCCGCACCCGAGGCCTCAAATCGAAATTCGGACTCGAAAAAAGTGATTTTTTGTCGATTTATGGGGGTATGCAGGTCAGTAATGAATTCCGACTACTTTGAAAAAATGGTGCACAAACTGCCCAAAACAACCTAGGACGGTGGCACACGTATGGTGCACCGCTGCAACAACTCCGCACCCGAGGCCTCAAATCGAAATTCTGCCTCGAAAAAAGTGATTTTTTGTCGATTTATGGGGGTATGCAGGCCGGTAATGAATTCTGACAACTTTGAAAAAATGGTGCACAAACTGCCCAAAACAACCTAGGACGGTGGCACACGTATGGTGCACCGCTGCAACAACTCCGCACCCGAGGCCTCAAATCGAAATTCGGACTCGAAAAAAGTGATTTTTTGTCGATTTATGGGGGTATGCAGGCCAGTAATGAATTCCGACTACTTTGAAAAAATGGTGCACAAACTGCCCAAAACAACCTAGGACGGTGGCACACGTATGGTGCACCGCTGCAACAACTCCGCACCCGAGGCCTCAAATCGAAATTCTGCCTCGAAAAAAGTGATTTTTTGTCGATTTATGGGGGTATGGAGGCCGGTAATGAATTCTGACAACTTTGAAAAAATGGTGCACAAGCATGCCCAAGCGTGGCCTAGGACGGTGCACACGTGTGGTGCACCGCTGCAACAACTCCGCACCCGAGGCCTCAAATCGAAATTCCGCCTCGACAAAAGTGATTTTTTTGTCGATTTATGGGGGTATGCAGGCCGGTAATGAATTCCGACAACTATGAAAAAATGGTGCACAAGCTGCCCAAGACAGCCCAGGACGGTGGCACACATATGGTGCACCGCTGCAAAAACTCCGCACCCGAGGCCTCAAATCGAAATTCCGCCTCGACAAAAGTGATTTTTTTGTCGATTTATGGGGGTATGCAGGCCGGTAATGAATTCCGACAACTTTGAAAAAATGGTGCACAAACTGCCCAAAACAACCTAGGACGGTGGCACACGTATGGTGCACCGCTGCAACAACTCCGCACCCGAGGCCTCAAATCGAAATTCTGCCTCGAAAAAAGTGATTTTTTGTCGATTTATGGGGGTATGCAGGCCGGTAATGAATTCTGACAACTTTGAAAAAATGGTGCACAAACTGCCCAAAACAACCTAGGACGGTGGCACACGTATGGTGCACCGCTGCAACAACTCCGCACCCGAGGCCTCAAATCGAAATTCTGCCTCGAAAAAAGTGATTTTTTGTCGATTTATGGGGGTATGCAGGCCGGTAATGAATTCTGACAACTTTGAAAAAATGGTGCACAAACTGCCCAAAACAACCTAGGACGGTGGCACACGTATGGTGCACCGCTGCAACAACTCCGCACCCGAGGCCTCAAATCGAAATTCTGCCTCGAAAAAAGTGATTTTTTGTCGATTTATGGGGGTATGCAGGCCGGTAATGAATTCTGACAACTTTGAAAAAATGGTGCACAAGCATGCCCAAGCGTGGCCTAGGACGGTGCACACGTGTGGTGCACCGCTGCAACAACTCCACACCCGAGGCCTCAAATCGAAATTGCGCCTCGACAAAAGTCATTTTTTTGTTGATTTATGGGGTATGAAGGCAGGTAATGAATTCCGACTACTTTGAAAAAATGGTGCACAAGCTGCCCAAGACAGCCCAGGACGGTGGCACACATATGGTGCACCGCTGCAAAAACTCCGCACCCGAGGCCTCAAATCGAAATTCCGCCTCGACAAAAGTGATTTTTTTGTCGATTTATGGGGGTATGCAGGCCGGTAATGAATTCCGACAACTATGAAAAAATGGTGCACAAGCTGCCCAAGACAGCCCAGGACGGTGGCACACATATGGTGCACCGCTGCAAAAACTCCGCACCCGAGGCCTCAAATCGAAATTCCGCCTCGACAAAAGTGATTTTTTTGGCGATTTATGGGGTATGAAGGCAGGTAATGAATTCCGACTACTTTGAAAAAATGGTGCACATGCTACCCAAGACAGCCTAGGACGGTGGCACACCTATGGTGCAGCGCTGCAACAACTCCGCACCCGAGGCCTCAAATCGAAATTTCGCCTCGACAAAAGTGATTTTTTTGTCGATTTATGGGGGTATGCATGCCGGTAATGAATTCTGACAACCTTGAAAAAATGGTGCACAAGCATGCCCAAGCGTGGCCTAGGAAGGTGCACACGTGTGGTGCACCGCTGCAACAACTCCACACCCGAGGCCTCAAATTGAAATTCCGTCTAGACAAAAGTGATTTTTTTGTCGATTTATGGGGTATGCAGGAAGGTAATGAATTCCGACAACTTTGAAAAAATGGTGCACAAGCTGCCTTAAACAACCTAGGACGGTGCCACACGTATGGTGCACCGCTGCAACAACTCTGCACCCGAGGCCTCAAATCGAAATTCCGCCTCGACAAAAGTTATTTTTTTGTCAATTTATGGGGGTATGCAGGCCAGTAATGAATTCCGACAACTTTGAAAAAATGGTGCACAAACTGCCCAAAACAACCTAGGACGGTGGCACACGTATGGTGCACCGCTGCAACAACTCCGCACCCGAGGCCTCAAATCGAAATTCTGCCTCGACAAAAGTGATATTTTTTGTCGATTTATGGGGGTATGCAGGCCGGTAATGAATTCTGACAACCTTGAAAAAATGGTGCACAAGCATGCCCAAGCGTGGCCTAGGAAGGTGCACACGTGTGGTGCACCGCTGCAACAACTCCACACCCAAGGCCTCAAATCGAAATTGCGCCTCGACAAAAGTGATTTTTTTGTTGATTTATGGGGTATGAAGGCAGGTAATGAATTCCGACTACTTTGAAAAAATGGTGCACAAGCTGCCCAAGACAGCCCAGGACGGTGGCACACATATGGTGCACCGCTGCAAAAACTCCGCACCCGAAGCCTCAAATCGAAATTCCGCCTCGAAAAAAGTGATTTTTTGTCGATTTATGGGGGTATGCAGGCCGGTAATGAATTCCGACAACTTTGAAAAAATGGTGCACAAGCATGCCCAAACGTGGCCTAGGACGGTGCACACGTGTGGTGCACCGCTGCAACAACTCCACACTTGAGGCCTCAAATCGAAATTGCGCCTCGACAAAAGTGATTTTTTTGTCGATTTATGGGGTATGAAGGCAGGTAATGAATTCCAACTACTTTGAAAAAATGGTGCACAAGCTGCCCAAGACAGCCCAGGACGGTGGCACACATATGGTGCACCGCTGCAAAAACTCCGCACCCGAGGCCTCAAATCGAAATTCCGCCTTGACAAAAGTGATTTTTTTGTCGATTTATGGGGGTATGTAGGCTGGTAATGAATTCCGACAACTATGAAAAAATGGTGCACAAGCTGCCCAAGACAGCCCAGGACGGTGGCACACATATGGTGCACCGCTGCAAAAACTCCGCACCCGAGGCCTCAAATCGAAATTCCGCCTCGACAAAAGTGATTTTTTTGTCGATTTATGGGGGTATGCAGGCCGGTAATGAATTCCGACAACTTTGAAAAAATGGTGCACAAACTGCCCAAAACAACCTAGGACGGTGGCACACGTATGGTGCACCGCTGCAACAACTCCGCACCCGAGGCCTCAAATCGAAATTCTGCCTCGAAAAAAGTGATTTTTTGTCGATTTATGGGGGTATGCAGGCCGGTAATGAATTCCGACAACTTTGAAAAAATGGTGCACAAACTGCCCAAAACAACCTAGGACGGTGGCACACGTATGGTGCACCGCTGCAACAACTCCGCACCCGAGGCCTCAAATCGAAATTCGGACTCGAAAAAAGTGATTTTTTGTCGATTTATGGGTGTATGCAGGCCAGTAATGAATTCCGACAACTTTGAAAAAATGGTGCACAAACTGCCCAAAACAACCTAGGACGGTGGCACACGTATGGTGCACCGCTGCAACAACTCCGCACCCGAGGCCTCAAATCGAAATTCGGCCTCGAAAAAAGTGATTTTTTGTCGATTTATGGGGGTATGCAGGCCGGTAATGAATTCCGACAACTTTGAAAAAATGGTGCACAAGCATGCCCAAACGTGGCCTAGGACGGTGCACACGTGTGGTGCACCGCTGCAACAACTCCACACCCGAGGCCTCAAATCGAAATTGCGCCTCGACAAAAGTGATTTTTTTGTTGATTTATGGGTTATGAAGGCAGGTAATGAATTCCGACTACTTTGAAAAAATGGTGCACAAGCTGCCCAAGACAGCCCAGGACGGTGGCACACATATGGTGCACCGCTGCAAAAACTCCGCACCCGAGGCCTCAAATCGAAATTCCGCCTTGACAAAAGTGATTTTTTTGTCGATTTATGGGGGTATGTAGGCTGATAATGAATTCCGACAACTATGAAAAAATGGTGCACAAGCTGCCCAAGACAGCCCAGGACGGTGGCACACATATGGTGCACCGCTGCAAAAACTCTACACCCGAGGCCTCAAATTGAAATTCCGCCTCGACAAAAGTGATTTTTTTGTCGATTTATGGGGGTATGCAGGCCGGTAATGAATTCCGACAACTTTGAAAAAATGGTGCACAAACTGCCCAAAACCAACCTAGGACGGTGGCACACGTATGGTGCACCGCTGCAACAACTCCGCACCCGAGGCCTCAAATCGAAATTCTGCCTCGACAAAAGTGATATTTTTTGTCGATTTATGGGGGTATGCAGGCCGGTAATGAATTCTGACAACCTTGAAAAAATGGTGCACAAGCATGCCCAAGCGTGGCCTAGGAAGGTGCACACGTGTGGTGCACCGCTGCAACAACTCCACACCCAAGGCCTCAAATCGAAATTGCGCCTCGACAAAAGTGATTTTTTTGTTGATTTATGGGGTATGAAGGCAGGTAATGAATTCCGACTACTTTGAAAAAATGGTGCACAAGCTGCCCAAGACAGCCCAGGACGGTGGCACACATATGGTGCACCGCTGCAAAAACTCCGCACCCAAGGCCTCAAATCGAAATTCCGCCTCGACAAAAGTGATTTTTTTGTCGATTTATGGGGTATGCAGGCCGGTAATGAATTCCGACAACTTTGAAAAAATGGTGCACAAACTGCCCAAAACAACCTAGGACGGTGGCACACGTATGGTGCACCGCTGCAACAACTCCGCACCCGAGGCCTCAAATCGAAATTCTGCCTCGAAAAAAGTGATTTTTTGTCGATTTATGGGGGTATGCAGGCCGGTAATGAATTCTGACAACTTTGAAAAAATGGTGCACAAACTGCCCAAAACAACCTAGGACGGTGGCACACGTATGGTGCACCGCTGCAACAACTCCGCACCCGAGGCCTCAAATCGAAATCCGGACTCGAAAAAAGTGATTTTTTGTCGATTTATGGGTGTATGCAGGCCAGTAATGAATTCCGACAACTTTGAAAAAATGGTGCACAAACTGCCCAAAACAACCTAGGACGGTGGCACACGTATGGTGCACCGCTGCAACAACTCCGCACCCGAGGCCTCAAATCGAAATTCTGCCTCGAAAAAAGTGATTTTTTGTCGATTTATGGGGGTATGCAGGCCGGTAATGAATTCTGACAACTTTGAAAAAATGGTGCACAAGCATGCCCAAGCGTGGCCTAGGACGGTGCACACGTGTGGTGCACCGCTGCAACAACTCCACACCCGAGGCCTCAAATCGAAATTGCGCCTCGACAAAAGTCATTTTTTTGTTGATTTATGGGGTATGAAGGCAGGTAATGAATTCCGACTACTTTGAAAAAATGGTGCACAAGCTGCCCAAGACAGCCCAGGACGGTGGCACACATATGGTGCACCGCTGCAAAAACTCCGCACCCGAGGCCTCAAATCGAAATTCCGCCTCGACAAAAGTGATTTTTTTGTCGATTTATGGGGGTATGCAGGCCGGTAATGAATTCCGACAACTATGAAAAAATGGTGCACAAGCTGCCCAAGACAGCCCAGGACGGTGGCACACATATGGTGCACCGCTGCAAAAACTCCGCACCCGAGGCCTCAAATCGAAATTCCGCCTCGATAAAAGTGATTTTTTTGGCGATTTATGGGGTATGAAGGCAGGTAATGAATTCCGACTACTTTGAAAAAATGGTGCACATGCTACCCAAGACAGCCTAGGACGGTGGCACACCTATGGTGCACCGCTGCAACAACTCCGCACCCGAGGCCTCAAATCGAAATTCTGCCTCGACAAAAGTGATATTTTTTGTCGATTTATGGGGGTATGCAGGCCGGTAATGAATTCTGACAACCTTGAAAAAATGGTGCACAAGCATGCCCAAGCGTGGCCTAGGAAGGTGCACACGTGTGGTGCACCGCTGCAACAACTCCACACCCAAGGCCTCAAATCGAAATTGCGCCTCGACAAAAGTGATTTTTTTGTTGATTTATGGGGTATGAAGGCAGGTAATGAATTCCGACTACTTTGAAAAAATGGTGCACAAGCTGCCCAAGACAGCCCAGGACGGTGGCACACATATGGTGCACCGCTGCAAAAACTCCGCACCCAAGGCCTCAAATCGAAATTCCGCCTCGACAAAAGTGATTTTTTTGTCGATTTATGGGGTATGCAGGCCGGTAATGAATTCCGACAACTTTGAAAAAATGGTGCACAAACTGCCCAAAACAACCTAGGACGGTGGCACACGTATGGTGCACCGCTGCAACAACTCCGCACCCGAGGCCTCAAATCGAAATTCTGCCTCGAAAAAAGTGATTTTTTGTCGATTTATGGGGGTATGCAGGCCGGTAATGAATTCTGACAACTTTGAAAAAATGGTGCACAAACTGCCCAAAACAACCTAGGACGGTGGCACACGTATGGTGCACCGCTGCAACAACTCCGCACCCGAGGCCTCAAATCGAAATCCGGACTCGAAAAAAGTGATTTTTTGTCGATTTATGGGTGTATGCAGGCCAGTAATGAATTCCGACAACTTTGAAAAAATGGTGCACAAACTGCCCAAAACAACCTAGGACGGTGGCACACGTATGGTGCACCGCTGCAACAACTCCGCACCCGAGGCCTCAAATCGAAATTCTGCCTCGAAAAAAGTGATTTTTTGTCGATTTATGGGGGTATGCAGGCCGGTAATGAATTCTGACAACTTTGAAAAAATGGTGCACAAGCATGCCCAAGCGTGGCCTAGGACGGTGCACACGTGTGGTGCACCGCTGCAACAACTCCACACCCGAGGCCTCAAATCGAAATTGCGCCTCGACAAAAGTCATTTTTTTGTTGATTTATGGGGTATGAAGGCAGGTAATGAATTCCGACTACTTTGAAAAAATGGTGCACAAGCTGCCCAAGACAGCCCAGGACGGTGGCACACATATGGTGCACCGCTGCAAAAACTCCGCACCCGAGGCCTCAAATCGAAATTCCGCCTCGACAAAAGTGATTTTTTTGTCGATTTATGGGGGTATGCAGGCCGGTAATGAATTCCGACAACTATGAAAAAATGGTGCACAAGCTGCCCAAGACAGCCCAGGACGGTGGCACACATATGGTGCACCGCTGCAAAAACTCCGCACCCGAGGCCTCAAATCGAAATTCCGCCTCGATAAAAGTGATTTTTTTGGCGATTTATGGGGTATGAAGGCAGGTAATGAATTCCGACTACTTTGAAAAAATGGTGCACATGCTACCCAAGACAGCCTAGGACGGTGGCACACCTATGGTGCAGCGCTGCAACAACTCCGCACCCGAGGCCTCAAATCGAAATTTCGCCTCGACAAAAGTGATTTTTTGTCGATTTATGGGGGTATGCATGCCGGTAATGAATTCTGACAACCTTGAAAAAATGGTGCACAAGCATGCCCAAGCGTGGCCTAGGAAGGTGCACACGTGTGGTGCACACGTGTGGTGCACCGCTGCAACAACTCCACACCCGAGGCCTCAAATTGAAATTCCGCCTAGACAAAAGTGATTTTTTTGTCGATTTATGGGGTATGCAGGAAGGTAATGAATTCCGACAACTTTGAAAAAATGGTGCACAAGCTGCCTTAAACAACCTAGGACGGTGGCACACGTATGATGCACCGCTGCAACAACTCTGCACCCGAGGCCTCAAATCGAAATTCCGCCTCGACAAAAGTTATTTTTTTGTCAATTTATGGGGGTATGCAGGCCAGTAATGAATTCCGACAACTTTGAAAAAATGGTGCACAAACTGCCCAAAATAACCACGGACGGTGGCACACGTATGGTGCACCGCTTAAACAACTCCGCACCCGAGGCCTCAAATCGAAATTCTGCCTCGAAAAAAGTGATTTTTTGTCGATTTATGGGGGTATGGAGGCCGGTAATGAATTCTGACAACTTTGAAAAAATGGTGCACAAGCATGCCCAAGCGTGGCCTAGGACGGTGCACACGTGTGGTGCACCGCTGCAACAACTCCGCACCCGAGGCCTCAAATTGAAATTCCGCCTCGACAAAAGTGATTTTTTTGTCGATTTATGGGGGTATGCAGGCCGGTAATGAATTCCGACAACTATGAAAAAATGGTGCACAAGCTGCCCAAGACAGCCCAGGACGGTGGCACACATATGGTGCACCGCTGCAAAAACTCCGCACCCGAGGCCTCAAATCGAAATTCCGCCTCGACAAAAGTGATTTTTTTGTCGATTTATGGGGGTATGCAGGCCGGTAATGAATTCCGACAACTTTGAAAAAATGGTGCACAAACTGCCCAAAACAACCTAGGACGGTGGCACACGTATGGTGCACCGCTGCAACAACTCCGCACCCGAGGCCTCAAATCGAAATTCTGCCTCGAAAAAAGTGATTTTTTATCGATTTATGGGGGTATGCAGGCCGGTAATGAATTCTGACAACTTTGAAAAAATGGTGCACAAACTGCCCAAAACAACCTAGGACGGTGGCACACGTATGGTGCACCGCTGCAACAACTCCGCACCCGAGGCCTCAAATCGAAATTCGGACTCGAAAAAAGTGATTTTTTGTCGATTTATGGGGGTATGCAGGCCAGTAATGAATTCCGACTACTTTGAAAAAATGGTGCACAAACTGCCCAAAACAACCTAGGACGGTGGCACACGTATGGTGCACCGCTGCAACAACTCCGCACCCGAGGCCTCAAATCGAAATTCTGCCTCGAAAAAAGTGATTTTTTGTCGATTTATGGGGGTATGGAGGCCGGTAATGAATTCTGACAACTTTGAAAAAATGGTGCACAAGCATGCCCAAGCGTGGCCTAGGACGGTGCACACGTGTGGTGCACCGCTGCAACAACTCCGCACCCGAGGCCTCAAATCGAAATTCCGCCTCGACAAAAGTGATTTTTTTGTCGATTTATGGGGGTATGCAGGCCGGTAATGAATTCCGACAACTATGAAAAAATGGTGCACAAGCTGCCCAAGACAGCCCAGGACGGTGGCACACATATGGTGCACCGCTGCAAAAACTCCGCACCCGAGGCCTCAAATCGAAATTCCGCCTCGACAAAAGTGATTTTTTTGTCGATTTATGGGGGTATGCAGGCCGGTAATGAATTCCGACAACTTTGAAAAAATGGTGCACAAACTGCCCAAAACAACCTAGGACGGTGGCACACGTATGGTGCACCGCTGCAACAACTCCGCACCCGAGGCCTCAAATCGAAATTCTGCCTCGAAAAAAGTGATTTTTTGTCGATTTATGGGGGTATGCAGGCCGGTAATGAATTCTGACAACTTTGAAAAAATGGTGCACAAACTGCCCAAAACAACCTAGGACGGTGGCACACGTATGGTGCACCGCTGCAACAACTCCGCACCCGAGGCCTCAAATCGAAATTCGGACTCGAAAAAAGTGATTTTTTGTCGATTTATGGGGGTATGCAGGTCAGTAATGAATTCTGACTACTTTGAAAAAATGGTGCACAAACTGCCCAAAACAACCTAGGACGGTGGCACACGTATGGTGCACCGCTGCAACAACTCCGCACCCGAGGCCTCAAATCGAAATTCTGCCTCGAAAAAAGTGATTTTTTGTCGATTTATGGGGGTATGCAGGCCGGTAATGAATTCTGACAACTTTGAAAAAATGGTGCACAAACTGCCCAAAACAACCTAGGACGGTGGCACACGTATGGTGCACCGCTGCAACAACTCCGCACCCGAGGCCTCAAATCGAAATTCGGACTCGAAAAAAGTGATTTTTTGTCGATTTATGGGGGTATGCAGGCCAGTAATGAATTCCGACTACTTTGAAAAAATGGTGCACAAACTGCCCAAAACAACCTAGGACGGTGGCACACGTATGGTGCACCGCTGCAACAACTCCGCACCCGAGGCCTCAAATCCAAATTCTGCCTCGAAAAAAGTGATTTTTTGTCGATTTATGGGGGTATGGAGGCCGGTAATGAATTCTGACAACTTTGAAAAAATGGTGCACAAGCATGCCCAAGCGTGGCCTAGGACGGTGCACACGTGTGGTGCACCGCTGCAACAACTCCGCACCCGAGGCCTCAAATCGAAATTCCGCCTCGACAAAAGTGATTTTTTTGTCGATTTATGGGGGTATGCAGGCCGGTAATGAATTCCGACAACTATGAAAAAATGGTGCACAAGCTGCCCAAGACAGCCCAGGACGGTGGCACACGTATGGTGCACCGCTGCAACAACTCCGCACCCGAGGCCTCAAATCGAAATTCTGCCTCGACAAAAGTGATTTTTTTGTCGATTTATGGGGGTATGCAGGCCGGTAATGAATTCCGACAACTTTGAAAAAATGGTGCACAAACTGCCCAAAACAACCTAGGACGGTGGCACACGTATGGTGCACCGCTGCAACAACTCCGCACCCGAGGCCTCAAATCGAAATTCTGCCTCGAAAAAAGTGATTTTTTGTCGATTTATGGGGGTATGCAGGCCGGTAATGAATTCCGACAACTTTGAAAAAATGGTGCACAAACTGCCCAAAACAACCTAGGACGGTGGCACACGTATGGTGCACCGCTGCAACAACTCCGCACCCGAGGCCTCAAATCGAAATTCGGACTCGAAAAAAGTGATTTTTTGTCGATTTATGGGGGTATGCAGGTCAGTAATGAATTCCGACTACTTTGAAAAAATGGTGCACAAACTGCCCAAAACAACCTAGGACGGTGGCACACGTATGGTGCACCGCTGCAACAACTCCGCACCCGAGGCCTCAAATCGAAATTCTGCCTCGAAAAAAGTGATTTTTTGTCGATTTATGGGGGTATGCAGGCCGGTAATGAATTCTGACAACTTTGAAAAAATGGTGCACAAGCATGCCCAAGCGTGGCCTAGGACGGTGCACACGTGTGGTGCACCGCTGCAACAACTCCACACCCGAGGCCTCAAATCGAAATTGCGCCTCGACAAAAGTCATTTTTTTGTTGATTTATGGGGTATGAAGGCAGGTAATGAATTCCGACTACTTTGAAAAAATGGTGCACAAGCTGCCCAAGACAGCCCAGGACGGTGGCACACATATGGTGCACCGCTGCAAAAACTCCGCACCCGAGGCCTCAAATCGAAATTCCGCCTCGACAAAAGTGATTTTTTTGTCGATTTATGGGGGTATGCAGGCCGGTAATGAATTCCGACAACTATGAAAAAATGGTGCACAAGCTGCCCAAGACAGCCCAGGACGGTGGCACACATATAGTGCACCGCTGCAAAAACTCCGCACCCGAGGCCTCAAATCGAAATTCCGCCTCGACAAAAGTGATTTTTTTGGCGATTTATGGGGTATGAAGGCAGGTAATGAATTCCGACTACTTTGAAAAAATGGTGCACATGCTACCCAGGACAGCCTAGGACGGTGGCACACCTATGGTGCAGCGCTGCAACAACTCCGCACCCGAGGCCTCAAATCGAAATTTCGCCTCGACAAAAGTGATTTTTTTGTCGATTTATGGGGGTATGCATGCCGGTAATGAATTCTGACAACCTTGAAAAAATGGTGCACAAGCATGCCCAAGCGTGGCCTAGGAAGGTGCACACGTGTGGTGCACCGCTGCAACAACTCCACACCCGAGGCCTCAAATTGAAATTCCTTCTAGACAAAAGTGATTTTTTTGTCGATTTATGGG
Source organism: Galeopsis tetrahit (assembly GCA_963675135.1). Taxonomy (NCBI): domain Eukaryota; kingdom Viridiplantae; phylum Streptophyta; class Magnoliopsida; order Lamiales; family Lamiaceae; genus Galeopsis; species Galeopsis tetrahit. The sequence goes on along the minus strand of OY776129.1, from coordinate 28,145,176 downwards.
GTATGCAGGAAGGTAATGAATTCCGACAACTTTGAAAAAATGGTGCACAAGCTGCCTTAAACAACCTAGGACGGTGGCACACGTATGGTGCACCGCTGCAACAACTCTGCACCCGAGGCCTCAAATCGAAATTCCGCCTCGACAAAAGTTATTTTTTTGTCAATTTATGGGGGTATGCAGGCCAGTAATGAATTCCGACAACTTTGAAAAAATGGTGCACAAACTGCCCAAAACAACCTAGGACGGTGGCACACGTATGGTGCACCGCTGCAACAACTCCGCACCCGAGGCCTCAAATCCAAATTCTGCCTCGACAAAAGTGATATTTTTTGTCGATTTATGGGGGTATGCAGGCCGGTAATGAATTCTGACAACCTTGAAAAAATGGTGCACAAGCATGCCCAAGCGTGGCCTAGGAAGGTGCACACGTGTGGTGCACCGCTGCAACAACTCCACACCCAAGGCCTCAAATCGAAATTGCGCCTCGACAAAAGTGATTTTTTTGTTGATTTATGGGGTATGAAGGCAGGTAATGAATTCCGACTACTTTGAAAAAATGGTGCACAAGCTGCCCAAGACAGCCCAGGACGGTGGCACACATATGGTGCACCGCTGCAAAAACTCCGCACCCGAGGCCTCAAATCGAAATTCCGCCTCGACAAAAGTGATTTTTTTGTCGATTTATGGGGGAATGCAGGCCGGTAATGAATTCCGACAACTTTGAAAAAATGGTGCACAAACTGCCCAAAACAACCTAGGACGGTGGCACACGTATGGTGCACCGCTGCAACAACTCCGCACCCGAGGCCTCAAATCAAAATTCGGCCTCGAAAAAAGTGATTTTTTGTCGATTTATGGGGGTATGTAGGCCGGTAATGAATTCCGACAACTTTGAAAAAATGGTGCACAAACTGCCCAAAACAACCTAGGACGGTGGCACACGTATGGTGCACCGCTGCAACAACTCCGCACCCGAGGCCTCAAATCGAAATTCGGCCTCGAAAAAAGTGATTTTTTGTCGATTTATGGGGGTATGCAGGCCGGTAATGAATTCCGACAACTTTGAAAAAATGGTGCACAAGCATGCCCAAACGTGGCCTAGGACGGTGCACACGTGTGGTGCACCGCTGCAACAACTCCACACTTGAGGCCTCAAATCGAAATTGCGCCTCGACAAAAGTGATTTTTTTGTCGATTTATGGGGTATGAAGGAAGGTAATGAATTCCGACTACTTTGAAAAAATGGTGCACAAGCTGCCCAAGACAGCCCAGGACGGTGGCACACATATGGTGCACCGCTGCAAAAACTCCGCACCCGAGGCCTCAAATCGAAATTCCGCCTCGACAAAAGTGATTTTTTTGTCGATTTATGGGGGTATGCAGGTCGGTAATGAATTCCGACAACTTTGAAAAAATGGTGCACAAGCTGCCCAAAACAACCTAGGACGGTGGCACACGTATGGTGCACCGCTGCAACAACTCCGCACCCGAGGCCTCAAATCGAAATTCGGCCTCGAAAAAAGTGATTTTTTGTCGATTTATGGGGGTATGTAGGCCGGTAATGAATTCCGACAACTTTGAAAAAATGGTGCACAAACTGCCCAAAACAACCTAGGACGGTGGCACACGTATGGTGCACCGCTGGAACAACTCCGCACCCGAGGCCTCAAATCGAAATTCGGCCTCGAAAAAAGTGATTTTTTGTCGATTTATGGGGGTATGCAGGCCGGTAATGAATTCCGACAACTTTGAAAAAATGGTGCACAAGCATGCCCAAACGTGGCCTAGGACGGTGCACACGTGTGGTGCACCGCTGCAACAACTCCACACTTGAGGCCTCAAATCGAAATTGCGCCTCGACAAAAGTGATTTTTTTGTCGATTTATGGGGTATGAAGGAAGGTAATGAATTCCGACTACTTTGAAAAAATGGTGCACAAGCTGCCCAAGACAGCCCAGGACGGTGGCACACATATGGTGCACCGCTGCAAAAACTCCGCACCCGAGGCCTCAAATCGAAATTCCGCCTCGACAAAAGTGATTTTTTTGTCGATTTATGGGGGTATGCAGGTCGGTAATGAATTCCGACAACTTTGAAAAAATGGTGCACAAGCTGCCCAAAACAACCTAGGACGGTGGCACACGTATGGTGCACCGCTGCAACAACTCCGCACCCGAGGCCTCAAATCGAAATTCGGCCTCGAAAAAAGTGATTTTTTGTCGATTTATGGGGGTATGTAGGCCGGTAATGAATTCCGACAACTTTGAAAAAATGGTGCACAAACTGCCCAAAACAACCTAGGACGGTGGCACACGTATGGTGCACCGCTGGAACAACTCCGCACCCGAGGCCTCAAATCGAAATTCGGCCTCGAAAAAAGTGATTTTTTGTCGATTTATGGGGGTATGCAGGCCGGTAATGAATTCCGACAACTTTGAAAAAATGGTGCACAAGCATGCCCAAACGTGGCCTAGGACGGTGCACACGTGTGGTGCACCGCTGCAACAACTCCACACTTGAGGCCTCAAATCGAAATTGCGCCTCGACAAAAGTGATTTTTTTGTCGATTTATGGGGTATGAAGGAAGGTAATGAATTCCGACTACTTTGAAAAAATGGTGCACAAGCTGCCCAAGACAGCCCAGGACGGTGGCACACATATGGTGCACCGCTGCAAAAACTCCGCACCCGAGGCCTCAAATCGAAATTCCGCCTCGACAAAAGTGATTTTTTTGTCGATTTATGGGGGTATGCAGGTCGGTAATGAATTCCGACAACTTTGAAAAAATGGTGCACAAGCTGCCCAAAACAACCTAGGACGGTGGCACACGTATGGTGCACCGCTGCAACAACTCCGCACCCGAGGCCTCAAATCGAAATTCGGCCTCGAAAAAAGTGATTTTTTGTCGATTTATGGGGGTATGCAGGCCGGTAATGAATTCCAACAACTTTGAAAAAAAGGTGCACAAACTGCCCAAAACAACCTAGGACGGTGGCACACGTATGGTGCACCGCTGCAACAACTCCGCACCCGAGGCCTCAAATCGAAATTCGGCCTCGAAAAAAGTGATTTTTTGTCGATTTATGGGGGTATGCAGGCCGGTAATGAATTCCGACAACTTTGAAAAAATGGTGCACAAGCATGCCCAAACGTGGCCTAGGACGGTGCACACGTGTGGTGCACCGCTGCAACAACTCCACACTTGAGGCCTCAAATCGAAATTGCGCCTCGACAAAAGTGATTTTTTTGTCGATTTATGGGGTATGAAGGAAGGTAATGAATTCCGACTACTTTGAAAAAATGGTGCACAAGCTGCCCAAGACAGCCCAGGACGGTGGCACACATATGGTGCACCGCTGCAAAAACTCCGCACCCGAGGCCTCAAATCGAAATTCCGCCTCGACAAAAGTGATTTTTTTGTCGATTTATGGGGGTATGCAGGTCGGTAATGAATTCCGACAACTTTGAAAAAATGGTGCACAAGCTGCCCAAAACAACCTAGGACGGTGGCACACGTATGGTGCACCGCTGCAACAACTCCGCACCCGAGGCCTCAAATCGAAATTCGGCCTCGAAAAAAGTGATTTTTTGTCGATTTATGGGGGTATGCAGGCCGGTAATGAATTCCGACAACTTTGAAAAAAAGGTGCACAAACTGCCCAAAACAACCTAGGACGGTGGCACACGTATGGTGCACCGCTGCAACAACTCCGCACCCGAGGCCTCAAATCGAAATTCGGCCTCGAAAAAAGTGATTTTTTATCGATTTATGGGGGTATGCAGGCCGGTAATGAATTCCGACAACTTTGAAAAAATGGTGCACAAGCATGCCCAAGCGTGGCCTAGGACGGTGCACACGTGTGGTGCACCGCTGCAACAACTCCACACCTGAGGCCTCAAATCGAAATTCCGCCTTGACAAAAGTGATTTTTTTGTCGATTTATGGGGTATGAAGGCAGGTAATGAATTCCGACTACTTTGAAAAAATGGTGCACAAGCTGCCCAAGACAGCCCAGGACGGTGGCACACATATGGTGCAGCGCTGCAACAGCTCCGCACCCGAGGCCTCAAATCGAAATTCCGCCTCGACAAAAGTGATTTTTTTGTCGATTTATGGGGGTATGTAGGCCAGTAATGAATTCCGACAACTTTGAAAAAATGGTGCACAAGCTGCCCAAAACAACCTAGGACGGTGGCCCCCGTATGGTGCACCGCTGCAACAACTCCGCACCCGAGGCCTCAAATCAATATTCTGCCTCGACAAAAGCGATATTTTTTGTCGATTTATGGGGGTATGCAGGCCGGTAATGAATTCCGACAACTTTGAAAAAATGGTGCACAAGCATGCCCAAGCGTGGCCTAGGACGGTGCACACGTGTGGTGCACCGCTGCAACAAATCCACACCTGAGGCCTCAAATCGAAATTCCGCCTTGACAAAAGTGATTTTTTTGTCGATTTATGGGGTATGAAGGCAGGTAATGAATTCCGACTACTTTGAAAAAATGGTGCACAAGCTGCCCAAGACAGCCCAGGACGGTGGCACACATATGGTGCACCGCTGCAAAAACTCCGCACCCGAGGCCTCAAATCGAAATTCCGCCTCGACAAAAGTGATTTTTTTGTCGATTTATGGGGGTATGCAGGTCGGTAATGAATTCCGACAACTTTGAAAAAATGGTGCACAAGCTGCCCAAAACAACCTAGGACGGTGGCACACGTATGGTGCACCGCTGCAACAACTCCGCACCCGAGGCCTCAAATCGAAATTCGGCCTCGAAAAAAGTGTTTTTTTGTCGATTTATGGGGGTATGCAGGCCGGTAATGAATTCCGACAACTTTGAAAAAATGGTGCACAAGCATGCCCAAGCGTGGCGTAGGACGGTGCACACGTGTGGTGCACCGCTGCAACAACTCCACACCTGAGGCCTCAAATCGAAATTCCGCCTTGACAAAAGTGATTTTTTTGTCGATTTATGGGGTATGAAGGCAGGTAATGAATTCCGACTACTTTGAAAAAATGGTGCACAAGCTGCCCAAGACAGCCCAGGACGGTGGCACACATATGGTGCACCGCTGCAAAAACTCCGCACCCGAGGCCTCAAATCGAAATTCCGCCTCGACAAAAGTGATTTTTTTGTCGATTTATGGGGGTATGCAGGTCGGTAATGAATTCCGACAACTTTGAAAAAATGGTGCACAAGCTGCCCAAAACAACCTAGGACGGTGGCACACGTATGGTGCACCGCTGCAACAACTCCGCACCCGAGGCCTCAAATCGAAATTCGGCCTCGAAAAAAGTGATTTTTTGTCGATTTATGGGGGTATGCAGGCCGGTAATGAATTCCGACAACTTTGAAAAAATGGTGCACAAGCATGCCCAAGCGTGGCCTAGGACGGTGCACACGTGTGGTGCACCGCTGCAACAACTCCACACCTGAGGCCTCAAATCGAAATTCCGCCTTGACAAAAGTGATTTTTTTGTCGATTTATGAGGTATGAAGGCAGGTAATGAATTCCGACTACTTTGAAAAAATGGTGCACAAGCTGCCCAAGACAGCCCAGGACGGTGGCACACATATGGTGCAGCGCTGCAACAGCTCCGCACCCGAGGCCTCAAATCGAAATTCCGCCTCGACAAAAGTGATTTTTTTGTCGATTTATGGGGGTATGTAGGCCAGTAATGAATTCCGACAACTTTGAAAAAATGGTGCACAAGCTGCCCAAAACAACCTAGGACGGTGGCCCCCGTATGGTGCACCGCTGCAACAACTCCGCACCCGAGGCCTCAAATCAATATTCTACCTCGACAAAAGCGATATTTTTTGTCGATTTATGGGGGTATGCAGGCCGGTAATGAATTCTGACAACTTTGAAAAAATGGTGCACAAGCATGCCCAAGCGTGCCCTAGGACGGTGCACACGTGTGGTGCACCGCTGCAACAACTCCACACCCGAGGCCTCAAATTGAAATTCCGCCTCGACAAAAGTGATTTTTTTGTCGATTTATGGGGGTATGCAGGCCGGTAATGAATTCCGACAACTTTGAAAAAATGGTGCACAAGCTGCCCAAAACAACCTAGGACGGTGGCACACATATGGTGCACCGCTGCAACAACTCCGCACCCGAAGCCTCAAATCGAAATTCTGCCTCGACAAAAGTGATATTTTTTGTCGATTTATGGGGGTATGCAGGCCGGTAATGAATTCTGACAACTTTGAAAAAATGGTGGACAAGCATGCCCTAGCGTGGCCTAGGACGGTGCACACGTGTGGTGCACCGCTGCAACAACTCCACACTCGAGGCCTCAAATTGAAATTCCGCCTCGACAAAAGTGATTTTTTTGTCGATTTATGGGGGTATGCAGGCCGGTAATGAATTCCGACAACTTTGAAAAAATGGTGCACAAGCTGCCCATAACAACCTAGGACGGTGGCACACATATGGTGCACCGCTGCAACAACTCCGCACCCGAGGCCTCAAATCGAAATTCCGCCTCGACAAAAGTGATTTTTTTGTCGATTTATGGGGTATGAAGGCAGGTAATGAATTCCGACTACTTTGAAAAAATGGTGCACAAGCTGCCCAAGACAGCCCAGGACGGTGGCACACATATGGTGCAGCGCTGCAACAGCTCCGCACCCGAGGCCTCAAATCGAAATTCCTCCTCGACAGAAGTGATTTTTTTGTCGATTTATGGGGGTATGCAGGCCGGTAATTAATTCCGACAACTTTGAAAAAATGGTGCACAAGCTGCCCAAAACAACCTAGGACGGTGGCACACGTATGGTGCACCGCTGCAACAACTCCGCACCCGAGGCCTCAAATCAATATTCCGCCTCGACAAAAGTGATATTTTTTGTCGATTTATGGGGGTATGCATGCCGGTAATGAATTCTGATAACTTTGAAAAAATGGTGCACAAGCATGCCAAACGTGGCCTAGGACGGTGCACACGTGTGGTGCACCGCTGCAACAACTCCACACCCGAGGCCTCAAAATGAAATTCCGACTCGACAAAAGTGATTTTTTTGTCGATTTATGGGGGTATGCAGGCCGGTAATGAATTCCGACAACTTTGAAAAAATGGTGCACAAGCTGCACAAAACAACCTAGGACGGTGGCACACATATGGTGCACCGCTGCAACAACTCCGCACCCGAGGCCTCAAATCGAAATTCTGCCTCGACAAAAGTGATATTTTTTGTCGATTTATGGGGGTATGCAGGCCGGTAATGAATTCTGACAACTTTGAAAAAATGGTGCACAAGCATGCCCAAGCGTGGCCTAGGACGGTGCACACGTGTGGTGCACCGCTGCAACAACTCCACACCCGAGGCCTCAAATTGAAATTCCGCCTAGACAAAAGTGATTTTTTTGTCGATTTATGGGGGTATGCAGGAAGGTAATGAATTCCGACAACTTTGAAAAAATGGTGCACAAACTGCCCAAAACAACCTAGGACGGTGGCACACGTATGGTGCACCGCTGCAACAACTCCGCACCCGAGGCCTCAAATCGAAATTCTGCCTCGAAAAAAGTGATTTTTTGTCGATTTATGGGGGTATGCAGGCCGGTAATGAATTCCGACAACTTTGAAAAAATGGTGCACAAGCATGCCCAAACGTGGCCTAGGACGGTGCACACGTGTGGTGCACCGCTGCAACAACTCCACACTTGAGGCCTCAAATTGAAATTGCGCCTCGACAAAAGTGATTTTTTTGTCGATTTATGGGGTATGAAGGCAGGTAATGAATTCCGACTACTTTGAAAAAATGGTGCACAAGCTGCCCAAGACAGCCTAGGACGGTGGCACACGTATGGTGCACCGCTGCAACAACTCCGCACCCGAGGCCTCAAATCGAAATTCCGCCTCGACAAAAGTGATTTTTTTGTCGATTTATGGGGGTATGCAGGCCAGTAATGAATTCCGACAACTTTGAAAAAATGGTGCACAAGCTGCCCAAAACAACCTAGGACGGTGGCACACGTATGGTGCACCGCTGTAACAACTCCGCACCCGAGGCCTCAAATCGAAATTCCGCCTCGAAAAAAGTGATTTTTTGTCGATTTATGGGGGTATGCAGGCCGGTAATGAATTCCGACAACTTTGAAAAAATGGTGCACAAGCTGCCCAAAACAACCTAGGACGATGGCACACGTATGGTGCACCGCTGCAACAACTCCGCACCCGAGGCCTCAAATCAATATTCTGCCTCGACAAAAGTGATATTTTTTGTCGATTTATGGGGGTATGCAGGCCGGTAATGAATTCTGACAACTTTGAAAAAATGGTGCACAAGCATGCCCAAGCGTGGCCTAGGACGGTGCACACGTATGGTGCACCGCTGCAACAACTCCACACCCGAGGCCTCAAATTGAAATTCCGCCTAGACAAAAGTGATTTTTTTGTCGATTTATGGGGGTATGCAGGAAGGTAATGAATTCCGACAACTTTGAAAAAATGGTGCACAAACTGCCCAAAACAACCTAGGACGGTGGCACACGTATGGTGCACCGCTGCAACAACTCCGCACCCGAGGCCTCAAATCGAAATTCGGCCTCGAAAAAAGTGATTTTTTATCGATTTATGGTGTATGCAGGCCGGTAATGAATTCCGACAACTTTGAAAAAATGGTGCACAAGCATGCCCAAACGTGGCCTAGGACGGTGCACACGTGTGGTGCACCGCTGCAACAACTCCACACTTGAGGCCTCAAATCGAAATTGCGCCTCGACAAAAGTGATTTTTTTGTTGATTTATGGGGTATGAAGGCAGGTAATGAATTCCAACTACTTTGAAAAAATGGTGCACAAGCTGCCCAAGACAGCCCAGGACGGTGGCACACATATGGTGCACCGCTGCAAAAACTCCGCACCCGAGGCCTCAAAACGAAATTCCGCCTCGACAAAATTGATTTTTTTGTCGATTTATGGGGGTATGCATGCCGGTAATGAATTTCGACAACTTTGAAAAAATGGTGCACAAGCTGCCCAAGACAGCCTAGGACGGTGGCACACGTATGGTGCACCGCTGCAACAACTCCGCACCCGAGGCCTCAAATCGAAATTCCGCCTCGACAAAAGTGATTTTTTTGTCGATTTATGGGGGTATGCAGGCCAGTAATGAATTCCGACAACTTTGAAAAAATGGTGCACAAGCTGCCCAAAACAACCTAGGACGGTGGCACATGTATGGTGCACCGCTGCAACAACTCCTCACCCGAGGCCTCAAATCGAAATTCCGCCTCGAAAAAAGTGATTTTTTGTCGATTTATGGGGGTATGCAGGCCGGTAATGAATTCCGACAACTTTGAAAAAATGGTGCACAAGCATGCCCAAACGTGGCCTAGGACGGTGCACACGTGTGGTGCACCGCTGCAACAACTCCACACTTGAGGCCTCAAATCGAAATTGCGCCTCGACAAAAGAGATTTTTTTGTCGATTTATGGGGTTTGAAGACAGGTAATGAATTCCGACTACTTTGAAAAAATGGTGCACAAGCTGCCCAAGACAGCCCAGGACGGTGGCACACATATGGTGCACCGCTGCAAAAACTCCGCACCCGAGGCCTCAAATCGAAATTCCGCCTCGACAAAAGTGATTTTTTTGTCGATTTATGGGGGTATGCAGGCCGCTAATGAATTCCGACAACTTTGAAAAAATGGTGCACAAGCTGTCCAAGACAGCCTAGGACGGTGGCACACGTATGGTGCACCGCTGCAACAACTCCGCACCCGAGGCCTCAAATCGAAATTCCGCCTCGACAAAAGTGACTTTTTTGTCGATTTATGGGGGTATGCAGGCCAGTAATGAATTCCGACAACTTTGAAAAAATGGTGCACAAGCTGCCCAAGACAGCCCAGGACGGTGGCACACGTATGGTGCACCGCTGCAAAAACTCCGCACCCGAGGCCTCAAAACGAAATTCCGCCTCGACAAAATTGATTTTTTTGTCGATTTATGGGGGTATGCATGCCGGTAATGAATTTCGACAACTTTGAAAAAATGGTGCACAAGCTGCCCAAAACAACCTAGGACGGTGGCACACGTATGGTGCACCGCTGCAACAACTCCGCACCCGAGGCCTCAAATCGAAATTCCGCCTCGAAAAAAGTGATTTTTTGTCGATTTATGGGGGTATGCAGGCCGGTAATGAATTCCGACAACTTTGAAAAAATGGTGCAGAAGCATGCCCAAACGTGGCCTAGGACGGTGCACACGTGTGGTGCACCGCTGCAACAACTCCACACTTGAGGCCTCAAATCGAAATTGCGCCTCGACAAAAGAGATTTTTTTGTCGATTTATGGGGTTTGAAGGCAGGTAATGAATTCCGACTACTTTGAAAAAATGGTGCACAAGTTGCCCAAGACAGCCCAGGACGGTGGCACACATATGGTGCACCGCTGCAAAAACTCCGCACCCGAGGCCTCAAATCGAAATTCCGCCTCGACAAAAGTGATTTTTTTGTCGATTTATGGGGGTATGCAGGCCGGTAATGAATTCCGACAACTTTGAAAAAATGGTGCACAAGCTGTCCAAGACAGCCTAGGACGGTGGCACACGTATGGTGCACCGCTGCAACAACTCCGCACCTGAGGCCTCAAATCGAAATTCCGCCTCGACAAAAGTGATTTTTTTGTCGATTTATGGGGGTATGCAGGCCAGTAATGAATTCCGACAACTTTGAAAAAATGGTGCACAAGCTGCCCAAAACAACCTAGGACGGTGGCACACGTATGGTGCACCGCTGCAACAACTCCGCACCCGAGGCCTCAAATCGAAATTCCGCCTCGAAAAAAGTGATTTTTTGTCGATTTATGGGGGTATGCAGGCCGGTAATGATTTCCGACAACTTTGAAAAAATGGTGCACAAGCATGCCCAAACGTGGCCTAGGACGGTGCACACGTGTGGTGCACCGCTGCAACAACTCCACACTTGAGGCCTCAAATCGAAATTGCGCCTCGACAAAAGAGATTTTTTTGTCGATTTATGGGGTTTGAAGGCAGGTAATGAATTCCGACTACTTTGAAAAAATGGTGCACAAGCTGCCCAAGACAGCCCAGGACGGTGGCACACATATAGTGCACCGCTGCAAAAACTCCGCACCCGAGGCCTCAAATCGAAATTCCGCCTCGACAAAAGTGATTTTTTTGTCGATTTATGGGGGTATGCAGGCCGGTAATGAATTCCGACAACTTTGAAAAAATGGTGCACAAGCTATCCAAGACATCCTAGGACGGTGGCACACGTATGGTGCACCGCTGCAACAACTCCGCACCCGATGCCTCAAATCGAAATTCCGCCTCGACAAAAGTGATTTTTTTGTTGATTTATGGGGGTATGCAGGCCGGTAATGAATTCCGACAACTTTGAAAAAATGCTGCACAAGCATGCCCAAACGTGGCCTAGGACGGTGCACACGTGTGGTGCACCGCTGCAACAACTCCACACTTGAGGCCTCAAATCGAAATTGCGCCTCGACAAAAGTGATTTTTTTGTCGATTTATGGGGTATGAAGGCAGGTAATGAATTCCAACTACTTTGAAAAAATGGTGCACAAGCTGCCCAAGACAGCCCAGGACGGTGGCACACATATGGTGCACCGCTGCAAAAACTCCGCACCCGAGGCCTCAAATCGAAATTCCGCCTCGACAAAATTGATTTTTTTGTCGATTTATGGGGGTATGCAGGCCGGTAATGAATTTCGACAACTTTGAAAAAATGGTACACAAGTTGCCCAAGACAACCTAGGACGTTGGCACACGTATGGTGCACCGCTGCAACAACTCCGCACCCGAGGCCTCAAATCGAAATTTCGCCTCGACAAAAGTGATTTTTTTGTCGATTTATGGGGGTATGCAGGCCAGTAATGAATTCCGACAACTTTGAAAAAATGGTGCACAAGCTGCCCAAAACAACCTAGGACGGTGGCACACGTATGGTGCACCGCTGCAACAACTCCGCACCCGAGGCCTCAAATCGAAATTCCGCCTCGAAAAAAGTGATTTTTTGTCGATTTATGGGGGTATGCAGGCCGGTAATGAATTCCGACAACTTTGAAAAAATGGTGCACAAGCATGCCCAAGCGTGGCCTAGGACGGTGCACACGTGTGGTGCACCGCTGTAACAACTCCACACCCGAGGCCTCAAATTGAAATTCCGCCTAGACAAAAGTGATTTTTTTGTCGATTTATGGGGGTATGCAGGAAGGTAATGAATTCCGACAACTTTGAAAAAATGGTGCACAAGCTGCCTTAAACAACCTAGGACGGTGGCACACGTATGGCGCACCGCTGCAACAACCCTGCACCCGAGGCCTCAAATCGAAATTCCGCCTCGACAAAAGTTATTTTTTTGTCGATTTATGGGGGTATGCAGGCCAGTAATGAATTCCGACAACTTTGAAAAAATGGTTCACAAACTGCCCAAAACAACCTAGGACGGTGGCACATGTATGGTGCACCGCTGCAACAACTCCGCACCCGAGGCCTCAAATCGCAATTCCGCCTCGACAAAAGTGATTTTTTTGTCGATTTATGGGGGTATGCAGGCCAGTAATGAATTCCGACAACTTTGAAAAAATGGTGCACAAGCTGCCCAAAACAACCTAGGACGGTGGCACACGTATGGTGCACCGCTGCAACAACTCCGCACCCGAGGCCTCAAATCGAAATTCCGCCTCGAAAAAAGTGATTTTTTGTCGATTTATGGGGGTATGCAGGCCGGTAATGAATTCTGACAACTTTAAAAAAATGGTGCACAAGCATGCCCAAGCGGCGCCTAGGACGGTGCACACGTGTGGTGCACCGCTGCAACAACTCCATACCCGAGGCCTCAAATTGAAATTCCGCCTTGACAAAAGTGATTTTTTTGTCGATTTATGGGGGTATGCAGGCCGGTAATAAATTCCGACAACTTTGAAAAAATGGTGCACAAGCTGCCCAAAACAACCTAGGACGGTGGCACACGTATGGTGCACCGCTGCAACAACTCCGCACCCGAGGCCTCAAATTGAAATTCTGCCTCGACAAAAGTGATATTTTTTATCGATTTATGGGGGTATGCAGACCGGTAATGAATTCTAACAACTTTGAAAAAATGGTGCACAAGCTGCCCAAGATAGCCCAGGACGGTGCCACACATATGGTGCAGCGCTGCAACAGCTCCGCACCCGAGGCCTCAAATCGAAATTTTGCATCGACAAAATTGATTTTTTTGTCGATTTATGGGGGTATGCAGGCCGGTAATGAATTCTGACAACTTCGAAAAAATTGTGCACAAGCTGCCCAAAACAACCTAGGACGGTGGCACACGTATGGTGCACCGCTGCAACAACTCCGCACCCGAGGCCTCATATCGAAATTCTGCCTCGATAAAAGTGATATTTTTTGTCGATTTATGGGGGTATGCAGACCGGTAATGAATTCTGACAACTTTGAAAAAATGGTGCACAAGCTGCCCAAGACAGCCCAGGACGGTGGAACACATATGGTGCAGCGCTGCAACAGCTCCGCACCCGAGGCCTCAAATCGAAATTCCGCCTCGACAAAAGTGATTTTTTTGTCGATTTATGGGGGTATGCAGGCCGGTAATGAAATCCGACAACTTTGAAAAAATGGTGCACAAGCTGCCCAAAACAACCTAGGACGGTGGCACACATATGGTGCACCGCTGCAACAACTCCGCACCCGAGGCCTCAAATCGAAATTCTGCCTCGACAAAAGTGATATTTTTTATCGATTTATGGGGGTATGCAGGCCGGTAATGAATTCTGACAACTTTGAAAAAATGGTGCACAAGCTGCCCAAAACAACCTAGGACGGTGGCACACGTATGGTGCACCGCTGCAACAACTCCGCACCCAAGGCCTCATATCGAAATTCTGCCTCGACAAAAGTGATATTTTTTGTCGATTTATGGGGGTATGCAGACCGGTAATGAATTCTGACAACTTTGAAAAAATGGTGCACAAGCATGCCCAAGCGGCGCCTAGGACGGTGCACACGTGTGGTGCACCGCTGCAACAACTCCATACCCGAGGCCTCAAATTGAAATTCATGGGGGTATGCAGACCGGTAATGAAATTCGACAACTTTGAAAAAATGGTGCACAAGCTGCCCAAAACAACCTAGGACGGTGGCACACGTATGGTGCACCGCTGCAACAACTCCGCACCCGAGGCCTCAAATCGAAATTCTGCCTCGACAAAAGTGATATTTTTTGTCGATTTATGGGGGTATGCAGGCCGGTAATGAATTCTGAGAACTTTGAAAAAATGGTGCACAAGCATGCCCAAGCGTGGCCTAGGACGGTGCACACGTGTGGTGCACCGCTGCAACAACTCCATACCCGAGGCCTCAAATTGAAATTCCGCCTCGACAAAAGTGATTTTTTTGTCGATTTATGGGGGTATGCAGGCCGGTAATGAATTCCGACAACTTTGAAAAAATGGTGCACAAGCTGCCCAAAACAACCTAGGACGGTGGCACACGTATGGTACACCGCTGCAACAACTCCGCACCCGAGGCCTCAAATCGAAATTCTGCCTCGACAAAAGTGATATTTTTTGTCGATTTATGGGGGTATGCAGACCGGTAATGAATTCTGACAATTTGAAAAAATGGTGCACAAGCTGCCCAAGACAGCCCAGGACGGTGGCACACATATGGTGCTGCGCTGCAACAGCTCCGCACCCGAGGCCTCAAATCGAAATTTCCCTTCGACAAAATTGATTTTTTTGTCGATTTATGGGGGTATGCAGGCCGGTAATGAATTCCGACAACTTTTAAAAAATGGTGCACAAGCTGCCCAAAACAACCTACGACGGTGGCACACGTATGGTGCACCACTGCAACAACTCCGCACCCGAGGCCTCATATCGAAATTCTGCCTCGACAAAAGTGATATTTTTTGTCGATTTATGGGGGTATGTAGACCGGTAATGAATTCTGACAACTTTGAAAATATGGTGCACAAGCTGCCCAAGACAGCCCAGGACGGTGGCACACATATGGTGCAGCGCTGCAACAGCTCCGCACCCGAGGCCTCAAATCGAAATTCCGCCTCGACAAAAGTGATTTTTTTGTCTATTTATGGGGGTATGCAGGCCGGTAATGAAATCCGACAACTTTGAAAAAATGGTGCACAAGCTGCCCAAAACAACCTAGGACGGTGGCACACATATGGTGCACCGCTGCAACAACTCCGCACCCGAGGCCTCAAATCGAAATTCTGCCTCGATAAAAGTGACATTTTTTGTCGATTTATGGGGGTATGCAGACCGGTAATGAATTCTGACAACTTTGAAAAAATGGTGCACAAGCTTGCCCAAGCGTGGCCTAGGACGGTGCACACGTGTGGTGCACCGCTGTAACAACTCCACACCCGAGGCCTCAAATTAAAATTCCGTCTAGACAAAAGTGATTTTTTTGTCGATTTATGGGGGTATGCAGGAAGGTAATGAATTCCGACAACTTTGAAAAAATGGTGCACAAGCTGCCTTAAACAATCTTGGACGGTGGCACACGTATGGTGCACCGCTGCAATAACCCTGCACCCGAGGCCTCAAATCGAAATTCCGCCTTGACAAAAGTTATTTTTTTGTCGATTTATGGGTGTATGCAGGCCAGTAATGAATTCCGACAACTTTGAAAAAATGGTTCACAAACTGCCCAAATCAACCTAGGACGGTGGCACATGTATGGTGCACCGCTGCAACAACTCCGCACCCGAAGCCTCAAATCGAAATTCCGCCTCGACAAAAGTGATTTTTTTGTCGATTTATGGGGGTATGCAGGCCAGTAATGAATTCCGACAACTTTGAAAAAATGGTGCACAAGCTGCCCAAAACAACCTAGGACGGTGGCACACGTATGGTGCACCGCTGCAACAACTCCGCACCCGAGGCCTCAAATCGAAATTCCGCCTCGACAAAAGTGATTTTTTTGTCGATTTATGGGGGTATGCAGACCGGTAATGAATTCTGACAACTTTGAAAAAATGGTGCACAAGCTGCCCAAGACAGCCCAGGACGGTGGCACACATATGGTGCAGCGCTGCAACAGCTCCGCACCCGAGGCCTCAAATCGAAATTCCGCCTCGACAAAAGTGATTTTTTTGTCGATTTATGGGGGGTATGCAGGCCGGTAATGAAATCCGACAACTTTGAAAAAATGGTGCACAAGCTGCCCAAAACAACCTAGGACGGTGGCACACGTATGGTGCACCGCTGCAACAACTCCGCACCCGAGGCCTCAAATCGAAATTCTGCCTCGACAAAAGTGATATTTTTTGTCGATTTATGGGGGTATGCAGGCCGGTAATGAATTCCGACAAATTTGAAAAAATGGTGCACAAGCATGCCCAAGCATGGCCTAGGACGGTGCAAACGTGTGGTGCACCGCTGCAACAACTCCATACCCGAGGCCTCAAATTGAAATTCCGCCCCGACAAAAGTGATTTTTTTGTCGATTTATGGGGGTATGCAGGCCAGTAATGAATTCCGACAACTTTGAAAAAATGGTGCACAAGCTGCCCAAAACAACCTAGGACGGTGGCACACGTATGGTGCACCGCTGCAACGACTCCGCACCCGAGGCCTCAAATCGAAATTCTGCCTCGATAAAAGTGATATTTTTTGTCGATTTATGGGGGTATGCAGACCGGTAATGAATTCTGACAACTTTGAAAAAATGGTGCACAAGCTTGCCCAAGCGTGGCCTAGGACGGTGCACACGTGTGTGGTGCACCGCTGCAACAACTCCACACCTGAGGCCTCAAATCGAAACTCCGCCTTGACAAAAGTGATTTTTTTGTCGATTTATGGGGTATGAAGGCAGGTAATGAATTCCGACTACTTTGAAAAAATGGTGCACAAGCTGCCTTAAACAATCTTGGACGGTGGCACACGTATGGTGCACCGCTGCAACAACTCCGCACCCGAGGCCTCAAATCGAAATTCTGCCTCGACAAAAGTGATATTTTTTGTCGATTTATGGGGGTATGCAGGCCGGTAATGAATTCTGACAACTTTGAAAAAATGGTGCACAAGCATGCCCAAGCGGCGCCTAGGACGGTGCACACGTGTGGTGCACCGCTGCAACAACTCCATACCCGAGGCCTCAAATTGAAATTCCGCCTTGACAAAAGTGATTTTTATGTCGATTTATGGGGGTATGCAGGCCAGTAATGAATTCCGACAACTTTGAAAAAATGGTGCACAAGCTGCCCAAAACAACCTAGGACGGTGGCACACGTATGGTGCACCGCTGCAACAACTCCGCACCCGAGGCCTCAAATCGAAATTCTGCCTCGATAAAAGTGACATTTTTTGTCGATTTATGGGGGTATGCAGACCGGTAATGAATTCTGACAACTTTGAAAAAATGGTGCACAAGCTTGCCCAAGCGTGGCCTAGGACGGTGCACACGTGTGGTGCACCGCTGTAACAACTCCACACCCGAGGCCTCAAATTAAAATTCCGTCTAGACAAAAGTGATTTTTTTGTCGATTTATGGGGGTATGCAGGAAGGTAATGAATTCCGACAACTTTGAAAAAATGGTGCACAAGCTGCCTTAAACAATCTTGGACGGTGGCACACGTATGGTGCACCGCTGCAATAACCCTGCACCCGAGGCCTCAAATCGAAATTCCGCCTCGACAAAAGTTATTTTTTTGTCGATTTATGGGTGTATGCAGGCCAGTAATGAATTCCGACAACTTTGAAAAAATGGTTCACAAACTGCCCAAATCAACCTAGGACGGTGGCACATGTATGGTGCACCGCTGCAACAACTCCGCACCCGAAGCCTCAAATCGAAATTCCGCCTCGACAAAAGTGATTTTTTTGTCGATTTATGGGGGTATGCAGGCCAGTAATGAATTCCGACAACTTTGAAAAAATGGTGCATAAGCTGCCCAAAACAACCTAGGACGGTGGCACACGTATGGTGCACCGCTGCAACAACTCCGCACCCGAGGCCTCAAATCGAAATTCCACCTCGACAAAAGTGATTTTTTTGTCGATTTATGGGGGTATGCAGACCGGTAATGAATTCTGACAACTTTGAAAAAATGGTGCACAAGCTGCCCAAGACAGCCCAGGACGGTGGCACACATATGGTGCAGCACTGCAACAGCTCCGCACCCGAGGCCTCAAATCGAAATTCCGCCTCGACAAAAGTAATTTTTTTGTCGATTTATGGGGGGTATGCAGGCCGGTAATGAAATCCGACAACTTTGAAAAAATGGTGCACAAGCTGCCCAAAACAACCTAGGACGGTGGCACACGTATGGTGCACCGCTGCAACAACTCCGCACCCGAGGCCTCAAATCGAAATTCTGCCTCGACAAAAGTGATATTTTTTGTCGATTTATGGGGGTATGCAGGCCGGTAATGAAATCCGACAACTTTGAAAAAATGGTGCACAAGCTGCCCAAAACAACCTAGGACGGTGGCACACGTATGGTGCACCGCTGCAACAACTCCGCACCCGAGGCCTCAAATCGAAATTCTGCCTCGACAAAAGTGATATTTTTTGTCGATTTATGGGGGTATGCAGGCCGGTAATGAATTCCGACAAATTTGAAAAAATGGTGCACAAGCATGCCCAAGCATGGCCTAGGACGGTGCACACGTGTGGTGCACCGCTGCAACAACTCCACACCTAAGGCCTCAAATCGAAATTCCGCCTCGACAAAAGTGATTTTTTTGTCGATATATGGGGTATGAAGGCAGGTAATGAATTCCGACTACTTTGAAAAAATGGTACACAAGCTGCCCAAGACAGCCCAGGACGGTGGCACACATATGGTGCAGCGCTGCAATAGATCCGCACCCGAGGCCTCTAATCGAAATTCCGCCTCAACAAAAGTGATTTTTTTGTCGATTTATGGGGGTATGCAGGCCGGTAATGAATTCCGACAACTTTGAAAAAATGGTGCACAAGCTGCCCAAAACAACCTAGGACGGTGGCACACGTATGGTGCACCGCTGCAACAACTCCGCACCCGAGGCCTCATATCGAAATTCTGCCTCGACAAAAGTGATATTTTTTGTCGATTTATGGGGGTATGCAGACCGGTAATGAATTCTGACAACTTTGAAAAAATGGTGCACAAGCTGCCCAAGACAGCCCAGGACGGTGGCACACATATGGTGCAGCGCTGCAACAGCTCCGCACCCGAGGCCTCAAATCGAAATTCCGCCTCGACAAAAGTGATTTTTTTGTCGATTTATGGGGGTATGCAGGCCGGTAATGAAATCCGACAACTTTGAAAAAATGGTGCACAAGCTGCCCAAAACAACCTAGGACGGTGGCACACGTATGGTGCACCGCTGCAACAACTCCGCACCCGAGGCCTCATATCGAAATTCCGCCAAGACAAAAGTGATTTCTTTGTTGATTATGGGGTATGAAGGCAGGTAATGAATTCCGACTACTTTGAAAAATGGTGCACAAGCTTGCCCAAGACAGCCCAGGACGGTGGCACACATATGGTGCAGCGCTGCAACAGCTCCGCACCCGAGGCCTCAAATCGAAATTCCGCCTCGACAAAAGTGATTTTTTTGTCGATTTATGGGGGTATGTAGGCCGGTAATGAAATCCGACAACTTTGAAAAAATGGTGCACAAGCTGCCCAAAACAACCGAGGACGGTGGCACACGTATGGTGCAGCGCTGCAACAGCTCCGCACCCGAGGCCTCAAATCGAAATTCCGCCTCGACAAAAGTGATTTTTTTGTCGATTTATGGGGGTATGTAGGCCGGTAATGAAATCCGACAACTTTGAAAAAATGGTGCACATGCTGCCCAAAACAACCTAGGACGGTGGCACACGTATGGTGCACCGCTGCAACAACTCCGCACCCGAGGCCTCAAATCGAAATTCTGCCTCGACAAAAGTGATATTTTTTGTCGATTTATGGGGGTATGCAGGCCGGTAATGAATTCCGACAAATTTGAAAAAATGGTGCACAAGCATGCCCAAGCATGGCCTAGGACGGTGCACACGTGTGGTGCACCGCTGCAATAACTCCACACCTAAGTCCTCAAATCGAAATTCCGCCTCGACAAAAGTGATTTTTTTGTCGATATATGGGGTATGAAGGCAGGTAATGAATTCCGACTACTTTGAAAAAATGGTACACAAGCTGCCCAAGACAGCCCAGGACGGTGGCACACATATGGTGCAGCGCTGCAATAGATCCGCACCCGAGGCCTCTAATCGAAATTCCGCCTCAACAAAAGTGATTTTTTTGTCGATTTATGGGGGTATGCAGGCCGGTAATGAATTCCGACAACTTTGAAAAAATGGTGCACAAGCTGCCCAAAACAACCTAGGACGGTGGCACACGTATGGTGCACCCCTGCAACAACTCCGCACCCGAGGCCTCATATCGAAATTCTGCCTCGACAAAAGTGATATTTTTTGTCGATTTATGGGGGTATGCAGACCGGTAATGAATTCTGACAACTTTGAAAAAATGGTGCACAAGCTGCCCAAGACAGCCCAGGACGGTGGCACACATATGGTGCAGCGCTGCAACAGCTCCGCACCCGAGGCCTCAAATCGAAATTCCGCCTCGACAAAAGTGATTTTTTTGTCGATTTATGGGGGTATGCAGGCCGGTAATGAAATCCGACAACTTTGAAAAAATGGTGCACAAGCTGCCCAAAACAACCTAGGACGGTGGCACACGTATGGTGCACCGCTGCAACAACTCCGCACCCGAGGCCTCATATCGAAATTCCGCCAAGACAAAAGTGATTTCTTTGTTGATTATGGGGTATGAAGGCAGGTAATGAATTCCGACTACTTTGAAAAAATGGTGCACAAGCTTGCCCAAGACAGCCCAGGACGGTGGCACACATATGGTGCAGCGCTGCAACAGCTCCGCACCCGAGGCCTCAAATCGAAATTCCGCCTCGACAAAAGTGATTTTTTTGTCGATTTATGGGGGTATGTAGGCCGGTAATGAAATCCGACAACTTTGAAAAAATGGTGCACAAGCTGCCCAAAACAACCGAGGACGGTGGCACACGTATGGTGCAGCGCTGCAACAGCTCCGCACCCGAGGCCTCAAATCGAAATTCCGCCTCGACAAAAGTGATTTTTTTGTCGATTTATGGGGGTATGTAGGCCGGTAATGAAATCCGACAACTTTGAAAAAATGGTGCACATGCTGCCCAAAACAACCTAGGACGGTGGCACACGTATGGTGCACCGCTGCAACAACTCCGCACCCGAGGCCTCATATCGAAATTCTGCCTCGACAAAAGTGATATTTTTTGTCGATTTATGGGGGTATGCAGACCGGTAATGAATTCTGACAACTTTGAAAAAATGGTGCACAAGCTGCCCAAGACAGCCCAGGACGGTGGCACACATATGGTGCAGCGCTGCAACAGCTCCGCACCCGAGGCCTCAAATCGAAATTCCGCCTCGACAAAAGTGATTTTTTTGTCGATTTATGGGGGTATGTAGGCCGGTAAAGAAATCCGACAACTTTGAAAAAATGGTGCACAAGCTGCCCAAAACAACCTAGGACGGTGGCACACGTATGGTGCACCGCTGCAACAACTCCGCACCCGAGGCCTCAAATCGAAATTCTGCCTCGACAAAAGTGATATTTTTTGTCGATTTATGGGGGTATGCAGGCCGGTAATGAATTCTGACAACTTTGAAAAAATGGTGCACAAGCTTGCCCAAGCGTGGCCTAGGACGGTGCACACGTGTGGTGCACCGCTGCAACAACTCCATACCCGAGGCCTCAAATTGAAATTCCGCCCCGACAAAAGTGATTTTTTTGTCGATTTATGGGGGTATGCAGGCCGGTAATGAATTCCGAAAACTTTGAAAAAATGGTGCACAAGCTGCCCAAAACAACCTAGGACGGTGGCACACGTATGGTGCACCGCTGCAACAACTCCGCACCCGAGGCCTCAAATCGAAATTCTGCCTCGATAAAAGTGATATTTTTTGTCGATTTATGGGGGTATGCAGACCGGTAATGAATTCTGACAACTTTGAAAAAATGGTGCACAAGCTTGCCCAAGCGTGGCCTAGGACGGTGCACACGTGTGTGGTGCACCGCTGCAACAACTCCACACCTGAGGCCTCAAATCGAAACTCCGCCTTGACAAAAGTGATTTTTTTGTCGATTTATGGGGTATGAAGGCAGGTAATGAATTCCGACTACTTTGAAAAAATGGTGCACAAGCTGCCCAAAACAACCTAGGACGGTGGCACACGTATGGTGCACCGCTGCAACAACTCCGCACCCGAGGCCTCAAATCGAAATTCTGCCTCGATAAAAGTGACATTTTTTGTCGATTTATGGGGGTATGCAGACCGGTAATGAATTCTGACAACTTTGAAAAAATGGTGCACAAGCTTGCCCAAGCGTGGCCTAGGACGGTGCACACGTGTGGTGCACCGCTGTAACAACTCCACACCCGAGGCCTCAAATTAAAATTCCGTCTAGACAAAAGTGATTTTTTTGTCGATTTATGGGGGTATGCTGGAAGGTAATGAATTCCGACAACTTTGAAAAAATGGTGCACAAGCTGCCTTAAACAATCTTGGACGGTGGCACACGTATGGTGCACCGCTGCAATAACCCTGCACCCGAGGCCTCAAATCGAAATTCGGCCTCGACAAAAGTTATTTTTTTGTCGATTTATGGGTGTATGCAGGCCAGTAATGAATTCCGACAACTTTGAAAAAATGGTTCACAAACTGCCCAAATCAACCTAGGACGGTGGCACATGTATGGTGCACCGCTGCAACAACTCCGCACCCGAAGCCTCAAATCGAAATTCCGCCTCGACAAAAGTGATTTTTTTGTCGATTTATGGGGGTATGCAGGCCAGTAATGAATTCCGACAACTTTGAAAAAATGGTGCACAAGCTGCCCAAGACAGCCCAAGACGGTGGCACACATATGGTGCAGCGCTGCAACAGCTCCGCACCCGAGGCCTCAAATCGAAATTCCGCCTCGACAAAAGTGATTTTTTTGTCGATTTATGGGGGGTATGCAGGCCGGTAATGAAATCCGACAACTTTGAAAAAATGGTGCACAAGCTGCCCAAAACAACCTAGGACGGTGGCACACGTATGGTGCACCGCTGCAACAACTCCGCACCCGAGGCCTCAAATCGAAATTCTGCCTCGACAAAAGTGATATTTTTTGTCGATTTATGGGGGTATGCAGGCCGGTAATGAATTCTGACAACTTTGAAAAAATGGTGCACAAGCTTGCCCAAGCGTGGCCTAGGACGGTGCACACGTGTGTGGTGCACCGCTGCAACAACTCCACACCTGAGGCCTCAAATCGAAACTCCGCCTTGACAAAAGTGATTTTTTTGTCGATTTATGGGGTATGAAGGCAGGTAATGAATTCCGACTACTTTGAAAAAATGGTGCACAAGCTGCCCAAAACAACCTAGGACGGTGGCACACGTATGGTGCACCGCTGCAACAACTCCGCACCCGAGGCCTCAAATCGAAATTCTGCCTCGACAAAAGTGATATTTTTTGTCGATTTATGGGGGTATGCAGGCCGGTAATGAATTCTGACAACTTTGAAAAAATGGTGCACAAGCATGCCCAAGCGGCGCCTAGGACGGTGCACACGTGTGGTGCACCGCTGCAACAACTCCATACCCGAGGCCTCAAATTGAAATTCCGCCTTGACAAAAGTGATTTTTTTGTCGATTTATGGGGGTATGCAGGCCAGTAATGAATTCCGACAACTTTGAAAAAATGGTGCACAAGCTGCCCAAAACAACCTAGGACGGTGGCACACGTATGGTGCACCGCTGCAACAACTCCGCACCCGAGGCCTCAAATCAAAATTCTGCCTCGATAAAAGTGACATTTTTTGTCGATTTATGGGGGTATGCAGACCGGTAATGAATTCTGACAACTTTGAAAAAATGGTGCACAAGCTTGCCCAAGCGTGGCCTAGGACGGTGCACACGTGTGGTGCACCGCTGTAACAACTCCACACCCGAGGCCTCAAATTAAAATTTCGTCTAGACAAAAGTGATTTTTTTGTCGATTTATGGGGGTATGCAGGAAGGTAATGAATTCCGACAACTTTGAAAAAATGGTGCACAAGCTGCCTTAAACAATCTTGGACGGTGGCACACGTATGGTGCACCGCTGCAATAACCCTGCACCCGAGGCCTCAAATCGAAATTCCGCCTCGACAAAAGTTATTTTTTTGTCGATTTATTGGTGTATGCAGGCCAGTAATGAATTCCGACAACTTTGAAAAAATGGTTCACAAACTGCCCAAATCAACCTAGGACGGTGGCACATGTATGGTGCACCGCTGCAACAACTCCGCACCCGAAGCCTCAAATCGAAATTCCGCCTCGACAAAAGTGATTTTTTTGTCGATTTATGGGGGTATGCAGGCCAGTAATGAATTCCGACAACTTTGAAAAAATGGTGCACAAGCTGCCCAAGACAGCCCAGGACGGTGGCACACATATGGTGCAGCGCTGCAACAGCTCCGCACCCGAGGCCTCAAATCGAAATTCCGCCTCGACAAAAGTGATTTTTTTGTCGATTTATGGGGGGTATGCAGGCCGGTAATGAAATCCGACAACTTTGAAAAAATGGTGCACAAGCTGCCCAAAACAACCTAGGACGGTGGCACACGTATGGTGCCCTGCTGCAACAACTCTGCACCCGAGGCCTCTAATCGAAATTCTGCCTCGACAAAAGTGATATTTTTTGTCGATTTATGGGGGTATGCAGGCCGGTAATGAATTCTGACAACTTTGAAAAAATGGTGCACAAGCTTGCCCAAGCGTGGCCTAGGACGGTGCACACGTGTGGTGCACCGCTGCAACAACTCCATACCCGAGGCCTCAAATTGAAATTCCGCCCCGACAAAAGTGATTTTTTTGTCGATTTATGGGGGTATGCAGGCCAGTAATGAATTCCGACAACTTTGAAAAAATGGTGCACAAGCTGCCCAAAACAACCTAGGACGGTGGCACACGTATGGTGCACCGCTGCAACAACTCCGCACCCGAGGCCTCAAATCGAAATTCTGCCTCGACAAAAGTGATATTTTTTGTCGATTTATGGGGGTATGCAGGCCGGTAATGAATTCTGACAACTTTGAAAAAATGGTGCACAAGCATGCCCAAGCGGCGCCTAGGACGGTGCACACGTGTGGTGCACCGCTGCAACAACTCCATACCCGAGGCCTCAAATTGAAATTCCGCCTTGACAAAAGTGATTTTTTTGTCGATTTATGGGGGTATGTAGGCCAGTAATGAATTCCGACAACTTTGAAAAAATGGTGCACAAGCTGCCCAAAACAACCTAGGACGGTGGCACACGTATGGTGCACCGCTGCAACAACTCCGCACCCGAGGCCTCAAATCGAAATTCTGCCTCGACAAAAGTGACATTTTTTGTCGATTTATGGGGGTATGCAGACCGGTAATGAATTCTGACAACTTTGAAAAAATGGTGCACAAGCTTGCCCAAGCGTGGCCTAGGACGGTGCACACGTGTGGTGCACCGCTGTAACAACTCCACACCCGAGGCCTCAAATTAAAATTCCGTCTAGACAAAAGTGATTTTTTTGTCGATTTATGGGGGTATGCAGGAAGGTAATGAATTCCGACAACTTTGAAAAAATGGTGCACAAGCTGCCTTAAACAATCTTGGACGGTGGCACACGTATGGTGCACCGCTGCAATAACCCTGCACCCGAGGCCTCAAATCGAAATTCCGCCTCGACAAAAGTTATTTTTTTGTAGATTTATGGGTGTATGCAGGCCAGTAATGAATTCCGACAACTTTGAAAAAATGGTTCACAAACTGCCCAAATCAACCTAGGACGGTGGCACATGTATGGTGCACCGCTGCAACAACTCCGCACCCGGAGCCTCAAATCGAAATTCCGCCTAGACAAAAGTGATTTTTTTGTCGATTTATGGGGGGTATGCAAGCCGGTAATGAAATCCGACAACTTTGAAAAAATGGTGCACAAGCTGCCCAAAACAACCTAGGACGGTGGCACACGTATGGTGCACCGCTGCAACAACTCCGCACCCGAGGCCTCAAATCGAAATTCTGCCTCGACAAAAGTGATATTTTTTGTCGATTTATGGGGGTATGCAGGCCGGTAATGAATTTTGACAACTTTGAAAAAATGGTGCACAAGCTGCCCAAGCCCCGCCTCGACAAAAGTGATTTTTTTGTCGATTTATGGGGGTATGCAGGCCAGTAATGAATTCCGACAACTTTGAAAAAATGGTGCACAAGCTGCCCAAAACAACCTAGGACGGTGGCACACGTATGGTGCACCGCTGCAACAACTCCGCACCCGAGGCCTCAAATCGAAATTCTGCCTCGACAAAAGTGATATTTTTTGTCGATTTATGGGGGTATGCAGGCCGGTAATGAATTCCGACAAATTTGAAAAAATGGTGCACAAGCATGCCCAAGCATGGCCTAGGACGGTGCACACGTGTGGTGCACCGCTGCAACAACTCCACACATGAGGCCTCAAATCGAAATACCGCCTCGACAAAAGTGATTTTTTTGTCGATATATGGGGTATGAAGGCAGGTAATGAATTCCGACTACTTTGAAAAAATGGTACACAAGCTGCCCAAGACAGCCCAGGACGGTGGCACACATATGGTGCAGCGCTGCAATAGATCCGCAGACGAGGCCTCTAATCGAAATTCCGCTTCGAAAAAAGTGATTTTTTTGTCGATTTATGGGGGTATGCAGGCCGGTAATGAATTCCGACAACTTTGAAAAAATGGTGCACAAGCTGCCCAAAACAACCTACGACGGTGGCACACGTATGGTGCACCGCTGCAACAACTCCGCACCCGAGGCCTCATATCGAAATTCTGCCTCGACAAAAGTGATATTTTTTGTCGATTTATGGGGGTATGCAGACCGGTAATGAATTCTGACAACTTTGAAAAAATGGTGCACAAGCTGCCCAAGACAGCCCAGGACGGTGGCACACATATGGTGCAGCGCTGCAACAGCTCCGCACCCGAGGCCTCAAATCGAAATTCCGCCTCGACAAAAGTGATTTTTTTGTCGATTTATGGGGGGTATGCAGGCCGGTAATGAAATCCGACAACTTTGAAAAAATGGTGCACAAGCTGCCCAAAACAACCTAGGACGGTGGCACACGTATGGTGCACCGCTGCAACAACTCCGCACCCGAGGCCTCAAATCGAAATTCTGCCTCGACAAAAGTGATATTTTTGTCGATTTATGGGGGTATGCAGGCCGGTAATGAATTCTGACAACTTTGAAAAAATGGTGCAGAAGCTTGCCCAAGCGTGGCCTAGGACGGTGCACACGTGTGGTGCACCGCTGCAACAACTCCATACCCGAGGCCTCAAATTGAAATTCCGCCCCGACAAAAGTGATTTTTTTGTCGATTTATGGGGGTATGCAGGCCAGTAATGAATTCCGACAACTTTGAAAAAATGGTGCACAAGCTGCCCAAAACAACCTAGGACGGTGGCACACGTATGGTGCACCGCTGCAACAACTCCGCACCCGAGGCCTCAAATTGAAATTCTGCCTCGATAAAAGTGATATTTTTTGTCGATTTATGGGGGTATGCAGACCGGTAATGAATTCTGACAACTTTGAAAAAATGGTGCACAAGCTTGCCCAAGCGTGGCCTAGGACGGTGCACACGTGTGTGGTGCACCGCTGCAACAACTCCACACCTGAGGCCTCAAATCGAAACTCCGCCTTGACAAAAGTGATTTTTTTGTCGATTTATGGGGTATGAAGGCAGGTAATGAATTCCGACTACTTTGAAAAAATGGGGCACAAGCTGCCCAAAACAACCTAGGACGGTGGCACACGTATGGTGCACCGCTGCAACAACTCCGCACCCGAGGCCTCAAATCGAAATTCTGCCTCGACAAAAGTGATATTTTTTGTCGATTTATGGGGGTATGCAGGCCGGTAATGAATTCTGACAACTTTGAAAAAATGGTGCACAAGCATGCCCAAGCGGCGCCTAGGACGGTGCACACGTGTGGTGCACCGCTGCAACAACTCCATACCCGAGGCCTCAAATTGAAATTCCGCCTTGACAAAAGTGATTTTTTTGTCGATTTATGGGGGTATGCAGGCCAGTAATGAATTCCGACAACTTTGAAAAAATGGTGCACAAGCTGCCCAAAACAACCTAGGACGGTGGCACACGTATGGTGCACCGCTGCAACAACTCCGCACCCGAGGCCTCAAATCGAAATTCTGCCTCGATAAAAGTGACATTTTTTGTCGATTTATGGGGGTATGCAGACCGGTAATGAATTCTGACAACTTTGAAAAAATGGTGCACAAGCTTGCCCAAGCGTGGCCTAGGACGGTGCACACGTGTGGTGCACCGCTGTAACAACTCCAAACCCGAGGCCTCAAATTGAAATTCCGTCTAGACAAAAGTGATTTTTTTGTCGATTTATGGGGGTATGCAGGAAGGTAATGAATTCCGACAACTTTGAAAAAATGGTGCACAAGCTGCCTTAAACAATCTTGGACGGTGGCACACGTATGGTGCACCGCTGCAATAACCCTGCACCCGAGGCCTCAAATCGAAATTCCGCCTCGACAAAAGTTATTTTTTTGTCGATTTATGGGGGTATGCAGGCCAGTAATGAATTCCGACAACTTTGAAAAAATGGTGCACAAGCTGCCCAAAACAACCTAGGACGGTGGCACACGTATGGTGCACCGCTGCAACAACTCCGCACCCGAGGCCTCAAATTGAAATTCCGCCTCGACAAAAGTGATTTTTTTGTCGATTTATGGGGGTATGCAGGCCGGTAATGAATTTCGACAAATTTGAAAAAATGGTGCACAAGCATGCCCAAGCATGGCCTAGGACGGTGCACACGTGTGGTGCACCGCTGCAACAACTCCACACCTGAGGCCTCAAATCGAAATTCCGCCTCGACAAAAGTGATTTTTTTGTCGATATATGGGGTATGAAGGCAGGTAATGAATTCCGACTACTTTGAAAAAATGGTACACAAGCTGCCCAAGACAGCCCAGGACGGTGGCACACATATGGTGCAGCGCTGCAATAGATCCGCACCCGAGGCCTCTAATCGAAATTCCGCCTCGACAAAAGTGATTTTTTTGTCGATTTATGGGAGTATGCAGGCCGGTAATGAATTCCGACAACTTTGAAAAAATGGTGCACAAGCTGCCCAAAACAACCTAGGACGGTGGCACACGTATGGTGCACCGCTGCAACAACTCCGCACCCGAGGCCTCAAATCGAAATTCTGCCTCGATAAAAGTGATATTTTTTGTCGATTTATGGGGGTATGCAGACCGGTAATGAATTCTGACAACTTTGAAAAAATGGTGCACAAGCTTGCCCAAGCGTGGCCTAGGACGGTGCACACGTGTGTGGTGCACCGCTGCAACAACTCCACACCTGAGACCTCAAATCGAAACTCCGCCTTGACAAAAGTGATTTTTTTGTCGATTTATGGGGTATGAAGGCAGGTAATGAATTCCGACTACTTTGAAAAAATGGTGCACAAGCTGCCCAAAACAACCTAGGACGGTGGCACACGCATGGTGCACCGCTGCAACAACTCCGCACCCGAGGCCTCAAATCGAAATTCTGCCTCGACAAAAGTGATATTTTTTGTCGATTTATGGGGGTATGCAGGCCAGTAATGAATTCCGACAACTTTGAAAAAATGGTGCACAAGCATGCCCAAGCGGCGCCTAGGACGGTGCACACGTGTGG
Source organism: Galeopsis tetrahit (assembly GCA_963675135.1). Classification (NCBI taxonomy): domain Eukaryota; kingdom Viridiplantae; phylum Streptophyta; class Magnoliopsida; order Lamiales; family Lamiaceae; genus Galeopsis; species Galeopsis tetrahit. The sequence continues at coordinate 28,115,380 of OY776129.1, read as the reverse complement.
TGCACCGCTGCAACAACTCCATACCCGAGGCCTCAAATTGAAATTCCGCCTTGACAAAAGTGATGTTTTTTGTCGATTTATGGGGGTATGCAGGCCAGTAATGAATTCCGACAACTTTGAAAAAATGGTGCACAAGCTGCCCAAAACAACCTAGGACGGTGGCACACGTATGGTGCACCGCTGCAACAACTCCGCACCCGAGGCCTCAAATCGAAATTCTGCCTCGATAAAAGTGACATTTTTTGTCGATTTATGGGGGTATGCAGACCGGTAATGAATTCTGACAACTTTGAAAAAATGGTGCACAAGCTTGCCCAAGCGTGGCCTAGGACGGTGCACACGTGTGGTGCACCGCTGTAACAACTCCAAACCCGAGGCCTCAAATTGAAATTCCGTCTAGACAAAAGTGATTTTTTTGTCGATTTATGGGGGTATGCAGGAAGGTAATGAATTCCGACAACTTTGAAAAAATGGTGCACAAGCTGCCTTAAACAATCTTGGACGGTGGCACACGTATGGTGCACCGCTGCAATAACCCTGCACCCGAGGCCTCAAATCGAAATTCCGCCTCGACAAAAGTTATTTTTTGTCGATTTATGGGGGTATGCAGGCCAGTAATGAATTCCGACAACTTTGAAAAAATGGTGCACAAGCTGCCCAAAACAACCTAGGACGGTGGCACACGTATGGTGCACCGCTGCAACAACTGCGCACCCGAGGCCTCAAATCGAAATTCCGCCTCGACAAAAGTGATTTTTTTGTCGATTTATGGGGGTATGCAGGCCGGTAATGAATTTCGACAAATTTGAAAAAATGGTGCACAAGCATGCCCAAGCATGGCCTAGGACGGTGCACACGTGTGGTGCACCGCTGCAACAACTCCACACCTGAGGCCTCAAATCGAAATTCCGCCTCGACAAAAGTGATTTTTTTGTCGATATATGGGGTATGAAGGCAGGTAATGAATTCCGACTACTTTGAAAAAATGGTACACAAGCTGCCCAAGACAGCCCAGGACGGTGGCACACATATAGTGCAGCGCTGCAATAGATCCGCACCCGAGGCCTCTAATCGAAATTCCGCCTTGACAAAAGTGATTTTTTTGTCGATTTATGGGGGTATGCAGGCCGGTAATGAATTCCGACAACTTTGAAAAAATGGTGCACAAGCTGCCCAAAACAACCTAGGACGGTGGCACACGTATGGTGCACCGCTGCAACAACTCCGCACCCGAGGCCTCAAATCGAAATTCTGCCTCGATAAAAGTGATATTTTTTGTCGATTTATGGGAGTATGCAGACCGGTAATGAATTCTGACAACTTTGAAAAAATGGTGCACAAGCTTGCCCAAGCGTGGCCTAGGACGGTGCACACGTGTGTGGTGCACCGCTGCAACAACTCCACACCTGAGGCCTCAAATCGAAACTCCGCCTTGACAAAAGTGATTTTTTTGTCGATTTATGGGGTATGAAGGCAGGTAATGAATTCCGACTACTTTGAAAAAATGGTGCACAAGCTGCCCAAAACAACCTAGGACGGTGGCACACGCATGGTGCACCGCTGCAACAACTCCGCACCCGAGGCCTCAAATCGAAATTCTGCCTCGACAAAAGTGATATTTTTTGTCGATTTATGGGGGTATGCAGGCCAGTAATGAATTCCGACAACTTTGAAAAAATGGTGCACAAGCATGCCCAAGCGGCGCCTAGGACGGTGCACACGTGTGGTGCACCGCTGCAACAACTCCATACCCGAGGCCTCAAATAGAAATTCCGCCTTGACAAAAGTGATTTTTTTGTCGATTTATGGGGGTATGCAGGCCAGTAATGAATTCCGACAACTTTGAAAAAATGGTGCACAAGCTGCCCAAAACAACCTAGGACGGTGGCACACGTATGGTGCACCGCTGCAACAACTCCGCACCCGAGGCCTCAAATCGAAATTCTGCCTCGATAAAAGTGACATTTTTTGTCGATTTATGGGGGTATGCAGACCGGTAATGAATTCTGACAACTTTGAAAAAATGGTGCACAAGCTTGCCCAAGCGTGGCCTAGGACGGTGCACACGTGTGGTGCACCGCTGTAACAACTCCAAACCCGAGGCCTCAAATTGAAATTCCGTCTAGACAAAAGTGATTTTTTTGTCGATTTATGGGGGTATGCAGGAAGGTAATGAATTCCGACAACTTTGAAAAAATGGTGCACAAGCTGCCTTAAACAATCTTGGACGGTGGCACACGTATGGTGCACCGCTGCAATAACCCTGCACCCGAGGCCTCAAATCGAAATTCCGCCTCGACAAAAGTTATTTTTTTGTCGATTTATGGGGGTATGCAGGCCAGTAATGAATTCCGACAACTTTGAAAAAATGGTGCACAAGCTGCCCAAAACAACCTATTACGGTGGCACACGTATGGTGCACCGCTGCAACAACTCCGCACCCGAGGCCTCAAATCGAAATTCCGCCTCGACAAAAGTGATTTTTTTGTCGATTTATGGGGGTATGCAGGCCGGTAATGAATTTCGACAAATTTGAAAAAATGGTGCACAAGCATGCCCAAGCATGGCCTAGGACGGTGCACACGTGTGGTGCACCGCTGCAACAACTCCACACCTGAGGCCTCAAATCGAAATTCCGCCTCGACAAAAGTGATTTTTTTGTCGATATATGGGGTATGAAGGCAGGTAATGAATTCCGACTACTTTGAAAAAATGGTACACAAGCTGCCCAAGACAGCCCAGGACGGTGGCACACATATGGTGCAGCGCTGCAATAGATCCGCACCCGAGGCCTCTAATCGAAATTCCGCCTTGACAAAAGTGATTTTTTTGTCGATTTATGGGGGTATGCAGGCCGGTAATGAATTCCGACAACTTTGAAAAAATGGTGCACAAGCTGCCCAAAACAACCTAGGACGGTGGCACACGTATGGTGCACCGCTGCAACAACTCCGCACCCGAGGCCTCAAATCGAAATTCTGCCTCGATAAAAGTGATATTTTTTGTCGATTTATGGGGGTATGCAGACCGGTAATGAATTCTGACAACTTTGAAAAAATGGTGCACAAGCTTGCCCAAGCGTGGCCTAGGACGGTGCACACGTGTGTGGTGCACCGCTGCAACAACTCCACACCTGAGGCCTCAAATCGAAACTCCGCCTTGACAAAAGTGATTTTTTTGTCGATTTATGGGGTATGAAGGCAGGTAATGAATTCCGACTACTTTGAAAAAATGGTGCACAAGCTGCCCAAAACAACCTAGGACGGTGGCACACGCATGGTGCACCGCTGCAACAACTCCGCACCCGAGGCCTCAAATCGAAATTCTGCCTCGACAAAAGTGATATTTTTTGTCGATTTATGGGGGTATGCAGGCCAGTAATGAATTCCGACAACTTTGAAAAAATGGTGCACAAGCATGCCCAAGCGGCGCCTAGGACGGTGCACACGTGTGGTGCACCGCTGCAACAACTCCATACCCGAGGCCTCAAATTGAAATTCCGCCTTGACAAAAGTGATTTTTTTGTCGATTTATGGGGGTATGCAGGCCAGTAATGAATTCCGACAACTTTGAAAAAATGGTGCACAAGCTGCCCAAAACAACCTAGGACGGTGGCACACGTATGGTGCACCGCTGCAACAACTCCGCACCCGAGGCCTCAAATCGAAATTCTGCCTCGATAAAAGTGACATTTTTTGTCGATTTATGGGGGTATGCAGACCGGTAATGAATTCTGACAACTTTGAAAAAATGGTGCACAAGCTTGCCCAAGCGTGGCCTAGGACGGTGCACACGTGTGGTGCACCGCTGTAACAACTCCACACCCGAGGCCTCAAATTGAAATTCCGTCTAGACAAAAGTGATTTTTTTGTCGATTTATGGGGGTATGCAGGAAGGTAATGAATTCCGACAACTTTGAAAAAATGGTGCACAAGCTGCCTTAAACAATCTTGGACGGTGGCACACGTATGGTGCACCGCTGCAATAACCCTGCACCCGAGGCCTCAAATCGAAATTCCGCCTCGACAAAAGTTATTTTTTTGTCGATTTATGGGGGTATGCAGGCCAGTAATGAATTCCGACAACTTTGAAAAAATGGTTCACAAACTGCCCAAATCAACCTAGGACGGTGGCACATGTATGGTGCACCGCTGCAACAACTCCGCACCCGAAGCCTCAAATCGAAATTCCGCCTCGACAAAAGTGATTTTTTTGTCGATTTATGGGGGTATGCAGGCCAGTAATGAATTCCGACAACTTTGAAAAAATGGTGCACAAGCTGCCCAAAACAACCTAGGACGGTGGCACACGTATGGTGCACCGCTGCAACAACTCCGCACCCGAGGCCTCAAATCGAAATTCCGTCTCGACAAAAGTGATTTTTTTGTCGATTTATGGGGGTATGCAGGCCGGTAATGAATTCCGACAAATTTGAAAAAATGGTGCACAAGCATGCCCAAGCATGGCCTAGGACGGTGCACACGTGTGGTGCACCGCTGCAACAACTCCACACCTGAGGCCTCAAATCGAAATTCCGCCTCGACAAAAGTGATTTTTTTGTCGATATATGGGGTATGAAGGCAGGTAATGAATTCCGACTACTTTGAAAAAATGGTACACAAGCTGCCCAAGACAGCCCAGGACGGTGGCACACATATGGTGCAGCGCTGCAATAGATCCGCACCCGAGGCCTCTAATCGAAATTCCGCCTCGACAAAAGTGATTTTTTTGTCGATTTATGGGGGTATACAGGCCGGTAATGAATTCCGACAACTTTGAAAAAATGGTGCACAAGCTGCCCAAAACAACCTAGGACGGTGGCACACGTATGGTGCACCGCTGCAACAACTCCGCACCCGAGGCCTCATATCGAAATTCTGCCTCGACAAAAGTGATATTTTTTGTCGATTTATGGGGGTATGCAGACCGGTAATGAATTCTGACAACTTTGAAAAAATGGTGCACAAGCTGCCCAAGACAGCCTAGGACGGTGGCACACATATGGTGCAGCGCTGCAATAGATCCGCACCCGAGGCCTCTAATCGAAATTCCGCCTTGACAAAAGTGATTTTTTTGTCGATTTATGGGGGTATGCAGGCCGGTAATGAATTCCGACAACTTTGAAAAAATGGTGCACAAGCTGCCCAAAACAACCTAGGACGGTGGCACACGTATGGTGCACCGCTGCAACAACTCCGCACCCGAGGCCTCAAATCGAAATTCTGCCTCGATAAAAGTGATATTTTTTGTCGATTTATGGGGGTATGCAGACCGGTAATGAATTCTGACAACTTTGAAAAAATGGTGCACAAGCTTGCCCAAGCGTGGCCTAGGACGGTGCACACGTGTGTGGTGCACCGCTGCAACAACTCCACACCTGAGGCCTCAAATCGAAACTCCGCCTTGACAAAAGTGATTTTTTTGTCGATTTATGGGGTATGAAGGCAGGTAATGAATTCCGACTACTTTGAAAAAATGGTGCACAAGCTGCCCAAAACAACCTAGGACGGTGGCACACGCATGGTGCACCGCTGCAACAACTCCGCACCCGAGGCCTCAAATCGAAATTCTGCCTCGATAAAAGTGACATTTTTTGTCGATTTATGGGGGTATGCAGACCGGTAATGAATTCTGACAACTTTGAAAAAATGGTGCACAAGCTTGCCCAAGCGTGGCCTAGGACGGTGCACACGTGTGGTGCACCGCTGTAACAACTCCACACCCGACGCCTCAAATTGAAATTCCGTCTAGACAAAAGTGATTTTTTTGTCGATTTATGGGGGTATGCAGGAAGGTAATGAATTCCGACAACTTTGAAAAAATGGTGCACAAGCTGCCTTAAACAATCTTGGACGGTGGCACACGTATGGTGCACCGCTGCAATAACCCTGCACCCGAGGCCTCAAATCGAAATTCCGCCTCGACAAAAGTTATTTTTTTGTCGATTTATGGGGGTATGCAGGCCAGTAATGAATTCCGACAACTTTGAAAAAATGGTTCACAAACTGCCCAAATCAACCTAGGACGGTGGCACATGTATGGTGCACCGCTGCAACAACTCCGCACCCGAAGCCTCAAATCGAAATTCCGCCTCGACAAAAGTGATTTTTTTGTCGATTTATGGGGGTATGCAGGCCAGTAATGAATTCCGACAACTTTGAAAAAATGGTGCACAAGCTGCCCAAAACAACCTAGGACGGTGGCACACGTATGGTGCACCGCTGCAACAACTCCGCACCCGAGGCCTCAAATTGAAATTCCGCCTCGACAAAAGTGATTTTTTTGTCGATTTATGGGGGTATGCAGGCCGGTAATGAATTCCGACAAATTTGAAAAAATGGTGCACAAGCATGCCCAAGCATGGCCTAGGACGGTGCACACGTGTGGTGCACCGCTGCAACAACTCCACACCTGAGGCCTCAAATCGAAATTCTGCCTCGACAAAAGTGATTTTTTTGTCGATATATGGGGTATGAAGGCAGGTAATGAATTCCGACGACTTTGAAAAAATGGTACACAAGCTGCCCAAGACAGCCCAGGACGGTGGCACACATATGGTGCAGCGCTGCAATAGATCCGCACCCGAGGCCTCTAATCGAAATTCCGCCTCGACAAAAGTGATTTTTTTGTCGATTTATGGGGGTATGCAGGCCGGTAATGAATTCCGACAACTTTGAAAAAATGGTGCACAAGCTGCCCAAAACAACTTAGGACGGTGGCACACGTATGGTGCACCGCTGCAACAACTCCGCACCCGAGGCCTCATATCGAAATTCTGCCTCGACAAAAGTGATATTTTTTGTCGATTTATGGGGGTATGCAGACCGGTAATGAATTCTGACAACTTTGAAAAAATGGTGCACAAGCTGCCCAAGACAGCCTAGGACGGTGGCACACATATGGTGCAGCGCTGCAACAGCTCCGCACCCGAGGCCTCAAATCGAAATTCCGCCTCGACAAAAGTGATTTTTTTGTCGATTTATGGGGGTATGCAGGCCGGTAATGAAATCCGACAACTTTGAAAAAATGGTGCACAAGCTGCCCAAAACAACCTAGGACGGTGGCACACGTATGGTGCACCGCTGCAACAACTCCGCACCCGAGGCCTCAAATCGAAATTCTGCCTCGACAAAAGTGATATTTTTTTGTCGATTTATGGGGGTATGCAGGACGGTAATGAAATCCGACAACTTTGAAAAAATGGTGCACAAGCTGCCCAAAACAACCTAGGACGGTGGCACACGTATGGTGCACCGCTGCAACAACTCCGCACCCGAGGCCTCAAATCGAAATTCTGCCTCGACAAAAGTGATATTTTTTGTCGATTTATGGGGGTATGCAGGCCGGTAATGAATTCCGACAACTTTGAAAAAATGGTGCACAAGCTGCCCAAAACAACCTAGGACGGTGGCACACGTATGGTGCACCGCTGCAACAACTCCGCACCCGAGGCCTCATATCGAAATTCTGCCTCGACAAAAGTGATATTTTTTGTCGATTTATGGGGATATGCAGACCGGTAATGAATTCTGACAACTTTGAAAAAATGGTGCACAAGCTGCCCAAGACAGCCCAAGACGGTGGCACACATATGGTGCAGCGCTGCAACAGCTCCGCACCCGAGGCCTCAAATCGAAATTCCGCCTCGACAAAAGTGATTTTTTTGTCGATTTATGGGGGGTATGCAGGCCGGTAATGAAATCCGACAACTTTGAAAAAATGGTGCACAAGCTGCCCAAAACAACCTAGGACGGTGGCACACGTATGGTGCACCGCTGCAACAACTCCGCACCCGAGGCCTCAAATCGAAATTCTGCCTCGACAAAAGTGATATTTTTTGTCGATTTATGGGGGTATGCAGGCCGGTAATGAATTCTGACAACTTTGAAAAAATGGTGCACAAGCTTGCCCAAGCGTGGCCTAGACGGTGCACACGTGTGGTGCACCGCTGCTACAACTCCATACCCGAGGCCTCAAATTGAAATTCCGCCCCGACAAAAGTGATTTTTTTGTCGATTTATGGGGGTATGCAGGCCAGTAATGAATTCCGACAACTTTGAAAAAATGGTGCACAAGCTGCCCAAAACAACCTAGGACGGTGGCACACGTAAGGTGCACCGCTGCAACAACTCCGCACCCGAGGCCTCAAATCGAAACTCCGCCTCGACAAAAGTGATTTTTTTGTTGATTTATGGGGTATGAAGGCAGGTAATGAATTCCGACTACTTTGAAAAAATGGTGCACAAGCTGCCCAAAACAACCTAGGACGGTGGCACACGTATGGTGCACCGCTGCAACAACTCCGCACCCGAGGCCTCAAATCGAAATTCTGCCTCGACAAAAGTGATATTTTTTGTCGATTTATGGGGGTATGCAGGCCGGTAATGAATTCTGACAACTTTGAAAAAATGGTGCACAAGCATGCCCAAGCGGCGCCTAGGACGGTGCACACGTGTGGTGCACCGCTGCAACAACTCCATACCCGAGGCCTCAAATTGAAATTCCGCCTTGACAAAAGTGATTTTTTTGTTGATTTATGGGGGTATGCAGGCCAGTAATGAATTCCGACAACTTTGAAAAAATGGTGCACAAGCTGCCCAAAACAACCTAGGACGGTGGCACACGTATGGTGCACCGCTGCAACAACTCCGCACCCGAGGCCTCAAATCGAAATTCTGCCTCGATAAAAGTGACATTTTTTGTCGATTTATGGGGGTATGCAGACCGGTAATGAATTCTGACAACTTTGAAAAAATGGTGCACAAGCTTGCCCAAGCGTGGCCTAGGACGGTGCACACGTGTGGTGCACCGCTGCAACAACTCCACACCTGAGGCCTCAAATCGAAATTCCGCCTCGACAAAAGTGATTTTTTTGTCGATATATGGGGTATGAAGGCAGGTAATGAATTCCGACTACTTTGAAAAAATGGTACACAAGCTGCCCAAGACAGCCCAGGACGGTGGCACACATATGGTGCAGCGCTGCAATAGATCCGCACCCGAGGCCTCAAATCGAAATTCCGCATCGACAAAAGTGATTTTTTTGTCGATTTATGGGGGTATGCAGGCCGGTAATGAAATCCGACAACTTTGAAAAAATGGTGCACAAGCTGCCCAAAACAACCTAGGACGGTGGCACACGTATGGTGCACCGCTGCAACAACTCCGCACCCGAGGCCTCAAATCGAAATTCTGCCTCGACAAAAGTGATATTTTTTTGTCGATTTATGGGGGTATGCAGGCCGGTAATGAAATCCGACAACTTTGAAAAAATGGTGCACAAGCTGCCCAAAACAACCTAGGACGGTGGCACACGTATGGTGCACCGCTGCAACAACTCCGCACCCGAGGCCTCATATCGAAATTCTGCCTCGACAAAAGTGATATTTTTTGTCGATTTATGGGGGTATGCAGACCGGTAATGAATTCTGACAACTTTGAAAAAATGGTGCACAAGCTGCCCAAGACAGCCCAAGACGGTGGCACACATATGGTGCAGCGCTGCAACAGCTCCGCACCCGAGGCCTCAAATCGAAATTCCGCCTCGACAAAAGTGATTTTTTTGTCGATTTATGGGGGGTATGCAGGCCGGTAATGAAATCCGACAACTTTGAAAAAATGGTGCACAAGCTGCCCAAAACAACCTAGGACGGTGGCACACGTATGGTGCACCGCTGCAACAACTCCGCACCCGAGGCCTCAAATCGAAATTCTGCCTCGACAAAAGTGATATTTTTTGTCGATTTATGGGGGTATGCAGGCCGGTAATGAATTCTGACAACTTTGAAAAAATGGTGCACAAGCTTGCCCAAGCGTGGCCTAGACGGTGCACACGTGTGGTGCACCGCTGCAACAACTCCATACCCGAGGCCTCAAATTGAAATTCCGCCCCGACAAAAGTGATTTTTTTATCGATTTATGGGGGTATGCAGGCCAGTAATGAATTCCGACAACTTTGAAAAAATGGTGCACAAGCTGTCTAAAACAACCTAGGACGGTGGCACACGTAAGGTGCACCGCTGCAACAACTCCGCACCCTAGGCCTCAAATCGAAACTCCGCCTTGACAAAAGTGATTTTTTTGTCGATTTATGGGGGTATGAAGGCAGGTAATGAATTCCGACTACTTTGAAAAAATGGTGCACAAGCTGCCCAAAACAACCTAGGACGGTGGCACACGTATGGTGCACCGCTGCAACAACTCCTCACCCGAGGCCTCAAATCGAAATTCTGCCTCGACAAAAGTGATATTTTTTGTCGATTTATGGGGGTATGCAGGCCGGTAATGAATTCTGACAACTTTGAAAAAATGGTGCACAAGCATGCCCAAGCGGCGCCTAGGACGGTGCACACGTGTGGTGCACCGCTGCAACAACTCCATACCCGAGGCCTCAAATTGAAATTCCGCCTTGACAAAAGTGATTTTTTTGTTGATTTATGGGGGTATGCAGGCCAGTAATGAATTCCGACAACTTTGAAAAAATGGTGCACAAGCTGCCCAAAACAACCTAGGACGGTGGCACACGTATGGTGCACCGCTGCAACAACTCCGCACCCGAGGCCTCAAATCGAAATTCTGCCTCGATAAAAGTGACATTTTTTGTCGATTTATGGGGGTATGCAGACCGGTAATGAATTCTGACAAATTTGAAAAAATGGTGCACAAGCTTGCCCAAGCGTGGCCTAGGACGGTGCACACGTGTGGTGCACCGCTGTAACAACTCCACACCCGAGGCCTCAAATTGAAATTCCGCCTCGACAAAAGTGATTTTTTTGTCGATTTATGGGGGTATGCAGGCTGGTAATGAATTCCGACAACTTTGAAAAAATGGTGCACAAGCTGCCCAAAACAACCTAGGACGGTGGCACACGTATGGTGCACCGCTGCAACAACTCCGCACCCGAGGCCTCATATCGAAATTCTGCCTCGACAAAAGTGATATTTTTTGTCGATTTATGGGGGTATGCAGACCGGTAATGAATTCTGACAACTTTGAAAAAATGGTGCACAAGCTGCCCAAGACAGCCCAGGACGGTGGCACACATATGGTGCAGCGCTGCAACAGCTCCGCACCCGAGGCCTCAAATCGAAATTCCGCCTCGACAAAAGTGATTTTTTTGTCGATTTATGGGGGTATGCAGGCCGGTAATGAAATCCGACAACTTTGAAAAAATGGTGCACAAGCTGCCCAAAACAACCTAGGACGGTGGCACACGTATGGTGCACCGCTGCAACAACTCCGCACCCGAGGCCTCAAATCGAAATTCTGCCTCGACAAAAGTGATATTTTTTGTCGATTTATGGGGGTATGCAGGCCGGTAATGAATTCCGACAACTTTGAAAAAATGGTGCACAAGCTGCCCAAAACAACCTAGGACGGTGGCACACGTATGGTGCACCGCTGCAACAACTCCGCACCCGAGGCCTCAAATCGAAATTCCGCCTCGACAAAAGTGATTTTTTTGTCGATTTATGGGGGTATGCAGGCCGGTAATGAATTCCGACAAATTTGAAAAAATGGTGCACAAGCATGCCCAAGCATGGCCTAGGACGGTGCACACGTGTGGTGCACCGCTGCAACAACTCCACACCTGAGGCCTCAAATCGAAATTCCGCCTCGACAAAAGTGATTTTTTTGTCGATATATGGGGTATGAAGGCAGGTAATGAATTCCGACTACTTTGAAAAAATGGTACACAAGCTGCCCAAGACAGCCCCGGACGGTGGCACACATATGGTGCAGCGCTGCAATAGATCCGCACCCGAGGCCTCTAATCGAAATTCCGCCTCGACAAAAGTGATTTTTTTGTCGATTTATGGGGGTATGCAGGCCGGTAATGAATTCCGACAACTTTGAAAAAATGGTGCACAAGCTGCCCAAAACAACCTAGGACGGTGGCACACGTATGGTGCACCGCTGCAACAACTCCGCACCCGAGGCCTCATATCGAAATTCTGCCTCGACAAAAGTGATATTTTTTTTCGATTTATGGGGGTATGCAGACCGGTAATGAATTCTGACAACTTTGAAAAAATGGTGCACAAGCTGCCCAAGACAGCCCAGGACGGTGGCACACATATGGTGCAGCGCTGCAACAGCTCCGCACCCGAGGCCTCAAATCGAAATTCCGCCTCGACAAAAGTGATTTTTTTGTCGATTTATGGGGGTATGCAGGCCGGTAATGAAATCCGACAACTTTGAAAAAATGGTGCACAAGCTGCCCAAAACAACCTAGGACGGTGGCACACGTATGGTGCACCGCTGCAACAACTCCGCACCCGAGGCCTCAAATCGAAATTCTGCCTCGACAAAAGTGATATTTGTTGTCGATTTATGGGGGTATGCAGGCCGGTAATGAATTCCGACAACTTTGAAAAAATGGTGCACAAGCTGCCCAAAACAACCTAGGACGGTGGCACACGTATGGTGCACCGCTGCAACAACTCCGCACCCGAGGCCTCAAATCGAAATTCCGCCTCGACAAAAGTGATTTTTTTGTCGATTTATGGGGGTATGCAGGCCGGTAATGAATTCCGACAAATTTGAAAAAATGGTGCACAAGCATGCCCAAGCATGGCCTAGGACGGTGCACACGTGTGGTGCACCGCTGCAACAACTCCACACCTGAGGCCTCAAATCGAAATTCCGCCTCGACAAAAGTGATTTTTTTGTCGATATATGGGGTATGAAGGCAGGTAATGAATTCCGACTACTTTGAAAAAATGGTACACAAGCTGCCCAAGACAGCCCAGGACGGTGGCACACATATGGTGCAGCGCTGCAATAGATCCGCACCCGAGGCCTCTAATCGAAATTCCGCCTCGACAAAAGTGATTTTTTTGTCGATTTATGGGGGTATGCAGGCCGGTAATGAATTCCGACAACTTTGAAAAAATAGTGCACAAGCTGCCCAAAATAACCTAGGACGGTGGCACACGTATGGTGCACCGCTGCAACAACTCCGCACCCGAGGCCTCATATCGAAATTATGCCTCGACAAAAGTGATATTTTTTGTCGATTTATGGGGGTATGCAGACCGGTAATGAATTCTGACAACTTTGAAAAAATGGTGAACAAGCTGCCCAAGACAGCCCAGGACGGTGGCACACATATGGTGCAGCGCTGCAACAGCTCCGCACCCGAGGCCTCAAATCGAAATTCCGCCTCGACAAAAGTGATTTTTTTGTCGATTTATGGGGGGTATGCAGGCCGGTAATGAAATCCGACAACTTTGAAAAAATGGTGCACAAGCTGCCCAAAACAACCTAGGACGGTGGCACACGTATGGTGCACCGCTGCAACAACTCCGCACCCGAGGCCTCAAATCGAAATTCTGCCTCGACAAAAGTGATATTTTTTGTCGATTTATGGGGGTATGCAGGCCGGTAATGAATTCTGACAACTTTGAAAAAATGGTGCACAAGCTTGCCCAAACGTGGCCTAGGACGGTACACACGTGTGGTGCACCGCTGCAACAACTCCATACCCGAGGCCTCAAATTGAAATTCCGCCCCGACAAAAGTGATTTTTTTGTCGATTTATGGGGGTATGCAGGCCAGTAATGAATTCCGACAACTTTGAAAAAATGGTGCACAAGCTGCCCAAAACAACCTAGGACGGTGGCACACGTATGGTGCACCGCTGCAACAACTCCGCACCCGAGGCCTCAAATCGAAATTCTGCCTCGATAAAAGTGATATTTTTTGTCGATTTATGGGTGTATGCAGACCGGTAATGAATTCTGACAACTTTGAAAAAATGGTGCACAAGCTTGCCCAAGCGTGGCCTAGGACGGTGCACACGTGTGTGGTGCACCGCTGCAACAACTCCACACCTAAGGCCTCAAATCGAAACTCCGCCTTGACAAAAGTGATTTTTTTGTCGATTTATGGGGTATGAAGGCAGGTAATGAATTCCGACTACTTTGAAAAAATGGTGCACAAGCTGCCCAAAACAACCTAGGACGGTGGCACACGTATGGTGCACCGCTGCAACAACTCCGCACCCGAGGCCTCAAATCGAAATTCTGCCTCGACAAAAGTGATATTTTTTGTCGATTTATGGGGGTATGCAGGCCGGTAATGAATTCTGACAACTTTGAAAAAATGGTGCACAAGCATGCCCAAGCGGCGCCTAGGACGGTGCACACGTGTGGTGCACCGCTGCAACAGCTCCATACCCGAGGCCTCAAATTGAAATTCCGCCTTGACAAAAGTGATTTTTTTGTCGATTTATGGGGGTATGCAGGCCAGTAATGAATTCCGATAACTTTGAAAAAATGGTGCACAAGCTGCCCAAAACAACCTAGGACGGTGGCACACGTATGGTGCACCGCTGCAACAACTCCGCACCCGAGGCCTCAAATCGAAATTCTGCCTCGATAAAAGTGATATTTTTTGTCGATTTATGGGGGTATGCAAACCGGTAATGAATTCTGACAACTTTGAAAAAATGGTGCACAAGCTTGCCCAAGCGTGGCCTAGGACGGTGCACACGTGTGGTGCACCGCTGTAACAACTCCACACCCGAGGCCTCAAATTGAAATTCCGTCTAGACAAAAGTGATTTTTTTGTCGATTTATGGGGGTATGCAGGAAGGTAATGAATTCCGACAACTTTGAAAAAATGGTGCACAAGCTGCCTTAAACAATCTTGGACGGTGGCACACGTATGGTGCACCGCTGCAATAACCCTGCACCCGAGGCCTCAAATCGAAATTCCGCCTCGACAAAAGTTATTTTTTTGTCGATTTATGGGGGTATGCAGGCCAGTAATGAATTCCGACAACTTTGAAAAAATGGTTCACAAACTGCCCAAATCAACCTAGGACGGTGGCACATGTATGGTGCACCGCTGCAACAACTCCGCACCCGAAGCCTCAAATCGAAATTCCGCCTCGACAAAAGTGATTTTTTGGTCGATTTATGGGGGTATGCAGGCCAGTAATGAATTCCGACAACTTTGAAAAAATGGTGCACAAGCTGCCCAAAACAACCTAGGACGGTGGCACACGTATGGTGCACCGCTGCAACAACTCCGCACCCGAGGCCTCAAATCGAAATTCCGCCTCGACAAAAGTGATTTTTTTGTCGATTTATGGGGGTATGCAGGCCGGTAATGAATTCCGACAAATTTGAAAAAATGGTGCACAAGCATGCCCAAGCATGGCCTAGGACGGTGCACACGTGTGGTGCACCGCTGCAACAACTCCACACCTGAGGCCTCAAATCGAAATTCCGCCTCGACAAAAGTGATTTTTGTCGATATATGGGGTATGAAGGCAGGTAATGAATTCCGACTACTTTGAAAAAATGGTACACAAGCTGCCCAAGACAGCCCAGGACGGTGGCACACATATGGTGCAGCGCTGCAATAGATCCGCACCCGAGGCCTCTAATCGAAATTCTGCCTCGACAAAAGTGATTTTTTTGTCGATTTATGGGGGTATGCAGGCCGGTAATGAATTCCGACAACTTTGAAAAAATGGTGCACAAGCTGCCCAAAACAACCTAGGACGGTGGCACACGTATGGTGCACCGCTGCAACAACTCCGCACCCGAGGCCTCATATCGAAATTCTGCCTCGACAAAAGTGATATTTTTTGTCGATTTATGGGGGTATGCAGACCGGTAATGAATTCTGACAACTTTGAAAAAATGGTGCACAAGCTGCCCAAGACAGCCCAGGACGGTGGCACACATATGGTGCAGCGCTGCAACAGCTCCGCACCCGAGGCCTCAAATCGAAATTCCGCCTCGACAAAAGTGATTTTTTTGTCGATTTATGGGGGTATATAGGCCGGTAATGAAATCCGACAAATTTGAAAAAATGGTGCACAAGCTGCCCAAAACAACCTAGGACGGTGGCACACGTATGGTGCACCGCTGCAACAACTCCGCACCCGAGGCCTCAAATCGAAATTCTGCCTCGACAAAAGTGATATTTTTTGTCGATTTATGGGGGTATGCAGGCCGGTAATGAAATCTGACAACTTTGAAAAAATGGTGCATAAGCATGCCCAAGCGTGGCCAAGGACGGTGCACACGTGTGGTGCACCGCTGCAACAACTCCATACCCGAGGCCTCAAATTGAAATTCCGCCTCGACAAAAGTGATTTTTTTTGTCGATTTATGGGGCTATGCAGGCCGGTAATGAATTCCGACAACTTTGAAAAAATGGTGCACAAGCTGCCCAAAACAACCTAGGACGGTGGCACACGTATGGTGCAGCGCTGCAACAGCTCCGCACCCGAGGCCTCAAATCGAAATTTCGCCTCGACAAAATTGATTTTTTTGTCGATTTATGGGGGTATGCAGGCCAGTAATGAATTCCGACAACTTTAAAAAAATAGTGCACAAGCTGCCCAAAACAACCTAGGACGGTGGCACACGTATGGTGCACCACTGCAACAACTCCGCACCCGAGGCCTCATATCGAAATTCTGCCTCGACAAAAGTGATATTTTTTGTCGATTTATGGGGGTATGTAGGCCGGTAATGAAATCCGACAACTTTGAAAAAATGGTGCACAAGCTGCCCAAGACAGCCCAGGAAGGTGGCACACATATGGTGCAGCGCTGCAACAGCTCCGCACCCGAGGCCTCAAATCGAAATTCTGCCTCGACAAAAGTGATATTTTTTGTCGATTTATGGGGGTATGCAGGCCGGTAATGAATTCTGACAACTTTGAAAAAATGGTGCATAAGCATGCCCAAGCGTGGCCTAGGACGGTGCACACGTGTGGTGCACCGCTGCAACAACTCCATACCCGAGGCCTCAAATTGAAATTCCGCCTCGACAAAAGTGATTTTTTTGTCGATTTATGGGGCTATGCAGGCCGGTAATGAATTCCGACAACTTTGAAAAAATGGTGCACAAGCTGCCCAAAACAACCTAGGACGGTGGCACACGTATGGTGCAGCGCTGCAACAGCTCCGCACCCGAGGCCTCAAATCGAAATTTCGCCTCGACAAAATTGATTTTTTTGTCGATTTATGGGGGTATGCAGGCCGGTAATGAATTCCGACAACTTTAAAAAAATAGTGCACAAGCTGCCCAAAACAACCTAGGACGGTGGCACACGTATGGTGCACCACTGCAACAACTCCGCACCCGAGGCCTCATATCGAAATTCTGCCTCGACAAAAGTGATATTTTTTGTCGATTTATGGGGGTATGCAGACCGGTAATGAATTCTGACAACTTTGAAAAAATGGTGCACAAGCTGCCCAAGACAGCCCAGGACGGTGGCACACATATGGTGCAGCGCTGCAACAGCTCCGCACCCGAGGCCTCAAATTGAAATTCCGCCTCGACAAAAGTGATTTTTTTGTCGATTTATGGGGGTATGCAGGCCGGTAATGAAATCCGACAACTTTGAAAAAATGGTGCACAAGCTGCCCAAAACAACCTAGGACGGTGGCACACGTATGGTGCACCGCTGCAACAACTCCGCACCCGAGGCCTCAAATCGAAATTCTGCCTCGACAAAAGTGATATTTTTTGTCGATTTATGGGGGTATGCAGGCCGGTAATGAATTCTGACAACTTTGAAAAAATGGTGCACAAGCATGCCCAAGCGTGGCCTAGGACGGTGCACACGTGTGGTGCACCGTTGCAACAACTCCATACCCGAGGCCTCAAATTGTAATTCCGCCTCGACAAAAGTGATTTTTTTGTCGATTTATGGGGGTATGCAGGCCGGTAATAAATTCCGACAACTTTGAAAAAATGGTGCACAAGCTGCCCAAAACAACCTAGGACGGTGGCACACGTATGGTGCACCGCTGCAACAACTACGCACCCGAGGCCTCAAATCGAAATTCTGCCTCGACAAAAGTGATATTTTTTGTCGATTTATGGGGGTATGCAGACCGGTAATGAATTCTGACAACTTTGAAAAAATGGTGCACAAGCTGCCCAAGACAGCCCAGGACGGTGGCACACATATGGTGCAGGGCTGCAACAGCTCCGCACCCGAGGCCTCAAATCGAAATTCCGCCTCGACAAAAGTGATTTTTTTGTCGATTTATGGGGGTATGCAGGCCGGTAATGAAATCCGACAACTTTGAAAAAATGGTGCACAAGCTGCCCAAAACAACCTAAGACGGTGGCACACGTATGGTGCACCGCTGCAACAACTCCGCACCCGAGACCTCAAATCGAAATTCTGCCTCGACAAAAGTGATATTTTTTGTCGATTTATGGGGGTATGCAGACCGGTAATGAATTATGACAACTTTGAATAAATGGTGCACAAGCTGCCCAAGACAGCCCAGGACGGTGGCACACATATGGTGCAGCGCTGCAACAGCTCCGCACCCGAGGCCTCAAATCGAAATTCCGCCTCGACAAAAGTGATTTTTTTGTCGATTTATGGGGTTATGCAGGCCGGTAATGAAATCCGACAACTTTGAAAAAATGGTGCACAAGCTGCCCAAAACAACCTAGGACGGTGGCACACGTATGGTGCACCGCTGCAACAACTCCGCACCCGAGGCCTCAAATCGAAATTCTGCCTCGACAAAAGTGATATTTTTTGTCGGTTTATGGGGGTATGCAGGCCGGTAATGAATTCTGACAACTTTGAAAAAATGGTGCACAAGCTTGCCCAAGCGTGGCCTAGGACGGTGCACACGTGTGGTGCACCGTTGCAACAACTCCATACCCGAGGCCTCAAATTTAAGTTCCGCCCCGACAAAAGTGATTTTTTTGTCGATTTATGGGGGTATGCAGGACAGTAATGAATTCCGACAACTTTGAAAAAATGGTGCACAAGCTGCCCAAAACAACCTAGGACGGTGGCACACGTATGGTGCACCGCTGCAACAACTCCGCACCCGAGGCCTCAAATCGAAATTCTGCCTCGACAAAAGTGATATTTTTTGTCGATATATGGGGGTATGCAGACCGGTAATGAATTCTGACAACTTTGAAAAAATGGTGCACAAGCTGCCCAAGACAGCCCAGGACGGTGGCACACATATGGTGCAGCGCTGCAACAGCTCCGTACCCGAGGCCTCAAATCGAAATTCCGCCCCGACAAAAGTGATTTTTTTGTCGATTTATGGGGGTATGCAGGACAGTAATGAATTCCGACAACTTTGAAAAAATGGTGCACAAGCTGCCCAAAACAACCTAGGACGGTGGCACACGTATGGTGCACCGCTGCAACAACTCCGCACCCGAGGCCTCAAATCGAAATTCTGCCTCGACAAAAGTGATATTTTTTGTCGATATATGGGGGTATGCAGACCGGTAATGAATTCTGACAACTTTGAAAAAATGGTGCACAAGCTGCCCAAGACAGCCCAGGACGGTGGCACACATATGGTGCAGCGCTGCAACAGCTCCGTACCCGAGGCCTCAAATCGAAATTCCGCCTCGACAAAAGTGATTTTTTTGTTGATTTATGGGGGTATGCAGGCCGGTAATGAAATCCGACAACTTTGAAAAAATGGTGCACAAGCTGCCCAAAACAACCTAGGACGGTGGCACACGTATGGTGCACCGCTGCAACAACTCCGCACCCGAGGCCTCAAATCGAAATTCTGCCTAGACAAAAGTGATATTTTTTGTCGATTTATGGGGGTATGCAGGCCGGTAATGAATTCTGACAACTTTGAAAAAATGGTGCACAAGCATGCCCAAGCGTGGCCTAGGACGGTGCACACGTGTGGTGCACCGCTGCAACAACTCCATACCCGAGGCCTCAAATTGAAATTCCGCCTCGACAAAAGTGATTTTTTTGTCGATTTATGGGGGTATGCAGGCCGGTAATGAATTCCGACAACTTTGAAAAAATGGTGCACAAGCTGCCCAAAACAACCTAGGACGGTGGCACAGGTATGGTGCACCGCTGCAACAACTCCGCACCCGAGGCCTCAAATTGAAATTCTGCCTCGACAAAAGTGATATTTTTTGTCGATTTATGGTGGTATGCAGGCCGGTAATGAATTCTGACAACTTTGAAAAAATGGTGCACAAGCATGCCCAAGCGTGGCCTAGGACGGTGCACACGTGTGGTGCACCGCTGCAACAACTCCTCACCCGAGGCCTCAAATTGAAATTCCGCCTCGACAAAAGTGATTTTTTTGTCGATTTATGGGGGTATGCAGGCCGGTAATGAATTCCGACAACTTTGAAAAAATGGTGCACAAGCTGCCCAAAACAACCTAGGACGGTGGCACAGGTATGGTGCACCGCTGCAACAACTCCGCACCCGAGGCCTCAAATCGAAATTCTGCCTCGAAAAAAGTGATTTTTTGTCAATTTATGGGGGTATGCAGGCCGGTAATGAATTCCGACAACTTTGAAAAAATGGTGCACAAGCATGCCCAAGCGTGACCTAGGACGGTGCACACGTGTGGTGCATCGCTGCAACAACTCCACACTTGAGGCCTCAAATCGAAATTGCGCCTCGACAAAAGTGATTTTTTTGTCGATTTATGGGGTATGAAGGCAGGTAATGAATTCCGACTACTTTGAAAAAATGGTGCACAAGCTGCCCAAGATAGCCCAGGACGGTGGCACACATATGGTGCACCGCTGCAAAAACTCCGCACCCGAGGCCTCAAATCGAAATTCCGCCTCGACAAAAGTGATTTTTTTGTCGATTTATGTGGGTATGCAGGCCGGTAATTAATTCCGACAACTTTGAAAAAATGGTGCACAAGCATGCCCAAGCGTGGCCTAGGACGGTGCACACGTGTGGTGCACCGCTGCAACAACTCCATACCCGAGGCCTCAAATTGAAATTCCGCCTCGACAAAAGTGATTTTTTTGTCGATTTATGGGGGTATGCAGGCCGGTAATGAATTCCGACAACTTTGAAAAAATGGTGCACAAGCTGCCCAAAACAACCTAGGACGGTGGCACACGTATGGTGCACCGCTGCAACAACTCCGCACCCGAGGCCTCAAATCGAAATTCTGCCTCGACAAAAGTGATATTTTTTGTCGATTTATGGTGGTATGCAGGCCGGTAATGAATTCTGACAACTTTGAAAAAATGGTGCACAAGCATGCCCAAGCGTGGCCTAGGACGGTGCACACGTGTGGTGCACCGCTGCAACAACTCCTCACCCGAGGCCTCAAATTGAAATTCCGCCTAGACAAAAGTGATTTTTTTGTCGATTTATGGGGGTATGCAGGAAGGTAATGAATTCCGACAACTTTGAAAAAATGGTGCACAAGCTGCCTTAAACAACCTAGGATGGTGGCACACGTATGGTGCACCGCCGCAACAACTCTGCACCCGAGGCCTTAAATCGAAATTTCGCCTCGACAAAAGCTATTTTTTTGTCGATTTATGGGGGTATGCAGGCCGGTAATGAATTCCGACAACTTAGAAAAAATGGTGCACAAACTGCCCAAAACAACCTAGGACGGTGGCACACGTATGGTGCACCGCTGCAACAACTCCGCAACCGAGGCCTCAAATCGAAATTTGGCCTCGAAAAAAGTGATTTTTTGTCAATTTATGGGGGTATGCAGGCCGGTAATGAATTCCGACAACTTTGAAAAAATGGTGCACAAGCATGCCCAAGCGTGACCTAGGACGGTGCACACGTGTGGTGCATCGCTGCAACAACTCCACACTTGAGGCCTCAAATCGAAATTGCGCCTCGACAAAAGTGATTTTTTTGTCGATTTATGGGGTATGAAGGCAGGTAATGAATTCCGACTACTTTGAAAAAATGGTGCACAAGCTGCCCAAGATAGCCCAGGACGGTGGCACACATATGGTGCACCGCTGCAAAAACTCCGCACCCGAGGCCTCAAATCGAAATTCCGCCTCAACAAAAGTGATTTTTTTGTCGATTTATGGGGGTATGCAGGCCAGTAATGAATTCTGACAACTTTGAAAAAATGGTGCACAAGCATGCCCAAGCGTGGCCTAGGACGGTGCACACGTGTGGTGCACCGTTGCAACAACTCCATACCCGAGGCCTCAAATTGAAATTCCGCCTCGACAAAAGTGATTTTTTGTCGATTTATGGGGGTATGCAGGCCGGTAATAAATTCCGACAACTTTGAAAAAATGGTGCACAAGCTGCCCAAAACAACCTAGGACGGTGGCACACGTATGGTGCACCGCTGCAACAACTCCGCACCCGAGGCCTCAAATCGAAATTCTGCCTCGACAAAAGTGATATTTTTTGTCGATTTATGGGGGTATGCAGACCGGTAATGAATTCTGACAACTTTGAAAAAATGGTGCACAAGCTGCCCAAGACAGCCCAGGACGGTGGCACACATATGGTGCAGGGCTGCAACAGCTCCGCACCCGAGGCCTCAAATCGAAATTCCGCCTCGACAAAAGTGATTTTTTTGTCGATTTATGGGGGTATGCAGGCCGGTAATGAAATCCGACAACTTTGAAAAAATGGTGCACAAGCTGCCCAAAACAACCTAAGACGGTGGCACACGTATGGTGCACCACTGCAACAACTCCGCACCCGAGGCCTCAAATCAAAATTCTGCCTCGACAAAAGTGATATTTTTTGTCGATTTATGGGGGTATGCAGACCGGTAATGAATTATGACAACTTTGAATAAATGGTGCACAAGCTGCCCAAGACAGCCCAGGACGGTGGCACACATATGGTGCAGCGCTGCAACAGCTCCGCACCCGAGGCCTCAAATCAAAATTCCGCCTCGACAAAAGTGATTTTTTTGTCGATTTATGGGGGTATGCAGGCCGGTAATGAATTCCGACAACTTTGAAAAAATGGTGCACAAGCTGCCCAAAACAACCTAGGACGGTGGCACACGTATGGTGCACCGCTGCAACAACTCCGCACCCGAGGCCTCAAATTGAAATTCTGCCTCGACAAAATTGATATTTTTTGTCGATTTATGGTGGTCTGCAGGCCGGTAATGAATTCTGACAACTTTGAAAAAATGGTGCACAAGCATGCCCAAGCGTGGCCTAGGACGGTGCACACGTGTGGTGCACCGCTGCAACAACTCCTCACCCGAGGCCTCAAATTGAAATTCCGCCTAGACAAAAGTGATTTTTTTGTCGATTTATGGGGGTATGCAGGAAGGTAATGAATTCCGACAACTTTGAAAATATGGTGCACAAGCTGCCTTAAACAACCTAGGATGGTGGCACACGTATGGTGCACCGCCGCAACAACTCTGCACCCGAGGCCTTAAATCGAAATTTCGCCTCGACAAAAGCTATTTTTTTATCGATTTATGGGGGTATGCAGGCCGGTAATGAATTCCGACAACTTTGAAAAAATGGTGCAAAAACTGCCCAAAACAACCTAGGACGGTGGCACACGTATGGTGCACCGCTGCAACAACTCCGCAACCGAGGCCTCAAATCGAAATTCGGCCTCGAAAAAAGTGATTTTTTATCAATTTATGGGGGTATGCAGGCCGGTAATGAATTCCGACAACTTTGAAAAAATGGTGCACAAGCATGCCCAAGCGTGACCTAGGACGGTGCACACGTGTGGTGCATCGCTGCAACAGCTCCACACTTGAGGCCTCAAATCGAAATTGAGCCTCGACAAAAGTGAATTTTTTGTCGATTTATGGGGTATGAAGACAGGTAATGAATTCCGACTACTTTGAAAAAATGGTGCACAAGCTGCCCAAGATAGCCCAGGACGGTGGCACACATATGGTGCACCGCTGCAAAAACTCCACACCCGAGGCCTCAAATCGAAATTCCGCCTCGACAAAAGTGATTTTTTTGTCGATTTATGGGGGTATGCAGGCCGGTAATGAATTCTGACAACTTTGAAAAAATGGTGCACAAGCATGCCCAAGCGTGGCCTAGGACGGTGCACACGTGTGGTGCACCGTTGCAACAACTCCATACCCGAGGCCTCAAATTGAAATTCCGCCTCGACAAAAGTGATTTTTTTGTCAATTTATGGGGGTATGCAGGCCGGTAATAAATTCCGACAACTTTGAAAAAATGGTGCACAAGCATGCCCAAGCGTGGCCTAGGACGGTGCACACGTGTGGTGCACCGCTGCAACAACTCCATACCCGAGGCCTCAAATCGAAATTCCGCCTCGACAAAAGTGATTTTTTTGTCGATTTATGGGGGTATGCAGGCCGGTAATGAAATCCGACAACTTTGAAAAAATGGTGCACAAGCTGCCCAAAACAACCTAGGACGGTGGCACACGTATGGTGCACCGCTGTAACAACTCCGCACCCGAGGCCTCAAATCGAAATTCTGCCTCGACAAAAGTGATATTTTTTGTCGGTTTATGGGGGTATGCAGGCCGGTAATGAATTCTGACAACTTTGAAAAAATGGTGCACAAGCTTGCCCAAGCGTGGCCTAGGACGGTGCACACGTGTGGTGCACCGCTGCAACAACTCCATACCCGAGGCCTCAAATTTAAATTCCGCCCCGACAAAAGTGATTTTTTTGTCGATTTATGGGGGTATGCAGGCCAGTAATGAATTCCGACAACTTTGAAAAAATGGTGCACAAGCTGCCCAAAACAACCTAGGACGGTGGCACACGTATGGTGAACCGCTGCAACAACTCCGCACCCGAGGCCTCAAATCGAAATTCTGCCTCGACAAAAGTGATATTTTTTGTCGATTTATGGGGGTATGCAGACCGGTAATGAATTCTGACAACTTTGAAAAAATGGTGCACAAGCTGCCCAAGACAGCCCAGGACGGTGGCACACATATGGTGCAGCGCTGCAACAGCTCCGTACCCGAGGCCTCAAATCGAAATTCCGCCTCGACAAAAGTGATTTTTTTGTCGATTTATGGGGGTATGCAGGCCGGTAATGAAATCCGACAACTTTGAAAAAATGGTGCACAAGCTGCCCAAAACAACCTAGGACGGTGGCACACGTATGGTGCACCGCTGCAACAACTCCGCACCCGAGGCCTCAAATCGAAATTCTGCCTAGACAAAAGTGATATTTTTTGTCGATTTATGGGGGTATGCAGGCCGGTAATGAATTCTGACAACTTTGAAAAAATGGTGCACAAGCATGCCCAAGCGTGGCCTAGGACGGTGCACACGTGTGGTGCACCGCTGCAACAACTCCATACCCGAGGCCTCAAATTGAAATTCCGCCTCGACAAAAGTGATTTTTTTGTCGATTTATGGGGGTATGCAGGCCGGTAATGAATTCCGACAACTTTGAAAAAATGGTGCACAAGCTGCCCAAAACAACCTAGGACGGTGGCACACGTATGGTGCACCGCTGCAACAACTCCGCACCCGAGGCCTCAAATCGAAATTCTGCCTCGACAAAAGTGATATTTTTTGTCGATTTATGGTGGTATGCAGGCCGGTAATGAATTCTGACAACTTTGAAAAAATGGTACACAAGCATGCCCAAGCGTGGCCTAGGACGGTGCACACGTGTGGTGCACCGCTGCAACAACTCCTCACCCGAGGCCTCAAATTGAAATTCCGCCTAGACAAAAGTGATTTTTTTGTCGATTTATGGGGGTATGCAGGAAGGTAATGAATTCCGACAACTTTGAAAAAATGGTGCACAAGCTGGCTTAAACAACCTAGGATGGTGGCACACGTATGGTGCACCGCCGCAACAACTCTGCACCCGAGGCCTTAAATCGAAATTTCGCCTCGACAAAAGCTATTTTTTTGTCGATTTATGGGGGTATGCAGGCCGGTAATGAATTCCGACAACTTTGAAAAAATGGTGCACAAACTACCCAAAACAACCTAGGACGGTGGCACACGTATGGTGCACCGCTGCAACAACTCCGCAACCGAGGCCTCAAATCGAAATTCGGCCTCGAAAAAAGTGATTTTTTGTCAATTTATGGGGGTATGCAGGCCGGTAATGAATTCCGACAACTTTGAAAAAATGGTGCACAAGCATGCCCAAGCGTGACCTAGGACGGTGCACACGTGTGGTGCATCGCTGCAACAACTCCACACTTGAGGCCTCAAATCGAAATTGCGCCTCGACAAAAGTGATTTTTTTGTCGATTTATGGGGTATGAAGGCAGGTAATGAATTCCGACTACTTTGAAAAAATGGTGCACAAGCTGCCCAAGATAGCCCAGGACGGTGGCACACATATGGTGCACCGCTGCAAAAACTCTGCACCCGAGGCCTCAAATCGAAATTCCGCCTCGACAAAAGTGATTTTTTTGTCGATTTATGGGGGTATGCAGGAAGGTAATGAATTCCGACAACTTTGAAAAAATGGTGCACAAGCTGCCTTAAACAACCTAGGATGGTGGCACACGTATGGTGCACCGCTGCAACAACTCTGCACCCGAGGCCTTAAATCGAAATTTCGCCTCGACAAAAGCTATTTTTTTGTCGATTTATGGGGTATGCAGGCCGGTAATGAATTCCGACAACTTTGAAAAAATGGTGCACAAACTGCCCAAAACAACCTAGGACGGTGGCACACGTATGGTGCACCGCTGCAACAACTCCGCAGTCGAGGCCTCAAATCGAAATTCGGCCTCGAAAAAAGTGATTTTTTGTCAATTTATGGGGGTATGCAGGCCGGTAATGAATTCCGACAACTTTGAAAAAATGGTGCACAAGCATGCCCAAGCGTGACCTAGGACGGTGCACACGTGTGGTGCATCGCTGCAACAACTCCACACTTGAGGCCTCAAATCGAAATTGCGCCTCGACAAAACTGATTTTTTTGTCGATTTATGGGGTATGAAGGCAGGTAATGAATTCCGACTACTTTGAAAAAATGGTGCACAAGCTGCCCAAGATAGCCCAAGACGGTGGCACACATATGGTGCACCGCTGCAAAAACTCCGCACCCGAGGCCTCAAATCGAAATTCCGCCTCGACAAAAGTGATTTTTTGTCGATTTATGGGGGTATGCAGGCCGGTAATGAATTCCGACAACTTTGAAACAATGGTGCACAAGCTGCCCAAGACAGCCTAGGACGGTGGCACACGTATGGTGCACCGCTGCAACAACTCCGCACCCGAGGCCTCAAATCGAAATTCCGTCTCGACAAAAGTGATTTTTTTATCGATTTATGGGGGTATGCAGGCCAGTAATGAATTCCGACAACTTTGAAAAAATGGTGCACAAGCTGCCCAAAACAACCTAGGACGGTGGCACACGTATGGTGCACCGCTGCAACAACTCCGCACCCGAGGCCTCAAATCGAAATTCCGCCTCGACAAAAGTGATTTTTTTGTCGATTTATGGGGTATGAAGGCAGGTAATGTATTCCGACTACTTTGAAAAAATGGTGCACAAGCTGCCCAAGACAGCCGTGGCACACATATGGTGCAGCGCTGCAACAGCTCCGCACCCGAGGCCTCAAATCGAAATTCCGCCTCGACAAAAGTTATTTTTTGTCGATTTATGGGGGTATGCAGGCCGGTAATGAATTCCGACAACTTTGAAAAAATGGTGCACAAGCTGCCCAAAACAACCTAGGACGGTGGCACACGTATGGTGCACCGCTGCAACAACTCCGCACCCGAGGCCTCAAATCGAAATTCTGCCTCGACAAAAGTGATATTTTTTGTCGATTTATGGGGGTATGCAGACCGGTAATGAATT
Source organism: Galeopsis tetrahit (assembly GCA_963675135.1). NCBI lineage: Eukaryota > Viridiplantae > Streptophyta > Magnoliopsida > Lamiales > Lamiaceae > Galeopsis > Galeopsis tetrahit. The sequence goes on along the minus strand of OY776129.1, from coordinate 28,087,852 downwards.
CTGACAACTTTGAAAAAATGGTGCACAAGCATGCTTGGGCGTGGCCTAGGACGGCGCACACGTGTGGTGCACCGCTGCAACAACTCCACACCCGAGGCCTCAAATTGAAATTCCGCCTCGACAAAAGTGATTTTTTTGTCGATTTATCGGGGTATGCAGGCCGGTAATGAATTCCGACAACTTTGAAAAAATGGTGCACAAGCTGCCCAAAACAAACTAGGACGGTGGCACACGTATGGTGCACCGCTACAACAACTCCGCACCCGAGGCCTCAAATCGAAATTCTGCCTCGACAAAAGTGATATTTTTTGTCGATTTATGGGGGTATGCGGGCCGGTAATGAATTCTAACAACTTTGAAAAAATGGTGCACAAGCATGCCCAAGTGTGGCCGTTGCAACAACTCCACACCCGAGGCCTCAAATTGAAATTCCGCCTCGACAAAAGTGATTTTTTTTGTCGATTTATGGGGATATGCAGGCAGGTAATTAATTTCGACTACTTTGAAAAAATGGTGCACAAGCTGTCCAAGACAGCCTAGGACGGTGGCACACATATGGTGCAGCGCTGCAACAGCTCCGCACCCGAGACCTCAAATCGAAATTCCGCTTCGACAAAAGTGATTTTTTTGTCGATTTATGGGGGTATGCAGGCCGGTAATGAATTCCGACAACTTTGAAAAAATGGTGCACAAGCTGCCCAAAACAACCTAGGACGGTGTCACACGTATGGTGCACCGCTGCAACAACTCCGCACCCGAGGCCTCAAATCGAAATTCTGCCTCGACAAAAGTGATATTTTTTGTCGATTTATAGGGGTATGCAGGCTGGTAATGAATTCTGACAACTTTGAAAAAATGGTGCACAAGCATGCCCAAGCTGGCCTAGGACGGTGCACACGTGTGGTGCACCGCTGCAACAACTCCACACCCGAGGCCTCAAATTGAAATTCCGCTTCGATAAAAGTGATTTATTTTGTCGATTTATGGGGGTATGCAGGCCGGTAATGAAATCCGACAACTTTGAAAAAATGGTGCACAAGCTGCCCAAAACAACCTAGGACGGTGGCACACGTATGGTGCACCGCTGCAACAACTCCGCACCCGAGGCCTCAAATCGAAATTCTGCCTAGACAAAAGTGATATTTTTTGTCGATTTATGGGGGTATGCAGGCCGGTAATGAATTCTGACAACTTTGAAAAAATGGTGCACAAGCATGCCCAAGCGTGGCCTAGGACGGTGCACACGTGTGGTGCACCGCTGCAACAACTCCATACCCGAGGCCTCAAATTGAAATTCCGCCTCGACAAAAGTGATTTTTTTGTCGATTTATGGGGGTATGCAGGCCGGTAATGAATTCCGACAACTTTGAAAAAATGGTGCACAAGCTGCCCAAAACAACCTAGGACGGTGGCACACGTATGGTGCACCGCTGCAACAACTCCGCACCCGAGGCCTCAAATCGAAATTCTGCCTCGACAAAAGTGATATTTTTTGTCGATTTATGGTGGTATGCAGGCCGGTAATGAATTCTGACAACTTTGAAAAAATGGTGCACAAGCATGCCCAAGCGTGGCCTAGGACGGTGCACACGTGTGGTGCACCGCTGCAACAACTCCTCACCCGAGGCCTCAAATTGAAATTCCGCCTAGACAAAAGTGATTTTTTTGTCGATTTATGGGGGTATGCAGGAAGGTAATGAATTCCGACAACTTTGAAAAAATGGTGCACAAGCTGGCTTAAACAACCTAGGATGGTGGCACACGTATGGTGCACCGCCGCAACAACTCTGCACCCGAGGCCTTAAATCGAAATTTCGCCTCGACAAAAGCTATTTTTTTGTCGATTTATGGGGGTATGCAGGCCGGTAATGAATTCCGACAACTTTGAAAAAATGGTGCACAAACTACCCAAAACAACCTAGGACGGTGGCACACGTATGGTGCACCGCTGCAACAACTCCGCAACCGAGGCCTCAAATCGAAATTCGGCCTCGAAAAAAGTGATTTTTTGTCAATTTATGGGGGTATGCAGGCCGGTAATGAATTCCGACAACTTTGAAAAAATGGTGCACAAGCATGCCCAAGCGTGACCTAGGACGGTGCACACGTGTGGTGCATCGCTGCAACAACTCCACACTTGAGGCCTCAAATCGAAATTGCGCCTCGACAAAAGTGATTTTTTTGTCGATTTATGGGGTATGAAGGCAGGTAATGAATTCCGACTACTTTGAAAAAATGGTGCACAAGCTGCCCAAGATAGCCCAGGACGGTGGCACACATATGGTGCACCGCTGCAAAAACTCTGCACCCGAGGCCTCAAATCGAAATTCCGCCTCGACAAAAGTGATTTTTTTGTCGATTTATGGGGGTATGCAGGAAGGTAATGAATTCCGACAACTTTGAAAAAATGGTGCACAAGCTGCCTTAAACAACCTAGGATGGTGGCACACGTATGGTGCACCGCTGCAACAACTCTGCACCCGAGGCCTTAAATCGAAATTTCGCCTCGACAAAAGCTATTTTTTTGTCGATTTATGGGGTATGCAGGCCGGTAATGAATTCCGACAACTTTGAAAAAATGGTGCACAAACTGCCCAAAACAACCTAGGACGGTGGCACACGTATGGTGCACCGCTGCAACAACTCCGCAGTCGAGGCCTCAAATCGAAATTCGGCCTCGAAAAAAGTGATTTTTTGTCAATTTATGGGGGTATGCAGGCCGGTAATGAATTCCGACAACTTTGAAAAAATGGTGCACAAGCATGCCCAAGCGTGACCTAGGACGGTGCACACGTGTGGTGCATCGCTGCAACAACTCCACACTTGAGGCCTCAAATCGAAATTGCGCCTCGACAAAACTGATTTTTTTGTCGATTTATGGGGTATGAAGGCAGGTAATGAATTCCGACTACTTTGAAAAAATGGTGCACAAGCTGCCCAAGATAGCCCAAGACGGTGGCACACATATGGTGCACCGCTGCAAAAACTCCGCACCCGAGGCCTCAAATCGAAATTCCGCCTCGACAAAAGTGATTTTTTGTCGATTTATGGGGGTATGCAGGCCGGTAATGAATTCCGACAACTTTGAAACAATGGTGCACAAGCTGCCCAAGACAGCCTAGGACGGTGGCACACGTATGGTGCACCGCTGCAACAACTCCGCACCCGAGGCCTCAAATCGAAATTCCGTCTCGACAAAAGTGATTTTTTTATCGATTTATGGGGGTATGCAGGCCAGTAATGAATTCCGACAACTTTGAAAAAATGGTGCACAAGCTGCCCAAAACAACCTAGGACGGTGGCACACGTATGGTGCACCGCTGCAACAACTCCGCACCCGAGGCCTCAAATCGAAATTCCGCCTCGACAAAAGTGATTTTTTTGTCGATTTATGGGGTATGAAGGCAGGTAATGTATTCCGACTACTTTGAAAAAATGGTGCACAAGCTGCCCAAGACAGCCGTGGCACACATATGGTGCAGCGCTGCAACAGCTCCGCACCCGAGGCCTCAAATCGAAATTCCGCCTCGACAAAAGTTATTTTTTGTCGATTTATGGGGGTATGCAGGCCGGTAATGAATTCCGACAACTTTGAAAAAATGGTGCACAAGCTGCCCAAAACAACCTAGGACGGTGGCACACGTATGGTGCACCGCTGCAACAACTCCGCACCCGAGGCCTCAAATCGAAATTCTGCCTCGACAAAAGTGATATTTTTTGTCGATTTATGGGGGTATGCAGACCGGTAATGAATTCTGACAACTTTGAAAAAATGGTGCACAAGCATGCTTGGGCGTGGCCTAGGACGGCGCACACGTGTGGTGCACCGCTGCAACAACTCCACACCCGAGGCCTCAAATTGAAATTCCGCCTCGACAAAAGTGATTTTTTTGTCGATTTATCGGGGTATGCAGGCCGGTAATGAATTCCGACAACTTTGAAAAAATGGTGCACAAGCTGCCCAAAACAAACTAGGACGGTGGCACACGTATGGTGCACCGCTACAACAACTCCGCACCCGAGGCCTCAAATCGAAATTCTGCCTCGACAAAAGTGATATTTTTTGTCGATTTATGGGGGTATGCGGGCCGGTAATGAATTCTAACAACTTTGAAAAAATGGTGCACAAGCATGCCCAAGTGTGGCCGTTGCAACAACTCCACACCCGAGGCCTCAAATTGAAATTCCGCCTCGACAAAAGTGATTTTTTTTGTCGATTTATGGGGATATGCAGGCAGGTAATTAATTTCGACTACTTTGAAAAAATGGTGCACAAGCTGTCCAAGACAGCCTAGGACGGTGGCACACATATGGTGCAGCGCTGCAACAGCTCCGCACCCGAGACCTCAAATCGAAATTCCGCTTCGACAAAAGTGATTTTTTTGTCGATTTATGGGGGTATGCAGGCCGGTAATGAATTCCGACAACTTTGAAAAAATGGTGCACAAGCTGCCCAAAACAACCTAGGACGGTGTCACACGTATGGTGCACCGCTGCAACAACTCCGCACCCGAGGCCTCAAATCGAAATTCTGCCTCGACAAAAGTGATATTTTTTGTCGATTTATAGGGGTATGCAGGCTGGTAATGAATTCTGACAACTTTGAAAAAATGGTGCACAAGCATGCCCAAGCTGGCCTAGGACGGTGCACACGTGTGGTGCACCGCTGCAACAACTCCACACCCGAGGCCTCAAATTGAAATTCCGCTTCGATAAAAGTGATTTATTTTGTCGATTTATGGGGGTATGCAGGCCGGTAATGAAATCCGACAACTTTGAAAAAATGGTGCACAAGCTGCCCAAAACAACCTAGGACGGTGGCACACGTATGGTGCACCGCTGCAACAACTCCGCACCCGAGGCCTCAAATCGAAATTCTGCCTAGACAAAAGTGATATTTTTTGTCGATTTATGGGGGTATGCAGGCCGGTAATGAATTCCGACAACTTTGAAAAAATGTGCACAAGCTGCCCAAAACAACCTAGGACGGTGGCACACGTATGGTGCACCGCTGCAACAACTCCGCACCCGAGGCCTCAAATCGAAATTCGGCCTCGACAAAAGTGATTTTTTGTCGATTTATGGGGGTATGCAGGCCGGTAATGAATTCCGACAACTTTGAAAAAATGGTGCACAAGCATGCCCAAGCGTGGCCTAGGACAGTGCACACGTGTGGTGCACCGCTGCAACAACTCCACACTTGAGGCCTCAAATCGAAATTCTGCCTCGACAAAAGTGATTTTTCTGTCGATTTTTGGGGTATGAAGACAGGTAATGAATTCCGACTACTTTGAAAAAATGGTGCACAAGCTGCCCAAGACAGCCCAGGACGGTGGCACACATATGGTGCACCGCTGCAAAAACTCCGCACCCGAGGCCTCAAATCGAAATTCCGCCTCGACAAAAGTGATTTTTTTGTCCATTTATGGGGGTATGTAGGCCGGCAATGAATTCCGACAACTTTGAAAAAATGGTGCACAAGCTACCCAAAACAACCTAGGACGGTGGCACACGTATGGTGCACCGCTGCAACACCTCCGTACCCGAGGCCTCAAATCGAAATTCCGCCTCGACAAAAGTGATTTTTTTACCGATTTATGGGGGTATGCAGACCGGTAATGAATTCCGACAACTTTGAAAAAATGGTGCACAAGCTGCCCAAAACAACCTAGGACGGTAGCACACGTATGGTGCACCACTGCAACAACTCCGCACCCGAGGCCTCAAATCGAAATTCTGCCTTGACAAAAGTGATATTTTTTGTCGATTTATGGGGGTATGCAGGCCGGTAATAAATTCTGACAACTTTGAAAAAATGGTGCACAAACATGCCCAAGCGTGGCCTAGGACGGTGCACACGTGTGGTGCACCGCTGCAACAACTCCACACCCGAGGCCTCAAATTGAAATTCCGCCTCTACAAAAGTGATTTTTTTTGTCGATTTATGGGGGTATGCAGGAAGGTAATGAATTCCGACAACTTTGAAAAAATGGTGCACAAGCTGCCTAAAATAACCTAGGACGGTGGCACACGTATGGTGCACCGCTGCAACAACTCTGCACCCGAGGCCTCAAATCGAAATTCCGCCTCGACAGAAGTTATTTTTTTGTCGATTTATGGGGGTATGCAGGCCAGTAATGAATTCCGATAACTTTGAAAAAATGGTGCACAAACTGCCCAAAACAACCTAGGACGGTGGCACACGTATGGTGCACCGCTGCAACAACTCCGCACCCGAGGCCTCAAATCGAAATTCGGCCTCGAAAAAAGTGATTTTTTGTCGATTTATGGGGGTATGCAGGCCGGTAATGAATTCCAACAACTTTGAAAAAATGGTGCACAAGCATGCCCAAGCGTGGCCTAGGACGGTGCACACGTGTGGTGCACCGCTGCAACAACTCCACACTTGAGGCCTCAAATCGAAATTCCGCCTCGACAAAAGTGATTTTTTTGTCGATTTTTGGGGTATGAAGGCAGGTAATAAATTCCGACTACTTTGAAAAAATGGTGCACAAGCTGCCCAAGACAGCCCAGGACGGTGGCACACATATGGTGCACCGCTGCAAAAACTCCGCACCCGAGGCCTCAAATCGAAATTCCGCCTCGACAAAAGTGTTTTTTTTGTCGATTTATAGGGGTATGCAGGCCGGTAATGAATTCCGACAACTTTGAAAAAATGGTGCACAAGCTGCCCAAGACAGCCTAGGACGGTGGCACACGTATGGTGCACCGCTGCAACAACTCTGCACCCGAGGCCTCAAATCGAAATTCCGCCTCGACAAAAGTTATTTTTTTGTCAATTTATGGGGGGTATGCAGGCCAGTAATGAATTCTGACAACTTAAATAAAATGGTGCACAAGCTGCCCAAAACAACCTAGGACGGTGGCACACGTATGGTGCACCGCTGCAACAACTCCGCACCCGAGGCCTCAAATCGAAATTCGGAATCGACAAAAGTTATTTTTTGTCGATTTATGGGGGTATGCAGGCCGGTAATGAGTTCCGACAACTTTGAAAAAATGGTGCACAAGCATGCCCAAGCGTGGCCTAGGACAGTGCACACGTGTGGTGCACCGCTGCAACAACTCCACACCCGAGGCCTCAAATTGAAATTCCGGGTCGACAAAAGTGATTTTTTTGTCAATTTATGGGGGTATGCAGGAAGGTAATAAATTCCGACAACTTTGAAAAAATGGTGCACAAGCTGCCCAGAACAACCTAGGACGGTGGCACACGTATGGTGCACCGCTGTAACAACTCCTCACCCGAGGCCTCAAATCGAAATTCGGCCTCGACAAAAGTGATTTTTGTCGATTTATGGGGGTATACAGGCCGGTAATGAATTCCGACAACTTTGAAAAAATGGTGCACAAGCATGCCCAAGCGTGGCCTTGGACGGTGCACACGTGTGGTGCACCGCTGTAACAACTCCTCACCCGAGGCCTCAAATCGAAATTCGGGCTCGACAAAAGTGATTTTTTGTCGATTTATGGGGGTATACAGGCCGGTAATGAATTCCGACAACTTTGAAAAAATGGTGCACAAGCATGCCCAAGCGTGGCCTTGGACGGTGCACACGTGTGGTGCACCGCTGCAATAACTCCACACTCGAGGCCTCAAATTGAAATTCCGCCTCGACAAAAGTGATTTTTTGGTCGATTTATGGGGGTATGTAGGAAGGTAATGAATTCCGACAACTTTGAAAAAATGGTGCACAAGCTGCCTAAAACAACCTAGGACGGTGGCACACGTATGGTGCACCGCTGCAAAAACTCCGCACTCGAGGCCTCAAATCGAAATTCCGCCTCGACAAAAGTGATTTTTTTGTCGATTTATGGGGGTATGCAGGCCGGTAATGAATTCCGATAACTTTGAAAAAATGGTGCACAAGCTGCCCAAGACAACCTAGGACGGTGGCACACGTATGGTGCACCGCTGCAACAACTCCGCACCCGAGGCCTCAAATCGAAATTCGGCCTCGACAAAAGTGATATTTTGTCGATTTATGGGGGTATGCAGGCCGGTAATGAATTCCGACAACTTTGAAAAAATGGTGCACAAGCATGCCCAAGCGTGGCCTAGGACGTTGCACACGTGTGGTGCACCGCTGCAACAACTCCACACTCGAGGCCTCAAATCGAAATTCCGCCTCGACAAAAGTGATTTTTTTGTCGATTTATGGGGTATGAAGGCAGGTAATGAATTCCGACTACTTTGAAAAAATGGTGCACAAGCTGCCCAAGACAGCCCAGGACGGTGGCACACATATGTTGCACCGCTGCAAAAACTCCGCACCCGAGGCCTCAAATCGAAATTCCGCCTCGACAAAAGTGATTTTTTTGTCGATTTATGGGGGTATGCAGGCCGGTAATGAATTCCGACAACTTTAAAAAAATGGTGCACAAGCTGCCCAAGACAGTGGCACACGTATGGTGCACTGCTGCAACAACTCCGCACCCGAGGCCTCAAATCGAAATTCCGCGTCGACAGAAGTGATTTTTTTGTCGATTTATGCGGGTATGCAGGCCAGTAATGAATTCCGACAACTTTGAAAAAATGGTGCACAAGCATGCCCAAGCGTGGCCTAGGACAGTGCACACGTGTGGTGCACCGCTGGAACAACTCCACACCCGAGGCCTCAAATTGAAATTCCGCCTCGACAAAAGTGATTTTTTTGTCGATTTATGGGGGTATGCAGGAAGGTAATGAATTCCGACAACTTTGAAAAAATGGTGCACAAGCTGCCTAAAACAACCTAGGACGGTGGCACACGTATGGTGCACCGCTGCAACAACTCTGCACCCGAGGCCTCAAATTGAAATTCCGCCTCGACAAAAGTGATTTTTTTTGTCGATTTATGGGGGTATGCAGGCCGATAATGAATTCCGACAACTTTGAAAAAATGGTGCACAAGCTGCCCAAAACAACCTAGGACGGTGGCACACGTATGGTGCACCGCTGCAACAACTCTGCACCCGAGGCCTCAAATCGAAATTCAGCCTCGACAAAAGTTATTTTTTTGTCGATTTATTGGGGGTATGCAGGCCAGTAATGAATTCCGACAACTTTGAAAAAATGGTGCACAAGCTGCCCAAAACAACCTAGGACGGTGGCACACGTATGGTGCACCGCTGTAACAACTCCTCACCCGAGGCCTCAAATCAAAATTCGGCCTCGACAAAAGTGATTTTTTGTCGATTTATGGGGGTATGCAGGCCGGTAATGAATTCCGACAACTTTGAAAAAATGGTGCACAAGCATGCCCAAGCATGGCCTAGGACGGTGCACACGTGTGGTGCACCGCTGCAACAACTCCACACTTGAGGCCTCAAATCGAAATTCCGCCTCGACAAAAGTGATTTTTTTGTCGATTTATGGGGTATGAAGGTAGGTAATGAATTCCGACTACTTTGAAAAAATGGTGCACAAGCTACCCAAGACAGCCCAGGACGGTGGCACACATATGTTGCACCGCTGCAAAAACTCCGCACCCGAGGCCTCAAATCGAAATTCCGCCTCGACAAAAGTGATTTTTTTGTCGATTTATGGGGGTATGCAGGCCGATAATGAATTCCGACAACTTTGAAAAAATGGTGCACAAGCTGCCCAAAACAACCTAGGACGGTGGCACACGTATGGTGCACCGCTGCAACAACTCTGCACCCGAGGCCTCAAATCGAAATTCAGCCTCGACAAAAGTTATTTTTTTGTCGATTTATTGGGGGTATGCAGGCCAGTAATGAATTCCGACAACTTTGAAAAAATGGTGCACAAGCTGCCCAAAACAACCTAGGACGGTGGCACACATATGTTGCACCGCTGCAAAAACTCCGCACCCGAGGCCTCAAATCGAAATTCGGCCTCGACAAAAGTGATTTTTTGTCGATTTATGGGGGTATGCAGGCCGGTAATGAATTCCGACAACTTTGAAAAAATGGTGCACAAGCATGCCCAAGCGTGGCCTAGGACGGTGCACACGTGTGGTGCACCGCTGCAACAACTCCACACTTGAGGCCTCAAATCGAAATTCCGCCTCGACAAAAGTGATTTTTTTGTCAATTTATGGGGTATGAAGGCAGGTAATGAATTCCGACTACTTTGAAAAAATGGTGCACAAGCTCCCCAAGACAGCCCAGGACGGTGGCACACATATGGTGCACCGCTGCAAAAACTCCACACCCGAGGCCTCAAATCGAAATTCCGCCTCGACAAAAGTGATTTTTTTGTCGATTTATGGGGGTATGCAGGCCGGTAATGAATTCCGACAACTTTGAAAAAATGGTGCACAAGCTGCCCAAGACAGCCTAGGACGGTGGCGCACGTATGGTGCACTGCTGCAACAACTCTGCACCCGAGGCCTCAAATTGAAATTCCGCCTCGACAAAAGTGATTTTTTTGTCGATTTATGGGGGTATGCAGGAAGGTAATGAATTCCGACAACTTTGAAAAAATGGTGCACAAGCTGCCTAAAACAACCTAGGACGGTGGCACACGTATGGTGCACCGCTGCAACAACTCTGCACCCGAGGCCTCAAATCGAAATTCCGCCTCGACAAAAGTTATTTTTTTGTCGATTTATGGGGTATGAAGGTAGGTAATGAATTCCGACTACTTTGAAAAAATGGTGCACAAGCTGGCCAAGACAGCCCAGGACGGTGGCACACATATGGTGCACCGCTGCAAAAACTCCACACCCGAGGCCTCAAATCGAAATTCCGCCTCGACAAAAGTGATTTTTTTGTCGATTTATGGGGGTATGCAGGCCGGTAATGAATTCCGACAACTTTGAAAAAATGGTGCACAAGCATGCCCAAGCGTGGCCTAGGACGGTGCACACGTGTGGTGCACCGCTGCAACAACTCCACACTTGAGGCCTCAAATCGAAATTCCGCCTCGACAAAAGTGATTTTTTTGTCAATTTATGGGGTATGAAGGCAGGTAATGAATTCCGACTACTTTGAAAAAATGGTGCACAAGCTGCCCAAGACAGCCCAGGACGGTGGCACACATATGGTGCACCGCTGCAAAAACTCCACACCCGAGGCCTCAAATCGAAATTCCGCCTCGACAAAAGTGATTTTTTTGTCGATTTATGGGGGTATGCAGGCCGGTAATGAATTCCGACAACTTTGAAAAAATGGTGCACAAGCTGCCCAAGACAGCCTAGGACGGTGGCGCACGTATGGTGCACTGCTGCAACAACTCCGCACCCGAGGCCTCAAATCGAAATTCCGCCTCGACAAAAGTGATTTTTTTGTCGATTTATGGGGGTATGCAGGCCAGTAATGAATTCCGACAACTTTGAAAAAATGGTGCACAAGCATGCCCAAGCGTGGCCTAGGACAGTGCACGTGTGTGGTGCACCGCTGGAACAACTCCACACCCGAGGCCTCAAATTGAAATTCCGCCTCGACAAAAGTGATTTTTTTGTCGATTTATGGGGGTATGCAGGAAATTAATGAATTCCGACAACTTTGAAAAATTGGTGCACAAGCTGCCTAAAACAACCTAGGACGGTGGCACACGTATGGTGCACCGCTGCAACAACTTTGCACCCGAGGCCTCAAATCGAAATTCCGCCTCGACAAAAGTTATTTTTTTGTCGATTTATGGGGGGGTATGCAGGCCAGTAATGAATTCCGACAACTTTGAAAAAATTGTGCACAAGCTGCCCAAAACAACCTAGGACGGTGGCACACGTATGGTGCACCGCTGTAACAACTCCTCACCCGAGGCCTCAAATCGAAATTCGGCCTCGACAAAAGTGATTTTTTGTTGATTTATGGGGGTATGCAGGAAGGTAATGAATTCCGACAACTTTGAAAAATTGGTGCACAAGCTGCCTAAAACAACCTAGGACGGTGGCACACGTATGGTGCACCGCTGCAACAACTCCACACTTGAGGCCTCAAATCGAAATTCTGCCTCGACAAAAGTGATTTTTTTGTCGATTTATGGGGTATGAAGGCAGGTAATGAATTCCGACTACTTTGAAAAAATGGTGCACAAGCTGCCCAAGACAGCCCAGGACGGTGGCACACATATGTTGCACCGCTGCAAAAACTCCGCACCCGAGGCCTCAAATCGAAATTCCGCCTCGACTAAAGTGATTTTTTTGTCGATTTATAGGGGTATGCAGGCCGGTAATGATTCCGACAACTTTGAAAAAATGGTGCACAAGCTGCCCAAGACAGCCTAGGACAATGGCACACGTATGGTGCACTGCTGCAATAACTCCGCACCCGAGGCCTCAAATCGAAATTCCGCCTCGACAGAAGTGATTTTTTTGTCGATTTATGGGGGTATGCAGGAAGGTAATGAATTCCGACAACTTTGAAAAAATGGTGCACAAGCTGCCTAAAACAACCTAGGACGGTGGCACACGTATGGTGCACCGCTGCAACAACTCTGCACCCGAGGCCTCAAATTGAAATTCCGCCTCGACAAAAGTGATTTTTTTGTCGATTTATGGGGGTATGCAGGAAGGTAATGAATTCCGACAACTTTGAAAAAATGGTGCACAAGCTGCCTAAAACAACCTAAGACGGTGGCACACGTATGGTGCACCGCTGCAACAACTCTGCACCCGAGGCCTCAAATCGAAATTCCGCCTCGACCAAAGTTATTTTTTTGTCAATTTATGGGGGGTATGCAGGCCAGTAATGAATTCCGACAACTTTGAAAAACTGGTGCACAAGCATGCCCAAGCGTGGCCTAGGACGTTGCACACGTGTGGTGCACCGCTGCAACAACTCCACACTCGAGGCCTCAAATCGAAATTCCGCCTCCACAAAAGTGATTTGTTTGTCGATTTATGGGGTATGAAGGCAGGTAATGAATTCCGACTACTTTGAAAAAATGGTGCACAAGCTGCCCAAGACAGCCCAGGACGGTGGCACACATATGGTGCACCGCTACAAAAACTCCGCACCCGAGGCCTCAAATCGAAATTCCGCCTCGACAAAAGTGATTTTTTTGTCGATTTATGGGGGTATGCAGACCGGTAATGAATTCCGACAAATTTGAAAAAATGGTGCACAAGCTGCCCAAAACAACCTAAGACGGTGGCACACGTATGGTGCACCGCTGCAACAACTCTGCACCCGAGGCCTCAAATCGAAATTCCGCCTCGACAAAAGATATTTTTTTGTCGATTTATTGGGGGTATGCAGGCCGGTAATGAATTCCGACAACTTTGAAAAAATTGTGCACAAGCTGCCCAAAACAACCTAGGACGGTGGCACACGTATGGTGCACCGTTGTAACAACTCCTCACCCGAGGCCGCAAATCGAAATTCGGCCTCGACAAAAGTGATTTTTTGTCGATTTATGGGGGTATGCAGGCCGGTAATTAATTCCGACAACTTTGAAAAAATGGTGCACAAGCATGCGCAAGCGTGGCCTAGGACGGTGCACACGTGTGGTGCACCGCTTCAACAACTCCACACTTGAGGCCTCAAATCTAAATTCCGCCTAGACAAAAGTGATTTTTTGTCGATTTTTGGGGTATGAAGGCAGGTAATGAATTCCGACTACTTTGAAAAAATGGTGCACAAGCTTCCCAAGACAGCCCAGGATGGTGGCACACATATGGTGCACCGGTGCAACAACTCCACACCCGAGGCCTCAAATCGAAATTCCGCCTCTACAAATGTGATTTTTTTGACGATTTATGGGGGTATGCATGCCGGTAATGAATTCCGACAACTTTGAAAAAATGGTGCACAAGCTGCCCAAAACAACCTAGGACGGTGGCACACGTATGGTGCACCGCTGCAACAACTCCGCACCCGAGGCCTCAAATCGAAATTCTACCTCGACAAAAGTGATATTTTTGTCGATTTATGGGGGTATGCAGGCCGGTAATGAATTCCGACAACTTTGAAAAAATGGTGCACAAGCTGCCCAAGACAGCCTAGGACGGTGGCACACGTATGGTGCACCGCTGCAACAACTCTGCACCCGAGGCCTCAAATCGAAATTCCGCCTCGACAAAAGTTATTTTTTTGTCGATTTATTGGGGGTATGCAGGCCAGTAATGAATTGCGACAACTTTGAAAAAATGTTGCACAAGCTGCCCAAAACAACCTAGGACGGTGGCACACGTATGGTGCACCGCTGTAACAACTCCTCACTCGAGGCCTCAAATCGAAATTCGGCCTCGACAAAAGTGAATTTTTGTCGATTTATGGGGGTATGCAGGCCGGTAATGAATTCTGATAACTTTGAAAAAATGGTGTACAAGCATGCCCAAGCGTGGCCTAGGACGGTGCACACGTGTGGTGCACCGCTGCAACAACTCCACACTTGAGGCCTCAAATCGAAATTCCGCCTCGACAAAAGTGATTTTTTTGTCGATTTATGGGGTATGAAGGTAGGTAATGAATTTCGACTACTTTGAAAAAATGGTGCACAAGCTGCCCAAGACAGCCCAGGACGGTGGCACACCTATGTTGCACCGCTGCAAAAACTCCGCTCCCGAGGCCTCAAATCGAAATTCCGCCTCGACAAAAGTGATTTTTTTGTCGATTTATGGGGGTATGCAGGCCGGTAATGAATTCCGACAACTTTGAAAAAATGGTGCACAAGCTGCCCAAAACAACCTAGGACGGTGGCACACGTATGGTGCACCGCTGCAACAACTCTGCACCCGAGGCCTCAAATCGAAATTCCACCTCGACAAAAGTTATTTTTTTATCGATTTATTGGGGGTATGCAGGCCAGTAATGAATTCCGACATCTTTGAAAAAATGGTGCACAAGCTGCCCAAAACAACCTAGGACGGTGGCACACGTATGGTGCACCGCTGTAACAACTCCTCACCCGAGGCCTCAAATCGAAATTCGGCCTCGACAAAAGTGATTTTTTGTCGATTTATGGGGGTATGCAGGCCGGTAATGAATTCTGACAACTTTGAAAAAATGGTGCACAAGCATGCGCAAGCGTGGCCTAGGACGGTGCACACGTGTGGTGCACCGCTTTAACAACTCCACACTTGAGGCCTCAAATCGAAATTCCGCCTCGACAAAAGTGATTTTTTTGTCGATTTTTGGGGTATGAAGGCAGGTAATGAATTCCGACTACTTTGAAAAAATGGTGCACAAGCTGCCCAAGACAGCCCAGGACGGTGACACACATATGGTGCACCGCTGCAAAAACTCCGCACCCGAGGCCTCAAATCGAAATTCCGCGTCGACAAAAGTGTTTTTTTTGTCGATTTATGGGGGTATGCAGGCCGGTAATGAATTACGACAACTTTGAAAAAATGGTGCACAAGCTGCCCAAGACAGCCTAGGATGGTGGCACACGTATGGTGCACCGCTGCAACAACTCTGCACCCGAGGCCTCAAATCGAATTTCCGCCTCGACAAAAGTGATTTTTTTGTCGATTTATGGGGGTATGCAGGTCAGTAATGAATTCCGACAACTTTGAAAAAATGGTGCACAAGCTGCCCAAAACAACCTAGGACGGTGGCACACGTATGGTGCACCGCTGTAACAACTCCTCACCCGAGGCCTCAAATCGAAATTCGGCCTCGACAAAAGTGATTTTTTGTCGATTTATGGGGGTATGCAGGCCGGTAATGAATTCTGACAACTTTGAAAAAATGGTGCACAAGCATGCGCAAGCGTGGCCTAGGACGGTGCACACGTGTGGTGCACCGGTGCAACAAATCCACACCTGAGGCCACAAATCGAAATTCCGCCAAGACAAAAGTGATTTCTTTGTCGATTATGGGGTATGAAGGCAGGTAATGAATTCCGACTACTTTGAAAAAATGGTGCACAAGCTTCCCAAGACAGCCCAGGATGGTGGCACACATATGGTGCACCGCTGCAACAACTCCGCACCCGAGGCCTCAAATCGAAATTCCGCCTCTACAAATGTGATTTTTTTGTCGATTTATGGGGGTATGCAGGCCGGTAATGAATTCCGACAACTTTGAAAAAATGGTGCACAAGCTGCCCAAGACAGCCTAGGACGGTGGCACACGTATGGTGCACCGCTGCAACAACTCTGCACCCGAGGCCTCAAATCGAAATTCCGCCTCGACAAAATTTATTTTTTTGTCGATTTATTGGGGGTATGCAGGCCAGTAATGAATTCCGACAACTTTGAAAAAATGGTGCACAAGCATGCCCAAGCGTGGCCTAGGACAGTGCACACGTGTGGTGCACCGCTGGAACAACTCCACACCCGAGGCCTCAAATTGAAATTCCGCCTCGAAAAAAGTGATTTTTTTGTCGATTTATGGGGGTATGCAGGAAGGTAATGAATTCCGACAACTTTGAAAAAATGGTGCACAAGCTGCCTAAAACAACCTAGGACGGTGGCACACGTATGGTGCACCGCTGCAACAACTCTGCACCCGAGGCCTCAAATTGAAATTCCGCCTCGACAAAAGTGATTTTTTTGTCGATTTATGGGGGTATGCAGGCCAGTAATGAATTCCGACAACTTTGAAAAAATGGTGCACAAGCTGCCCAAAACAACCTAGGACGGTGGCACACGTATGGTGCACCGCTGTAACAACTCCTCACCCGAGGCCTCAAATCGAAATTCGGCTTGACAAAAGTGATTTTTTGTCGATTTATGGGGGTATGCAGGCCGGTAATGAATTCCGACAACTTTGAAAAAATGGTGCACAAGCATGCGCAAGCGTGGCCTAGGACGGTGCACACGTGTGGTGCACCGCTTCAACAACTCCACACTTGAGGCCTAAAATCGAAATTCCGCCTCGACAAAAGTGATTTTTTTGTCGATTTTTGGGGCATGAAGGCAGGTAATGAATTCCGACTACTTTGAAAAAATGGTGCACAAGCTGCCCAAGACAGCCCAGGACGGTGGCACACATATGGTGCACCGCTGCAAAAACTCCGCACCCGAGGCCTCAAATCGAAATTCCGCCTCGACAAAAGTGTTTTTTTGTCGATTCAGGGGGTATGCAGGCCGGTAATGAATTCCGACAACTTTGAAAAAATGGTGCACAAGCTGCCCAAGACAGCCTAGGATGGTGGCACACGTATGGTGCACCGCTGCAACAACTCTGCACCCGAGGCCTCAAATCGAAATTCCGCCTCGACAAAAGTGATTTTTTTGTCAATTTATGGGGGTATGCAGGCCAGTAATGAATTCCGACAACTTTGAAAAAATGGTGCACAATCTGCCCAAAACAACCTAGGACGGTGGCACACGTATGGTGAACCGCTGCAACAACTCCTCACCCGAGGCCTCAAATCGAAATTCCGCCTCGACAAATGTGATTTTTTTGTCGATTTATGGGGGTATGCAGGCCGGCAATGAATTCCGACAACTTTGAAAAAATGGTGCACAAGCATGCCCAAGCGTGGCCTAGGACGGTGCACACGTGTGGTGCACCGCTGCAACAAATCCACACCTGAGGCCACAAATCGAAATTCCGCCAAGACAAAAGTGATTTCTTTGTCGATTATGGGGTATGAAGGCAGGTAATGAATTCCGACTACTTTGAAAAAATGGTGCACAAGCTTCCCAAGACAACCCAGGATGGTGGCACACATGTGGTGCACCGCTGCAACAACTCCGCACCCGAGGCCTCAAATCGAAATTCCGCCTCTACAAATGTGATTTTTTTGTCGATTTATGGGGGTATGCAGGCCGGTAATGAATTCCGACAACTTTGAAAAAATGGTGCACAAGCTGCCCAAAACAACCTAGGACGGTGGCACACGTATGGTGCACCGCTGCAACAACTCCGCACCCGAGGCCTCAAATCTAAATTCTGCCTCGACAAAAGTGATATTTTTGTCGATTTATGGGGGTATGCAGGCCGGTAATGAATTCCGACAACTTTGAAAAAATGGTGCACAAGCTGCCCAAAACAACCTAGGACGGTGGCACACGTATGGTGCACCGCTGCAACAACTCCGCACCCGAGGCCTCAAATCTAAATTCTGCCTCGACAAAAGTGATTTTTTTGTCGATTTATGGGGGTATACAGGCCGGTAATGAATTCCGACAACTTTGAAAAAATGGTGCACAAGCATGCCCAAGCGTGGCCTAGGACAGTGCACACGTGTGGTGCACCGCTGGAACAACTCCACACCCGAGGCCTCAAATTGAAATTCCGCCTCGAAAAAAGTGATTTTTTTGTCGATTTATGGGGGTATGCAGGAAGGTAATGAATTCCGACAACTTTGAAAAAATGGTGCACAAGCTGCCCAAAACAACCTAGGACGGTGGCACACGTATGGTGCACCGCTGTAACAACTCCTCACCCGAGGCCTCAAATCGAAATTCGGCCTCGACAAAAGTGATTTTTTGTCGATTTATGGGGGTATGCAGGCCGGTAATGAATTCCGACAACTTTGAAAAAATGGTGCACAAGCATGCGCAAGCGTGGCCTAGGACGGTGCACACGTGTGGTGCACCGCTTCAACAACTCCACACTTGAGGCCTCAAATCGAAATTCCGCCTCGACAAAAGTGATTTTTTTGTCGATTTTTGGGGTATGAAGGCAGGTAATGAATTCCGACTACTTTGAAAAAATGGTGCACAAGCTTCCCAAGACAGCCCAGGATGGTGGCACACATATGGTGCACCGGTGCAACAACTCCGCACCCGAGGCCTCAAATCGAAATTCTGCCTCTACAAATGTGATTTTTTTGTCGATTTATGTGGGTATGCAGGCCGGTAATGAATTCCGACAACTTTGAAAAAATGGTGCACAAGCTGCCCAAAACAACCTAGGACGGTGGCACACGTATGGTGCACCGCTGCAACAACTCCGCACCCGAGGCCTCAAATCTAAATTCTGCCTCGACAAAAGTGATATTTTTGTCGATTTATGGGGGTATGCAGGCCGGTAATGAATTCCGACAACTTTGAAAAAATGGTGCACAAGCTGCCCAAGACAACCTAGGACGGTGGCACACGTATGGTGCACCGCTGCAACAACTCTGCACCCGAGGCCTCAAATCGAAATTCCACCTCGACAAAATTTATTTTTTTGTCGATTTATTGTGGGTATGCAGGCCAGTAATGAATTCCGACAACTTTGAAAAAATGGTGCACAAGCATGCCCAAGCGTGGCCTAGGACAGTGCACACGTGTGGTGCACCGCTGGAACAACTCCACACCCGAGGCCTCAAATCGAAGTTCCGCCTCGACAAAAGTGATTTGTTTGTCGATTTATGGAGGTATACAGGCCGGTAATGAATTCCGACAACTTTGAAAAAATGGTGCACAAGCTGCCCAAGACAGCCTAGGATGGTGGCACACGTATGGTGCACCGCTGCAACAACTCTGCACCCGAGGCCTCAAATCGAAATTCCGCCTCGACAAAAGTGATTTTTTTGTCGATTTATGGGGGTATGCAGGCCAGTAATGAATTCCGACAACTTTGAAAAAATGGTGCACAATCTGCCCAAAACAACCTAGGACGGTGGCACACGTATGGTGTACCGCTGCAACAACTCCTCACCCGAGGCCTCAAATCGAAATTCCGCCTCGACAAATGTGATTTTTTTGTCGATTTATGGGGGTATGCAGGCCGGCAATGAATTACGACAACTTTGAAAAAATGGTGCACAAGCATGCCCAAGCGTGGCCTAGGACGGTGCACACGTGTGGTGCACCGCTGCAACAAATCCACACCTGAGGCCACAAATCGAAATTCCGCCAAGACAAAAGTGATTTCTTTGTCGATTATGGGGTATGAAGGCAGGTAATGAATTCCGACTACTTTGAAAAAATGGTGCACAAGCTTCCCAAGACAGCCCAGGATGGTGGCACACATATGGTGCACCGCTGCAACAACTCCGCACCCGAGGCCTCAAATCGAAATTCCGCCTCTACAAATGTGATTTTTTTGTCGATTTATGGGGGTATACAGGCCGGTAATGAATTCCGATAACTTTGAAAAAATGGTGCACAAGCTGCCCAAAACAACCTAGGACGGTGGCACACGTATGGTGCACCGCTGCAACAACTCCGCACCCGAGGCCTCAAATCTAAATTCTGCCTCGACAAAAGTGATATTTTTGTCGATTTATGGGGGTATGCAGGCCGGTAATGAATTCCGACAACTTTGAAAAAATGGTGCACAAGCTGCCCAAGACAACCTAGGACGGTGGCACACGTATGGTGCACCGCTGCAACAACTCTGCACCCGAGGCCTCAAATCGAAATTCCGCCTCGACAAAATTTATTTTTTTGTCGATTTATTGTGGGTATGCAGGCCAGTAATGAATTCCGACAACTTTGAAAAAATGGTGCACAAGCATGCCCAAGCGTGGCCTAGGACAGTGCACACGTGTGGTGCACCGCTGGAACAACTCCACACCCGAGGCCTCAAATTGAAATTCCGCCTCGAAAAAAGTGATTTTTTTGTCGATTTATGGGGGTATGCAGGAAGGTAATGAATTCCGACAACTTTGAAAAAATGGTGCACAAGCTGCCCAAAACAACCTAGGACGGTGGCACACGTATGGTGCACCGCTGTAACAACTCCTCACCCGAGGCCTCAAATCGAAATTCGGCCTCGACAAAAGTGATTTTTTGTCGATTTATGGGGGTATGCAGGCCGGTAATGAAATCCGACAACTTTGAAAAAATGGTGCACAAGCATGCGCAAGCGTGGCCTAGGACGGTGCACACGTGTGGTGCACCGCTTCAACAACTCCACACTTGAGGCCTCAAATCGAAATTCCGCCTCGACAAAAGTGATTTTTTTGTCGATTTTTGGGGTATGAAGGCAGGTAATGAATTCCGACTACTTTGAAAAAATGGTGCACAAGCTTCCCAAGACAGCCCAGGATGGTGGCACACATATGGTGCACCGGTGCAACAACTCCGCACCCGAGGCCTCAAATCGAAATTCCGCCTCTACAAATGTGATTTTTTTGACGATTTATGGGGGTATGCAGGCCGGTAATGAATTCCGACAACTTTGAAAAAATGGTGCACAAGCTGCCCAAAACAACCTAGGACGGTGGCACACGTATGGTGCACCGCTGCAACAACTCCGCACCCGAGGCCTCAAATCGAAATTCTGCCTCGACAAAAGTGATATTTTTGTCGATTTATGGGGGTATGCAGGCCGGTAATGAATTCCGACAACTTTGAAAAAATGGTGCACAAGCTGCCCAAGACAGCCTAGGACGGTGGCACACGTATGGTGCACCGCTGCAACAACTCTGCACCCGAGGCCTCAAATCGAAATTTCGCCTCGACAAAAGTTATTTTTTTGTCGATTTATTGGGGGTATGCAGGCCAGTAATGAATTCCGACAACTTTGAAAAAATGTTGCACAAGCTGCCCAAAACAACCTAGGACGGTGGCACACGTATGGTGCACCGCTGTAACAACTCCTCACTCGAGGCCTCAAATCGAAATTCGGCCTCGACAAAAGTGATTTTTTGTCGATTTATGGGGGTATGCAGGCCGGTAATGAATTCTGATAACTTTGAAAAAATGGTGTACAAGCATGCCCAAGCGTGGCCTAGGACGGTGCACACGTGTGGTGGACCGCTGCAACAACTCCACACTTGAGGCCTCAAATCGAAATTCCGCCTCGACAAAAGTGATTTTTTTGTCGATTTATGGGGTATGAAGGTAGGTAATGAATTTCGACTACTTTGAAAAAATGGTGCACAAGCTGCCCAAGACAGCCCAGGACGGTGGCACACCTATGTTGCACCGCTGCAAAAACTCCGCTCCTGAGGCCTCAAATCGAAATTCCGCCTCGACAAAAGTGATTTTTTTGTCGATTTATGGAGGTATACAGGCCGGTAATGAATTCCGACAACTTTGAAAAAATGGTGCACAAGCTGCCCAAGACAGCCTAGGATGGTGGCACACGTATGGTGCACCGCTGCAACAACTCTGCACCCGAGGCCTCAAATCGAAATTCCGCCTCGACAAAAGTGATTTTTTTGTCGATTTATGGGGGTATGCAGGCCAGTAATGAATTCCGACAACTTTGAAAAAATGGTGCACAATCTGCCCAAAACAACCTAGGACGGTGGCACACGTATGGTGTACCGCTGCAACAACTCCTCACCCGAGGCCTCAAATCGAAATTCCGCCTCGACAAATGTGATTTTTTTGTCGATTTATGGGGGTATGCAGGCCGGCAATGAATTACGACAACTTTGAAAAAATGGTGCACAAGCATGCCCAAGCGTGGCCTAGGACGGTGCACACGTGTGGTGCACCGCTGCAACAAATCCACACCTGAGGCCACAAATCGAAATTCCGCCAAGACAAAAGTGATTTCTTTGTCGATTATGGGGTATGAAGGCAGGTAATGAATTCCGACTACTTTGAAAAAATGGTGCACAAGCTTCCCAAGACAGCCCAGGATGGTGGCACACATATGGTGCACCGCTGCAACAACTCCGCACCCGAGGCCTCAAATCGAAATTCCGCCTCTACAAATGTGATTTTTTTGTCGATTTATGGGGGTATGCAGGCCGGTAATGAATTCCGACAACTTTGAAAAAATGGTGCACAAGCTGCCCAAAACAACCTAGGACGGTGGCACACGTATGGTGCACCGCTGCAACAACTCCGCACCCGAGGCCTCAAATCTAAATTCTGCCTCGACAAAAGTGATATTTTTGTCGATTTATGGGGGTATGCAGGCCGGTAATGAATTCCGACAACTTTGAAAAAATGGTGCACAAGCTGCCCAAGACAGCCTAGGACGGTGGCACACGTATGGTGCACCGTTGCAACAACTCTGCACCCGAGGCCTCAAATCGAAATTCCGCCTCGACAAAATTTATTTTTTTGTCGATTTATTGGGGGTATGCAGGCCAGTAATGAATTCCGACAACTTTGAAAAAATGGTGCACAAGCATGCCCAAGCGTGGCCTAGGACAGTGCACACGTGTGGTGCACCACTGCAATAACTCCACACCCGAGGCCTCAAATTGAAATTCCGCCTTGACAAAAGTGATTTTTTTGTCGATTTATGGGGGTATGCAGGAAGGTAATGAATTCCGACAACTTTGAAAAAATGGTGCACAAGCTGCCCAAAACAACCTAGGACGGTGGCACACGTATGGTGCACCGCTGTAACAACTCCTCACCCGAGGCCTCAAATCGAAATTCGGCCTCGACAAAAGTGATTTTTTGTCGATTTATGGGGGTATGCAGGCCGGTAATGAAATCCGACAACTTTGAAAAAATGGTGCACAAGCATGCGCAAGCGTGGCCTAGGACGGTGCACACGTGTGGTGCACCGCTTCAACAACTCCACACTTGAGGCCTCAAATCGAAATTCCGCCTCGACAAAAGTGATTTTTTTGTCGATTTTTGGGGTATGAAGGCAGGTAATGAATTCCGACTACTTTGAAAAAATGGTGCACAAGCTTCCCAAGACAGCCCAGGATGGTGGCACACATATGGTGCACCGGTGCAACAACTCCGCACCCGAGGCCTCAAATCGAAATTCCGCCTCTACAAATGTGATTTTTTTGACGATTTATGGGGGTATGCAGGCCGGTAATGAATTCCGACAACTTTGAAAAAATGGTGCACAAGCTGCCCAAAACAACCTAGGACGGTGGCACACGTATGGTGCACCGCTGCAACAACTCCGCACCCGAGGCCTCAAATCGAAATTCTGCCTCGACAAAAGTGATATTTTTGTCGATTTATGGGGGTATGCAGGCCGGTAATGAATTCCGACAACTTTGAAAAAATGGTGCACAAGCTGCCCAAGACAGCCTAGGACGGTGGCACACGTATGGTGCACCGCTGCAACAACTCTGCACCCGAGGCCTCAAATCGAAATTTCGCCTCGACAAAAGTTATTTTTTTGTCGATTTATTGGGGGTATGCAGGCCAGTAATGAATTCCGACAACTTTGAAAAAATGTTGCACAAGCTGCCCAAAACAACCTAGGACGGTGGCACACGTATGGTGCACCGCTGTAACAACTCCTCACTCGAGGCCTCAAATCGAAATTCGGCCTCGACAAAAGTGATTTTTTGTCGATTTATGGGGGTATGCAGGCCGGTAATGAATTCTGATAACTTTGAAAAAATGGTGTACAAGCATGCCCAAGCGTGGCCTAGGACGGTGCACACGTGTGGTGCACCGCTGCAACAACTCCACACTTGAGGCCTCAAATCGAAATTCCGCCTCGACAAAAGTGATTTTTTTGTCGATTTATGGGGTATGAAGGTAGGTAATGAATTTCGACTACTTTGAAAAAATGGTGCACAAGCTGCCCAAGACAGCCCAGGACGGTGGCACACCTATGTTGCACCGCTGCAAAAACTCCGCTCCTGAGGCCTCAAATTGAAATTCCGCCTCGACAAAAGTGATTTTTTTGTCGATTTATGGAGGTATACAGGCCGGTAATGAATTCCGACAACTTTGAAAAAATGGTGCACAAGCTGCCCAAGACAGCCTAGGATGGTGGCACACGTATGGTGCACCGCTGCAACAACTCTGCACCCGAGGCCTCAAATCGAAATTCCGCCTCGACAAAAGTGATTTTTTTGTCGATTTATGGGGGTATGCAGGCCAGTAATGAATTCCGACAACTTTGAAAAAATGGTGCACAATCTGCCCAAAACAACCTAGGACGGTGGCACACGTATGGTGTACCGCTGCAACAACTCCTCACCCGAGGCCTCAAATCGAAATTCCGCCTCGACAAATGTGATTTTTTTGTCGATTTATGGGGGTATGCAGGCCGGCAATGAATTACGACAACTTTGAAAAAATGGTGCACAAGCATGCCCAAGCGTGGCCTAGGACGGTGCACACGTGTGGTGCACCGCTGCAACAAATCCACACCTGAGGCCACAAATCGAAATTCCGCCAAGACAAAAGTGATTTTTTTGTCGATTATGGGGTATGAAGGCAGGTAATGAATTCCGACTACTTTGAAAAAATGGTGCACAAGCTTCCCAAGACAGCCCAGGATGGTGGCACACATATGGTGCACCGCTGCAACAACTCCGCACCCGAGGCCTCAAATCGAAATTCCGCCTCTACAAATGTGATTTTTTTGTCGATTTATGGGGGTATGCAGGCCGGTAATGAATTCCGACAACTTTGAAAAAATGGTGCACAAGCTGCCCAAAACAACATAGGACGGTGGCACACGTATGGTGCACCGCTGCAAAAAATCCGCACCCGAGGCCTCAAATCGAAATTCCGCCTCGATAAAAGTGATTTTTTTGTCGATTTATGGGGGTATGAAGGCCGGTAATGAATTCCGATAACTTTGAAAAAATGGTGCACAAGCTGCCCAAGACAACCTAGGACGGTGGCACACGTATGGTGCACCGCTGCAACAACTCCGCGCTCGAGGCCTCAAATTGAAATTCCGCCTCCAAAAAAGTGATTTTTTTGTCGATTTATGGGGGTATGCAGGCGAGTAATGTATTCCGACAACTTTGAAAAAATGGTGCACAAGTTGCCCAAAACAACCTAGGACGGTGGCACACGTATGGTGCACCGCTGCAACAACTCCGCACCCGAGGCCTCAAATCGAAATTCGGCCTCGACAAAAGTGATTTTTTGTCGATTTATGGGGGTATGCAGGCCGTTAATGAATTCTGACAACTTTGAAAAAATGGTGCACAAGCATGCCCAAGCGTGGCCTAGGACGGTGCACACGTGTGGTGCACCGCTGCAACAAATCCACACCTGAGGCCTCAAATCGAAATTCGGCCAAGACAAAAGTGATTTCTTTGTCGATTATGGGGTATGAAGGCAGGTAATGAATTCCGACTACTTTGAAAAAATGGTGCACAAGCTTCCCAAGACAGCCCAGGATGGTGACACACATATGGTGAACCGCTGGAACAACTCCGCACCCGAGGCCTCAAATCGAAATTCCGCCTCGACAAATGTGATATTTTAGTCGATTTATGGGGGTATGCAGGGCGGTAATGAATTCCGACAACTTTGAAAAAATGGTGCACAAGCTGCCCAAAACAACCTAGGACGGTGGCACACGTATGGTGCACCGCTGCAACAACTCCGCACCCGAGGCCTCAAATCGAAATTCTGCCTCGATAAAAGTGATATTTTTGTCGATTTATGGGGGTATGGAGGCCGGTAATGAATTCCGACAACTTTGAAAAAATGGTGCACAAGCTGCCCAAGACAGCCTAGGACGGTGGCACACGTATGGTGCACCGCTGCAACAACTCCGCACCCGAGGCCTCAAATCGAAATTCCGCCTCGATAAAAGTGATTTTTTTGTCAATTTATGGGTGGTATGCAGGACAGTAATGAATTCCGACAACTTTGAAAAAATGGTGCACAAACTGCCCAAAACAACCTAGGACGGTGGCACACGTATGGTGCACCGCTGCAACAACTCTGCACCCGAGGCCTCAAATCGAAATTCCGCCTCGACAAAATTTATTTTTTTGTCGATTTATTGGGGGTATGCAGGCCAGTAATGAATTCCGACAACTTTGAAAAAATGGTGCACAAGCATGCCCAAGCGTGGCCTAGGACAGTGCACACGTGTGGTGCACCACTGCAATAACTCCACACCCGAGGCCTCAAATTGAAATTCCGCCTTGACAAAAGTGATTTTTTTGTCGATTTATGGGGGTATGCAGGAAGGTAATGAATTCCGACAACTTTGAAAAAATGGTGCACAAGCTGCCCAAAACAACCTAGGACGGTGGCACACGTATGGTGCACCGCTGTAACAACTCCTCACCCGAGGCCTCAAATCGAAATTCGGCCTCGACAAAAGTGATTTTTTGTCGATTTATGGGGGTATGCAGGCCGGTAATGAAATCCGACAACTTTGAAAAAATGGTGCACAAGCATGCGCAAGCGTGGCCTAGGACGGTGCACACGTGTGGTGCACCGCTTCAACAACTCCACACTTGAGGCCTCAAATCGAAATTCCGCCTCGACAAAAGTGATTTTTTTGTCGATTTTTGGGGTATGAAGGCAGGTAATGAATTCCGACTACTTTGAAAAAATGGTGCACAAGCTTCCCAAGACAGCCCAGGATGGTGGCACACATATGGTGCACCGGTGCAACAACTCCGCACCCGAGGCCTCAAATCGAAATTCCGCCTCTACAAATGTGATTTTTTTGACGATTTATGGGGGTATGCAGGCCGGTAATGAATTCCGACAACTTTGAAAAAATGGTGCACAAGCTGCCCAAAACAACCTAGGACGGTGGCACACGTATGGTGCACCGCTGCAACAACTCCGCACCCGAGGCCTCAAATCGAAATTCTGCCTCGACAAAAGTGATATTTTTGTCGATTTATGGGGGTATGCAGGCCGGTAATGAATTCCGACAACTTTGAAAAAATGGTGCACAAGCTGCCCAAGACAGCCTAGGACGGTGGCACACGTATGGTGCACCGCTGCAACAACTCTGCACCCGAGGCCTCAAATCGAAATTTCGCCTCGACAAAAGTTATTTTTTTGTCGATTTATTGGGGGTATGCAGGCCAGTAATGAATTCCGACAACTTTGAAAAAATGTTGCACAAGCTGCCCAAAACAACCTAGGACGGTGGCACACGTATGGTGCACCGCTGTAACAACTCCTCACTCGAGGCCTCAAATCGAAATTCGGCCTCGACAAAAGTGATTTTTTGTCGATTTATGGGGGTATGCAGGCCGTTAATGAATTCTGACAACTTTGAAAAAATGGTGCACAAGCATGCCCAAGCGTGGCCTAGGACGGTGCACACGTGTGGTGCACCGCTGCAACAAATCCACACCTGAGGCCTCAAATCGAAATTCGGCCAAGACAAAAGTGATTTCTTTGTCGATTATGGGGTATGAAGGCAGGTAATGAATTCCGACTACTTTGAAAAAATGGTGCACAAGCTTCCCAAGACAGCCCAGGATGGTGACACACATATGGTGAACCGCTGGAACAACTCCGCACCCGAGGCCTCAAATCGAAATTCCGCCTCGACAAATGTGATATTTTAGTCGATTTATGGGGGTATGCAGGGCGGTAATGAATTCCGACAACTTTGAAAAAATGGTGCACAAGCTGCCCAAAACAACCTAGGACGGTGGCACACGTATGGTGCACCGCTGCAACAACTCCGCACCCGAGGCCTCAAATCGAAATTCTGCCTCGATAAAAGTGATATTTTTGTCGATTTATGGGGGTATGGAGGCCGGTAATGAATTCCGACAACTTTGAAAAAATGGTGCACAAGCTGCCCAAGACAGCCTAGGACGGTGGCACACGTATGGTGCACCGCTGCAACAACTCCGCACCCGAGGCCTCAAATCGAAATTCCGCCTCGATAAAAGTGATTTTTTTGTCAATTTATGGGTGGTATGCAGGACAGTAATGAATTCCGACAACTTTGAAAAAATGGTGCACAAACTGCCCAAAACAACCTAGGACGGTGGCACACGTATGGTGCACCGCTGCAACAACTCTGCACCCGAGGCCTCAAATCGAAATTCCGCCTCGACAAAATTTATTTTTTTGTCGATTTATTGGGGGTATGCAGGCCAGTAATGAATTCCGACAACTTTGAAAAAATGGTGCACAAGCATGCCCAAGCGTGGCCTAGGACAGTGCACACGTGTGGTGCACCACTGCAATAACTCCACACCCGAGGCCTCAAATTGAAATTCCGCCTTGACAAAAGTGATTTTTTTGTCGATTTATGGGGGTATGCAGGAAGGTAATGAATTCCGACAACTTTGAAAAAATGGTGCACAAGCTGCCCAAAACAACCTAGGACGGTGGCACACGTATGGTGCACCGCTGTAACAACTCCTCACCCGAGGCCTCAAATCGAAATTCGGCCTCGACAAAAGTGATTTTTTGTCGATTTATGGGGGTATGCAGGCCGGTAATGAAATCCGACAACTTTGAAAAAATGGTGCACAAGCATGCGCAAGCGTGGCCTAGGACGGTGCACACGTGTGGTGCACCGCTTCAACAACTCCACACTTGAGGCCTCAAATCGAAATTCCGCCTCGACAAAAGTGATTTTTTTGTCGATTTTTGGGGTATGAAGGCAGGTAATGAATTCCGACTACTTTGAAAAAATGGTGCACAAGCTTCCCAAGACAGCCCAGGATGGTGGCACACATATGGTGCACCGGTGCAACAACTCCGCACCCGAGGCCTCAAATCGAAATTCCGCCTCTACAAATGTGATTTTTTTGACGATTTATGGGGGTATGCAGGCCGGTAATGAATTCCGACAACTTTGAAAAAATGGTGCACAAGCTGCCCAAAACAACCTAGGACGGTGGCACACGTATGGTGCACCGCTGCAACAACTCCGCACCCGAGGCCTCAAATCGAAATTCTGCCTCGACAAAAGTGATATTTTTGTCGATTTATGGGGGTATGCAGGCCGGTAATGAATTCCGACAACTTTGAAAAAATGGTGCACAAGCTGCCCAAGACAGCCTAGGACGGTGGCACACGTATGGTGCACCGCTGCAACAACTCTGCACCCGAGGCCTCAAATCGAAATTTCGCCTCGACAAAAGTTATTTTTTTGTCGATTTATTGGGGGTATGCAGGCCAGTAATGAATTCCGACAACTTTGAAAAAATGTTGCACAAGCTGCCCAAAACAACCTAGGACGGTGGCACACGTATGGTGCACCGCTGTAACAACTCCTCACTCGAGGCCTCAAATCGAAATTCGGCCTCGACAAAAGTGATTTTTTGTCGATTTATGGGGGTATGCAGGCCGGTAATGAATTCTGATAACTTTGAAAAAATGGTGTACAAGCATGCCCAAGCGTGGCCTAGGACGGTGCACACGTGTGGTGCACCGCTGCAACAACTCCACACTTGAGGCCTCAAATCGAAATTCCGCCTCGACAAAAGTGATTTTTTTGTCGATTTATGGGGTATGAAGGTAGGTAATGAATTTCGACTACTTTGAAAAAATGGTGCACAAGCTGCCCAAGACAGCCCAGGACGGTGGCACACCTATGTTGCACCGCTGCAAAAACTCCGCTCCTGAGGCCTCAAATTGAAATTCCGCCTCGACAAAAGTGATTTTTTTGTCGATTTATGGAGGTATACAGGCCGGTAATGAATTCCGACAACTTTGAAAAAATGGTGCACAAGCTGCCCAAGACAGCCTAGGATGGTGGCACACGTATGGTGCACCGCTGCAACAACTCTGCACCCGAGGCCTCAAATCGAAATTCCGCCTCGACAAAAGTGATTTTTTTGTCGATTTATGGGGGTATGCAGGCCAGTAATGAATTCCGACAACTTTGAAAAAATGGTGCACAATCTGCCCAAAACAACCTAGGACGGTGGCACACGTATGGTGTACCGCTGCAACAACTCCTCACCCGAGGCCTCAAATCGAAATTCCGCCTCGACAAATGTGATTTTTTTGTCGATTTATGGGGGTATGCAGGCCGGCAATGAATTACGACAACTTTGAAAAAATGGTGCACAAGCATGCCCAAGCGTGGCCTAGGACGGTGCACACGTGTGGTGCACCGCTGCAACAAATCCACACCTGAGGCCACAAATCGAAATTCCGCCAAGACAAAAGTGATTTTTTTGTCGATTATGGGGTATGAAGGCAGGTAATGAATTCCGACTACTTTGAAAAAATGGTGCACAAGCTTCCCAAGACAGCCCAGGATGGTGGCACACATATGGTGCACCGCTGCAACAACTCCGCACCCGAGGCCTCAAATCGAAATTCCGCCTCTACAAATGTGATTTTTTTGTCGATTTATGGGGGTATGCAGGCCGGTAATGAATTCCGACAACTTTGAAAAAATGGTGCACAAGCTGCCCAAAACAACATAGGACGGTGGCACACGTATGGTGCACCGCTGCAAAAAATCCGCACCCGAGGCCTCAAATCGAAATTCCGCCTCGATAAAAGTGATTTTTTTGTCGATTTATGGGGGTATGAAGGCCGGTAATGAATTCCGATAACTTTGAAAAAATGGTGCACAAGCTGCCCAAGACAACCTAGGACGGTGGCACACGTATGGTGCACCGCTGCAACAACTCCGCGCTCGAGGCCTCAAATTGAAATTCCGCCTCCAAAAAAGTGATTTTTTTGTCGATTTATGGGGGTATGCAGGCGAGTAATGTATTCCGACAACTTTGAAAAAATGGTGCACAAGTTGCCCAAAACAACCTAGGACGGTGGCACACGTATGGTGCACCGCTGCAACAACTCCGCACCCGAGGCCTCAAATCGAAATTCGGCCTCGACAAAAGTGATTTTTTGTCGATTTATGGGGGTATGCAGGCCGTTAATGAATTCTGACAACTTTGAAAAAATGGTGCACAAGCATGCCCAAGCGTGGCCTAGGACGGTGCACACGTGTGGTGCACCGCTGCAACAAATCCACACCTGAGGCCTCAAATCGAAATTCGGCCAAGACAAAAGTGATTTCTTTGTCGATTATGGGGTATGAAGGCAGGTAATGAATTCCGACTACTTTGAAAAAATGGTGCACAAGCTTCCCAAGACAGCCCAGGATGGTGACACACATATGGTGAACCGCTGGAACAACTCCGCACCCGAGGCCTCAAATCGAAATTCCGCCTCGACAAATGTGATATTTTAGTCGATTTATGGGGGTATGCAGGGCGGTAATGAATTCCGACAACTTTGAAAAAATGGTGCACAAGCTGCCCAAAACAACCTAGGACGGTGGCACACGTATGGTGCACCGCTGCAACAACTCCGCACCCGAGGCCTCAAATCGAAATTCTGCCTCGATAAAAGTGATATTTTTGTCGATTTATGGGGGTATGGAGGCCGGTAATGAATTCCGACAACTTTGAAAAAATGGTGCACAAGCTGCCCAAGACAGCCTAGGACGGTGGCACACGTATGGTGCACCGCTGCAACAACTCCGCACCCGAGGCCTCAAATCGAAATTCCGCCTCGATAAAAGTGATTTTTTTGTCAATTTATGGGTGGTATGCAGGACAGTAATGAATTCCGACAACTTTGAAAAAATGGTGCACAAACTGCCCAAAACAACCTAGGACGGTGGCACACGTATGGTGCACCGCTGCAACAACTCCTCACCCGAGGCCTCAAATCGAAATTCCGCCTCGACAAAAGTGATTTTTTGTCGATTTATGGGGGTATGCAGGCCGTTAATGAATTCTGACAACTTTGAAAAAATGGTGCACAAGCATGCCCAAGTGTGGCCTAGGACGGTGCACGCGTGTAGTGCACCGCTGCAACAAATCAACACCTGAGGCCTCAAATCGAAATTCCGCCAAGACAAAAGTGATTTCTTTGTCGATTATGGGGTATGAAGGCAGGTAATGAATTCCGACTACTTTGAAAAAATGGTGCACAAGCTTCTCAAGACAGCCCAGGATGGTGACACACATATGGTGCACCGCTGCAACAACTCCGCACCCGAGGCCTCAAATCGAAATTCCGCCTCGACAAATGTGATATTTTTGTCGATTTATGGGGGTATGCAGGGCGGTAATGAATTCCGACAACTTAGAAAAAATGGTGCACAAGCTGCCCAAAACAACCTAGGACGGTGGCACACGTATGGTGCACCGCTGCAACAACTCCGCACCCGAGGCCTCAAATCGAAATTCTGCCTCCCCAAAAGTGATATTTTTGTCGATTTATGGGGGTATGCAGGCCGGTAATGAATTCCGACAACTTTGAAAAAATGGTGCACAAGCTGCCCAAGACAGCCTAGGACGGTGGCACACGTATGGTGCACCGCTGCAACAACTCCGCACCCGAGGCCTCAAATCGAAATTCCGCCTCGACAAAAGTGATTTTTTTGTCGATTTATGGGTGGTATGCAGGACAGTAATGAATTCCGACAACTTTGAAAAAATGGTGCACAAGCTGCCCAAAACAACCTAGGACGGTGGCACACGTATGGTGCACCGCTGCAACAACTCCGCACCCGAGGCCTCAAATCGAAATTCGGCCTCGACAAAAGTGATATTTTGTCGATTTATGGGGGTATGCAGGCCGTTAATGAATTCTGACAACTTTGAAAAAATGGTGCACAAGCATGCCCAAGCGTGGCCTAGGACGGTGCACACGTGTGGTCCACCACTGCAATAACTCCACACCCGAGGCCTCAAATTGAAATTCCGCCTCGACAAAAGTGATTTTTTTGTCGATTTATGGGGGTATGCAGGAAGGTAATGAATTCCGACAACTTTGAAAAAATGGTGCACAAGCTGCCTAAAACAACCTAGGACGGTGGCACACGTATGGTGCACCGCTGCAAAAACTCCGCACCCGAGGCCTCAAATCGAAATTCCGCCTCGATAAAAGTGATTTTTTTGTCGATTTATGGGGGTATGAAGGCCGGTAATGAATTCCGATAACTTTGAAAAAATGGTGCACAAGCTGCCGAAGACAACCTAGGACGGTGGCACACGTATGGTGCACCGCTGCAACAACTCCGCGCTCGAGGCCTCAAATTGAAATTCCGCCTCGAAAAAAGTGATTTTTTTGTCGATTTATGGGGGTATGCAGGCCAGTAATGTATTCCGACAACTTTGAAAAAATGGTGCACAAGCTGCCCAAAACAACCTAGGACGGTGGCACACGTATGGTACACCGCTGCAACAACTCCGCACCCGAGACCTCAAATCGAAATTATGCCTCGACAAAAGTGATATTTTTGTCGATTTATGGGGGTATGCAGGCCGGTAATGAATTCCGACAACTTTGAAAAAATGGTGCACAAGCTGCCCAAGACAGCCTAGGACGGTGGCACACGTATGGTGCACCGCTGCAACAACTCCGCACCCGAGGCCTCAAATCGAAATTCCGCCTCGACAAAAGTGATTTTTTTGTCGATTTATGGGTGGTATGCAGGACAGTAATGAATTCCGACAACTTTGAAAAAATGGTGCACAAGTTGCCCAAAACAACCTAGGACGGTGGCACACGTATGGTGCACCGCTGCAACAACTCCGCACCCGAGGCCTCAAATCGAAATTCGGCCTCGACAAAAGTGATTTTTTGTCGATTTATGGGGGTATGCAGGCCGTTAATGAATTCCGACAACTTTGAAAAAATGGTGCACAAGCTGCCCAAGACAGCCTAGGACGGTGGCACACGAATGGTGCACCGCTGCAACAACTCTGCACCCGAGGCCTCAAATCGAAATTCCACCTCGACAAAATTTATTTTTTTGTCGATTTATTGGGGTTATGCAGGCCAGTAATGAATTCCGACAACTTTGAAAAAATGGTGCACAAGCATGCCCAAGCGTGGCCTAGGACAGTGCACACGTGTGGTGCACCGCTGGAACAACTCCACACCCGAGGCCTCAAATTGAAATTCCGCCTCGAAAAAAGTGATTTTTTTGTCGATTTATGGGGGTATGCAGGAAGGTAATGAATTCCGACAACTTTGAAAAAATGGTGCACAAGCTGCCCAAAACAACCTAGGACGGTGGCACACGTATGGTGCACCGCTGCAACAACTCCGCACCCGAGGCCTCAAATTGAAATTCGGCCTCGACAAAAGTGATTTTTTGTCGATTTATGGGGGTAAGCAGGCCGTTAATGAATTCTGAACACTTTGAAAAAATGGTGCACAAGCATGCCCAAGCGTGGCTTAGGACGGTGCACACGTGTGGTGCACCGCTGCAAAAAATCCACACCTGAGGCCTCAAATCGAAATTCCGCCAAGACAAAAGTGATTTCTTTGTCGATTATGGGGTATGAAGGCAGGTAATGAATTCCGACTACTTTGAAAAAATGGTGCACAAGCTTCCCAAGACAGCCCAGGATGGTGACACACATATGGTGCACCGCTGCAACAACTCCGCACCCGAGGCCTCAAATCGAAATTCCGCCTCGACAAATGTGATATTTTTGTCGATTTATGGGGCTATGCAGGGCGGTAATGAATTCCGACAACTTAGAAAAAATGGTGCACAAGCTGCCCAAAACAACCTAGGACGGTGGCACACGTATGGTGCACCGCTGCAACAACTCCGCACCTGAGGCCTCAAATCGAAATTCTGCCTCCACAAAAGTGATATTTTTGTCGATTTATGGGGGTATGCAGGCCGGTAATGAATTCCGACAACTTTGAAAAAATGGTGCACAAGCTGCCCAAGACAGCCTAGGACGGTGGCACACGTATGGTGCACCGCTGCAACAACTCCGCACCCGAGGCCTCAAATCGAAATTCCGCCTCGATAAAAGTGATTTTTTTGTCAATTTATGGGTGGTATGCAGGACAGTAATGAATTCCGACAACTTTGAAAAAATGGTGCACAAGCTGCCCAAAACAACCTAGGACGGTGGCACACGTATGGTGCACCGCTGCAACAACTCCGCACCCGAGGCCTCAAATCGAAATTCTGCCTCCACAAAAGTGATATTTTTGTCGATTTATGGGGGTATGCAGGCCGGTAATGAATTCCGACAACTTTGAAAAAATGGTGCACAAGCTGCCCAAGACAGCCTAGGACGGTGGCACACGTATGGTGCACCGCTGCAACAACTCCGCACCCGAGGCCTCAAATCGAAATTCCGCCTCGACAAAAGTTATTTTTTTGTCGATTTATGGGTGATATGCAGGACAGTAATGAATTCCGACAACTTTGAAAAAATGGTGCACAAGCTGCCCAAAACAACCTAGGACGGTGGCACACGTATGGTGCACCGCTGCAACAACTCCGCACCCGAGGCCTCAAATCGAAATTCGGCCTCGACAAAAGTGATTTTTTGTCGATTTATGGGGGTATGCAGGCCGTTAATGAATTCTGACAACTTTGAAAAAATGGTGCACAAGCATGCCCAAGCGTGGCCTAGGACGGTGCACACGTGTGGTCCACCACTGCAATAACTCCACACCCGAGGCCTCAAATTGAAATTCCGCCTCGACAAAAGTGATTTTTTTGTCGATTTATGGGGGTATGCAGGAAGGTAATGAATTCCGACAACTTTGAAAAAATGGTGCACAAGCTGCCTAAAACAACCTAGGACGGTGGCACACGTATGGTGCACCGCTGCAAAAACTCCGCACCCGAGGCCTCAAATCGAAATTCCGCCTCGATAAAAGTGATTTTTTTGTCGATTTATGGGGGTATGAAGGCCGGTAATGAATTCCGATAACTTTGAAAAAATGGTGCACAAGCTGCCGAAGACAACCTAGGACGGTGGCACACGTATGGTGCACCGCTGCAACAACTCCGCGCTCGAGGCCTCAAATTGAAATTCCGCCTCGAAAAAAGTGATTTTTTTGTCGATTTATGGGGGTATGCAGGCCAGTAATGTATTCCGACAACTTTGAAAAAATGGTGCACAAGCTGCCCAAAACAACCTAGGACGGTGGCACACGTATGGTACACCGCTGCAACAACTCCGCACCCGAGACCTCAAATCGAAATTATGCCTCGACAAAAGTGATATTTTTGTCGATTTATGGGGGTATGCAGGCCGGTAATGAATTCCGACAACTTTGAAAAAATGGTGCACAAGCTGCCCAAGACAGCCTAGGACGGTGGCACACGTATGGTGCACCGCTGCAACAACTCCGCACCCGAGGCCTCAAATCGAAATTCCGCCTCGACAAAAGTGATTTTTTTGTCGATTTATGGGTGGTATGCAGGACAGTAATGAATTCCGACAACTTTGAAAAAATGGTGCACAAGTTGCCCAAAACAACCTAGGACGGTGGCACACGTATGGTGCACCACTGCAACAACTCCGCACCCGAGGCCTCAAATCGAAATTCGGCCTCGACAAAAGTGATTTTTTGTCGATTTATGGGGGTATGCAGGCCGTTAATGAATTCCGACAACTTTGAAAAAATGGTGCACAAGCTGCCCAAGACAGCCTAGGACGGTGGCACACGAATGGTGCACCGCTGCAACAACTCTGCACCCGAGGCCTCAAATCGAAATTCCACCTCGACAAAATTTATTTTTTTGGCGATTTATTGGGGTTATTCAGGCCAGTAATGAATTCCGACAACTTTGAAAAAATGGTGCACAAGCATGCCCAAGCGTGGCCTAGGACAGTGCACACGTGTGGTGCACCGCTGGAACAACTCCACACCCGAGGCCTCAAATTGAAATTCCGCCTCGAAAAAAGTGATTTTTTTGTCGATTTATGGGGGTATGCAGGAAGGTAATGAATTCCGACAACTTTGAAAAAATGGTGCACAAGCTGCCCAAAACAACCTAGGACGGTGGCACACGTATGGTGCACCGCTGCAACAACTCCGCACCCGAGGCCTCAAATTGAAATTCGGCCTCGACAAAAGTGATTTTTTGTCGATTTATGGGGGTAAGCAGGCCGTTAATGAATTCTGAACACTTTGAAAAAATGGTGCACAAGCATGCCCAAGCGTGGCTTAGGACGGTGCACACGTGTGGTGCACCGCTGCAAAAAATCCACACCTGAGGCCTCAAATCGAAATTCCGCCAAGACAAAAGTGATTTCTTTGTCGATTATGGGGTATGAAGGCAGGTAATGAATTCCGACTACTTTGAAAAAATGGTGCACAAGCTTCCCAAGACAGCCCAGGATGGTGACACACATATGGTGCACCGCTGCAACAACTCCGCACCCGAGGCCTCAAATCGAAATTCCGCCTCGACAAATGTGATATTTTTGTCGATTTATGGGGCTATGCAGGGCGGTAATGAATTCCGACAACTTAGAAAAAATGGTGCACAAGCTGCCCAAAACAACCTAGGACGGTGGCACACGTATGGTGCACCGCTGCAACAACTCCGCACCTGAGGCCTCAAATCGAAATTCTGCCTCCACAAAAGTGATATTTTTGTCGATTTATGGGGGTATGCAGGCCGGTAATGAATTCCGACAACTTTGAAAAAATGGTGCACAAGCTGCCCAAGACAGCCTAGGACGGTGGCACACGTATGGTGCACCGCTGCAACAACTCCGCACCCGAGGCCTCAAATCGAAATTCCGCCTCGATAAAAGTGATTTTTTTGTCAATTTATGGGTGGTATGCAGGACAGTAATGAATTCCGACAACTTTGAAAAAATGGTGCACAAGCTGCCCAAAACAACCTAGGACGGTGGCACACGTATGGTGCACCGCTGCAACAACTCCGCACCCGAGGCCTCAAATCGAAATTCTGCCTCCACAAAAGTGATATTTTTGTCGATTTATGGGGGTATGCAGGCCGGTAATGAATTCCGACAACTTTGAAAAAATGGTGCACAAGCTGCCCAAGACAGCCTAGGACGGTGGCACACGTATGGTGCACCGCTGCAACAACTCCGCACCCGAGGCCTCAAATCGAAATTCCGCCTCGACAAAAGTGATTTTTTTGTCGATTTATGGGTGGTATGCAGGACAGTAATGAATTCCGATAACTTTGAAAAAATGGTGCACAAGTTGCCCAAAACAACCTAGGACGGTGGCACACGTATGGTGCACCGCTGCAACAACTCCGCACCCGAGGCCTCAAATTGAAATTCGGCCTCGACAAAAGTGATTTTTTGTCGATTTATGGGGGTATGCAGGCCGTTAATGAATTCCGTCAACTTTGAAAAAATGGTGCACAAGCTGCCCAAGACAGCCTAGGACGGTGGCACACGAATGGTGCACCGCTGCAACAACTCTGCACCCGAGGCCTCAAATCGAAATTCCACCTCGACAAAATTTATTTTTTTGTCGATTTATTGGGGTTATGCAGGCCAGTAATGAATTCCGACAACTTTGAAAAAATGGTGCACAAGCATGCCCAAGCGTGGCCTAGGACAGTGCTCACGTGTGGTGCACCGCTGGAACAACTCCACACCCGAGGCCTCAAATTGAAATTCCGCCTCGAAAAAAGTGATTTTTTTGTCGATTTATGGGGGTATGCAGGAAGGTAATGAATTTCGACAACTTTGAAAAAATGGTGCACAAGCTGCCCAAAACAACCTAGGACGGTGGCACACGTATGGTGCACCGCTGCAACAACTCCGCACCCGAGGCCTCAAATTGAAATTCGGCCTCGACAAAAGTGATTTTTTGTCGATTTATGGGGGTATGCAGGCCGTTAATGAATTCTGAACACTTTGAAAAAATGGTGCACAAGCATGCCCAAGCGTGGCTTAGGACGGTGCACACGTGTGGTGCACCGCTGCAAAAAATCCACACCTGAGGCCTCAAATCGAAATTCCGCCAAGACAAAAGTGATTTCTTTGTCGATTATGGGGTATGAAGGCAGGTAATGAATTCCGACTACTTTGAAAAAATGGTGCACAAGCTTCCCAAGACAGCCCAGGATGGTGACACACATATGGTGCACCGCTGCAACAACTCCGCACCCGAGGCCTCAAATCGAAATTCCGCCTCGACAAATGTGATATTTTTGTCGATTTATGGGGCTATGCAGGGCGGTAATGAATTCCGACAACTTAGAAAAAATGGTGCACAAGCTGCCCAAAACAACCTAGGACGGTGGCACACGTATGGTGCACCGCTGCAACAACTCCGCACCTGAGGCCTCAAATCGAAATTCTGCCTCCACAAAAGTGATATTTTTGTCGATTTATGGGGGTATGCAGGCCGGTAATGAATTCCGACAACTTTGAAAAAATGGTGCACAAGCTGCCCAAGACAGCCTAGGACGGTGGCACACGTATGGTGCACCGCTGCAACAACTCCGCACCCGAGGCCTCAAATCGAAATTCCGCCTCGATAAAAGTGATTTTTTTGTCAATTTATGGGTGGTATGCAGGACAGTAATGAATTCCGACAACTTTGAAAAAATGGTGCACAAGCTGCCCAAAACAACCTAGGACGGTGGCACACGTATGGTGCACCGCTGCAACAACTCCGCACCCGAGGCCTCAAATCGAAATTCTGCCTCCACAAAAGTGATATTTTTGTCGATTTATGGGGGTATGCAGGCCGGTAATGAATTCCGACAACTTTGAAAAAATGGTGCACAAGCTGCCCAAGACAGCCTAGGACGGTGGCACACGTATGGTGCACCGCTGCAACAACTCCGCACCCGAGGCCTCAAATCGAAATTCCGCCTCGACAAAAGTGATTTTTTTGTCGATTTATGGGTGGTATGCAGGACAGTAATGAATTCCGATAACTTTGAAAAAATGGTGCACAAGTTGCCCAAAACAACCTAGGACGGTGGCACACGTATGGTGCACCGCTGCAACAACTCCGCACCCGAGGCCTCAAATTGAAATTCGGCCTCGACAAAAGTGATTTTTTGTCGATTTATGGGGGTATGCAGGCCGTTAATGAATTCCGTCAACTTTGAAAAAATGGTGCACAAGCTGCCCAAGACAGCCTAGGACGGTGGCACACGAATGGTGCACCGCTGCAACAACTCTGCACCCGAGGCCTCAAATCGAAATTCCACCTCGACAAAATTTATTTTTTTGTCGATTTATTGGGGTTATGCAGGCCAGTAATGAATTCCGACAACTTTGAAAAAATGGTGCACAAGCATGCCCAAGCGTGGCCTAGGACAGTGCTCACGTGTGGTGCACCGCTGGAACAACTCCACACCCGAGGCCTCAAATTGAAATTCTGCCTCGAAAAAAGTGATTTTTTTGTCGATTTATGGGGGTATGCAGGAAGGTAATGAATTCCGACAACTTTGAAAAAATGGTGCACAAGCTGCCCAAAACAACCTAGGACGGTGGCACACGTATGGTGCACCGCTGCAACAACTCCGCACCCGAGGCCTCAAATTGAAATTCGGCCTCGACAAAAGTGATTTTTTGTCGATTTATGGGGGTATGCAGGCCGTTAATGAATTCTGAACACTTTGAAAAAATGGTGCACAAGCATGCCCAAGCGTGGCTTAGGACGGTGCACACGTGTGGTGCACCGCTGCAACAAATCCACACCTGAGGCCTCAAATCGAAATTCCGCCAAGACAAAAGTGATTTCTTTGTCGATTATGGGGTATGAAGGCAGGTAATGAATTCCGACTACTTTGAAAAAATGGTGCACAAGCTTCCCAAGACAGCCCAGGATGGTGACACACATATGGTGCACCGCTGCAACAACTCCGCACCCGAGGCCTCAAATCGAAATTCCGCCTCTACAAATGTGATTTTTTTGACGATTTATGGGGGTATGCAGGGCGGTAATGAATTCCGACAACTTAGAAAAAATGGTGCACAAGCTGCCCAAAACAACCTAGGACGGTGGCACACGTATGGTGCACCGCTGCAACAACTCCGCACCCGAGGCCTCAAATCGAAATTCTGCCTCCACAAAAGTGATATTTTTGTCGATTTATGGGGGTATGCAGGCCGGTAATGAATTCCGACAACTTTGAAAAAATGGTGCACAAGCTGCCCAAGACAGCCTAGGACGGTGGAACACGTATGGTGCACCGCTGCAACAACTCCGCACCCGAGGCCTCAAATCCAAATTCGGCCTCGACAAAAGTGATTTTTTGTCGATTTATGGGGGTATGCAGGCCGTTAATGAATTCTGACAACTTTGAAAAAATGGTCCACAAGCATGCCCAAGCGTGGCCTAGGACGGTGCACACGTGTGGTGCACCGCTGCAACAAATCCACACCTGAGTCCTCAAATCGAAATTCCGCCAAGACAAAAGTGATTTCTTTGTCGATTATGGGGTATGAAGGCAGGTAATGAATTCCGACTACTTTGAAAAAATGGTGCACAAGCTTCCCAAGACAGCCCAAGATGGTGACACACATATGGTGAACCGCTGGAACAACTCCGCACCCGAGGCCTCAAATCGAAATTCCGCCTCGACAAATGTGATATTTTAGTCGATTTATGGGGGTATGCAGGGCGGTAATGAATTCCGACAACTTTGAAAAAATGGTGCACAAGCTGCCCAAAACAACCTAGGACGGTGGCACACGTATGGTGCACCGCTGCAAGAACTCCGCACCCGAGGCCTCAAATCGAAATTCTGCCTCGACAAAAGTGATATTTTTGTCGATTTATGGGGGTATGGAGGCCGGTAATGAATTCCGACAACTTTGAAAAAATGGTGCACAAGCTGCCTAAAACAACCTAGGACGGTGGCACACGTATGGTGCACCGCTGCAAAAACTCCGCACCCGAGGCCTCAAATCGAAATTCCGCCTCGATAAAAGTGATTTTTTTGTCGATTTATGGGGGTATGAAGGCCGGTAATGAATTCCGATAACTTTGAAAAAATGGTGCACAAGCTGCCGAAGACAACCTAGGACGGTGGCACACGTATGGTGCACCGCTGCAACAACTCCGCGCTCGAGGCCTCAAATTGAAATTCCGCCTCGAAAAAAGTGATTTTTTTGTCGATTTATGGGGGTATGCAGGCCAGTAATGTATTCCGACAACTTTGAAAAAATGGTGCACAAGCTGCCCAAAACAACCTAGGACGGTGGCACACGTATGGTACACCGCTGCAACAACTCCGCACCCGAGACCTCAAATCGAAATTATGCCTCGACAAAAGTGATATTTTTGTCGATTTATGGGGGTATGCAGGCCGGTAATGAATTCCGACAACTTTGAAAAAATGGTGCACAAGCTGCCCAAGACAGCCTAGGACGGTGGCACACGTATGGTGCACCGCTGCAACAACTCCGCACCCGAGGCCTCAAATCGAAATTCCGCCTCGACAAAAGTGATTTTTTTGTCGATTTATGGGTGGTATGCAGGACAGTAATGAATTCCGACAACTTTGAAAAAATGGTGCACAAGTTGCCCAAAACAACCTAGGACGGTGGCACACGTATGGTGCACCGCTGCAACAACTCCGCACCCGAGGCCTCAAATCGAAATTCGGCCTCGACAAAAGTGATTTTTTGTCGATTTATGGGGGTATGCAGGCCGTTAATGAATTCCGACAACTTTGAAAAAATGGTGCACAAGCTGCCCAAGACAGCCTAGGACGGTGGCACACGAATGGTGCACCGCTGCAACAACTCTGCACCCGAGGCCTCAAATCGAAATTCCACCTCGACAAAATTTATTTTTTTGTCGATTTATTGGGGTTATGCAGGCCAGTAATGAATTCCGACAACTTTGAAAAAATGGTGTACAAGCATGCCCAAGCGTGGCCTAGGACAGTGCACACGTGTGGTGCACCGCTGGAACAACTCCACACCCGAGGCCTCAAATTGAAATTCCGCCTCGAAAAAAGTGATTTTTTTGTCGATTTATGGGGGTATGCAGGAAGGTAATGAATTCCGACAACTTTGAAAAAATGGTGCACAAGCTGCCCAAAACAACCTAGGACGGTGGCACACGTATGGTGCACCGCTGCAACAACTCCGCACCCGAGGCCTCAAATTGAAATTCGGCCTCGACAAAAGTGATTTTTTGTCGATTTATGGGGGTATGCAGGCCGTTAATGAATTCTGAACACTTTGAAAAAATGGTGCACAAGCATGCCCAAGCGTGGCTTAGGACGGTGCACACGTGTGGTGCACCGCTGCAAAAAATCCACACCTGAGGCCTCAAATCGAAATTCCGCCAAGACAAAAGTGATTTCTTTGTCGATTATGGGGTATGAAGGCAGGTAATGAATTCCGACTACTTTGAAAAAATGGTGCACAAGCTTCCCAAGACAGCCCAGGATGGTGACACACATATGGTGCACCGCTGCAACAACTCCGCACCCGAGGCCTCAAATCGAAATTCCGCCTCGACAAATGTGATATTTTTGTCGATTTATGGGGCTATGCAGGGCGGTAATGAATTCCGACAACTTAGAAAAAATGGTGCACAAGCTGCCCAAAACAACCTAGGACGGTGGCACACGTATGGTGCACCGCTGCAACAACTCCGCACCTGAGGCCTCAAATCGAAATTCTGCCTCCACAAAAGTGATATTTTTGTCGATTTATGGGGGTATGCAGGCCGGTAATGAATTCCGACAACTTTGAAAAAATGGTGCACAAGCTGCCCAAGACAGCCTAGGACGGTGGCACACGTATGGTGCACCGCTGCAACAACTCCGCACCCGAGGCCTCAAATCGAAATTCCGCCTCGATAAAAGTGATTTTTTTGTCAATTTATGGGTGGTATGCAGGACAGTAATGAATTCCGACAACTTTGAAAAAATGGTGCACAAGCTGCCCAAAACAACCTAGGACGGTGGCACACGTATGGTGCACCGCTGCAACAACTCCGCACCCGAGGCCTCAAATCGAAATTCTGCCTCCACAAAAGTGATATTTTTGTCGATTTATTGGGGTTATGCAGGCCAGTAATGAATTCCGACAACTTTGAAAAAATGGTGCACAAGCATGTCCAAGCGTGGCCTAGGACAGTGCACACGTGTTGTGCACCGCTGGAACAACTCCACACCCGAGGCCTCAAATTGAAATTCCGCCTCGAAAAAAGTGATTTTTTTGTCGATTTATGGGGGTATGCAGGAAGGTAATGAATTTCGACAACTTTGAAAAAATGGTGCACAAGCTGCCCAAAACAACCTAGGACGGTGGCACACGTATGGTGCACCGCTGCAACAACTCCGCACCCGAGGCCTCAAATTGAAATTCGGCCTCGACAAAAGTGATTTTTTGTCGATTTATGGGGGTATGCAGGCCGTTAATGAATTCTGAACACTTTGAAAAAATGGTGCACAAGCATGCCCAAGCGTGGCTTAGGACGGTGCACACGTGTGGTGCACCGCTGCAAAAAATCCACACCTGAGGCCTCAAATCGAAATTCCGCCAAGACAAAAGTGATTTCTTTGTCGATTATGGGGTATGAAGGCAGGTAATGAATTCCGACTACTTTGAAAAAATGGTGCACAAGCTTCCCAAGACAGCCCAGGATGGTGACACACATATGGTGCACCGCTGCAACAACTCCGCACCCGAGGCCTCAAATCGAAATTCCGCCTCGACAAATGTGATATTTTTGTCGATTTATGGGGCTATGCAGGGCGGTAATGAATTCCGACAACTTAGAAAAAATGGTGCACAAGCTGCCCAAAACAACCTAGGACGGTGGCACACGTATGGTGCACCGCTGCAACAACTCCGCACCTGAGGCCTCAAATCGAAATTCTGCCTCCACAAAAGT
Source organism: Galeopsis tetrahit (assembly GCA_963675135.1). Taxonomy (NCBI): domain Eukaryota; kingdom Viridiplantae; phylum Streptophyta; class Magnoliopsida; order Lamiales; family Lamiaceae; genus Galeopsis; species Galeopsis tetrahit. Next base: position 28,042,895 of record OY776129.1, on the reverse strand, counting down.
GATATTTTTGTCGATTTATGGGGGTATGAAGGCCGGTAATGAATTCCGATAACTTTGAAAAAATGGTGCACAAGCTGCCGAAGACAACCTAGGACGGTGGCACACGTATGGTGCACCGCTGCAACAACTCCGCGCTCGAGGCCTCAAATTGAAATTCTGCCTCGAAAAAAGTGATTTTTTTGTCGATTTATGGGGGTATGCAGGCCAGTAATGTATTCCGACAACTTTGAAAAAATGGTGCACAAGCTGCCCAAAACAACCTAGGACGGTGGCACACGTATGGTACACCGCTGCAACAACTCCGCACCCGAGACCTCAAATCGAAATTATGCCTCGACAAAAGTGATATTTTTGTCGATTTATGGGGGTATGCAGGCCGGTAATGAATTCCGACAACTTTGAAAAAATGGTGCACAAGCTGCCCAAGACAGCCTAGGACGGTGGCACACGTATGGTGCACCGCTGCAACAACTCCGCACCCGAGGCCTCAAATCGAAATTCCGCCTCGACAAAAGTGATTTTTTTGTCGATTTATGGGTGGTATGCAGGACAGTAATGAATTCCGACAACTTTGAAAAAATGGTGCACAAGTTGCCCAAAACAACCTAGGACGGTGGCACACGTATGGTGCACCGCTGCAACAACTCCGCACCCGAGGCCTCAAATCGAAATTCGGCCTCGACAAAAGTGATTTTTTGTCGATTTATGGGGGTATGCAGGCCGTTAATGAATTCCGACAACTTTGAAAAAATGGTGCACAAGCTGCCCAAGACAGCCTAGGACGGTGGCACACGAATGGTGCACCGCTGCAACAACTCTGCACCCGAGGCCTCAAATCGAAATTCCACCTCGACAAAATTTATTTTTTTGTCGATTTATTGGGGTTATGCAGGCCAGTAATGAATTCCGACAACTTTGAAAAAATGGTGTACAAGCATGCCCAAGCGTGGCCTAGGACAGTGCACACGTGTGGTGCACCGCTGGAACAACTCCACACCCGAGGCCTCAAATTGAAATTCCGCCTCGAAAAAAGTGATTTTTTTGTCGATTTATGGGGGTATGCAGGAAGGTAATGAATTCCGACAACTTTGAAAAAATGGTGCACAAGCTGCCCAAAACAACCTAGGACGGTGGCACACGTATGGTGCACCGCTGCAACAACTCCGCACCCGAGGCCTCAAATTGAAATTCGGCCTCGACAAAAGTGATTTTTTGTCGATTTATGGGGGTATGCAGGCCGTTAATGAATTCTGAACACTTTGAAAAAATGGTGCACAAGCATGCCCAAGCGTGGCTTAGGACGGTGCACACGTGTGGTGCACCGCTGCAAAAAATCCACACCTGAGGCCTCAAATCGAAATTCCGCCAAGACAAAAGTGATTTCTTTGTCGATTATGGGGTATGAAGGCAGGTAATGAATTCCGACTACTTTGAAAAAATGGTGCACAAGCTTCCCAAGACAGCCCAGGATGGTGACACACATATGGTGCACCGCTGCAACAACTCCGCACCCGAGGCCTCAAATCGAAATTCCGCCTCGACAAATGTGATATTTTTGTCGATTTATGGGGCTATGCAGGGCGGTAATGAATTCCGACAACTTAGAAAAAATGGTGCACAAGCTGCCCAAAACAACCTAGGACGGTGGCACACGTATGGTGCACCGCTGCAACAACTCCGCACCTGAGGCCTCAAATCGAAATTCTGCCTCCACAAAAGTGATATTTTTGTCGATTTATGGGGGTATGCAGGCCGGTAATGAATTCCGACAACTTTGAAAAAATGGTGCACAAGCTGCCCAAGACAGCCTAGGACGGTGGCACACGTATGGTGCACCGCTGCAACAACTCCGCACCCGAGGCCTCAAATCGAAATTCCGCCTCGATAAAAGTGATTTTTTTGTCAATTTATGGGTGGTATGCAGGACAGTAATGAATTCCGACAACTTTGAAAAAATGGTGCACAAGCTGCCCAAAACAACCTAGGACGGTGGCACACGTATGGTGCACCGCTGCAACAACTCCGCACCCGAGGCCTCAAATCGAAATTCTGCCTCCACAAAAGTGATATTTTTGTCGATTTATTGGGGTTATGCAGGCCAGTAATGAATTCCGACAACTTTGAAAAAATGGTGCACAAGCATGTCCAAGCGTGGCCTAGGACAGTGCACACGTGTTGTGCACCGCTGGAACAACTCCACACCCGAGGCCTCAAATTGAAATTCCGCCTCGAAAAAAGTGATTTTTTTGTCGATTTATGGGGGTATGCAGGAAGGTAATGAATTTCGACAACTTTGAAAAAATGGTGCACAAGCTGCCCAAAACAACCTAGGACGGTGGCACACGTATGGTGCACCGCTGCAACAACTCCGCACCCGAGGCCTCAAATTGAAATTCGGCCTCGACAAAAGTGATTTTTTGTCGATTTATGGGGGTATGCAGGCCGTTAATGAATTCTGAACACTTTGAAAAAATGGTGCACAAGCATGCCCAAGCGTGGCTTAGGACGGTGCACACGTGTGGTGCACCGCTGCAAAAAATCCACACCTGAGGCCTCAAATCGAAATTCCGCCAAGACAAAAGTGATTTCTTTGTCGATTATGGGGTATGAAGGCAGGTAATGAATTCCGACTACTTTGAAAAAATGGTGCACAAGCTTCCCAAGACAGCCCAGGATGGTGACACACATATGGTGCACCGCTGCAACAACTCCGCACCCGAGGCCTCAAATCGAAATTCCGCCTCGACAAATGTGATATTTTTGTCGATTTATGGGGCTATGCAGGGCGGTAATGAATTCCGACAACTTAGAAAAAATGGTGCACAAGCTGCCCAAAACAACCTAGGACGGTGGCACACGTATGGTGCACCGCTGCAACAACTCCGCACCTGAGGCCTCAAATCGAAATTCTGCCTCCACAAAAGTGATATTTTTGTCGATTTATGGGGGTATGCAGGCATGTAATGAATTCCGACAACTTTGAAAAAATGGTGCACAAGCTGCCCAAGACAGCCTAGGACGGTGGCACACGTATGGTGCACCGCTGCAACAACTCCGCACCCGAGACCTCAAATCGAAATTCCGCCTCGATAAAAGTGATTTTTTTGTCAATTTATGGGTGGTATGCAGGACAGTAATGAATTCCGACATCTTTGAAAAAATGGTGCACAAGCTGCCCAAAACAACCTAGGACGGTGGCACACGTATGGTGCACCGCTGCAACAACTCCGCACCCGAGGCCTCAAATCGAAATTCTGCCTCCACAAAAGTGATATTTTTGTCGATTTATGGGGGTATGCAGGCCGGTAATGAATTCCGACAACTTTGAAAAAATGGTGCACAAGCTGCCCAAGACAGCCTAGGACGGTGGCACACGTATGGTGCACCGCTGCAACAACTCCGCACCCGAGGCCTCAAATCGAAATTCCGCCTCGACAAAAGTGATTTTTTTGTCGATTTATGGGTGGTATGCAGGACAGTAATGAATTCCGACAACTTTGAAAAAATGGTGCACAAACTGCCCAAAACAACCTAGGACGGTGGCACACGTATGGTGCACCGCTGCAACAACTCCGCACCCGAGGCCTCAAATCGAAATTCGGCCTCGACAAAAGTGATTTTTTGTCGATTTATGGGGGTATGCAGGCCGTTAATGAATTCTGACAACTTTGAAAAAATGGTGCACAAGCATGCCCAAGCGTGGCCTAGGACGGTGCACACGTGTGGTCCACCACTGCAATAACTCCACACCCGAGGCCTCAAATTGAAATTCCGCCTCGACAAAAGTGATTTTTTTGTCGATTTATGGGGGTATGCAGGAAGGTAATGAATTCCGACAACTTTGAAAAAATGGTGCACAAGCTGCCTAAAACAACCTAGGACGGTGGCACACGTATGGTGCACCGCTGCAAAAACTCCGCACCCGAGACCTCAAATCGAAATTCCGCCTCGATAAAAGTGATTTTTTTGTCGATTTATGGGGGTATGAAGGCCGGTAATGAATTCCGATAACTTTGAAAAAATGGTGCACAAGCTGCCGAAGACAACCTAGGACGGTGGCACACGTATGGTGCACCGCTGCAACAACTCCGCGCTCGAGGTCTCAAATTGAAATTCCGCCTCGAAAAAAGTGATTTTTTTGTCGATTTATGGGGGTATGCAGGCCAGTAATGTATTCCGACAACTTTGAAAAAATGGTGCACAAGCTGCCCAAAATAACCTAGGACGGTGGCACACGTATGGTACACCGCTGCAACAACTCCGCACCCGAGACCTCAAATCGAAATTCTGCCTCGACAAAAGTGATATTTTTGTCGATTTATGGGGGTATGCAGGCCGGTAATGAATTCTGACAACTTTGAAAAAATGGTGCACAAGCTGCCCAAGACAGCCTAGGACGGTGGCACACGTATGGTGCACCGCTGCAACAACTCCGCACCCGAGGCCTCAAATCGAAATTCCGCCTCGACAAAAGTGATTTTTTTGTCGATTTATGGGTGGTATGCAGGACAGTAATGAATTCCGACAACTTTGAAAAAATGGTGCACAAGTTGCCCAAAACAACCTAGGACGGTGGCACACGTATGGTGCACCGCTGCAACAACTCCGCACCCGAGGCCTCAAATTGAAATTCGGCCTCGACAAAAGTGATTTTTTGTCGATTTATGGGGGTATGCAGGCCGTTAATGAATTCCGTCAACTTTGAAAAAATGGTGCACAAGCTGCCCAAGACAGCCTAGGACGGTGGCACACGAATGGTGCACCGCTGCAACAACTCTGCACCCGAGGCCTCAAATCGAAATTCCACCTCGACAAAATTTATTTTTTTGTCGATTTATTGGGGTTATGCAGGCCAGTAATGAATTCCGACAACTTTGAAAAAATGGTGCACAAGCATGCCCAAGCGTGGCCTAGGACAGTGCACACGTGTGGTGCACCGCTGGAACAACTCCACACCCGAGGCCTCAAATTGAAATTCTGCCTCGAAAAAAGTGATTTTTTTGTCGATTTATGGGGGTATGCAGGAAGGTAATGAATTCCGACAACTTTGAAAAAATGGTGCACAAGCTGCCCAAAACAACCTAGGACGGTGGCACACGTATGGTGCACCGCTGCAACAACTCCGCACCCGAGGCCTCAAATCGAAATTCCGCCTCGACAAATGTGATATTTTTGTCGATTTATGGGGGTATGCAGGGCGGTAATGAATTCCGACAACTTAGAAAAAATGGTGCACAAGCTGCCCAAAACAACCTAGGACGGTGGCACACGTATGGTGCACCGCTGCAACAACTTCGCACCCGAGGCCTCAAATCGAAATTCTGCCTCGACAAAAGTGATATTTTTTTCGATTTATGGGGGTATGGAGGCCGGTAATGAATTCCGACAACTTTGAAAAAATGGTGCACAAGCTGCCCAAGACAGCCTAGGACGGTGGCACACGTATGGTGCACCGCTGCAACAACTCCGCACCCGAGGCCTCAAATCGAAATTCCGCCTCGATAAAAGTGATTTTTTTGTCAATTTATGGGTGGTATGCAGGACAGTAATGAATTCCGACAACTTTGAAAAAATGGTGCACAAGCTGCCCAAAACAACCTAGGATGGTGGCACACGTATGGTGCACCGCTGCAACAACTCCTCACCCGAGGCCTCAAATCGAAATTCGGCCTCGGCAAAAGTGATTTTTTGTCGATTTATGGGGGTATGCAGGCCGTTAATGAATTCTGACAACTTTGAAAAAATGGTGCACAAGCATGCCCAAGCGTGGCCTAGGACGGTGCACACGTGTAGTGCACCGATGCAACAAATCAACACCTGAGGCCTCAAATCGAAATTCCGCCAAGACAAAAGTGATTTCTTTGTCGATTATGGGGTATGAAGGCAGGTAATGAATTCCGACTACTTTGAAAAAATGGTGCACAAGCTTCCCAAGACAGCCCAGGATGGTGACACACATATGGTGCACCGCTGCAACAACTCCGCACCCGAGGCCTCAAATCGAAATTCCGCCTCGACAAATGTGATATTTTTGTCGATTTATGGGGGTATGCAGGGCGGTAATGAATTCCGACAACTTAGAAAAAATGGTGCACAAGCTGCCCAAAACAACCTAGGACGGTGGCACACGTATGGTGCACCGCTGCAACAACTCCACACCCGAGGCCTCAAATCGAAATTCTGCCTCCACAAAATTGATATTTTTGTCGATTTATGGGGGTATGCAGGCCGGTAATGAATTCCAACAACTTTGAAAAAATGGTGCACAAGCTGCCCAAGACAGCCTAGGACGGTGGCACACGTATGGTGCACCGCTGCAACAACTCCGCACCCGAGGCCTCAAATCGAAATTCCGCCTCGACAAAAGTGATTTTTTGTCGATTTATGGGTGGTATGCAGGACAGTAATGAATTCCGACAACTTTGAAAAAATGGTGCACAAGCTGCCCAAAACAACCTAGGACGGTGGCACACGTATGGTGCACCGCTGCAACAACTCCGCACCCGAGGCCTCAAATCGAAATTCGGCCTCGACAAAAGTGATTTTTTGTCGATTTATGGGGGTATGCAGGCCGTTAATGAATTCTGACAACTTTGAAAAAATGGTGCACAAGCATGCCCAAGCGTGGCCTAGGACGGTGCACACGTGTGGTCCACAACTGCAATAACTCCACACCCGAGGCCTCAAATTGAAATTCCGCCTCGACAAAAGTGATTTTTTTGTCGATTTATGGGGGTATGCAGGAAGGTAATGAATTCCGACAACTTTGAAAAAATGGTGCACAAGCTGTCTAAAACAACCTAGGACGGTGGCACACGTATGGTGCACCGCTGCAAAAACTCCGCACCCGAGGCCTCAAATCGAAATTCCGCCTCGGTAAAAGTGATTTTTTTGTCGATTTATGGGGGTATGAAGGCCGGTAATGAATTCCGATAACTTTGAAAAAATGGTGCACAAGCTGCCGAAGACAACCTAGGACGGTGGCACACGTATGGTGCACCGCTGCAACAACTCCGCGCTCGAGGCCTCAAATTGAAATTCCGCCTCGAAAAAAGTGATATTTTTGTCGATTTATGAGGGTATGCAGGCCAGTAATGTATTCCGACAACTTTGAAAAAATGGTGCACAAGCTGCCCAAAACAACCTAGGACGGTGGCACACGTATGGTACAAAGCTGCAACAACTCCGCACCCGAGACCTCAAATCGAAATTCTGCCTCGACAAAAGTGATATTTTTGTCGATTTATGGGGGTATGCAGGCCGGTAATGAATTCCGACAACTTTGAAAAAATGGTGCACAAGCTGCCCAAGACAGCCTAGGACGGTGGCACACGTATGGTGCACCGCTGCAACAACTCCGCACCCGAGGCCTCAAATCGAAATTCCGCCTCGACAAAAGTGATTTTTTTGTCGATTTATGGGTGGTATGCAGGACAGTAATGAATTCCGACAACTTTGAAAAAATGGTGCACAAGTTGCCCAAAACAACCTAGGACGGTGGCACACGTATGGTGCACCGCTGCAACAACTCCGCACCCGAGGCCTCAAATCGAAATTCGGCCTCGACAAAAGTGATTTTTTGTCGATTTATGGGGGTATGCAGGCCGTTAATGAATTCTGACAACTTTGAAAAAATGGTGCACAAGCATGCCCAAGCATAGCCTAGGACGGTGCACACGTGTGGTGCACCGCTGCAACAAATCCACACCTGAGGCCTCAAATCGAAATTCCGCCAAGACAAAAGTGATTTCTTTTTCGATTATGGGGTATGAAGGCAGGTAATGAATTCCGACTACTTTGAAAAAATGGTGCACAAGCTTCCCAAGACAGCCCAGGATGGTGACACACATATGGTGAACCGCTGCAACAACTCCGCACCCGAGGCCTCAAATCGAAATTCCGCCTCGACAAATGTGATATTTTTGTCGATTTATGGGGGTATGCAGGGCGGTAATGAATTCCGACAACTTTGAAAAAATGGTGCACAAGCTGCCCAAAACAACCTAGGACGGTGGCACACGTATGGTGCACCGCTGCAACAACTCCGCACCCGAGACCTCAAATCGAAATTCTGCCTCGACAAAAGTGATATTTTTGTCGATTTATGGGGGTATGCAGGCCGGTAATGAATTCCGACAACTTTGAAAAAATGGTGCACAAGCTGCCCAAGACAGCCTAGGACGGTGGCACACGTATGGTGCACCGCTGCAACAACTCCGCACCCGAGGCCTCAAATCGAAATTCCGCCTCGACAAAAGTGATTTTTTTGTCGATTTATGGGTCGTATGCAGGACAGTAATGAATTTCGACAACTTTGAAAAAATGTTGCACAAGCTGCCCAAAACAACCTAGGACGGTGGCACACGTATGGTGCACCGCTGCAACAACTCCGCACCCGAGGCCTCAAATTGAAATTCGGCCTCGACAAAAGTGATTTTTTGTCGATTTATTGGGGTATGCAGGCCGTTAATGAATTCTGAACACTTTGAAAAAATGGTGCACAAGCATGCCCAAGCGTGGCTTAGGACGGTGCACACGTGTGGTGCACCGCTGCAACAAATCCACACCTGAGGCCTCAAATCGAAATTCCGCCAAGAAAAAAGTGATTTCTTTGTCGATTATGGGGTATGAAGGCAGGTAATGAATTCCGACTACTTTGAAAAAATGGTGCACAAGCTTCCCAAGACAGCCTAGGATGGTGACACACATATGGTGAACCGCTGCAACAACTCCGCACCCGAGGCCTCAAATCGAAATTCCGCCTCGACAAATGTGATATTTTTGTCGATTTATGGGGGTATGCAGGGCGGTAATGAATTCCGACAACTTTGAAAAAATGGTGCACAAGCTGCCCAAAACAACCTAGAACGGTGGCACACGTATGGTGCACCGCTGCAACAACTCCGCACCCGAGGCCTCAAATCGAAATTCTGCCTCGACAAAAGTGATATTTTTTTCGATTTATGGGGGTATGCAGGCCGGTAATGAATTCCGACAACTTTGAAAAAATGGTGCACAAGCTGCCCAAGACAGCCTAGGACGGTGGCACACGTATGGTGCACCGCTGCAACAACTCCGCACCCGAGGCCTCAAATCGAAATTCCGCCTCGACAAAAGTGATTTTTTTGTCGATTTATGGGTGGTATGCAGGACAGTAATGAATTCCGACAGCTTTGAAAAAATGGTGCACAAGCTGCCCAAAACAACCTAGGACGGTGGCACACGTATGGTGCACCGCTGCAACAACTCCGCACCCGAGGCCTCAAATCGAAATTCGGCCTCGACAAAAGTGATTTTTTGTCGATTTATGGGGGTATGCAGGCCGTTAATGAATTCTGACAACTTTGAAAAAATGGTGCACAAGCATGCCCAAGCGTGGCCTAGGACGGTGCACACGTGTGGTGCACCGCTGCAACAAATCCACACCTGAGGCCTCAAATCGAAATTCCGCCAAGACAAAAGTGATTTCTTTGTCGATTACGGGGTATGAAGGCAGGTAATGAATTCCGACTACTTTGAAAAAATGGTGCACAAGCTTCCCAAGACAGCCCAGGATGGTGACACACATATGGTGAACCGCTGCAACAACTCCGCACCCGAGGCCTCAAATCGAAATTCCGCCTCGACAAATGTGATATTTTTGTCGATTTGTGGGTGTATGCAGGGCGGTAATGAATTCCGACAACTTTGAAAAAATGGTGCACAAGCTGCCCAAAACAACCTAGGACGGTGGCACACGTATGGTGCACCGCTGCAACAACTCCGCACCCGAGGCCTCAAATCGAAATTCCGCCTCGACAAAAGTGATTTTTTTGTCGATTTATGGGGGTATGCAGGAAGGTAATGAATTCCGACAACTTTGAAAAAATGGTGCACAAGCTGCCCAAAACAACCTAGGACGGTGGCACACGTATGGTGCACCGCTGCAACAACTCCGCACCCGAGGCCTCAAATCGAAATTCGGCCTCGACAAAAGTGATTTTTTGTCGATTTATGGGGGTATGCAGGCCGTTAATGAATTCTGACAACTTTGAAAAAATGGTGCACAAGCATGCCCAAGCGTGGCCTAGGACGGTGCACACGTGTGGTCCACAACTGCAATAACTCCACACCCGAGGCCTCAAATTGAAATTCCGCCTCGACAAAAGTGATTTTTTTGTCGATTTATGGGGGTATGCAGGAAGGTAATGAATTCCGACAACTTTGAAAAAATGGTGCACAAGCTGTCTAAAACAACCTAGGACGGTGGCACACGTATGGTGCACCGCTGCAAAAACTCCGCACCCGAGGCCTCAAATCGAAATTCCGCCTCGGTAAAAGTGATTTTTTTGTCGATTTATGGGGGTATGAAGGCCGGTAATGAATTCCGATAACTTTGAAAAAATGGTGCACAAGCTGCCGAAGACAACCTAGGACGGTGGCACACGTATGGTGCACCGCTGCAACAACTCCGCGCTCGAGGCCTCAAATTGAAATTCCGCCTCGAAAAAAGTGATATTTTTGTCGATTTATGAGGGTATGCAGGCCAGTAATGTATTCCGACAACTTTGAAAAAATGGTGCACAAGCTGCCCAAAACAACCTAGGACGGTGGCACACGTATGGTACAAAGCTGCAACAACTCCGCACCCGAGACCTCAAATCGAAATTCTGCCTCGACAAAAGTGATATTTTTGTCGATTTATGGGGGTATGCAGGCCGGTAATGAATTCCGACAACTTTGAAAAAATGGTGCACAAGCTGCCCAAGACAGCCTAGGACGGTGGCACACGTATGGTGCACCGCTGCAACAACTCCGCACCCGAGGCCTCAAATCGAAATTCCGCCTCGACAAAAGTGATTTTTTTGTCGATTTATGGGTGGTATGCAGGACAGTAATGAATTCCGACAACTTTGAAAAAATGGTGCACAAGTTGCCCAAAACAACCTAGGACGGTGGCACACGTATGGTGCACCGCTGCAACAACTCCGCACCCGAGGCCTCAAATCGAAATTCGGCCTCGACAAAAGTGATTTTTTGTCGATTTATGGGGGTATGCAGGCCGTTAATGAATTCTGACAACTTTGAAAAAATGGTGCACAAGCATGCCCAAGCATAGCCTAGGACGGTGCACACGTGTGGTGCACCGCTGCAACAAATCCACACCTGAGGCCTCAAATCGAAATTCCGCCAAGACAAAAGTGATTTCTTTTTCGATTATGGGGTATGAAGGCAGGTAATGAATTCCGACTACTTTGAAAAAATGGTGCACAAGCTTCCCAAGACAGCCCAGGATGGTGACACACATATGGTGAACCGCTGCAACAACTCCGCACCCGAGGCCTCAAATCGAAATTCCGCCTCGACAAATGTGATATTTTTGTCGATTTGTGGGGGTATGCAGGGCGGTAATGAATTCCGACAACTTTGAAAAAATGGTGCACAAGCTGCCCAAAACAACCTAGGACGGTGGCACACGTATGGTGCACCGCTGCAACAACTCCGCACCCGAGACCTCAAATCGAAATTCTGCCTCGACAAAAGTGATATTTTTGTCGATTTATGGGGGTATGCAGGCCGGTAATGAATTCCGACAACTTTGAAAAAATGGTGCACAAGCTGCCCAAGACAGCCTAGGACGGTGGCACACGTATGGTGCACCGCTGCAACAACTCCGCACCCGAGGCCTCAAATCGAAATTCCGCCTCGACAAAAGTGATTTTTTTGTCGATTTATGGGTCGTATGCAGGACAGTAATGAATTTCGACAACTTTGAAAAAATGTTGCACAAGCTGCCCAAAACAACCTAGGACGGTGGCACACGTATGGTGCACCGCTGCAACAACTCCGCACCCGAGGCCTCAAATTGAAATTCGGCCTCGACAAAAGTGATTTTTTGTCGATTTATTGGGGTATGCAGGCCGTTAATGAATTCTGAACACTTTGAAAAAATGGTGCACAAGCATGCCCAAGCGTGGCTTAGGACGGTGCACACGTGTGGTGCACCGCTGCAACAAATCCACACCTGAGGCCTCAAATCGAAATTCCGCCAAGAAAAAAGTGATTTCTTTGTCGATTATGGGGTATGAAGGCAGGTAATGAATTCCGACTACTTTGAAAAAATGGTGCACAAGCTTCCCAAGACAGCCTAGGATGGTGACACACATATGGTGAACCGCTGCAACAACTCCGCACCCGAGGCCTCAAATCGAAATTCCGCCTCGACAAATGTGATATTTTTGTCGATTTATGGGGGTATGCAGGGCGGTAATGAATTCCGACAACTTTGAAAAAATGGTGCACAAGCTGCCCAAAACAACCTAGAACGGTAGCACACGTATGGTGCACCGCTGCAACAACTCCGCACCCGAGGCCTCAAATCGAAATTCTGCCTCGACAAAAGTGATATTTTTTTCGATTTATGGGGGTATGCAGGCCGGTAATGAATTCCGACAACTTTGAAAAAATGGTGCACAAGCTGCCCAAGACAGCCTAGGACGGTGGCACACGTATGGTGCACCGCTGCAACAACTCCGCACCCGAGGCCTCAAATCGAAATTCCGCCTCGACAAAAGTGATTTTTTTGTCGATTTATGGGTGGTATGCAGGACAGTAATGAATTCCGACAACTTTGAAAAAATGGTGCACAAGCTGCCCAAAACAACCTAGGACGGTGGCACACGTATGGTGCACCGCTGCAACAACTCCGCACCCGAGGCCTCAAATCGAAATTCGGCCTCGACAAAAGTGATTTTTTGTCGATTTATGGGGGTATGCAGGCCGTTAATGAATTCTGACAACTTTGAAAAAATGGTGCACAAGCATGCCCAAGCGTGGCCTAGGACGGTGCACACGTGTGGTGCACCGCTGCAACAAATCCACACCTGAGGCCTCAAATCGAAATTCCGCCAAGACAAAAGTGATTTCTTTGTCGATTACGGGGTATGAAGGCAGGTAATGAATTCCGACTACTTTGAAAAAATGGTGCACAAGCTTCCCAAGACAGCCCAGGATGGTGACACACATATGGTGAACCGCTGCAACAACTCCGCACCCGAGGCCTCAAATCGAAATTCCGCCTCGACAAATGTGATATTTTTGTCGATTTGTGGGTGTATGCAGGGCGGTAATGAATTCCGACAACTTTGAAAAAATGGTGCACAAGCTGCCCAAAACAACCTAGGACGGTGGCACACGTATGGTGCACCGCTGCAACAACTCCGCACCCGAGGCCTCAAATCGAAATTCGGCCTCGACAAAAGTGATTTTTTGTCGATTTATGGGGGTATGCAGGCCGTTAATGAATTCTGAACACTTTGAAAAAATTGGTGCACAAGCATGCCCAAGCGTGGCCTAGGACGGTGCACACGTGTGGTGCACCGCTGCAACAAATCCACACCTGAGGCCTCAAATCGAAATTCCGCCAAGACAAAAGTGATTTCTTTGTCGATTATGGGGTATGAAGGCAGGTAATGAATTCCGACTACTTTGAAAAAATGGTGCACAAGCTTCCCAAGACGGCCCAGGATGGTGACACACATATGGTGAACCGCTGCAACAACTCCGCACCCGAGGCCTCAAATCGAAATTCCGCCTCGACAAATGTGATATTTTTGTCGATTTATGGGGGTATGCAGGGCGGTAATGAATTCCGACAACTTTGAAAAAATGGTGCACAAGCTGCCCAAAACAACCTAGGACGGTGGCACACGTATGGTGCACCGCTGCAACAACGCCGCACCCGAGGCCTCAAATTGAAATTCTGCCTCGACAAAAGTGATATTTTTGTCGATTTATGGGGGTATGCAGGCCGGTAATGAATTCCGACAACTTGGAAAAAATGGTGCACAAGCTGCCCAAGACAGCCTAGGACGGTGGCACACGTATGGTGCACCGCTGCAACAACTCCGCACCCGAGGCCTCAAATCGAAATTCCGCCTCGACAAAAGTGATTTTTTGTCGATTTATGGGTGGTATGCAGGACAGTAATGAATTCCGACAACTTTGAAAAAATGGTGCACAAGCTGCCCAAAACAACCTAGGACGGTGGCACACGTATGGTGCACCGCTGCAACAACTCCGCACCCGAGGCCTCAAATCGAAATTCGGCCTCGACAAAAGTGATTTTTTGTCGATTTATGGGGGTATGCAGGCCTTTAATGAATTCTGACAACTTTGAAAAAATGGTGCACAAGCATGCCCAAGCGTGGCCTAGGACGGTGCACACGTGTGGTGCACCGCTTCAATAACTCCACACTCGAGGCCTCAAATTGAAATTCCGTCTCCACAAAAGTGAATTTTTTGTCGATTTATGGGGGTATGCAGGAAGGTAATGAATTCCGACAACTTTGAAAAAATGGTGCACAAGCTGCCTAAAACAACCTAGGACGGTGGCACACGTATGGTGCACCGCTGCAAAAACTCCGCACCCGAGGCCTCAAATCGAAATTCCGCCTTGACAAAAGTGATTTTTTTGTCGATTTATGGGGGTATGCAGGCCGGTAATGAATTCCAATAACTTTGAAAAAATGGTGCACAAGCTGCCCAAGACAACCTAGGACGGTGGCACACGTATGGTGCACCGCTGCAACAACTCCGCGCTCGAGGCCTCAAATTGAAATTCCGCCTCGACAAAAGTGATTTTTTTTTCGATTTATGGGGGTATGCAGGCCAGTAATGTATTCCGACAACTTTGAAAAAATGGTGCACAAGCTGCCCAAAACAACCTAATACGGTGGCACACGTATGGTGCACCGCTGCAACAACTCCGCACCCGAGGCCTCAAATCGAAATTCGGCCTCGACAAAAGTGATTTTTTGTCGATTTATGGGGGTATGAAGGCCGGTAATGAATTCCGATAACTTTGAAAAAATGGTGCACAAGCTGCCCAAGACAACCTAGGACGGTGGCACACGTTTGGTGCACCGCTGCAACAACTCCGCGCTCGAGGCCTCAAATTGAAATTCCGCCTCGACAAAAGTGATTTTTTTGTCGATTTATGGGGGTATGCAGGCCGGTAATGAATTCCGACAACTTTGAAAAAATGGTGCACAAGCTGCCCAAGACAGCCTAGGACGGTGGCACACGAATGGTGCACCGCTGCAACAACTCTGCACCCGAGGCCTCAAATCGAAATTCCACCTCGACAAAATTTATTTTTTTGTCGATTTATTGGGGTTATGCAGGCCAGTAATGAATTCCGACAACTTTGAAAAAATGGTGCACAAGCATGCCCAAGCGTGGCCTAGGACAGTGCACACGTGTGGTGCACCGCTGGAACAACTCCACACCCGAGGCCTCAATTTGAAATTCCGCCTCGAAAAAAGTGATTTTTTTGTCGATTTATGGGGGTATGCAGGAAGGTAATGAATTCCGACAACTTTGAAAAAATGGTGCACAAGCTGCCCAAAATAACCTAGGACGGTGGCACACGTATGGTGCACCGCTGTAACAACTCCTCACCCGAGGCCTCAAATCGAAATTCGGCCTCGACAAAAGTGATTTTTTGTCGATTTATGGGGGTATGCAGGCCGGTAATGAATTCCGACAACTTTGAAAAAATGGTGCACAAGCATGCGCAAGCGTGGCCTAGGACGGTGCACACGTGTGGTGCACCGCTTCAACAACTCCACACTTGAGGCCTCAAATCGAAATTCCGCCTCGACAAAAGTGATTTTTTTGTCGATTTTTGGGGTATGAAGGCAGGTAATGAATTCCGACTACTTTGAAAAAATGGTGCAGAAGCTTCCCAAGACAGCCCAGGATGGTGGCACACATATGGTGCACCGGTGCAACAACTCCGCACCCGAGGCCTCAAATCGAAATTCCGCCTCTACAAATGTGATTTTTTTGTCGATTTATGTGGGTATGCAGGCCGGTAATGAATTCCGACAACTTTGAAAAAATGGTGCACAAGCTGCCCAAAACAACCTAGAACGGTGGCACACGTATGGTGCACCGCTGCAACAACTCTGCACCCGAGGCCTCAAATCGAAATTCCGCCTCGACAAAATTTATTTTTTTGTCGATTTATTGTGGGTATGCAGGCCAGTAATGAATTCCGACAACTTTGAAAAAATGGTGCACAAGCATTCCCAAGCGTGGCCTAGGACAGTGCACACGTGTGGTGCACCGCTGGAACAACTCCACACCCGAGGCCTCAAATTGAAATTCCGCCTCGAAAAAAGTGATTTTTTTGTCGATTTATGGGGGTATGCAGCAAGGTAATGAATTCCGACAACTTTGAAAAAATGGTGCACAAGCTGCCCAAAACAACCTAGGACGGTGGCACACGTATGGTGCACCGCTGCAACAACTCTGCACCCGAGGCCTCAAATCGAAATTCCGCCTCGACAAAAGTTATTTTTTTGTCGATTTATTGGGGGTATGCAGGCCAGTAATGAATTCCGAGAACTTTGAAAAAATGTTGCACAAGCTGCCCAAAACAACCTAGGACGGTGGCACACGTATGGTGCACCGCTGTAACAACTCCTCACTCGAGGCCTCAAATCGAAATTCGGCCTCGACAAAAGTGATTTTTTGTCGATTTATGGGGGTATGCAGGCCGGTAATGAATTCTGATAACTTTGAAAAAATGGTGTACAAGCATGCCCAAGCGTGGCCTAGGACGGTGCACACGTGTGGTGCACCGCTGCAACAACTCCACACTTGAGGCCTCAAATCGAAATTCTGCCTCGACAAAAGTGATTTTTTTGTCGATTTATGGGGTATGAAGGTAGGTAATGAATTTCGACTACTTTGAAAAAATGGTGCACAAGCTGCCCAAGACAGTCCAGGACGGTGGCACACCTATGTTGCACCGCTGCAAAAACTCCGCTCCTGAGGCCTCAAATCGAAATTCCGCCTCGACAAAAGTGATTTTTTTGTCGATTTATGGGGGTATACAGGCCGGTAATGAATTCCGACAACTTTGAAAAAATAGTGCACAAGCTGCCCAAGACAGCCTAGGATGGTGGCACACGTATGGTGCACCGCTGCAACAACTCTGCACCCGAGGCCTCAAATCGAAATTCCGCCTCGACAAAAGTGATTTTTTTGTCGATTTATGGGGGTATGCAGGCCAGTAATGAATTCCGACAACTTTGAAAAAATGGTGCACAATCTGCCCAAAACAACCTAGGACGGTGGCACACGTATGGTGAACCGCTGCAACAACTCCTCACCCGAGGCCTCAAATCGAAATTCCGCCTTGACAAATGTGATTTTTTTGTCGATTTATGGGGGTATGCAGGCCGGCAATGAATTCCGACAACTTTGAAAAAATGGTGCATAAGCATGCCCAAGCGTGGCCTAGGACGGTGCACACGTGTGGTGCACCGCTGCAACAAATCCACACCTGAGGCCACAAATCGAAATTCCGCCAAGACAAAAGTGATTTCTTTGTCGATTATGGGGTATGAAGGCAGGTAATGAATTCCGACTACTTTGAAAAAATGGTGCACAAGCTTCCCAAGACAGCCCAGGATGGTGGCACACATATGGTGCACCGCTGCAACAACTCCGCACCCGAGGCCTCAAATCGAAATTCCGCCTGTACAAATGTGATTTTTTTGTCGATTTATGGGGGTATGCAGGCCGGTAATGAATTCCGACAACTTTGAAAAAATGGTGCACAAGCTGCCCAAAACAACCTAGGACGGTGGCACACGTATGGTGCACCGCTGCAACAACTCCGCACCCGAGGCCTCAAATCTAAATTCTGCCTCGACAAAAGTGATAATTTTGTCGATTTATGGGGGTATGCAGGCCGGTAATGAATTCCGACAACTTTGAAAAAATGGTGCACAAGCTGCCCAAGACAGCCTAGGACGGTGGCACACGTATGGTGCACCGTTGCAACAACTCTGCACCCGAGGCCTCAAATCGAAATTCCGCCTCGACAAAATTTATTTTTTTGTCGATTTATTGGGGGTATGCAGGCCAGTAATGAATTCCGACAACTTTGAAAAAATGGTGCACAAGCATGCCCAAGCGTGGCCTAGGACAGTGCACACGTGTGGTGCACCGCTGGAACAACTCCACGCCCGAGGCCTCAAATTGAAATTCCGCCTCGAAAAAAGTGATTTTTTTGTCGATTTATGGGGGTATGCAGGAAGGTAATGAATTCCGACAACTTTGAAAAAATGGTGCACAAGCTGCCTAAAACAACCTAGGACGGTGGCACACGTATGGTGCACCGCTGCAACAACTCTGCACCCGAGGCCTCAAATTGAAATTCCGCCTCGACAAAAGTGATTTTTTTGTCGATTTATGGGGGTATGCAGGCCAGTAATGAATTCCGACAACTTTGAAAAAATGGTGCACAAGCTGCCCAAAACAACCTAGGACGGTGGCACACGTATGGTGCACCGTTGCAACAACTCTGCACCCGAGGCCTCAAATCGAAATTCCGCCTCGACAAAATTTATTTTTTTGTCGATTTATTGGGGGTATGCAGGCCAGTAATGAATTCCGACAACTTTGAAAAAATGGTGCACAAGCATGCCCAAGCGTGGCCTAGGACAGTGCACACGTGTGGTGCACCGCTGGAACAACTCCACACCCGAGGCCTCAAATTGAAATTCCGCCTCGAAAAAAGTGATTTTTTTGTCGATTTATGGGGGTATGCAGGAAGGTAATGAATTCCGACAACTTTGAAAAAATGGTGCACAAGCTGCCTAAAACAACCTAGGACGGTGGCACACGTATGGTGCACCGCTGCAACAACTCTTCACCCGAGGCCTCAAATTGAAATTCCGCCTCGACAAAAGTGATTTTTTTGTCGATTTATGGGGGTATGCAGGCCAGTAATGAATTCCGACAACTTTGAAAAAATGGTGCACAAGCTGCCCAAAACAACCTAGGACGGTGGCACACGTATGGTGCACCGCTGTAACAACTCCTCACCCGAGGCCTCAAATCGAAATTCGGCCTCGACAAAAGTGATTTTTTGTCGATTTATGGGGGTATGCTGGCCGGTAATGAATTCCGACAACTTTGAAAAAATGGTGCACAAGCATGCGCAAGCGTGGCCTAGGACGGTGCACACGTGTGGTGCACCGCTTCAACAACTCCACACTTGAGGCCTCAAATCGAAATTCCGCCTCGACAAAAGTGATTTTTTTGTCGATTTTTGGGGTATGAAGGCAGGTAATGAATTCCGACTACTTTGAAAAAATGGTGCACAAGCTGCCCAAGACAGCCCAGGACGGTGGCACACATATGGTGCACCGCTGCAAAAACTCCGCACCCGAGGCCTCAAATCGAAATTCCGCCTCGACAAAAGTGTTTTTTTTGTCGATTTATGGGGGTATGCAGGCCGGTAATGAATTCCGACAACTTTGAAAAAATGGTGCACAAGCTGCCCAAGACAGCCTAGGATGGTGGCACACGTATGGTGCACCGCTGCAACAACTCTGCACCCGAGGCCTCAAATCGAAATTCCGCCTCGACAAAAGTAATTTTTTTGTCGATTTATGGGGGTTTGCAGGCCAGTAATGAATTCCGACAACTTTGAAAAAATGGTGCACAATCTGCCCAAAACAACCTAGGACGGTGGCACACGTATGGTGAACCGCTGCAACAACTCCTCACCCGAGGCCTCAAATCGAAATTCCGCCTCGACAAATGTGATTTTTTTGTTGATTTATGGGGGTATGCAGGCCGTCAATGAATTCCGACAACTTTGAAAAAATGGTGCACAAGCATGCCCAAGCGTGGCCTAGGACGGTGCACACGTGTGGTGCACCGCTGCAACAAATCCACACCTGAGGCCACAAATCGAAATTCCGCCAAGACAAAAGTGATTTCTTTGTCGATTATGGGGTATGAAGGCAGGTAATGAATTTCGACTACTTTGAAAAAATGGTACACAAGCTTCCCAAGACAGCCTAGGATGGTGGCACACATATGGTGCACCGCTGCAACAACTCCGCACCCGAGGCCTCAAATCGAAATTCCGCCTCTACAAATGTGATATTTTTGTCGATTTATGGGGGTATGCAGGCCGGTAATGAATTCCGACAACTTTGAAAAAATGGTGCACAAGCTGCCCAAAACAACCTAGGACGGTGGCACACGTATGGTGCACCGCTGCAACAACTCCGCACCCGAGGCCTCAAATCTAAATTCTGCCTCTACAAATGTGATTTTTTTGTCGATTTATGGGGGTATGCAGGCCGGTAATGAATTCCGACAACTTTGAAAAAATGGTGCACAAGCTGCCCAAAACAACCTAGGACGGTGGCACACGTATGGTGCACCGCTGCAACAACTCCGCACCCGAGGCCTCAAATCTAAATTCTGCCTCGACAAAAGTGATATTTTTGTCGATTTATGGGGCTATGCAGGCCGGTAATGAATTCCGACAACTTTGAAAAAATGGTGCACAAGCTGCCCAAGACAGCCTAGGACGGTGGCACACGTATGGTGCACCGTTGCAACAACTCTGCACCCGAGGCCTCAAATCGAAATTCCGCCTCGACAAAATTTATTTTTTTGTCGATTTATTGGGGGTATGCAGGCCAGTAATGAATTCCGACAACTTTGAAAAAATGGTGCACAAGCATGCCCAAGCGTGGCCTAGGACAGTGCACACGTGTGGTGCACCGCTGGAACAACTCCACACCCGAGGCCTCAAATTGAAATTCCGCCTCGAAAAAAGTGATTTTTTTGTCGATTTATGGGGGTATGCAGGCCAGTAATGAATTCGGACAACTTTGAAAAAATGGTGCACAAGCATGCCCAAGCGTGGCCTAGGACAGTGCACACGTGTGGTGCACCGCTGGAACAACTCCACACCCGAGGCCTCAAATCGAAATTCTGCCTCGACAAAAGTGATATTTTTGTCGATTTATGGGAGTATGCAGGCAGGTAATGAATTCCGACAACTTTGAAAAAATTGTGCACAAGCATGCCCAAGCGTGGCCTAGGACGGTGCACACGTGTGGTGCACCGCTGCAACAAATCCACACCTGAGGCCTCAAATCGAAATTCCGCCAAGACAAAAGTGATTTCTTTGTCGATTATGGGGTATGAAGGCAGGTAATGAATTCCGACTACTTTGAAAAAATGGTGCACAAGCTGCCCAAAACAACCTAGGACGGTGGCACACGTATGGTGCACCGCTGCAACAACTCCGCACCCGAGGCCTTAAATCTAAATTCTGCCTCGACAAAAGTGATATTTTTGTCGATTTATGGGGCTATGCAGGCCGGTAATGAATTCCGACAACTTTGAAAAAATGGTGCACAAGCTGCCCAAGACAGCCTAGGACGGTGGCACACGTATGGTGCACCGTTGCAACAACTCTGCACCCGAGGCCTCAAATCGAAATTCCGCCTCGACAAAATTTATTTTTTTGTCGATTTATTGGGGGTATGCAGGCCAGTAATGAATTCCGACAACTTTGAAAAAATGGTGCACAAGCATGCCCAAGCGTGGCCTAGGACAGTGCACACGTGTGGTGCACCGCTGGAACAACTCCACACCCGAGGCCTCAAATTGAAATTCCGCCTCGAAAAAAGTGATTTTTTTGTCAATTTATGGGGGTATGCAGGCCAGTAATGAATTCCGACAACTTTGAAAAAATGGTGCACAAGCATGCCCAAGCGTGGCCTAGGACAGTGCACACGTGTGGTGCACCGCTGGAACAACTCCACACCCGAGGCCTCAAATCGAAATTCTGCCTCGACAAAAGTGATATTTTTGTCGATTTATGGGAGTATGCAGGCAGGTAATGAATTCCGACAACTTTGAAAAAATTGTGCACAAGCATGCCCAAGCGTGGCCTAGGACGGTGCACACGTGTGGTGCACCGCTGCAACAAATCCACACCTGAGGCCTCAAATCGAAATTCCGCCAAGACAAAAGTGATTTCTTTGTCGATTATGGGGTATGAAGGCAGGTAATGAATTCCGACTACTTTGAAAAAATGGTGCACAAGCTTCCCAAGACAGCCCAGGATGGTGGCACACATATGGTGCACCGCTGCAACAACTCCGCACCCGAGGCCTCAAATCGAAATTCCGCCTCTACAAATGTGATTTTTTTGTCGATTTATGGGGATATGCAGGCCGGTAATGAATTCCGACAACTTTGAAAAAATGGTGCACAAGCTTCCCAATACAACCTAGGACGGTGGCACACGTATGGTGCACCGCTGCAACAACTCCGCACCCGAGGCCTCAAATCGAAATTCTGCCTCGACAAAAGTGATATTTTTGTCGATTTATGGGGGTATGCAGGCCTGTAATGAATTCCGACAACTTTGAAAAAATGGTGCACAAGCATGCCCAAGCGTGGCCCAGGACGGTGCACACGTGTGGTGCACCGTTGCAACAAATCCACACCTGAGGCCTCAAAACGAAATTCCGCCATGACAAAAGTGATTTCTTTGTCGATTATGGGGTATGAAGGCAGGTAATGAATTCCGACTACTTTGAAAAAATGGTGCACAAGCTTCCCAAGACAGCCCAGGATGGTGGCACACATATGGTGCACCGCTGCAACAACTCCGCACCCGAGGCCTCCAATCGAAATTCCGCCTCTACAAAAGTGATATTTTTGTCGATTTATGGGGGTATGCAGGCCGGTAATGAATTCCGACAACTTTGAAAAAATGGTGCACAAGCTGCCCAAAACAACCTAGGACGGTGGCACATGTATGGTGCACCGCTGCAACAACTCTGCACCCGAGGCCTCAAATTAAATTCCGCCTCGACAAAAGTTATTTTTTTGTCGATTTATTGGGGGTATGCAGGCCAGTAATGAATTCCGACAACTTTGAAAAAATGGTGCACAAGCATGCCCAAGCGTGGCCTAGGACAGTGCACACGTGTGGTGCACCGCTGGAACAACTCCACACCCGAGGCCTCAAATTGAAATTCCGCCTCGACAAAAGTGATTTTTTTTTCGATTTTATGGGGTTATGCAGGAAGGTAATGAATTCCGACAACTTTGAAAAAATGGTGCACAAGCTGCCTAAAACAACATAGGACGGTGACACACGTATGGTGCACCGCTGCAACAACTCTGCACCCGAGGCCTCAAATTGAAATTCCGCCTCGACAAAAGTGATTTTTTTGTCGATTTATGGGGGTATGCATGCCGGTAATGAATTCCGACAACTTTGAAAAAATGGTGCACAAGCTGCCCAAAACAACCTAGGACGCTAGCACACGTATGGTGCACCGCTGCAACAACTCTGCACCCGAGGCCTCAAATCGAAATTCCGCCTCTACAAATGTGATTTTTTTGTCGATTTATGGGGGTATTCAGGCCGGTAATGAATTTCGACAACTTTGAAAAAATGGTGCACAAGCTGCCCAAAACAACCTAGGACGGTGGCACACGTATGGTGCACCGCTGCAACAACTCCGCACCCGAGGCCTCAAATCTAAATTCTGCCTCGACAAAAGTGATATTTTTGTCGATTTATGGGGGTATGCAGGCCGGTAATGAATTCCGACAACTTTGAAAAAATGGTGCACAAGTTGCCCAAGACAGCCTAGGACGGTGGCACACGTATGGTGCACCGCTGCAACAACTCTGCACCCGAGGCCTCAAATCGAAATTCCGCCTCGACAAAATTTATTTTTTTGTCGATTTATTGGGGGTATGCAGGCCAGTAATGAATTCCGACAACTTTGAAAAAATGGTGCACAAGCATGCCCAAGCGTGGCCTAGGACAGTGCACACGTGTGGTGCACCGCTGGAACAACTCCACACCCGAGGCCTCAAATTGAAATTCCGCCTCGAAAAAAGTGATTTTTTTGTCGATTTATGGGGGTATGCAGGAAGGTAATGAATTCCGACAACTTTGAAAAAATGGTGCACAAGCTGCCTAAAACAACCTAGGACGGTGGCACACGTATGGTGCACCGCTGCAACAACTCTGCACCCGAGGCCTCAAATTGAAATTCCGCCTCGACAAAAGTGATTTTTTTGTCGATTTATGGGGGTATGCAGGCCGGTAATGAATTCCGACAACTTTGAAAAAATGGTGCACAAGCTGCCCAAAACAACCTAGGATGCTAGCACACGTATGGTGCACCGCTGCAACAACTCTGCACCCGAGGCCTCAAATCGAAATTCCGCCTCTGCAAATGTGATTTTTTTGTCGATTTATGGGGGTATGCAGGCCGGTAATGAATTTCGACAACTTTGAAAAAATGGTGCACAAGCTGCCCAAAACAACCTAGGACGGTGGCACACGTATGGTGCACCGCTGCAACAACTCCGCACCCGAGGCCTCAAATCGAAATTCTGCCTCGACAAAAGTGATATTTTTGTCGATTTATGGGAGTATGCAGGCAGGTAATGAATTCCGACAACTTTGAAAAAATTGTGCACAAGCATGCCCAAGCGTGGCCTAGGACGGTGCACACGTGTGGTGCACCGCTGCAACAAATCCACACCTGAGGCCTCAAATCGAAATTCCGCCAAGACAAAAGTGATTTCTTTGTCGATTATGGGGTATGAAGGCAGGTAATGAATTCCGACTACTTTGAAAAAATGGTGCACAAGCTTCCCAAGACAGCCCAGGATGGTGGCACACATATGGTGCACCGCTGCAACAACTCCGCACCCGAGGCCTCAAATCGAAATTCCGCCTCTACAAATGTGATTTTTTTGTCGATTTATGGGGGTATGCAGGCCGGTAATGAATTCCGACAACTTTGAAAAAATGGTGCACAAGCTTCCCAATACAACCTAGGACGGTGGCACACGTATGGTGCACCGCTGCAACAACTCCGCACCCGAGGCCTCAAATCGAAATTCTGCCTCGACAAAAGTGATATTTTTGTCGATTTATGGGGGTATGCAGGCCTGTAATGAATTCCGACAACTTTGAAAAAATGGTGCACAAGCATGCCCAAGCGTGGCCCAGGACGGTGCACACGTGTGGTGCACCGTTGCAACAAATCCACACCTGAGGCCTCAAAACGAAATTCCGCCATGACAAAAGTGATTTCTTTGTCGATTATGGGGTATGAAGGCAGGTAATGAATTCCGACTACTTTGAAAAAATGGTGCACAAGCTTCCCAAGACAGCCCAGGATGGTGGCACACATATGGTGCACCGCTGCAACAACTCCGCACCCGAGGCCTCAAATCGAAATTCCGCCTCTACAAAAGTGATATTTTTGTCGATTTATGGGGGTATGCAGGCCGGTAATGAATTCCGACAACTTTGAAAAAATGGTGCACAAGCTGCCCAAAACAACCTAGGACGGTGGCACACGTATGGTGCACCGCTGCAACAACTCTGCACCCGAGGCCTCAAATTAAATTCCGCCTCGACAAAAGTTATTTTTTTGTCGATTTATTGGGGGTATGCAGGCCAGTAATGAATTCCGACAACTTTGAAAAAATGGTGCACAAGCATGCCCAAGCGTGGCCTAGGACAGTGCACACGTGTGGTGCACCGCTGGAACAACTCCACACCCGAGGCCTCAAATTGAAATTCCGCCTCGACAAAAGTGATTTTTTTTTCGATTTTATGGGGTTATGCAGGAAGGTAATGAATTCCGACAACTTTGAAAAAATGGTGCACAAGCTGCCTAAAACAACATAGGACGGTGACACACGTATGGTGCACCGCTGCAACAACTCTGCACCCGAGGCCTCAAATTGAAATTCCGCCTCGACAAAAGTGATTTTTTTGTCGATTTATGGGGGTATGCAGGCCGGTAATGAATTCCGACAACTTTGAAAAAATGGTGCACAAGCTGCCCAAAACAACCTAGGACGCTAGCACACGTATGGTGCACCGCTGCAACAACTCTGCACCCGAGGCCTCAAATCGAAATTCCGCCTCTACAAATGTGATTTTTTTGTCGATTTATGGGGGTATTCAGGCCGGTAATGAATTTCGACAACTTTGAAAAAATGGTGCACAAGCTGCCCAAAACAACCTAGGACGGTGGCACACGTATGGTGCACCGCTGCAACAACTCCGCACCCGAGGCCTCAAATCTAAATTCTGCCTCGACAAAAGTGATATTTTTGTCGATTTATGGGGGTATGCAGGCCGGTAATGAATTCCGACAACTTTGAAAAAATGGTGCACAAGTTGCCCAAGACAGCCTAGGACGGTGGCACACGTATGGTGCACCGCTGCAACAACTCTGCACCCGAGGCCTCAAATCGAAATTCCGCCTCGACAAAATTTATTTTTTTGTCGATTTATTGGGGGTATGCAGGCCAGTAATGAATTCCGACAACTTTGAAAAAATGGTGCACAAGCATGCCCAAGCGTGGCCTAGGACAGTGCACACGTGTGGTGCACCGCTGGAACAACTCCACACCCGAGGCCTCAAATTGAAATTCCGCCTCGAAAAAAGTGATTTTTTTGTCGATTTATGGGGGTATGCAGGAAGGTAATGAATTCCGACAACTTTGAAAAAATGGTGCACAAGCTGCCTAAAACAACCTAGGACGGTGGCACACGTATGGTGCACCGCTGCAACAACTCTGCACCCGAGGCCTCAAATTGAAATTCCGCCTCGACAAAAGTGATTTTTTTGTCGATTTATGGGGGTATGCAGGCCGGTAATGAATTCCGACAACTTTGAAAAAATGGTGCACAAGCTGCCCAAAACAACCTAGGATGCTAGCACACGTATGGTGCACCGCTGCAACAACTCTGCACCCGAGGCCTCAAATCGAAATTCCGCCTCTGCAAATGTGATTTTTTTGTCGATTTATGGGGGTATGCAGGCCGGTAATGAATTTCGACAACTTTGAAAAAATGGTGCACAAGCTGCCCAAAACAACCTAGGACGGTGGCACACGTATGGTGCACCGCTGCAACAACTCCGCACCCGAGGCCTCAAATCGAAATTCTGCCTCGACAAAAGTGATATTTTTGTCGATTTATGGGAGTATGCAGGCAGGTAATGAATTCCGACAACTTTGAAAAAATTGTGCACAAGCATGCCCAAGCGTGGCCTAGGACGGTGCACACGTGTGGTGCACCGCTGCAACAAATCCACACCTGAGGCCTCAAATCGAAATTCCGCCAAGACAAAAGTGATTTCTTTGTCGATTATGGGGTATGAAGGCAGGTAATGAATTCCGACTACTTTGAAAAAATGGTGCACAAGCTTCCCAAGACAGCCCAGGATGGTGGCACACATATGGTGCACCGCTGCAACAACTCCGCACCCGAGGCCTCAAATCGAAATTCCGCCTCTACAAATGTGATTTTTTTGTCGATTTATGGGGGTATGCAGGCCGGTAATGAATTCCGACAACTTTGAAAAAATGGTGCACAAGCTTCCCAATACAACCTAGGACGGTGGCACACGTATGGTGCACCGCTGCAACAACTCCGCACCCGAGGCCTCAAATCGAAATTCTGCCTCGACAAAAGTGATATTTTTGTCGATTTATGGGGGTATGCAGGCCTGTAATGAATTCCGACAACTTTGAAAAAATGGTGCACAAGCATGCCCAAGCGTGGCCTAGGACGGTGCACACGTGTGGTGCACCGTTGCAACAAATCCACACCTGAGGCCTCAAAACGAAATTCCGCCATGACAAAAGTGATTTCTTTGTCGATTATGGGGTATGAAGGCAGGTAATGAATTCCGACTACTTTGAAAAAATGGTGCACCAGCTTCCCAAGACAGCCCAGGATGGTGGCACACATATGGTGCACCGCTGCAACAACTCCGCACCCGAGGCCTCAAATCGAAATTCCGCCTCTACAAAAGTGATATTTTTGTCGATTTATGGGGGTATGCAGGCCGGTAATGAATTCCGACAACTTTGAAAAAATGGTGCACAAGCTGCCCAAAACAACCTAGGACGGTGGCACACGTATGGTGCACCGCTGCAACAACTCTGCACCCGAGGCCTCAAATCAAATTCCGCCTCGACAAAAGTTATTTTTTGGTCGATTTATTGGGGGTATGCAGGCCAGTAATGAATTCCGACAACTTTGAAAAAATGGTGCACAAGCATGCCCAAGCGTGGCCTAGGACAGTGCACACGTGTGGTGCACCGCTGGAACAACTCCACACCCGAGGCCTCAAATTGAAATTCAGCCTCGACAAAAGTGATTTTTTTTTCGATTTTATGGGGTTATGCAGGAAGGTAATGAATTCCGACAACTTTGAAAAAATGGTGCACAAGCTGCCTAAAACAACCTAGGACGGTGGCACACGTATGGTGCACCGCTGCAACAACTCCGCACCCGAGGCCTCAAATCGAAATTCTGCCTCGACAAAAGTGATATTTTTGTCGATTTATGGGGGTATGCAGGCCTGTAATGAATTCCGACAACTTTGAAAAAATGGTGCACAAGCATGCCCAAGCGTGGCCTAGGACGGTGCACACGTGTGGTGCACCGTTGCAACAAATCCACACCTGAGGCCTCAAAACGAAATTCCGCCATGACAAAAGTGATTTCTTTGTCGATTATGGGGTATGAAGGCAGGTAATGAATTCCGACTACTTTGAAAAAATGGTGCACCAGCTTCCCAAGACAGCCCAGGATGGTGGCACACATATGGTGCACCGCTGCAACAACTCCGCACCCGAGGCCTCAAATCGAAATTCCGCCTCTACAAAAGTGATATTTTTGTCGATTTATGGGGGTATGCAGGCCGGTAATGAATTCCGACAACTTTGAAAAAATGGTGCACAAGCTGCCCAAAACAACCTAGGACGGTGGCACACGTATGGTGCACCGCTTCAACAACTCTGCACCCGAGGCCTCAAATCAAATTCCGCCTCGACAAAAGTTATTTTTTTGTCGATTTATTGGGGGTATGCAGGCCAGTAATGAATTCCGACAACTTTGAAAAAATGGTGCACAAGCATGCCCAAGCGTGGCCTAGGACAGTGCACACGTGTGGTGCACCGCTGGAACAACTCCACACCCGAGGCCTCAAATTGAAATTCCGCCTCGACAAAAGTGATTTTTTTTTCGATTTTATGGGGTTATGCAGGAAGGTAATGAATTCCGACAACTTTGAAAAAATGGTGCACAAGCTGCCTAAAACAACCTAGGACGGTGGCACACGTATGGTGCACCGCTGCAACAACTCTGCACCCGAGGCCTCAAATTGAAATTCCGCCTCGACAAAAGGGATTTTTTTGTCGATTTATAGGGGTATGCAGGCCGGTAATGAATTCCGACAACTTTGAAAAAATGGTGCACAAGCTGCCCAAAACAACCTAGGACGCTAGCACACGTATGGTGCACCGCTGCAACAACTCTGCACCCGAGGCCTCAAATCGAAATTCCGCCTCTACAAATGTGATTTTTTTGTCGATTTATGGGGGTATTCAGGCCGGTAATGAATTTCGACAACTTTGAAAAAATGGTGCACAAGCTGCCCAAAACAACCTAGGACTGTGGCACACGTATGGTGCACCGCTGCAACAACTCCGCACCCGAGGCCTCAAATCGAAATTCTTCCTCGACAAAAGTGATATTTTTGTCGATTTATGGGGGTATGCAGGCCGGTAATGAATTCCGACAACTTTGAAATAATGGTGCACAAGCTGCCCAAGACAGCCTAGGACGGTGGCACACGTATGGTGCACCGCTGCAACAACTCTGCACCCGAGGCCTCAAATCGAAATTCCACCTCGACAAAAGTTATTTTTTTGTCGATTTATTGGGGGTATGCAGGCCAGTAATGAATTCCGACAACTTTGAAAAAATGGTGCACAAGCTGCCCAAAACAACCTAGGACGGTGGCACACGTATGGTGCACCGCTGTAACAACTCCTCACCCGAGGCCTCAAATCGAAATTCGGCCTCGACAAAAGTGATTTTTTTGTCGATTTTTGGGGGTATGCAGGCCGGTAATGAATTCCGACTACTTTGAAAAAATGGTGCACAAGCTGCCCAAGACAGCCCAGGATGGTGGCACACATATGGTGCACCGCTGCAAAAACTCCGCACCCGAGGCCTCAAATCGAAATTCCGCCTCGTCAAAAGTGTTTTTTTTTTGTCGATTTATGGGGGTATGCAGGCCGGTAATGAATTCCGACAACTTTGAAAAAATGGTGCACAAGCTGCCCAAGACAGCCTAGGACGGTGGCCCACGTATGGTGCACCGCTGCAACAACTCTGCACCCAAGGCCTCAAATCGAAATTCCGCCTCGACAAAAGTGATTTTTTTGTCGATTTATGGGGGTATGCAGGCCAGTAATGAATTCCGACAACTTTGAAAAAATGGTGCACAATCTGCCCAAAACAACCTAGGACGGTGGCACACGTATGGTGCACCGCTGCAACAACTCCTCACCCGAGGCCTCAAATCGAAATTCCGCCTCGACAAATGTGATTTTTTTGTCGATTTATGGGGGTATGCAGGCTGGCAATGAATTCCGACAACAATTGAAAAAATGGTGCACAAGCATGCCCAAGCGTGGCCTAGGACGGTGCACACCTGTGGTGCACCGCTGCAACAACTCCACACCCGAGGCCTCAAATTGAAATTCCGCCTCGACAAAAGTGATTTTTTTGTCGATTTATGGGGGTATGCAGGCCGGTAATGAATTCCGACAACTTTGAAAAAATGGTGCACAAGCTGCCCAAGACAGCCTAGGACGGTGGCACACGTATGGTGCACCGCTGCAACAACTCTGCACCCGAGGCCTCAAATCGAAATTCCGCCTCGACAAAAGTTATTTTTTTGTCAATTTATGGGGGGTATGCAGGCCAGTAATGAATTCTGACAACTTTGAAAAAATTGTGCACAAGCTGCCCAAAACAACCTAGGACGGTGGCACACGTATGGTGCCCCGCTGTAACAACTCCTCACCCGAGGCCTCAAATCGAAATTCGGCCTCGACAAAAGTGATTTTTTGTCGATTTATGGGGGTATGCAGGCCGGTAATGAATTCCGACAACTTTGAAAAAATGGTGCACAAGCATGCCCAAGCGTGGCCTAAGACGGTGCACACGTGTGGTGCACCGCTGCAACAACTCCACACTTGAGGCCTCAAATCGAAATTCCGCCTCGACAAAAGTGATTTTTTTGTCGATTTATGGGGTATGAAGGTAGGTAATGAATTCCGACTACTTTGAAAAAATGGTGCACAAGCTGCCCAAAACAACCTAGGACGGTGGCACACATATGGTGCACCGCTGCAATAACTCTGCACCCGAGGCCTCAAATCGAGATTCCGCCTCGACAAAAGTTATTTTTTTGTCGATTTATTGGGGGTATGCAGGCCAGTAATGAATTCCGACAACTTTGAAAAAATGGTGCACAAGCATGCCCAAGCGTGGCTTAGGACAGTGCACACGTGTGGTGCACCGCTGGAACAACTCCACACCCGAGGCCTCAAATTGAAATTCTGCCTCGACAAAAGTGATTTTTTTGTCGATTTATGGGGGTATGCAGGAAGGTAATGAATTCCGACAACTTTGAAAAAATGGTGCACAAGCTGCCTAAAACAACCTAGGACGGTAGCACACGTATGGTGCAATGCTGCAACAACTCTGCACCCGAGGCCTCAAATTGAAATTCCGCCTCGACAAAAGTGATTTTTTTATCGATTTATGGGGGTATGCAGGCCGGTAATGAATTCCGACAACTTTGAAAAAATGGTGCACAAGCTGCCCAAAACAACCTAGGACGCTAGCACACGTATAGTGCACCGCTGCAACAACTCTGCACCCGAGGCCTCAAATCGAAATTCCGCCTCTACAAATGTGATTTTTTTGTCGATTTATGGGGGTATGCAGGCCGGTAATGAATTTCGACAACTTTGAAAAAATGGTGCACAAGCTGCCCAAAACAACCTAGGACGCTAGCACACGTATGGTGCACCGCTGCAACAACTCTGCACCCGAGGCCTCAAATTGAAATTCCGCCTCTACAAATGTGATTTTTTTGTCGATTTATGGGGGTATGCAGGCCGGTAATGAATTTCGACAACTTTGAAAAAATGGTGCACAAGCTGCCCAAAACAACCTAGGACGGTAGCACACGTATGGTGCACCGCTGCAACAACTCCGCACCCGAGGCCTCAAATCGAAATTCTGCCTCGACAAAAGTGATATTTTTTGTCGATTTATGGGGGTATGCAGGCCGGTAATGAATTCCGACAACTTTGAAAAAATGGTGCACAATCTGCCCAAAACAACCTAGGACGGTGGCACACGTATGGTGCACCGCTGCAACAACTCCTCACCCGAGGCCTCAAATCGAAATTCCGCCTCGACAAATGTGATTTTTTTTGTCGATTTATGGGTGTATGCAGGCCGGCAATGAATTCCGACAACTTTGAAAAAATGGTGCACAAGCATGCCCAAGCGTGGCCTAGGACGGTGCACACGTGTGGTGCACCGCTGCAACAAATCCACACCTGAGGCCTCAAATTGAAATTCCGCCAAGACAAAAGTGATTTCTTTGTCGATTATGGGGTATGAAGGCAGGTAATGAATTCCGACAACTTTGAAAAAATGGTGCACAAGCTGCCCAAAACAACCTAGGACGGTGGCACACGTATGGTGCACCGCTGCAATAACTCTGCACCCGAGGCCTCAAATCGAGATTCCGCCTCGACAAAAGTTATTTTTTTGTCGATTTATTGGGGGTATGCAGGCCAGTAATGAATTCCGACAACTTTGAAAAAATGGTGCACAAGCATGCCCAAGCGTGGCTTAGGACAGTGCACACGTGTGGTGCACCGCTGGAACAACTCCACACCCGAGGCCTCAAATTGAAATTCTGCCTCGACAAAAGTGATTTTTTTGTCGATTTATGGGGGTATGCAGGCCGGTAATGAATTCCGACAACTTTGAAAAAATGGTGCACAAGCTGCCCAAAACAACCTAGGACGCTAGCACACGTATGGTGCACCGCTGCAACAACTCTGCACCCGAGGCCTCAAATCGAAATTCCGCCTCTACAAATGTGATTTTTTTGTCGATTTATGGGGGTATGCAGGCCGGTAATGAATTTCGACAACTTTGAAAAAATGGTGCACAAGCTGCCCAAAACAACCTAGGACGGTAGCACACGTATGGTGCACCGCTGCAACAACTCCGCACCCGAGGCCTCAAATCGAAATTCTGCCTCGACAAAAGTGATATTTTTTGTCGATTTATGGGGGTATGCAGGCCGGTAATGAATTCCGACAACTTTGAAAAAATGGTGCACAAGCTGCCCAAGAAAGCCTAGGACGGTGGCACACGTATGGTGCACCGCTGCTACAACTCTGCACCCGAGGCCTCAAATCAAAATTCCGCCTCGACAAAAGTGATTTTTTTGTCGATTTATGGGGGTATGCAGGCCAGTAATGAATTCCGACAACTTTGAAAAAATGGTGCACAATCTGCCCAAAACAACCTAGGACGGTGGCACACGTATGGTGCACCGCTGCAACAACTCCTCACCCGAGGCCTCAAATCGAAATTCCTCCTCGACAAATGTGATTTTTTTTGTCGATTTATGGGGGTATGCAGGCCGGCAATGAATTCCGACAACTTTGAAAAAATGGTGCACAAGCATGCCCAAGCGTGGCCTAGGACGGTGCACACGTGTGGTGCACCGCTGCAACAAATCCACACCTGAGGCCTCAAATCGAAATTCCGCCAAGACAAAAGTGATTTCTTTGTCGATTATGGGGTATGAAGGTAGGTAATGAATTCCGACAACTTTGAAAAAATGGTGCACAAGCTGCCCAAAACAACCTAGGACGGTGGCACACGTATGGTGCACCGCTGCAACAACTCCGCACCCGAGGCCTCAAATCGAAATTCCGCCTCGACAAATGTGATTTTTTTGTCGATTTATGGGGGTATGCAGGCTGGCAATGAATTCCGACAACAATTGAAAAAATGGTGCACAAGCATGCCCAAGCGTGGCCTTGGACGGTGCACACCTGTGGTGCACCGCTGCAACAATTCCACACCCGAGGCCTCAAATTGAAATTCCGCCTCGACAAAAGTGATTTTTTTGTCGATTTATGGGGGTATGCAGGCCGGTAATGAATTCCGACAACTTTGAAAAAATGGTGCACAAGCTGCCCAAGACAGCCTAGGACGGTGGCACACGTATGGTGCACCGCTGCAACAACTCTGCACCCGAGGCCTCAAATCGAAATTCCGCCTCGATAAAAGTTATTTTTTTGTCGATTTATTGGGGGTATGCAGGCCAATAATGAATTCCGACAACTTTGAAAAAATTGTGCACAAGCTGCCTAAAACAACCTAGGACGGTGGCACACGTATGGTGCACCGCTTCAACAACTCTACACCCGAGGCCTCAAATCGAAATTCCGCCTCGACAAAAGTTATTTTTTTGTCAATTTATGGGGGGTATGCAGGCCAGTAATGAATTCTGACAACTTTGAAAAAATGGTGCACAAGCTGCCCAAAACAACCTAGGACGGTGGCACACGTATGGTGCCCCGCTGTAACAACTCCTCACCCGAGGCCTCAAATCGAAATTCGGCCTCGACAAAAGTGATTTTTTGTCGATTTATGGGGGTATGCAGGCCGGTAATGAATTCCGACAACTTTGAAAAAATGGTGCACAAGCATGCCCAAGCGTGGCCTAGGACGGTGCACACGTGTGGTGCACCGCTGCAACAACTCCACACTTGAGGCCTCAAATCGAAATTCCGCCTCGACAAAAGTGATTTTTTTGTCGATTTATGGGATATGAAGGTAGGTAATGAATTCCGACTACTTTGAAAAAATGGTGCACAAGCTGCCCAAAACAACCAAGGACGGTGGCACACGTATGGTGCACCGCTGCAATAACTCTGCACCCGAGGCCTCAAATCGAGATTCCGCCTCGACAAAAGTTATTTTTTTGTCGATTTATTGGGGGTATGCAGGCCAGTAATGAATTCCGACAACTTTGAAAAAATGGTGCACAAGCATGCCCAAGCGTGGCTTAGGACAGTGCACACGTTTGGTGCACCGCTGGAACAACTCCACACCCGAGGCCTCAAATTGAAATTCTGCCTCGACAAAAGTGATTTTTTTGTCGATTTATGGGGGTATGCAGGAAGGTAATGAATTCCGACAACTTTGAAAAATGGTGCACAAGCTGCCTAAAACAACCTAGGACGGTAGCACACGTATGGTGCAATGCTGCAACAACTCTGCACCCGAGGCCTCAAATTGAAATTCCGCCTCGACAAAAGTGATTTTTTTGTCGATTTATGGGGGTATGCAGGCCGGTAATGAATTCCGACAACTTTGAAAAAATGGTGCACAAGCTGCCCAAAACAACCTAGGACGCTAGCACACGTATGGTGCACCGCTGCAACAACTCTGCACCCGAGGCCTCAAATCGAAATTCCGCCTCTACAAATGTGATTTTTTTGTCGATTTATGGGGGTATGCAGGCCGGTAATGAATTTCGACAACTTTGAAAAAATGGTGCACAAGCTGCCCAAAACAACCTAGGACGGTAGCACACGTATGGTGCACCGCTGCAACAACTCCGCACCCGAGGCCTCAAATCGAAATTCTGCCTCGACAAAAGTGATATTTTTTGTCGATTTATGGGGGTATGCAGGCCGGTAATGAATTCCGACAACTTTGAAAAAATGGTGCACAAGCTGCCCAAGACAGCCTAGGACGGTGGCACACGTATGGTGCACCGCTGCAACAACTCTGCACCCGAGGCCTCAAATCAAAATTCCGCCTCGACAAAAGTGATTTTTTTGTCGATTTATGGGGGTATGCAGGCCAGTAATGAATTCCGACAACTTTGAAAAAATGGTGCACAATCTGCCCAAAACAACCTAGGACGGTGGCACACGTATGGTGCACCGCTGCAACAACTCCTCACCCGAGGCCTGAAATCGAAATTCCGCCTCGACAAATGTGATTTTTTTTGTCGATTTATGGGGGTATGCAAGCCGGCAATGAATTCCGACAACTTTGAAAAAATGGTGCACAAGCATGCCCAAGCGTGGCCTAGGACGGTGCACACGTGTGGTGCACCGCTGCAACAAATCCACACCTGAGGCCTCAAATCGAAATTCCGCCAAGACAAAAGTGGTTTCTTTGTCGATTATGGGGTATGAAGGCAGGTAATGAATTTCGACAACTTTGAAAAAATGGTGCACAAGCTGCCCAAAACAACCTAGGACGGTGGCACACGTATGGTGCACCGCTGCAATAACTCTGCACCCGAGGCCTCAAATCGAGATTCCGCCTCGACAAAAGTTATTTTTTTGTCGATTTATTGGAGGTATGCAGGCCAGTAATGAATTCCGACAACTTTGAAAAAATGGTGCACAAGAATGCCCAAGCGTGGCTTAGGACAGTGCACACGTGTGGTGCACCGCTGGAACAACTCCACACCCGAGGCCTCAAATTGAAATTCTGCCTCGACAAAAGTGATTTTTTTGTCGATTTATGGGGGTATGCAGGCCAGTAATGAATTCCGACAACTTTGAAAAAATGGTGCACAATCTGCCCAAAACAACCTAGGACGGTGGCACACGTATGGTGCACCGCTGCAACAACTCCTCACCCGAGGCCTCAAATCGAAATTCCGCCTCGACAAATGTGATTTTTTTTGTCGATTTATGGGGGTATGCAGGCCGGCAATGAATTCCGACAACTTTGAAAAAATGGTGCACAAGCATGCCCAAGCGTGGCCTAGGACGGGGCACACGTGTGGTGCACCGCTGCAACAAATCCACACCTGAGGCCTCAAATCGAAATTCCACCAAGACAAAAGTGATTTCTTTGTCGATTATGGGGTATGAAGGCAGGTAATGAATTCCGACAACTTTGAAAAAATGGTGCACAAGCTGCCCAAAACAACCTAGGACGGTGGCACACGTATGGTGCACCGCTGCAACAACTCCGCACCCGAGGCCTCAAATCGAAATTCAGCCTCGACAAAAGTGATTTTTTGTCGATTTATGGGGGTATGCAGGCCGTTAATGAATTCTGACAACTTTGAAAAAATGGTGCACAAGCATGCCCAAGCGTGGCCTAGGACGGTGCACACGTGTGGTGCACCACTGCAATAACTCCACACCCGAGGCCTCAAATTGAAATTCCGACTCGACAAAAGTGATTTTTTTATCGATTTATGGGGGTATGCAGGAAGGTAATGAATTCCGACAACTTTGAAAAAATGGTGCACAAGCATGCCCAAGCGTGGCCTAGGACGGTGCACACGTGTGGTGCACTGCTGCAACAAATCCACACCTGAGGCCTCAAATCGAATATCCGCCAAGACAAAAGTGATTTCTTTGTCGATTATGGGGTATGAAGGCAGGTAATGAATTCCGACAACTTTGAAAAAATGGTGCACAAGCTGCCCAAAACAACCTAGGACGGTGGCACACGTATGGTGCACCGCTGCAACAACTCCTCACCCGAGGCCTCAAATCGAAATTCCGCCTCGACAAATGTGATTTTTTTTGTCGATTTATGGGGGTATGCAGGCCGGCAATGAATTCCGACAACTTTGAAAAAATGGTGCACAAGCATGCCCAAGCGTGGCCTAGGACGGTGCACACGTGTGGTGCACCGCTGCAACAAATCCACACCTGAGGCCTCAAATCGAAATTCCGCCAAGACAAAAGTGATTTCTTTGTCGATTATGGGGTATGAAGGCAGGTAATGAATTTCGACAACTTTGAAAAAATGGTGCACAAGCTGCCCAAAACAACCTAGGACGGTGGCACACGTATGGTGCACCGCTGCAATAACTCTGCACCCGAGGCCTCAAATCGAGATTCCGCCTCGACAAAAGTTATTTTTTTATCGATTTATTGGAGGTATGCAGGCCAGTAATGAATTCCGACAACTTTGAAAAAATGGTGCACAAGAATGCCCAAGCGTGGCTTAGGACAGTGCACACGTGTGGTGCACCGCTGGAACAACTCCACACCCGAGGCCTCAAATTGAAATTCTGCCTCGACAAAAGTGATTTTTTTGTCGATTTATGGGGGTATGCAGGCCAGTAATGAATTCCGACAACTTTAAAAAAATGGTGCACAATCTGCCCAAAACAACATAGGACGGTGGCACACGTATGGTGCACCGCTGCAACAACTCCTCACCCGAGGCCTCAAATCGAAATTCCGCCTCGACAAATGTGATTTTTTTTGTCGATTTATGGGGGTATGCAGGCCGGCAATGAATTCCGACAACTTTGAAAAAATGGTGCACAAGCATGCCCAAGCGTGGCCTAGGACGGGGCACACGTGTGGTGCACCGCTGCAACAAATCCACACCTGAGGCCTCAAATCGAAATTCCGCCAAGACAAAAGTGATTTCTTTGTCGATTATGGGGTATGAACGCAGGTAATGAATTCCGACAACTTTGAAAAAATGGTGCACAAGCTGCCCAAAACAACCTAGGACGGTGGCACACGTATGGTGCACCGCTGCAACAACTCCGCACCCGAGGCCTCAAATCGAAATTCAGCCTCGACAAAAGTGATTTTTTGTCGATTTATGGGGGTATGCAGGCCGTTAATGAATTCTGACAACTTTGAAAAAATGGTGCACAAGCATGCCCATGCGTGGCCTAGGACGGTGCACACGTGTGGTGCACCACTGCAATAACTCCACACCCGAGGCCTCAAATTGAAATTCCGCCTCGACAAAAGTGATTTTTTTATCGATTTATGGGGGTATGCAGGAAGGTAATGAATTCCGACAACTTTGAAAAAATGGTGCACAAGCATGCCCAAGCGTGGCCTAGGACGGTGCACACGTGTGGTGCACCGCTGCAACAAATCCACACCTGAGGCCTCAAATCGAAATTCCGCCAAGACAAAAGTGATTTCTTTGTCGATTATGGGGTATGAAGGCAGGTAATGAATTCCGACAACTTTG
This sequence comes from Galeopsis tetrahit, assembly GCA_963675135.1. Lineage (NCBI taxonomy): Eukaryota > Viridiplantae > Streptophyta > Magnoliopsida > Lamiales > Lamiaceae > Galeopsis > Galeopsis tetrahit. Next base: position 28,004,110 of record OY776129.1, on the reverse strand, counting down.
AAAAAATGGTGCACAAGCTGCCCAAAACAACCTAGGACGGTGGCACACGTATGGTGCACCGCTGCAACAACTCCGTACCCGAGGCCTCTAATCGAAATTCAGCCTCGACAAAAGTGATTTTTTGTCGATTTATGGGGGTATGCAGGCCGTTAATGAATTCTGACAACTTTGAAAAAATGGTGCACAAGCATGCCCAAGCGTGGCCTAGGACGGTGCACACGTGTGGTGCACCACTGCAATAACTCCACACCCGAGGCCTCAAATTGAAATTCCGCCTCGACAAAAGTGATTTTTTTGTCGATTTATGGGGGTATGCAGGAAGGTAATGAATTCCGACAACTTTGAAAAAATGGTGCACAAGCATGCCCAAGCGTGGCCTAGGACGGTGCACACGTGTGGTGCACCGCTGCAACAAATCCACACCTGAGGCCTCAAATCGAAATTCCGCCAAGACAAAAGTGATTTCTTTGTCGATTATGGGGTATGAAGGCAGGTAATGAATTCCGACAACTTTGAAAAAATGGTGCACAAGCTGCCCAAAACAACCTAGGACGGTGGCACACGTATGGTGCACCGCTGCAATAACTCTGCACCCGAGGCCTCAAATCGAGATTCCGCCTCGACAAAAGTTATTTTTTTGTCGATTTATTGGGGGTATGCAGGCCAGTAATGAATTCCGACAACTTTGAAAAAATGGTGCACAAGCATGCCCAAGCGTGGCTTAGGACAGTGCACACGTGTGGTGCACCGCTGGAACAACTCCACACCCGAGGCCTCAAATTGAAATTCTGCCTCGACAAAAGTGATTTTTTTGTCGATTTATGGGGGTATGCAGGAAGGTAATGAATTCCGACAACTTTGAAAAAATGGTGCACAAGCTGCCTAAAACAACCTAGGACGGTAGCACACGTATGGTGCAATGCTGCAACAACTCTGCACCCGAGGCCTCAAATTGAAATTCCGCCTCGACAAAAGTGATTTTTTTGTCGATTTATGGGGGTATGCAGGCCGGTAATGAATTCCGACAACTTTGAAAAAATGGTGCACAAGCTGCCCAAAACAACCTAGGACGCTAGCACACGTGTGGTGCACCGCTAGAACAACTCCACACCCGAGGCCTCAAATTGAAATTCTGCCTCGACAAAAGTGATTTTTTTGTCGATTTATGGGGGTATGCAGGCCGGTAATGAATTCCGACAACTTTGAAAAAATGGTGCACAAGCTGCCCAAAACAACCTAGGACGCTAGCACACGTATGGTGCACCTCTGCAACAACTCTGCACTTGAGGCCTCAAATCGAAATTCCGCCTCTACAATTGTGATTTTTTTGTCGATTTATGGGGGTATGCAGGCCGGTAATGAATTTCGACAACTTTGAAAAAATGGTGCACAAGCTGCCCAAAACAACCTAGGACGGTAGCACACGTATGGTGCACCGCTGCAACAACTCCGCACCCGAGGCCTCAAATCGAAATTCTGCCTCGACAAAAGTGATATTTTTTGTCGATTTATGGGGGTATGCAGGCCGGTAATGAATTCCGACAACTTTGAAAAAATGGTGCACAAGCTGCCCAAGAAAGCCTAGGACGGTGGCACACGTATGGTGCACCGCTGCAACAACTCTGCACCCGAGGCCTCAAATCAAAATTCCGCCTCGACAAAAGTGATTTTTTTGTCGATTTTGGGGGTATGCAGGCCAGTAATGAATTCCGACAACTTTGAAAAAATGGTGCACAATCTGCCCAAAACAACCTAGGACGGTGGCACACGTATGGTGCACCACTGCAACAACTCCGCACCCGAGGCCTCAAATCGAAATTCAGCCTCGACAAAAGTGATTTTTTGTCGATTTATGGGGGTATGCAGGCCGTTAATGAATTCTGACAACTTTGAAAAAATGGTGCACAAGCATGCCCAAGCGTGGCCTAGGACGGTGCACACGTGTGGTGCACCACTGCAATAACTCCACACCCGAGGCCTCAAATTGAAATTCCGACTCGACAAAAGTGATTTTTTTATCGATTTATGGGGGTATGCAGGAAGGTAATGAATTCCGACAACTTTGAAAAAATGGTGCACAAGCATGCCCAAGCGTGGCCTAGGACGGTGCACACGTGTGGTGCACCGCTGCAACAAATCCACACCTGAGGCCTCAAATCGAAATTCCGCCAAGACAAAAGTGATTTCTTTGTCGATTATGGGGTATGAAGGCAGGTAATGAATTCCGACAACTTTGAAAAAATGGTGCACAAGCTGCCCAAAACAACCTAGGACGGTGGCACACGTATGGTGCACCGCTGCAACAACTCCTCACCCGAGGCCTCAAATCGAAATTCCGCCTCGACAAATGTGATTTTTTTTGTCGATTTATGGGGGTATGCAGGCCGGCAATGAATTCCGACAACTTTGAAAAAATGGTGCACAAGCATGCCCAAGCGTGGCCTAGGACGGTGCACACGTGTGGTGCACCGCTGCAACAAATCCACACCTGAGGCCTCAAATCGAAATTCCGCCAAGACAAAAGTGATTTCTTTGTCGATTATGGGGTATGAAGGCAGGTAATGAATTTCGACAACTTTGAAAAAATGGTGCACAAGCTGCCCAAAACAACCTAGGACGGTGGCACACGTATGGTGCACCGCTGCAATAACTCTGCACCCGAGGCCTCAAATCGAGATTCCGCCTCGACAAAAGTTATTTTTTTGTCGATTTATTGGAGGTATGCAGGCCAGTAATGAATTCCGACAACTTTGAAAAAATGGTGCACAAGAATGCCCAAGCGTGGCTTAGGACAGTGCACACGTGTGGTGCACCGCTGGAACAACTCCACACCCGAGGCCTCAAATTGAAATTCTGCCTCGACAAAAGTGATTTTTTTGTCGATTTATGGGGGTATGCAGGCCAGTAATGAATTCCGACAACTTTGAAAAAATGGTGCACAATCTCCCCAAAACAACCTAGGACGGTGGCACACGTATGGTGCACCGCTGCAACAACTCCTCACCCGAGGCCTCAAATCGAAATTCCGCCTCGACAAATGTGATTTTTTTTGTCGATTTATGGGGGTATGCAGGCCGGCAATGAATTCCGACAACTTTGAAAAAATGGTGCACAAGCATGCCCAAGCGTGGCCTAGGACGGTGCACACGTGTGGTGCACCGCTGCAACAAATCCACACCTGAGGCCTCAAATCGAAATTCCGCCAAGACAAAAGTGATTTCTTTGTCGATTATGGGGTATGAAGGCAGGTAATGAATTTCGACAACTTTGAAAAAATGGTGCACAAGCTGCCCAAAACAACCTAGGACGGTGGCACACGTATGGTGCACCGCTGCAATAACTCTGCACCCGAGGCCTCAAATCGAGATTCCGCCTCGACAAAAGTTATTTTTTTGTCGATTTATTGGAGGTATGCAGGCCAGTAATGAATTCCGACAACTTTGAAAAAATGGTGCACAAGAATGCCCAAGCGTGGCTTAGGACAGTGCACACGTGTGGTGCACCGCTGGAACAACTCCACACCCGAGGCCTCAAATTGAAATTCTGCCTCGACAAAAGTGATTTTTTTGTCGATTTATGGGGGTATGCAGGCCAGTAATGAATTCCGACAACTTTGAAAAAATGGTGCACAATCTCCCCAAAACAACCTAGGACGGTGGCACACGTATGGTGCACCGCTGCAACAACTCCTCACCCGAGGCCTCAAATCGAAATTCCGCCTCGACAAATGTGATTTTTTTTGTCGATTTATGGGGGTATGCAGGCCGGCAATGAATTCCGACAACTTTGAAAAAATGGTGCACAAGCATGCCCAAGCGTGGCCTAGGACGGGGCACACGTGTGGTGCACCGCTGCAACAAATCCACACCTGAGGCCTCAAATCGAAATTCCGCCAAGACAAAAGTGATTTCTTTGTCGATTATGGGGTATGAACGCAGGTAATGAATTCCGACAACTTTGAAAAAATGGTGCACAAGCTGCCCAAAACAACCTAGGACGGTGGTACACGTATGGTGCACCGCTGCAACAACTCCGCACCCGAGGCCTCAAATCGAAATTCAGCCTCGACAAAAGTGATTTTTTGTCGATTTATGGGGGTATGCAGGCCGTTAATGAATTCTGACAACTTTGAAAAAATTGTGCACAATCATGCCCATGCGTGGCCTAGGACGGTGCACACGTGTGGTGCACCACTGCAATAACTCCACACCCGAGGCCTCAAATTGAAATTCCGCCTCGACAAAAGTGATTTTTTTATCGATTTATGGGGGTATGCAGGAAGGTAATGAATTCCGACAACTTTGAAAAAATGGTGCACAAGCATGCCCAAGCGTGGCCTAGGACGGTGCACACGTGTGGTGCACCGCTGCAACAAATCCACACCTGAGGCCTCAAATCGAAATTCCGCCAAGACAAAAGTGATTTCTTTGTCGATTATGGGGTATGAAGGCAGGTAATGAATTCCGACAACTTTGAAAAAATGGTGCACAAGCTGCCCAAAACAACCTAGGACGGTGGCACACGTATGGTGCACCGCTGCAACAACTCTGCACCAGAGGCCTCAAATCGAGATTCCGCCTCGACAAAAGTTATTTTTTTGTCGATTTATTGGGGGTATGCAGGCCAGTAATGAATTCCGACAACTTTGAAAAAATGGTGCACAAGCATGCCCAAGTGTGGCTTAGGACAGTGCACACGTGTGGTGCACCGCTGGAACAACTCCACACCCCAGGCCTCAAATTGAAATTCTACCTCGACAAAAGTGATTTTTTTGTCGATTTATGGGGGTATGCAGGAAGGTAATGAATTCCGACAACTTTGAAAAAATGGTGCACAAGCTGCCTAAAACAACCTAGGACGGTAGCACACGTATGGTGCAATGCTGCAACAACTCTGCACCCGAGGCCTCAAATTGAAATTCCGCCTCGACAAAAGTGATTTTTTTGTCGATTTATGGGGGTATGCAGGCCGGTAATGAATTCCGACAACTTTGAAAAAATGGTGCACAAGCTGCCCAAAACAACCTAGGACGCTAGCACACGTGTGGTGCACCGCTAGAACAACTCCACACCCGAGGCCTCAAATTGAAATTCTGCCTCGACAAAAGTGATTTTTTTGTCGATTTATGGGGGTATGCAGGCCGGTAATGAATTCCGACAACTTTGAAAAAATGGTGCACAAGCTGCCCAAAACAACCTAGGACGCTAGCACACGTATGGTGCACCTCTGCAACAACTCTGCACTTGAGGCCTCAAATCGAAATTCCGCCTCTACAAATGTGATTTTTTTGTCGATTTATGGGGGTATGCAGGCCGGTAATGAATTTCGACAACTTTGAAAAAATGGTGCACAAGCTGCCCAAAACAACCTAGGACGGTAGCACACGTATGGTGCACCGCTGCAACAACTCCGCACCCGAGGCCTCAAATCGAAATTCTGCCTCGACAAAAGTGATATTTTTTGTCGATTTATGGGGGTATGCAGGCCGGTAATGAATTCCGACAACTTTGAAAAAATGGTGCACAAGCTGCCCAAGAAAGCCTAGGACGGTGGCACACGTATGGTGCACCGCTGCAACAACTCTGCACCCGAGGCCTCAAATCAAAATTCCTCCTCGACAAAAGTGATTTTTTTGTCGATTTATGGGGGTATGCAGGCCAGTAATGAATTCCGACAACTTTGAAAAAATGGTGCACAATCTGCCCAAAACAACCTAGGACGGTGGCACACGTATGGTGCACCGCTGCAACAACTCCTCACCCGAGGCCTCAAATCGAAATTCCTCCTCGACAAATGTGATTTTTTTTGTCGATTTATGGGGGTATGCAGGCCGGCAATGAATTCCGACAACTTTGAAAAAATGGTGCACAAGCATGCCCAAGCGTGGCCTAGGACGGTGCACACGTGTGGTGCACCGCTGCAACAAATCCACACCTGAGGCCTCAAATCGAAATTCCGCCAAGACAAAAGTGATTTCTTTGTCGATTATGGGGTATGAAGGCAGGTAATGAATTCCGACAACTTTGAAAAAATGGTGCACAAGCTGCCCAAAACAACCTAGGACGGTGGCACACGTATGGTGCACCGCTGCAACAACTCCGCACCCGAGGCCTCAAATCGAAATTCCGCCTCGACAAATGTGATTTTTTTGTCGATTTATGGGGGTATGCAGGCTGGCAATGAATTCCGACAACAATTGAAAAAATGGTGCACAAGCATGCCCAAGCGTGGCCTTGGACGGTGCACACCTGTGGTGCACCGCTGCAACAACTCCACACCCGAGGCCTCAAATTGAAATTCCGCCTCGACAAAAGTGATTTTTTTGTCGATTTATGGGGGTATGCAGGCCGGTAATGAATTCCGACAACTTTGAAAAAATGGTGCACAAGCTGCCCAAGACAGCCTAAGACGGTGGCACACGTATGGTGCACCGCTGCAACAACTCTGCACCCGAGGCCTCAAATCGAAATTCCGCCTCGACAAAAGTTATTTTTTTGTCGATTTATTGGGGGTATGCAGGCCAGTAATGAATTCCGACAACTTTGAAAAAATTGTGCACAAGCTGCCTAAAACAACCTAGGACGGTGGCACACGTATGGTGCACCGCTTCAACAACTCTGCACCCGAGGCCTCAAATCGAAATTCCGCCTCGACAAAAGTTATTTTTTTGTCAATTTATGGGGGGTATGCAGGCCAGTAATGAATTCTGACAACTTTGAAAAAATGGTGCACAAGCTGCCCAAAACAACCTAGGACGGTAGCACACGTATGGTGCCCCGCTGTAAAACCTCCTCACCCGAGGTCTCAAATCGAAATTCGGCCTCGACAAAAGTGATTTTTTGTCGATTTATGGGGGTATGCAGGCCGGTAATGAATTCCGACAACTTTGAAAAAATGGTGCACAAGCATGCCCAAGCGTGGCCTAGGACGGTGCACACGTGTGGTGCACCGCTGCAACAACTCTACACTTGAGGCCTCAAATCGAAATTCCGCCTCGACAAAAGTGATTTTTTTGTCGATTTATGGGGTATGAAGGTAGGTAATGAATTCCGACTACTTTGAAAAAATGGTGCACAAGCTGCCCAAAACAACCAAGGACGGTGGCACACGTATGGTGCACCGCTGCAATAACTCTGCACCCGAGGCCTCAAATCGAGATTCCGCCTCAACAAAAGTTATTTTTTTGTCGATTTATTGGGGGTATGCAGGCCAGTAATGAATTCCGACAACTTTGAAAAAATGGTGCACAAGCATGCCCAAGCGTGGCTTAGGACAGTGCACACGTGTGGTGCACCGCTGGAACAACTCCACACCCGAGGCCTCAAATTGAAATTCTGCCTCGACAAAAGTGATTTTTTTGTCGATTTATGGGGGTATGCAGGAAGGTAATGAATTCCGACAACTTTGAAAAAATGGTGCACAAGCTGCCTAAAACAACATAGGACGGTAGCACACGTATGGTGCAATGCTGCAACAACTCTGCACCCGAGGCCTCAAATTGAAATTCCGCCTCGACAAAAGTGATTTTTTTGTCGATTTATGGGGGTATGCAGGCCGGTAATGAATTCCGACAACTTTGAAAAAATGGTGCACAAGCTGCCCAAAACAACCTAGGACGCTAGCACACGTATGGTGCACCGCTGCAACAACTCTGCACCCGAGGCCTCAAATCGAAATTCCGCCTCTACAAATGTGATTTTTTTGTCGATTTATGGGGGTATGCAGGCCGGTAATGAATTTCGACAACTTTGAAAAAATGGTGCACAAGCTGCCCAAAACAACCTAGGACGGTAGCACACGTATGGTGCACCGCTGCAACAACTCCGCACCCGAGGCCTCAAATCGAAATTCTGCCTCGACAAAAGTGATATTTTTTGTCGATTTATGGGGGTATGCAGGCCGGTAATGAATTCCGACAACTTTGAAAAAATGGTGCACAAGCTGCCCAAGACAGCCTAGGACGGTGGCACACGTATGGTGCACCGCTGCAACAACTCTGCACCCGAGGCCTCAAATTAAAATTCCGCCTCGACAAAAGTGATTTTTTTGTCGATTTATGGGGGTATGCTGGCCGGTAATGAATTCCGACAACTTTGAAAAAATGGTGCACAATCTGCCCAAAACAACCTAGAACGGTGGCACACGTATGGTGCACCGCTGCAACAACTCCTCACCCGAGGCCTCAAATCGAAATTCCGCCTCGACAAATGTGATTTTTTTTGTCGATTTATGGGGGTATGCAGGCCGGCAATGAATTCCGACAACTTTGAAAAAATGGTGCACAAGCATGCCCAAGCGTGGCCTAGGACGGTGTACACGTGTGGTGCACCGCTGCAACAAATCCACACCTGAGGCCTCAAATCGAAATTCCGCCAAGACAAAAGTGATTTCTTTGTCGATTATGGGGTATGAAGGCAGGTAATGAATTCCGACAACTTTGAAAAAATGGTGCACAAGCTGCCCAAAACAACCTAGGACGGTGGCACACGTATGGTGCACCGCTGCAACAACTCCGCACCCGAGGCCTCAAATCGAAATTCCGCCTCGACAAATGTGATTTTTTTGTCGATTTATGGGGGTATGCAGGCTGGCAATGAATTCCGACAACAATTGAAAAAATGGTGCACAAGCATGCCCAAGCGTGGCCTTGGACGGTGCACACCTGTGGTGCACCGCTGCAACAAATCCACACCTGAGGCCTCAAATCGAAATTCCGCCAAGACAAAAGTGATTTCTTTGTCGATTATGGGGTATGAAGGGAGGTAATGAATTCCGACAACTTTGAAAAAATGGTGCACAAGCTGCCCAAAACAACCTAGGACGGTGGCACACGTATGGTGCACCGCTGCAACAACTCCGCACCCGAGGCCTCAAATCGAAATTCAGCCTCGACAAAAGTGATTTTTTGTCGATTTATGGGGGTATGCAGGCCGTTAATGAATTCTGACAACTTTGAAAAAATGGTGCACAAGCATGCCCAAGCGTGGCCTAGGACGGTGCACACGTGTGGTGCACCACTGCAATAACTCCACACCCGAGGCCTCAAATTGAAATTCCGCCTCGACAAAAGTGATTTTTTTGTCGATTTATGGGGGTATGCAGGCCGTTAATGAATTCTGACAACTTTGAAAAAATGGTGCACAAGCATGCCCAAGCGTGGCCTAGGACGGTGCACACGTGTGGTGCACCACTGCAATAACTCCACACCCGAGGCCTCAAATTGAAATTCCGCCTCGACAAAAGTAATTTTTTTGTCGATTTATGGGGGTATGCAGGAAGGTAATGAATTCCGACAACTTTGAAAAAATGGTGCACAAGCATGCCCAAGCGTGGCCTAGGACGGTGCACACGTGTGGTGCACCGCTGCAACAAATCCACACCTGAGGCCTCAAATCAAAATTCCGCCAAGACAAAAGTGATTTCTTTGTCTATTATGGGGTATGAAGGCAGGTAATGAATTCCGACAACTTTGAAAAAATGGTGCACAAGCTGCCCAAAACAACCTAGGACGGTGGCACACGTATGGTGCACCGCTGCAACAACTCCGCACCCGAGGCCTCAAATCGAAATTCAGCCTCGACAAAAATGATTTTTTGTCGATTTATGGGGGTATGCAGGCCGTTAATGAATTCTGACAACTTTGAAAAAACTGGTGCACAAGCATGCCCAAGCGTGGCCTAGGACGGTGCACACGTGTGGTGCACCGCTGCAACAAATCCACACCTGAGGCCTCAAATCGAAATTCCGCCAAGACAAAAGTGATTTCTTTGTCGATTATGGGGTTTGAAGGCAGGTAATGAATTCCGACAACTTTGAAAAAATGGTGCACAAGCTGCCCAAAACAACCTAGGACGGTGGCACACGTATGGTGCACCGCTGCAACAACTCCGCACCCGAGGCCTCAAATCGAAATTCCGCCTCGACAAATGTGATTTTTTTGTCGATTTATGGGGGTATGCAGGCTGGCAATGAATTCCGACAACAATTGAAAAAATGGTGCACAAGCATGCCCAAGCGTGGCCTTGGACGGTGCACACCTGTGGTGCACCGCTGCAACAACTCCACACCCGAGGCCTCAAATTGAAATTCCGCCTCGACAAAAGTGATTTTTTTGTCGATTTATGGGGGTATGCAGGCCGGTAATGAATTCCGACAACTTTGAAAAAATGGTGCACAAGCTGCCCAAGACAGCCTAAGACGGTGGCACACGTATGGTGCACCGCTGCAACAACTCTGCACCCGAGGCCTCAAATCGAAATTCCGCCTCTACAAATGTGATTTTTTTGTCGATTTATGGGGGTATGCAGGCCGGTAATGAATTTCGACAACTTTGAAAAAATGGTGCACAAGCTGCCCAAAACAACCTAGGACGGTAGCACACGTATGGTGCACCGCTGCAACAACTCCGCACCCGAGGCCTCAAATCGAAATTCTGCCTCGACAAAAGTGATATTTTTTGTCGATTTATGGGGGTATGCAGGCCGGTAATGAATTCCGACAACTTTGAAAAAATGGTGCACAAGCTGCCCAAGACAGCCTAGGACGGTGGCACACGTATGGTGCACCGCTGCAACAACTCTGCACCCGAGGCCTCAAATTAAAATTCCGCCTCGACAAAAGTGATTTTTTTGTCGATTTATGGGGGTATGCTGGCCGGTAATGAATTCCGACAACTTTGAAAAAATGGTGCACAATCTGCCCAAAACAACCTAGAACGGTGGCACACGTATGGTGCACCGCTGCAACAACTCCTCACCCGAGGCCTCAAATCGAAATTCCGCCTCGACAAATGTGATTTTTTTTTTCGATTTATGGGGGTATGCAGGCCGGCAATGAATTCCGACAACTTTGAAAAAATGGTGCACAAGCATGCCCAAGCGTGGCCTAGGACGGTGTACACGTGTGGTGCACCGCTGCAACAAATCCACACCTGAGTCCTCAAATCGAAATTCCGCCAAGACAAAAGTGATTTCTTTGTCGATTATGGGGTATGAAGGCAGGTAATGAATTCCGACAACTTTGAAAAAATAGTGCACAAGCTGCCCAAAACAACCTAGGACGGTGGCACACGTATGGTGCACCGCTGCAACAACTCCGCACCCGAGGCCTCAAATCGAAATTCAGCCTCGACAAAAGTGATTTTTTGTCGATTTATGGGGGTATGCAGGCCGTTAATGAATTCTGACAACTTTGAAAAAATGGTGCACAAGCATGCCCAAGCGTGGCCTAGGACGGTGCACACGTGTGGTGCACCACTGCAATAACTCCACACCCGAGGCCTCAAATTGAAATTCCGCCTCGACAAAAGTGATTTTTTTGTCGATTTATGGGGGTATGCAGGCCGTTAATGAATTCTGACAACTTTGAAAAAATGGTGCACAAGCATGCCCAAGCGTGGCCTAGGACGGTGCACACGTGTGGTGCACCACTGCAATAACTCCACACCCGAGGCCTCAAATTGAAATTCCGCCTCGACAAAAGTAATTTTTTTGTCGATTTATGGGGGTATGCAGGAAGGTAATGAATTCCGACAACTTTGAAAAAATGGTGCACAAGCATGCCCAAGCGTGGCCTAGGACGGTGCACACGTGTGGTGCACCGCTGCAACAAATCCACACCTGAGGCCTCAAATCAAAATTCCGCCAAGACAAAAGTGATTTCTTTGTCTATTATGGGGTATGAAGGCAGGTAATGAATTCCGACAACTTTGAAAAAATGGTGCACAAGCTGCCCAAAACAACCTAGGACGGTGGCACACGTATGGTGCACCGCTGCAACAACTCCGCACCCGAGGCCTCAAATCGAAATTCAGCCTCGACAAAAATGATTTTTTGTCGATTTATGGGGGTATGCAGGCCGTTAATGAATTCTGACAACTTTGAAAAAACTGGTGCACAAGCATGCCCAAGCGTGGCCTAGGACGGTGCACACGTGTGGTGCACCGCTGCAACAAATCCACACCTGAGGCCTCAAATCGAAATTCCGCCAAGACAAAAGTGATTTCTTTGTCGATTATGGGGTTTGAAGGCAGGTAATGAATTCCGACAACTTTGAAAAAATGGTGCACAAGCTGCCCAAAATAACCTAGGACGGTGGCACACGTATGGTGCACCGCTGCAACAACTCCGCACCCGAGGCCTCAAATCGAAATTCCGCCTCGACAAATGTGATTTTTTTGTCGATTTATGGGGGTATGCAGGCTGGCAATGAATTCCGACAACAATTGAAAAAATGGTGCACAAGCATGCCCAAGCGTGGCCTTGGACGGTGCACACCTGTGGTGCACCGCTGCAACAACTCCACACCCGAGGCCTCAAATTGAAATTCCGCCTCGACAAAAGTGATTTTTTTGTCGATTTATGGGGGTATGCAGGCCGGTAATGAATTCCGACAACTTTGAAAAAATGGTGCACAAGCTGCCCAAGACAGCCTAAGACGGTGGCACACGTATGGTGCACCGCTGCAACAACTCTGCACCCGAGGCCTCAAATCGAAATTCCGCCTCTACAAATGTGATTTTTTTGTCGATTTATGGGGGTATGCAGGCCGGTAATGAATTTCGACAACTTTGAAAAAATGGTGCACAAGCTGCCCAAAACAACCTAGGACGGTAGCACACGTATGGTGCACCGCTGCAACAACTCCGCACCCGAGGCCTCAAATCGAAATTCTGCCTCGACAAAAGTGATATTTTTTGTCGATTTATGGGGGTATGCAGGCCGGTAATGAATTCCGACAACTTTGAAAAAATGGTGCACAAGCTGCCCAAGACAGCCTAGGACGGTGGCACACGTATGGTGCACCGCTGCAACAACTCTGCACCCGAGGCCTCAAATTAAAATTCCGCCTCGACAAAAGTGATTTTTTTGTCGATTTATGGGGGTATGCTGGCCGGTAATGAATTCCGACAACTTTGAAAAAATGGTGCACAATCTGCCCAAAACAACCTAGAACGGTGGCACACGTATGGTGCACCGCTGCAACAACTCCTCACCCGAGGCCTCAAATCGAAATTCCGCCTCGACAAATGTGATTTTTTTTTTCGATTTATGGGGGTATGCAGGCCGGCAATGAATTCCGACAACTTTGAAAAAATGGTGCACAAGCATGCCCAAGCGTGGCCTAGGACGGTGTACACGTGTGGTGCACCGCTGCAACAAATCCACACCTGAGGCCTCAAATCGAAATTCCGCCAAGACAAAAGTGATTTCTTTGTCGATTATGGGGTATGAAGGCAGGTAATGAATTCCGACAACTTTGAAAAAATGGTGCACAAGCTGCCCAAAACAACCTAGGACGGTGGCACACGTATGGTGCACCGCTGCAATAACTCTGCACCCGAGGCCTCAAATCGAGATTCCGCCTCGACAAAAGTTATTTTTTTGTCGATTTATTGGAGGCATGCAGGCCAGTAATGAATTCCGACAACTTTGAAAAAATGGTGCACAAGCATGCCCAAGCGTGGCTTAGGACAGTGCACACGTGTGGTGCACCGCTGGAACAACTCCACACCCGAGGCCTCAAATTGAAATTCTGCCTCGACAAAAGTGATTTTTTTGTCGATTTATGGGGGTATGCAGGCCGGTAATGAATTCCGACAACTTTGAAAAAATGGTGCACAAGCTGCCCAAAACAACCTAGGACGCTAGCACACGTATGGTGCACCGCTGCAACAACTCTGCACCCGAGGCCTCAAATCGAAATTCCGTCTCTACAAATGTGATTTTTTTGTCGATTTATGGGGGTATGCAGGCCGGTAATGAATTTCGACAACTTTGAAAAAATGGTGCACAAGCTGCCCAAAACAACCTAGGACGGTAGCACACGTATGGTGCACCGCTGCAACAACTCCGCACCCGAGGCCTCAAATCGAAATTCTGCCTCGACAAAAGTGATATTTTTTGTCGATTTATGGGGGTATGCAGGCCGGTAATGAATTCCGACAACTTTGAAAAAATGGTGCACAAGCTGCCCAAGAAAGCCTAGGACGGTGGCACACGTATGGTGCACCGCTGCAACAACTCTGCACCCGAGGCCTCAAATCAAAATTCCGCCTCGACAAAAGTGATTTTTTTGTGGATTTATGGGGGTATGCAGGCCAGTAATGAATTCCGACAACTTTGAAAAAATGGTGCACAATCTGCCCAAAACAACCTAGGACGGTGGCACACGTATGGTGCACCGCTGCAACAACTCCTCACCCGAGGCCTCAAATCGAAATTCCGCCTCGACAAATGTGATTTTTTTTGTCGATTTATGGGGGTATGCAGGCCGGCAATGAATTCCGACAACTTTGAAAAAATGGTGCACAAGCATGCCCAAACGTGGCCTAGGACGGGGCACACGTGTGGTGCACCGCTGCAACAAATCCACACCTGAGGCCTCAAATCGAAATTCCGCCAAGACAAAAGTGATTTCTTTGTCGATTATGGGGTATGAAGGGAGGTAATGAATTCCGACAACTTTGAAAAAATGGTGCACAAGCTGCCCAAAACAACCTAGGACGGTGGCACACGTATGGTGCACCGCTGCAACAACTCCGCACCCGAGGCCTCAAATCGAAATTCAGCCTCGACAAAAGTGATTTTTTGTCGATTTATGGGGGTATGCAGGCCGTTAATGAATTCTGACAACTTTGAAAAAATGGTGCACAAGCATGCCCAAGCGTGGCCTAGGACGGTGCACACGTGTGGTGCACCACTGCAATAACTCCACACCCGAGGCCTCAAATTGAAATTCCGCCTCGACAAAAGTGATTTTTTTGTCGATTTATGGGGGTATGCAGGCCGTTAATGAATTCTGACAACTTTGAAAAAATGGTGCACAAGCATGCCCAAGCGTGGCCTAGGACGGTGCACACGTGTGGTGCACCACTGCAATAACTCCACACCCGAGGCCTCAAATTGAAATTCCGCCTCGACAAAAGTAATTTTTTTGTCGATTTATGGGGGTATGCAGGAAGGTAATGAATTCCGACAACTTTGAAAAAATGGTGCACAAGCATGCCCAAGCGTGGCCTAGGACGGTGCACACGTGTGGTGCACCGCTGCAACAAATCCACACCTGAGGCCTCAAATCAAAATTCCGCCAAGACAAAAGTGATTTCTTTGTCTATTATGGGGTATGAAGGCAGGTAATGAATTCCGACAACTTTGAAAAAATGGTGCACAAGCTGCCCAAAACAACCTAGGACAGTGGCACACGTATGGTGCACCGCTGCAACAACTCCGCACCCGAGGCCTCAAATCGAAATTCAGCCTCGACAAAAATGATTTTTTGTCGATTTATGGGGGTATGCAGGCCGTTAATGAATTCTGACAACTTTGAAAAAACTGGTGCACAAGCATGCCCAAGCGTGGCCTAGGACGGTGCACACGTGTGGTGCACCGCTGCAACAAATCCACACCTGAGGCCTCAAATCGAAATTCCGCCAAGACAAAAGTGATTTCTTTGTCGATTATGGGGTTTGAAGGCAGGTAATGAATTCCGACAACTTTGAAAAAATGGTGCACAAGCTGCCCAAAACAACCTAGGACGGTGGCACACGTATGGTGCACCGCTGCAACAACTCCGCACCCGAGGCCTCAAATCGAAATTCCGCCTCGACAAATGTGATTTTTTTGTCGATTTATGGGGGTATGCAGGCTGGCAATGAATTCCGACAACAATTGAAAAAATGGTGCACAAGCATGCCCAAGCGTGGCCTTGGACGGTGCACACCTGTGGTGCACCGCTGCAACAACTCCACACCCGAGGCCTCAAATTGAAATTCCGCCTCGACAAAAGTGATTTTTTTGTCGATTTATGGGGGTATGCAGGCCGGTAATGAATTCCGACAACTTTGAAAAAATGGTGCATAAGCTGCCCAAGACAGCCTAAGACGGTGGCACACGTATGGTGCACCGCTGCAACAACTCTGCACCCGAGGCCTCAAATCGAAATTCCGCCTCGACAAAAGTTATTTTTTTGTCGATTTATTGGGGGTATGCAGGCCAGTAATGAATTCCGACAACTTTGAAAAAATTGTGCACAAGCTGCCTAAAACAACCTAGGACGGTGGCACACGTATGGTGCACCGCTTCAACAACTCTGCACCCGAGGCCTCAAATCGAAATTCCGCCTCGACAAAAGTTATTTTTTTGTCAATTTATGGGGGGTATGCAGGCCAGTAATGAATTCTGACAACTTTGAAAAAATGGTGCACAAGCTGCCCAAAACAACCTAGGACGGTAGCACACGTATGGTGCCCCGCTGTAAAACCTCCTCACCCGAGGTCTCAAATCGAAATTCGGCCTCGACAAAAGTGATTTTTTGTCGATTTATGGGGGTATGCAGGCCGGTAATGAATTCCGACAACTTTGAAAAAATGGTGCACAAGCATGCCCAAGCGTGGCCTAGGACGGTGCACACGTGTGGTGCACCGCTGCAACAACTCTACACTTGAGGCCTCAAATCGAAATTCCGCCTCGACAAAAGTGATTTTTTTGTCGATTTATGGGGTATGAAGGTAGGTAATGAATTCCGACTACTTTGAAAAAATGGTGCACAAGCTGCCCAAAACAACCAAGGACGGTGGCACACGTATGGTGCACCGCTGCAATAACTCTGCACCCGAGGCCTCAAATCGAGATTCCGCCTCGACAAAAGTTATTTTTTTGTCGATTTATTGGGGGTATGCAGGCCAGTAATGAATTCCGACAACTTTGAAAAAATGGTGCACAAGCTGCCCAAGACAGCCTAAGACGGTGGCACACGTATGGTGCACCGCTGCAACAACTCTGCACCCGAGGCCTTAAATCGAAATTCCGCCTCGACAAAAGTTATTTTTTTGTCGATTTATTGGGGGTATGCAGGCCAGTAATGAATTCCGACAACTTTGAAAAAATTGTGCACAAGCTGCCTAAAACAACCTAGGACGGTGGCACACGTATGGTGCACCGCTTCAACAACTCTGCACCCGAGGCCTCAAATCGAAATTCCGCCTCGACAAAAGTTATTTTTTTGTCAATTTATGGGGGGTATGCAGGCCAGTAATGAATTCCGACAACTTTGAAAAAATTGTGCACAAGCTGCCTAAAACAACCTAGGACGGTGGCACACGTATGGTGCACCGCTTCAACAACTCTGCACCCGAGGCCTCAAATCGAAATTCCGCCTCGACAAAAGTTATTTTTTTGTCAATTTATGGGGGGTATGCAGGCCAGTAATGAATTCTGACAACTTTGAAAAAATGGTGCACAAGCTGCCCAAAACAACCTAGGACGGTAGCACACGTATGGTGCCCCGCTGTAAAACCTCCTCACCCGAGGTCTCAAATCGAAATTCGGCCTCGACAAAAGTGATTTTTTGTCGATTTATGGGGGTATGCAGGCCGGTAATGAATTCCGACAACTTTGAAAAAATGGTGCACAAGCATGCCCAAGCGTGGCCTTGGACGGTGCACACCTGTGGTGCACCGCTGCAACAACTCCACACCCGAGGCCTCAAATTGAAATTCCGCCTCGACAAAAGTGATTTTTTTGTCGATTTATGGGGGTATGCAGGCCGGTAATGAATTCCGACAACTTTGAAAAAATGGTGCACAAGTTGCCCAAGACAGCCTAAGACCGCACACGTATGGTGCACCGCTGCTACAACTCTGCACCCGAGGCCTCAAATCGAAATTCCGCCTCGACAAAAGTTATTTTTTTGTCGATTTATTGGGGGTATGCAGGCCAGTAATGAATTCCGACAACTTTGAAAAAATTGTGCACAAGCTGCCTAAAACAACCTAGGACGGTGGCACACGTATGGTGCACCGCTTCAACAACTCTGCACCCGAGGCCTCAAATCGAAATTCCGCCTCGACAAAAGTTATTTTTTTGTCAATTTATGGGGGGTATGCAGGCCAGTAATGAATTCTGACAACTTTGAAAAAATGGTGCACAAGCTGCCCAAAACAACCTAGGACGGTAGCACACGTATGGTGCCCCGCTGTAAAACCTCCTCACCCGAGGTCTCAAATCGAAATTCGGCCTCGACAAAAGTGATTTTTTGTCGATTTATGGGGGTATGCAGGCCGGTAATGAATTCCGACAACTTTGAAAAAATGGTGCACAAGCATGCCCAAGCGTGGCCTAGGACGGTGCACACGTGTGGTGCACCGCTGCAACAACTCTACACTTGAGGCCTCAAATCGAAATTCCGCCTCGACAAAAGTGATTTTTTTGTCGATTTATGGGGTATGAAGGTAGGTAATGAATTCCGACTACTTTGAAAAAATGGTGCACAAGCTGCCCAAAACAACCAAGGACGGTGGCACACGTATGGTGCACCGCTGCAATAACTCTGCACCCGAGGCCTCAAATCGAGATTCCGCCTCGACAAAAGTTATTTTTTTGTCGATTTATTGGGGGTATGCAGGCCAGTAATGAATTCCGACAACTTTGAAAAAATGGTGCACAAGCATGCCCAAGCGTGGCTTAGGACAGTGCACACGTGTGGTGCACCGCTGGAACAACTCCACACCCGAGGCCTCAAATTGAAATTCTGCCTCGACAAAAGTGATTTTTTTGTCGATTTATGGGGGTATGCAGGAAGGTAATGAATTCCGACAACTTTGAAAAAATGGTGCACAAGCTGCCTAAAACAACATAGGACGGTAGCACACGTATGGTGCAATGCTGCAACAACTCTGCACCCGAGGCCTCAAATTGAAATTCCGCCTCGACAAAAGTGATTTTTTTGTCGATTTATGGGGGTATGCAGGCCGGTAATGAATTCCGACAACTTTGAAAAAATGGTGCACAAGCTGCCCAAAACAACCTAGGACGCTAGCACACGTATGGTGCACCGCTGCAACAACTCTGCACCCGAGGCCTCAAATCGAAATTCCGCCTCTACAAATGTGATTTTTTTGTCGATTTATGGGGGTATGCAGGCCGGTAATGAATTTCGACAACTTTGAAAAAATGGTGCACAAGCTGCCCAAAACAACCTAGGACGGTAGCACACGTATGGTGCACCGCTGCAACAACTCCGCACCCGAGGCCTCAAATCGAAATTCTGCCTCGACAAAAGTGATATTTTTTGTCGATTTATGGGGGTATGCAGGCCGGTAATGAATTCCGACAACTTTGAAAAAATGGTGCACAAGCTGCCCAAGACAGCCTAGGACGGTGGCACACGTATGGTGCACCGCTGCAACAACTCTGCACCCGAGGCCTCAAATTAAAATTCCGCCTCGACAAAAGTGATTTTTTTGTCGATTTATGGGGGTATGCTGGCCGGTAATGAATTCCGACAACTTTGAAAAAATGGTGCACAATCTGCCCAAAACAACCTAGAACGGTGGCACACGTATGGTGCACCGCTGCAACAACTCCTCACCCGAGGCCTCAAATCGAAATTCCGCCTCGACAAATGTGATTTTTTTTGTCGATTTATGGGGGTATGCAGGCCGGCAATGAATTCCGACAACTTTGAAAAAATGGTGCACAAGCATGCCCAAGCGTGGCCTAGGACGGTGCACACGTGTGGTGCACCGCTGCAACAAATCCACACCTGAGGCCTCAAATCGAAATTCCGCCAAGACAAAAGTGATTTCTTTGTCGATTATGGGGTATGAAGGCAGGTAATGAATTCCGACAACTTTGAAAAAATGGTGCACAAGCTGCCCAAAACAACCTAGGACGGTGGCACACGTATGGTGCACCGCTGCAATAACTCTGCACCCGAGGCCTCAAATCGAGATTCCGCCTCGACAAAAGTTATTTTTTTGTCGATTTATTGGAGGCATGCAGGCCAGTAATGAATTCCGACAACTTTGAAAAAATGGTGCACAAGCATGCCCAAGCGTGGCTTAGGACAGTGCACACGTGTGGTGCACCGCTGGAACAACTCCACACCCGAGGCCTCAAATTGAAATTCTGCCTCGACAAAAGTGATTTTTTTGTCGATTTATGGGGGTATGCAGGCCGGTAATGAATTCCGACAACTTTGAAAAAATGGTGCACAAGCTGCCCAAAACAACCTAGGACGCTAGCACACGTATGGTGCACCGCTGCAACAACTCTGCACCCGAGGCCTCAAATCGAAATTCCGTCTCTACAAATGTGATTTTTTTGTCGATTTATGGGGGTATGCAGGCCGGTAATGAATTTCGACAACTTTGAAAAAATGGTGCACAAGCGGCCCAAAACAACCTAGGACGGTAGCACACGTATGGTGCACCGCTGCAACAACTCCGCACCCGAGGCCTCAAATCGAAATTCTGCCTCGACAAAAGTGATATTTTTTGTCGATTTATGGGGGTATGCAGGCCGGTAATGAATTCCGACAACTTTGAAAAAATGGTGCACAAGCTGCCCAAGAAAGCCTAGGACGGTGGCACACGTATGGTGCACCGCTGCAACAACTCTGCATCCGAGGCCTCAAATCAAAATTCCGCCTCGACAAAAGTGATTTTTTTGTCGATTTATGGGGGTATGCAGGCCAGTAATGAATTCCGACAACTTTGAAAAAATGGTGCACAATCTGCCCAAAACAACCTAGGACGGTGGCACACGTATGGTGCACCGCTGCAACAACTCCTCACCCGAGGCCTCAAATCGAAATTCCGCCTCGACAAATGTGATTTTTTTTGTCGATTTATGGGGGTATGCAGGCAGGCAATGAATTCCGACAACTTTGAAAAAATGGTGCACAAGCATGCCCAAGCGTGGCCTAGGACGGTGTACACGTGTGGTGCACCGCTGCAACAAATCCACACCTGAGGCCTCAAATCGAAATTCCGCCAAGACAAAAGTGATTTCTTTGTCGATTATGGGGTATGAAGGCAGGTAATGAATTCCGACAACTTTGAAAAAATGGTGCACAAGCTGCCCAAAACAACCTAGGACGTTGGCACACGTATGGTGCACCGCTGCAATAACTCTGCACCCGAGGCCTCAAATCGAGATTCCGCCTCGACAAAAGTTATTTTTTTGTCGATTTATTGGAGGCATGCAGGCCAGTAATGAATTCCGACAACTTTGAAAAAATGGTGCACAAGCATGCCCAAGCGTGGCTTAGGACAGTGCACACGTGTGGTGCACCGCTGGAACAACTCCACACCCGAGGCCTCAAATTGAAATTCTGCCTCGACAAAAGTGATTTTTTTGTCGATTTATGGGGGTATGCAGGCCGGTAATGAATTCCGACAACTTTGAAAAAATGGTGCACAAGCTGCCCAAAACAACCTAGGACGCTAGCACACGTATGGTGCACCGCTGCAACAACTCTGCACCCGAGGCCTCAAATCGAAATTCCGTCTCTACAAATGTGATTTTTTTGTCGATTTATGGGGGTATGCAGGCCGGTAATGAATTTCGACAACTTTGAAAAAATGGTGCACAAGCTGCCCAAAACAACCTAGGACGGTAGCACACGTATGGTGCACCGCTGCAACAACTCCGCACCCGAGGCCTCAAATCGAAATTCTGCCTCGACAAAAGTGATATTTTTTGTCGATTTATGGGGGTATGCAGGCCGGTAATGAATTCCGACAACTTTGAAAAAATGGTGCACAAGCTGCCCAAGAAAGCCTAGGACGGTGGCACACGTATGGTGCACCGCTGCAACAACTCTGCACCCGAGGCCTCAAATCAAAATTCCGCCTCGACAAAAGTGATTTTTTTGTGGATTTATGGGGGTATGCAGGCCAGTAATGAATTCCGACAACTTTGAAAAAATGGTGCACAATCTGCCCAAAACAACCTAGGACGGTGGCACACGTATGGTGCACCGCTGCAACAACTCCTCACCCGAGGCCTCAAATCGAAATTCCGCCTCGACAAATGTGATTTTTTTTGTCGATTTATGGGGGTATGCAGGCCGGCAATGAATTCCGACAACTTTGAAAAAATGGTGCACAAGCATGCCCAAACGTGGCCTAGGACGGGGCACACGTGTGGTGCACCGCTGCAACAAATCCACACCTGAGGCCTCAAATCGAAATTCCGCCAAGACAAAAGTGATTTCTTTGTCGATTATGGGGTATGAAGGGAGGTAATGAATTCCGACAACTTTGAAAAAATGGTGCACAAGCTGCCCAAAACAACCTAGGACGGTGGCACACGTATGGTGCACCGCTGCAACAACTCTGCACCCGAGGCCTCAAATCGAAATTCAGCCTCGACAAAAGTGATTTTTTGTCGATTTATGGGGGTATGCAGGCCGTTAATGAATTCTGACAACTTTGAAAAAATGGTGCACAAGCATGCCCAAGCGTGGCCTAGGACGGTGCACACGTGTGGTGCACCACTGCAATAACTCCACACCCGAGGCCTCAAATTGAAATTCCGCCTCGACAAAAGTGATTTTTTTGTCGATTTATGGGGGTATGCAGGCCGGTAATGAATTCCGACAACTTTGAAAAAATGGTGCACAAGCTGCCCAAAACAACCTAGGACGCTAGCACACGTATGGTGCACCGCTGCAACAACTCTGCACCCGAGGCCTCAAATCGAAATTCCGTCTCTACAAATGTGATTTTTTTGTCGATTTATGGGGGTATGCAGGCCGGTAATGAATTTCGACAACTTTGAAAAAATGGTGCACAAGCTGCCCAAAACAACCTAGGACGGTAGCACACGTATGGTGCACCGCTGCAACAACTCCGCACCCGAGGCCTCAAATCGAAATTCTGCCTCGACAAAAGTGATATTTTTTGTCGATTTATGGGGGTATGCAGGCCGGTAATGAATTCCGACAACTTTGAAAAAATGGTGCACAAGCTGCCCAAGAAAGCCTAGGACGGTGGCACACGTATGGTGCACCGCTGCAACAACTCTGCACCCGAGGCCTCAAATCAAAATTCCGCCTCGACAAAAGTGATTTTTTTGTGGATTTATGGGGGTATGCAGGCCAGTAATGAATTCCGACAACTTTGAAAAAATGGTGCACAATCTGCCCAAAACAACCTAGGACGGTGGCACACGTATGGTGCACCGCTGCAACAACTCCTCACCCGAGGCCTCAAATCGAAATTCCGCCTCGACAAATGTGATTTTTTTTGTCGATTTATGGGGGTATGCAGGCCGGCAATGAATTCCGACAACTTTGAAAAAATGGTGCACAAGCATGCCCAAACGTGGCCTAGGACGGGGCACACGTGTGGTGCACCGCTGCAACAAATCCACACCTGAGGCCTCAAATCGAAATTCCGCCAAGACAAAAGTGATTTCTTTGTCGATTATGGGGTATGAAGGGAGGTAATGAATTCCGACAACTTTGAAAAAATGGTGCACAAGCTGCCCAAAACAACCTAGGACGGTGGCACACGTATGGTGCACCGCTGCAACAACTCCGCACCCGAGGCCTCAAATCGAAATTCAGCCTCGACAAAAGTGATTTTTTGTCGATTTATGGGGGTATGCAGGCCGTTAATGAATTCTGACAACTTTGAAAAAATGGTGCACAAGCATGCCCAAGCGTGGCCTAGGACGGTGCACACGTGTGGTGCACCACTGCAATAACTCCACACCCGAGGCCTCAAATTGAAATTCCGCCTCGACAAAAGTGATTTTTTTGTCGATTTATGGGGGTATGCAGGCCGTTAATGAATTCTGACAACTTTGAAAAAATGGTGCACAAGCATGCCCAAGCGTGGCCTAGGACGGTGCACACGTGTGGTGCACCACTGCAATAACTCCACACCCGAGGCCTCAAATTGAAATTCCGCCTCGACAAAAGTAATTTTTTTGTCGATTTATGGGGGTATGCAGGAAGGTAATGAATTCCGACAACTTTGAAAAAATGGTGCACAAGCATGCCCAAGCGTGGCCTAGGACGGTGCACACGTGTGGTGCACCGCTGCAACAAATCCACACCTGAGGCCTCAAATCAAAATTCCGCCAAGACAAAAGTGATTTCTTTGTCTATTATGGGGTATGAAGGCAGGTAATGAATTCCGACAACTTTGAAAAAATGGTGCACAAGCTGCCCAAAACAACCTAGGACGGTGGCACACGTATGGTGCACCGCTGCAACAACTCCGCACCCGAGGCCTCAAATCGAAATTCAGCCTCGACAAAAATGATTTTTTGTCGATTTATGGGGGTATGCAGGCCGTTAATGAATTCTGACAACTTTGAAAAAACTGGTGCACAAGCATGCCCAAGCGTGGCCTAGGACGGTGCACACGTGTGGTGCACCGCTGCAACAAATCCACACCTGAGGCCTCAAATCGAAATTCCGCCAAGACAAAAGTGATTTCTTTGTCGATTATGGGGTTTGAAGGCAGGTAATGAATTCCGACAACTTTGAAAAAATGGTGCACAAGCTGCCCAAAACAACCTAGGACGGTGGCACACGTATGGTGCACCGCTGCAACAACTCCGCACCCGAGGCCTCAAATCGAAATTCAGCCTCGACAAAAGTGATTTTTTGTCGATTTATGGGGGTATGCAGGCCGTTAATGAATTCTGACAACTTTGAAAAAATGGTGCACAAGCATGCCCAAGCGTGGCCTAGGACGGTGCACACGTGTGGTGCACCACTACAATAACTCCACACCCGAGGCCTCAAATTGAAATTCCGCCTCGACAAAAGTGATTTTTTTGTCGATTTATGGGGGTATGCAGGAAGGTAATGAATTCCGACAACTTTGAAAAAATGGTGCACAAGCATGCCCAAGCGTGGCCTAGGACGGTGCACACGTGTGGTGCACCGCTGCAACAAATCCACACCTGAGGCCTCAAA
The DNA here is from genome assembly GCA_963675135.1 of Galeopsis tetrahit. NCBI lineage: Eukaryota > Viridiplantae > Streptophyta > Magnoliopsida > Lamiales > Lamiaceae > Galeopsis > Galeopsis tetrahit. The sequence goes on along the minus strand of OY776129.1, from coordinate 27,979,390 downwards.
TCAAAATTCCGCCAAGACAAAAGTGATTTCTTTGTCGATTATGGGGTATGAAGGCAGGTAATGAATTCCGACAACTTTGAAAAAATGGTGCACAAGCTGCCCAAAACAACATAGGACGGTGGCACACGTATGGTGCACCGCTGCAACAACTCCGCACCCGAGGCCTCAAATCGAAATTCAGCCTCGACAAAAGTGATTTTTTGTCGATTTATGGGGGTATGCAGGCCGTTAATGAATTCTGACAACTTTGAAAAAATGGTGCACAAGCATGCCCAAGCGTGGCCTAGGACGGTGCACACGTGTGGTGCACCGCTGCAACAAATCCACACCTGAGGCCTCAAATCGAAATTCCGCCAAGACAAAAGTGATTTCTTTGTCGATTATGGGGTATGAAGGCAGGTAATGAATTCCGACAACTTTGAAAAAATGGTGCACAAGCTGCCCAAAACAACCTAGGACGGTGGCACACGTATGGTGCACCGCTGCAACAACTCCGCACCCGAGGCCTCAAATCGAAATTCAGCCTCGACAAAAGTGATGTTTGTCGATTTATGGGGGTATGCAGGCCGTTAATGAATTCTGACAACTTTGAAAAAATGGTGCACAAGCATGCCCAAGCGTGGCCTAGGACGGTGCACACGTGTGGTGCACCACTGCAATAACTCCACACCCGAGGCCTCAAATTGAAATTCCGCCTCGACAAAAGTGATTTTTTTGTCGATTTATAGGGGTATGCAGGAAGGTAATGAATTCCGACAACTTTGAAAAAATGGTGCACAAGCTGCCTAAAACAACCTTGGACGGTGGCACACGTATGGTGCACCGCTGCAAAAACTCCGCACCCGAGGCCTCAAATCGAAATTCCGCCTCGACAAAAGTGATTTTTTTGTCGATTTATGGGGGTATGCAGGCCGGTAATGAATTCCGACAACTTTGAAAAAATGGTGCACAAGCTGCCCAAAACAACCTAGGACGCTAGCACACGTATGGTGCACCGCTGCAACAACTCTGCACCTGAGGCCTCAAATCGAAATTCCGCTTCTACAAATGTGATATTTTTGTCGATTTATGGGGGTATGCAGGCCGGTAATGAATTCCGACAACTTTGAAAAAATGGTGCACAAGCTGCCCAAGACAGCCTAGGACAGTGGCACACGTATGGTGCACCGCTGCAACAACTCTGCACCCGAGGCCTCAAATCAAAATTCTGCCTCGACAAAAGTGATTTTTTTGTCGATTTATGGGGGTATGCAGGCCAGTAATGAATTCCGACAACTTTGAAAAAATGGTGCACAATCTGCCCAAAACAACCTAGGACGGTGGCACACGTATGGTGCACCGCTGCAACAACTCCTCACCCGAGGCCTCAAATCGAAATTCCGCCTCGACAAATGTGATTTTTTTTGTCGATTTATGGGGGTATGCAGGCTGGCAATGAATTCCGACAACTTTGAAAAAATGGTGCACAAGCATGCCCAAGCGTGGCCTAGGACGGTGCACACGTGTGGTGCACCGCTGCAACAAATCCACACCTGAGGCCTCAAATCGAAATTCCGCCAAGAAAAAAGTGATTTCTTTGTCGATTATGGGGTATGAAGGCGGGTAATGAATTCCGACAACTTTGAAAAAATGGTGCACAAGCTGCCCAAAACAACCTAGGACGGTGGCACACGTATGGTGCACCGCTGCAACAACTCCGCACCCGAGGCCTCAAATCGAAATTCGGCCTCGACAATAGAGATTTTTTGTCGATTTCTGGGGGTATGCAGGCCGTTAATGAATTCTGACAACTTTGAAAAAATGGTGCACAAGCATGCCCAAGCGTGGCCTAGGACGGTGCACACGTGTGGTGCACCACTGCAATAACTCCACACCCGAGGCCTCAAATTGAAATTCCGCCTCGACAAAAGTGATTTTTTTGTCGATTTATGGGGGTATGCAGGAAGGTAATGAATTCCGACAACTTTGAAAAAATGGTGCACAAGCTGCCTAAAACAACCTAGGACGGTGGCACACGTATGGTGCACCGCTGCAAAAAATCCGCACCCGAGGCCTCAAATCGAAATTCCGCCTCGATAAAAGTGATTTTTTTGTCGATTTGTGGGGGTATGAAGGCCGGTAATTAATTCCGATAACTTTGAAAAAATGGTGCACAAGCTGCCCAAGACAACCTAGGACGGTGGCACATGTATGGTGCACCGCTGCAACAACTCCGCGCTCGAGGCCTCAAATTGAAATTCCGCCTCCAAAAAAGTGATTTTTTTGTCGATTTATGGGGGTATGCAGGCGAGTAATGTATTCCGACAACTTTGAAAAAATGGTGCACAAGCTGCCCAAAACAACTTAGGACGGTGGCACACGTATGGTGCACCGCTGCAACAACTCCGCACCCGAGGCCTCAAATCGAAATTCTGCCTCGACAAAAGTGATATTTTTGTCGATTTATGGGGGTATGCAGGCCGGTAATGAATTCCGACAACTTTGAAAAAATGGTGCACAAGCTGCCCAAGACAACCTAGGACGGTGGCACACGTATGGTGCACCGCTGCAACAACTCCGCACCCGAGGCCTCAAATCGAAATTCTGCCTCGACAAAAGTGATATTTTTTGTCGATTTATGGGGGTATGCAGGCCGGTAATGAATTCCGACAACTTTGAAAAAATGGTGCACAAGCTGCCCAAGACAGCCTAGGACGGTGGCATACGTATGGTGCACCGCTGCAACAACTCTGCACCCGAGGCCTCAAATCAAAATTCCGCCTCGACAAAAGTGATTTTTTTGTCGATTTATGGGGGTATGCTGGCCGGTAATGAATTCCGACAACTTTGAAAAAATGGTGCACAATCTGCCCAAAACAACCTAGGACGGTGGCACACGTATGGTGCACCGCTGCAACAACTCCTCACCCGAGGCCTCAAATCGAAATTCCGCGTCGACAAATGTGATTTTTTTTGTCGATTTATGGGGGTATGCAGGCCGGCAATGAATTCCGACAACTTTGAAAAAATGGTGCACAAGCATGCCCAAGCGTGGCCTAGGACGGTGCACACGTGTGGTGCACCGCTGCAACAAATCCACACCTGAGGCCTCAAATCGAAATTCCGCCAAGACAAAAGTGATTTCTTTGTCGATTATGGGGTATGAAGGCAGGTAATGAATTCCGACAACTTTGAAAAAATGGTGCACAAGCTGCCCAAAACAACCTAGGACGGTGGCACACGTATGGTGCACCGCTGCAATAACTCTGCACCCGAGGCCTCAAATCGAGATTCCGCCTCGACAAAAGTTATTTTTTTGTCGATTTATTGGAGGCATGCAGGCCAGTAATGAATTCCGACAACTTTGAAAAAATGGTGCACAAGCATGCCCAAGCGTGGCTTAGGACAGTGCACACGTGTGGTGCACCGCTGGAACAACTCCACACCCGAGGCCTCAAATTGAAATTCTGCCTCGACAAAAGTGATTTTTTTGTCGATTTATGGGGGTATGCAGGCCGGTAATGAATTCCGAAAACTTTGAAAAAATGGTGCACAAGCTGCCCAAAACAACCTAGGACGCTAGCACACGTATGGTGCACCGCTGCAACAACTCTGCACCCGAGGCCTCAAATCGAAATTCCGTCTCTACAAATGTGATTTTTTTGTCGATTTATGGGGGTATGCAGGCCGGTAATGAATTTCGACAACTTTGAAAAAATGGTGCACAAGCTGCCCAAAACAACCTAGGACGGTAGCACACGTATGGTGCACCGCTGCAACAACTCCGCACCCGAGGCCTCAAATCGAAATTCTGCCTCGACAAAAGTGATATTTTTTGTCGATTTATGGGGGTATGCAGGCCGGTAATGAATTCCGACAACTTTGAAAAAATGGTGCACAAGCTGCCCAAGAAAGCCTAGGACGGTGGCACACGTATGGTGCACCGCTGCAACAACTCTGCACCCGAGGCCTCAAATCAAAATTCCGCCTCGACAAAAGTGATTTTTTTGTCGATTTATGGGGGTATGCAGGCCAGTAATGAATTCCGACAACTTTGAAAAAATGGTGCACAATCTGCCCAAAACAACCTAGGACGGTGGCACACGTATGGTGCACCGCTGCAACAACTCCTCACCCGAGGCCTCAAATCGAAATTCCGCCTCGACAAATGTGATTTTTTTTGTCGATTTATGGGGGTATGCAGGCCGGCAATGAATTCCGACAACTTTGAAAAAATGGTGCACAAGCATGCCCAAGCGTGGCCTAGGACGGGGCACACGTGTGGTGCACCGCTGCAACAAATCCACACCTGAGGCCTCAAATCGAAATTCCGCCAAGACAAAAGTGATTTCTTTGTCGATTATGGGGTATGAAGGGAGGTAATGAATTCCGACAACTTTGAAAAAATGGTGCACAAGCTGCCCAAAACAACCTAGGACGGTGGCACACGTATGGTGCACCGCTGCAACAACTCCGCACCCGAGGCCTCAAATCAAAATTCAGCCTCGACAAAAGTGATTTTTTGTCGATTTATGGGGGTATGCAGGCCGTTAATGAATTCTGACAACTTTGAAAAAATGGTGCACAAGCATGCCCAAGCGTGGCCTAGGACGGTGCACAAGTGTGGTGCACCACTGCAATAACTCCACACCCGAGGCCTCAAATTGAAATTCCGCCTCGACAAAAGTGATTTTTTTGTCGATTTATGGGGGTATGCAGGCCGTTAATGAATTCTGACAACTTTGAAAAAATGGTGCACAAGCATGCCCAAGCGTGGCCTAGGACGGTGCACACGTGTGGTGCACCACTGCAATAACTCCACACCCGAGGCCTCAAATTGAAATTCCGCATCGACAAAAGTAATTTTTTTGTCGATTTATGGGGGTATGCAGGAAGGTAATGAATTCCGACAACTTTGAAAAAATGGTGCACAAGCATGCCCAAGCGTGGCCTAGGACGGTGCACACGTGTGGTGCACCGCTGCAACAAATCCACACCTGAGGCCTCAAATCAAAATTCCGCCAAGACAAAAGTGATTTCTTTGTCTATTATGGGGTATGAAGGCAGGTAATGAATTCCGACAACTTTGAAAAAATGGTGCACAAGCTGCCCAAAACAACCTAGGACGGTGGCACACGTATGGTGCACCGCTGCAACAACTCCGCACCCGAGGCCTCAAATCGAAATTCAGCCTCGACAAAAATGATTTTTTGTCGATTTATGGGGGTATGCAGGCCGTTAATGAATTCTGACAACTTTGAAAAAACTGGTGCACAAGCATGCCCAAGCGTGGCCTAGGACGGTGCACACGTGTGGTGCACCGCTGCAACAAATCCACACCTGAGGCCTCAAATCGAAATTCCGCCAAGACAAAAGTGATTTCTTTGTCGATTATGGGGTTTGAAGGCAGGTAATGAATTCCGACAACTTTGAAAAAATGGTGCACAAGCTGCCCAAAACAACCTAGGACGGTGGCACACGTATGGTGCACCGCTGCAACAACTCCGCACCCGAGGCCTCAAATCGAAATTCAGCCTCGACAAAAGTGATTTTTTGTCGATTTATGGGGGTATGCAGGCCGTTAATGAATTCTGACAACTTTGAAAAAATGGTGCACAAGCATGCCCAAGCGTGGCCTAGGACGGTGCACACGTGTGGTGCACCACTACAATAACTCCACACCCGAGGCCTCAAATTGAAATTCCGCCTCGACAAAAGTGATTTTTTTGTCGATTTATGGGGGTATGCAGGAAGGTAATGAATTCCGACAACTTTGAAAAAATGGTGCACAAGCATGCCCAAGCGTGGCCTAGGACGGTGCACACGTGTGGTGCACCGCTGCAACAAATCCACACCTGAGGCCTCAAATCAAAATTCCGCCAAGACAAAAGTGATTTCTTTGTCGATTATGGGGTATGAAGGCAGGTAATGAATTCCGACAACTTTGAAAAAATGGTGCACAAGCTGCCCAAAACAACATAGGACGGTGGCACACGTATGGTGCACCGCTGCAACAACTCCGCACCCGAGGCATCAAATCGAAATTCAGCCTCGACAAAAGTGATTTTTTGTCGATTTATGGGGGTATGCAGGCCGTTAATGAATTCTGACAACTTTGAAAAAATGGTGCACAAGCATGCCCAAGCGTGGCCTAGGACGGTGCACACGTGTGGTGCACCGCTGCAACAAATCCACACCTGAGGCCTCAAATCGAAATTCCGCCAAGACAAAAGTGATTTCTTTGTCGATTATGGGGTATGAAGGCAGGTAATGAATTCCGACAACTTTGAAAAAATGGTGCACAAGCTGCCCAAAACAACCTAGGACGGTGGCACACGTATGGTGCACCGCTGCAACAACTCCGCACCCGAGGCCTCAAATCGAAATTCAGCCTCGACAAAAGTGATGTTTGTCGATTTATGGGGGTATGCAGGCCGTTAATGAATTCTGACAACTTTGAAAAAATGGTGCACAAGCATGCCCAAGCGTGGCCTAGGACGGTGCACACGTGTGGTGCACCACTGCAATAACTCCACACCCGAGGCCTCAAATTGAAATTCCGCCTCGACAAAAGTGATTTTTTTGTCGATTTATGGGGGTATGCAGGAAGGTAATGAATTCCGACAACTTTGAAAAAATGGTGCACAAGTTGCCTAAAACAACCTAGGACGGTGGCACACGTATGGTGCACCGCTGCAAAAACTCCGCACCCGAGGCCTCAAATCGAAATTCCGCCTCGACAAAAGTGATTTTTTTGTCGATTTATGGGGGTATGCAGGCCGGTAATGAATTCCGACAACTTTGAAAAAATGGTGCACAAGCTGCCCAAAACAACCTAGGACGCTAGCACACGTATGGTGCACTGCTGCAACAACTCTGCACCTGAGGCCTCAAATCGAAATTCCGCTTCTACAAATGTGATATTTTTGTCGATTTATGGGGGTATGCAGGCCGGTAATGAATTCCGACAACTTTGAAAAAATGGTGCACAAGCATGCCCAAGCGTGGCCTGGGACGGGGCACACGTGTGGTGCACCGCTGCAACAAATCCACACCTGAGGCCTCAAATCGAAATTCCGCCAAGACAAAAGTGATTTCTTTGTCGATTATGGGGTATGAAGGGAGGTAATGAATTCCGACAACTTTGAAAAAATGGTGCACAAGCTGCCCAAAACAACCTAGGACGGTGGCACACGTATGGTGCACCGCTGCAACAACTCCGCACCCGAGGCCTCAAATCAAAATTCAGCCTCGACAAAAGTGATTTTTTGTCGATTTATGGGGGTATGCAGGCCGTTAATGAATTCTGACAACTTTGAAAAAATGGTGCACAAGCATGCCCAAGCGTGGCCTAGGACGGTGCACAAGTGTGGTGCACCACTGCAATAACTCCACACCCGAGGCCTCAAATTGAAATTCCGCCTCGACAAAAGTGATTTTTTTGTCGATTTATGGGGGTATGCAGGCCGTTAATGAATTCTGACAACTTTGAAAAAATGGTGCACAAGCATGCCCAAGCGTGGCCTAGGACGGTGCACACGTGTGGTGCACCACTGCAATAACTCCACACCCGAGGCCTCAAATTGAAATTCCGCCTCGACAAAAGTAATTTTTTTGTCGATTTATGGGGGTATGCAGGAAGGTAATGAATTCCGACAACTTTGAAAAAATGGTGCACAAGCATGCCCAAGCGTGGCCTAGGACGGTGCACACGTGTGGTGCACCGCTGCAACAAATCCACACCTGAGGCCTCAAATCAAAATTCCGCCAAGACAAAAGTGATTTCTTTGTCGATTATGGGGTATGAAGGCAGGTAATGAATTCCGACAACTTTGAAAAAATGGTGCACAAGCTGCCCAAAACAACCTAGGACGGTGGCACACGTATGGTGCACCGCTGCAACAACTCCGCACCCGAGGCCTCAAATCGAAATTCAGCCTCGACAAAAATGATTTTTTGTCGATTTATGGGGGTATGCAGGCCGTTAATGAATTCTGACAACTTTGAAAAAACTGGTGCACAAGCATGCCCAAGCGTGGCCTAGGACGGTGCATACGTGTGGTGCACCGCTGCAACAAATCCACACCTGAGGCCTCAAATCGAAATTCCGCCAAGACAAAAGTGATTTCTTTGTCGATTATGGGGTTTGAAGGCAGGTAATGAATTCCGACAACTTTGAAAAAATGGTGCACAAGCTGCCCAAAACAACCTAGGACGGTGGCACACGTATGGTGCACCGCTGCAACAACTCCGCACCCGAGGCCTCAAATCGAAATTCAGCCTCGACAAAAGTGATTTTTTGTCGATTTATGGGGGTATGCAGGCCGTTAATGAATTCTGACAACTTTGAAAAAATGGTGCACAAGCATGCCCAAGCGTGGCCTAGGACGGTGCACACGTGTGGTGCACCACTACAATAACTCCACACCCGAGGCCTCAAATTGAAATTCCGCCTCGACAAAAGTGATTTTTTTGTCGATTTATGGGGGTATGCAGGAAGGTAATGAATTCCGACAACTTTGAAAAAATGGTGCACAAGCATGCCCAAGCGTGGCCTAGGACGGTGCACACGTGTGGTGCACCGCTGCAACAAATCCACACCTGAGGCCTCAAATCAAAATTCCGCCAAGATAAAAGTGATTTCTTTGTCGATTATGGGGTATGAAGGCAGGTAATGAATTCCGACAACTTTGAAAAAATGGTGCACAAGCTGCCCAAAACAACATAGGATGGTGGCACACGTATGGTGCACCGCTGCAACAACTCCGCACCCGAGGCCTCAAATCGAAATTCAGCCTCGACAAAAGTGATTTTTTGTCGATTTATGGGGGTATGCAGGCCGTTAATGAATTCTGACAACTTTGAAAAAATGGTGCACAAGCATGCCCAAGCGTGGCCTAGGACGGTGCACACGTGTGGTGCACCGCTGCAACAAATCCACACCTGAGTCCTCAAATCGAAATTCCGCCAAGACAAAAGTGATTTCTTTGTCGATTATGGGGTATGAAGGCAGGTAATGAATTCCGACTACTTTGAAAAAATGGTGCACAAGCTTCCCAAGACAGCCCAGGATGGTGACACACATATGGTGAACCGCTGGAACAACTCCGCACCCGAGGCCTCAAATCAAAATTCCGCCTCGACAAATGTGATATTTTAGTCGATTTATGGGGGTATGCAGGGCGGTAATAAATTCCGACAACTTTGAAAAAATGGTGCACAAGCTGCCCAAAACAACCTAGGACGGTGGCACACGTATGGTGCACCGCTGCAACAACTCCGCACCCGAGGCCTCAAATCGAAATTCTGCCTCGACAAAAGTGATATTTTTGTCGATTTATGGGGGTATGCAGGCCGGTAATGAATTCCGACAACTTTGAAAAAATGGTGCACAAGCTGCCCAAGACAGCCTAGGACGGTGGCACACGTATGGTGCACCGCTGCAACAACTCCGCACCCGAGGCCTCAAATCGAAATTCGGCCTCGACAATAGTGATTTTTTGTCGATTTATGGGGGTATGCAGGCCGTTAATGAATTCTGACAACTTTGAAAAAATGGTGCACAAGCATGCCCAAGCGTGGCCTAGGACGGTGCACACGTGTGGTGCACCACTGCAATAACTCCACACCCGAGGCCTCAAATTGAAATTCCGCCTCGACAAAAGTGATTTTTTTGTCGATTTATGGGGGTATGCAGGAAGGTAATGAATTCCGACAACTTTGAAAAAATTGTGCACAAGCTGCCTAAAACAACCTAGGACGGTGGCACACGTATGGTGCACCGCTGCAAAAAATCCGCACCCGAGGCCTCAAATCGAAATTCCGCCTCGATAAAAGTGATTTTTTTGTCGATTTATGGGGGTATGAAGACCGGTAATGAATTCCGACAACTTTGAAAAAATGGTGCACAAGCTGCCCAAGAAAGCCTAGGACGGTGGCACACGTGTGGTGCACCGCTGCAACAACTCTGCACCCGAGGCCTCAAATCAAAATTCCGCCTCGACAAAAGTGATTTTTTTGTCGATTTATGGGGGTATGCAGGCCAGTAATGAATTCCGACAACTTTGAAAAAATGGTGCACAATCTGCCCAAAACAACCTAGGACGGTGGCACACGTATGGTGCACCGCTGCAACAACTCCTCACCCGAGGCCTCAAATCGAAATTCCGCCTCGACAAATGTGATTTTTTTTGTCGATTTATGGGGGTATGCAGGCCGGCAATGAATTCCGACAACTTTGAAAAAATGGTGCACAAGCATGCCCAAGCGTGGCCTAGGACGGGGCACACGTGTGGTGCACCGCTGCAACAAATCCACACCTGAGGCCTCAAATCGAAATTCCGCCAAGACAAAAGTGATTTCTTTGTCGATTATGGGGTATGAAGGGAGGTAATGAATTCCGACAACTTTGAAAAAATGGTGCACAAGCTGCCCAAAACAACCTAGGACGGTGGCACACGTATGGTGCACCGCTGCAACAACTCCGCACCCGAGGCCTCAAATCGAAATTCGGCCTCAACAATAGTGATTTTTTGTCGATTTATGGGGGTATGCAGGCCGTTAATGAATTCTGACAACTTTGAAAAAATGGTGCACAAGCATGCCCAAGCGTGGCCTAGGACGGTGCACACGTGTGGTGCACCACTGCAATAACTCCACACCCGAGGCCTCAAATTGAAATTCCGCCTCGACAAAAGTGATTTTTTTGTCGATTTATGGGGGTATGCAGGAAGGTAATGAATTCCGACAACTTTGAAAAAATGGTGCACAAGCTGCCTAAAACAACCTAGGACGGTGGCACACGTATGGTGCACCGCTGCAAAAAATCCGCACCCGAGGCCTCAAATCGAAATTCAGCCTCGACAAAAGTGATGTTTGTCGATTTATGGGGGTATGCAGGCCGTTAATGAATTCTGACAACTTTGAAAAAATGGTGCACAAGCATGCCCAAGCGTGGCCTAGGACGGTGCACACGTGTGGTGCACCACTGCAATAACTCCACACCCGAGGCCTCAAATTGAAATTCCGCCTCGACAAAAGTAATTTTTTTGTCGATTTATGGGGGTATGCAGGAAGGTAATGAATTCCGACAACTTTGAAAAAATGGTGCACAAGCATGCCCAAGCGTGGCCTAGGACGGTGCACACGTGTGGTGCACCGCTGCAACAAATCCACACCTGAGGCCTCAAATCAAAATTCCGCCAAGACAAAAGTGATTTCTTTGTCGATTATGGGGTATGAAGGCAGGTAATGAATTCCGACAACTTTGAAAAAATGGTGCACAAGCTGCCCAAAACAACCTAGGACGGTGGCACACGTATGGTGCACCGCTGCAACAACTCCGCACCCGAGGCCTCAAATCGAAATTCAGCCTCGACAAAAATGATTTTTTGTCGATTTATGGGGGTATGCAGGCCGTTAATGAATTCTGACAACTTTGAAAAAACTGGTGCACAAGCATGCCCAAGCGTGGCCTAGGACGGTGCACACGTGTGGTGCACCGCTGCAACAAATCCACACCTGAGGCCTCAAATCGAAATTCCGCCAAGACAAAAGTGATTTCTTTGTCGATTATGGGGTTTGAAGGCAGGTAATGAATTCCGACAACTTTGAAAAAATGGTGCACAAGCTGCCCAAAACAACCTAGGACGGTGGCACACGTATGGTGCACCGCTGCAACAACTCCGCACCCGAGGCCTCAAATCGTAATTCAGCCTCGACAAAAGTGATTTTTTGTCGATTTATGGGGGTATGCAGGCCGTTAATGAATTCTGACAACTTTGAAAAAATGGTGCACAAGCATGCCCAAGCGTGGCCTAGGACGGTGCACACGTGTGGTGCACCACTACAATAACTCCACACCCGAGGCCTCAAATTGAAATTCCGCCTCGACAAAAGTGATTTTTTTGTCGATTTATGGGGGTATGCAGGAAGGTAATGAATTCCGACAACTTTGAAAAAATGGTGCACAAGCATGCCCAAGCGTGGCCTAGGACGGTGCACACGTGTGGTGCACCGCTGCAACAAATCCACACCTGAGGCCTCAAATCAAAATTCCGCCAAGACAAAAGTGATTTCTTTGTCGATTATGGGGTATGAAGGCAGGTAATGAATTCCGACAACTTTGAAAAAACGGTGCACAAGCTGCCCAAAACAACATAGGACGGTGGCACACGTATGGTGCACCGCTGCAACAACTCCGCACCCGAGGCCTCAAATCGAAATTCAGCCTCGACAAAAGTGATTTTTTGTCGATTTATGGGGGTATGCAGGCCGTTAATGAATTCTGACAACTTTGAAAAAATGGTGCACAAGCATGCCCAAGCGTGGCCTAGGACGGTGCACACGTGTGGTGCACCGCTGCAACAAATCCACACCTGAGGCCTCAAATCGAAATTCCGCCAAGACAAAAGTGATTTCTTTGTCGATTATGGGGTATGAAGGCAGGTAATGAATTCCGACAACTTTGAAAAAATGGTGCACAAGCTGCCCAAAACAACCTAGGACGGTGGCACACGTATGGTGCACCGCTGCAACAACTCCGCACCCGAGGCCTCAAATCGAAATTCAGCCTCGACAAAAGTGATGTTTGTCGATTTATGGGGGTATGCAGGCCGTTAATGAATTCTGACAACTTTGAAAAAATGGTGCACAAGCATGCCCAAGCGTGGCCTAGGACGGTGCACACGTGTGGTGCACCACTGCAATAACTCCACACCCGAGGCCTCAAATTGAAATTCCGCCTCGACAAAAGTGATTTTTTTGTCGATTTATGGGGGTATGCAGGAAGGTAATGAATTCCGACAACTTTGAAAAAATGGTGCACAAGCTGCCTAAAACAACCTAGGACGGTGGCACACGTATGGTGCACCGCTGCAAAAACTCCGCACCCGAGGCCTCAAATCGAAATTCCGCCTCGACAAAAGTGATTTTTTTGTCGATTTATGGGGGTATGCAGGCCGGTAATGAATTCCGACAACTTTGAAAAAATGGTGCACAAGCTGCCCAAAACAACCTAGGACGCTAGCACACGTATGGTGCACCGCTGCAACAACTCTGCACCTGAGGCCTCAAATCGAAATTCCGCTTCTACAAATGTGATATTTTTGTCGATTTATGGGGGTATGCAGGCCGGTAATGAATTCCGACAACTTTGAAAAAATGGTGCACAAGCTGCCCAAGACAGCCTAGGACAGTGGCACACGTATGGTGCACCGCTGCAACAACTCTGCACCCGAGGCCTCAAATCAAAATTCCGCCTCGAAAAAAGTGATTTTTTTGTCGATTTATGGGGGTATGCAGGCCAGTAATGAATTCCGACAACTTTGAAAAAATGGTGCACAATCTGCCCAAAACAACCTAGGACGGTGGCACACGTATGGTGCACCGCTGCAACAACTCCTCACCCGAGGCCTCAAATCGAAATTCCGCCTCGACAAATGTGATTTTTTTTGTCGATTTATGGGGGTATGCAGGCTGGCAATGAATTCCGACAACTTTGAAAAAATGGTGCACAAGCATGCCCAAGCGTGGCCTAGGACGGTGCACACGTGTGGTGCACCGCTGCAACAAATCCACACCTGAGGCCTCAAATCGAAATTCCGCCAAGAAAAAAGTGATTTCTTTGTCGATTATGGGGTATGAAGGCGGGTAATGAATTCCGACAACTTTGAAAAAATGGTGCACAAGCTGCCCAAAACAACCTAGGACGGTGGCACACGTATGGTGCACCGCTGCAACAACTCCGCACCCGAGGCCTCAAATCGAAATTCAGCCTCGACAAAAGTGATGTTTGTCGATTTATGGGGGTATGCAGGCCGTTAATGAATTCTGACAACTTTGAAAAAATGGTGCACAAGCATGCCCAAGCGTGGCCTAGGACGGTGCACACGTGTGGTGCACCACTGCAATAACTCCACACCCGAGGCCTCAAATTGAAATTCCGCCTCGACAAAAGTGATTTTTTTGTCGATTTATGGGGGTATGCAGGAAGGTAATGAATTCCGACAACTTTGAAAAAATGGTGCACAAGCTGCCTAAAACAACCTAGGACGGTGGCACACGTATGGTGCACCGCTGCAAAAACTCCGCACCCGAGGCCTCAAATCGAAATTCCGCCTCGACAAAAGTGATTTTTTTGTCGATTTATGGGGGTATGCAGGCCGGTAATGAATTCCGACAACTTTGAAAAAATGGTGCACAAGCTGCCCAAAACAACCTAGGACGCTAGCACACGTATGGTGCACCGCTGCAACAACTCTGCACCTGAGGCCTCAAATCGAAATTCCGCTTCTACAAATGTGATATTTTTGTCGATTTATGGGGGTATGCAGGCCGGTAATGAATTCCGACAACTTTGAAAAAATGGTGCACAAGCTGCCCAAGACAGCCTAGGACAGTGGCACACGTATGGTGCACCGCTGCAACAACTCTGCACCCGAGGCCTCAAATCAAAATTCCGCCTCGACAAAAGTGATTTTTTTGTCGATTTATGGGGGTATGCAGGCCAGTAATGAATTCCGACAACTTTGAAAAAATGGTGCACAATCTGCCCAAAACAACCTAGGACGGTGGCACACGTATGGTGCACCGCTGCAACAACTCCTCACCCGAGGCCTCAAATCGAAATTCCGCCTCGACAAATGTGATTTTTTTTGTCGATTTATGGGGGTATGCAGGCTGGCAATGAATTCCGACAACTTTGAAAAAATGGTGCACAAGCATGCCCAAGCGTGGCCTAGGACGGTGCACACGTGTGGTGCACCGCTGCAACAAATCCACACCTGAGGCCTCAAATCGAAATTCCGCCAAGAAAAAAGTGATTTCTTTGTCGATTATGGGGTATGAAGGCGGGTAATGAATTCCGACAACTTTGAAAAAATGGTGCACAAGCTGCCCAAAACAACCTAGGACGGTGGCACACGTATGGTGCACCGCTGCAACAACTCCGCACCCGAGGCCTCAAATCGAAATTCAGCCTCGACAAAAGTGATGTTTGTCGATTTATGGGGGTATGCAGGCCGTTAATGAATTCTGACAACTTTGAAAAAATGGTGCACAAGCATGCCCAAGCGTGGCCTAGGACGGTGCACACGTGTGGTGCACCACTGCAATAACTCCACACCCGAGGCCTCAAATTGAAATTCCGCCTCGACAAAAGTGATTTTTTTGTCGATTTATGGGGGTATGCAGGAAGGTAATGAATTCCGACAACTTTGAAAAAATGGTGCACAAGCTGCCTAAAACAACCTAGGACGGTGGCACACGTATGGTGCACCGCTGCAAAAACTCCGCACCCGAGGCCTCAAATCGAAATTCCGCCTCGACAAAAGTGATTTTTTTGTCGATTTATGGGGGTATGCAGGCCGGTAATGAATTCCGACAACTTTGAAAAAATGGTGCACAAGCTGCCCAAAACAACCTAGGACGCTAGCACACGTATGGTGCACCGCTGCAACAACTCTGCACCTGAGGCCTCAAATCGAAATTCCGCTTCTACAAATGTGATATTTTTGTCGATTTATGGGGGTATGCAGGCCGGTAATGAATTCCGACAACTTTGAAAAAATGGTGCACAAGCTGCCCAAAACAACCTAGGACGCTAGCACACGTATGGTGCACCGCTGCAACAACTCTGCACCTGAGGCCTCAAATCGAAATTCCGCTTCTACAAATGTGATATTTTTGTCGATTTATGGGGGTATGCAGGCCGGTAATGAATTCCGACAACTTTGAAAAAATGGTGCACAAGCTGCCCAAGACAGCCTAGGACAGTGGCACACGTATGGTGCACCGCTGCAACAACTCTGCACCCGAGGCCTCAAATCAAAATTCCGCCTCGACAAAAGTGATTTTTTTGTCGATTTATGGGGGTATGCAGGCCAGTAATGAATTCCGACAACTTTGAAAAAATGGTGCACAATCTGCCCAAAACAACCTAGGACGGTGGCACACGTATGGTGCACCGCTGCAACAACTCCTCACCCGAGGCCTCAAATCGAAATTCCGCCTCGACAAATGTGATTTTTTTTGTCGATTTATGGGGGTATGCAGGCTGGCAATGAATTCCGACAACTTTGAAAAAATGGTGCACAAGCATGCCCAAGCGTGGCCTAGGACGGTGCACACGTGTGGTGCACCGCTGCAACAAATCCACACCTGAGGCCTCAAATCGAAATTCCGCCAAGAAAAAAGTGATTTCTTTGTCGATTATGGGGTATGAAGGCGGGTAATGAATTCCGACAACTTTGAAAAAATGGTGCACAAGCTGCCCAAAACAACCTAGGACGGTGGCACACGTATGGTGCACCGCTGCAACAACTCCGCACCCGAGGCCTCAAATCGAAATTCAGCCTCGACAAAAGTGATGTTTGTCGATTTATGGGGGTATGCAGGCCGTTAATGAATTCTGACAACTTTGAAAAAATGGTGCACAAGCATGCCCAAGCGTGGCCTAGGACGGTGCACACGTGTGGTGCACCACTGCAATAACTCCACACCCGAGGCCTCAAATTGAAATTCCGCCTCGACAAAAGTGATTTTTTTGTCGATTTATGGGGGTATGCAGGAAGGTAATGAATTCCGACAACTTTGAAAAAATGGTGCACAAGCTGCCTAAAACAACCTAGGACGGTGGCACACGTATGGTGCACCGCTGCAAAAACTCCGCACCCGAGGCCTCAAATCGAAATTCCGCCTCGACAAAAGTGATTTTTTTGTCGATTTATGGGGGTATGCAGGCCGGTAATGAATTCCGACAACTTTGAAAAAATGGTGCACAAGCTGCCCAAAACAACCTAGGACGCTAGCACACGTATGGTGCACCGCTGCAACAACTCTGCACCTGAGGCCTCAAATCGAAATTCCGCTTCTACAAATGTGATATTTTTGTCGATTTATGGGGGTATGCAGGCCGGTAATGAATTCCGACAACTTTGAAAAAATGGTGCACAAGCTGCCCAAGACAGCCTAGGACAGTGGCACACGTATGGTGCACCGCTGCAACAACTCTGCACCCGAGGCCTCAAATCAAAATTCCGCCTCGACAAAAGTGATTTTTTTGTCGATTTATGGGGGTATGCAGGCCAGTAATGAATTCCGACAACTTTGAAAAAATGGTGCACAATCTGCCCAAAACAACCTAGGACGGTGGCACACGTATGGTGCACCGCTGCAACAACTCCTCACCCGAGGCCTCAAATCGAAATTCCGCCTCGACAAATGTGATTTTTTTTGTCGATTTATGGGGGTATGCAGGCTGGCAATGAATTCCGACAACTTTGAAAAAATGGTGCACAAGCATGCCCAAGCGTGGCCTAGGACGGTGCACACGTGTGGTGCACCGCTGCAACAAATCCACACCTGAGGCCTCAAATCGAAATTCCGCCAAGAAAAAAGTGATTTCTTTGTCGATTATGGGGTATGAAGGCGGGTAATGAATTCCGACAACTTTGAAAAAATGGTGCACAAGCTGCCCAAAACAACCTAGGACGGTGGCACACGTATGGTGCACCGCTGCAACAACTCCGCACCCGAGGCCTCAAATCGAAATTCGGCCTCGACAATAGTGATTTTTTGTCGATTTATGGGGGTATGCAGGCCGTTAATGAATTCTGACAACTTTGAAAAAATGGTGCACAAGCATGCCCAAGCGTGGCCTAGGACGGTGCACACGTGTGGTGCACCACTGCAATAACTCCACACCCGAGGCCTCAAATTGAAATTCCGCCTCGACAAAAGTGATTTTTTTGTCGATTTATGGGGGTATGCAGGAAGGTAATGAATTCCGACAACTTTGAAAAAATGGTGCACAAGCTGCCTAAAACAACCTAGGACGGTGGCACACGTATGGTGCACCGCTGCAAAAAATCCGCACCCGAGGCCTCAAATCGAAATTCCGCCTCGATAAAAGTGATTTTTTTGTCGATTTATGGGGGTATGAAGGCCGGTAATGAATTCCGATAACTTTGAAAAAATGGTGCACAAGCTGCCCAAGACAACCTAGGACGGTGGCACATGTATGGTGCACCGCTGCAACAACTCCGCGCTCGAGGCCTCAAATTGAAATTCCGCCTCCAAAAAAGTGATTTTTTTGTCGATTTATGGGGGTATGCAGGCGAGTAATGTATTCCGACAACTTTGAAAAAATGGTGCACAAGCTGCCCAAAACAACTTAGGACGGTGGCACACGTATGGTGCACCGCTGCAACAACTCCGCACCCGAGTCCTCAAATCGAAATTCTGCCTCGACAAAAGTGATATTTTTGTCGATTTATGGGGGTATGCAGGCCGGTAATGAATTCCGACAACTTTGAAAAAATGGTGCACAAGCTGCCCAAGACAGCCTAGGACGGTGGCACACGTATGGTGCACCGCTGCAACAACTCCGCACCCGAGGCCTCAAATCGAAATTCCGCCTCGACAAAAGTGATTTTTTTGTCGATTTATGGGGGGTATGCAGGACAGTAATGAATTCCGACAACTTTGAAAAAATGGTGCACAAGTTGCCCAAAATAACCTAGGACGGTGGCACACGTATGGTGCACCGCTGCAACAACTCCGCGCTCGAGGCCTCAAATTGAAATTCCGCCTCCAAAAAAGTGATTTTTTTGTCGATTTATGGGGGTATGCAGGCGAGTAATGTATTCCGACAACTTTGAAAAAATGGTGCACAAGCTGCCCAAAACAACTTAGGACGGTGGCACACGTATGGTGCACCGCTGCAACAACTCCGCACCCGAGGCCTCAAATCGAAATTCTGCCTCGACAAAAGTGATATTTTTGTCGATTTATGGGGGTATGCAGGCCGGTAATGAATTCCGACAACTTTGAAAAAATGGTGCACAAGCTGCCCAAGACAGCCTAGGACGGTGGCACACGTATGGTGCACCGCTGCAACAAATCCACACCTGAGGCCTCAAATCGAAATTCCGCCAAGACAAAAGTGATTTCTTTGTCGATTATGGGGTATGAAGGCAGGTAATGAATTCCGACTACTTTGAAAAAATGGTGCACAAGCTTCCCAAGACAGCCCAGGATGGTGACACACATATGGTGAACCGCTGGAACAACTCCGCACCCGAGGCCTCAAATCGAAATTCCGCCTCGACAAATGTGATATTTTAGTCGATTTATGGGGGTATGCAGGGCGGTAATAAATTCCGACAACTTTGAAAAAATGGTGCACAAGCTGCCCAAAACAACCTAGGACGGTGGCACACGTATGGTGCACCGCTGCAACAACTCCGCACCCGAGGCCTCAAATCGAAATTCTGCCTCGACAAAAGTGATATTTTTGTCGATTTATGGGGGTATGCAGGCCGGTAATGAATTCCGACAACTTTGAAAAAATGGTGCACAAGCTGCCCAAGACAGCCTAGGACGGTGGCACACGTATGGTGCACCGCTGCAACAACTCCGCACCCGAGGCCTCAAATCGAAATTCGGCCTCGACAATAGTGATTTTTTGTCGATTTATGGGGGTATGCAGGCCGTTAATGAATTCTGACAACTTTGAAAAAATGGTGCACAAGCATGCCCAAGCGTGGCCTAGGACGGTGCACACGTGTGGTGCACCACTGCAATAACTCCACACCCGAGGCCTCAAATTGAAATTCCGCCTCGACAAAAGTGATTTTTTTGTCGATTTATGGGGGTATGCAGGAAGGTAATGAATTCCGACAACTTTGAAAAAATTGTGCACAAGCTGCCTAAAACAACCTAGGACGGTGGCACACGTATGGTGCACCGCTGCAAAAAATCCGCACCCGAGGCCTCAAATCGAAATTCCGCCTCGATAAAAGTGATTTTTTTGTCGATTTATGGGGGTATGAAGGCCGGTAATGAATTCCGATAACTTTGAAAAAATGGTGCACAAGCTGTCCAAGACAACCTAGGACGGTGGCACACGTATGGTGCACCGCTGCAACAACTCCGCGCTCGAGGCCTCAAATTGAAATTCCGCCTCCAAAAAAGTGATTTTTTTGTCGATTTATGGGGGTATGCAGGCGAGTAATGTATTCCGACAACTTTGAAAAAATGGTGCACAAGCTGCCCAAAACAACTTAGGACGGTGGCACACGTATGGTGCACCGCTGCAACAACTCCGCACCCGAGGCCTCAAATCGAAATTCTGCCTCGACAAAAGTGATATTTTTGTCGATTTATGGGGGTATGCAGGCCGGTAATGAATTCCGACAACTTTGAAAAAATGGTGCACAAGCTGCCCAAGACAACCTAGGACGGTGGCACACGTATGGTGCACCGCTGCAACAACTCCGCACCCGAGGCCTCAAATCGAAATTCCGCCTCGACAAAAGTGATTTTTTGTCGATTTATGGGGGTATGCAGGCCGTTAATGAATTCTGACAACTTTGAAAAAATGGTGCACAAGCATGCCCAAGCGTGGCCTAGGACGGTGCACACGTGTGGTGCACCGCTGCAACAACTCCGCACCCGAGGCCTCAAATCGAAATTCTGCCTCGACAAAAGTGATATTTTTGTCGATTTATGGGGGTATGGAGGCCGGTAATGAATTCCGACAACTTTGAAAAAATGGTGCACAAGCTGCCCAAGACAGCCTAGGACGGTGGCACACGTATGGTGCACCGCTGCAACAACTCCGCACCCGAGGCCTCAAATCGAAATTCCGCCTCGATAAAAGTGATTTTTTTGTCAATTTATGGGTGGTATGCAGGACAGTAATGAATTCCGACAACTTTGAAAAAATGGTGCACAAGCTGCCCAAAACAACCTAGGACGGTGGCACAGGTATGGTGCACCGCTGCAACAACTCCTCACCCGAGGCCTCAAATCGAAATTCGGCCTCGGCAAAAGTGATTTTTTGTCGATTTATGGGGGTATGCAGGCCGTTAATGAATTCTGACAACTTTGAAAAAATGGTGCACAAGCATGCCCAAGCGTGGCCTAGGACGGTGCACACGTGTAGTGCACCGCTGCAACAAATCCACACCTGAGGCCTCAAATCGAAATTCCGCCAAGACAAAAGTGATTTATTTGTCGATTAAGGGGTATGAAGGCAGGTAATGAATTCCGACTACTTTGAAAAAATGGTGCACAAGCTTCCCAAGACAGCCCAGGATGGTGACACACATATGGTGCACCGCTGCAACAACTCCGCACCCGAGGCCTCAAATCGAAATTCTGCCTCGACAAATGTGATATTTTTGTCGATTTATGGGGGTATGCAGGGCGGTAATGAATTCCGACAACTTAGAAAAAATGGTGCACAAGCTGCCCAAAACAACCTAGGACGGTGGCACACGTATGGTGCACCGCTGCAACAACTCCGCACCCGAGGCCTCAAATCGAAATTCTGCCTCCACAAAAGTGATATTTTTGTCGATTTATGGGGGTATGCAGGCCGGTAATGAATTCCGACAACTTTGAAAAAATGGTGCACAAGCTGCCCAAGACAGCCTAGGACGGTGGCACACGTATGGTGCACCGCTGCAACAACTCCGCACCCGAGGCCTCAAATCGAAATTCCGCCTGGACAAAAGTGATTTTTTTGTCGATTTATGGGTGGTATACAGGACAGTAATGAATTCCGACAACTTTGAAAAAATGGTGCACAAGCTGCCCAAAACAACCTAGGACGGTGGCACACGTATGGTGCACCGCTGCAACAACTCCGCACCCGAGGCCTCAAATCGAAATTCGGCCTCGACAAAAGTGATTTTTTGTCGATTTATGGGGGTATGCAGGCCGTTAATGAATTCTGACAACTTTGAAAAAATGGTGCACAAGCATGCCCAAGCGTGGCCTAGGACGGTGCACACGTGTGGTCCACCACTGCAATAACTCCACACCCGAGGCCTCAAATTGAAATTCCGCCTCGACAAAAGTGATTTTTTTGTCGATTTATGGGGGTATGCAGGCCGGTAATGAATTCCGACAACTTTGAAAAAATGGTGCACAAGCTGCCCAAGACAGCCTAGGACGGTGGCACACGTATGGTGCACCGCTGCAACAACTCCGCACCCGAGGCCTCAAATCGAAATTCCGCCTCGGCAAAAGTGATTTTTTTGTCGATTTATTGGTGGTATGCAGGACAGTAATGAATTCCGACAACTTTGAAAAAATGGTGCACAAGCTGCCCAAAACAACCTAGGACGGTGGCACACGTATGGTGCACCGCTGCAACAACTCCGCACCCGAGGCCTCAAATCGAAATTCTGCCTCGACAAATGTGATATTTTTGTCGATTTATGGGGGTATGCAGGGCGGTAATGAATTCCGACAACTTAGAAAAAATGGTGCACAAGCTGCCCAAAACAACCTAGGACGGTGGCACACGTATGGTGCACCGCTGCAACAACTCCGCACCCGAGGCCTCAAATCGAAATTCTGCCTCCACAAAAGTGATATTTTTGTCGATTTATGGGGGTATGCAGGCCGGTAATGAATTCCGACAACTTTGAAAAAATGGTGCACAAGCTGCCCAAGACAGCCTAGGACGGTGGCACACGTATGGTGCACCGCTGCAACAACTCCGCACCCGAGGCCTCAAATCGAAATTCCGCCTCGACAAAAGTGATTTTTTTGTCGATTTATGGGTGGTATGCAGGACAGTAATGAATTCTGACAACTTTGAAAAAATGGTGCACAAGCTGCCCAAAACAACCTAGGACGGTGGCACACGTATGGTGCACCGCTGCAACAACTCCGCACCCGAGGCCTCAAATCGAAATTCGGCCTCGACAAAAGTGATTTTTTGTCGATTTATGAGGGTATGCAGGCCGTTAATGAATTCTGACAACTTTGAAAAAATGGTGCACAAGCATGCCCAAGCGTGGCCTAGGACGGTGCACACGTGTGGTCCACCACTGCAATAACTCCACACCCGAGGCCTCAAATTGAAATTCCGCCTCGACAAAAGTGATTTTTTTGTCGATTTATGGGGGTATGCAGGCCGGTAATGAATTCCGACAACTTTGAAAAAATGGTGCACAAGCTGCCCAAGACAGCCTAGGACGGTGGCACACGTATGGTGCACCGTTGCAACAACTCTGCACCCGAGGCCTCAAATCGAAATTCCGCCTCGACAAAATTTATTTTTTTGTCGATTTATTGGGGGTATGCAGGCCAGTAATGAATTCCGACAACTTTGAAAAAATGGTGCACAAGCATGCCCAAGCGTGGCCTAGGACAGTGCACACGTGTGGTGCACCGCTGGAACAACTCCACACCCGAGGCCTCAAATTGAAATTCCGCCTCGAAAAAAGTGATATTTTTGTCGATTTATGGGGGTATGCAGGAAGGTAATGAATTCCGACAACTTTGAAAAAATGGTGCACAAGCTGCCTAAAACAACCTAGGACGGTGGCACACGTATGGTGCACCGCTGCAACAACTCTGCACCCGAGGCCTCAAATTGAAATTCCGCCTCGACAAAAGTGATTTTTTTGTCGATTTATGGGGGTATGCAGGCCAGTAATGAATTTCGACAACTTTGAAAAAATGGTGCACAAGCTGCCCAAAACAACCTAGGACGGTGGCACACGTATGGTGCACCGCTGTAACAACTCCTCACCCGAGGCCTCAAATCGAAATTCGGCCTCGACAAAAGTGATTTTTTGTCGATTTATGGGGGTATGCTGGCCGGTAATGAATTCCGCCAACTTTGAAAAAATGGTGCACAAGCATGCGCAAGCGTGGCCTAGGACGGTGCACACGTGTGGTGCACCGCTTCAACAACTCCACACTTGAGGCCTCAAATCGAAATTCCGCCTCGACAAAAGTGATTTTTTTGTCGATTTTTGGGGTATGAAGGCAGGTAATGAATTCCGACTACTTTGAAAAAATGGTGCACAAGCTGCCCAAGACAGCCCAGGATGGTGGCACACATATGGTGCACCGCTGCAAAAACTCCGCACCCGAGGCCTCAAATCGAAATTCCGCCTCTACAAATGTGATTTTTTTGTCGATTTATGGGGGTATGCAGGCCGGTAATGAATTCCGACAACTTTGAAAAAATGGTGCACAAGCTGCCCAAAACAACCTAGGACGGTGGCACACGTATGGTGCACCGCTGCAACAACTCCGCACCCGAGGCCTCAAATCTAAATTCTGCCTCGACAAAAGTGATATTTTTGTCGATTTATGGGGGTATGCAGGCCGGTAATGAATTCCGACAACTTTGAAAAAATGGTGCACAAGCTGCCCAAGACAGCCTAGGACGGTGGCACACGTATGGTGCACCGTTGCAACAACTCTGCACCCGAGGCCTCAAATCGAAATTCCGCCTCGACAAAATTTATTTTTTTGTCGATTTATTGGGGTATGCAGGCCAGTAATGAATTCCGACAACTTTGAAAAAATGGTGCACAAGCATGCCCAAGCGTGGCCTAGGACAGTGCACACGTGTGGTGCACCGCTGGAACAACTCCACACCCGAGGCCTCAAATTGAAATTCCGCCTCGAAAAAAGTGATTTTTTTGTCGATTTATGGGGGTATGAAGGAAGGTAATGAATTCCGACAACTTTGAAAAAATGGTGCACAAGCTGCCTAAAACAACCTAGGACGGTGGCACACGTATGGTGCACCGCTGCAACAACTCTGCACCCGAGGCCTCAAATTGAAATTCCGCCTCGACAAAAGTGATTTTTTTGTCGATTTACGGGGGTATGCAGGCCAGTAATGAATTCCGACAACTTTGAAAAAATGGTGCACAAGCTGCCCAAAACAACCTAGGACGGTGGCACACGTATGGTGCACCGCTGTAACAACTCCTCACCCGAGGCCTCAAATCGAAATTCGGCCTCGACAAAAGTGATTTTTTGTCGATTTATGGGGGTATGCTGGCCGGTAATGAATTCCGACAACTTTGAAAAAATGGTGCACAAGCATGCGCAAGCGTGGCCTAGGACGGTGCACATGTGTGGTGCACCGCTTCAACAACTCCACACTTGAGGCCTCAAATCGAAATTCCGCCTCGACAAAAGTGATTTTTTTGTCGATTTTTGGGGTATGAAGGCAGGTAATGAATTCCGACTACTTTGAAAAAATGGTGCACAAGCTGCCCAAGACAGCCCAGGACGGTGGCACACATATGGTGCACCGCTGCAAAAACTCCGTACCCGAGGCCTCAAATCGAAATTCCGCCTCGACAAAAGTGTTTTTTTTGTCGATTTATGGGGGTATGCAGGCCGGTAATGAATTCCGACAACTTTGAAAAAATGGTGCACAAGCTGCCCAAGACAGCCTAGGATGGTGGCACACGTATGGTGCACCGCTGCAACAACTCTGCACCCGAGGCCTCAAATCGAAATTCCGCCTCGACAAAAGTAATTTTTTTGTCGATTTATGGGGGTTTGCAGGCCAGTAATGAATTCCGACAACTTTGAAAAAATGGTGCACAATTTGCCCAAAACAACCTAGGACGGTGGCACACGTATGGTGAACCGCTGCAACAACTCCTCACCCGAGGCCTCAAATCGAAATTCCGCCTCGACAAATGTGATTTTTTTGTCGATTTATGGGGGTATGCAGGCCGTCAATGAATTCCGACAACTTTGAAAAAATGGTGCACAAGCATGCCCAAGCGTGGCCTAGGACGGTGCACACGTGTGGTGCACCGCTGCAACAAATCCACACCTGAGGCCACAAATCGAAATTCCGCCAAGACAAAAGTGATTTCTTTGTCGATTATGGGGTATGAAGGCAGGTAATGAATTCCGACTACTTTGAAAAAATGGTACACAAGCTTCCGAAGACAGCCCAGGATGGTGGCACACATATGGTGCACCGCTGCAACAACTCCGCACCCGAGGCCTCAAATCGAAATTCCGCCTCTACAAATGTGATTTTTTTGTCGATTTATGGGGGTATGCAGGCCGGTAATGAATTCCGATAACTTTGAAAAAATGGTGCACAAGCTGCCCAAAACAACCTAGGACGGTGGCACACGTATGGTGCACCGCTGCAACAACTCCGCACCCGAGGCCTCAAATCTAAATTCTGCCTCTACAAATGTGATTTTTTTGTCGATTTATGGGGGTATGCAGGCCGGTAATGAATTCCGACAACTTTGAAAAAATGGTGCACAAGCTGCCCAAAACAACCTAGGACGGTGGCAC
Organism: Galeopsis tetrahit; assembly: GCA_963675135.1. Taxonomy (NCBI): domain Eukaryota; kingdom Viridiplantae; phylum Streptophyta; class Magnoliopsida; order Lamiales; family Lamiaceae; genus Galeopsis; species Galeopsis tetrahit. The sequence continues at coordinate 27,953,311 of OY776129.1, read as the reverse complement.
ACGTATGGTGCACCGCTGCAACAACTCCGCACCCGAGGCCTCAAATCTAAATTCTGCCTCGACAAAAGTGATATTTTTGTCGATTTATGGGGGTATGCAGGCTGGTAATGAATTCGGACAACTTTGAAAAAATGGTGCACAAGCTGCCCAAGACAGCCTAGGACGGTGGCACACGTATGGTGCACCGTTGCAACAACTCTGCACCCGAGGCCTCAACTCGAAATTCCGCCTCGACAAAATTTATTTTTTTGTCGATTTATTGGGGGTATGCAGGCCAGTAATGAATTCCGACAACTTTGAAAAAATGGTGCACAAGCATGCCCAAGCGTGGCCTAGGACAGTGCACACGTGTGGTGCACCGCTGGAACAACTCCACACCCGAGGCCTCAAATTGAAATTCCGCCTCGAAAAAAGTGATTTTTTTGTCGATTTATGGGGGTATGCAGGCCAATAATGAATTCCGACAACTTTGAAAAAATGGTGCACAAGCATGCCCAAGCGTGGCCTAGGACAGTGCACACGTGTGGTGCACCGCTGGAACAACTCCACACCCGAGGCCTCAAATCGAAATTCTGCCTCGACAAAAGTGATATTTTTGTCGATTTATGGGAGTATGCAGGCAGGTAATGAATTCCGACAACTTTGAAAAAATTGTGCACAAGCATGCCCAAGCGTGGCCTAGGACGGTGCACACGTGTGGTGCACCGCTGCAACAAATCCACACCTGAGGCCTCAAATCGAAATTCCGCCAAGACAAAAGTGATTTCTTTGTCGATTATGGGGTATGAAGGCAGGTAATGAATTCCGACTACTTTGAAAAAATGGTGCACAAGCTTCCCAAGACAGCCCAGGATGGTGGCACACATATGGTGCACCGCTGCAACAACTCCGCACCCGAGGCCTCAAATCGAAATTCCGCCTCTACAAATGTGATTTTTTTGTCGATTTATGGGGGTATGCAGGCCGGTAATGAATTCCGACAACTTTGAAAAAATGGTGCACAAGCTTCCCAATACAACCTAGGACGGTGGCACACGTATGGTGCACCGCTGCAACAACTCCGCACCCGAGGCCTCAAATCGAAATTCTGCCTCGACAAAAGTGATATTTTTGTCGATTTATGGGGGTATGCAGGCCTGTAATGAATTCCGACAACTTTGAAAAAATGGTGCACAAGCATGCCCAAGCGTGGCCTAGGACGGTGCACACGTGTGGTGCACCGTTGCAACAAATCCACACCTGAGGCCTCAAAACGAAATTCCGCCATGACAAAAGTGATTTCTTTGTCGATTATGGGGTATGAAGGCAGGTAATGAATTCCGACTACTTTGAAAAAATGGTGCACAAGCTGCCCAAGACAGCCTAGGACGCTAGCACACGTATGGTGCACCGCTGCAACAACTCTGCACCCGAGGCCTCAAATCGAAATTCCGCCTCTACAAATGTGATTTTTTTGTCGATTTATGGGGGTATTCAGGCCGGTAATGAATTTCGACAACTTTGAAAAAATGGTGCACAAGCTGCCCAAAACAACCTAGGACGGTGGCACACGTATGGTGCACCGCTGCAACAACTCCGCACCCGAGGCCTCAAATCTAAATTCTGCCTCGACAAAAGTGATATTTTTGTCGATTTATGGGGGTATGCAGGCCGGTAATGAATTCTGACAACTTTGAAAAAATGGTGCACAAGTTGCCCAAGACAGCCTAGGACGGTGGCACACGTATGGTGCACCGCTGCAACAACTCTGCACCCGAGGCCTCAAATCGAAATTCCGCCTCGACAAAATTTATTTTTTTGTCGATTTATTGGGGGTATGCAGGCCAGTAATGAATTCCGACAACTTTGAAAAAATGGTGCACAAGCATGCCCAAGCGTGGCCTAGGACAGTGCACACGTGTGGTGCACCGCTGGAACAACTCCACACCCGAGGCCTCAAATTGAAATTCCGCCTCGAAAAAAGTGATTTTTTTGTCGATTTATGGGGGTATGCAGGAAGGTAATGAATTCCGACAACTTTGAAAAAATGGTGCACAAGCTGCCTAAAACAACCTAGGACGGTGCACACGTGTGGTGCACCGCTGCAACAAATCCACACCTGAGGCCTCAAATCGAAATTCCGCCAAGACAAAAGTGATTTCTTTGTCGATTATGGGGTATGAAGGCAGGTAATGAATTCCGACTACTTTGAAAAAATGGTGCACAAGCTTCCCAAGACAGCCCAGGATGGTGGCACACATATGGTGCACCGCTGCAACAACTCCGCACCCGAGGCCTCAAATCGAAATTCCGCCTCTACAAATGTGATTTTTTTGTCGATTTATGGGGGTATGCAGGCCGGTAATGAATTCCGACAACTTTGAAAAAATGGTGCACAAGCTTCCCAATACAACCTAGGACGGTGGCACACGTATGGTGCACCGCTGCAACAACTCCGCACCCGAGGCCTCAAATCGAAATTCTGCCTCGACAAAAGTGATATTTTTGTCGATTTATGGGGGTATGCAGGCCTGTAATGAATTCCGACAACTTTGAAAAAATGGTGCACAAGCATGCCCAAGCGTGGCCTAGAACGGTGCACACGTGTGGTGCACCGTTGCAACAAATCCACACCTGAGGCCTCAAAACGAAATTCCGCCATGACAAAAGTGATTTCTTTGTCGATTATGGGGTATGAAGGCAGGTAATGAATTCCGACTACTTTGAAAAAATGGTGCACAAGCTTCCCAAGACAGCCCAGGATGGTGGCACACATATGGTGCACCGCTGCAACAACTCCGCACCCGAGGCCTCAAATCGAAATTCCGCCTCTACAAAAGTGATATTTTTGTCGATTTATGGGGGTATGCAGGCCGGTAATGAATTCCGACAACTTTGAAAAAATGGTGCACAAGCTGCCCAAAACAACCTAGGACGGTGGCACACGTATGGTGCACCGCTGCAACAACTCTGCACCCGAGGCCTCAAATCAAATTCCGCCTCGACAAAAGTTATTTTTTTGTCGATTTATTGGGGGTATGCAGGCCAGTAATGAATTCCGACAACTTTGAAAAAATGGTGCACAAGCATGCCCAAGCGTGGCCTAGGACAGTGCACACGTGTGGTGCACCGCTGGAACAACTCCACACCCGAGGCCTCAAATTGAAATTCCGCCTCGACAAAAGTGATTTTTTTTTCGATTTTATGGGGTTATGCAGGAAGGTAATGAATTTCGACAACTTTGAAAAAATGGTGCACAAGCTGCCTAAAACAACCTAGGACGGTGGCACACGTATGGTGCACCGCTGCAACAACTCTGCACCCGAGGCCTCAAATTGAAATTCCGCCTCGACAAAAGTGATTTTTTTGTCGATTTATGGGGGTATGCAGGCCGGTAATGAATTCCGACAACTTTGAAAAAATGGTGCACAAGCTGCCCAAAACAACCTAGGACGGTGGCACACGTATGGTGCACCGCTGCAACAACTCCGCACCCGAGGCCTCAAATCGAAATTCTGCCTCGACAAAAGTGATATTTTTGTCGATTTATGGGGGTATGCAGGCCGGTAATGAATTCCGACAACTTTGAAATAATGGTGCACAAGCTGCCCAAGACAGCCTAGGACGGTGGCACACGTATGGTGCACCGCTGCAACAACTCTGCACCCGAGGCCTCAAATCGAAATTCCACCTCGACAAAAGTTATTTTTTTGTCAATTTATTGGGGGTATGCAGGCCAGTAATGAATTCCGACAACTTTGAAAAAATGGTGCACAAGCTGCCCAAAACAACCTAGGACGGTGGCACACGTATGGTGCACCGCTGTAACAACTCCTCACCCGAGGCCTCAAATCGAAATTCGGCCTCGACAAAAGTGATTTTTTTGTCGATTTTTGGGGGTATGCAGGCCGGTAATGAATTCTGACTACTTTGAAAAAATGGTGCACAAGCTGCCCAAGACAGCCCAGGATGGTGGCACACATATGGTGCACCGCTGCAAAAACTCCGCACCCGAGGCCTCAAATCGAAATTCCGCCTCGTCAAAAGTGTTTTTTTTTTGTCGATTTATGGGGGTATGCAGGCCGGTAATGAATTCCGACAACTTTGAAAAAATGGTGCACAAGCTGCCCAAGACAGCCTAGCACGGTGGCCCACGTATGGTGCACCGCTGCAACAACTCTGCACCCAAGGCCTCAAATCGAAATTCCGCCTCGACAAAAGTGATTTTTTTGTCGATTTATGGGGGTATGCAGGCCAGTAATGAATTCCGACAACTTTGAAAAAATGGTGCACAATCTGCCCAAAACAACCTAGGACGGTGGCACACGTATGGTGCACCGCTGCAACAACTCCTCACCCGAGGCCTCAAATCGAAATTCCGCCTCGACAAATGTGATTTTTTTGTCGATTTATGGGGGTATGCAGGCTGGCAATGAATTCCGACAACAATTGAAAAAATGGTGCACAAGCATGCCCAAGCGTGGCCTAGGACGGTGCACACCTGTGGTGCACCGCTGCAACAACTCCACACCCGAGGCCTCAAATTGAAATTCCGCCTCGACAAAAGTGATTTTTTTGTCGATTTATGGGGGTATGCAGGCCGGTAATGAATTCCGACAACTTTGAAAAAATGGTGCACAAGCTGCCCAAGACAGCCTAGGACGGTGGCACACGTATGGTGCACCGCTGCAACAACTCTGCACCTGAGGCCTCAAATCGAAATTCCGCCTCGACAAAAGTTGTTTTTTTGTCGATTTATTGGGGGTATGCAGGCCAGTAATGAATTCCGACAACTTTGAAAAAATTGTGCACAAGCTGCCTAAAACAACCTAGGACGGTGGCACACGTATGGTGCACCGCTGCAACAACTCTGCACCCGAGGCCTCAAATCGAAATTCCGCATCGACAAAAGTTATTTTTTTGTCAATTTATGGGGGGTATGCAGGCCAGTAATGAATTCTGACAACTTTGAAAAAATTGTGCACAAGCTGCCCAAAACAACCTAGGACGGTGGCACACGTATGGTGCCCCGCTGTAACAACTCCTCACCCGAGGCCTCAAATCGAAATTCGGCCTCGACAAAAGTGATTTTTTGTCGATTTATGGGGGTATGCAGGCCGGTAATGAATTCCGACAACTTTGAAAAAATGGTGCACAAGCATGCCCAAGCGTGGCCTAAGACGGTGCACACGTGTGGTGCACCGCTGCAACAACTCCACACTTGAGGCCTCAAATCGAAATTCCGCCTCGACAAAAGTGATTTTTTTGTCGATTTATGGGGTATGAAGGTAGGTAATGAATTCCGACTACTTTGAAAAAATGGTGCACAAGCTGCCCAAAACAACCTAGGACGGTGGCACACGTATGGTGCACCGCTGCAACAACTCCGCACCCGAGGCCTCAAATCTAAATTCTGCCTCTACAAATGTGATTTTTTTGTCGATTTATGGGGGTATGCAGGCCGGTAATGAATTCCGACAACTTTGAAAAAATGGTGCACAAGCTGCCCAAAACAACCTAGGACGGTGGCACACGTATGGTGCACCGCTGCAACAACTCCGCACCCGAGGCCTCAAATCTAAATTCTGCCTCGACAAAAGTGATATTTTTGTCGATTTATGGGGGTATGCAGGCCGGTAATGAATTCGGACAACTTTGAAAAAATGGTGCACAAGCTGCCCAAGACAGCCTAGGACGGTGGCACACGTATGGTGCACCGTTGCAACAACTCTGCACCCGAGGCCTCAAATCGAAATTCCGCCTCGACAAAATTTATTTTTTTGTCGATTTATTGGGGGTATGCAGGCCAGTAATGAATTCCGACAACTTTGAAAAAATGGTGCACAAGCATGCCCAAGCGTGGCCTAGGACATTGCACACGTGTGGTGCACCGCTGGAACAACTCCACACCCGAGGCCTCAAATTGAAATTCCGCCTCGAAAAAAGTGATTTTTTTGTCGATTTATGGGGGTATGCAGGCCAATAATGAATTCCGACAACTTTGAAAAAATGGTGCACAAGCATGCCCAAGCGTGGCCTAGGACAGTGCACACGTGTGGTGCACCGCTGGAACAACTCCACACCCGAGGCCTCAAATCGAAATTCTGCCTCGACAAAAGTGATATTTTTGTCGATTTATGGGAGTATGCAGGCAGGTAATGAATTCCGACAACTTTGAAAAAATTGTGCACAAGCATGCCCAAGCGTGGCCTAGGACGGTGCACACGTGTGGTGCACCGCTGCAACAAATCCACACCTGAGGCCTCAAATCGAAATTCCGCCAAGACAAAAGTGATTTCTTTGTCGATTATGGGGTATGAAGGCAGGTAATGAATTCCGACTACTTTGAAAAAATGGTGCACAAGCTTCCCAAGACAGCCCAGGATGGTGGCACACATATGGTGCACCGCTGCAACAACTCCGCACCCGAGGCCTCAAATCGAAATTCCGCCTCTACAAATGTGATTTTTTTGTCGATTTATGGGGGTATGCAGGCCGGTAATGAATTCCGACAACTTTGAAAAAATGGTGCACAAGCTTCCCAATACAACCTAGGACGGTGGCACACGTATGGTGCACCGCTGCAACAACTCCGCACCCGAGGCCTCAAATCGAAATTCTGCCTCGACAAAAGTGATATTTTTGTCGATTTATGGGGGTATGCAGGCCTGTAATGAATTCCGACAACTTTGAAAAAATGGTGCACAAGCATGCCCAAGCGTGGCCTAGGACGGTGCACACGTGTGGTGCACCGTTGCAACAAATCCACACCTGAGGCCTCAAAACGAAATTCCGCCATGACAAAAGTGATTTCTTTGTCGATTATGGGGTATGAAGGCAGGTAATGAATTCCGACTACTTTGAAAAAATGGTGCACAAGCTGCCCAAGACAGCCTAGGACGCTAGCACACGTATGGTGCACCGCTGCAACAACTCTGCACCCGAGGCCTCAAATCGAAATTCCGCCTCTATAAATGTGATTTTTTTGTCGATTTATGGGGGTATTCAGGCCGGTAATGAATTTCGACAACTTTGAAAAAATGGTGCACAAGCTGCCCAAAACAACCTAGGACGGTGGCACACTTATGGTGCACCGCTGCAACAACTCCGCACCCGAGGCCTCAAATCTAAATTCTGCCTCGACAAAAGTGATATTTTTGTCGATTTATGGGGGTATGCAGGCCGGTAATGAATTCTGACAACTTTGAAAAAATGGTGCACAAGTTGCCCAAGACAGCCTAGGACGGTGGCACACGTATGGTGCACCGCTGCAACAACTCTGCACCCGAGGCCTCAAATCGAAATTCCGCCTCGACAAAATTTATTTTTTTGTCGATTTATTGGGGGTATGCAGGCCAGTAATGAATTCCGACAACTTTGAAAAAATGGTGCACAAGCATGCCCAAGCGTGGCCTAGGACAGTGCACACGTGTGGTGCACCGCTGGAACAACTCCACACCCGAGGCCTCAAATTGAAATTCCGCCTCGAAAAAAGTGATTTTTTTGTCGATTTATGGGGGTATGCAGGAAGGTAATGAATTCCGACAACTTTGAAAAAATGGTGCACAAGCTGCCTAAAACAACCTAGGACGGTGCACACGTGTGGTGCACCGCTGCAACAAATCCACACCTGAGGCCTCAAATCGAAATTCCGCCAAGACAAAAGTGATTTCTTTGTCGATTATGGGGTATGAAGGCAGGTAATGAATTCCGACTACTTTGAAAAAATGGTGCACAAGCTTCCCAAGACAGCCCAGGATGGTGGCACACATATGGTGCACCGCTGCAACAACTCCGCACCCGAGGCCTCAAATCGAAATTCCGCCTCTACAAATGTGATTTTTTTGTCGATTTATGGGGGTATGCAGGCCGGTAATGAATTCCGACAACTTTGAAAAAATGGTGCACAAGCTTCCCAATACAACCTAGGACGGTGGCACACGTATGGTGCACCGCTGCAACAACTCCGCACCCGAGGCCTCAAATCGAAATTCTGCCTCGACAAAAGTGATATTTTTGTCGATTTATGGGGGTATGCAGGCCTGTAATGAATTCCGACAACTTTGAAAAAATGGTGCACAAGCATGCCCAAGCGTGGCCTAGAACGGTGCACACGTGTGGTGCACCGTTGCAACAAATCCACACCTGAGGCCTCAAAACGAAATTCCGCCATGACAAAAGTGATTTCTTTGTCGATTATGGGGTATGAAGGCAGGTAATGAATTCCGACTACTTTGAAAAAATGGTGCACAAGCTTCCCAAGACAGCCCAGGATGGTGGCACACATATGGTGCACCGCTGCAACAACTCCGCACCCGAGGCCTCAAATCGAAATTCCGCCTCTACAAAAGTGATATTTTTGTCGATTTATGGGGGTATGCAGGCCGGTAATGAATTCCGACAACTTTGAAAAAATGGTGCACAAGCTGCCCAAAACAACCTAGGACGGTGGCACACGTATGGTGCACCGCTGCAACAACTCTGCACCCGAGGCCTCAAATCAAATTCCGCCTCGACAAAAGTTATTTTTTTGTCGATTTATTGGGGGTATGCAGGCCAGTAATGAATTCCGACAACTTTGAAAAAATGGTGCACAAGCATGCCCAAGCGTGGCCTAGGACAGTGCACACGTGTGGTGCACCGCTGGAACAACTCCACACCCGAGGCCTCAAATTGAAATTCCGCCTCGACAAAAGTGATTTTTTTTTCGATTTTATGGGGTTATGCAGGAAGGTAATGAATTTCGACAACTTTGAAAAAATGGTGCACAAGCTGCCTAAAACAACCTAGGACGGTGGCACACGTATGGTGCACCGCTGCAACAACTCTGCACCCGAGGCCTCAAATTGAAATTCCGCCTCGACAAAAGTGATTTTTTTGTCGATTTATGGGGGTATGCAGGCCGGTAATGAATTCCGACAACTTTGAAAAAATGGTGCACAAGCTGCCCAAAACAACCTAGGACGGTGGCACACGTATGGTGCACCGCTGCAACAACTCCGCACCCGAGGCCTCAAATCGAAATTCTGCCTCGACAAAAGTGATATTTTTGTCGATTTATGGGGGTATGCAGGCCGGTAATGAATTCCGACAACTTTGAAATAATGGTGCACAAGCTGCCCAAGACAGCCTAGGACGGTGGCACACGTATGGTGCACCGCTGCAACAACTCTGCACCCGAGGCCTCAAATCGAAATTCCACCTCGACAAAAGTTATTTTTTTGTCAATTTATTGGGGGTATGCAGGCCAGTAATGAATTCCGACAACTTTGAAAAAATGGTGCACAAGCTGCCCAAAACAACCTAGGACGGTGGCACACGTATGGTGCACCGCTGTAACAACTCCTCACCCGAGGCCTCAAATCGAAATTCGGCCTCGACAAAAGTGATTTTTTTGTCGATTTTTGGGGGTATGCAGGCCGGTAATGAATTCTGACTACTTTGAAAAAATGGTGCACAAGCTGCCCAAGACAGCCCAGGATGGTGGCACACATATGGTGCACCGCTGCAAAAACTCCGCACCCGAGGCCTCAAATCGAAATTCCGCCTCGTCAAAAGTGTTTTTTTTTTGTCGATTTATGGGGGTATGCAGGCCGGTAATGAATTCCGACAACTTTGAAAAAATGGTGCACAAGCTGCCCAAGACAGCCTAGCACGGTGGCCCACGTATGGTGCACCGCTGCAACAACTCTGCACCCAAGGCCTCAAATCGAAATTCCGCCTCGACAAAAGTGATTTTTTTGTCGATTTATGGGGGTATGCAGGCCAGTAATGAATTCCGACAACTTTGAAAAAATGGTGCACAATCTGCCCAAAACAACTTAGGACGGTGGCACACGTATGGTGCACCGCTGCAACAACTCCTCACCCGAGGCCTCAAATCGAAATTCCGCCTCGACAAATGTGATTTTTTTGTCGATTTATGGGGGTATGCAGGCTGGCAATGAATTCCGACAACAATTGAAAAAATGGTGCACAAGCATGCCCAAGCGTGGCCTAGGACGGTGCACACCTGTGGTGCACCGCTGCAACAACTCCACACCCGAGGCCTCAAATTGAAATTCCGCCTCGACAAAAGTGATTTTTTTGTCGATTTATGGGGGTATGCAGGCCGGTAATGAATTCCGACAACTTTGAAAAAATGGTGCACAAGCTGCCCAAGACAGCCTAGCACGGTGGCCCACGTATGGTGCACCGCTGCAACAACTCTGCACCCAAGGCCTCAAATCGAAATTCCGCCTCGACAAAAGTGATTTTTTTGTCGATTTATGGGGGTATGCAGGCCGGTAATGAATTCCGACAACTTTGAAAAAATGGTGCACAAGCTGCCCAAGACAGCCTAGGACGGTGGCACACGTATGGTGCACCGCTGCAACAACTCTGCACCTGAGGCCTCAAATCGAAATTCCGCCTCGACAAAAGTTGTTTTTTTGTCGATTTATTGGGGGTATGCAGGCCAGTAATGAATTCCGACAACTTTGAAAAAATTGTGCACAAGCTGCCTAAAACAACCTAGGACGGTGGCACACGTATGGTGCACCGCTGCAACAACTCTGCACCCGAGGCCTCAAATCGAAATTCCGCATCGACAAAAGTTATTTTTTTGTCAATTTATGGGGGGTATGCAGGCCAGTAATGAATTCTGACAACTTTGAAAAAATTGTGCACAAGCTGCCCAAAACAACCTAGGACGGTGGCACACGTATGGTGCCCCGCTGTAACAACTCCTCACCCGAGGCCTCAAATCGAAATTCGGCCTCGACAAAAGTGATTTTTTGTCGATTTATGGGGGTATGCAGGCCGGTAATGAATTCCGACAACTTTGAAAAAATGGTGCACAAGCATGCCCAAGCGTGGCCTAAGACGGTGCACACGTGTGGTGCACCGCTGCAACAACTCCACACTTGAGGCCTCAAATCGAAATTCCGCCTCGACAAAAGTGATTTTTTTGTCGATTTATGGGGTATGAAGGTAGGTAATGAATTCCGACTACTTTGAAAAAATGGTGCACAAGCTGCCCAAAACAACCTAGGACGGTGGCACACGTATGGTGCACCGCTGCAACAACTCCGCACCCGAGGCCTCAAATCTAAATTCTGCCTCTACAAATGTGATTTTTTTGTCGATTTATGGGGGTATGCAGGCCGGTAATGAATTCCGACAACTTTGAAAAAATGGTGCACAAGCTGCCCAAAACAACCTAGGACGGTGGCACACGTATGGTGCACCGCTGCAACAACTCCGCACCCGAGGCCTCAAATCTAAATTCTGCCTCGACAAAAGTGATATTTTTGTCGATTTATGGGGGTATGCAGGCCGGTAATGAATTCGGACAACTTTGAAAAAATGGTGCACAAGCTGCCCAAGACAGCCTAGGACGGTGGCACACGTATGGTGCACCGTTGCAACAACTCTGCACCCGAGGCCTCAAATCGAAATTCCGCCTCGACAAAATTTATTTTTTTGTCGATTTATTGGGGGTATGCAGGCCAGTAATGAATTCCGACAACTTTGAAAAAATGGTGCACAAGCATGCCCAAGCGTGGCCTAGGACAGTGCACACGTGTGGTGCACCGCTGGAACAACTCCACACCCGAGGCCTCAAATTGAAATTCCGCCTCGAAAAAAGTGATTTTTTTGTCGATTTATGGGGGTATGCAGGCCAATAATGAATTCCGACAACTTTGAAAAAATGGTGCACAAGCATGCCCAAGCGTGGCCTAGGACAGTGCACACGTGTGGTGCACCGCTGGAACAACTCCACACCCGAGGCCTCAAATCGAAATTCTGCCTCGACAAAAGTGATATTTTTGTCGATTTATGGGAGTATGCAGGCAGGTAATGAATTCCGACAACTTTGAAAAAATTGTGCACAAGCATGCCCAAGCGTGGCCTAGGACGGTGCACACGTGTGGTGCACCGCTGCAACAAATCCACACCTGAGGCCTCAAATCGAAATTCCGCCAAGACAAAAGTGATTTCTTTGTCGATTATGGGGTATGAAGGCAGGTAATGAATTCCGACTACTTTGAAAAAATGGTGCACAAGCTTTCCAAGACAGCCCAGGATGGTGGCACACATATGGTGCACCGCTGCAACAACTCCGCACCCGAGGCCTCAAATCGAAATTCCGCCTCTACAAATGTGATTTTTTTGTCGATTTATGGGGGTATGCAGGCCGGTAATGAATTCCGACAACTTTGAAAAAATGGTGCACAAGCTTCCCAATACAACCTAGGACGGTGGCACACGTATGGTGCACCGCTGCAACAACTCCGCACCCGAGGCCTCAAATCGAAATTCTGCCTCGACAAAAGTGATATTTTTGTCGATTTATGGGGGTATGCAGGCCTGTAATGAATTCCGACAACTTTGAAAAAATGGTGCACAAGCATGCCCAAGCGTGGCCTAGGACGGTGCACACGTGTGGTGCACCGTTGCAACAAATCCACACCTGAGGCCTCAAAACGAAATTCCTCCATGACAAAAGTGATTTCTTTGTCGATTATGGGGTATGAAGGCAGGTAATGAATTCCGACTACTTTGAAAAAATGGTGCACAAGCTGCCCAAGACAGCCTAGGACGCTAGCACACGTATGGTGCACCGCTGCAACAACTCTGCACCCGAGGCCTCAAATCGAAATTCCGCCTCTACAAATGTGATTTTTTTGTCGATTTATGGGGGTATTCAGGCCGGTAATGAATTTCGACAACTTTGAAAAAATGGTGCACAAGCTGCCCAAAACAACCTAGGACGGTGGCACACGTATGGTGCACCGCTGCAACAACTCCGCACCCGAGGCCTCAAATCTAAATTCTGCCTCGACAAAAGTGATATTTTTGTCGATTTATGGGGGTATGCAGGCCGGTAATGAATTCTGACAACTTTGAAAAAATGGTGCACAAGTTGCCCAAGACAGCCTAGGACGGTGGCACACGTATGGTGCACCGCTGCAACAACTCTGCACCCGAGGCCTCAAATCTAAATTCTGCCTCGACAAAAGTGATATTTTTGTCGATTTATGGGGGTATGCAGGCCGGTAATGAATTCGGACAACTTTGAAAAAATGGTGCACAAGCTGCCCAAGACAGCCTAGGACGGTGGCACACGTATGGTGCACCGTTGCAACAACTCTGCACCCGAGGCCTCAAATCGAAATTCCGCCTCGACAAAATTTATTTTTTTGTCGATTTATTGGGGGTATGCAGGCCAGTAATGAATTCTGACAACTTTGAAAAAATGGTGCACAAGCATGCCCAAGCGTGGCCTAAGACGGTGCACACGTGTGGTGCACCGCTGCAACAACTCCACACTTGAGGCCTCAAATCGAAATTCCGCCTCGACAAAAGTGATTTTTTTGTCGATTTATGGGGTATGAAGGTAGGTAATGAATTCCGACTACTTTGAAAAAATGGTGCACAAGCTGCCCAAAACAACCTAGGACGGTGGCACACGTATGGTGCACCGCTGCAACAACTCCGCACCCGAGGCCTCAAATCTAAATTCTGCCTCTACAAATGTGATTTTTTTGTCGATTTATGGGGGTATGCAGGCCGGTAATGAATTCCGACAACTTTGAAAAAATGGTGCACAAGCTGCCCAAAACAACCTAGGACGGTGGCACACGTATGGTGCACCGCTGCAACAACTCCGCACCCGAGGCCTCAAATCTAAATTCTGCCTCGACAAAAGTGATATTTTTGTCGATTTATGGGGGTATGCAGGCCGGTAATGAATTCGGACAACTTTGAAAAAATGGTGCACAAGCTGCCCAAGACAGCCTAGGACGGTGGCACACGTATGGTGCACCGTTGCAACAACTCTGCACCCGAGGCCTCAAATCGAAATTCCGCCTCGACAAAATTTATTTTTTTGTCGATTTATTGGGGGTATGCAGGCCAGTAATGAATTCCGACAACTTTGAAAAAATGGTGCACAAGCATGCCCAAGCGTGGCCTAGGACAGTGCACACGTGTGGTGCACCGCTGGAACAACTCCACACCCGAGGCCTCAAATTGAAATTCCGCCTCGAAAAAAGTGATTTTTTTGTCGATTTATGGGGGTATGCAGGCCAATAATGAATTCCGACAACTTTGAAAAAATGGTGCACAAGCATGCCCAAGCGTGGCCTAGGACAGTGCACACGTGTGGTGCACCGCTGGAACAACTCCACACCCGAGGCCTCAAATCGAAATTCTGCCTCGACAAAAGTGATATTTTTGTCGATTTATGGGAGTATGCAGGCAGGTAATGAATTCCGACAACTTTGAAAAAATTGTGCACAAGCATGCCCAAGCGTGGCCTAGGACGGTGCACACGTGTGGTGCACCGCTGCAACAAATCCACACCTGAGGCCTCAAATCGAAATTCCGCCAAGACAAAAGTGATTTCTTTGTCGATTATGGGGTATGAAGGCAGGTAATGAATTCCGACTACTTTGAAAAAATGGTGCACAAGCTTTCCAAGACAGCCCAGGATGGTGGCACACATATGGTGCACCGCTGCAACAACTCCGCACCCGAGGCCTCAAATCGAAATTCCGCCTCTACAAATGTGATTTTTTTGTCGATTTATGGGGGTATGCAGGCCGGTAATGAATTCCGACAACTTTGAAAAAATGGTGCACAAGCTTCCCAATACAACCTAGGACGGTGGCACACGTATGGTGCACCGCTGCAACAACTCCGCACCCGAGGCCTCAAATCGAAATTCTGCCTCGACAAAAGTGATATTTTTGTCGATTTATGGGGGTATGCAGGCCTGTAATGAATTCCGACAACTTTGAAAAAATGGTGCACAAGCATGCCCAAGCGTGGCCTAGGACGGTGCACACGTGTGGTGCACCGTTGCAACAAATCCACACCTGAGGCCTCAAAACGAAATTCCGCCATGACAAAAGTGATTTCTTTGTCGATTATGGGGTATGAAGGCAGGTAATGAATTCCGACTACTTTGAAAAAATGGTGCACAAGCTGCCCAAGACAGCCTAGGACGCTAGCACACGTATGGTGCACCGCTGCAACAACTCTGCACCCGAGGCCTCAAATCGAAATTCCGCCTCTACAAATGTGATTTTTTTGTCGATTTATGGGGGTATTCAGGCCGGTAATGAATTTCGACAACTTTGAAAAAATGGTGCACAAGCTGCCCAAAACAACCTAGGACGGTGGCACACGTATGGTGCACCGCTGCAACAACTCCGCACCCGAGGCCTCAAATCTAAATTCTGCCTCGACAAAAGTGATATTTTTGTCGATTTATGGGGGTATGCAGGCCGGTAATGAATTCTGACAACTTTGAAAAAATGGTGCACAAGTTGCCCAAGACAGCCTAGGACGGTGGCACACGTATGGTGCACCGCTGCAACAACTCTGCACCCGAGGCCTCAAATCGAAATTCCGCCTCGACAAAATTTATTTTTTTGTCGATTTATTGGGGGTATGCAGGCCAGTAATGAATTCCGACAACTTTGAAAAAATGGTGCACAAGCATGCCCAAGCGTGGCCTAGGACAGTGCACACGTGTGGTGCACCGCTGGAACAACTCCACACCCGAGGCCTCAAATTGAAATTCCGCCTCGAAAAAAGTGATTTTTTTGTCGATTTATGGGGGTATGCAGGAAGGTAATGAATTCCGACAACTTTGAAAAAATGGTGCACAAGCTGCCTAAAACAACCTAGGACGGTGCACACGTGTGGTGCACCGCTGCAACAAATCCACACCTGAGGCCTCAAATCGAAATTCCGCCAAGACAAAAGTGATTTCTTTGTCGATTATGGGGTATGAAGGCAGGTAATGAATTCCGACTACTTTGAAAAAATGGTGCACAAGCTTCCCAAGACAGCCCAGGATGGTGGCACACATATGGTGCACCGCTGCAACAACTCCGCACCCGAGGCCTCAAATCGAAATTCCGCCTCTACAAATGTGATTTTTTTGTCGATTTATGGGGGTATGCAGGCCGGTAATGAATTCCGACAACTTTGAAAAAATGGTGCACAAGCTTCCCAATACAACCTAGGACGGTGGCACACGTATGGTGCACCGCTGCAACAACTCCGCACCCGAGGCCTCAAATCGAAATTCTGCCTCGACAAAAGTGATATTTTTGTCGATTTATGGGGGTATGCAGGCCTGTAATGAATTCCGACAACTTTGAAAAAATGGTGCACAAGCATGCCCAAGCGTGGCCTAGAACGGTGCACACGTGTGGTGCACCGTTGCAACAAATCCACACCTGAGGCCTCAAAACGAAATTCCGCCATGACAAAAGTGATTTCTTTGTCGATTATGGGGTATGAAGGCAGGTAATGAATTCCGACTACTTTGAAAAAATGGTGCACAAGCTTCCCAAGACAGCCCAGGATGGTGGCACACATATGGTGCACCGCTGCAACAACTCCGCACCCGAGGCCTCAAATCGAAATTCCGCCTCTACAAAAGTGATATTTTTGTCGATTTATGGGGGTATGCAGGCCGGTAATGAATTCCGACAACTTTGAAAAAATGGTGCACAAGCTGCCCAAAACAACCTAGGACGGTGGCACACGTATGGTGCACCGCTGCAACAACTCTGCACCCGAGGCCTCAAATCAAATTCCGCCTCGACAAAAGTTATTTTTTTGTCGATTTATTGGGGGTATGCAGGCCAGTAATGAATTCCGACAACTTTGAAAAAATGGTGCACAAGCATGCCCAAGCGTGGCCTAGGACAGTGCACACGTGTGGTGCACCGCTGGAACAACTCCACACCCGAGGCCTCAAATTGAAATTCCGCCTCGACAAAAGTGATTTTTTTTTCGATTTTATGGGGTTATGCAGGAAGGTAATGAATTTCGACAACTTTGAAAAAATGGTGCACAAGCTGCCTAAAACAACCTAGGACGGTGGCACACGTATGGTGCACCGCTGCAACAACTCTGCACCCGAGGCCTCAAATTGAAATTCCGCCTCGACAAAAGTGATTTTTTTGTCGATTTATGGGGGTATGCAGGCCGGTAATGAATTCCGACAACTTTGAAAAAATGGTGCACAAGCTGCCCAAAACAACCTAGGACGGTGGCACACGTATGGTGCACCGCTGCAACAACTCCGCACCCGAGGCCTCAAATCGAAATTCTGCCTCGACAAAAGTGATATTTTTGTCGATTTATGGGGGTATGCAGGCCGATAATGAATTCCGACAACTTTGAAATAATGGTGCACAAGCTGCCCAAGACAGCCTAGGACGGTGGCACACGTATGGTGCACCGCTGCAACAACTCTGCACCCGAGGCCTCAAATCGAAATTCCACCTCGACAAAAGTTATTTTTTTGTCAATTTATTGGGGGTATGCAGGCCAGTAATGAATTCCGACAACTTTGAAAAAATGGTGCACAAGCTGCCCAAAACAACCTAGGACGGTGGCACACGTATGGTGCACCGCTGTAACAACTCCTCACCCGAGGCCTCAAATCGAAATTCGGCCTCGACAAAAGTGATTTTTTTGTCGATTTTTGGGGGTATGCAGGCCGGTAATGAATTCCGACTACTTTGAAAAAATGGTGCACAAGCTGCCCAAGACAGCCCAGGATGGTGGCACACATATGGTGCACCGCTGCAAAAACTCCGCACCCGAGGCCTCAAATCGAAATTCCGCCTCGTCAAAAGTGTTTTTTTTTTGTCGATTTATGGGGGTATGCAGGCCGGTAATGAATTCCGACAACTTTGAAAAAATGGTGCACAAGCTGCCCAAGACAGCCTAGCACGGTGGCCCACGTATGGTGCACCGCTGCAACAACTCTGCACCCAAGGCCTCAAATCGAAATTCCGCCTCGACAAAAGTGATTTTTTTGTCGATTTATGGGGGTATGCAGGCCAGTAATGAATTCCGACAACTTTGAAAAAATGGTGCACAATCTGCCCAAAACAACCTAGGACGGTGGCACACGTATGGTGCACCGCTGCAACAACTCCTCACCCGAGGCCTCAAATCGAAATTCCGCCTCGACAAATGTGATTTTTTTGTCGATTTATGGGGGTATGCAGGCTGGCAATGAATTCCGACAACAATTGAAAAAATGGTGCACAAGCATGCCCAAGCGTGGCCTAGGACGGTGCACACCTGTGGTGCACCGCTGCAACAACTCCACACCCGAGGCCTCAAATTGAAATTCCGCCTCGACAAAAGTGATTTTTTTGTCGATTTATGGGGGTATGCAGGCCGGTAATGAATTCCGACAACTTTGAAAAAATGGTGCACAAGCTGCCCAAGACAGCCTAGGACGGTGGCACACGTATGGTGCACCGCTGCAACAACTCTGCACCTGAGGCCTCAAATCGAAATTCCGCCTCGACAAAAGTTGTTTTTTTGTCGATTTATTGGGGGTATGCAGGCCAGTAATGAATTCCGACAACTTTGAAAAAATTGTGCACAAGCTGCCTAAAACAACCTAGGACGGTGGCACACGTATGGTGCACCGCTGCAACAACTCTGCACCCGAGGCCTCAAATCGAAATTCCGCATCGACAAAAGTTATTTTTTTGTCAATTTATGGGGGGTATGCAGGCCAGTAATGAATTCTGACAACTTTGAAAAAATTGTGCACAAGCTGCCCAAAACAACCTAGGACGGTGGCACACGTATGGTGCCCCGCTGTAACAACTCCTCACCCGAGGCCTCAAATCGAAATTCGGCCTCGACAAAAGTGATTTTTTGTCGATTTATGGGGGTATGCAGGCCGGTAATGAATTCCGACAACTTTGAAAAAATGGTGCACAAGCATGCCCAAGCGTGGCCTAAGACGGTGCACACGTGTGGTGCACCGCTGCAACAACTCCACACTTGAGGCCTCAAATCGAAATTCCGCCTCGACAAAAGTGATTTTTTTGTCGATTTATGGGGTATGAAGGTAGGTAATGAATTCCGACTACTTTGAAAAAATGGTGCACAAGCTGCCCAAAACAACCTAGGACGGTGGCACACGTATGGTGCACCGCTGCAATAACTCTGCACCCGAGGCCTCAAATCGAGATTCCGCCTCGACAAAAGTTATTTTTTTGTCGATTTATTGGGGGTATGCAGGCCGGTAATGAATTCCGACAACTTTGAAAAAATGGTGCACAAGCATGCCCAAGCGTGGCTTAGGACAGTGCACACGTGTGGTGCACCGCTGGAACAACTCCACACCCGAGGCCTCAAATTGAAATTCTGCCTCGACAAAAGTGATTTTTTTGTCGATTTATGGGGGTATGCAGGAAGGTAATGAATTCCGACAACTTTGAAAAAATGGTGCACAAGCTGCCTAAAACAACCTAGGACGGTAGCACACGTATGGTGCAATGCTGCAACAACTCTGCACCCGAGGCCTCAAATTGAAATTCCGCCTCGACAAAAGTGATTTTTTTGTCGATTTATGGGGGTATGCAGGCCGGTAATGAATTCCGACAACTTTGAAAAAATGGTGCACAAGCTGCCCAAAACAACCTAGGACGCTAGCACACGTATGGTGCACCGCTGCAACAACTCTGCACCCGAGGCCTCAAATCGAAATTCCGCCTCTACAAATGTGATTTTTTTGTCGATTTATGGGGGTATGCAGGCCGGTAATGAATTTCGACAACTTTGAAAAAATGGTGCACAAGCTGCCCAAAACAACCTAGGACGCTAGCACACGTATGGTGCACCGCTGCAACAACTCTGCACCCGAGGCCTCAAATCGAAATTCCGCCTCTACAAATGTGATTTTTTTGTCGATTTATGGGGGTATGCAGGCCGGTAATGAATTTCGACAACTTTGAAAAAATGGTGCACAAGCTGCCCAAAACAACCTAGGACGGTAGCACACGTATGGTGCACCGCTGCAACAACTCCGCACCCGAGGCCTCAAATCGAAATTCTGCCTCGACAAAAGTGATATTTTTTGTCGATTTATGGGGGTATGCAGGCCGGTAATGAATTCCGACAACTTTGAAAAAATGGTGCACAAGCTGCCCAAGACAGCCTAGGACGGTGGCACACGTATGGTGCACCGCTGCAACAACTCTGCACCCGAGGCCTCAAATCAAAATTCCGCCTCGACAAAAGTGATTTTTTTGTCGATTTATGGGGGTATGCAGGCCAGTAATGAATTCCGACAACTTTGAAAAAATGGTGCACAATCTGCCCAAAACAACCTAGGACGGTGGCACACGTATGGTGCACCGCTGCAACAACTCCTCACCCGAGGCCTCAAATCGAAATTCCGCCTCGACAAATGTGATTTTTTTTGTCGATTTATGGGGGTATGCAGGCCGGCAATGAATTCCGACAACTTTGAAAAAATGGTGCACAAGCATGCCCAAGCGTGGCCTAGGACGGTGCACACGTGTGGTGCACCGCTGCAACAAATCCACACCTGAGGCCTCAAATCGAAATTCCGCCAAGACAAAAGTGATTTCTTTGTCGATTATGGGGTATGAAGGCAGGTAATGAATTCCGACAACTTTAAAAAAATGGTGCACAAGCTGCCCAAAACAACCTAGGACGGTGGCACACGTATGGTGCACCGCTGCAATAACTCTGCACCCGAGGCCTCAAATCGAGATTCCGCCTCGACAAAAGTTATTTTTTTGTCGATTTATTGGGGGTATGCAGGCCAGTAATGAATTCCGACAACTTTGAAAAAATGGTGCACAAGCATGCCCAAGCGTGGCTTAGGACAGTGCACACGTGTGGTGCACCGCTGGAACAACTCCACACCCGAGGCCTCAAATTGAAATTCTGCCTCGACAAAAGTGATTTTTTTGTCGATTTATGGGGGTATGCAGGCCAGTAATGAATTCCGACAACTTTGAAAAAATGGTGCACAAGCTGCCCAAAACAACCTAGGACGGTAGCACACGTATGGTGCACCGCTGCAACAACTCCGCACCCGAGGCCTCAAATCGAAATTCTGCCTCGACAAAAGTGATATTTTTTGTCGATTTATGGGGGTATGCAGGCCGGTAATGAATTCCGACAACTTTGAAAAAATGGTGCACAAGCTGCCCAAGACAGCCTAGGACGGTGGCACACGTATGGTGCACCGCTGCAACAACTCTGCACCCGAGGCCTCAAATCAAAATTCCGCCTCGACAAAAGTGATTTTTTTGTCGATTTATGGGGGTATGCAGGCCAGTAATGAATTCCGACAACTTTGAAAAAATGGTGCACAATCTGCCCAAAACAACCTAGGACGGTGGCACACGTATGGTGCACCGCTGCAACAACTCCTCACCCGAGGCCTCAAATCGAAATTCCGCCTCGACAAATGTGATTTTTTTTGTCGATTTATGGGGGTATGCAGGCCGGCAATGAATTCCGACAACTTTGAAAAAATGGTGCACAAGCATGCCCAAGCGTGGCCTAGGACGGTGCACACGTGTGGTGCACCGCTGCAACAAATCCACACCTGAGGCCTCAAATCGAAATTCCGCCAAGACAAAAGTGATTTCTTTGTCGATTATGGGGTATGAAGGCAGGTAATGAATTCCGACAACTTTAAAAAAATGGTGCACAAGCTGCCCAAAACAACCTAGGACGGTGGCACACGTATGGTGCACCGCTGCAATAACTCTGCACCCGAGGCCTCAAATCGAGATTCCGCCTCGACAAAAGTTATTTTTTTGTCGATTTATTGGGGGTATGCAGGCCAGTAATGAATTCCGACAACTTTGAAAAAATGGTGCACAAGCATGCCCAAGCGTGGCTTAGGACAGTGCACACGTGTGGTGCACCGCTGGAACAACTCCACACCCGAGGCCTCAAATTGAAATTCTGCCTCGACAAAAGTGATTTTTTTGTCGATTTATGGGGGTATGCAGGCCAGTAATGAATTCCGACAACTTTGAAAAAATGGTGCACAAGCTGCCCAAAACAACCTAGGACGCTAGCACACGTATGGTGCACCGCTGCAACAACTCTGCACCCGAGGCCTCAAATCGAAATTCCGCCTCTACAAATGTGATTTTTTTGTCGATTTATGGGGGTATGCAGGCCGGTAATGAATTTCGACAACTTTGAAAAAATGGTGCACAAGCTGCCCAAAACAACCTAGGACGGTAGCACACGTATGGTGCACCGCTGCAACAACTCCGCACCCGAGGCCTCAAATCGAAATTCTGCCTCGACAAAAGTGATATTTTTTGTCGATTTATGGGGGTATGCAGGCCGGTAATGAATTCCGACAACTTTGAAAAAATGGTGCACAAGCTGCCCAAGACAGCCTAGGACGGTGGCACACGTATGGTGCACCGCTGCAACAACTCTGCACCCGAGGCCTCAAATCAAAATTCCGCCTCGACAAAAGTGATTTTTTTGTCGATTTATGGGGGTATGCAGGCCAGTAATGAATTCCGACAACTTTGAAAAAATGGTGCACAATCTGCCCAAAACAACCTAGGACGGTGGCACACGTATGGTGCACCGCTGCAACAACTCCTCACCCGAGGCCTCAAATCGAAATTCCGCCTCGACAAATGTGATTTTTTTTGTCGATTTATGGGGGTATGCAGGCCGGCAATGAATTCCGACAACTTTGAAAAAATGGTGCACAAGCATGCCCAAGCGTGGCCTAGGACGGTGCACACGTGTGGTGCACCGCTGCAACAAATCCACACCTGAGGCCTCAAATCGAAATTCCGCCAAGACAAAAGTGATTTCTTTGTCGATTATGGGGTATGAAGGCAGGTAATGAATTCCGACAACTTTAAAAAAATGGTGCACAAGCTGCCCAAAACAACCTAGGACGGTGGCACACGTATGGTGCACCGCTGCAATAACTCTGCACCCGAGGCCTCAAATCGAGATTCCGCCTCGACAAAAGTTATTTTTTTGTCGATTTATTGGGGGTATGCAGGCCAGTAATGAATTCCGACAACTTTGAAAAAATGGTGCACAAGCATGCCCAAGCGTGGCTTAGGACAGTGCACACGTGTGGTGCACCGCTGGAACAACTCCACACCCGAGGCCTCAAATTGAAATTCTGCCTCGACAAAAGTGATTTTTTTGTCGATTTATGGGGGTATGCAGGCCAGTAATGAATTCCGACAACTTTGAAAAAATGGTGCACAAGCTGCCCAAAACAACCTAGGACGGTAGCACACGTATGGTGCACCGCTGCAACAACTCCGCACCCGAGGCCTCAAATCGAAATTCTGCCTCGACAAAAGTGATATTTTTTGTCGATTTATGGGGGTATGCAGGCCGGTAATGAATTCCGACAACTTTGAAAAAATGGTGCACAAGCTGCCCAAGACAGCCTAGGACGGTGGCACACGTATGGTGCACCGCTGCAACAACTCTGCACCCGAGGCCTCAAATCAAAATTCCGCCTCGACAAAAGTGATTTTTTTGTCGATTTATGGGGGTATGCAGGCCAGTAATGAATTCCGACAACTTTGAAAAAATGGTGCACAATCTGCCCAAAACAACCTAGGACGGTGGCACACGTATGGTGCACCGCTGCAACAACTCCTCACCCGAGGCCTCAAATCGAAATTCCGCCTCGACAAATGTGATTTTTTTTGTCGATTTATGGGGGTATGCAGGCCGGCAATGAATTCCGACAACTTTGAAAAAATGGTGCACAAGCATGCCCAAGCGTGGCCTAGGACGGTGCACACGTGTGGTGCACCGCTGCAACAAATCCACACCTGAGGCCTCAAATCGAAATTCCGCCAAGACAAAAGTGATTTCTTTGTCGATTATGGGGTATGAAGGCAGGTAATGAATTCCGACAACTTTAAAAAAATGGTGCACAAGCTGCCCAAAACAACCTAGGACGGTGGCACACGTATGGTGCACCGCTGCAATAACTCTGCACCCGAGGCCTCAAATCGAGATTCCGCCTCGACAAAAGTTATTTTTTTGTCGATTTATTGGGGGTATGCAGGCCAGTAATGAATTCCGACAACTTTGAAAAAATGGTGCACAAGCATGCCCAAGCGTGGCTTAGGACAGTGCACACGTGTGGTGCACCGCTGGAACAACTCCACACCCGAGGCCTCAAATTGAAATTCTGCCTCGACAAAAGTGATTTTTTTGTCGATTTATGGGGGTATGCAGGCCAGTAATGAATTCCGACAACTTTGAAAAAATGGTGCACAAGCTGCCCAAAACAACCTAGGACGCTAGCACACGTATGGTGCACCGCTGCAACAACTCTGCACCCGAGGCCTCAAATCGAAATTCCGCCTCTACAAATGTGATTTTTTTGTCGATTTATGGGGGTATGCAGGCCGGTAATGAATTTCGACAACTTTGAAAAAATGGTGCACAAGCTGCCCAAAACAACCTAGGACGGTAGCACACGTATGGTGCACCGCTGCAACAACTCCGCACCCGAGGCCTCAAATCGAAATTCTGCCTCGACAAAAGTGATATTTTTTGTCGATTTATGGGGGTATGCAGGCCGGTAATGAATTCCGACAACTTTGAAAAAATGGTGCACAAGCTGCCCAAGAAAGCCTAGGACGGTGGCACACGTATGGTGCACCGCTGCAACAACTCTGCACCCGAGGCCTCAAATCAAAATTCCGCCTTTACAAAAGTGATTTTTTTGTCGATTTATGGGGGTATGCAGGCCAGTAATGAATTCCGACAACTTTGAAAAAATGGTGCACAATCTGCCCAAAACAACCTAGGACGGTGGCACACGTATGGTGCACCGCTGCAACAACTCCTCACCCGAGGCCTCAAATCGAAATTCCTCCTCGACAAATGTGATTTTTTTGTCGATTTATGGGGGTATGCAGGCCGGTAATGAATTTCGACAACTTTGAAAAAATGGTGCACAAGCTGCCCAAAACAACCTAGGACGGTAGCACACGTATGGTGCACCGCTGCAACAACTCCGCACCCGAGGCCTCAAATCGAAATTCTGCCTCGACAAAAGTGATATTTTTTGTCGATTTATGGGGGTATGCAGGCCGGTAATGAATTCCGACAACTTTGAAAAAATGGTGCACAAGCTGCCCAAGACAGCCTAGGACGGTGGCACACGTATGGTGCACCGCTGCAACAACTCTGCACCCGAGGCCTGAAATCAAAATTCCGCCTCGACAAAAGTGATTTTTTTGTCGATTTATGGGGGTATGCAGGCCAGTAATGAATTCCGACAACTTTGAAAAAATGGTGCACAATCTGCCCAAAACAACCTAGGACGGTGGCACACGTATGGTGCACCGCTGCAACAACTCCTCACCCGAGGCCTCAAATCGAAATTCCGCCTCGACAAATGTGATTTTTTTTGTCGATTTATGGGGGTATGCAGGCCGGCAATGAATTCCGACAACTTTGAAAAAATGGTGCACAAGCATGCCCAAGCGTGGCCTAGGACGGTGCACACGTGTGGTGCACCGCTGCAACAAATCCACACCTGAGGCCTCAAATCGAAATTCCGCCAAGACAAAAGTGATTTCTTTGTCGATTATGGGGTATGAAGGCAGGTAATGAATTCCGACAACTTTAAAAAAATGGTGCACAAGCTGCCCAAAACAACCTAGGACGGTGGCACACGTATGGTGCACCGCTGCAATAACTCTGCACCCGAGGCCTCAAATCGAGATTCCGCCTCGACAAAAGTTATTTTTTTGTCGATTTATTGGGGGTATGCAGGCCAGTAATGAATTCCGACAACTTTGAAAAAATGGTGCACAAGCATGCCCAAGCGTGGCCTTGGACGGTGCACACCTGTGGTGCACCGCTGCAACAACTCCACACCCGAGGCCTCAAATTGAAATTCCGCCTCGACAAAAGTGATTTTTCGACAACTTTGAAAAAATGGTGCACAAGCTGCCCAAAACAACCTAGGACGGTGGCACACGTATGGTGCACCGCTGCAACAACTCCGCACCCGAGGCCTCAAATCGAAATTCCGCCTCGACAAATGTGATTTTTTTGTCGATTTATGGGGGTATGCAGGCTGGCAATGAATTCCGACAACAATTGAAAAAATGGTGCACAAGCATGCCCAAGCGTGGCCTTGGACGGTGCACACCTGTGGTGCACCGCTGCAACAACTCCACACCCGAGGCCTCAAATTGAAATTCCGCCTCGACAAAAGTGATTTTTTTGTCGATTTATGGGGGTATGCAGGCCGGTAATGAATTCCGACAACTTTGAAAAAATGGTGCACAAGCTGCCCAAGACAGCCTAGGACGGTGGCACACGTATGGTGCACCGCTGCAACAACTCTGCACCCGAGGCCTCAAATCGAAATTCCGCCTCGACAAAAGTTATTTTTTTGTCGATTTATTGGGGGTATGCAGGCCAGTAATGAATTCCGACAACTTTGAAAAAATTGTGCACAAGCTGCCTAAAACAACCTAGGACGGTGGCACACGTATGGTGCACCGCTTCAACAACTCTACACCCGAGGCCTCAAATCGAAATTCCGCCTCGACAAAAGTTATTTTTTTGTCAATTTATGGGGGGTATGCAGGCCAGTAATGAATTCTGACAACTTTGAAAAAATGGTGCACAAGCTGCCCAAAACAACCTAGGACGGTGGCACACGTACGGTGCCCCGCTGTAACAACTCCTCACCCGAGGCCTCAAATCGAAATTCGGCCTCGACAAAAGTGATTTTTTGTCGATTTATGGGGGTATGCAGGCCGGTAATGAATTCCGACAACTTTGAAAAAATGGTGCACAAGCATGCCCAAGCGTGGCCTAGGACGGTGCACACGTGTGGTGCACCGCTGCAACAACTCCACACTTGAGGCCTCAAATCGAAATTCCGCCTCGACAAAAGTGATTTTTTTGTCGATTTATGGGGTATGAAGGTAGGTAATGAATTCCGACTACTTTGAAAAAATGGTGCACAAGCTGCCCAAAACAACCAAGGACGGTGGCACACGTATGGTGCACCGCTGCAATAACTCTGCACCCGAGGCCTCAAATCGAGATTCCGCCTCGACAAAAGTTATTTTTTTGTCGATTTATTGGGGGTATGCAGGCCAGTAATGAATTCCGACAACTTTGAAAAAATGGTGCACAAGCATGCCCAAGCGTGGCTTAGGACAGTGCACACGTGTGGTGCACCGCTGGAACAACTCCACACCCGAGGCCTCAAATTGAAATTCTGCCTCGACAAAAGTGATTTTTTTGTCGATTTATGGGGGTATGCAGGAAGGTAATGAATTCCGACAACTTTGAAAAAATGGTGCACAAGCTGCCTAAAACAACCTAGGACGGTAGCACACGTATGGTGCAATGCTGCAACAACTCTGCACCCGAGGCCTCAAATTGAAATTCGGCCTCGACAAAAGTGATTTTTTTGTCGATTTATGGGGGTATGCAGGCCGGTAATGAATTCCGACAACTTTGAAAAAATGGTGCACAAGCTGCCCAAAACAACCTAGGACGCTAGCACACGTATGGTGCACCGCTGCAACAACTCTGCACCCGAGGCCTCAAATCGAAATTCCGCCTCTACAAATGTGATTTTTTTGTCGATTTATGGGGGTATGCAGGCCGGTAATGAATTTCGACAACTTTGAAAAAATGGTGCACAAGCTGCCCAAAACAACCTAGGACGGTAGCACACGTATGGTGCACCGCTGCAACAACTCCGCACCCGAGGCCTCAAATCGAAATTCTGCCTCGACAAAAGTGATATTTTTTGTCGATTTATGGGGGTATGCAGGCCGGTAATGAATTCCGACAACTTTGAAAAAATGGTGCACAAGCTGCCCAAGACAGCCTAGGACGGTGGCACACGTATGGTGCACCGCTGCAACAACTCTGCACCCGAGGCCTCAAATCAAAATTCCGCCTCGACAAAAGTGATTTTTTTGTCGATTTATGGGGGTATGCAGGCCAGTAATGAATTCCGACAACTTTGAAAAAATGGTGCACAATCTGCCCAAAACAACCTAGGACGGTGGCACACGTATGGTGCACCGCTGCAACAACTCCTCACCCGAGGCCTCAAATCGAAATTCCGCCTCGACAAATGTGATTTTTTTTGTCGATTTATGGGGGTATGCAGGCCGGCAATGAATTCCGACAACTTTGAAAAAATGGTGCACAAGCATGCCCAAGCGTGGCCTAGGACGGTGCACACGTGTGGTGCACCGCTGCAACAAATCCACACCTGAGGCCTCAAATCGAAATTCCGCCAAGACAAAAGTGATTTCTTTGTCGATTATGGGGTATGAAGGCAGGTAATGAATTTCGACAACTTTGAAAAAATGGTGCACAAGCTGCCCAAAACAACCTAGGACGGTGGCACACGTATGGTGCACCGCTGCAATAACTCTGCACCCGAGGCCTCAAATCGAGATTCCGCCTCGACAAAAGTTATTTTTTTGTCGATTTATTGGAGGTATGCAGGCCAGTAATGAATTCCGACAACTTTGAAAAAATGGTGCACAAGCATGCCCAAGCGTGGCTTAGGACAGAGCACACGTGTGGTGCACCGCTGGAACAACTCCACACCCGAGGCCTCAAATTGAAATTCTGCCTCGACAAAAGTGATTTTTTTGTCGATTTATGGGGGTATGCAGGCCAGTAATGAATTCCGACAACTTTGAAAAAATGGTGCACAATCTGCCCAAAACAACCTAGGACGGTGGCACACGTATGGTGCACCGCTGCAACAACTCCTCACCCGAGGCCTCAAATCGAAATTCCGCCTCGACAAATGTGATTTTTTTTGTCGATTTATGGGGGTATGCAGGCCGGCAATGAATTCCGACAACTTTGAAAAAATGGTGCACAAGCATGCCCAAGCGTGGCCTAGGACGGGGCACACGTGTGGTGCACCGCTGCAACAAATCCACACCTGAGGCCTCAAATCGAAATTCCGCCAAGACAAAAGTGATTTCTTTGTCGATTATGGGGTATGAAGGCAGGTAATGAATTCCGACAACTTTGAAAAAATGGTGCACAAGCTGCCCAAAACAACCTAGGACGGTGGCACACGTATGGTGCACCGCTGCAACAACTCCGCACCCGAGGCCTCAAATCGAAATTCAGCCTCGACAAAAGTGATTTTTTGTCGATTTATGGGGGTATGCAGGCCGTTAATGAATTCTGACAACTTTGAAAAAATGGTGCACAAGCATGCCCAAGCGTGGCCTAGGACGGTGCACACGTGTGGTGCACCACTGCAATAACTCCACACCCGAGGCCTCAAATTGAAATTCCGCCTCGACAAAAGTGATTTTTTTGTCGATTTATGGGGGTATGCAGGTAGGTAATGAATTCCGACAACTTTGAAAAAATGGTGCACAAGCATGCCCAAGCGTGGCCTAGGACGGTGCACACGTGTGGTGCACCGCTGCAAGAAATCCACACCTGAGGCCTCAAATCGAAATTCCGCCAAGACAAAAGTGATTTCTTTGTCGATTATGGGGTATGAAGGCAGGTAATGAATTCCGACAACTTTGAAAAAATGGTGCACAAGCTGCCCAAAACAACCTAGGACGGTGGCACACGTATGGTGCACCGCTGCAACAACTCCGCACCCGAGGCCTCAAATCGAAATTCAGCCTCGACAAAAGTGATTTTTTGTCGATTTATGGGGGTATGCAGGCCGTTAATGAATTCTGACAACTTTGAAAAAATGGTGCACAAGCATGCCCAAGCGTGGCCTAGGACGGTGCACACGTGTGGTGCACCACTGCAATAACTCCACACCCGAGGCCTCAAATTGAAATTCCGCCTCGACAAAAGTGATTTTTTTGTCGATTTATGGGGGTATGCAGGAAGGTAATGAATTCCGACAACTTTGAAAAAATGGTGCACAAGCATGCCCAAGCGTGGCCTAGGAAGGTGAACACGTGTGGTGCACCGCTGCAACAAATCCACACCTGAGGCCTCAAATCGAAATTCCGCCAAGACAAAAGTGATTTCTTTGTCGATTATGGGGTATGAAGGCAGGTAATGAATTCCGACAACTTTGAAAAAATGGTGCACAAGCTGCCCAAAACAACCTAGGACGGTGGCACACGTATGGTGCACCGCTGCAATAACTCTGCACCCGAGGCCTCAAATCGAGATTCCGCCTCGACAAAAGTTATTTTTTTGTCGATTTATTGGGGGTATGCAGGCCAGTAATGAATTCCGACAACTTTGAAAAAATGGTGCACAAGCATGCCCAAGCGTGGCTTAGGACAGTGCACACGTGTGGTGCACCGCTGGAACAACTCCACACCCGAGGCCTCAAATTGAAATTCTGCCTCGACAAAAGTGATTTTTTTGTCGATTTATGGGGGTATGTAGGAAGGTAATGAATTCCGACAACTTTGAAAAAATGGTGCACAAGCTGCCTAAAACAACCTAGGACGGTAGCACACGTATGGTGCAATGCTGCAACAACTCTGCACCCGAGGCCTCAAATTGAAATTCCGCCTCGACAAAAGTGATTTTTTTGTCGATTTATAGGGGTATGCAGGCCGGTAATGAATTCCGACAACTTTGAAAAAATGGTGCACAAGCTGCCCAAAACAACCTAGGACGCTAGCACACGTGTGGTGCACCGCTAGAACAACTCCACACCCGAGGCCTCAAATTGAAATTCTGCCTCGACAAAAGTGATTTTTTTGTCGATTTATGGGGGTATGCAGGCCGGTAATGAATTCCGACAACTTTGAAAAAATGGTGCACAAGCTGCCCAAAACAACCTAGGACGCTAGCACACGTATGGTGCACCTCTGCAACAACTCTGCACTTGAGGCCTCAAATCGAAATTCCGCCTCTACAAATGTGATTTTTTTGTCGATTTATGGGGGTATGCAGGCCGGTAATGAATTTCGACAACTTTGAAAAAATGGTGCACAAGCTGCCCAAAACAACCTAGGACGGTAGCACACGTATGGTGCACCGCTGCAACAACTCCGCACCCGAGGCCTCAAATCGAAATTCTGCCTCGACAAAAGTGATATTTTTGTCGATTTATGGGGGTATGCAGGCCGGTAATGAATTCCGACAACTTTGAAAAAATGGTGCACAAGCTGCCCAAGAAAGCCTAGGACGGTGGCACACGTATGGTGCACCGCTGCAACAACTCTGCACCCGAGGCCTCAAATCAAAATTCCGCCTCGACAAAAGTGATTTTTTTGTCGATTTATGGGGGTATGCAGGCCAGTAATGAATTCCGACAACTTTGAAAAAATGGTGCACAATCTGCCCAAAACAACCTAGGACGGTGGCACACGTATGGTGCACCGCTGCAACAACTCCTCACCCGAGGCCTCAAATCGAAATTCCTCCTCGACAAATGTGATTTTTTTTGTCGATTTATGGGGGTATGCAGGCCGACAATGAATTCCGACAACTTTGAAAAAATGGTGCACAAGCATGCCCAAGCGTGGCCTAGGACGGTGCACACGTGTGGTGCACCGCTGCAACAAATCCACACCTGAGGCCTCAAATCGAAATTCCGCCAAGACAAAAGTGATTTCTTTGTCGATTATGGGGTATGAAGGCAGGTAATGAATTCCGACAACTTTGAAAAAATGGTGCACAAGCTGCCCAAAACAACCTAGGACGGTGGCACACGTATGGTGCACCGCTGCAACAACTCCGCACCCGAGGCCTCAAATCGAAATTCCGCCTCGACAAATGTGATTTTTTTGTCGATTTATGGGGGTATGCAGGCTGGCAATGAATTCCGACAACAATTGAAAAAATGGTGCACAAGCATGCCCAAGCGTGGCCTTGGACGGTGCACACCTGTGGTGCACCGCTGCAACAACTCCACACCCGAGGCCTCAAATTGAAATTCCGCCTCTACAAAAGTGATTTTTTTGTCGATTTATGGGGGTATGCAGGCCGGTAATGAATTCCGACAACTTTGAAAAAATGGTGCACAAGCTGCCCAAGACAGCCTAAGACGGTGGCACACGTATGGTGCACCGCTGCAACAACTCTGCACCCGAGGCCTCAAATCGAAATTCCGCCTCGACAAAAGTTATTTTTTTGTCGATTTATTGGGGGTATGCAGGCCAGTAATGAATTCCGACAACTTTGAAAAAATTGTGCACAAGCTGCCTAAAACAACCTAGGACGGTGGCACACGTATGATGCACCGCTTCAACAACTCTGCACCCAAGGCCTCAAATCGAAATTCCGCCTCGACAAAAGTTATTTTTTTGTCAATTTATGGGGGGTATGCAGGCCAGTAATGAATTCTGACAACTTTGAAAAAATGGTGCACAAGCTGCCCAAAACAACCTAGGACGGTAGCACACGTATGGTGCCCCGCTGTAGCACACGTATGGTGCACAAGCATGCCCAAGCGTGGCTTAGGACAGTGCACACGTGTGGTGCACCGCTGGAACAACTCCACACCCGAGGCCTCAAATTGAAATTCTGCCTCGACAAAAGTGATTTTTTGTCGATTTATGGGGGTATGCAGGCCGGTAATGAATTCCGACAACTTTGAAAAAATGGTGCACAAGCATGCCCAAGCGTGGCCTAGGACGGTGCACACGTGTGGTGCACCGCTGCAACAACTCCACACTTGAGGCCTCAAATCGAAATTCCGCCTCGACAAAAGTGATTTTTTTGTCGATTTATGGGGTATGAAGGTAGGTAATGAATTCCGACTACTTTGAAAAAATGGTGCACAAGCTGCCCAAAACAACCAAGGACGGTGGCACACGTATGGTGCACCGCTGCAATAACTCTGCACCCGAGGCCTCAAATCGAGATTCCGCCTCGACAAAAGTTATTTTTTTGTCGATTTATTGGGGGTATGCAGGCCAGTAATGAATTCCGACAACTTTGAAAAAATGGTGCACAAGCATGCCCAAGCGTGGCTTAGGACAGTGCACACGTGTGGTGCACCGCTGGAACAACTCCACACCCGAGGCCTCAAATTGAAATTCTGCCTCGACAAAAGTGATTTTTTTGTCGATTTATGGGGGTATGCAGGAAGGTAATGAATTCCGACAACTTTGAAAAAATGGTGCACAAGCTGCCTAAAACAACATAGGACGGTAGCACACGTATGGTGCAATGCTGCAACAACTCTGCACCCGAGGCCTCAAATTGAAATTCCGCCTCGACAAAAGTGATTTTTTTGTCGATTTATGGGGGTATGCAGGTCGGTAATGAATTCCGACAACTTTGAAAAAATGGTGCACAAGCTGCCCAAAACAACCTAGGACGCTAGCACACGTATGGTGCACCGCTGCAACAACTCTGCACCCGAGGCCTCAAATCGAAATTCCGCCTCTACAAATGTGATTTTTTTGTCGATTTATGGGGGTATGCAGGCCGGTAATGAATTTCGACAACTTTGAAAAAATGGTGCACAAGCTGCCCAAAACAACCTAGGACGGTAGCACACGTATGGTGCACCGCTGCAACAACTCCGCACCCGAGGCCTCAAATCGAAATTCTGCCTCGACAAAAGTGATATTTTTTGTCGATTTATGGGGGTATGCAGGCCGGTAATGAATTCCGACAACTTTGAAAAAATGGTGCACAAGCTGCCCAAGACAGCCTAAGACGGTGGCACACGTATGGTGCACCGCTGCAACAACTCTGCACCCGAGGCCTCAAATCAAAATTCCGCCTCGACAAAAGTGATTTTTTTGTCGATTTATGGGGGTATGCTGGCCGGTAATGAATTCCGACAACTTTGAAAAAATGGTGCACAATCTGCCCAAAACAACCTAGGACGGTGGCACACGTATGGTGCACCGCTGCAACAACTCCTCACCCGAGGCCTCAAATCGAAATTCCGCCTCGACAAATGTGATTTTTTTTGTCGATTTATGGGGGTATGCAGGCCGGCAATGAATTCTGACAACTTTGAAAAAATGGTGCACAAGCATGCCCAAGCGTGGCCTAGGACGGTGCACACGTGTGGTGCACCGCTGCAACAAATCCACACCTGAGGCCTCAAATCGAAATTCCGGCAAGACAAAAGTGATTTCTTTGTCGATTATGGGGTATGAAGGCAGGTAATGAATTCCGACAACTTTGAAAAAATGGTGCACAAGCTGCCCAAAACAACCTAGGACGGTGGCACACGTATGGTGCACCGCTGCAATAACTCTGCACCCGAGGCCTCAAATCGAGATTCCGCCTCGACAAAAGTTATTTTTTTGTCGATTTATTGGAGGCATGCAGGCCAGTAATGAATTCCAACAACTTTGAAAAAATGGTGCACAAGCATGCCCAAGCGTGGCTTAGGACAGTGCACACGTGTGGTGCACCGCTGGAACAACTCCACACCCGAGGCCTCAAATTGAAATTCTGCCTCGACAAAAGTGATTTTTTTGTCGATTTATGGGGGTATGCAGGCCGGTAATGAATTCCGACAACTTTGAAAAAATGGTGCACAAGCTGCCCAAAACAACCTAGGACGCTAGCACACGTATGGTGCACCGCTGCAACAACTCTGCACCCGAGGCCTCAAATCGAAATTCCGCCTCGACAAATGTGATTTTTTTTGTCGATTTATGGGGGTATGCAGGCCGGCAATGAATTCCGACAACTTTGAAAAAATGGTGCACAAGCATGCCCAAGCGTGGCCTAGGACGGGGCACACGTGTGGTGCACCGCTGCAACAAATCCACACCTGAGGCCTCAAATCGAAATTCCGCCAAGACAAAAGTGATTTCTTTGTCGATTATGGGGTATGAAGGCAGGTAATGAATTCCGACAACTTTGAAAAAATGGTGCACAAGCTGCCCAAAACAACCTAGGACGGTGGCACACGTATGGTGCACCGCTGCAACAACTCCGCACCCGAGGCCTCAAATCGAAATTCAGCCTCGACAAAAGTGATTTTTTGTCGATTTATGGGGGTATGCAGGCCGTTAATGAATTCTGACAACTTTGAAAAAATGGTGCACAAGCATGCCCAAGCGTGGCCTAGGACGGTGCACACGTGTGGTGCACCACTGCAATAACACCACACCCGAGGCCTCAAATTGAAATTCCGCCTCGACAAAAGTGATTTTTTTGTCGATTTATGGGGGTATGCAGGCCGTTAATGAATTCTGACAACTTAGAAAAAATGGTGCACAAGCATGCCCAAGCGTGGCCTAGGACGGTGCACACGTGTGGTGCACCACTGCAATAACTCCACACCCGAGGCCTCAAATTGAAATTCCGCCTCGACAAAAGTAATTTTTTTGTCGATTTATGGGGGTATGCAGGAAGGTAATGAATTCCGACAACTTTGAAAAAATGGTGCACAAGCATGCCCAAGCGTGGCCTTGGACGGTGCACACGTGTGGTGCACCGCTGCAACAAATCCACACCTGAGGCCTCAAATCAAAATTCCGCCAAGACAAAAGTGATTTCTTTGTCGATTATGGGGTATGAAGGCAGGTAATGAATTCCGACAACTTTGAAAAAAAAATGGTGCACAAGCTGCCCAAAACAACCTAGGACGGTGGCACACGTATGGTGCACCGCTGCAACAACTCCGCACCCGAGGCCTCAAATCGAAATTCAGCCTCGACAAAAGTGATTTTTTGTCGATTTATGGGGGTATGCAGGCCGTTAATGAATTCTGACAACTTTGAAAAAATGGTGCACAAGCATGCCCAAGCGTGGCCTAGGACGGTGCACACGTGTGGTGCACCGCTGCAACAAATCCACACCTGAGGCCTCAAATCGAAATTCCGCCAAGACAAAAGTGATTTCTTTGTCGATTATGGGGTTTGAAGGCAGGTAATGAATTCCGACAACTTTGAAAAAATGGTGCACAAGCTGCCCAAAACAACCTAGGACGGTGGCACACGTATGGTGCACCGCTGCAACAACTCCGCACCCGAGGCCTCAAATCGAAATTCAGCCTCGACAAAAGTGATTTTTTGTTGATTTATGGGGGTATGCAGGCCGTTAATGAATTCTGACAACTTTGAAAAAATGGTGCACAAGCATGCCCAAGCGTGGCCTAGGACGGTGCACACGTGTGGTGCACCACTGCAATAACTCCACACCCGAGGCCTCAAATTGAAATTCCGCCTCGACAAAAGTAATTTTTTTGTCCATTTATGGGGGTATGCAGGAAGGTAATGAATTCCGACAACTTTGAAAAAATGGTGCACAAGCATGCCCAAGCGTGGCCCAGGACGGTGCACACGTGTGGTGCACCGCTGCAACAAATCCACACCTGAGGCCTCAAATCAAAATTCCGCCAAGACAAAAGTGATTTCTTTGTCGATTATGGGGTATGAAGGCAGGTAATGAATTCCGACAACTTTGAAAAAATGGTGCACAAGCTGCCCAAAACAACCTAGGACGGTGGCACACGTATGGTGCACCGCTGCAACAACTCCGCACCCGAGGCCTCAAATCGAAATTCAGCCTCGACAAAAGTGATTTTTTGTCGATTTATGGGGGTATGCAGGCCGTTAATGAATTCTGACAACTTTGAAAAAATGGTGCACAAGCATGCCCAAGCGTGGCCTAGGACGGTGCACACGTGTGGTGCACCGCTGCAACAAATCCACACCTGAGGCCTCAAATCGAAATTC
Source organism: Galeopsis tetrahit (assembly GCA_963675135.1). Taxonomy (NCBI): domain Eukaryota; kingdom Viridiplantae; phylum Streptophyta; class Magnoliopsida; order Lamiales; family Lamiaceae; genus Galeopsis; species Galeopsis tetrahit. Next base: position 27,916,877 of record OY776129.1, on the reverse strand, counting down.
CGCCAAGACAAAAGTGATTTCTTTATCGATTATGGGGTATGAAGGCAGGTAATGAATTCCGACAACTTTGAAAAAATGGTGCACAAGCTGTCCAAAACAACCTAGGACGGTGGCACACGTATGGTGCACCGCTGCAACAACTCCGCACCCGAGGCCTCAAATCGAAATTCAGCCTCGACAAAAGTGATTTTTTGTCGATTTATGGGGGTATGCAGGCCGTTAATGAATTCTGACAACTTTGAAAAAATGGTGCACAAGCATGCCCAAGCGTGGCCTAGGACGGTGCACACGTGTGGTGCACCACTGCAATAACTCCACACCCGAGGCCTCAAATTGAAATTCCGCCTCGACAAAAGTGATTTTTTTGTCGATTTATGGGGGTATGCAGGAAGGTAATGAATTCCGACAACTTTGAAAAAATGGTGCACAAGCTGCCTAAAACAACCTAGGACGGTGGCACACGTATGGTGCACCGCTGCAAAAACTCCGCACCCGAGGCCTCAAATCGAAATTCCGCCTCGACAAAAGTGATTTTTTTGTCGATTTATGGGGGTATGCAGGCCGGTAATGAATTCCGACAACTTTGAAAAAATGGTGCACAAGCTGCCCAAAACAACCTAGGACGCTAGCACACGTATGGTGCACCGCTGCAACAACTCTGCACCTGAGGCCTCAAATCGAAATTCCGCTTCTACAAATGTGATATTTTTGTGGATTTATGGGGGTATGCAGGCCGGTAATGAATTCCGACAACTTTGAAAAAATGGTGCACAAGCTGCCCAAGACAGCCTAGGACAGTGGCACACGTATGGTGCACCGCTGCAACAACTCTGCACCCGAGGCCTCAAATCAAAATTCCGCCTCGACAAAAGTGATTTTTTTATCGATTTATGGGGGTATGCAGGCCAGTAATGAATTCCGACAACTTTGAAAAAATGGTGCACAATCTGCCCAAAACAACCTAGGACGGTGGCACACGTATGGTGCACCGCTGCAAAAACTCCGCACCCGAGGCCTCAAATCGAAATTCCGCCTCGACAAAATTTATTTTTTTGTCGATTTATGGGGGTATGCAGGCCAGTAATGAATTCCGACAACTTTGAAAAAATGGTGCACAATCTGCCCAAAACAACCTAGGACGGTGGCACACGTATGGTGCACCGCTGCAACAACTCCTCACCCGAGGCCTCAAATCGAAATTCCGCCTCGACAAATGTGATTTTTTTTGTCGATTTATGGGGGTATGCAGGCTGGCAATGAATTCCGACAACTTTGAAAAAATGGTGCACAAGCATGCCCAAGCGTGGCCTAGGACGGTGCACACGTGTGGTGCACCGCTGCAACAAATCCACACCTGAGGCCTCAAATCGAAATTCCGCCAAGAAAAAAGTGATTTCTTTGTCGATTATGGGGTATGAAGGCAGGTAATGAATTCCGACAACTTTGAAAAAATGGTGCACAAGCTGCCCAAAACAACCTAGGACGGTGGCACACGTATGGTGCACCGCTGCAACAACTCCGCACCCGAGGCCTCAAATCGAAATTCAGCCTCGACAAAAGTGATTTTTTGTCGATTTATGGGGGTATGCAGGCCGTTAATGAATTCTGACAACTTTGAAAAAATGGTGCACAAGCATGCCCAAGCGTGGCCTAGGACGGTGCACACGTGTGGTGCACCACTGCAATAACTCCACACCCGAGGCCTCAAATTGAAATTCCGCCTCGACAAAAGTGATTTTTTTGTCGATTTATGGGGGTATGCAGGAAGGTAATGAATTCCGACAACTTTGAAAAAATGGTGCACAAGCTGCCTAAAACAACCTAGGACGGTGGCACACGTATGGTGCACCGCTGCAAAAACTCCGCACCCGAGGCCTCAAATCGAAATTCCGCCTCGACAAAAGTGATTTTTTTGTCGATTTATGGGGGTATGCAGGCCGGTAATGAATTCCGACAACTTTGAAAAAATGGTGCACAAGCTGCCCAAAACAACCTAGGACGCTAGCACACGTATGGTGCACCGCTGCAACAACTCTGCACCTGAGGCCTCAAATCGAAATTCCGCTTCTACAAATGTGATATTTTTGTGGATTTATGGGGGTATGCAGGCCGGTAATGAATTCCGACAACTTTGAAAAAATGGTGCACAAGCTGCCCAAGACAGCCTAGGACAGTGGCACACGTATGGTGCACCGCTGCAACAACTCTGCACCCGAGGCCTCAAATCAAAATTCCGCCTCGACAAAAGTGATTTTTTTATCGATTTATGGGGGTATGCAGGACAGTAATGAATTCCGACAACTTTGAAAAAATGGTGCACAATCTGCCCAAAACAACCTAGGACGGTGGCACACGTATGGTGCACCGCTGCAAAAACTCCGCACCCGAGGCCTCAAATCGAAATTCCGCCTCGACAAAATTTATTTTTTTGTCGATTTATGGGGGTATGCAGGCCAGTAATGAATTCCGACAACTTTGAAAAAATGGTGCACAATCTGCCCAAAACAACCTAGGACGGTGGCACACGTATGGTGCACCGCTGCAACAACTCCTCACCCGAGGCCTCAAATCGAAATTCCGCCTCGACAAATGTGATTTTTTTTGTCGATTTATGGGGGTATGCAGGCTGGCAATGAATTCCGACAACTTTGAAAAAATGGTGCACAAGCATGCCCAAGCGTGGCCTAGGACGGTGCACACGTGTGGTGCACCGCTGCAACAAATCCACACCTGAGGCCTCAAATCGAAATTCCGCCAAGAAAAAAGTGATTTCTTTGTCGATTATGGGGTATGAAGGCAGGTAATGAATTCCGACAACTTTGAAAAAATGGTGCACAAGCTGCCCAAAACAACCTAGGACGGTGGCACACGTATGGTGCACCGCTGCAACAACTCCGCACCCGAGGCCTCAAATCGAAATTCGGCCTCGACAATAGTGATTTTTTGTCGATTTATGGGGGTATGCAGGCCGTTAATGAATTCTGACAACTTTGAAAAAATGGTGCACAAGCATGCCCAAGCGTGGCCTAGGACGGTGCACACGTGTGGTGCACCACTGCAATAACTCCACACCCGAGGCCTCAAATTGAAATTCCGCCTCGACAAAAGTGATTTTTTTGTCGATTTATGGGGGTATGCAGGAAGGTAATGAATTCCGACAACTTTGAAAAAATGGTGCACAAGCTGCCTAAAACAACCTAGGACGGTGGCACACGTATGGTGCACAAGCTGCCCAAGACAACCTAGGACGGTGGCACACGTATGGTGCACCGCTGCAACAACTCCGCGCTCGAGGCCTCAAATCGAAATTCCGCCTCGACAAAAGTGATTTTTTTGTCGATTTATGGGGGTTATGCAGGACAGTAATGAATTCCGACAACTTTGAAAAAATGGTGCACAAGTTGCCCAAAACAACCTAGGACGGTGGCACACGTATGGTGCACCGCTGCAACAACTCCGCACCCGAGGCCTCAAATCGAAATTCGGCCTCGACAAAAGTGATTTTTTGTCGATTTATGGGGGTATACAGGCCGTTAATGAATTCTGACAACTTTGAAAAAATGGTGCACAAGCATGCCCAAGCGTGGCCTAGGACGGTGCACACGTGTGGTGCACCGCTGCAACAAATCCACACCTGAGGCCTCAAATCGAAATTCCGCCAAGACAAAAGTGATTTCTTTGTCGATTATGGGGTATGAAGGCAGGTAATGAATTCCGACTACTTTGAAAAAATGGTGCACAAGCTTCCCAAGACAGCCCAGGATGGTGACACACATATGGTGAACCGCTGGAACAACTCCGCACCCGAGGCCTCAAATCGAAATTCCGCCTCGACAAATGTGATATTTTAGTCGATTTATGGGGATATGCAGGGCGGTAATGAATTCCGACAACTTTGAAAAAATGGTGCACAAGCTGCCCAAAACAACCTAGGACGGTGGCACACGTATGGTGCACCGCTGCAACAACTCCGCACCCGAGGCCTCAAATCGAAATTCTGCCTCGACAAAAGTGATATTTTTGTCGATTTATGGGGGTATGCAGGCCGGTAATGAATTCCGACAACTTTGAAAAAATGGTGCACAAGCTGCCCAAGACAGCCTAGGACGGTGGCACACGTATGGTGCACCGCTGCAACAACTCCGCACCCGAGGCCTCAAATCGAAATTCGGCCTCGACAATAGTGATTTTTTGTCGATTTATGGGGGTATGCAGGCCGTTAATGAATTCTGACAACTTTGAAAAAATGGTGCACAAGCATGCCCAAGCGTGGCCTAGGACGGTGCACACGTGTGGTGCACCACTGCAATAACTCCACACCCGAGGCCTCAAATTGAAATTCCGCCTCGACAAAAGTGATTTTTTTATCGATTTATGGGGGTATGCAGGAAGGTAATGAATTCCGACAACTTTGAAAAAATGGTGCACAAGCTGCCTAAAACAACCTAGGACGGTGGCACACGTATGGTGCACCGCTGCAAAAAATCCACACCCGAGGCCTCAAATCGAAATTCCGCCTCGATAAAAGTGATTTTTTTGTCGATTTATGGGGGTATGAAGGCCGGTAATGAATTCCGATAACTTTGAAAAAATGGTGCACAAGCTGTCCAAGACAACCTAGGACGGTGGCACACGTATGGTGCACCGCTGCAACAACTCCGCGCTCGAGGCCTCAAATTGAAATTCCGCCTCCAAAAAAGTGATTTTTTTGTCGATTTATGGGGGTATGCAGGCGAGTAATGTATTCCGACAACTTTGAAAAAATGGTGCACAAGCTGCCCAAAACAACTTAGGACGGTGGCACACGTATGGTGCACCGCTGCAACAACTCCGCACCCGAGGCCTCAAATCGAAATTCTGCCTCGACAAAAGTGATATTTTTGTCGATTTATGGGGGTATGCAGGCCGGTAATGAATTCCGACAACTTTGAAAAAATGGTGCACAATCTGCCCAAGACAGCCTAGGACGGTGGCACACGTATGGTGCACCGCTGCAACAACTCCGCACCCGAGGCCTCAAATCGAAATTCCACCTCGACAAAAGTGATTTTTTGTCGATTTATGGGGGTATGCAGGCCGTTAATGAATTCTGACAACTTTGAAAAAATGGTGCACAAGCATGCCCAAGCGTGGCCTAGGACGGTGCACACGTGTGGTGCACCGCTGCAACAAATCCACACCTGAGGCCTCAAATCGAAATTCCTCCAAGACAAAAGTGATTTCTTTGTCGATTATGGGGTATGAAGGCAGGTAATGAATTCCGACTACTTTGAAAAAATGGTGCACAAGCTTCCCAAGACAGCCCAGGATGGTGACACACATATGGTGAACCGCTGGAACAACTCCGCACCCGAGGCCTCAAATCGAAATTCCGCCTCGACAAATGTGATATTTTAGTCGATTTATGGGGGTATGCAGGGCGGTAATGAATTCCGACAACTTTGAAAAAATGGTGCACAAGCTGCCCAAAACAACCTAGGACGGTGGCACACGTATGGTGCACCGCTGCAACAACTCCGCACCCGAGGCCTCAAATCGAAATTCTGCCTCGACAAAAGTGATATTTTTGTCGATTTATGGGGGTATGGAGGCCGGTAATGAATTCCGACAACTTTGAAAAAATGGTGCACAAGCTGCCCAAGACAGCCTAGGACGGTGGCACACGTATGGTGCACCGCTGCAACAACTCCGCACCCGAGGCCTCAAATCGAAATTCTGCCTCGATAAAAGTGATTTTTTTGTCAATTTATGGGTGGTATGCAGGACAGTAATGAATTCCGACAACTTTGAAAAAATGGTGCACAAGCTGCCCAAAACAACCTAGGACGGTGGCACACGTATGGTGCACCGCTGCAACAACTCCTCACCCGAGGCCTCAAATCGAAATTCGGCCTCGGCAAAAGTGATTTTTTGTCGATTTATGGGGGTATGCAGGCCGTTAATGAATTCTGACAACTTTGAAAAAATGGTGCACAAGCATGCCCAAGCGTGGCCTAGGACGGTGCACACGTGTAGTGCACCGCTGCAACAAATCCACACCTGAGGCCTCAAATCGAAATTCCGCCAAGACAAAAGTGATTTATTTGTCGATTAAGGGGTATGAAGGCAGGTAATGAATTCCGACTACTTTGAAAAAATGGTGCACAAGCTTCCCAAGACAGCCCAGGATGGTGACACACATATGGTGCACCGCTGCAACAACTCCGCACCCGAGGCCTCAAATCGAAATTCTGCCTCGACAAATGTGATATTTTTGTCGATTTATGGGGGTATGCAGGGCGGTAATGAATTCCGACAACTTAGAAAAAATGGTGCACAAGCTGCCCAAAACAACCTAGGACGGTGGCACACGTATGGTGCACCGCTGCAACAACTCCGCACCCGAGGCCTCAAATCGAAATTCTGCCTCCACAAAAGTGATATTTTTGTCGATTTATGGGGGTATGCAGGCCGGTAATGAATTCCGACAACTTTGAAAAAATGGTGCACAAGCTGCCCAAGACAACCTAGGACGGTGGCACACGTATGGTGCACCGCTGCAACAACTCCGCACCCGAGGCCTCAAATCGAAATTCCGCCTCGACAAAATTGATTTTTTTGTCGATTTATGGGTCGTATGCAGGACAGTAATGAATTCCGACAACTTTGAAAAAATGGTGCACAAGCTGCCCAAAACAACCTAGGACGGTGGCACACGTATGGTGCACCGCTGCAACAACTCCACACCCGAGGCCTCAAATCGAAATTCGGCCTCGACAAAAGTGATTTTTTGTCGATTTATGGGGGTATGCAGGCCGTTAATGAATTCTGACAACTTTGAAAAAATGGTGCACAAGCATGCCCAAGCGTGGCCTAGGACGGTGCACACGTGTGGTCCACCACTGCAATAACTCCACACCCGAGGCCTCAAATTGAAATTCCGCCTCGACAAAAGTGATTTTTTTGTCGATTTATGGGGGTATGCAGGAAGGTAATGAATTCCGACAACTTTGAAAAAATGGTGCACAAGCTGCCTAAAACAACCTAGGACGGTGGCACACGTATGGTGCACCGCTGCAAAAACTCCGCACCCGAGGCCTCAAATCGAAATTCTGCCTCGACAAATGTGATATTTTTGTCGATTTATGGGGGTATGCAGGGCGGTAATGAATTCCGACAACTTAGAAAAAATGGTGCACAAGCTGCCCAAAACAACCTAGGACGGTGGCACACGTATGGTGCACCGCTGCAACAACTCCGCACCCGAGGCCTCAAATCGAAATTCTGCCTCCACAAAAGTGATTTTTTTGTCGATTTATGGGTGGTATGCAGGACAGTAATGAATTCCGACAACTTTGAAAAAATGGTGCACAAGCTGCCCAAGACAGCCTAGGACGGTGGCACACGTATGGTGCACCGCTGCAACAAATCCACACCTGAGGCCTCAAATCGAAATTCCGCCAAGAAAAAAGTGATTTCTTTGTCGATTATGGGGTATGAAGGCAGGTAATGAATTCCGACTACTTTGAAAAAATGGTGCACAAGCTTCCCAAGACAGCCCAGGATGGTGACACACATATGGTGAACCGCTGCAACAACTCCGCACCCGAGGCCTCAAATCGAAATTCGGCCTCTACAAAAGTGATTTTTTGTCGATTTATGGGGGTATGCAGGCCGTTAATGAATTCTGACAACTTTGAAAAAATGGTGCACAAGCATGCCCAAGCGTGGCCTAGGACGGTGCACACGTGTGGTCCACCACTGCAATAACTCCACACCCGAGGCCTCAAATTGAAATTCCGCCTCGACAAAAGTGATTTTTTTGTCGATTTATGGGGGTATGCAGGAAGGTAATGAATTCCGACAACTTTGAAAAAATGGTGCACAAGGTGCCTAAAACAACCTAGGACGGTGGCACACGTATGGTGCACCGCTGCAAAAACTCCGCACCCGAGGCCTCAAATCGAAATTCCGCCTCGATAAAAGTGATTTTTTGTCGATTTATGGGGGTATGCAGGCCGGTAATGAATTCCGACAACTTTGAAAAAATGGTGCACAAGCTGCCCAAGACAGCCTAGGACGGTGGCACACGTATGGTGCACCGCTGCAACAACTCCGCACCCGAGGCCTCAAATCGAAATTCCGCCTCGACAAAAGTGATTTTTTTGTCGATTTATGGGTGGTATGCAGGACAGTAATGAATTCCGACAACTTTGAAAAAATGGTGCACAAGTTGCCCAAAACAACCTAGGACGGTGGCACACGTATGGTGCACCGCTGCAACAACTCCGCACCCGAGGCCTCAAATCGAAATTCGGCCTCGACAAAAGTGATTTTTTGTCGATTTATGGGGGTATGCAGGCCGTTAATGAATTCTGACAACTTTGAAAAAATGGTGCACAAGCATGCCCAAGCGTGGCCTAGGACGGTGCACACGTGTGGTGCACCGCTGCAACAAATCCACACCTGAGGCCTCAAATCGAAATTCCGCCAAGACAAAAGTGATTTCTTTGTCGATTATGGGGTATGAAGGCAGGTAATGAATTCCGACTACTTTGAAAAAATGGTGCACAAGCTTCCCAAGACAGCCCAGGATGGTGACACACATATGGTGAACCGCTGCAACAACTCCGCACCCGAGGCCTCAAATAGAAATTCCGCCTCGACAAATGTGATATTTTTGTCGATTTGTGGGGGTATGCAGGGCGGTAATGAATTCCGACAACTTTGAAAAAATGGTGCACAAGCTGCCCAAAACAACCTAGGACGGTGGCACACGTATGGTGCACCGCTGCAACAACTCCGCACCCGAGGCCTCAAATCGAAATTCTGCCTCGACAAAAGTGATATTTTTGTCGATTTATGAGGGTATGCAGGCCGGTAATGAATTCCGACAACTTTGAAAAAATGGTGCACAAGCTGCCCAAGACAGCCTAGGACGGTGGCACACGTATGGTACACCACTGCAACAACTCCGCACCCGAGGCCTCAAATCGAAATTCTGCCTCGACAAAAGTGATTTTTTTGTCGATTTATGGGTGGTATGCAGGACAGTAATGAATTCCGACAACTTTGAAAAAATGGTGCACAAGTTGCCAAAAACAACCTAGGACGGTGGCACACGTATGGTGCACCGCTGCAACAACTCCGCACCCGAGGCCTCAAATCGAAATTCGGCCTCGACAAAAGTGATTTTTTGTCGATTTATGGGGGTATGCAGGCCGTTAATGAATTCTGACAACTTTGAAAAAATGGTGCACAAGCATGCCCAAGCGTAGCCTAGGACGGTGCACACGTGTGGTGCACCGCTGCAACAAATCCACACCTGAGGCCTCAAATCGAAATTCCGACAAGACAAAAGTGATTTCTTTGTCGATTATGGGGTATGAAGGCAGGTAATGAATTCCGACTACTTTGAAAAAATGGTGCACAAGCTTCCCAAGACAGCCCAGGATGGTGACACACATATGGTGAACCGCTGCAACAACTCCGCACCCGAGGCCTCAAATCGAAATTCCGCCTCGACAAATGTGATATTTTTGTCGATTTGTGGGGGTATGCAGGGCGGTAATGAATTCCGACAACTTTGAAAAAATGGTGCACAAGCTGCCCAAAACAACCTAGGACGGTGGCACACGTATGGTGCACCGCTGCAACAACTCCGCACCCGAGGCCTCAAATCGAAATTCTGCCTCGACAAAAGTGATATTTTTGTCGATTTATGGGGGTATGCAGGCCGGTAATGAATTCCGACAACTTTGAAAAAATGGTGCACAAGCTGCCCAAGACAGCCTAGGACGGTGGCACACGTATGGTGCACCGCTGCAACAACTCCGCACCCGAGGCCTCAAATCGAAATTCCGCCTCGACAAAAGTGATTTTTTTGTCGATTTATGGGTCGTATGCAGGACAGTAATGAATTTCGACAACTTTGAAAAAATGGTGCACAAGCTGCCCAAAACAACCTAGGACGGTGGCACACGTATGGTGCACCGCTGCAACAACTCCGCACCCGAGGCCTCAAATTGAAATTCGGCCTCGACAAAAGTGATTTTTTGTCGATTTATGGGGGTATGCAGGCCGTTAATGAATTCTGAACACTTTGAAAAAATGGTGCACAAGCATGCCCAAGCGTGGCTTAGGACGGTGCATACGTGTGGTGCACCGCTGCAACAAATCCACACCTGAGGCCTCAAATCGAAATTCCGCCAAGAAAAAAGTGATTTCTTTGTCGATTATGGGGTATGAAGGCAGGTAATGAATTCCGACTACTTTGAAAAAATGGTGCACAAGCTTCCCAAGACAGCCCAGGATGGTGACACACATATGGTGAACCGCTGCAACAACTCCGCACCCGAGGCCTCAAATCGAAATTCCGCCTCGACAAATGTGATATTTTTGTCGATTTATGGGGGTATGCAGGGCGGTAATGAATTCCGACAACTTTGAAAAAATGGTGCACAAGCTGCCCAAAACAACCTAGAACGGTGGCACACGTATGGTGCACCGCTGCAACAACTCCGCACCCGAGGCCTCAAATCGAAATTCTGCCTCGACAAAAGTGATATTTTTTTCGATTTATGGGGGTATGCAGGCCGGTAATGAATTCCGACAACTTTGAAAAAATGGTGCACAAGCTGCCCAAGACAGTCTAGGACGGTGGCACACGTATGGTGCACCGCTGCAACAACTCCGCACCCGAGGCCTCAAATCGAAATTCCGCCTCGACAAAAGTGATTTTTTTGTCGATTTATGGGTGGTATGCAGGACAGTAATGAATTCCGACAACTTTGAAAAAATGGTGCACAAGCTGCCCAAAACAACCTAGGACGGTGGCACACGTATGGTGCACCGCTGCAACAACTCCGCACCCGAGGCCTCAAATCGAAATTCGGCCTCGACAAAAGTGATTTTTTGTCGATTTATGGGGGTATGCAGGCCGTTAATGAATTCTGGCAACTTTGAAAAAATGGTGCACAAGCATGCCCAAGCGTGGCCTAGGACGGTGCACACGTGTGGTGCACCGCTGCAACAAATCCACACCTGAGGCCTCAAATCGAAATTCCGCCAAGACAAAAGTGATTTCTTTGTCGATTACGGGGTATGAAGGCAGGTAATGAATTCCGACTACTTTGAAAAAATGGTGCACAAGCTTCCCAAGACAGCCCAAGATGGTGACACACATATGGTGAACCGCTGCAACAACTCCGCACCCGAGGCCTCAAATCGAAATTCCGCCTCGACAAATGTGATATTTTTGTCGATTTGTGGGGGTATGCAGGGCGGTAATGAATTCCGAAAACTTAGAAAAAATGGTGCACAAGCTGCCCAAAACAACCTAGGACGGTGGCACACGTATGGTGCACCGCTGCAACAACTCCGCACCCGAGGCCTCAAATCGAAATTCTGCCTCGACAAAAGTGATATTTTTGTCGATTTATGGGGGTATGCAGGCCGGTAATGAATTCCGACAACTTTGAAAAAATGGTGCACAAGCTGCCCAAGACAGCCTAGGACGGTGGCACATGTATGGTGCACCGCTGCAACAACTCCGCACCCGAGGCCTCAAATCGAAATTCCGCCTCGACAAAAGTGATTTTTTTGTCGATTTATGGGTGGTATGCAAGACAGTAATGAATTCCGACAACTTTGAAAAAATGGTGCACAAGCTGCCCAAAACAACCTAGGACGGTGGCACACGTATGGTGCACCGCTGCAACAACTCCGCACCCGAGGCCTCAAATCGAAATTCGGCCTCGACAAAAGTGATTTTTTGTCGATTTATGGGGGTATGCAGGCCGTTAATGAATTCTGAACACTTTGAAAAAATTGGTGCACAAGCATGCCCAAGCGTGGCCTAGGACGGTGCACACGTGTGGTGCACCGCTGCAACAAATCCACACCTTAGGCCTCAAATCGAAATTCCGCCAAGACAAAAGTGATTTCTTTGTCGATTATGGGGTATGAAGGCAGGTAATGAATTCCGACTACTTTGAAAAAATGGTGCACAAGCTTCCCAAGACGGCCCAGGATGGTGACACACATATGGTGAACCGCTGCAACAACTCCGCACCCGAGGCCTCAAATCGAAATTCCGCCTCGACAAATGTGATATTTTTGTCGATTTGTGGGGGTATGCAGGGCGGTAATGAATTCCGACAACTTTGAAAAAATGGTGCACAAGCTGCCCAAAACAACCTAGGACGGTGGCACACGTATGGTGCACCGCTGCAACAACTCCGCACCCGAGGCCTCAAATCGAAATTCTGCCTCGACAAAAGTGATATTTTTGTCGATTTATGGGGGTATGCAGGCCGGTAATGAATTCCGACAACTTTGAAAAAATGGTGCACAAGCTGCCCAAGACAGCCTAGGACGGTGGCACACGTATGGTACACCGCTGCAACAACTCCGCACCCGAGGCCTCAAATCGAAATTCCGCCTCGACAAAAGTGATTTTTTTGTCGATTTATGGGTGGTATGCAGGACAGTAATGAATTCCGACAACTTTGAAAAAATGGTGCACAAGTTGCCAAAAACAACCTAGGACGGTGGCACACGTATGGTGCACCGCTGCAACAACTCCGCACCCGAGGCCTCAAATCGAAATTCGGCCTCGACAAAAGTGATTTTTTGTCGATTTATGGGGGTATGCAGGCCGTTAATGAATTCTGACAACTTTGAAAAAATGGTGCACAAGCATGCCCAAGCGTGGCCTAGGACGGTGCACACGTGTGGTGCACCGCTGCAACAAATCCACACCTGAGGCCTCAAATCGAAATTCCGCCAAGACAAAAGTGATTTCTTTGTCGATTATGGGGTATGAAGGCAGGTAATGAATTCTGACTACTTTGAAAAAATGGTGCACAAGCTTCCCAAGACAGCCCAGGATGGTGACACACATATGGTGAACCGCTGCAACAACTCCGCACCCGAGGCCTCAAATCGAAATTCCGCCTCGACAAATGTGATATTTTTGTCGATTTGTGGGGGTATGCAGGGCGGTAATGAATTCCGACAACTTTGAAAAAATGGTGCACAAGCTGCCCAAAACAACCTAGGACGGTGGCACACGTATGGTGCACCGCTGCAACAACTCCGCACCCGAGGCCTCAAATCGAAATTCTGCCTCGACAAAAGTGATATTTTTGTCGATTTATGGGGGTATGCAGGCCGGTAATGAATTCCGACAACTTTGAAAAAATGGTACACAAGCTACCCAAGACAGCCTAGGACGGTGGCACACGTATGGTGCACCGCTGCAACAACTCCGCACCCGAGGCCTCAAATCGAAATTCCGCCTCGACAAAAGTGATTTTTTTGTCGATTTATGGGTCGTATGCAGGACAGTAATGAATTTCGACAACTTTGAAAAAATGGTGCACAAGCTGCCCAAAACAACCTAGGACGGTGGCACACGTATGGTGCACCGCTGCAACAACTCCGCACCCGAGGCCTCAAATTGAAATTCGGCCTCGACAAAAGTGATTTTTTGTCGATTTATGGGGGTATGCAGGCCGTTAATGAATTCTGAACACTTTGAAAAAATGGTGCACAAGCATGCCCAAGCGTGGCTTAGGACGGTGCACACGTGTGGTGCACCGCTGCAACAAATCCACACCTGAGGCCTCAAATCGAAATTCCGCCAAGAAAAAAGTGATTTCTTTGTCGATTATGGGGTATGAAGGCAGGTAATGAATTCCGACTACTTTGAAAAAATGGTGCACAAGCTTCCCAAGACAGCCCAGGATGGTGACACACATATGGTGAACCGCTGCAACAACTCCGCACCCGAGGCCTCAAATCGAAATTCCGCCTCGACAAATGTGATATTTTTGTCGATTTATGGGGGTATGCAGGGCGGTAATGAATTCCGACAACTTTGAAAAAATGGTGCACAAGCTGCCGTAAACAACCTAGAACGGTGGCACACGTATGGTGCACCGCTGCAACAACTCCGCACCCGAGGCCTCAAATCGAAATTCTGCCTCGACAAAAGTGATATTTTTTTCGATTTATGGGGGTATGCAGGCCGGTAATGAATTCCGACAACTTTGAAAAAATGGTGCACAAGCTGCCCAAAACAGCCTAGGACGGTGGCACACGTATGGTGCACCGCTGCAACAACTCCGCACCCGAGGCCTCAAATCGAAATTCTGCCTCGACAAAAGTGATTTTTTTGTCGATTTATGGGTGGTATGCAGGACAGTAATGAATTCCGACAACTTTGAAAAAATGGTGCACAAGCTGCCCAAAACAACCTAGGACGGTGGCACACGTATGGTCCACCGCTGCAACAACTCCGCACCCGAGGCCTCAAATCGAAATTCGGCCTCGACAAAAGTGATTTTTTGTCGATTTATGGGGGTATGCAGGCCGTTAATGAATTCTGACAACTTTGAAAAAATGGTGCACAAGCATGCCCAAGCGTGGCCTAGGACGGTGCACACGTGTGGTGCACCGCTGCAACAAATCCACACCTGAGGCCTCAAATCGAAATTCCGCCAAGACAAAAGTGATTTCTTTGTCGATTACGGGGTATGAAGGCAGGTAATGAATTCCGACTACTTTGAAAAAATGGTGCACAAGCTTCCCAAGACAGCCCAGGATGGTGACACACATATGGTGAACCGCTGCAACAACTCCGCACCCGAGGCCTCAAATCGAAATTCCGCCTCGACAAATGTGATATTTTTGTCGATTTGTGGGGGTATGCAGGGCGGTAATGAATTCCGACAACTTTGAAAAAATGGTGCACAAGCTGCCCAAAACAACCTAGGACGGTGGCACACGTATGGTGCACCGCTGCAACAACTCCGCACCCGAGGCCTCAAATCGAAATTCTGCCTCGACAAAAGTGATATTTTTGTCGATTTATGGGGGTATGCAGGCCGGTAATGAATTCCGACAACTTTGAAAAAATGGTGCACAAGCTGCCCAAGACAGCCTAGGACGGTGGCACACGTATGGTGCACCGCTGCAACAACTCCGCACCCGAGGCCTCAAATCGAAATTCCGTCTCGACAAAAGTGATTTTTTTGTCGATTTATGGGTGGTATGCAAGACAGTAATGAATTCCGACAACTTTGAAAAAATGGTGCACAAGCTGCCCAAAACAACCTAGGACGGTGGCACACGTATGGTGCACCGCTGCAACAACTCCGCACCCGAGGCCTCAAATCGAAATTCGGCCTCGACAAAAGTGATTTTTTGTCGATTTATGGGGGTATGCAGGCCGTTAATGAATTCTGAACACTTTGAAAAAATTGGTGCACAAGCATGCCCAAGCGTGGCCTAGGACGGTGCACACGTGTGGTGCACCGCTGCAACAAATCAACACCTGAGGCCTCAAATCGAAATTCCGCCAAGACAAAAGTGATTTCTTTGTCGATTATGGGGTATGAAGGCAGGTAATGAACTCCGACTACTTTGAAAAAATGGTGCACAAGCTTCCCAAGACGGCCCAGGATGGTGACACACATATGGTGAACCGCTGCAACAACTCCGCACCCGAGGCCTCAAATCGAAATTCCGCCTCGACAAATGTGATATTTTTGTCGATTTATGGGGGTATGCAGGGCGGTAATGAATTCCGACAACTTTGAAAAAATGGTGCACAAGCTGCCCAAAACAACCTAGGACGGTGGCACACGTATGGTGCACCGCTGCAACAACGCCGCACCCGAGGCCTCAAATTGAAATTTTGCCTCGACAAAAGTGATATTTTTGTCGATTTATGGGGGTATGCAGGCCGGTAATGAATTCCGACAACTTTGAAAAAATGGTGCACAAGCTGCCCAAGACAGCCTAGGACGGTGGCACACGTATGGTGCACCGCTGCAACAACTCCGCACCCGAGGCCTCAAATCGAAATTCCGCCTCGACAAAAGTGATTTTTTTGTCGATTTATGGGTGGTATGCAGGACAGTAATGAATTCCGACAACTTTGAAAAAATGGTGCACAAGCTGCCCAAAACAACCTAGAACAGTGGCACACGTATGGTGCACCGCTGCAACAACTCCGCACCCGAGGCCTCAAATCGAAATTCGGCCTTGACAAAAGTGATTTTTTGTCGATTTATGGGGGTATGCAGGCCTTTAATGAATTCTGACAACTTTGAAAAAATGGTGCACAAGCATGCCCAAGCGTGGCCTAGGACGGTGCACACGTGTGGTGCACCGCTTCAATAACTCCACACCCGAGGCCTCAAATTGAAATTCCGTCTCCACAAAAGTGATTTTTTTGTCGATTTATGGGGGTATGCAGGAAGGTAATGAATTCCGACAACTTTGAAAAAATGGTGCACAAGCTGCCTAAAACAACCTAGGACGGTGGCACACGTATGGTGCACCGCTGCAAAAACTCCGCACCCGAGGCCTCAAATCGAAATTCCGCCTCGACAAAAGTGATTATTTTGTCGATTTATGGGGGTATGCAGGCCGGTAATAAATTCCAATAACTTTGAAAAAATGGTGCACAAGCTGCCCAAGACAACCTAGGACGGTGGCACACGTATGGTGCTCCGCTGCAACAACTCCGCGCTCGAGGCCTCAAATTGAAATTCCGCCTCGACAAAAGTGATTTTTTTGTCGATTTATGGGGGTATGCAGGCCAGTAATGTATTCCGACAACTTTGAAAAAATGGTGCACAAGCTGCCCAAAACAACGTAATACGGTGGCACACGTATGGTGCACCGCTGCAACAACTCCGCACCCGAGGCCTCAAATCGAAATTCGGCCTCGACAAAAGTGATTTTTTGTCGATTTATGGGGGTATGAAGGCCGGTAATGAATTCCGATAACTTTGAAAAAATGGTGCACAAGCTGCCCAAGACAACCTAGGACGGTGGCACACGTATGGTGCACCGCTGCAACAACTCCGCGCTCGAGGCCTCAAATTGAAATTCCGCCTCGACAAAAGTGATTTTTTTGTCGATTTATGGGGGTATGCAGGCCAGTAATGTATTCCGACAACTTTGAAAAAATGGTGCACAAGCTACCCAAAACAACCTAATACGGTGGCACATGTATGGTGCACCGCTGCAACAACTCCGCACCCGAGGCCTCAAATCGAAATTCGGCCTCGACAAAAGTGATTTTTTGTCGATTTATGGGGGTATGCAGGCCGGTAATGAATTCCGACAACTTTGAAAAAATGGTGCACAAGCTGCCCAAAACAACCTAGGACGGTGGCACACGTATGGTGCACCGCTGCAACAACTCCGCACCCGAGGCCTCAAATCGAAATTCTTCCTCGACAAAAGTGATATTTTTGTCGATTTATGGGGGTATGCAGGCCGGTAATGAATTCCGACAACTTTGAAAAAATGGTGCACAAGCTGCCCAAGACAGCCTAGGACGGTGGCACACGTATGGTGCACCGCTGCAACAACTCCGCACCCGAGGCCTCAAATCGAAATTCCGCCTCGACAAAAGTGATTTTTTTGTCGATTTATGGGTGGTATGCAAGACAGTAATGAATTCCGACAACTTTGAAAAAATGGTGCACAAGCTGCCCAAAACAACCTAGGACGGTGGCACACGTATGGTGCACCGCTGCAACAACTCCGCACCCGAGGCCTCAAATCGAAATTCGGCCTCGACAAAAGTGATTTTTTGTCGATTTATGGGGGTATGCAGGCCGTTAATGAATTCTGAACACTTTGAAAAAATTGGTGCACAAGCATGCCCAAGCGTGGCCTAGGACGGTGCACACGTGTGGTGCACCGCTGCAACAAATCCACACCTGAGGCCTCAAATCGAAATTCCGCCAAGACAAAAGTGATTTCTTTGTCGATTATGGGGTATGAAGGCAGGTAATGAATTCCGACTACTTTGAAAAAATGGTGCACAAGCTTCCCAAGACGGCCCAGGATGGTGACACACATACGGTGAACCGCTGCAACAACTCCGCACCCGAGGCCTCAAATCGAAATTCCGCCTCGACAAAAGTGATTATTTTGTCGATTTATGGGGGTATGCAGGCCGGTAATAAATTCCAATAACTTTGAAAAAATGGTGCACAAGCTGCCCAAGACAACCTAGGACGGTGGCACACGTATGGTGCTCCGCTGCAACAACTCCGCGCTCGAGGCCTCAAATTGAAATTCCGCCTCGACAAAAGTGATTTTTTTGTCGATTTATGGGGGTATGCAGGCCAGTAATGTATTCCGACAACTTTGAAAAAATGGTGCACAAGCTGCCCAAAACAACCTAATACGGTGGCACACGTATGGTGCACCGCTGCAACAACTCCGCACCCGAGGCCTCAAATCGAAATTCGGCCTCGACAAAAGTGATTTTTTGTCGATTTATGGGGGTATGCAGGCCGGTAATGAATTCCGACAACTTTGAAAAAATGGTGCACAAGCTGCCCAAAACAACCTAGGACGGTGGCACACGTATGGTGCACCGCTGCAACAACTCCGCACCCGAGGCCTCAAATCGAAATTCTTCCTCGACAAAAGTGATATTTTTGTCGATTTATGGGGGTATGCAGGCCGGTAATGAATTCCGACAACTTTGAAAAAATGGTGCACAAGCTGCCCAAGACAGCCTAGGACGGTGGCACACGTATGGTGCACCGCTGCAACAACTCCGCACCCGAGGCCTCAAATCGAAATTCCGCCTCGACAAAAGTGATTTTTTTGTCGATTTATGGGTGGTATGCAAGACAGTAATGAATTCCGACAACTTTGAAAAAATGGTGCACAAGCTGCCCAAAACAACCTAGGACGGTGGCACACGTATGGTGCACCGCTGCAACAACTCCGCACCCGAGGCCTCAAATCGAAATTCGGCCTCGACAAAAGTGATTTTTTGTCGATTTATGGGGGTATGCAGGCCGTTAATGAATTCTGAACACTTTGAAAAAATTGGTGCACAAGCATGCCCAAGCGTGGCCTAGGACGGTGCACACGTGTGGTGCACCGCTGCAACAAATCCACACCTGAGGCCTCAAATCGAAATTCCGCCAAGACAAAAGTGATTTCTTTGTCGATTATGGGGTATGAAGGCAGGTAATGAATTCCGACTACTTTGAAAAAATGGTGCACAAGCTTCCCAAGACGGCCCAGGATGGTGACACACATACGGTGAACCGCTGCAACAACTCCGCACCCGAGGCCTCAAATCGAAATTCCGCCTCGACAAATGTGATATTTTTGTCGATTTATGGGGGTATGCAGGGCGGTAATGAATTCCGACAACTTTGAAAAAATGGTGCACAAGCTGCCCAAAACAACCTAGGACGGTGGCACACGTATGGTGCACCGCTGCAACAACGCCGCACCCGAGGCCTCAAATTGAAATTCTGCCTCGACAAAAGTGATATTTTTGTCGATTTATGGGGGTATGCAGGCCGGTAATGAATTCCGACAACTTTGAAAAAATGGTGCACAAGCTGCCCAAGACAGCCTAGGACGGTGGCACACGTATGGTGCACCGCTGCAACAACTCCGCACCCGAGGCCTCAAATCGAAATTCCGCCTCGACAAAAGTGATTTTTTTGTCGATTTATGGGTGGTATGCAGGACAGTAATGAATTCCGACAACTTTGAAAAAATGGTGCACAAGCTGCCCAAAACAACCTAGGACGGTGGCACACGTATGGTGCACCGCTGCAACAACTCCGCACCCGAGGCCTCAAATCGAAATTCGGCCTCGACAAAAGTGATTTTTTGTCGATTTATGGGGGTATGCAGGCCTTTAATGAATTCTGACAACTTTGAAAAAATGGTGCACAAGCATGCCCAAGCGTGGCCTAGGACGGTGCACACGTGTGGTGCACCGCTTCAATAACTCCACACCCGAGGCCTCAAATTGAAATTCCGTCTCCACAAAAGTGATTTTTTTGTCGATTTATGGGGGTATGCAGGAAGGTAATGAATTCCGACAACTTTGAAAAAATGGTGCACAAGCTGCCTAAAACAACCTAGGACGGTGGCACACGTATGGTGCACCGCTGCAAAAACTCCGCACCCGAGGCCTCAAATCGAAATTCCGCCTCGACAAAAGTGATTTTTTTGTCGATTTATGGGGGTATGCAGGCCGGTAATAAATTCCAATAACTTTGAAAAAATGGTGCACTAGCTGCCCAAGACAACCTAGGACGGTGGCACACGTATGGTGCACCGCTGCAACAACTCCGCGCTCGAGGCCTCAAATTGAAATTCCGCCTCAACAAAAGTGATTTTTTTGTCGATTTTTGGGGGTATGCAGGCCAGTAATGTATTCCGACAACTTTGAAAAAATGGTGCACAAGCTGCCCAAAACAACCTAATACGGTGGCACACGTATGGTGCACCGCTGCAACAACTCCGCACCCGAGGCCTCAAATCGAAATTCGGCCTCGACAAAAGTGATTTTTTGTCGATTTATGGGGGTATGAAGGCCGGTAATGAATTCCGATAACTTTGAAAAAATGGTGCACAAGCTGCCCAAGATAACCTAGGACGGTGGCACACGTATGGTGGACCGCTGCAACAACTCCGCGCTCGAGGCCTCAAATTGAAATTCCGCCTCGACAAAAGTGATTTTTTTGTCGATTTATGGGGGTATGCAGGCTAGTAATGTATTCCGACAACTTTGAAAAAATGGTGCACAAGCTGCCCAAAACAACCTAATACGGTGGCACACGTATGGTGCACCGCTGCAACAACTCCGCACCCGAGGCCTCAAATCGAAATTCGGCCTCGACAAAAGTGATTTTTTGTCGATTTATGGGGGTATGCAGGCCGGTAATGAATTCCGACAACTTTGAAAAAATGGTGCACAAGCTGCCCAAAACAACCTAGGACGGTGGCACACGTATGGTGCACCGCTGCAACAACTCCGCACCCGAGGCCTCAAATCGAAATTCTTCCTCGACAAAAGTGATATTTTTGTCGATTTATGGGGGTATGCAGGCCGGTAATGAATTCCGACAACTTTGAAAAAATGGTGCACAAGCTGCCCAAGACAGCCTAGGACGGTGGCACACGTATGGTGCACCGCTGCAACAACTGTGCACCCGAGGCCTCAAATCGAAATTCCGCCTTGTCAAAAGTGATTTTTTTGTCGATTTATGGGGGTATGCAGGCCAGTAATGAATTCCGACAACTTTGAAAAAATGGTGCACAATCTGCCCAAAACAACATAGGACGGTGGCACACGTATGGTGCACCGCTGCAACAACTCGTCACCCGAGGCCTCAAATCGAAATTCCGCCTCGACAAATGTGATTTTTTTGTCGATTTATGGGGGTATGCAGGCCGGCAATGAATTCCGACAACTTTGAAAAAATGGTGCACAAGCATGCCCAAGCGTGGCATAGGACGGTGCACACGTGTGGTGCACCGCTGCAACAAATCCACACCTGAGGCCTCAAATCGAAATTCCGCCAAGATAAAAGTGATTTCTTTGTTGATTATGGGGTATGAAGGCAGGTAATGAATTCCGACTACTTTGAAAAAATGGTGCACAAGCTTCCCAAGACAGCCCAGGATGGTGGCACACATATGTTGCACCGCTGCAACAACTCCGCACCTGAGGCCTCAAATCGAAATTCCGCCTCGACAAATGTGATTTTTTTGTCGATTTATGGGGGTATGCAGGCCGGTAATGAATTCCGACAACTTTGAAAAAATGGTGCACAAGCTGTCCAAAACAACCTAGGACGGTGGCACACGTATGGTGCACCGCTGCAACAACTCCGCACCCGAGGCCTCAAATCGAATTCTGCCTCGAAAAAAGTGATATTTTTGTCGATTTATGGGGGTATGCAGGCCGGTAATGAATTCTGACAACTTTGAAAAAAAGGTGCACAAGCTGCCCAAGACAGCCTAGGACGGTGGCACACGTATGGTGCACCGCTGCAACAACTCCGCACCCGAGGCGTCTAATCGAAATTCCGCCTCGACAAAAGTGATTTTTTTGTCGATTTATGGGGGGTATGCAGGACAGTAATGAATTCCGACAACTTTGAAAAAATGGTGCACAAGCTGCCCAAAACAGTCTAGGACGGTGGCACACGTATGGTGCACCGCTGCAACAACTCCGCACCGAGGCCTCAAATCGAAATTCGGCCTCGACAAAAGTGATTTTTTGTCGATTTATGGGGGTATGCAGGCCGTTAATGAATTCTGACAACTTTGAAAAAATGGAGCACAAGCATGCCCAAGCGTGGCCTAGGACGGTGCACACGTGTGGTGCACCGCTGCAAAAAATCCACACCTGAGGCCTCAAATCGAAATTCCGCCAAGACAAAAGTGATTTCTTTGTCGATTATGGGGTATGAAGGCAGGTAATGAATTCCGACTACTTTGAAAAAATGGTGCACAAGCTTCCCAAGACAGCCCAGGATGGTGGCACACATATGGTGCACCGCTGCAACAACTCCGCACCCGAGGCCTCAAATCGAAATTCCGCCTCGACAAATGTGATTTTTTTGTCGATTTATGGGGGTATGCAGGCCGGTAATGAATTCCGACAACTTTGAAAAAATGGTGCACAAGCTGCCCAAAACAACCTAGGACGGTGGCACACGTATGGTGCACCGCTGTAACAACTCCGCACCCGAGGCCTCAAATTGAAATTCTGCCTCGACAAAAAGTGATATTTTTGTCGATTTATGGGGGTATGCAGGCCGGTAATGAATTCCGACAACTTTGAAAAAATGGTGCACAAGCTGCCCAAGACAGCCTAGGACGGTGGCACACGTATGGTGCACCGCTGCAACAACTCCGCACCCGAGGCCTCAAATCGAAATTCCGCCTCGACAAAAGTGATTTTTTTGTCGATTTATGGGGGGTATGCAGGACAGTAATGAATTCCGACAACTTTGAAAAAATGGTGCACAAGCTGCCCAAAACAACCTAGGACGGTGGCACACGTATGGTGCACCGCTGCAACAACTCCGCACCCGAGGCCTCAAATCGAAATTCGGCCTCGACAAAAGTGATTTTTTGTCGATTTATGGGGGTATGCAGGCCGTTAATGAATTTTAACAACTTTGAAAAAATGGTGCACAAGCATGCCCAAGCGTGGCCTAGGACGGTGCACACGTGTGGTGCACCGCTGCAAAAAATCCACACCTGAGGCCTCAAATCGAAATTCCGCCAAGACAAAAGTGATTTCTTTGTCGATTATGGGGTATGAAGGCAGGTAATGAATTCCGACTACTTTGAAAAAATGGTGCACAAGCTTCCCAAGACAGCCCAGGATGGTGGCACACATATGGTGCACCGCTGCAACAACTCCGCACCCGAGGCCTCAAATCGAAATTCCGCCTCGACAAATGTGATTTTTTTGTCGATTTATGGGGGTATGCAGGCCGGTAATGAATTCCGACAACTTTGAAAAAATGGTGCACAAGCTGCCCAAAACAACCTAGGACGGTGGCACACGTATGGTGCACCGCTGTAACAACTCCGCACCCGAGGCCTCAAATCGAAATTCTGCCTCGACAAAAGTGATATTTTTGTCGATTTATGGGGGTATGCAGGCCGGTAATGAATTCCGACAACTTTGAAAAAATGGTGCACAAGCTGCCCAAGACAGCCTAGGACGGTGGCACACGTATGGTGCACCGCTGCAACAACTCCGCACCCGAGGCCTCAAATCGAAATTCCGCCTCGACAAAAGTGATTTTTTTGTCGATTTATGGGGGGTATGCAGGACAGTAATGAATTCCGACAACTTTGAAAAAATGGTGCACAAGCTGCCCAAAACAACCTAGGACGGTGGCACACGTATGGTGCACCGCTGCAACAACTCCGCACCCGAGGCCTCAAATCGAAATTCGGCCTCGACAAAAGTGATTTTTTGTCGATTTATGGGGGTATGCAGGCCGTTAATGAATTTTGACAACTTTGAAAAAATGGTGCACAAGCATGCCCAAGCGTGGCCTAGGACGGTGCACACGTGTGGTGCACCACTGCAATAACTCCACACCCGAGGCCTCAAATTGAAATTCAGCCTCGACAAAAGGGATTTTTTTGTCGATTTATGGGGGTATGCAGGAAGGTAATGAATTCCGACAACTTTGAAAAAATGGTGCACAAGCTGCCTAAAACAACCTAGGACGGTGGCACACGTATGGTGCACCGCTGCAAAAACTCCGCACCCGAGGCCTCAAATCGAAATTCCGACCCGAAAAAGTGATTTTTTGTCGATTTATGGGGGTATGCAGGCCGGTAATGAATTCCGATAACTTTGAAAAAATGGTGCACAAGCATGCCAAAGCGTGGCCTAGGACGGTGCACACGTGTGGTGCACCGCTGCAACAAATCCACACCTGAGGCCTCAAATCGAAATTCCGCCAAGAAAAAAGTGATTTCTTTGTCGATTATGGGGTATGAAGGCAGGTAATGAATTCCGACTACTTTGAAAAAATGGTGCACAAGCTTCCCAAGACAGCCCAGGATGGTGGCACACATATGGTGCACCGCTGCAACAACTCCGCACCCGAGGCCTCAAATCGAAATTCCGCCTCGACATATGTGATTTTTTTGTCGATTTATGTGGGTATGCAGGCCGGTAATGAATTCCGACAACTTTGAAAAAATGGTGCACAAGCTGCCCAAAACAACCTAGGACGGTGGCACACGTATGGTGCACCGCTGTAACAACTCCGCACCCGAGGCCTCAAATCGAAATTCTGCCTCGACAAAAGTGATATTTTTGTCGATTTATGGGGGTATGCAGGCCGGTAATGAATTCCGACAACTTTGAAAAAATGGTGCACAAGCTGCCCAAGACAGCCTAGGACGGTGGCACACGTATGGTGCACCGCTGCAACAACTGTGCACCCGAGGCCTCAAATCGAAATTCCGCCTTGTCAAAAGTGATTTTTTTGTCGATTTATGGGGGTATGCAGGCCAGTAATGAATTCCGACAACTTTGAAAAAATGGTGCACAATCTGCCCAAAACAACCTAGGACGGTGGCACACGTATGGTGCACCGCTGCAACAACTCGTCACCCGAGGCCTCAAATCGAAATTCCGCCTCGACAAATGTAATTTTTTTGTCGATTAATGGGGGTATGCAGGCCGGCAATGAATTCCGACAACTTTGAAAAAATGGTGCACAAGCATGCCCAAGCGTGGCATAGGACGGTGCACACGTGTGGTGCACCGCTGCAACAAATCCACACCTGAGGCCTCAAATCGAAATTCCGCCAAGACAAAAGTGATTTCTTTGTTGATTATGGGGTATGAAGGCAGGTAATGAATTCCGACTACTTTGAAAAAATGGTGCACAAGCTTCCCAAGACAGCCCAGGATGGTGGCACACATATGTTGCACCGCTGCAACAACTCCGCACCTGAGGCCTCAAATCGAAATTCCGCCTCGACAAATGTGATTTTTTTGTCGATTTATGGGGGTATGCAGGCCGGTAATGAATTCCGACAACTTTGAAAAAATGGTGCACAAGCTGTCCAAAACAACCTAGGACGGTGGCACACGTATGGTGCACCGCTGCAACAACTCCGCACCCGAGGCCTCAAATCGAATTCTGCCTCGAAAGAAGTGATATTTTTGTCGATTTATGGGGGTATGCAGGCCGGTAATGAATTCTGACAACTTTGAAAAAAAGGTGCACAAGCTGCCCAAGACAGCCTAGGACGGTGGCACACGTATGGTGCACCGCTGCAACAACTCCGCACCCGAGGCGTCTAATCGAAATTCCGCCTCGACAAAAGTGATTTTTTTGTCGATTTATGGGGGGTATGCAGGACAGTAATGAATTCCGACAACTTTGAAAAAATGGTGCACAAGCTGCCCAAAACAATCTAGGACGGTGGCACACGTATGGTGCACCGCTGCAACAACTCCGCACCCGAGGCCTCAAATCGAAATTCGGCCTTGACAAAAGTGATTTTTTGTCGATTTATGGGGGTATGCAGGCCGTTAATGAATTCTGACAACTTTGAAAAAATGGAGCACAAGCATGCCCAAAACAACCTAGGACGGTGGCACACGTATGGTGCACCGCTGTAACAACTCCGCACCCGAGGCCTCAAATCGAAATTCTGCCTCGACAAAAGTGATATTTTTGTCGATTTATGGGGGTATGCAGGCCGGTAATGAATTCCGACAACTTTGAAAAAATGGTGCACAAGCTGCCCAAGACAGCCTAGGACGGTGGCACACGTATGGTGCACCGCTGCAACAACTGTGCACCCGAGGCCTCAAATCGAAATTCCGCCTTGTCAAAAGTGATTTTTTTGTCGATTTATGGGGGTATGCAGGCCAGTAATGAATTCCGACAACTTTGAAAAAATGGTGCACAATCTGCCCAAAACAACCTAGGACGGTGGCACACGTATGGTGCACCGCTGCAACAACTCGTCACCCGAGGCCTCAAATCGAAATTCTGCCTCGACAAATGTAATTTTTTTGTCGATTAATGGGGGTATGCAGGCCGGCAATGAATTCCGACAACTTTGAAAAAATGGTGCACAAGCATGCCCAAGCGTGGCATAGGACGGTGCACACGTGTGGTGCACCGCTGCAACAAATCCACACCTGAGGCCTCAAATCGAAATTCCGCCAAGACAAAAGTGATTTCTTTGTTGATTATGGGGTATGAAGGCAGGTAATGAATTCCGACTACTTTGAAAAAATGGTGCACAAGCTTCCCAAGACAGCCCAGGATGGTGGCACACATATGTTGCACCGCTGCAACAACTCCGCACCTGAGGCCTCAAATCGAAATTCCGCCTCGACAAATGTGATTTTTTTGTCGATTTATGGGGGTATGCAGGCCGGTAATGAATTCCGACAACTTTGAAAAAATGGTGCACAAGCTGTCCAAAACAACCTAGGACGGTGGCACACGTATGGTGCACCGCTGCAACAACTCCGCACCCGAGGCCTCAAATCGAATTCTGCCTCGAAAGAAGTGATATTTTTGTCGATTTATGGGGGTATGCAGGCCGGTAATGAATTCTGACAACTTTGAAAAAAAGGTGCACAAGCTGCCCAAGACAGCCTAGGACGGTGGCACACGTATGGTGCACCGCTGCAACAACTCCGCACCCGAGGCGTCTAATCGAAATTCCGCCTCGACAAAAGTGATTTTTTTGTCGATTTATGGGGGGTATGCAGGACAGTAATGAATTCCGACAACTTTGAAAAAATGGTGCACAAGCTGCCCAAAACAATCTAGGACGGTGGCACACGTATGGTGCACCGCTGCAACAACTCCGCACCCGAGGCCTCAAATCGAAATTCGGCCTCGACAAAAGTGATTTTTTGTCGATTTATGGGGGTATGCAGGCCGTTAATGAATTCTGACAACTTTGAAAAAATGGAGCACAAGCATGCCCAAGCGTGGCCTAGGACGGTGCACACGTGTGGTGCACCGCTGCAAAAAATCCACACCTGAGGCCTCAAATCGAAATTCCGCCAAGACAAAAGTGATTTCTTTGTCGATTATGGGGTATGAAGGCAGGTAATGAATTCCGACTACTTTGAAAAAATGGTGCACAAGCTTCCCAAGACAGCCCAGGATGGTGGCACACATATGGTGCACCGCTGCAACAACTCCGCACCCGAGGCCTCAAATCGAAATTCCGCCTCGACAAATGTGATTTTTTTGTCGATTTATGGGGGTATGCAGGCCGGTAATGAATTCCGACAACTTTGAAAAAATGGTGCACAAGCTGCCCAAAACAACCTAGGACGGTGGCACACGTATGGTGCACCGCTGCAACAACTCGTCACCCGAGGCCTCAAATCGAAATTCCGCCTCGACAAATGTAATTTTTTTGTCGATTAATGGGGGTATGCAGGCCGGCAATGAATTCCGACAACTTTGAAAAAATGGTGCACAAGCATGCCCAAGCGTGGCCTAGGACGGTGCACACGTGTGGTGCACCGCTGCAAAAAATCCACACCTGAGGCCTCAAATCGAAATTCCGCCAAGACAAAAGTGATTTCTTTGTCGATTATGGGGTATGAAGGCAGGTAATGAATTCCGACTACTTTGAAAAAATGGTGCACAAGCTTCCCAAGACAGCCCAGGATGGTGGCACACATATGGTGCACCGCTGCAACAACTCCGCACCCGAGGCCTCAAATCGAAATTCCGCCTCGACAAATGTGATTTTTTTGTCGATTTATGGGGGTATGCAGGCCGGTAATGAATTCCGACAACTTTGAAAAAATGGTGCACAAGCTGCCCAAAACAACCTAGGACGGTGGCACACGTATGGTGCACCGCTGTAACAACTCCGCACCCGAGGCCTCAAATCGAAATTCTGCCTCGACAAAAGTGATATTTTTGTCGATTTATGGGGGTATGCAGGCCGGTAATGAATTCCGACAACTTTGAAAAAATGGTGCACAAGCTGCCCAAGACAGCCTAGGACGGTGGCACACGTATGGTGCACCGCTGCAACAACTCCGCACCCGAGGCCTCAAATCGAAATTCCGCCTCGACAAAAGTGATTTTTTTGTCGATTTATGGGGGGTATGCAGGACAGTAATGAATTCCGACAACTTTGAAAAAATGGTGCACAAGCTGCCCAAAACAACCTAGGACGGTGGCACACGTATGGTGCACCGCTGCAACAACTCCGCGCTCGAGGCCTCAAATCGAAATTCGGCCTCGACAAAAGTGATTTTTTGTCGATTTATGGGGGTATGCAGGCAGTTAATGAATTTTGACAACTTTGAAAAAATGGTGCACAAGCATGCCCAAGCGTGGCCTAGGACGGTGCACACGTGTGGTGCACCACTGCAATAACTCCACACCCGAGGCCTCAAATTGAAATTCAGCCTCGACAAAAGGGATTTTTTTGTCGATTTATGGGGGTATGCAGGAAGGTAATGAATTCCGACAACTTTGAAAAAATGGTGCACAAGCTGCCTAAAACAACCTAGGACGGTGGCACACGTATGGTGCACCGCTGCAAAAACTCCGCACCCGAGGCCTCAAATCGAAATTCCGACCCGAAAAAGTGATTTTTTGTCGATTTATGGGGGTATGCAGGCCGGTAATGAATTCCGATAACTTTGAAAAAATGGTGCACAAGCATGCCAAAGCGTGGCCTAGGACGGTGCACACGTGTGGTGCACCGCTGCAACAAATCCACACCTGAGGCCTCAAATCGAAATTCCGCCAAGAAAAAAGTGATTTCTTTGTCGATTATGGGGTATGAAGGCAGGTAATGAATTCCGACTACTTTGAAAAAATGGTGCACAAGCTTCCCAAGACAGCCCAGGATGGTGGCACACATATGGTGCACCGCTGCAACAACTCCGCACCCGAGGCCTCAAATCGAAATTCCGCCTCGACATATGTGATTTTTTTGTCGATTTATGTGGGTATGCAGGCCGGTAATGAATTCCGACAACTTTGAAAAAATGGTGCACAAGCTGCCCAAAACAACCTAGGACGGTGGCACACGTATGGTGCACCGCTGTAACAACTCCGCACCCGAGGCCTCAAATCGAAATTCTGCCTCGACAAAAGTGATATTTTTGTCGATTTATGGGGGTATGCAGGCCGGTAATGAATTCCGACAACTTTGAAAAAATGGTGCACAAGCTGCCCAAGACAGCCTAGGACGGTGGCACACGTATGGTGCACCGCTGCAACAACTGTGCACCCGAGGCCTCAAATCGAAATTCCGCCTTGTCAAAAGTGATTTTTTTGTCGATTTATGGGGGTATGCAGGCCAGTAATGAATTCCGACAACTTTGAAAAAATGGTGCACAATCTGCCCAAAACAACCTAGGACGGTGGCACACGTATGGTGCACCGCTGCAACAACTCGTCACCCGAGGCCTCAAATCGAAATTCCGCCTCGACAAATGTAATTTTTTTTTCGATTAATGGGGGTATGCAGGCCGGCAATGAATTCCGACAACTTTGAAAAAATGGTGCACAAGCATGCCCAAGCGTGGCATAGGACGGTGCACACGTGTGGTGCACCGCTACAACAAATCCACACCTGAGGCCTCAAATCGAAATTCCGCCAAGACAAAAGTGATTTCTTTGTTGATTATGGGGTATGAAGGCAGGTAATGAATTCCGACTACTTTGAAAAAATGGTGCACAAGCTTCCCAAGACAGCCCAGGATGGTGGCACACATATGTTGCACCGCTGCAACAACTCCGCACCTGAGGCCTCAAATCGAAATTCCGCCTCGACAAATGTGATTTTTTTGTCGATTTATGGGGGTATGCAGGCCGGTAATGAATTCCGACAACTTTGAAAAAATGGTGCACAAGCTGTCCAAAACAACCTAGGACGGTGGCACACGTATGGTGCACCGCTGCAACAACTCCGCACCCGAGGCCTCAAATCGAATTCTGCCTCGAAAAAAGTGATATTTTTGTCGATTTATGGGGGTATGCAGGCCGGTAATGAATTCTGACAACTTTGAAAAAAAGGTGCACAAGCTGCCCAAGACAGCCTAGGACGGTGGCACACGTATGGTGCACCGCTGCAACAACTCCGCACCCGAGGCGTCTAATCGAAATTCCGCCTCGACAAAAGTGATTTTTTTGTCGATTTATGGGGGGTATGCAGGACAGTAATGAATTCCGACAACTTTGAAAAAATGGTGCACAAGCTGCCCAAAACAATCTAGGACGGTGGCACACGTATGGTGCACCGCTGCAACAACTCCGCACCCGAGGCCTCAAATCGAAATTCGGCCTCGACAAAAGTGATTTTTTGTCGATTTATGGGGGTATGCAGGCCGTTAATGAATTCTGACAACTTTGAAAAAATGGAGCACAAGCATGCCCAAGCGTGGCCTAGGACGGTGCACACGTGTGGTGCACCGCTGCAAAAAATCCACACCTGAGGCCTCAAATCGAAATTCCGCCAAGACAAAAGTGATTTCTTTGTCGATTATGGGGTATGAAGGCAGGTAATGAATTCCGACTACTTTGAAAAAATGGTGCACAAGCTTCCCAAGACAGCCCAGGATGGTGGCACACATATGGTGCACCGCTGCAACAACTCCGCACCCGAGGCCTCAAATCGAAATTCCGCCTCGACAAATGTGATTTTTTTGTCGATTTATGGGGGTATGCAGGCCGGTAATGAATTCCGACAACTTTGAAAAAATGGTGCACAAGCTGCCCAAAACAACCTAGGACGGTGGCACACGTATGGTGCACCGCTGTAACAACTCCGCACCCGAGGCCTCAAATCGAAATTCTGCCTCGACAAAAGTGATATTTTTGTCGATTTATGGGGGTATGCAGGCCGGTAATGAATTCCGACAACTTTGAAAAAATGGTGCACAAGCTGCCCAAGACAGCCTAGGACGGTGGCACACGTATGGTGCACCGCTGCAACAACTCCGCACCCGAGGCCTCAAATCGAAATTCCGCCTTGACAAAAGTGATTTTTTTGTCGATTTATGGGGGGTATGCAGGACAGTAATGAATTGCGACAACTTTGAAAAAATGGTGCACAAGCTGCCCAAAACAACCTAGGACGGTGGCACACGTATGGTGCACCGCTGCAACAACTCCGCACCCGAGGCCTCAAATCGAAATTCGGCCTCGACAAAAGTGATTTTTTGTCGATTTATGGGGGTATGCAGGCCGTTAATGAATTTTGACAACTTTGAAAAAATGGTGCACAAGCATGCCCAAGCGTGGCCTAGGACGGTGCACACGTGTGGTGCACCGCTGCAAAAAATCCACACCTGAGGCCTCAAATCGAAATTCCGCCAAGACAAAAGTGATTTCTTTGTCGATTATGGGGTATGAAGGCAGGTAATGAATTCCGACTACTTTGAAAAAATGGTGCACAAGCTTCCCAAGACAGCCCAGGATGGTGGCACACATATGGTGCACCGCTGCAACAACTCCGCACCCGAGGCCTCAAATCGAAATTCCGCCTCGACAAATGTGATTTTTTTGTCGATTTATGGGGGTATGCAGGCCGGTAATGAATTCCGACAACTTTGAAAAAATGGTGCACAAGCTGCCCAAAACAACCTAGGACGGTGGCACACGTATGGTGCACCGCTGTAACAACTCCGCACCCGAGGCCTCAAATCGAAATTCTGCCTCGACAAAAGTGATATTTTTGTCGATTTATGGGGGTATGCAGGCCGGTAATGAATTCCGACAACTTTGAAAAAATGGTGCACAAGCTGCCCAAGACAGCCTAGGACGGTGGCACACGTATGGTGCACCGCTGCAACAACTCCGCACCCGAGGCCTCAAATCGAAATTCCGCCTCGACAAAAGTGATTTTTTTGTCGATTTATGGGGGGTATGCAGGACAGTAATGAATTCCGACAACTTTGAAAAAATGGTGCACAAGCTGCCCAAAACAACCTAGGACGGTGGCACACGTATGGTGCACCGCTGCAACAACTCCGCACCCGAGGCCTCAAATCGAAATTCGGCCTCGACAAAAGTGATTTTTTGTCGATTTATGGGGGTATGCAGGCCGTTAATGAATTTTGACAACTTTGAAAAAATGGTGCACAAGCATGCCCAAGCGTGGCCTAGGACGGTGCACACGTGTGGTGCACCACTGCAATAACTCCACACCCGAGGCCTCAAATTGAAATTCAGCCTCGACAAAAGTGATTTTTTTGTTGATTTATGGGGGTATGCAGGAAGGTAATGAATTCCGACAACTTTGAAAAAATGTTGCACAAGCTGCCTAAAACAACCTAGGACAGTGGCACACGTATGGTGCACCGCTGCAAAAACTCCGCACCCGAGGCCTCAAATCGAAATTCCGACTCGAAAAAGTGATTTTTTGTCGATTTATGGGGGTATGCAGGCCGGTAATGAATTCCGATAACTTTGAAAAAATGGTGCACAAGCATGCCAAAGCGTGGCCTAGGACGGTGCACACGTGTGGTGCACCGCTGCAACAAATCCACACCTGAGGCCTCAAATCGAAATTCCGCCAAGAAAAAAGTGATTTCTTTGTCGATTATGGGGTATGAAGGCAGGTAATGAATTCCGACTACTTTGAAAAAATGGTGCACAAGCTTCCCAAGACAGCCCAGGATGGTGGCACACATATGGTGCACCGCTGCAACAACTCCGCACCCGAGGCCTCAAATCGAAATTCCGCCTCGACATATGTGATTTTTTTGTCGATTTATGTGGGTATGCAGGCCGGTAATGAATTCCGACAACTTTGAAAAAATGGTGCACAAGCTGCCCAAAACAACCAAGGACGGTGGCACACGTATGGTGCACCGCTGCAACAACTCTGCACCCGAGGCCTCAAATCGAAATTCTGCCTCGACAAAAGTGATATTTTTGTCGATTTATGGGGGTATGCAGGTCGATAATGAATTCCGACAACTTTGGAAAAATGGTGCACAAGCTGCCCAAGACAGCTTTGGACGGTGGCACACGTATGGTGCACCGCTGCAACAACTCCGCACCCGAGGCCTCAAATCGAAATTCCGCCTCGACAAAAGTAATTTTTTTGTCGATTTATGGGGGGTATGCAGGACAGTAATGAATTCCGACAACTTTGAAAAAATGGTGCACAAGCTGCCCAAAACAACCTAGGACGGTGGCACACGTATGGTGCACCGCTGCAACAACTCCGCACCCGAGGCCTCAAATCGAATTCTGCCTCGAAAAAAGTGATATTTTTGTCGATTTATGGGGGTATGCAGGCCGGTAATGAATTCTGACAACTTTGAAAAAAAGGTGCACAAGCTGCCCAAGACAGCCTAGGACGGTGGCACACGTATGGTGCACCGCTGCAACAACTCCGCACCCGAGGCGTCTAATCGAAATTCCGCCTCGACAAAAGTGATTTTTTTGTCGATTTATGGGGGGTATGCAGGACAGTAATGAATTCCGACAACTTTGAAAAAATGGTGCACAAGCTGCCCAAAACAATCTAGGACGGTGGCACACGTATGGTGCACCGCTGCAACAACTCCGCACCCGAGGCCTCAAATCGAAATTCGGCCTCGACAAAAGTGATTTTTTGTCGATTTATGGGGGTATGCAGGCCGTTAATGAATTCTGACAACTTTGAAAAAATGGAGCACAAGCATGCCCAAGCGTGGCCTAGGACGGTGCACACGTGTGGTGCACCGCTGCAAAAAATCCACACCTGAGGCCTCAAATCGAAATTCCGCCAAGACAAAAGTGATTTCTTTGTCGATTATGGGGTATGAAGGCAGGTAATGAATTCCGACTACTTTGAAAAAATGGTGCACAAGCTTCCCAAGACAGCCCAGGATGGTGGCACACATATGGTGCACCGCTGCAACAACTCCGCACCCGAGGCCTCAAATCGAAATTCTGCCTCGACAAATGTGATTTTTTTGTCGATTTATGGGGGTATGCAGGCCGGTAATGAATTCCGACAACTTTGAAAAAATGGTGCACAAGCTGCCCAAAACAACCTAGGACGGTGGCACACGTATGGTGCACCGCTGTAACAACTCCGCACCCGAGGCCTCAAATCGAAATTCTGCCTCGACAAAAGTGATATTTTTGTCGATTTATGGGGGTATGCAGGCCGGTAATGAATTCCGACAACTTTGAAAAAATGGTGCACAAGCTGCCCAAGACAGCCTAGGACGGTGGCACACGTATGGTGCACCGCTGCAACAACTCCGCACCCGAGGCCTCAAATCGAAATTCCGCCTTGACAAAAGTGATTTTTTTGTCGATTTATGGGGGGTATGCAGGACAGTAATGAATTGCGACAACTTTGAAAAAATGGTGCACAAGCTGCCCAAAACAACCTAGGACGGTGGCACACGTATGGTGCACCGCTGCAACAACTCCGCACCCGAGGCCTCAAATCGAAATTCGGCCTCGACAAAAGTGATTTTTTGTCGATTTATGGGGGTATGCAGGCCGTTAATGAATTTTGACAACTTTGAAAAAATGGTGCACAAGCATGCCCAAGCGTGGCCTAGGACGGTGCACACGTGTGGTGCACCGCTGCAAAAAATCCACACCTGAGGCCTCAAATCGAAATTC
This sequence comes from Galeopsis tetrahit, assembly GCA_963675135.1. Classification (NCBI taxonomy): domain Eukaryota; kingdom Viridiplantae; phylum Streptophyta; class Magnoliopsida; order Lamiales; family Lamiaceae; genus Galeopsis; species Galeopsis tetrahit. The sequence continues at coordinate 27,881,952 of OY776129.1, read as the reverse complement.
CGCCAAGACAAAAGTGATTTCTTTGTCGATTATGGGGTATGAAGGCAGGTAATGAATTCCGACTACTTTGAAAAAATGGTGCACAAGCTTCCCAAGACAGCCCAGGATGGTGGCACACATATGGTGCACCGCTGCAACAACTCCGCACCCGAGGCCTCAAATCGAAATTCCGCCTCGACAAATGTGATTTTTTTGTCGATTTATGGGGGTATGCAGGCCGGTAATGAATTCCGACAACTTTGAAAAAATGGTGCACAAGCTGCCCAAAACAACCTAGGACGGTGGCACACGTATGGTGCACCGCTGTAACAACTCCGCACCCGAGGCCTCAAATCGAAATTCTGCCTCGACAAAAGTGATATTTTTGTCGATTTATGGGGGTATGCAGGCCGGTAATGAATTCCGACAACTTTGAAAAAATGGTGCACAAGCTGCCCAAGACAGCCTAGGACGGTGGCACACGTATGGTGCACCGCTGCAACAACTCCGCACCCGAGGCCTCAAATCGAAATTCCGCCTCGACAAAAGTGATTTTTTTGTCGATTTATGGGGGGTATGCAGGACAGTAATGAATTCCGACAACTTTGAAAAAATGGTGCACAAGCTGCCCAAAACAACCTAGGACGGTGGCACACGTATGGTGCACCGCTGCAACAACTCCGCACCCGAGGCCTCAAATCGAAATTCGGCCTCGACAAAAGTGATTTTTTGTCGATTTATGGGGGTATGCAGGCCGTTAATGAATTTTGACAACTTTGAAAAAATGGTGCACAAGCATGCCCAAGCGTGGCCTAGGACGGTGCACACGTGTGGTGCACCACTGCAATAACTCCACACCCGAGGCCTCAAATTGAAATTCAGCCTCGACAAAAGTGATTTTTTTGTTGATTTATGGGGGTATGCAGGAAGGTAATGAATTCCGACAACTTTGAAAAAATGTTGCACAAGCTGCCTAAAACAACCTAGGACGGTGGCACACGTATGGTGCACCGCTGCAAAAACTCCGCACCCGAGGCCTCAAATCGAAATTCCGACTCGAAAAAGTGATTTTTTGTCGATTTATGGGGGTATGCAGGCCGGTAATGAATTCCGATAACTTTGAAAAAATGGTGCACAAGCATGCCAAAGCGTGGCCTAGGACGGTGCACACGTGTGGTGCACCGCTGCAACAAATCCACACCTGAGGCCTCAAATCGAAATTCCGCCAAGAAAAAAGTGATTTCTTTGTCGATTATGGGGTATGAAGGCAGGTAATGAATTCCGACTACTTTGAAAAAATGGTGCACAAGCTTCCCAAGACAGCCCAGGATGGTGGCACACATATGGTGCACCGCTGCAACAACTCCGCACCCGAGGCCTCAAATCGAAATTCCGCCTCGACATATGTGATTTTTTTGTCGATTTATGTGGGTATGCAGGCCGGTAATGAATTCCGACAACTTTGAAAAAATGGTGCACAAGCTGCCCAAAACAACCAAGGACGGTGGCACACGTATGGTGCACCGCTGCAACAACTCTGCACCCGAGGCCTCAAATCGAAATTCTGCCTCGACAAAAGTGATATTTTTGTCGATTTATGGGGGTATGCAGGTCGATAATGAATTCCGACAACTTTGAAAAAATGGTGCACAAGCTGCCCAAGACAGCTTTGGACGGTGGCACACGTATGGTGCACCGCTGCAACAACTCCGCACCCGAGGCCTCAAATCGAAATTCCGCCTCGACAAAAGTAATTTTTTTGTCGATTTATGGGGGGTATGCAGGACAGTAATGAATTCCGACAACTTTGAAAAAATGGTGCACAAGCTGCCCAAAACAACCTAGGACGGTGGCACACGTATGGTGCACCGCTGCAACAACTCCGCACCCGAGGCCTCAAATCGAAATTCGGCCTCGACAAAAGTGATTTTTTGTCGATTTATGGGGGTATGCAGGCCGTTAATGAATTTTGACAACTTTGAAAAAATGGTGCACAAGCATGCCCAAGCGTGGCCTAGGACGGTGCACACGTGTGGTGCACCGCTGCAATAACTCCACACCCGAGGCCTCAAATTGAAATTCCGCCTCGACAAAAGTGATTTTTTTGTCGATTTATGGGGGTATGCAGGAAGGTAATGAATTCCGACAACTTTGAAAAAATGGTGCACAAGCTGCCTAAAACAACCTAGGACGGTGGCACACGTATGGTGCACCGCTGAAAAAACTCCGCACCCGAGGCCTCAAATCGAAATTCCGCCTCGACAAAAGTGATTTTTTTGTCGATTTATGGGGGTATGCAGGCCGGTAATGAATTCCGATAACTTTGAAAAAATGGTGCACAAGCTGCCCAAGACAACCTAGGACGGTGGCACACGTATGATGCACCGCTGCAACAACTCCGCGCCCGAGGCCTCAAATTGAAATTCCGCTTCGACAAAAGTGATTTTTTTGTCGATTTATGGGGATATGCAGGCCAGTAATGAATTCCGACAACTTTGAAAAAATGGTGCACAAGCTGCCCAAAACAACCTAGGACGGTGGCACACGTATGGTGCACCGCTGCAACAACTCCGCACCCGAGGCCTCAAATCGAAATTCGGCCTCGACAAAAGTGATTTTTTGTCGATTTATGGGGGTATGCAGGTCGTTAATGAATTTTGACAACTTTGAAAAAATGGTGCACAAGCATGCCCAAGCGTGGCCTAAGACGGTGCACACGTGTGGTGCACCACTGCAATAACTCCACACCCGAGGCCTCAAATTGAAATTCAGCCTCGACAAAGGTGATTTTTTTGTCGATTTATGGGGGTATGCAGGAAGGTAATGAATTCCGACAACTTTGAAAAAATGGTGCACAAGCTGCCTAAAACAACCTAGGACGGTGGCACACGTATGGTGCACCGCTGCAAAAACTCCGCACCCGAGGCCTCAAATCGAAATTCCGACTCGACAAAAGTGATTTTTTATCGATTTATGGGGGTATGCAGGCCGGTAATGAATTCCGATAACTTTGAAAAAATGGTGCACAAGCATGCCAAAGCGTGGCCTAGGACGGTGCACACGTGTGGTGCACCGCTGCAACAAATCCACACCTGAGGCCTCAAATCGAAATTCCGCCAAGAAAAAAGTGATTTCTTTGTCGATTATGGGGTATGAAGGCAGGTAATGAATTCCGACTACTTTGAAAAAATGGTGCACAAGCTTCCCAAGACAGCCCAGGATGGTGGCACACATATGGTGCACCGCTGCAACAACTCCGCACCCGAGGCCTCAAATCGAAATTCCGCCTCGACAAAAGTGATATTTTTGTCGATTTATGGGGGTATGCAGGAAGGTAATGAATTCCGACAACTTTGAAAAAATGGTGCACAAGCTGCCTTAAACAACCTAGGACGGTGGCACACGTATGGTGCACCGCTGCAAAAACTCCGCACCCAAGGCCTCAAATCGAAATTCCGCCTCGACAAATGTGATTTTTTTGTCGATTTATGTGGGTATGCCGGCCGGTAATGAATTCCGACAACTTTGAAAAAATGGTGCACAAGCTGCCCAAAACAACCAAGGACGGTGGCACACGTATGGTGCACCGCTGCAAAAACTCCGCACCCAAGGCCTCAAATCGAAATTCCGCCTCGACAAAAGTGATTTTTTTGTCGATTTATGGGGGGTATGCAGGACAGTAATGAATTCCGACAACTTTGAAAAAATGGTGCACAAGCTGCCCAAAACAACCTAGGACGGTGGCACACGTATGGTGCACCGCTGCCACCCGAGGCCTCAAATCGAAATTCGGCCTCGACAAAAGTGATTTTTTGTCGATTTATGGGGGTATGCAGGCCGGTGATGAATTCCGATAACTTTGAAAAAATGGTGCACAAGCATGCCCAAGCGTGGCCTAGGACGGTGCACACGTGTGGTGCACCGCTGCAACAAATCCACACCTGAGGCCTCAAATCGAAATTCCGCCAAGACAAAAGTGATTTCTTTGTCGATTATGGGGTATGAAGGCAGGTAATGAATTCCGACTACTTTGAAAAAATGGTGCACAAGCTTCCCAAGACAGCCCAGGATGGTGGCACACATATGGTGCACCGCTGCAACAACTCCGCACCCGAGGCCTCAAATCGAAATTCCGCCTCGACAAATGTGATTTTTTTGTCGATTTATGGGGGTATGCAGGCCGGTAATGAATTCCGACAACTTTGAAAAAGTGGTGCACAAGCTGCCCAAAACAATCTAGGACGGTGGCACACGTATGGTGCACCGCTGCAACAACTCCGCACCCGAGGCCTCAAATCGAAATTCTGCCTCGACAAAAGTGATATTTTTGTCGATTTATGGGGGTATGCAGGCCGGTAATGAATTCCGACAACTTTGAAAAAATGGTGCACAAGCTGCCCAAGACAGCCTAGGACGGTGGCACACGTATGGTGCACCGCTGCAACAACTCCGCACCCGAGACCTCAAATCGAAATTCCGCCTCGACAAAAGTGATTTTTTTGTCGATTTATGGGGGGTATGCAGGACAGTAATGAATTCCGACAACTTTGAAAAAATGGTGCACAAGCTGCCCAAAACAACCTAGGACGGTGGCACACGTATGGTGCACCGCTGCAACAACTCCGCACCCGAGGCCTCAAATCGAAATTCGGCCTCGACAAAAGTGATTTTTTTGTCAATTTATGGGGATATGCAAGCCAGTAATGAATTCCGACAACTTTGAAAAAATGGTGCACAAGCTGCCCAAAACAACCTAGGACGGTGGCACACGTATGGTGCACCGCTGCAACAACTCCGCACCCGAGGCCTCTAATCGAAATTCGGCCTCGACAAAAGTGATTTTTTGTCGATTTCTGGGGATATGCAGGCCGGTGATGAATTCCGATAACTTTAAAAAAATGGTGCACAAGCATGCCCAAGCGTGGCCTAGGAGGGTGCACACGTGTGGTGCACCGCTGCAACAAATCCACACCTGAGGCCTCAAATCGAAATTTCGCCAAGACAAAAGTGATTTCTTTGTCGATTATGGGGTATGAAGGCAGGTAATGAATTCCGACTACTTTGAAAAAATGGTGCCCAAGCTTCCCAAGACAGCCCAAGATGGTGGCACACATATGGTGCACCGCTGCAACAACTCTGCACCCGAGGCCTCAAATCGAAATTCCGCCTCGACAAATGTTATTTTTTTATCGATTTATGGGGGTATGCAGGCTGGTAATGAATTCCGACAACTTTGAAAAAATGGTGCACAAGCTGCCCAAAACAGCCCAGGATGGTGGCACACATATGGTGCACCGCTGCAACAACTCCGCACCCGAGGCCTCAAATCGAAATTCCGCCTCGACAAATGTGATTTTTTTGTCGATTTATGGGGGTATGCAGGCCGGTAATGAATTCCGACAACTTTGAAAAAATGGTGCACAAGCTGCCCAAAACAACCTAGGACGGTGGCACACGTATGGTGCACCGCTGCAACAACTCCGCACCCGAGGCCTCAAATCGAAATTCTGCCTCGACAAAAGTGATATTTTTGTCGATTTATGGGGGTATGCAGGCCGGTAATGAATTCCGACAACTTTGAAAAAATGGTGCACAAGCTGCCCAAGACAGCCTAGGACGGTGGCACACGTATGGTGCACCGCTGCAACAACTCCGCACCCGAGACCTCAAATCGAAATTCCGCCTCGACAAAAGTGATTTTTTTGTCGATTTATGGGGGTTATGCAGGACAGTAATGAATTCCGACAACTTTGAAAAAATGGTGCACAAGCTGCCCAAAACAACCTAGGACGGTGGCACACGTATGGTGCACCGCTGCAACAACTCCGCACCCGAGGCCTCAAATCGAAATTCGGCCTCGACAAAAGTGATTTTTTGTCGATTTATGGGGGTATGCAGGCCGTTAATGAATTTTGACAACTTTGAAAAAATGGTGCACAAGCATGCCCAAGCGTGGCCTAGGACGGTGCACACGTGTGGTGCACCGCTGCAATAACTCCACACCCGAGGCCTCAAATTGAAATTCCGCATCGACAAAAGTGATTTTTTGTCGATTTATGGGGGTATGCAGGAAGGTAATGAATTCCGACAACTTTGAAAAAATGGTGCACAAGCTGCCTAAAACAACCTAGGACGGTGGCACACGTATGGTGCACCGCTGCAAAAACTCCGCACCCGAGGCCTCAAATCGAAATTCCGCCTCGACAAAAGTGATTTTTTTGTCGATTTATGGGGGTATGCAGGCCGGTAATGAATTCCGATAACTTTGAAAAAATGGTGCACAAGCTGCCCAAAACAACCTAGGACGGTGGCACACGTATGGTGCACCGCTGCAACAACTCCGCACCCGAGGCCTCAAATCGAAATTCGGCCTCGACAAAAGTGATTTTTTGTCGATTTATGGGGGTATGCAGGCCGGTAATGAATTCCGACAACTTTGAAAAAATGGTGCACAAGCATGCCCAAGCGTGGCCTAGGACCGTGCACACGTATGGTGCACCGCTGCAACAACTCCACACCCGAGGCCTCAAATTGAAATTCCGCCTCGACAAAAGTGATTTTTTTGTCGATTTATGGGGATATGCAAGCCAGTAATGAATTCCGACAACTTTGAAAAAATGGTGCACAAGCTGCCCAAAACAACCTAGGACGGTGGCACACGTATGGTGCACCGCTGCAACAACTCCGCACCCGAGGCCTCAAATCGAAATTCGGCTTCGACAAAAGTGATTTTTTGTCGATTTATGGGGGTATGCAGGCCGGTGATGAATTCCGATAACTTTGAAAAAATGGTGCACAAGCATGCCCAAGCGTGGCCTAGGACGGTGCACACGTGTGGTGCACCGCTGCAACAAATCCACACCTGAGGCCTCAAATCGAAATTCCGCCAAGACAAAAGTGATTTCTTTGTCGATTATGGGGTATGAAGGCAGGTAATGAATTCCGACTACTTTGAAAAAATGGTGCACAAGCTTCCCAAGACAGCCCAGGATGGTGGCACACATATGGTGCACCGCTGCAACAACTCTGCACCCGAGGCCTCAAATCGAAATTCCGCCTCGACAAATGTGATTTTTTTGTCGATTTATGGGGGTATGCAGGCCGGTAATGAATTCCGACAACTTTGAAAAAATGGTGCACAAGCTGCCCAAAACAGCCCAGGATGGTGGCACACATATGGTGCACCGCTGCAACAACTCCGCACCCGAGGCCTCAAATCGAAATTCCGCCTCGACAAATGTGATTTTTTTGTCGATTTATAGGGGTATGCAGGCCGGTAATGAATTCCGACAACTTTGAAAAAATGGTGCACAAGCTGCCCAAAACAGCCCAGGATGGTGGCACACATATGGTGCACCGCTGCAACAACTCCGCACCCGAGGCCTCAAATCGAAATTCTGCATCGACAAAAGTGATATTTTTGTCGATTTATGGGGGTATGCAGGCCGGTAATGAATTCCGACAACTTTGAAAAAATGGTGCACAAGCTGCCCAAGACAGCCTAGGACGGTGGCACACGTATGGTGCACCGCTGCAACAACTCCGCACCCGAGGCCTCAAATCGAAATTCCGCCTCGACAAATGTGATTTTTTTGTCGATTTATGGGGGGTATGCAGGACAGTAATGAATTCCGACAACTTTGAAAAAATGGTGCACAAGCTGCCCAAAACAACCTAGGACGGTGGCGCACGTATGGTGCACCGCTGCAACAACTCCGCACCCGAGGCCTCAAATTGAAATTCCGCCTCGACAAAAGTGATTTTTTGTCGATTTATGGGGGTATGCAGGAAGGTAATGAATTCCGACAACTTTGAAAAAATGGTGCACAAGCTGCCTAAAACAACCTAGGACGGTGGCACACGTATGGTGCACCGCTGCAAAAACTCCGCACCCGAGGCCTCAAATCGAAATTCCGCCTCGACAAAAGTGATTTTTTTGTCGATTTATGGGGGTATGCAGGCCGGTAATGAATTCCGATAACTTTGAAAAAATGGTGCACAAGCTGCCCAAAACAACCTAGGACGGTGGCACACGTATGGTGCACCGCTGCAACAACTCCGCACCCGAGGCCTCAAATTGAAATTCCGCCTCGACAAAAGTGATTTTTTTGTCGATTTATGGGGGTATGCAGGAAGGTAATGAAATCCGACAACTTTGAAAAAATGGTGCACAAGCTGCCCAAAACAGCCCAGGATGGTGGCACACATATGGTGCACCGCTGCAACAAATCCACACCTGAGGCCTCAAATCGAAATTCCGCCAAGACAAAAGTGATTTCTTTGTCGATTATGGGGTATGAAGGCAGGTAATGAATTCCGACTACTTTGAAAAAATGGTGCACAAGCTTCCCAAGACAGCCCAGGATGGTGGCACACATATGGTGCACCGCTGCAACAACTCTGCACCCGAGGCCTCAAATCGAAATTCCGCCTCGACAAATGTGATTTTTTTATCGATTTATGGGGGTATGCAGGCCGGTAATGAATTCCGACAACTTTGAAAAAATGGTGCACAAGCTGCCCAAAACAGCCCAGGATGGTGGCACACATATGGTGCACCACTGCAACAACTCCGCACCCGAGGCCTCAAATCGAAATTCCGCCTCGACAAATGTGATTTTTTTGTCGATTTATGGGGGTATGCAGGCCGCTAATGAATTCCGACAACTTTGAAAAAATGGTGCACAAGCTGCCCAAAACAGCCCAGGATGGTGGCACACATATGGTGCACCGCTGCAACAAATCCACACCTGAGGCCTCAAATCGAAATTCCGCCAAGACAAAAGTGATTTCTTTGTCGATTATGGGGTATGAAGGCAGGTAATGAAATCCGACAACTTTGAAAAAATGGTGCACAAGCTGCCCAAAACAGCCCAGGATGGTGGCACACATATGGTGCACCGCTGCAACAAATCCACACCTGAGGCCTCAAATCGAAATTCCGCCAAGACAAAAGTGATTTCTTTGTCGATTATGGGGTATGAAGGCAGGTAATGAATTCCGACTACTTTGAAAAAATGGTGCACAAGCTTCCCAAGACAGCCCAGGATGGTGGCACACATATGGTGCACCGCTGCAACAACTCTGCACCCGAGGCCTCAAATCGAAATTCCGCCTCGACAAATGTGATTTTTTTATCGACAAAAGTGATTTTTTTGTCGGAATTCATTACCGGCCTGCACCATGTTTTGAAATTCCGCCTCGACAAAAGTGATTTTTTTGTCGATTTATGGGGGTATGCAGGAAGGTGATGAATTCCGACAACTTTGAAAAAATGGTGCACAAGCTGCCCAAGACAGCCTAGGACGGTGGCACACGTATGGTGCACCGCTGCAACAACTCCGCACCCGAGACCTCAAATCGAAATTCCGCCTCGACAAAAGTGATTTTTTTGTCGATTTATGGGGGGTATGCAGGACAGTAATGAATTCCGACAACTTTGAAAAAATGGTGCACAAGCTGCCCAAAACAACCTAGGACGGTGGCACACGTATGGTGCACCGCTGCCACCCGAGGCCTCAAATCGAAATTCGGCCTCGACAAAAGTGATTTTTTGTCGATTTATGGGGGTATGCAGGCCGGTGATGAATTCCGATAACTTTGAAAAAATGGTGCACAAGCATGCCCAAGCGTGGCCTAGGACGGTGCACACGTGTGGTGCACCGCTGCAATAACTCCACACCCGAGGCCTCAAATTGAAATTCCGCCTCGACAAAAGTGATTTTTTTGTCGATTTATGGGGATATGCAAGCCAGTAATGAATTCCGACAACTTTGAAAAAATGGTGCACAAGCTGCCCAAAACAGCCCAGGATGGTGGCACACATATGGTGCACCGCTGCAACAAATCCACACCTGAGGCCTCAAATCGAAATTCCGCCAAGACAAAAGTGATTTCTTTGTCGATTATGGGGTATGAAGGCAGGTAATGAATTCCGACTACTTTGAAAAAATGGTGCACAAGTTGCCCAAAACAACCTAGGACGGTGGCACACGTATGGTGCACCGCTGCAACAACTCCACACCCGAGGCCTCAAATTGAAATTCCGCCTCGACAAAAGTGATTTTTTTGTCGATTTATGGGGATATGCAAGCCAGTAATGAATTCCGAGTACTTTGAAAAAATGGTGCACAAGCTTCCCAAGACAGCCCAGGATGGTGGCACACATATGGTGCACCGCTGCAACAACTCTGCACCCGAGGCCTCAAATCGAAATTCCGCCTCGACAAATGTGATTTTTTTATCGATTTATGGGGGTATGCAGGCCGGTAATGAATTCCGACAACTTTGAAAAAATGGTGCACAAGCTGCCCAAAACAGCCCAGGATGGTGGCACACATATGGTGCACCGCTGCAACAACTCCGCACCCGAGGCCTCAAATCGAAATTCCGCCTCGACAAATGTGATTTTTTTGTCGATTTATGGGGGTATGCAGGCCGGTAATGAATTCCGACAACTTTGAAAAAATGGTGCACAAGCTGCCCAAAACAGCCCAGGATGGTGGCACACATATGGTGCACCGCTGCAATAACTCCACACCCGAGGCCTCAAATTGAAATTCCGCATCGACAAAAGTGATTTTTTTGTCGATTTATGGGGGTATGCAGGAAGGTAATGAATTCCGACAACTTTGAAAAAATGGTGCACAAGCTGCCTAAAACAACCTAGGACGGTGGCACACGTATGGTGCACCGCTGCAAAAACTCCGCACCCGAGGCCTCAAATCGAAATTCCGCCTCGACAAAAGTGATTTTTTTGTCGATTTATGGGGGTATGCAGGCCGGTAATGAATTCCGATAACTTTGAAAAAATGGTGCACAAGCTGCCCAAAACAACCTAGGACGGTGGCACACGTATGGTGCACCGCTGCAACAACTCCGCACCCGAGGCCTCAAATCGAAATTCGGCCTCGACAAAAGTGATTTTTTGTCGATTTATGGGGGTATGCAGGCCGGTAATGAATTCCGACAACTTTGAAAAAATGGTGCACAAGCATGCCCAAGCGTGGCCTAGGACAGTGCACACGTATGGTGCACCGCTGCAACAACTCCACACCCGAGGCCTCAAATTGAAATTCCGCCTCGACAAAAGTGATTTTTTTGTCGATTTATGGGGATATGCAAGCCAGTAATGAATTCCGACAACTTTGAAAAAATGGTGCACAAGCTGCCCAAAACAACCTAGGACGGTGGCACACGTATGGTGCACCGCTGCAACAACTCCGCACCCGAGGCCTCAAATCGAAATTCGGCTTCGACAAAAGTGATTTTTTGTCGATTTATGGGGGTATGCAGGCCGGTGATGAATTCCGATAACTTTGAAAAAATGGTGCACAAGCATGCCCAAGCGTGGCCTAGGACGGTGCACACGTGTGGTGCACCGCTGCAACAAATCCACACCTGAGGCCTCAAATCGAAATTCCGCCAAGACAAAAGTGATTTCTTTGTCGATTATGGGGTATGAAGGCAGGTAATGAATTCCGACTACTTTGAAAAAATGGTGCACAAGCTTCCCAAGACAGCCCAGGATGGTGGCACACATATGGTGCACCGCTGCAACAACTCTGCACCCGAGGCCTCAAATCGAAATTCCGCCTCGACAAATGTGATTTTTTTGTCGATTTATGGGGGTATGCAGGCCGGTAATGAATTCCGACAACTTTGAAAAAATGGTGCACAAGCTGCCCAAAACAGCCCAGGATGGTGGCACACATATGGTGCACCGCTGCAACAACTCCGCACCCGAGGCCTCAAATCGAAATTCCGCCTCGACAAATGTGATTTTTTTGTCGATTTATGGGGGTATGCAGGCCGGTAATGAATTCCGACAACTTTGAAAAAATGGTGCACAAGCTGCCCAAAACAGCCCAGGATGGTGGCACACATATGGTGCACCGCTGCAACAACTCCGCACCCGAGGCCTCAAATCGAAATTCTGCATCGACAAAAGTGATATTTTTGTCGATTTATGGGGGTATGCAGGCCGGTAATGAATTCCGACAACTTTGAAAAAATGGTGCACAAGCTGCCCAAGACAGCCTAGGACGGTGGCACACGTATGGTGCACCGCTGCAACAACTCCGCACCCGAGGCCTCAAATCGAAATTCCGCCTCGACAAAAGTGATTTTTTTGTCGATTTATGGGGGGTATGCAGGACAGTAATGAATTCCGACAACTTTGAAAAAATGGTGCACAAGCTGCCCAAAACAACCTAGGACGGTGGCGCACGTATGGTGCACCGCTGCAACAACTCCGCACCCGAGGCCTCAAATTGAAATTCCGCCTCGACAAAAGTGATTTTTTTGTCGATTTATGGGGGTATGCAGGAAGGTAATGAAATCCGACAACTTTGAAAAAATGGTGCACAAGCTGCCCAAAACAGCCCAGGATGGTGGCACACATATGGTGCACCGCTGCAACAAATCCACACCTGAGGCCTCAAATCGAAATTCCGCCAAGACAAAAGTGATTTCTTTGTCGATTATGGGGTATGAAGGCAGGTAATGAATTCCGACTACTTTGAAAAAATGGTGCACAAGCTTCCCAAGACAGCCCAGGATGGTGGCACACATATGGTGCACCGCTGCAACAACTCTGCACCCGAGGCCTCAAATCGAAATTCCGCCTCGACAAATGTGATTTTTTTATCGATTTATGGGGGTATGCAGGCCGGTAATGAATTCCGACAACTTTGAAAAAATGGTGCACAAGCTGCCCAAAACAGCCCAGGATGGTGGCACACATATGGTGCACCACTGCAACAACTCCGCACCCGAGGCCTCAAATCGAAATTCCGCCTCGACAAATGTGATTTTTTTGTCGATTTATGGGGGTATGCAGGCCGGTAATGAATTCCGACAACTTTGAAAAAATGGTGCACAAGCTGCCCAAAACAGCCCAGGATGGTGGCACACATATGGTGCACCGCTGCAACAAATCCACACCTGAGGCCTCATATCGAAATTCCGCCAAGACAAAAGTGATTTCTTTGTCGATTATGGGGTATGAAGGCAGGTAATGAAATCCGACAACTTTGAAAAAATGGTGCACAAGCTGCCCAAAACAGCCCAGGATGGTGGCACACATATGGTGCACCGCTGCAACAAATCCACACCTGAGGCCTCAAATCGAAATTCCGCCAAGACAAAAGTGATTTCTTTGTCGATTATGGGGTATGAAGGCAGGTAATGAATTCCGACTACTTTGAAAAAATGGTGCACAAGCTTCCCAAGACAGCCCAGGATGGTGGCACACATATGGTGCACCGCTGCAACAACTCTGCACCCGAGGCCTCAAATCGAAATTCCGCCTCGACAAATGTGATTTTTTTATCGATTTATGGGGGTATGCAGGCCGGTAATGAATTCTGACAACTTTGAAAAAATGGTGCACAAGCTGCCCAAAACAGCCCAGGATGGTGGCACACATATGGTGCACCGCTGCAACAACTCCGCACCCGAGGCCTCAAATCGAAATTCCGCCTCGACAAATGTGATTTTTTTGTCGATTTATGGGGGTATGCAGGCCGGTAATGAATTCCGACAACTTTGAAAAAATGGTGCACAAGCTGCCCAAAACAGCCCAGGATGGTGGCACACATATGGTGCACCGCTGCAACAACTCCGCACCCGAGGCCTCAAATCGAAATTCCGCCTCGACAAAAGTGATTTTTTTGTCGATTTATGGGGGGTATGCAGGACAGTAATGAATTCCGACAACTTTGAAAAAATGGTGCACAAGGTGCCCAAAACAACCTAGGACGGTGGCACACGTATGGTGCACCGCTGCAACAACTCCGCACCCGAGGCCTCAAATTGAAATTCTGCCTCGACAAAAGTGATTTTTTTGTCGATTTATGGGGGTATGCAGGAAGGTAATGAATTCCGACAACTTTGAAAAAATGGTGCACAAGCTGCCCAAGACAGCCTAGGACGGTGGCACACGTATGGTGCACCGCTGCAACAACTCCGCACCCGAGACCTCAAATCGAAATTCCGCCTCGACAAAAGTGATTTTTTTGTCGATTTATGGGGGGTATGCAGGACAGTAATGAATTCCGACAACTTTGAAAAAATGGTGCACAAGCTGCCCAAAACAACCTAGGACGGTGGCACACGTATGGTGCACCGCTGCCACCCGAGGCCTCAAATCGAAATTCGGCCTCGACAAAAGTGATTTTTTGTCGATTTATGGGGTATGCAGGCCGGTGATGAATTCCGATAACTTTGAAAAAATGGTGCACAAGCATGCCCAAGCGTGGCCTAGGACGGTGCACACGTGTGGTGCACCGCTGCAACAAATCCACACCTGAGGCCTCAAATCGAAATTCCGCCAAGACAAAAGTGATTTCTTTGTCGATTATGGGGTATGAAGGCAGGTAATGAATTCCGACTACTTTGAAAAAATGGTGCACAAGCTTCCCAAGACAGCCCAGGATGGTGGCACACATATGGTGCACCGCTGCAACAACTCCGCACCCGAGGCCTCAAATCGAAATTCCGCCTCGACAAATGTGATTTTTTTGTCGATTTATGGGGGTATGCAGGCCGGTAATGAATTCCGACAACTTTGAAAAAATGGTGCACAAGCTGCCCAAAACAACCTAGGACGGTGGCACACGTATGGTGCACCGCTGCAACAACTCCGCACCCGAGGCCTCAAATCGAAATTCTGCCTCGACAAAAGTGATATTTTTGTCGATTTATGGGGGTATGCAGGCCGGTAATGAATTCCGACAACTTTGAAAAAATGGTGCACAAGCTGCCCAAAACAGCCCAGGATGGTGGCACACATATGGTGCACCGCTGCAACAACTCCGCACCCGAGGCCTCAAATCGAAATTCCGCCTCGACAAATGTGATTTTTTTGTCGATTTATGGGGGTATGCAGGCCGGTAATGAATTCCGACAACTTTGAAAAAATGGTGCACAAGCTGCCCAAAACAGCCCAGGATGGTGGCACACATATGGTGCACCGCTGCAACAACTCCGCACCCGAGGCCTCAAATCGAAATTCCGCCTCGACAAAAGTGATTTTTTTGTCGATTTATGGGTGGTATGCAGGACAGTAATGAATTCCGACAACTTTGAAAAAATGGTGCACAAGGTGCCCAAAACAACCTAGGACGGTGGCACACGTATGGTGCACTGCTGCAACAACTCCGCACCCGAGGCCTCAAATTGAAATTCCGCCTCGACAAAAGTGATTTTTTTGTCGATTTATGGGGGTATGCAGGAAGGTAATGAATTCCGACAACTTTGAAAAAATGGTGCACAAGCTGCCCAAGACAACCTAGGACGGTGGCACACGTATGGTGCACCGCTGCAACAACTCCGCACCCGAGACCTCAAATCGAAATTCCGCCTCGACAAAAGTGATTTTTTTGTCGATTTATGGGGGGCATGCAGGACAGTAATGAATTCCGACAACTTTGAAAAAATGGTGCACAAGCTGCCCAAAACAACCTAGGACGGTGGCACACGTATGGTGCACCGCTGCCACCTGAGGCCTCAAATCGAAATTCGGCCTCGACAAAAGTGATTTTTTGTCGATTTATGGGGGTATGCAGGCCGGTGATGAATTCCGATAACTTTGAAAAAATGGTGCACAAGCATGCCCAAGCGTGGCCTAGGACGGTGCACACGTGTGGTGCACCGCTGCAACAAATCCACACCTGAGGCCTCAAATCGAAATTCCGCCAAGACAAAAGTGATTTCTTTGTCGATTATGGGGTATGAAGGCAGGTAATGAATTCCGACTACTTTGAAAAAATGGTGCACAAGCTTCCCAAGACAGCCCAGGATGGTGGCACACATATGGTGCACCGCTGCAACAACTCCGCACCCGAGGCCTCAAATCGAAATTCCGCCTCGACAAATGTGATTTTTTTGTCGATTTATGGGGGTATGCAGGCCGGTAATGAATTCCGACAACTTTGAAAAAATGGTGCACAAGCTGCCCAAAACAACCTAGGACGGTGGCACACGTATGGTGCACCGCTGCAACAACTCCGCACCCGAGGCCTCAAATCGAAATTCTGCCTCGACAAAAGTGATATTTTTGTCGATTTATGGGGGTATGCAGGCCGGTAATGAATTCCGACAACTTTGAAAAAATGGTGCACAAGCTGCCCAAGACAGCCTAGGACGGTGGCACACGTATGGTGCACCGCTGCAACAACTCCGCACCCGAGACCTCAAATCGAAATTCCGCCTCGACAAAAGTGATTTTTTTGTCGATTTATGGGGGTTATGCAGGACAGTAATGAATTCCGACAACTTTGAAAAAATGGTGCACAAGCTGCCCAAAACAACCTAGGACGGTGGCACACGTATGGTGCACCGCTGCAACAACTCCGCACCCGAGGCCTCAAATCGAAATTCGGCCTCGACAAAAGTGATTTTTTGTCGATTTATGGGGGTATGCAGGCCGTTAATGAATTTTGACAACTTTGAAAAAATGGTGCACAAGCATGCCCAAGCGTGGCCTAGGACGGTGCACACGTGTGGTGCACCGCTGCAATAACTCCACACCCGAGGCCTCAAATTGAAATTCCGCATCGACAAAAGTGATTTTTTTGTCGATTTATGGGGGTATGCAGGAAGGTAATGAATTCCGACAACTTTGAAAAAATGGTGCACAAGCTGCCTAAAACAACCTAGGACGGTGGCACACGTATGGTGCACCGCTGCAAAAACTCCGCACCCGAGGCCTCAAATCGAAATTCCGCCTCGACAAAAGTGATTTTTTTGTCGATTTATGGGGGTATGCAGGCCGGTAATGAATTCCGATAACTTTGAAAAAATGGTGCACAAGCTGCCCAAAACAACCTAGGACGGTGGCACACGTATGGTGCACCGCTGCAACAACTCCGCACCCGAGGCCTCAAATCGAAATTCGGCCTCGACAAAAGTGATTTTTTGTCGATTTATGGGGGTATGCAGGCCGGTAATGAATTCCGACAACTTTGAAAAAATGGTGCACAAGCATGCCCAAGCGTGGCCTAGGACAGTGCACACGTATGGTGCACCGCTGCAACAACTCCACACCCGAGGCCTCAAATTGAAATTCCGCCTCGACAAAAGTGATTTTTTTGTCGATTTATGGGGATATGCAAGCCAGTAATGAATTCCGACAACTTTGAAAAAATGGTGCACAAGCTGCCCAAAACAACCTAGGACGGTGGCACACGTATGGTGCACCGCTGCAACAACTCCGCACCCGAGGCCTCAAATCGAAATTCGGCTTCGACAAAAGTGATTTTTTGTCGATTTATGGGGGTATGCAGGCCGGTGATGAATTCCGATAACTTTGAAAAAATGGTGCACAAGCATGCCCAAGCGTGGCCTAGGACGGTGCACACGTGTGGTGCACCGCTGCAACCAATCCACACCTGAGGCCTCAAATCGAAATTCCGCCAAGACAAAAGTGATTTCTTTGTCGATTATGGGGTATGAAGGCAGGTAATGAATTCCGACTACTTTGAAAAAATGGTGCACAAGCTTCCCAAGACAGCCCAGGATGGTGGCACACATATGGTGCACCGCTGCAACAACTCTGCACCCGAGGCCTCAAATCGAAATTCCGCCTCGACAAATGTGATTTTTTTGTCGATTTATGGGGGTATGCAGGCCGGTAATGAATTCCGACAACTTTGAAAAAATGGTGCACAAGCTGCCCAAAACAGCCCAGGATGGTGGCACACATATGGTGCACCGCTGCAACAACTCCGCACCCGAGGCCTCAAATCGAAATTCCGCCTCGACAAATGTGATTTTTTTGTCGATTTATGGGGGTATGCAGGCCGGTAATGAATTCCGACAACTTTGAAAAAATGGTGCACAAGCTGCCCAAAACAGCCCAGGATGGTGGCACACATATGGTGCACCGCTGCAACAACTCCGCACCCGAGGCCTCAAATCGAAATTCTGCATCGACAAAAGTGATATTTTTGTCGATTTATGGGGGTATGCAGGCCGGTAATGAATTCCGACAACTTTGAAAAAATGGTGCACAAGCTGCCCAAGACAGCCTAGGACGGTGGCACACGTATGGTGCACCGCTGCAACAACTCCGCACCCGAGGCCTCAAATCGAAATTCCGCCTCGACAAAAGTGATTTTTTTGTCGATTTATGGGGGGTATGCAGGACAGTAATGAATTCCGACAACTTTGAAAAAATGGTGCACAAGCTGCCCAAAACAACCTAGGACGGTGGCACACGTATGGTGCACCGCTGCAACAACTCCGCACCCGAGGCCTCAAATTGAAATTTCGCCTCGACAAAAGTGATTTTTTTGTCGATTTATGGGGGTATGCAGGAAGGTAATGAAATCCGACAACTTTGAAAAAATGGTGCACAAGCTGCCTAAAACAACCTAGGACGGTGGCACACGTATGGTGCACCGCTGCAAAAACTCCGCACCCGAGGCCTCAAATCGAAATTCCGCCTCGACAAAAGTGATTTTTTTGTCGATTTATGGGGGTATGCAGGCCGGTAATGAATTCCGATAACTTTGAAAAAATGGTGCACAAGCTGCCCAAGACAACCTAGGACGGTGGCACACGTATGGTGCACCGCTGCAACAACTCCGCGCCCGAGGCCTCAAATTGAAATTCCGCCTCGACAAAAGTGATTTTTTTGTCGATTTATGGGGATATTCAGGCCAGTAATGAATTCCGACAACTTTGAAAAAATGGTGCACAAGCTGCCCAAAACAACCTAGGACGGTGGCACATGTATGGTGCACCGCTGCAACAACTCCGCACCCGAGGCCTCAAATCGAAATTCGGCCTCAACAAAAGTGATTTTTTGTCGATTTATGGGGGTATGCAGGCCGGTAATGAATTCCGACAACTTTGAAAAAATGGTGCACAAGCATGCCCAAGCGTGGCCTAGGACAGTGCACACGTATGGTGCACCGCTGCAACAACTCCACACCCGAGGCCTCAAATTGAAATTTCGCCTCGACAAAAGTGATTTTTTTGTCGATTTATGGGGGTATGCAGGAAGGTAATGAATTCCGACAACTTTGAAAAAATGGTGTACAAGCTGCCTAAAACAGCCTAGGACGGTGGCACACGTATGGTGCACCGCTGCAACAACTCTGCACCCGAGGCCTCAAATCGAAATTCCGCCTCGACAAAAGTTATTTTTTTGTCAATTTATAGGGGGTTTGCAGGCCAGTAATGAATTCTGACAACTTTGAAAAAATGGTGCACAAGCTGCCCAAAACAACCTAGGACGGTGGCACACGTATGGTGCACCGCTGTAACAACTCCTCACCCGAGGCCTCAAATCGAAATTCGGCCTCGACAAAAGTGATTTTTGTCGATTTATGGGGGTATGCAGGCCGGTAATGAATTCCGACAACTTTGAAAAAATGGTGCACAAGCATGCCCAAGCGTGGCCTAGGACGGTGCACACGTGTGGTGCACCGCTGCAACAACTCCACACTTGAGGCCTCAAATCGAAATTCCGCCTCGACAAAAGTGATTTTTTTGTCGATTTATGGGGTATGAAGGTAGGTAATGAATTCCGACTACATTGAAAAAATGGTGCACAAGCTGCCCAAGACAGCCCAGGACGGTGGCACACATATGTTGCACCGCTGCAACAACTCCGCACCCGAGGCCTCAAATCGAAATTCCGCCTCGACAAATGTGATTTTTTTGTCGATTTATGGGGGTATGCAGGCCGGTAATGAATTCCGACAACTTTGAAAAAATGGTGCACAAGCTGCCCAAAACAGCCCAGGATGGTGGCACACATATGGTGCACCGCTGCAACAACTCCGCACCCGAGGCCTCAAATCGAAATTCTGCCTCGACAAAAGTGATATTTTTGTCGATTTATGGGGGTATGCAGGCCGGTAATGAATTCCGACAACTTTGAAAAAATGGTGCACAAGCTGCCCAAGACAGCCTAGGACGGTGGCACACGTATGGTGCACCGCTGCAACAACTCCGCACCCGAGGCCTCAAATCGAAATTCCGCCTCGACAAAAGTGATTTTTTTGTCGATTTATGGGGTGTATGCAGGACAGTAATGAATTCCGACAACTTTGAAAAAATGGTGCACAAGCTGCCCAAAACAACCTAGGACGGTGGCACACGTATGGTGCACCGCTGCAACAACTCCGCACCCGAGGCCTCAAATTGAAATTCCGCCTCGACAAAAGTAATTTTTTTGTCGATTTATGCGGGTATGCTGGAAGGTAATGAATTCCGACAACTTTGAAAAAATGGTGCACAAGCTGCCTAAAACAACCTAGGACGGTGGCACACGTATGGTGCACCGCTGCAAAAACTCCGCACCCGAGGCCTCAAATCGAAATTCCGCCTCGACAAAAGTGATTTTTTTGTCGATTTATGGGGGTATGCAGTCCGGTAATGAATTCCGATAACTTTGAAAAAATGGTGCACAAGCTGCCCAAGACAACCTAGGACGGTGGCACACGTATGGTGCACCGCTGCAACAACTCCGCGCCCGAGGCCTCAAATTGAAATTCCGCCTCGACAAAAGTGATTTTTTTGTCGATTTATGGGGATATGCAGGCCAGTAATGAATTCCGACAACTTTGAAAAAATGGTGCACAAGCTGCCAAACAACCTAGGACGGTGGCACACGTATGGTGCACCGCTGCAACAACTCCGCACCCGAGGCCTTAAATCGAAATTCGGCCTCGACAAAAGTGATTTTTTGTCGATTTATGGGGGTATGCAGGCCGGTAATGAATTCCGACAACTTTGAAAAAATGGTGCACAAGCATGCCCAAGCGTGGCCTAGGACAGTGCACACGTATGGTGCACCGCTGCAACAACTCCACACCCGAGGCCTCAAATTGAAATTCCGCCTCGACAAAAGTGATTTTTTTGTCGATTTATGGGGGTATGCAGGAAGGTAATAAATTCCGACAACTTTGAAAAAATGGTGTACAAGCTGCCTAAAACAGCCTAGGACGGTGGCACACGTATGGTGCACCGCTGCAACAACTCTGCACCCGAGGCCTCAAATCGAAATTCCGCCTCGACAAAAGTTATTTTTTTGTCAATTTATAGGGGGTTTGCAGGCCAGTAATGAATTCTGACAACTTTGAAAAAATGGTGCACAAGCTGCCCAAAACAACCTAGGACGGTGGCACACGTATGGTGCACCGCTGTAACAACTCCTCACCCGAGGCCTCAAATCGAAATTCGGCCTCGACAAAAGTGATTTTTGTCGATTTATGGGGGTATGCAGGCCGGTAATGAATTCCGACAACTTTGAAAAAATGGTGCACAAGCATGCCCAAGCGTGGCCTAGGACGGTGCACACGTGTGGTGCACCGCTGCAACAACTCCACACTTGAGGCCTCAAATCGAAATTCCGTCTCGACAAAAGTGATTTTTTTGTCGATTTATGGGGTATGAAGGTAGGTAATGAATTCCGACTACATTGAAAAAATGGTGCATAAGCTGCCCAAGACAGCCCAGGACGGTGGCACACATATGTTGCACCGCTGCAAAAACTCCGCACCCGAGGCCTCAAATCGAAATTCCGCCTTGACAAATGTGATTTTTTTGTCGATTTATGGGGGTATGCAGGCCGGTAATGAATTTCGACAACTTTGAAAAAATGGTGCACAAGCTGCCCAAAACAGCCCAGGATGGTGGCACACATATGGTGCACCGCTGCAACAACTCCGCACCCGAGGCCTCAAATCGAAATTCTGCCTCGACAAAAGTGATATTTTTGTCGATTTATGGGGGTATGCAGGCCGGTAATGAATTCCGACAACTTTGAAAAAATGGTGCACAAGCTGCCCAAGACAGCCTAGGACGGTGGCACACGTATGGTGCACCGCTGCAACAACTCTGCACCCGAGGCCTCAAATCGAAATTCCGCCTAGACAAAAGTGATTTTTTTGTCGATTTATGGGGGGTATGCAGGACAGTAATGAATTCCGACAACTTTGAAAAAATGGTGCACAAGCTGCCCAAAACAACCTAGGACGGTGGCACACGTATGGTGCACCGCTGCAACAACTCCGCACCCGAGGCCTCAAATTGAAATTCCGCCTCGACAAAAGTGATTTTTTTGTCGATTTATGGGGGTATGCAGGAAGGTAATGAATTCCGACAACTTTGAAAAAATGGTGCACAAGCTGCCTAAAACAACCTAGGACGGTGGCACACGTATGGTGCACCGCTGCAAAAACTCCGCACCCGAGGCCTCAAATCGAAATTCCGCCTCGACAAATGTGATTTTTTTGTCGATTTATGGGGGTATGCAGGCCGGTAATGAATTCCGATAACTTTGAAAAAATGGTGCACAAGCTGCCCAAGACAACCTAGGACGGTGGCACACGTATGGTGCACCGCTGCAACAACTCCGCGCCCGAGGCCTCAAATTGAAATTCCGCCTCGACAAAAGTGATTTTTTTGTCGATTTATGGGGATATGCAGGCCAGTAATGAATTCCGACAACTTTGAAAAAATGGTGCACAAGCTGCCCAAAACAGCCCAGGATGGTGGCACACATATGGTGCACCGCTGCAACAACTCCGCACCCGAGGCCTCAAATCGAAATTCTGCCTCCACAAAAGTGATATTTTTGTCGATTTATGGGGGTATGCAGGCCGGTAATGAATTCCGACAACTTTGAAAAAATGGTGCACAAGCTGCCCAAGACAGCCTAGGACGGTGGCACACGTATGGTGCACCGCTGCAACAACTCCGCACCCGAGGCCTCAAATCGAAATTCCGCCTCGACAAAAGTGATTTTTTTGTCGATTTATGGGGTGTATGCAGGACAGTAATGAATTCCGACAACTTTGAAAAAATGGTGCACAAGCTGCCCAAAACAACCTAGGACGGTGGCACACGTATGGTGCACCGCTGCAACAACTCCGCACCCGAGGCCTCAAATTGAAATTTCGCCTCGACAAAAGAGATTTTTTTGACGATTTATGCGGGTATGCAGGAAGGTAATGAATTCCGACAACTTTGAAAAAATGGTGCACAAGCTGCCTAAAACAACCTAGGACGGTGGCACACGTATGGTGCACCGCTGCAAAAACTCCGCACCCGAGGCCTCAAATCGAAATTCCGCCTCGACAAAAGTGATTTTTTTGTCGATTTATGGGGGTATGCAGGCCGGTAATGAATTCCGATAACTTTGAAAAAATGGTGCACAAGCTGCCCAAGACAACCTAGGACGGTGGCACACGTATGGTGCACCGCTGCAACAACTCCGCGCCCGAGGCCTCAAATTGAAATTCCGCCACGACAAAAGTGATTTTTTTGTCGATTTATGGGGATATGCAGGCCAGTAATGAATTCCGACAACTTTGAAAAAATGGTGCACAAGCTGCCCAAAACAACCTAGGACGGTGGCACACGTATGGTGCACCGCTGCAACAACTCCGCACCCGAGGCCTCAAATCGAAATTCGGCCTCGACAAAAGTGATTTTTTGTCGATTTATGGGGGTATGCAGGCCGGTAATGAATTCCGACAACTTTGAAAAAATGGTGCACAAGCATGCCCAAGCGTGGCCTAGGACAGTGCACACGTATGGTGCACCGCTGCAACAACTCCACACCCGAGGCCTCAAATTGAAATTCCGCCTCGACAAAAGTGATTTTTTTGTCGATTTATGGGGGTATGCAGGAAGGTAATGAATTCCGACAACTTTGAAAAAATGGTGTACAAGCTGCCTAAAACAGCCTAGGACGGTGGCACACGTATGGTGCACCGCTGCAACAACTCTGCACCCGAGGCCTCAAATCGAAATTCCGCCTCGACAAAAGTTATTTTTTTGTCAATTTATAGGGGGTTTGCAGGCCAGTAATGAATTCTGACAACTTTGAAAAAATGGTGCACAAGCTGCCCAAAACAACCTAGGACGGTGGCACACGTATGGTGCACCGCTGTAACAACTCCTCACCCGAGGCCTCAAATCGAAATTCGGCCTCGACAAAAGTGATTTTTGTCGATTTATGGGGGTATGCAGGCCGGTAATGAATTCCGACAACTTTGAAAAAATGGTGCACAAGCATGCCCAAGCGTGGCCTAGGACGGTGCACACGTGTGGTGCACCGCTGCAACAACTCCACACTTGAGGCCTCAAATCGAAATTCCGCCTCGACAAAAGTGATTTTTTTGTCGATTTATGGGGTATGAAGGTAGGTAATGAATTCCGACTACATTGAAAAAATGGTGCACAAGCTGCCCAAGACAGCCCAGGACGGTGGCACACATATGTTGCACCGCTGCAAAAACTCCGCACCCGAGGCCTCAAATCGAAATTCCGCCTCGACAAATGTGATTTTTTTGTCGATTTATGGGGGTATGCAGGCCGGTAATGAATTCCGACAACTTTGAAAAAATGGTGCACAAGCTGCCCAAAACAGCCCAGGATGGTGGCACACATATGGTGCACCGCTGCAACAACTCCGCACCCGAGGCCTCAAATCGAAATTCTGCCTCGACAAAAGTGATATTTTTGTCGATTTATGGGGGTATGCAGGCCGGTAATGAATTCCGACAACTTTGAAAAAATGGTATACAAGCTGCCCAAGACAGCCTAGGACGGTGGCACACGTATGGTGCACCGCTGCAACAACTCCGCACCCGAGGCCTCAAATCGAAATTCGGCCTAGACAAAAGTGATTTTTTTGTCGATTTATGGGGGGTATGCAGGACAGTAATGAATTCCGACAACTTTGAAAAAATGGTGCACAAGCTGCCCAAAACAACCTAGGACGGTGGCACACGTATGGTGCACCGCTGCAACAACTCCGCACCCGAGGCCTCAAATTGAAATTCCGCCTCGACAAAAGTGATTTTTTTGTCGATTTATGGGGGTATGCAGGAAGGTAATGAATTCCGACAACTTTGAAAAAATGGTGCACAAGCTGCCTAAAACAACCTAGGACGGTGGCACACGTATGGTGCACCGCTGCAAAAACTCCGCACCCGAGGCCTCAAATCGAAATTCCGCCTCGACAAAAGTGATTTTTTTGTCGATTTATGGGGGTATGCAGGCCGGTAATGAATTCCGATAACTTTGAAAAAATGGTGCACAAGCTGCCCAAGACAACCTAGGACGGTGGCACACGTATGGTGCACCGCTGCAACAACTCCGCGCCCGAGGCCTCAAATTGAAATTCCGCCTCGACAAAAGTGATTTTTTTGTCGATTTATGGGGATATGCAGGCCAGTAATGAATTCCGACAACTTTGAAAAAATGGTGCACAAGCTGCCCAAAACAGCCCAGGATGGTGGCACACATATGGTGCACCGCTGCAACAACTCCGCACCCGAGGCCTCAAATCGAAATTCTGCCTCGACAAAAGTGATATTTTTGTCGATTTATGGGGGTATGCAGGCCGGTAATGAATTCCGACAACTTTGAAAAAATGGTGCACAAGCTGCCCAAGACAGCCTAGGACGGTGGCACACGTATGGTGCACCGCTGCAACAACTCCGCACCCGAGGCCTCAAATCGAAATTCCGCCTCGACAAAAGTGATTTTTTTGTCGATTTATGGGGTGTATGCAGGACAGTAATGAATTTCGACAACTTTGAAAAAATGGTGCACAAGCTGCCCAAAACAACCTAGGACGGTGGCACACGTATGGTGCACCGCTGCAACAACTCCGCACCCGAGGCCTCAAATTGAAATTCCGCCTCGACAAAAGTGATTTTTTTGACGATTTATGCGGGTATGCAGGAAGGTAATGAATTCCGACAACTTTGAAAAAATGGTGCACAAGCTGCCTAAAACAACCTAGGACGGTGGCACACGTATGGTGCACCGCTGCAAAAACTCCGCACCCGAGGCCTCAAATCGAAATTCCGCCTCGACAAAAGTGATTTTTTTGTCGATTTATGGGGGTATGCAGGCCGGTAATGAATTCCGATAACTTTGAAAAAATGGTGCACAAGCTGCCCAAGACAACCAAGGACGGTGGCACACGTATGGTGCACCGCTGCAACAACTCCGCGCCCGAGGCCTCAAATTGAAATTCCGCCTCGACAAAAGTGATTTTTTTGTAGATTTATGGGGATATGCAGGCCAGTAATGAATTCCGACAACTTTGAAAAAATGGTGCACAAGCTGCCCAAAACAACCTAGGACGGTGGCACACGTATGGTGCACCGCTGCAACAACTCCGCACCCGAGGCCTCAAATCGAAATTCGGCCTCGACAAAAGTGATTTTTTGTCGATTTATGGGGGTATGCAGGCCGGTAATGAATTTCGACAACTTTGAAAAAATGGTGCACAAGCATGCCCAAGCGTGGCCTAGGACAGTGCACACGTATGGTGCACCGCTGCAACAACTCCACACCCGAGGCCTCAAATTGAAATTCCGCCTCGACAAAAGTGATTTTTTTGTCGATTTATGGGGGTATGCAGGAAGGTAATAAATTCCAACAACTTTGAAAAAATGGTGTACAAGCTGCCTAAAACAGCCTAGGACGGTGGCACACGTATGGTGCACCGCTGCAACAACTCTGCACCCGAGGCCTCAAATCGAAATTCCGCCTCGACAAAAGTTATTTTTTTGTCAATTTATTGGGGGTTTGCAGGCCAGTAATGAATTCTGACAACTTTGAAAAAATGGTGCACAAGCTGCCCAAAACAACCTAGGACGGTGGCACACGTATGGTGCACCGCTGTAACAACTCCTCACCCGAGGCCTCAAATCGAAATTCGGCCTCGACAAAAGTGATTTTTGTCGATTTATGGGGGTATGCAGGCCGGTAATGAATTCCGACAACTTTGAAAAAATGGTGCACAAGCATGCCCAAGCGAGGCCTAGGACGGTGCACACGTGTGGTGCACCGCTGCAACAACTCCACACTTGAGGCCTCAAATCGAAATTCCGCCTAGACAAAAGTGATTTTTTTGTCGATTTATGGGGGGTATGCAGGACAGTAATGAATTCCGACAACTTTGAAAAAATGGTGCACAAGCTGCCCAAAACAACCTAGGACGGTGGCACACGTATGGTGCACCGCTGCAACAACTCCGCACCCGAGGCCTCAAATTGAAATTCCGCCTCGACAAAAGTGATTTTTTTGTCGATTTATGGGGGTATGCAGGAAGGTAATGAATTCCGACAACTTTGAAAAAATGGTGCACAAGCTGCCTAAAACAACCTAGGACGGTGGCACACGTATGGTGCACCGCTGCAAAAACTCCGCACCCGAGGCCTCAAATCGAAATTCCGCCTCGACAAAAGTGATTTTTTTGTCGATTTATGGGGGTATGCAGGCCGGTAATGAATTCCGATAACTTTGAAAAAATGGTGCACAAGCTGCCCAAGACAACCTAGGACGGTGGCACACGTATGGTGCACCGCTGCAACAACTCCGCGCCCGAGGCCTCAAATTGAAATTCCGCCTCGACAAAAGTGATTTTTTTGTCGATTTATGGGGATATGCAGGCCAGTAATGAATTCCGACAACTTTGAAAAAATGGTGCACAAGCTGCCCAAAACAGCCCAGGATGGTGGCACACATATGGTGCACCGCTGCAACAACTCCGCACCCGAGGCCTCAAATCGAAATTCTGCCTCGACAAAAGTGATATTTTTGTCGATTTATGGGGGTATGCAGGCCGGTAATGAATTCCGACAACTTTGAAAAAATGGTGCACAAGCTGCCCAAGACAGCCTAGGACGGTGGCACACGTATGGTGCACCGCTGCAACAACTCCGCACCCGAGCCTCAAATCGAAATTCCGCCTCGACAAAAGTGATTTTTTTGTCGATTTATGGGGTGTATGCAGGACAGTAATGAATTCCGACAACTTTGAAAAAATGGTGCACAAGTTGCCCAAAACAACCTAGGACGGTGGCACACGTATGGTGCACCGCTGCAACAACTCCGCACCCGAGGCCTCAAATTGAAATTCCGCCTCGACAAAAGTGATTTTTTTGACGATTTATGCGGGTATGCAGGAAGGTAATGAATTCCGACAACTTTGAAAAAATGGTGCACAAGCTGCCTAAAACAACCTAGGACGGTGGCACACGTATGGTGCACCGCTGCAAAAACTCCGCACCCGAGGCCTCAAATCGAAATTCCGCCTCGACAAAAGTGATTTTTTTGTCGATTTATGGGGGTATGCAGGCCGGTAATGAATTCCGATAACTTTGAAAAAATGGTGCACAAGCTGCCCAAGACAACCTAGGACGGTGGCACACGTATGGTGCACCGCTGCAACAACTCCGCGCCCGAGGCCTCAAATTGAAATTCCGCCTCGACAAAAGTGATTTTTTTGTCGATTTATGGGATATGCAGGCCAGTAATGAATTCCGACAACTTTGAAAAAATGGTGCACAAGCTGCCCAAAACAACCTAGGACGGTGGCACACGTATGGTGCACCGCTGCAACAACTCCGCACCCGAGGCCTCAAATCGAAATTCGGCCTTGACAAAAGTGATTTTTTGTCGATTTATGGGGGTATGCAGGCCGGTAATGAATTCCGACAACTTTGAAAAAATGGTGCACAAGCATGCCCAAGCGTGGCCTAGGACAGTGCACACGTATGGTGCACCGCTGCAACAACTCCACACCCGAGGCCTCAAATTGAAATTCCGCCTCGACAAAAGTGATTTTTTTGTCGATTTATGGGGGTATGCAGGAAGGTAATAAATTCCAACAACTTTGAAAAAATGGTGTACAAGCTGCCTAAAACAGCCTAGGACGGTGGCACACGTATGGTGCACCGCTGCAACAACTCTGCACCCGAGGCCTCAAATCGAAATTCCGCCTCGACAAAAGTTATTTTTTTGTCAATTTATAGGGGGTTTGCAGGCCAGTAATGAATTCTGACAACTTTGAAAAAATGGTGCACAAGCTGCCCAAAACAACCTAGGACGGTGGCACACGTATGGTGCACCGCTGTAACAACTCCTCACCCGAGGCCTCAAATCGAAATTCGGCCTCGACAAAAGTGATTTTTGTCGATTTATGGGGGTATGCAGGCCGGTAATGAATTCCGACAACTTTGAAAAAATGGTGCACAAGCATGCCCAAGCGTGGCCTAGGACGGTGCACACGTGTGGTGCACCGCTGCAACAACTCCACACTTGAGGCCTCAAATCGAAATTCCGCCTCGACAAAAGTGATTTTTTTTTCGATTTATGGGGTATGAAGGTAGGTAATGAATTCCGACTACATTGAAAAAATGGTATCCCACTATAATGTGGAAAGTACACTTTCATCGATTCACTCATTCTCTCTTTTTGAAAAGTCTCACGAGTTGCAAAAGAGTTAACCATGACCAATTCACATTCGTTCTAGGGTTGTTGTTTTCTATAACTCGTTTATAGTGCCATTTAACCTCGAAAATACCAAAATGAAGTGTTTTGTAGGATTGCTTGGTGATTAAGCAAACTTTACGTTTTTTTTATTTTGCGGAAAATCACATTCGTTAGTGTTCAAAAACTCTATAGTATCCCACTATAATGTGGAAAGTAACTTTTCATCGATTCACTCATTCTCTCTTTTTGAAAAGTCTCACGAGTTGCAAAAGAGTTAACCATGACCAATTCACATTCGTTCTAGGGTTGTTGTTTTCTATAACTCGTTTATAGTGCCATTTAACCTCGAAAATACCAAAATGAAGTGTTTTGTAGGATTGCTTGGTGATTAAGCAAACTTTACGTTTTTTTTATTTAGCGGAAAATCACATTCGTTGGTGTTCAAAAACTCTATAATTTATCCCACTATAATGTGGAAAGTGCACTTTCATCGATTCACTCATTCTCTCTTTTTGAAAAGTTCCACGAGTTACAAAAGTGACCAAGAACAATTCACATTCGTTCTAGGGTTGTTGTTTTCTATAACTCGTTTATAGTGCCATTTAACCTCGAAAATACCAATATGAAGTGTTTTGTAGGATTGCTTGGTGACCAAGCAAACTTTACGTTTTTCTTTATTTTGCGGAAAATCTCATTCGTTAGTGTTCAAAAACACTAAAGGTTATCCCACTATGATGTGGAAAGTACACTTTCATCGATTCACTCATTCTCTCTTTTTGAAAAGTCTCACGAGTTGCAAAAGAGTTAACCATGACCAATTCACACTCGTTCTAGGGTTGTTGTTTTCTATAACTCGTTTATAGTGCCATTTAACCTCGAAAATACCAAAATGAAGTGTTTTGTAGGATTGCTTGGTGATTAAGCAAACTTTACGTTTTTTTTATTTTTCGGAAAATCACATTCATTAGTGTTCAAAAACTATATAGTTTATCCCACTATAATGTGGAAAGTGCACTTTCATCGATTCACTCATTCTCTCTTTTTGAAAAGTCTCACGAGTTGCAAAAGAGTTAACCATGACCAATTCACATTCGTTCTAGGGTTGTTGTTTTCTATAACTCGTTTATAGTGCCATTTAACCTCGAAAATACCAAAATGAAGTGTTTTGTAGGATTGCTTGGTGATTAAGCAAACTTTACGTTTTTTTTATTTTGCGGAAAATCACATTCGTTAGTGTTCAAAAACTCTATAGTATCCCACTATAATGTGGAAAGTACCTTTTCATCGATTCACTCATTCTCTCTTTTTGAAAAGTCTCACGAGTTGCAAAGGAGTTAACCATGACCAATTCACATTCGTTCTAGGGTTGTTGTTTTCTATAACTCGTTTATAGTGCCATTTAACCTCGAAAATACCAAAATGAAGTGTTTTGTAGGATTGCTTGGTGACCAAGCAAACTTTACGTTTTCTTTATTTTGCGGAAAATCTCATTCGTTAGTGTTCAAAAACACTATAGTTTATCCCACTATAATGTGGAAAGTACACTTTCATCGATTCACTCATTCTCTCTTTTTGAAAAGTCTCACGAGTTGCAAAAGAGTTAACCATGACCAATTCACATTCGTTCTAGGGTTGTTGTTTTCTATAACTCGTTTATAGTGCCATTTAACCTCGAAAATACACAAATGAAGTGTTTTGTAGGATTGCTTGGTGATTAAGCAAACTTTACGTTTTCTTTATTTTGCGGAAAATCTCATTCGTTAGTGTTCAAAAACTCTATAGTTTATCCCACTATAATGTGGAAAGTACACTTTCATCGATTCACTCATTCTCTCTTTTTGAAAAGTCTCACGAGTTGCAAAAGAGTTAACCATGACCAATTCACATTCGTTCTAGGGTTGTTGTTTTCTATAACTCGTTTATAGTGCCATTTAACCTCGAAAATACCAAAATGAAGTGTTTTGTAGGATTGCTTGGTGATTAAGCAAACTTTACGTTTTTTTTATTTTTCGGAAAATCACATTCGTTAGTGTTCAAAAACTCTATAGTTTATCCCACTATAATGTGGCGATTCACTCATTCTCTCTTTTTGAAAAGTCTCACGAGTTGCAAAAGAGTTAACCATGACCAATTCACATTCGTTCTCGGGTTGTTGTTTTCTATAACTCGTTTATAGTGCCATTTAACCTCGAAAATACCAAAATGAAGTGTTTTGTAGGATTGCTTGGTGAACAAGCAAACTTTACGTTTTCTTTATTTTGCGGAAAATCACATTCGTTAGTGTTCAAAAACTCTATAGTTTATCCCATTATAATGTGGAAAGTGCACTTTCATCGATTCACTCATTCTCTCTTTTTGAAAAGTTCCACGAGTTGCAAAAGTGACCAAGATCAATTCACATTCGTTCTAGGGTTGTTGTTTTCTATAACTCGTTTATAGTGCCATTTAACCTCGAAAATACCATAATGAAGTGTTTTGTAGGATTGCTTGGTGATTAAGCAAACTTTACGTTTTTTTTATTTAGCGGAAAATCACATTCGTTGGTGTTCAAAAACTCTATAGTTTATCCCACTATAATGTGGAAAGTGCACTTTCATCGATTCACTCATTCTCTCTTTTTGAAAAGTTCCACGAGTTACAAAAGTGACCAAGATCAATTCACATTCGTTCTAGGGTTGTTGGTGACCAAGCAAACTTTACGTTTTTCTTTATTTTGCGGAAAATCTCATTCGTTGGTGTTCAAAAACACTAAAGGTTATCCCACTATGATGTGGAAAGTACACTTTCATCGATTCACTCATTCTCTCTTTTTGAAAAGTCTCACGAGTTGCAAAAGAGTTAACCATGACCAATTCACATTCGTTCTAGGGTTGTTGTTTTCTATAACTCGTTTATAGTGCCATTTAACCTCGAAAATACCAAAATGAAGTGTTTTGTAGGATTGCTTGGTGACCAAGCAAACTTTACGTTTTCTTTATTTTGCGGAAAATCTCATTCGTTAGTGTTCAAAAACACTATAGTTTATCCCACTATAATGTGGAAAGTACACTTTCATCGATTCACTCATTCTCTCTTTTTGAAAAGTCTCACGAGTTGCAAAAGAGTTAACCATGACCAATTCACATTCGTTCTAGGGTTGTTGTTTTCTATAACTCGTTTATAGTGCCATTTAACCTCGAAAATACCAAAATGAAGTGTTTTGTAGGATTGCTTGGTGAACAAGCAAACTTTACGGTTTCTTTATTTTGCGGAAAATCACATTCGTTAGTGTTCAAAAACTCTATAGTTTATCCCATTATAATGTGGAAAGTGCACTTTCATCGATTCACTCATTCTCTCTTTTTGAAAAGTTCCACGAGTTGCAAAAGTGACCAAGATCAATTCACATTCGTTCTAGGGTTGTTGTTTTCTATAACTCGTTTATAGTGCCATTTAACCTCGAAAATACCAAAATGAAGTGTTTTGTAGGATTGCTTGGTGATTAAGCAAACTTTACGTTTTTTTTATTTTGCGGAAAATCACATTCGTTAGTGTTCAAAAACTCTATAGTATCCCACTATAATGTGGAAAGTACCTTTTCATCGATTCACTCATTCTCTCTTTTTGAAAAGTCTCACGAGTTGCAAAGGAGTTAACCATGACCAATTCACATTCGTTCTAGGGTTGTTGTTTTCTATAACTCGTTTATAGTGCCATTTAACCTCGAAAATACCAAAATGAAGTGTTTTGTAGGATTGCTTGGTGACCAAGCAAACTTTACGTTTTCTTTATTTTGCGGAAAATCTCATTCGTTAGTGTTCAAAAACACTATAGTTTATCCCACTATAATGTGGAAAGTACACTTTCATCGATTCACTCATTCTCTCTTTTTGAAAAGTCTCACGAGTTGCAAAAGAGTTAACCATGACCAATTCACATTCGTTCTAGGGTTGTTGTTTTCTATAACTCGTTTATAGTGCAATTTAACCTCGAAAATACCAAAATGAAGTGTTTTGTAGGATTGCTTGGTGATTAAGCAAACTTTACGTTTTCTTTATTTTGCGGAAAATCTCATTCGTTAGTGTTCAAAAACACTATAGTTTATCCCACTATAATGTGGAAAGTACACTTTCATCTATTCACTCATTCTCTCTTTTTGAAAAGTCTCACGAGTTGCAAAAGAGTTAACCATGACCAATTCACATTCGTTCTAGGGTTGTTGTTTTCTATAACTCGTTTATAGTGCCATTTAACCTCGAAAATACCAAAATGAAGTGTTTTGTAGGATTGCTTGGTGATTAAGCAAACTTTACGTTTTTTTTATTTTTCGGAAAATCACATTCGTTAGTGTTCCAAAACTCTATAGTTTATCCCACTATAATGTGGAAAGTGCACTTTCATCGATTCACTCATTCTCTCTTTTTGAAAAGTCTCACGAGTTGCAAAAGAGTTAACCATGACCAATTCACATTCGTTCTAGGGTTGTTGTTTTCTATAACTCGTTTATAGTGCCATTTAACCTCGAAAATACCAAAATGAAGTGTTTTGTAGGATTGCTTGGTGAACAAGCAAACTTTACGTTTTCTTTATTTTGCGGAAAATCACATTCGTTAGTGTTCAAAAACTCTATAGTTTATCCCATTATAATGTGGAAAGTGCACTTTCATCGATTCACTCATTCTCTCTTTTTGAAAAGTTCCACGAGTTGCAAAAGTGACCAAGATCAATTCACATTCGTTCTAGGGTTGTTGTTTTCTATAACTCGTTTATAGTGCCATTTAACCTCGAAAATACCATAATGAAGTGTTTTGTAGGATTGCTTGGTGATTAAGCAAACTTTACGTTTTTTTTATTTTGCGGAAAATCACATTCGTTAGTCTTCAAAAACTCTATAGTATCCCATTATAATGTGGAAAGTACACTTTCATCGATTCACTCATTCTCTCTTTTTGAAAAGTCTCACGAGTTGCAAAAGAGTTAACCATGACCAATTCACATTCGTTCTAGGGTTGTTGTTTTCTATAACTCGTTTATAGTGCCATTTAACCTCGAAAATACCAAAATGAAGTGTTTTGTAGGATTGCTTGGTGAACAAGCAAACTTTACGTTTTCTTTATTTTGCGGAAAATCACTTTCGTTAGTGTTCAAAAACTCTATAGTTTATCCCATTATAATGTGGAAAGTGCACTTTCATCGATTCACTCATTCTCTCTTTTTGAAAAGTTCCACGAGTTGCAAAAGTGACCAAGATCAATTCACATTCGTTCTAGGGTTGTTGTTTTCTATAACTCGTTTATAGTGCCATTTAACCTCGAAAATACCATAATGAAGTGTTTTGTAGGATTGCTTGGTGATTAAGCAAACTTTACGTTTTTTTTATTTTGCGGAAAATCACATTCGTTAGTGTTCAAAAACTCTATAGTATCCCACTATAATGTGGAAAGTACACTTTCATCGATTCACTCATTCTCTCTTTTTGAAAAGTCTCACGAGTTGCAAAAGAGTTAACCATGACCAATTCACATTCGTTCTAGGGTTGTTGTTTTCTATAACTCGTTTATAGTGCCATTTAACCTCGAAAATACCAAAATGAAGTGTTTTGTAGGATTGCTTTGTGACCAAGCAAACTTTACGTTTTCTTTATTTTGCGGAAAATCTCATTCGTTAGTGTTCAAAAACACTATAGTTTATCCCACTATAATGTGGAAAGTACACTTTCATCGATTCACTCATTCTCTCTTTTTGAAAAGTCTCACGAGTTGCAAAAGAGTTAACCATGACCAATTTACATTCGTTCTAGGGTTGTTGTTTTCTATAACTCGTTTATAGTGCCATTTAACCTCGAAAATACCAAAATGAAGTGTTTTGTAGGATTGCTTGGTGACCAAGTAAACTTTACGTTTTCTTTATTTTGCGGAAAATCTCATTCGTTAGTGTTCAAAAACTCTATAGTTTATCCCACTATAATGTGGAAAGTACACTTTCATCGATTCACTCATTCTCTATTTTTGAAAAGTCTCACGAGTTGCAAAAGAGTTAACCATGACCAATTCACATTCGTTCTAGGGTTGTTGTTTTATATAACTCGTTTATAGTGCCATTTAACCTCGAAAATACCAAAATGAAGTGTTTTGTAGGATTGCTTGGTGATTAAGCAAACTTTACGTTTTTTTTATTTTTCGGAAAATCACATTCGTTAGTGTTCAAAAACTCTATAGTTTATCCCACTATAATGTGGAAAGTGCACTTTCATCGATTCACTCATTCTCTCTTTTTGAAAAGTCTCACGAGTTGCAAAAGAGTTAACCATGACCAATTCACATTCGTTCTAGGGTTGTTGTTTTCTATAACTCGTTTATAGTGCCATTTAACCTCGAAAATACCAAAATGAAGTGTTTTGTAGGATTGCTTGGTGATTAAGCAAACTTTACGTTTTTTTTATTTAGCGGAAAATCACATTCGTTGGTGTTCAAAAACTCTATAGTTTATCCCACTATAATGTGGAAAGTGCACTTTCATCGATTCACTCATTCTCTCTTTTTGAAAAGTTCCACGAGTTACAAAAGTGACCAAGATCAATTCACATTCGTTCTAGGGTTGTTGTTTTCTATAACTCGTTTATAGTGCCATTTAACCTCGAAAATACCAAAATGAAGTGTTTTGTAGGATTGCTTAGTGACCAAGCAAACTTTACGTTTTTCTTTATTTTGCGGAAAATCTCATTCGTTGGTGTTCAAAAACACTAAAGGTTATCCCACTATGATGTGGAAAGTACACTTTCATCGATTCACTCATTCTCTCTTTTTGAAAAGTCTCACGAGTTGCAAAAGAGTTAACCATGACCAATTCACATTCGTTCTAGGGTTGTTGTTTTCTATAACTCGTTTATAGTGCCATTTAACCTCGAAAATACCAAAATGAAGTGTTTTGTAGGATTGCTTGGTGACCAAGCAAACTTTACGTTTTCTTTATTTTGCGGAAAATCTCATTCGTTAGTGTTCAAAAACACTATAGTTTATCCCACTATAATGTGGAAAGTACACTTTCATCGATTCACTCATTCTCTCTTTTTGAAAAGTCTCACGAGTTGCAAAAGAGTTAACCATGACCAATTCACATTCGTTCTAGGGTTGTTGTTTTCTATAACTCGTTTATAATGCCATTTAACCTCGAAAATACCAAAATGAAGTGTTTTGTAGGATTGCTTGGTGATTAAGCAAACTTTACGTTTTTTTTATTTTGCGGAAAATCACATTCGTTAGTGTTCAAAAACTCTATAGTATCCCACTATAATGTGGAAAGTAACTTTTCATCGATTCACTCATTCTCTCTTTTTGAAAAGTCTCACGAGTTGCAAAAGAGTTAACCATGACCAATTCACATTCGTTCTAGGGTTGTTGTTTTCTATAACTCGTTTATAGTGCCATTTAACCTCGAAAATACCAAAATGAAGTGTTTTGTAGGATTGCTTGGTGATTAAGCAAACTTTACGTTTTTTTTATTTAGCGGAAAATCACATTCGTTGGTGTTCAAAAACTCTATAGTTTATCCCACTATAATGTGGAAAGTGTACTTTCATCGATTCACTCATTCTCTCTTTTTGAAAAGTTCCACGAGTTACAAAAGTGACCAAGAACAATTCACATTCGTTCTAGGGTTGTTGTTTTCTATAACTCGTTTATAGTGCCATTTAACCTCGAAAATACCAATATGAAGTGTTTTGTAGGATTGCTTGGTGACCAAGCAAACTTTACGTTTTTCTTTATTTTGCGGAAAATCTCATTCGTTAGTGTTCAAAAACACTATAGTTTATCCCACTATGATGTGGAAAGTACACTTTCATCGATTCACTCATTCTCTCTTTTTGAAAAGTCTCACGAGTTGCAAAAGAGTTAACCATGACCAATTCACATTCGTTCTAGGGTTGTTGTTTTATATAACTCGTTTATAGTGCCATTTAACCTCGAAAATACCAAAATGAAGTGTTTTGTAGGATTGCTTGGTGATTAAGCAAACTTTACGTTTTTTTTATTTTTCGGAAAATCACATTCGTTAGTGTTCAAAAACTCTATAGTTTATCACACTATAATGTGGAAAGTGCACTTTCATCGATTCACTCATTCTCTCTTTTTGAAAAGTCTCACGAGTTGCAAAAGAGTTAACCATGACCAATTCACATTCGTTCTAGGGTTGTTGTTTTCTATAACTCGTTTATAGTGCCATTTAACCTCGAAAATACCAAAATGAAGTGTTTTGTAGGATTGCTTGGTGATTAAGCAAACTTTACGTTTTTTTTATTTAGCGGAAAATCACATTCGTTGGTGTTCAAAAACTCTATAGTTTATCCCACTATAATGTGGAAAGTGCACTTTCATCGATTCACTCATTCTCTCTTTTTGAAAAGTTCCACGAGTTACAAAAGTGACCAAGATCAATTCACATTCGTTCTAGGGTTGTTGTTTTCTATAACTCGTTTATAGTGCCATTTAACCTCGAAAATACCAAAATGAAGTGTTTTGTAGGATTGCTTAGTGACCAAGCAAACTTTACGTTTTTCTTTATTTTGCGGAAAATCTCATTCGTTGGTGTTCAAAAACACTAAAGGTTATCCCACTATGATGTGGAAAGTACACTTTCATCGATTCACTCATTCTCTCTTTTTGAAAAGTCTCACGAGTTGCAAAAGAGTTAACCATGACCAATTCACATTCGTTCTAGGGTTGTTGTTTTCTATAACTCGTTTATAGTGCCATTTAACCTCGAAAATACCAAAATGAAGTGTTTTGTAGGATTGCTTGGTGACCAAGCAAACTTTACGTTTTCTTTATTTTGCGGAAAATCTCATTCGTTAGTGTTCAAAAACACTATAGTTTATCCCACTATAATGTGGAAAGTACACTTTCATCGATTCACTCATTCTCTCTTTTTGAAAAGTCTCACGAGTTGCAAAAGAGTTAACCATGACCAATTCACATTCGTTCTAGGGTTGTTGTTTTCTATAACTCGTTTATAGTGCCATTTAACCTCGAAAATACCAAAATGAAGTGTTTTGTAGGATTGCTTGGTGATTAAGCAAACTTTACGTTTTTTTTATTTTGCGGAAAATCACATTCGTTAGTGTTCAAAAACTCTATAGTATCCCACTATAATGTGGAAAGTAACTTTTCATCGATTCACTCATTCTCTCTTTTTGAAAAGTCTCACGAGTTGCAAAAGAGTTAACCATGACCAATTCACATTCGTTCTAGGGTTGTTGTTTTCTATAACTCGTTTATAGTGCCATTTAACCTCGAAAATACCAAAATGAAGTGTTTTGTAGGATTGCTTGGTGATTAAGCAAACTTTACGTTTTTTTTATTTTGCGGAAAATCACATTCGTTAGTCTTCAAAAACTCTATAGTATCCCATTATAATGTGGAAAGTACACTTTCATCGATTCACTCATTCTCTCTTTTTGAAAAGTCTCACGAGTTGCAAAAGAGTTAACCATGACCAATTCACATTCGTTCTAGGGTTGTTGTTTTCTATAACTCGTTTATAGTGCCATTTAACCTCGAAAATACCAAAATGAAGTGTTTTGTAGGATTGCTTGGTGAACAAGCAAACTTTACGTTTTCTTTATTTTGCGGAAAATCACTTTCGTTAGTGTTCAAAAACTCTATAGTTTATCCCATTATAATGTGGAAAGTGCACTTTCATCGATTCACTCATTCTCTCTTTTTGAAAAGTTCCACGAGTTGCAAAAGTAACCAAGATCAATTCACATTCGTTCTAGGGTTGTTGTTTTCTATAACTCGTTTATAGTGCCATTTAACCTCGAAAATACCATAATGAAGTGTTTTGTAGGATTGCTTGGTGATTAAGCAAACTTTACGTTTTTTTTATTTTGCGGAAAATCACATTCGTTAGTGTTCAAAAACTCTATAGTATCCCACTATAATGTGGAAAGTACACTTTCATCGATTCACTCATTCTCTCTTTTTGAAAACTCTCACGAGTTGCAAAAGA
This sequence comes from Galeopsis tetrahit, assembly GCA_963675135.1. Taxonomy (NCBI): domain Eukaryota; kingdom Viridiplantae; phylum Streptophyta; class Magnoliopsida; order Lamiales; family Lamiaceae; genus Galeopsis; species Galeopsis tetrahit. Next base: position 27,842,724 of record OY776129.1, on the reverse strand, counting down.
GTTAACCATGACCAATTCACATTCGTTCTAGGGTTGTTGTTTTCTATAACTCGTTTATAGTGCCATTTAACCTCGAAAATACCAAAATGAAGTGTTTTGTAGGATTGCTTTGTGACCAAGCAAACTTTACGTTTTCTTTATTTTGCGGAAAATCTCATTCGTTAGTGTTCAAAAACACTATAGTTTATCCCACTATAATGTGGAAAGTACACTTTCATCGATTCACTCATTCTCTCTTTTTGAAAAGTCTCACGAGTTGCAAAAGAGTTAACCATGACCAATTTACATTCGTTCTAGGGTTGTTGTTTTCTATAACTCGTTTATAGTGCCATTTAACCTCGAAAATACCAAAATGAAGTGTTTTGTAGGATTGCTTGGTGACCAAGTAAACTTTACGTTTTCTTTATTTTGCGGAAAATCTCATTCGTTAGTGTTCAAAAACTCTATAGTTTATCCCACTATAATGTGGAAAGTACACTTTCATCGATTCACTCATTCTCTCTTTTTGAAAAGTCTCACGAGTTGCAAAAGAGTTAACCATGACCAATTCACATTCGTTCTAGGGTTGTTGTTTTATATAACTCGTTTATAGTGCCATTTAACCTCGAAAATACCAAAATGAAGTGTTTTGTAGGATTGCTTGGTGATTAAGCAAACTTTACGTTTTTTTTATTTTTCGGAAAATCACATTCGTTAGTGTTCAAAAACTCTATAGTTTATCCCACTATAATGTGGAAAGTGCACTTTCATCGATTCACTCATTCTCTCTTTTTGAAAAGTCTCACGAGTTGCAAAAGAGTTAACCATGACCAATTCACATTCGTTCTAGGGTTGTTGTTTTCTATAACTCGTTTATAGTGCCATTTAACCTCGAAAATACCAAAATGAAGTGTTTTGTAGGATTGCTTGGTGATTAAGCAAACTTTACGTTTTTTTTATTTAGCGGAAAATCACATTCGTTGGTGTTCAAAAACTCTATAGTTTATCCCACTATAATGTGGAAAGTGCACTTTCATCGATTCACTCATTCTCTCTTTTTGAAAAGTTCCACGAGTTACAAAAGTGACCAAGATCAATTCACATCCGTTCTAGGGTTGTTGTTTTCTATAACTCGTTTATAGTGCCATTTAACCTCGAAAATACCAAAATGAAGTGTTTTGTAGGATTGCTTAGTGACCAAGCAAACTTTACGTTTTTCTTTATTTTGCGGAAAATCTCATTCGTTGGTGTTCAAAAACACTAAAGGTTATCCCACTATGATGTGGAAAGTACACTTTCATCGATTCACTCATTCTCTCTTTTTGAAAAGTCTCACGAGTTGCAAAAGAGTTAACCATGACCAATTCACATTCGTTCTAGGGTTGTTGTTTTCTATAACTCGTTTATAATGCCATTTAACCTCGAAAATACCAAAATGAAGTGTTTTGTAGGATTGCTTGGTGACCAAGCAAACTTTACGTTTTCTTTATTTTGCGGAAAATCTCATTCGTTAGTGTTCAAAAACACTATAGTTTATCCCACTATAATGTGGAAAGTACACTTTCATCGATTCACTCATTCTCTCTTTTTGAAAAGTCTCACGAGTTGCAAAAGAGTTAACCATGACCAATTCACATTCGTTCTAGGGTTGTTGTTTTCTATAACTCGTTTATAGTGCCATTTAACCTCGAAAATACCAAAATGAAGTGTTTTGTAGGATTGCTTTGTGACCAAGCAAACTTTACGTTTTCTTTATTTTGCGGAAAATCTCATTCGTTAGTGTTCAAAAACACTATAGTTTATCCCACTATAATGTGGAAAGTACACTTTCATCGATTCACTCATTCTCTCTTTTTGAAAAGTCTCACGAGTTGCAAAAGAGTTAACCATGACCAATTTACATTCGTTCTAGGGTTGTTGTTTTCTATAACTCGTTTATAGTGCCATTTAACCTCGAAAATACCAAAATGAAGTGTTTTGTAGGATTGCTTGGTGACCAAGTAAACTTTACGTTTTCTTTATTTTGCGGAAAATCTCATTCGTTAGTGTTCAAAAACTCTATAGTTTATCCCACTATAATGTGGAAAGTACACTTTCATCGATTCACTCATTCTCTCTTTTTGAAAAGTCTCACGAGTTGCAAAAGAGTTAACCATGACCAATTCACATTCGTTCTAGGGTTGTTGTTTTATATAACTCGTTTATAGTGCCATTTAACCTCGAAAATACCAAAATGAAGTGTTTTGTAGGATTGCTTGGTGATTAAGCAAACTTTACGTTTTTTTTATTTTTCGGAAAATCACATTCGTTAGTGTTCAAAAACTCTATAGTTTATCCCACTATAATGTGGAAAGTGCACTTTCATCGATTCACTCATTCTCTCTTTTTGAAAAGTCTCACGAGTTGCAAAAGAGTTAACCATGACCAATTCACATTCGTTCTAGGGTTGTTGTTTTCTATAACTCGTTTATAGTGCCATTTAACCTCGAAAATACCAAAATGAAGTGTTTTGTAGGATTGCTTGGTGATTAAGCAAACTTTACGTTTTTTTTATTTAGCGGAAAATCACATTCGTTGGTGTTCAAAAACTCTATAGTTTATCCCACTATAATGTGGAAAGTGCACTTTCATCGATTCACTCATTCTCTCTTTTTGAAAAGTTCCACGAGTTACAAAAGTGACCAAGATCAATTCACATCCGTTCTAGGGTTGTTGTTTTCTATAACTCGTTTATAGTGCCATTTAACCTCGAAAATACCAAAATGAAGTGTTTTGTAGGATTGCTTAGTGACCAAGCAAACTTTACGTTTTTCTTTATTTTGCGGAAAATCTCATTCGTTGGTGTTCAAAAACACTAAAGGTTATCCCACTATGATGTGGAAAGTACACTTTCATCGATTCACTCATTCTCTCTTTTTGAAAAGTCTCACGAGTTGCAAAAGAGTTAACCATGACCAATTCACATTCGTTCTAGGGTTGTTGTTTTCTATAACTCGTTTATAGTGCCATTTAACCTCGAAAATACCAAAATGAAGTGTTTTGTAGGATTGCTTGGTGACCAAGCAAACTTTACGTTTTCTTTATTTTGCGGAAAATCTCATTCGTTAGTGTTCAAAAACACTATAGTTTATCCCACTATAATGTGGAAAGTACACTTTCATCGATTCACTCATTCTCTCTTTTTGAAAAGTCTCACGAGTTGCAAAAGAGTTAACCATGACCAATTCACATTCGTTCTAGGGTTGTTGTTTTCTATAACTCGTTTATAATGCCATTTAACCTCGAAAATACCAAAATGAAGTGTTTTGTAGGATTGCTTGGTGATTAAGCAAACTTTACGTTTTTTTTATTTTGCGGAAAATCACATTCGTTAGTGTTCAAAAACTCTATAGTATCCCACTATAATGTGGAAAGTAACTTTTCATCGATTCACTCATTCTCTCTTTTTGAAAAGTCTCACGAGTTGCAAAAGAGTTAACCATGACCAATTCACATTCGTTCTAGGGTTGTTGTTTTCTATAACTCGTTTATAGTGCCATTTAACCTCGAAAATACCAAAATGAAGTGTTTTGTAGGATTGCTTGGTGATTAAGCAAACTTTACGTTTTTTTTATTTAGCGGAAAATCACATTCGTTGGTGTTCAAAAACTCTATAGTTTATCCCACTATAATGTGGAAAGTGTACTTTCATCGATTCACTCATTCTCTCTTTTTGAAAAGTTCCACGAGTTACAAAAGTGACCAAGAACAATTCACATTCGTTCTAGGGTTGTTGTTTTCTATAACTCGTTTATAGTGCCATTTAACCTCGAAAATACCAATATGAAGTGTTTTGTAGGATTGCTTGGTGACCAAGCAAACTTTACGTTTTTCTTTATTTTGCGGAAAATCTCATTCGTTAGTGTTCAAAAACACTATAGTTTATCCCACTATGATGTGGAAAGTACACTTTCATCGATTCACTCATTCTCTCTTTTTGAAAAGTCTCACGAGTTGCAAAAGAGTTAACCATGACCAATTCACATTCGTTCTAGGGTTGTTGTTTTATATAACTCGTTTATAGTGCCATTTAACCTCGAAAATACCAAAATGAAGTGTTTTGTAGGATTGCTTGGTGATTAAGCAAACTTTACGTTTTTTTTATTTTTCGGAAAATCACATTCGTTAGTGTTCAAAAACTCTATAGTTTATCCCACTATAATGTGGAAAGTGCACTTTCATCGATTCACTCATTCTCTCTTTTTGAAAAGTCTCACGAGTTGCAAAAGAGTTAACCATGACCAATTCACATTCGTTCTAGGGTTGTTGTTTTCTATAACTCGTTTATAGTGCCATTTAACCTCGAAAATACCAAAATGAAGTGTTTTGTAGGATTGCTTGGTGATTAAGCAAACTTTACGTTTTTTTTTATTTAGCGGAAAATCACATTCGTTGGTGTTCAAAAACTCTATAGTTTATCCCACTATAATGTGGAAAGTGCACTTTCATCGATTCACTCATTCTCTCTTTTTGAAAAGTTCCACGAGTTACAAAAGTGACCAAGATCAATTCACATTCGTTCTAGGGTTGTTGTTTTCTATAACTCGTTTATAGTGCCATTTAACCTCGAAAATACCAAAATGAAGTGTTTTGTAGGATTGCTTAGTGACCAAGCAAACTTTACGTTTTTCTTTATTTTGCGGAAAATCTCATTCGTTGGTGTTCAAAAACACTAAAGGTTATCCCACTATGATGTGGAAAGTACACTTTCATCGATTCACTCATTCTCTCTTTTTGAAAAGTCTCACGAGTTGCAAAAGAGTTAACCATGACCAATTCACATTCGTTCTAGGGTTGTTGTTTTCTATAACTCGTTTATAGTGCCATTTAACCTTGAAAATACCAAAATGAAGTGTTTTGTAGGATTGCTTGGTGACCAAGCAAACTTTACGTTTTCTTTATTTTGCGGAAAATCTCATTCGTTAGTGTTCAAAAACACTATAGTTTATCCCACTATAATGTGGAAAGTACACTTTCATCGATTCACTCATTCTCTCTTTTTGAAAAGTCTCACGAGTTGCAAAAGAGTTAACCATGACCAATTCACATTCGTTCTAGGGTTGTTGTTTTCTATAACTCGTTTATAATGCCATTTAACCTCGAAAATACCAAAATGAAGTGTTTTGTAGGATTGCTTGGTGATTAAGCAAACTTTACGTTTTTTTTTATTTTGCGGAAAATCACATTCGTTAGTGTTCAAAAACTCTATAGTATCCCACTATAATGTGGAAAGTAACTTTTCATCGATTCACTCATTCTCTCTTTTTGAAAAGTCTCACGAGTTGCAAAAGAGTTAACCATGACTAATTCACATTCGTTCTAGGGTTGTTGTTTTCTATAACTCGTTTATAGTGCCATTTAACCTCGAAAATACCAAAATGAAGTGTTTTGTAGGATTGCTTGGTGATTAAGCAAACTTTACGTTTTTTTTATTTAGCGGAAAATCACATTCGTTGGTGTTCAAAAACTCTATAGTTTATCCCACTATAATGTGGAAAGTGTACTTTCATCGATTCACTCATTCTCTCTTTTTGAAAAGTTCCACGAGTTACAAAAGTGACCAAGAACAATTCACATTCGTTCTAGGGTTGTTGTTTTCTATAACTCGTTTATAGTGCCATTTAACCTCGAAAATACCAATATGAAGTGTTTTGTAGGATTGCTTGGTGACCAAGCAAACTTTACGTTTTTCTTTATTTTGCGGAAAATCTCATTCGTTAGTGTTCAAAAACACTATAGTTTATCCCACTATGATGTGGAAAGTACACTTTCATCGATTCACTCATTCTCTCTTTTTGAAAAGTCTCACGAGTTGCAAAAGAGTTAACCATGACCAATTCACATTCGTTCTAGGGTTGTTGTTTTATATAACTCGTTTATAGTGCCATTTAACCTCGAAAATACCAAAATGAAGTGTTTTGTAGGATTGCTTGGTGATTAAGCAAACTTTACGTTTTTTTTATTTTTCGGAAAATCACATTCGTTAGTGTTCAAAAACTCTATAGTTTATCCCACTATAATGTGGAAAGTGCACTTTCATCGATTCACTCATTCTCTCTTTTTGAAAAGTCTCACGAGTTGCAAAAGAGTTAACCATGACCAATTCACATTCGTTCTAGGGTTGTTGTTTTCTATAACTCGTTTATAGTGCCATTTAACCTCGAAAATACCAAAATGAAGTGTTTTGTAGGATTGCTTGGTGATTAAGCAAACTTTACGTTTTTTTTATTTAGCGGAAAATCACATTCGTTGGTGTTCAAAAACTCTATAGTTTATCCCACTATAATGTGGAAAGTGCACTTTCATCGATTCACTCATTCTCTCTTTTTGAAAAGTTCCACGAGTTACAAAAGTGACCAAGATCAATTCACATCCGTTCTAGGGTTGTTGTTTTCTATAACTCGTTTATAGTGCCATTTAACCTCGAAAATACCAAAATGAAGTGTTTTGTAGGATTGCTTGGTGACCAAGCAAACTTTACGTTTTCTTTATTTTGTGGAAAATCTCATTCGTTAGTGTTCAAAAACACTATAGTTTATCCCACTATAATGTGGAAAGTACACTTTCATCGATTCACTCATTCTCTCTTTTTGAAAAGTCTCACGAGTTGCAAAAGAGTTAACCATGACCAATTCACATTCGTTCTAGGGTTGTTGTTTTCTATAACTCGTTTATAATGCCATTTAACCTCGAAAATACCAAAATGAAGTGTTTTGTAGGATTGCTTGGTGATTAAGCAAACTTTACGTTTTTTTTATTTTGCGGAAAATCACATTCGTTAGTGTTCAAAAACTCTATAGTATCCCACTATAATGTGGAAAGTAACTTTTCATCGATTCACTCATTCTCTCTTTTTGAAAAGTCTCACGAGTTGCAAAAGAGTTAACCATGACCAATTCACATTCGTTCTAGGGTTGTTGTTTTCTATAACTCGTTTATAGTGCCATTTAACCTCGAAAATACCAAAATGAAGTGTTTTGTAGGATTGCTTGGTGATTAAGCAAACTTTACGTTTTTTTTATTTAGCGGAAAATCACATTCGTTGGTGTTCAAAAACTCTATAGTTTATCCCACTATAATGTGGAAAGTGTACTTTCATCGATTCACTCATTCTCTCTTTTTGAAAAGTTCCACGAGTTACAAAAGTGACCAAGAACAATTCACATTCGTTCTAGGGTTGTTGTTTTCTATAACTCGTTTATAGTGCCATTTAACCTCGAAAATACCAATATGAAGTGTTTTGTAGGATTGCTTGGTGACCAAGCAAACTTTACGTTTTTCTTTATTTTGCGGAAAATCTCATTCGTTAGTGTTCAAAAACACTATAGTTTATCCCACTATGATGTGGAAAGTACACTTTCATCGATTCACTCATTCTCTCTTTTTGAAAAGTCTCACGAGTTGCAAAAGAGTTAACCATGACCAATTTACATTCGTTCTAGGGTTGTTGTTTTCTATAACTCGTTTATAGTGCCATTTAACCTCGAAAATACCAAAATGAAGTGTTTTGTAGGATTGCTTGGTGACCAAGTAAACTTTACGTTTTCTTTATTTTGCGGAAAATCTCATTCGTTAGTGTTCAAAAACTCTATAGTTTATCCCACTATAATGTGGAAAGTACACTTTCATCGATTCACTCATTCTCTCTTTTTGAAAAGTCTCACGAGTTGCAAAAGAGTTAACCATGACCAATTCACATTCGTTCTAGGGTTGTTGTTTTATATAACTCGTTTATAGTGCCATTTAACCTCGAAAATACCAAAATGAAGTGTTTTGTAGGATTGCTTGGTGATTAAGCAAACTTTACGTTTTTTTTATTTTTCGGAAAATCACATTCGTTAGTGTTCAAAAACTCTATAGTTTATCCCACTATAATGTGGAAAGTGCACTTTCATCGATTCACTCATTCTCTCTTTTTGAAAAGTCTCACGAGTTGCAAAAGAGTTAACCATGACCAATTCACATTCGTTCTAGGGTTGTTGTTTTCTATAACTCGTTTATAGTGCCATTTAACCTCGAAAATACCAAAATGAAGTGTTTTGTAGGATTGCTTGGTGATTAAGCAAACTTTACGTTTTTTTTATTTAGCGGAAAATCACATTCGTTGGTGTTCAAAAACTCTATAGTTTATCCCACTATAATGTGGAAAGTGCACTTTCATCGATTCACTCATTCTCTCTTTTTGAAAAGTTCCACGAGTTACAAAAGTGACCAAGATCAATTCACATTCGTTCTAGGGTTGTTGTTTTCTATAACTCGTTTATAGTGCCATTTAACCTCGAAAATACCAAAATGAAGTGTTTTGTAGGATTGCTTGGTGACCAAGCAAACTTTACGTTTTTCTTTATTTTGCGGAAAATCTCATTCGTTGGTGTTCAAAAACACTAAAGGTTATCCCACTATGATGTGGAAAGTACACTTTCATCGATTCACTCATTCTCTCTTTTTGAAAAGTCTCACGAGTTGCAAAAGAGTTAACCATGACCAATTCACATTCGTTCTAGGGTTGTTGTTTTCTATAACTCGTTTATAGTGCCATTTAACCTCGAAAATACCAAAATGAAGTGTTTTGTAGGATTGCTTGGTCACCAAGCAAACTTTACGTTTTCTTTATTTTGCGGAAAATCTCATTCGTTAGTGTTCAAAAACACTATAGTTTATCCCACTATAATGTGGAAAGTACACTTTCATCGATTCACTCATTCTCTCTTTTTGAAAAGTCTCACGAGTTGCAAAAGAGTTAACCATGACCAATTCACATTCGTTCTAGGGTTGTTGTTTTCTATAACTCGTTTATAGTGCCATTTAACCTCGAAAATACCAAAATGAAGTGTTTTGTAGGATTGCTTGGTGATTAAGCAAACTTTACGTTTTTTTTATTTTGCGGAAAATCACATTCGTTAGTGTTCAAAAACTCTATAGTATCCCACTATAATGTGGAAAGTAACTTTTCATCGATTCACTCATTCTCTCTTTTTGAAAAGTCTCACGAGTTGCAAAAGAGTTAACCATGACCAATTCACATTCGTTCTAGGGTTGTTGTTTTCTATAACTCGTTTATAGTGCCATTTAACCTCGAAAATACCAAAATGAAGTGTTTTGTAGGATTGCTTGGTGATTAAGCAAACTTTACGTTTTTTTTATTTAGCGGAAAATCACATTCGTTGGTGTTCAAAAACTCTATAGTTTATCCCACTATAATGTGGAAAGTGTACTTTCATCGATTCACTCATTCTCTCTTTTTGAAAAGTTCCACGAGTTACAAAAGTGACCAAGAACAATTCACATTCGTTCTAGGGTTGTTGTTTTCTATAACTCGTTTATAGTGCCATTTAACCTCGAAAATACCAATATGAAGTGTTTTGTAGGATTGCTTGGTGACCAAGCAAACTTTACGTTTTTCTTTATTTTGCGGAAAATCTCATTCGTTAGTGTTCAAAAACACTATAGTTTATCCCACTATGATGTGGAAAGTACACTTTCATCGATTCACTCATTCTCTCTTTTTGAAAAGTCTCACGAGTTGCAAAAGAGTTAACCATGACCAATTTACATTCGTTCTAGGGTTGTTGTTTTCTATAACTCGTTTATAGTGCCATTTAACCTCGAAAATACCAAAATGAAGTGTTTTGTAGGATTGCTTGGTGACCAAGTAAACTTTACGTTTTCTTTATTTTGCGGAAAATCTCATTCGTTAGTGTTCAAAAACTCTATAGTTTATCCCACTATAATGTGGAAAGTACACTTTCATCGATTCACTCATTCTCTCTTTTTGAAAAGTCTCACGAGTTGCAAAAGAGTTAACCATGACCAATTCACATTCGTTATAGGGTTGTTGTTTTATATAACTCGTTTATAGTGCCATTTAACCTCGAAAATACCAAAATGAAGTGTTTTGTAGGATTGCTTGGTGATTAAGCAAACTTTACGTTTTTTTTATTTTTCGGAAAATCACATTCGTTAGTGTTCAAAAACTCTATAGTTTATCCCACTATAATGAGGAAAGTGCACTTTCATCGATTCACTCATTCTCTCTTTTTGAAAAGTCTCACGAGTTGCAAAAGAGTTAACCATGACCAATTCACATTCGTTCTAGGGTTGTTGTTTTCTATAACTCGTTTATAGTGCCATTTAACCTCGAAAATACCAAAATGAAGTGTTTTGTAGGATTGCTTGGTGATTAAGCAAACTTTACGTTTTTTTTATTTAGCGGAAAATCACATTCGTTGGTGTTCAAAAACTCTATAGTTTATCCCACTATAATGTGGAAAGTGCACTTTCATCGATTCACTCATTCTCTCTTTTTGAAAAGTTCCACGAGTTACAAAAGTGACCAAGATCAATTCACATTCGTTCTAGGGTTGTTGTTTTCTATAACTCGTTTATAGTGCCATTTAACCTCGAAAATACCAAAATGAAGTGTTTTGTAGGATTGCTTGGTGACCAAGCAAACTTTACGTTTTTCTTTATTTTGCGGAAAATCTCATTCGTTGGTGTTCAAAAACACTAAAGGTTATCCCACTATGATGTGGAAAGTACACTTTCATCGATTCACTCATTCTCTCTTTTTGAAAAGTCTCACGAGTTGCAAAAGAGTTAACCATGACCAATTCACATTCGTTCTAGGGTTGTTGTTTTCTATAACTCGTTTATAGTGCCATTTAACCTCGAAAATACAAAAATGAAGTGTTTTGTAGGATTGCTTGGTCACCAAGCAAACTTTACGTTTTCTTTATTTTGCGGAAAATCTCATTCGTTAGTGTTCAAAAACACTATAGTTTATCCCACTATAATGTGGAAAGTACACTTTCATCGATTCACTCATTCTCTCTTTTTGAAAAGTCTCACGAGTTGCAAAAGAGTTAACCATGACCAATTCACATTCGTTCTAGGGTTGTTGTTTTCTATAACTCGTTCATAGTGTCATTTAACCTCGAAAATACCAAAATGAAGTGTTTTGTAGGATTGCTTGGTGATTAAGCAAACTTTACGTTTTTTTTATTTTGCGGAAAATCACATTCGTTAGTGTTCAAAAACTCTATAGTATCCCACTATAATGTGGAAAGTAACTTTTCATCGATTCACTCATTCTCTCTTTTTGAAAAGTCTCACGAGTTGCAAAAGAGTTAACCATGACCAATTCACATTCGTTCTAGGGTTGTTGTTTTCTATAACTCGTTTATAGTGCCATTTAACCTCGAAAATACCAAAATGAAGTGTTTTGTAGGATTGCTTGGTGATTAAGCAAACTTTACGTTTTTTTTATTTAGCGGAAAATCACATTCGTTGGTGTTCAAAAACTCTATAGTTTATCCCACTATAATGTGGAAAGTGTACTTTCATCGATTCACTCATTCTCTCTTTTTGAAAAGTTCCACGAGTTACAAAAGTGACCAAGAACAATTCACATTCGTTCTAGGGTTGTTGTTTTCTATAACTCGTTTATAGTGCCATTTAACCTCGAAAATACCAATATGAAGTGTTTTGTAGGATTGCTTGGTGACCAAGCAAACTTTACGTTTTTCTTTATTTTGCGGAAAATCTCATTCGTTAGTGTTCAAAAACACTATAGTTTATCCCACTATGATGTGGAAAGTACACTTTCATCGATTCACTCATTCTCTCTTTTTGAAAAGTCTCACGAGTTGCAAAAGAGTTAACCATGACCAATTTACATTCGTTCTAGGGTTGTTGTTTTCTATAACTCGTTTATAGTGCCATTTAACCTCGAAAATACCAAAATGAAGTGTTTTGTAGGATTGCTTGGTGATTAAGCAAACTTTACGTTTTTTTTATTTAGCGGAAAATCACATTCGTTGGTGTTCAAAAACTCTATAGTTTATCCCACTATAATGTGGAAAGTGCACTTTCATCGATTCACTCATTCTCTCTTTTTGAAAAGTTCCACGAGTTACAAAAGTGACCAAGATCAATTCACATTCGTTCTAGGGTTGTTGTTTTCTATAACTCGTTTATAGTGCCATTTAACCTCGAAAATACCAAAATGAAGTGTTTTGTAGGATTGCTTGGTGACCAAGCAAACTTTACGTTTTTCTTTATTTTGCGGAAAATCTCATTCGTTGGTGTTCAAAAACACTAAAGGTTATCCCACTATGATGTGGAAAGTACACTTTCATCGATTCACTCATTCTCTCTTTTTGAAAAGTCTCACGAGTTGCAAAAGAGTTAACCATGACCAATTCACATTCGTTCTAGGGTTGTTGTTTTCTATAACTCGTTTATAGTGCCATTTAACCTCGAAAATACCAAAATGAAGTGTTTTGTAGGATTGCTTGGTCACCAAGCAAACTTTACGTTTTCTTTATTTTGCGGAAAATCTCATTCGTTAGTGTTCAAAAACACTATAGTTTATCCCACTATAATGTGGAAAGTACACTTTCATCGATTCACTCATTCTCTCTTTTTGAAAAGTCTCACGAGTTGCAAAAGAGTTAACCATGACCAATTCACATTCGTTCTAGGGTTGTTGTTTTCTATAACTCGTTCATAGTGTCATTTAACCTCGAAAATACCAAAATGAAGTGTTTTGTAGGATTGCTTGGTGATTAAGCAAACTTTACGTTTTTTTTATTTTGCGGAAAATCACATTCGTTAGTGTTCAAAAACTCTATAGTATCCCACTATAATGTGGAAAGTAACTTTTCATCGATTCACTCATTCTCTCTTTTTGAAAAGTCTCACGAGTTGCAAAAGAGTTAACCATGACCAATTCACATTCGTTCTAGGGTTGTTGTTTTCTATAACTCGTTTATAGTGCCATTTAACCTCGAAAATACCAAAATGAAGTGTTTTGTAGGATTGCTTGGTGATTAAGCAAACTTTACGTTTTTTTTATTTAGCGGAAAATCACATTCGTTGGTGTTCAAAAACTCTATAGTTTATCCCACTATAATGTGGAAAGTGTACTTTCATCGATTCACTCATTCTCTCTTTTTGAAAAGTTCCACGAGTTACAAAAGTGACCAAGAACAATTCACATTCGTTCTAGGGTTGTTGTTTTCTATAACTCGTTTATAGTGCCATTTAACCTCGAAAATACCAATATGAAGTGTTTTGTAGGATTGCTTGGTGACCAAGCAAACTTTACGTTTTTCTTTATTTTGCGGAAAATCTCATTCGTTAGTGTTCAAAAACACTATAGTTTATCCCACTATGATGTGGAAAGTACACTTTCATCGATTCACTCATTCTCTCTTTTTGAAAAGTCTCACGAGTTGCAAAAGAGTTAACCATGACCAATTCACATTCGTTCTAGGGTTGTTGTTTTCTATAACTCGTTTATAGTGCCATTTAACCTCGAAAATACCAAAATGAAGTGTTTTGTAGGATTGCTTGGTGATTAAGCAAACTTTACGTTTTTTTTATTTTTCGGAAAATCACATTCGTTAGTGTTCAAAAACTCTATAGTTTATCCCACTATAATGTGGAAAGTGCACTTTCATCGATTCACTCATTCTCTCTTTTTGAAAAGTCTCACGAGTTGCAAAAGAGTTAACCATGACCAATTCACATTCGTTCTAGGGTTGTTGTTTTCTATAACTCGTTTATAGTGCCATTTAACCTCGAAAATACCAAAATGAAGTGTTTTGTAGGATTGCTTGGTGAACAAGCAAACTTTACGTTTTCTTTATTTTGCGGAAAATCACATTCGTTAGTGTTCAAAAACTCTATAGTTTATCCCATTATAATGTGGAAAGTGCACTTTCATCGATTCACTCATTCTCTCTTTTTGAAAAGTTCCACGAGTTGCAAAAGTGACCAAGATCAATTCACATTCGTTCTAAGGTTGTTGTTTTCTATAACTCGTTTATAGTGCCATTTAACCTCGAAAATACCATAATGAAGTGTTTTGTAGGATTGCTTGGTGATTAAGCAAACTTTACGTTTTTTTTATTTTGCGGAAAATCACATTCGTTAGTCTTCAAAAACTCTATAGTATCCCATTATAATGTGGAAAGTACACTTTCATCGATTCACTCATTCTCTCTTTTTGAAAAGTCTCACGAGTTTCAAAGGAGTTAACCATGACCAATTCACATTCGTTCTAGGGTTGTTGTTTTCTATAACTCGTTTATAGTGCCATTTAACCTCGAAAATACCAAAATGAAGTGTTTTGTAGGATTGCTTGGTGAACAAGCAAACTTTACGTTTTCTTTATTTTGCGGAAAATCACTTTCGTTAGTGTTCAAAAACTCTATAGTTTATCCCATTATAATGTGGAAAGTGCACTTTCATCGATTCACTCATTCTCTCTTTTTGAAAAGTTCCACGAGTTGCAAAAGTAACCAAGATCAATTCACATTCGTTCTAGGGTTGTTGTTTTCTATAACTCGTTTATAGTGCCATTTAACCTCGAAAATACCATAATGAAGTGTTTTGTAGGATTGCTTGGTGATTAAGCAAACTTTACGTTTTTTTTATTTTGCGGAAAATCACATTCGTTAGTGTTCAAAAACTCTATAGTATCCCACTATAATGTGGAAAGTACACTTTCATCGATTCACTCATTCTCTCTTTTTGAAAAGTCTCACGAGTTGCAAAAGAGTTAACCATGACCAATTCACATTCGTTCTAGGGTTGTTGTTTTCTATAACTCGTTTATAGTGCCATTTAACCTCGAAAATACCAAAATGAAGTGTTTTGTAGGATTGCTTGGTGATTAAGCAAACTTTACGTTTTTTTTATTTTTCGGAAAATCACATTCGTTAGTGTTCAAAAACTCTATAGTTTATCCCACTATAATGTGGAAAGTGCACTTTCATCGATTCACTCATTCTCTCTTTTTGAAAAGTCTCACGAGTTGCAAAAGAGTTAACCATGACCAATTCACATTCGTTCTAGGGTTGTTGTTTTCTATAACTCGTTTATAGTGCCATTTAACCTCGAAAATACCAAAATGAAGTGTTTTGTAGGATTGCTTGGTGAACAAGCAAACTTTACGTTTTCTTTATTTTGCGGAAAATCACATTCGTTAGTGTTCAAAAACTCTATAGTTTATCCCATTATAATGTGGAAAGTGCACTTTCATCGATTCACTCATTCTCTCTTTTTGAAAAGTTCCACGAGTTGCAAAAGTGACCAAGATCAATTCACATTCGTTCTAAGGTTGTTGTTTTCTATAACTCGTTTATAGTGCCATTTAACCTCGAAAATACCATAATGAAGTGTTTTGTAGGATTGCTTGGTGATTAAGCAAACTTTACGTTTTTTTTATTTTGCGGAAAATCACATTCGTTAGTCTTCAAAAACTCTATAGTATCCCATTATAATGTGGAAAGTACACTTTCATCGATTCACTCATTCTCTCTTTTTGAAAAGTCTCACGAGTTTCAAAGGAGTTAACCATGACCAATTCACATTCGTTCTAGGGTTGTTGTTTTCTATAACTCGTTTATAGTGCCATTTAACCTCGAAAATACCAAAATGAAGTGTTTTGTAGGATTGCTTGGTGAACAAGCAAACTTTACGTTTTCTTTATTTTGCGGAAAATCACTTTCGTTAGTGTTCAAAAACTCTATAGTTTATCCCATTATAATGTGGAAAGTGCACTTTCATCGATTCACTCATTCTCTCTTTTTGAAAAGTTCCACGAGTTGCAAAAGTAACCAAGATCAATTCACATTCGTTCTAGGGTTGTTGTTTTCTATAACTCGTTTATAGTGCCATTTAACCTCGAAAATACCATAATGAAGTGTTTTGTAGGATTGCTTGGTGATTAAGCAAACTTTACGTTTTTTTTATTTTTCGGAAAATCACATTCGTTAGTGTTCAAAAACTCTATAGTTTATCCCACTATAATGTGGAAAGTGCACTTTCATCGATTCACTCATTCTCTCTTTTTGAAAAGTCTCACGAGTTGCAAAAGAGTTAACCATGACCAATTCACATTCGTTCTAGGGTTGTTGTTTTCTATAACTCGTTTATAGTGCCATTTAACCTCGAAAATACCAAAATGAAGTGTTTTGTAGGATTGCTTGGTGATTAAGCAAACTTTACGTTTTTTTTATTTAGCGGAAAATCACATTCGTTGGTGTTCAAAAACTCTATAGTTTATCCCACTATAATGTGGAAAGTGCACTTTCATCGATTCACTCATTCTCTCTTTTTGAAAAGTTCCACGAGTTACAAAAGTGACCAAGATCAATTCACATTCGTTCTAGGGTTGTTGTTTTCTATAACTCGTTTATAGTGCCATTTAACCTCGAAAATACCAAAATGAAGTGTTTTGTAGGATTGCTTGGTGACCAAGCAAACTTTACGTTTTTCTTTATTTTGCGGAAAATCTCATTCGTTGGTGTTCAAAAACACTAAAGGTTATCCCACTATGATGTGGAAAGTACACTTTCATCGATTCACTCATTCTCTCTTTTTGAAAAGTCTCACGAGTTGCAAAAGAGTTAACCATGACCAATTCACATTCGTTCTAGGGTTGTTGTTTTCTATAACTCGTTTATAGTGCCATTTAACCTCGAAAATACCAAAATGAAGTGTTTTGTAGGATTGCTTGGTCACCAAGCAAACTTTACGTTTTCTTTATTTTGCGGAAAATCTCATTCGTTAGTGTTCAAAAACACTATAGTTTATCCCACTATAATGTGGAAAGTACACTTTCATCGATTCACTCATTCTCTCTTTTTGAAAAGTCTCACGAGTTGCAAAAGAGTTAACCATGACCAATTCACATTCGTTCTAGGGTTGTTGTTTTCTATAACTCGTTTATAGTGCCATTTAACCTCGAAAATACCAAAATGAAGTGTTTTGTAGGATTGCTTGGTGAACAAGCAAACTTTACGTTTTCTTTATTTTGCGGAAAATCACATTCGTTAGTGTTCAAAAACTCTATAGTTTATCCCATTATAATGTGGAAAGTGCACTTTCATCGATTCACTCATTCTCTCTTTTTGAAAAGTTCCACGAGTTGCAAAAGTGACCAAGATCAATTCACATTCGTTCTAAGGTTGTTGTTTTCTATAACTCGTTTATAGTGCCATTTAACCTCGAAAATACCATAATGAAGTGTTTTGTAGGATTGCTTGGTGATTAAGCAAACTTTACGTTTTTTTTATTTTGCGGAAAATCACATTCGTTAGTCTTCAAAAACTCTATAGTATCCCATTATAATGTGGAAAGTACACTTTCATCGATTCACTCATTCTCTCTTTTTGAAAAGTCTCACGAGTTTCAAAGGAGTTAACCATGACCAATTCACATTCGTTCTAGGGTTGTTGTTTTCTATAACTCGTTTATAGTGCCATTTAACCTCGAAAATACCAAAATGAAGTGTTTTGTAGGATTGCTTGGTGAACAAGCAAACTTTACGTTTTCTTTATTTTGCGGAAAATCACTTTCGTTAGTGTTCAAAAACTCTATAGTTTATCCCATTATAATGTGGAAAGTGCACTTTCATCGATTCACTCATTCTCTCTTTTTGAAAAGTTCCACGAGTTGCAAAAGTAACCAAGATCAATTCACATTCGTTCTAGGGTTGTTGTTTTCTATAACTCGTTTATAGTGCCATTTAACCTCGAAAATACCATAATGAAGTGTTTTGTAGGATTGCTTGGTGATTAAGCAAACTTTACGTTTTTTTTATTTTTCGGAAAATCACATTCGTTAGTGTTCAAAAACTCTATAGTTTATCCCACTATAATGTGGAAAGTGCACTTTCATCGATTCACTCATTCTCTCTTTTTGAAAAGTCTCACGAGTTGCAAAAGAGTTAACCATGACCAATTCACATTCGTTCTAGGGTTGTTGTTTTCTATAACTCGTTTATAGTGCCATTTAACCTCGAAAATACCAAAATGAAGTGTTTTGTAGGATTGCTTGGTGATTAAGCAAACTTTACGTTTTTTTTATTTAGCGGAAAATCACATTCGTTGGTGTTCAAAAACTCTATAGTTTATCCCACTATAATGTGGAAAGTGCACTTTCATCGATTCACTCATTCTCTCTTTTTGAAAAGTTCCACGAGTTACAAAAGTGACCAAGATCAATTCACATTCGTTCTAGGGTTGTTGTTTTCTATAACTCGTTTATAGTGCCATTTAACCTCGAAAATACCAAAATGAAGTGTTTTGTAGGATTGCTTGGTGACCAAGCAAACTTTACGTTTTTCTTTATTTTGCGGAAAATCTCATTCGTTGGTGTTCAAAAACACTAAAGGTTATCCCACTATGATGTGGAAAGTACACTTTCATCGATTCACTCATTCTCTCTTTTTGAAAAGTCTCACGAGTTGCAAAAGAGTTAACCATGACCAATTCACATTCGTTCTAGGGTTGTTGTTTTCTATAACTCGTTTATAGTGCCATTTAACCTCGAAAATACCAAAATGAAGTGTTTTGTAGGATTGCTTGGTCACCAAGCAAACTTTACGTTTTCTTTATTTTGCGGAAAATCTCATTCGTTAGTGTTCAAAAACACTATAGTTTATCCCACTATAATGTGGAAAGTACACTTTCATCGATTCACTCATTCTCTCTTTTTGAAAAGTCTCACGAGTTGCAAAAGAGTTAACCATGACCAATTCACATTCGTTCTAGGGTTGTTGTTTTCTATAACTCGTTTATAGTGCCATTTAACCTCGAAAATACCAAAATGAAGTGTTTTGTAGGATTGCTTGGTGATTAAGCAAACTTTACGTTTTTTTTATTTTGCGGAAAATCACATTCGTTAGTGTTCAAAAACTCTATAGTATCCCACTATAATGTGGAAAGTAACTTTTCATCGATTCACTCATTCTCTCTTTTTGAAAAGTCTCACGAGTTGCAAAAGAGTTAACCATGACCAATTCACATTCGTTCTAGGGTTGTTGTTTTCTATAACTCGTTTATAGTGCCATTTAACCTCGAAAATACCAAAATGAAGTGTTTTGTAGGATTGCTTGGTGATTAAGCAAACTTTACGTTTTTTTTATTTAGCGGAAAATCACATTCGTTGGTGTTCAAAAACTCTATAGTTTATCCCACTATAATGTGGAAAGTGTACTTTCATCGATTCACTCATTCTCTCTTTTTGAAAAGTTCCACGAGTTACAAAAGTGACCAAGAACAATTCACATTCGTTCTAGGGTTGTTGTTTTCTATAACTCGTTTATAGTGCCATTTAACCTCGAAAATACCAATATGAAGTGTTTTGTAGGATTGCTTGGTGACCAAGCAAACTTTACGTTTTTCTTTATTTTGCGGAAAATCTCATTCGTTAGTGTTCAAAAACACTATAGTTTATCCCACTATGATGTGGAAAGTACACTTTCATCGATTCACTCATTCTCTCTTTTTGAAAAGTCTCACGAGTTGCAAAAGAGTTAACCATGACCAATTTACATTCGTTCTAGGGTTGTTGTTTTCTATAACTCGTTTATAGTGCCATTTAACCTCGAAAATACCAAAATGAAGTGTTTTGTAGGATTGCTTGGTGACCAAGTAAACTTTACGTTTTCTTTATTTTGCGGAAAATCTCATTCGTTAGTGTTCAAAAACTCTATAGTTTATCCCACTATAATGTGGAAAGTACACTTTCATCGATTCACTCATTCTCTCTTTTTGAAAAGTCTCACGAGTTGCAAAAGAGTTAACCATGACCAATTCACATTCGTTATAGGGTTGTTGTTTTATATAACTCGTTTATAGTGCCATTTAACCTCGAAAATACCAAAATGAAGTGTTTTGTAGGATTGCTTGGTGATTAAGCAAACTTTACGTTTTTTTTATTTTTCGGAAAATCACATTCGTTAGTGTTCAAAAACTCTATAGTTTATCCCACTATAATGAGGAAAGTGCACTTTCATCGATTCACTCATTCTCTCTTTTTGAAAAGTCTCACGAGTTGCAAAAGAGTTAACCATGACCAATTCACATTCGTTCTAGGGTTGTTGTTTTCTATAACTCGTTTATAGTGCCATTTAACCTCGAAAATACCAAAATGAAGTGTTTTGTAGGATTGCTTGGTGATTAAGCAAACTTTACGTTTTTTTTATTTAGCGGAAAATCACATTCGTTGGTGTTCAAAAACTCTATAGTTTATCCCACTATAATGTGGAAAGTGCACTTTCATCGATTCACTCATTCTCTCTTTTTGAAAAGTTCCACGAGTTACAAAAGTGACCAAGATCAATTCACATTCGTTCTAGGGTTGTTGTTTTCTATAACTCGTTTATAGTGCCATTTAACCTCGAAAATACCAAAATGAAGTGTTTTGTAGGATTGCTTGGTGACCAAGCAAACTTTACGTTTTTCTTTATTTTGCGGAAAATCTCATTCGTTGGTGTTCAAAAACACTAAAGGTTATCCCACTATGATGTGGAAAGTACACTTTCATCGATTCACTCATTCTCTCTTTTTGAAAAGTCTCACGAGTTGCAAAAGAGTTAACCATGACCAATTCACATTCGTTCTAGGGTTGTTGTTTTCTATAACTCGTTTATAGTGCCATTTAACCTCGAAAATACAAAAATGAAGTGTTTTGTAGGATTGCTTGGTCACCAAGCAAACTTTACGTTTTCTTTATTTTGCGGAAAATCTCATTCGTTAGTGTTCAAAAACACTATAGTTTATCCCACTATAATGTGGAAAGTACACTTTCATCGATTCACTCATTCTCTCTTTTTGAAAAGTCTCACGAGTTGCAAAAGAGTTAACCATGACCAATTCACATTCGTTCTAGGGTTGTTGTTTTCTATAACTCGTTCATAGTGTCATTTAACCTCGAAAATACCAAAATGAAGTGTTTTGTAGGATTGCTTGGTGATTAAGCAAACTTTACGTTTTTTTTATTTTGCGGAAAATCACATTCGTTAGTGTTCAAAAACTCTATAGTATCCCACTATAATGTGGAAAGTAACTTTTCATCGATTCACTCATTCTCTCTTTTTGAAAAGTCTCACGAGTTGCAAAAGAGTTAACCATGACCAATTCACATTCGTTCTAGGGTTGTTGTTTTCTATAACTCGTTTATAGTGCCATTTAACCTCGAAAATACCAAAATGAAGTGTTTTGTAGGATTGCTTGGTGATTAAGCAAACTTTACGTTTTTTTTATTTAGCGGAAAATCACATTCGTTGGTGTTCAAAAACTCTATAGTTTATCCCACTATAATGTGGAAAGTGTACTTTCATCGATTCACTCATTCTCTCTTTTTGAAAAGTTCCACGAGTTACAAAAGTGACCAAGAACAATTCACATTCGTTCTAGGGTTGTTGTTTTCTATAACTCGTTTATAGTGCCATTTAACCTCGAAAATACCAATATGAAGTGTTTTGTAGGATTGCTTGGTGACCAAGCAAACTTTACGTTTTTCTTTATTTTGCGGAAAATCTCATTCGTTAGTGTTCAAAAACACTATAGTTTATCCCACTATGATGTGGAAAGTACACTTTCATCGATTCACTCATTCTCTCTTTTTGAAAAGTCTCACGAGTTGCAAAAGAGTTAACCATGACCAATTTACATTCGTTCTAGGGTTGTTGTTTTCTATAACTCGTTTATAGTGCCATTTAACCTCGAAAATACCAAAATGAAGTGTTTTGTAGGATTGCTTGGTGATTAAGCAAACTTTACGTTTTTTTTATTTAGCGGAAAATCACATTCGTTGGTGTTCAAAAACTCTATAGTTTATCCCACTATAATGTGGAAAGTGCACTTTCATCGATTCACTCATTCTCTCTTTTTGAAAAGTTCCACGAGTTACAAAAGTGACCAAGATCAATTCACATTCGTTCTAGGGTTGTTGTTTTCTATAACTCGTTTATAGTGCCATTTAACCTCGAAAATACCAAAATGAAGTGTTTTGTAGGATTGCTTGGTGACCAAGCAAACTTTACGTTTTTCTTTATTTTGCGGAAAATCTCATTCGTTGGTGTTCAAAAACACTAAAGGTTATCCCACTATGATGTGGAAAGTACACTTTCATCGATTCACTCATTCTCTCTTTTTGAAAAGTCTCACGAGTTGCAAAAGAGTTAACCATGACCAATTCACATTCGTTCTAGGGTTGTTGTTTTCTATAACTCGTTTATAGTGCCATTTAACCTCGAAAATACCAAAATGAAGTGTTTTGTAGGATTGCTTGGTCACCAAGCAAACTTTACGTTTTCTTTATTTTGCGGAAAATCTCATTCGTTAGTGTTCAAAAACACTATAGTTTATCCCACTATAATGTGGAAAGTACACTTTCATCGATTCACTCATTCTCTCTTTTTGAAAAGTCTCACGAGTTGCAAAAGAGTTAACCATGACCAATTCACATTCGTTCTAGGGTTGTTGTTTTCTATAACTCGTTCATAGTGTCATTTAACCTCGAAAATACCAAAATGAAGTGTTTTGTAGGATTGCTTGGTGATTAAGCAAACTTTACGTTTTTTTTATTTTGCGGAAAATCACATTCGTTAGTGTTCAAAAACTCTATAGTATCCCACTATAATGTGGAAAGTAACTTTTCATCGATTCACTCATTCTCTCTTTTTGAAAAGTCTCACGAGTTGCAAAAGAGTTAACCATGACCAATTCACATTCGTTCTAGGGTTGTTGTTTTCTATAACTCGTTTATAGTGCCATTTAACCTCGAAAATACCAAAATGAAGTGTTTTGTAGGATTGCTTGGTGATTAAGCAAACTTTACGTTTTTTTTATTTAGCGGAAAATCACATTCGTTGGTGTTCAAAAACTCTATAGTTTATCCCACTATAATGTGGAAAGTGTACTTTCATCGATTCACTCATTCTCTCTTTTTGAAAAGTTCCACGAGTTACAAAAGTGACCAAGAACAATTCACATTCGTTCTAGGGTTGTTGTTTTCTATAACTCGTTTATAGTGCCATTTAACCTCGAAAATACCAATATGAAGTGTTTTGTAGGATTGCTTGGTGACCAAGCAAACTTTACGTTTTTCTTTATTTTGCGGAAAATCTCATTCGTTAGTGTTCAAAAACACTATAGTTTATCCCACTATGATGTGGAAAGTACACTTTCATCGATTCACTCATTCTCTCTTTTTGAAAAGTCTCACGAGTTGCAAAAGAGTTAACCATGACCAATTCACATTCGTTCTAGGGTTGTTGTTTTCTATAACTCGTTTATAGTGCCATTTAACCTCGAAAATACCAAAATGAAGTGTTTTGTAGGATTGCTTGGTGATTAAGCAAACTTTACGTTTTTTTTATTTTTCGGAAAATCACATTCGTTAGTGTTCAAAAACTCTATAGTTTATCCCACTATAATGTGGAAAGTGCACTTTCATCGATTCACTCATTCTCTCTTTTTGAAAAGTCTCACGAGTTGCAAAAGAGTTAACCATGACCAATTCACATTCGTTCTAGGGTTGTTGTTTTCTATAACTCGTTTATAGTGCCATTTAACCTCGAAAATACCAAAATGAAGTGTTTTGTAGGATTGCTTGGTGAACAAGCAAACTTTACGTTTTCTTTATTTTGCGGAAAATCACATTCGTTAGTGTTCAAAAACTCTATAGTTTATCCCATTATAATGTGGAAAGTGCACTTTCATCGATTCACTCATTCTCTCTTTTTGAAAAGTTCCACGAGTTGCAAAAGTGACCAAGATCAATTCACATTCGTTCTAAGGTTGTTGTTTTCTATAACTCGTTTATAGTGCCATTTAACCTCGAAAATACCATAATGAAGTGTTTTGTAGGATTGCTTGGTGATTAAGCAAACTTTACGTTTTTTTTATTTTGCGGAAAATCACATTCGTTAGTCTTCAAAAACTCTATAGTATCCCATTATAATGTGGAAAGTACACTTTCATCGATTCACTCATTCTCTCTTTTTGAAAAGTCTCACGAGTTTCAAAGGAGTTAACCATGACCAATTCACATTCGTTCTAGGGTTGTTGTTTTCTATAACTCGTTTATAGTGCCATTTAACCTCGAAAATACCAAAATGAAGTGTTTTGTAGGATTGCTTGGTGAACAAGCAAACTTTACGTTTTCTTTATTTTGCGGAAAATCACTTTCGTTAGTGTTCAAAAACTCTATAGTTTATCCCATTATAATGTGGAAAGTGCACTTTCATCGATTCACTCATTCTCTCTTTTTGAAAAGTTCCACGAGTTGCAAAAGTAACCAAGATCAATTCACATTCGTTCTAGGGTTGTTGTTTTCTATAACTCGTTTATAGTGCCATTTAACCTCGAAAATACCATAATGAAGTGTTTTGTAGGATTGCTTGGTGATTAAGCAAACTTTACGTTTTTTTTATTTTGCGGAAAATCACATTCGTTAGTGTTCAAAAACTCTATAGTATCCCACTATAATGTGGAAAGTACACTTTCATCGATTCACTCATTCTCTCTTTTTGAAAAGTCTCACGAGTTGCAAAAGAGTTAACCATGACCAATTCACATTCGTTCTAGGGTTGTTGTTTTCTATAACTCGTTTATAGTGCCATTTAACCTCGAAAATACCAAAATGAAGTGTTTTGTAGGATTGCTTTGTGACCAAGCAAACTTTACGTTTTCTTTATTTTGCGGAAAATCTCATTCGTTAGTGTTCAAAAACACTATAGTTTATCCCACTATAATGTGGAAAGTACACTTTCATCGATTCACTCATTCTCTCTTTTTGAAAAGTCTCACGAGTTGCAAAAGAGTTAACCATGACCAATTCACATTCGTTCTAGGGTTGTTGTTTTCTATAACTCGTTTATAGTGCCATTTAACCTCGAAAATACCAAAATGAAGTGTTTTGTAGGATTGCTTGGTGACCAAGTAAACTTTACGTTTTCTTTATTTTGCGGAAAATCTCATTCGTTAGTGTTCAAAAACTCTATAGTTTATCCCACTATAATGTGGAAAGTACACTTTCATCGATTCACTCATTCTCTCTTTTTGAAAAGTCTCACGAGTTGCAAAAGAGTTAACCATGACCAATTCACATTCGTTCTAGGGTTGTTGTTTTATATAACTCGTTTATAGTGCCATTTAACCTCGAAAATACCAAAATGAAGTGTTTTGTAGGATTGCTTGGTGATTAAGCAAACTTTACGTTTTTTTTATTTTTCGGAAAATCACATTCGTTAGTGTTCAAAAACTCTATAGTTTATCCCACTATAATGTGGAAAGTGCACTTTCATCGATTCACTCATTCTCTCTTTTTGAAAAGTCTCACGAGTTGCAAAAGAGTTAACCATGACCAATTCACATTCGTTCTAGGGTTGTTGTTTTCTATAACTCGTTTATAGTGCCATTTAACCTCGAAAATACCAAAATGAAGTGTTTTGTAGGATTGCTTGGTGACCAAGCAAACTTTACGTTTTCTTTATTTTGCGGAAAATCTCATTCGTTAGTGTTCAAAAACACTATAGTTTATCCCACTATAATGTGGAAAGTACACTTTCATCGATTCACTCATTCTCTCTTTTTGAAAAGTCTCACGAGTTGCAAAAGAGTTAACCATGACCAATTCACATTCGTTCTAGGGTTGTTGTTTTCTATAACTCGTTTATAATGCCATTTAACCTCGAAAATACCAAAATGAAGTGTTTTGTAGGATTGCTTGGTGATTAAGCAAACTTTACGTTTTTTTTATTTTGCGGAAAATCACATTCGTTAGTGTTCAAAAACTCTATAGTATCCCACTATAATGTGGAAAGTAACTTTTCATCGATTCACTCATTCTCTCTTTTTGAAAAGTCTCACGAGTTGCAAAAGAGTTAACCATGACCAATTCACATTCGTTCTAGGGTTGTTGTTTTCTATAACTCGTTTATAGTGCCATTTAACCTCGAAAATACCAAAATGAAGTGTTTTGTAGGATTGCTTGGTGATTAAGCAAACTTTACGTTTTTTTTATTTAGCGGAAAATCACATTCGTTGGTGTTCAAAAACTCTATAGTTTATCCCACTATAATGTGGAAAGTGTACTTTCATCGATTCACTCATTCTCTCTTTTTGAAAAGTTCCACGAGTTACAAAAGTGACCAAGAACAATTCACATTCGTTCTAGGGTTGTTGTTTTCTATAACTCGTTTATAGTGCCATTTAACCTCGAAAATACCAATATGAAGTGTTTTGTAGGATTGCTTGGTGACCAAGCAAACTTTACGTTTTTCTTTATTTTGCGGAAAATCTCATTCGTTAGTGTTCAAAAACACTATAGTTTATCCCACTATGATGTGGAAAGTACACTTTCATCGATTCACTCATTCTCTCTTTTTGAAAAGTCTCACGAGTTGCAAAAGAGTTAACCATGACCAATTCACATTCGTTCTAGGGTTGTTGTTTTATATAACTCGTTTATAGTGCCATTTAACCTCGAAAATACCAAAATGAAGTGTTTTGTAGGATTGCTTGGTGATTAAGCAAACTTTACGTTTTTTTTATTTTTCGGAAAATCACATTCGTTAGTGTTCAAAAACTCTATAGTTTATCCCACTATAATGTGGAAAGTGCACTTTCATCGATTCACTCATTCTCTCTTTTTGAAAAGTCTCACGAGTTGCAAAAGAGTTAACCATGACCAATTCACATTCGTTCTAGGGTTGTTGTTTTCTATAACTCGTTTATAGTGCCATTTAACCTCGAAAATACCAAAATGAAGTGTTTTGTAGGATTGCTTGGTGATTAAGCAAACTTTACGTTTTTTTTATTTAGCGGAAAATCACATTCGTTGGTGTTCAAAAACTCTATAGTTTATCCCACTATAATGTGGAAAGTGCACTTTCATCGATTCACTCATTCTCTCTTTTTGAAAAGTTCCACGAGTTACAAAAGTGACCAAGATCAATTCACATTCGTTCTAGGGTTGTTGTTTTCTATAACTCGTTTATAGTGCCATTTAACCTCGAAAATACCAAAATGAAGTGTTTTGTAGGATTGCTTAGTGACCAAGCAAACTTTACGTTTTTCTTTATTTTGCGGAAAATCTCATTCGTTGGTGTTCAAAAACACTAAAGGTTATCCCACTATGATGTGGAAAGTACACTTTCATCGATTCACTCATTCTCTCTTTTTGAAAAGTCTCACGAGTTGCAAAAGAGTTAACCATGACCAATTCACATTCGTTCTAGGGTTGTTGTTTTCTATAACTCGTTTATAGTGCCATTTAACCTCGAAAATACCAAAATGAAGTGTTTTGTAGGATTGCTTGGTGACCAAGCAAACTTTACGTTTTCTTTATTTTGTGGAAAATCTCATTCGTTAGTGTTCAAAAACACTATAGTTTATCCCACTATAATGTGGAAAGTACACTTTCATCGATTCACTCATTCTCTCTTTTTGAAAAGTCTCACGAGTTGCAAAAGAGTTAACCATGACCAATTCACATTCGTTCTAGGGTTGTTGTTTTCTATAACTCGTTTATAATGCCATTTAACCTCGAAAATACCAAAATGAAGTGTTTTGTAGGATTGCTTGGTGATTAAGCAAACTTTACGTTTTTTTTATTTTGCGGAAAATCACATTCGTTAGTGTTCAAAAACTCTATAGTATCCCACTATAATGTGGAAAGTAACTTTTCATCGATTCACTCATTCTCTCTTTTTGAAAAGTCTCACGAGTTGCAAAAGAGTTAACCATGACCAATTCACATTCGTTCTAGGGTTGTTGTTTTCTATAACTCGTTTATAGTGCCATTTAACCTCGAAAATACCAAAATGAAGTGTTTTGTAGGATTGCTTGGTGATTAAGCAAACTTTACGTTTTTTTTATTTAGCGGAAAATCACATTCGTTGGTGTTCAAAAACTCTATAGTTTATCCCACTATAATGTGGAAAGTGTACTTTCATCGATTCACTCATTCTCTCTTTTTGAAAAGTTCCACGAGTTACAAAAGTGACCAAGAACAATTCACATTCGTTCTAGGGTTGTTGTTTTCTATAACTCGTTTATAGTGCCATTTAACCTCGAAAATACCAATATGAAGTGTTTTGTAGGATTGCTTGGTGACCAAGCAAACTTTACGTTTTTCTTTATTTTGCGGAAAATCTCATTCGTTAGTGTTCAAAAACACTATAGTTTATCCCACTATGATGTGGAAAGTACACTTTCATCGATTCACTCATTCTCTCTTTTTGAAAAGTCTCACGAGTTGCAAAAGAGTTAACCATGACCAATTTACATTCGTTCTAGGGTTGTTGTTTTCTATAACTCGTTTATAGTGCCATTTAACCTCGAAAATACCAAAATGAAGTGTTTTGTAGGATTGCTTGGTGACCAAGTAAACTTTACGTTTTCTTTATTTTGCGGAAAATCTCATTCGTTAGTGTTCAAAAACTCTATAGTTTATCCCACTATAATGTGGAAAGTACACTTTCATCGATTCACTCATTCTCTCTTTTTGAAAAGTCTCACGAGTTGCAAAAGAGTTAACCATGACCAATTCACATTCGTTCTAGGGTTGTTGTTTTATATAACTCGTTTATAGTGCCATTTAACCTCGAAAATACCAAAATGAAGTGTTTTGTAGGATTGCTTGGTGATTAAGCAAACTTTACGTTTTTTTTATTTTTCGGAAAATCACATTCGTTAGTGTTCAAAAACTCTATAGTTTATCCCACTATAATGTGGAAAGTGCACTTTCATCGATTCACTCATTCTCTCTTTTTGAAAAGTCTCACGAGTTGCAAAAGAGTTAACCATGACCAATTCACATTCGTTCTAGGGTTGTTGTTTTCTATAACTCGTTTATAGTGCCATTTAACCTCGAAAATACCAAAATGAAGTGTTTTGTAGGATTGCTTGGTGATTAAGCAAACTTTACGTTTTTTTTATTTAGCGGAAAATCACATTCGTTGGTGTTCAAAAACTCTATAGTTTATCCCACTATAATGTGGAAAGTGCACTTTCATCGATTCACTCATTCTCTCTTTTTGAAAAGTTCCACGAGTTACAAAAGTGACCAAGATCAATTCACATTCGTTCTAGGGTTGTTGTTTTCTATAACTCGTTTATAGTGCCATTTAACCTCGAAAATACCAAAATGAAGTGTTTTGTAGGATTGCTTGGTGACCAAGCAAACTTTACGTTTTTCTTTATTTTGCGGAAAATCTCATTCGTTGGTGTTCAAAAACACTAAAGGTTATCCCACTATGATGTGGAAAGTACACTTTCATCGATTCACTCATTCTCTCTTTTTGAAAAGTCTCACGAGTTGCAAAAGAGTTAACCATGACCAATTCACATTCGTTCTAGGGTTGTTGTTTTCTATAACTCGTTTATAGTGCCATTTAACCTCGAAAATACCAAAATGAAGTGTTTTGTAGGATTGCTTGGTCACCAAGCAAACTTTACGTTTTCTTTATTTTGCGGAAAATCTCATTCGTTAGTGTTCAAAAACACTATAGTTTATCCCACTATAATGTGGAAAGTACACTTTCATCGATTCACTCATTCTCTCTTTTTGAAAAGTCTCACGAGTTGCAAAAGAGTTAACCATGACCAATTCACATTCGTTCTAGGGTTGTTGTTTTCTATAACTCGTTTATAGTGCCATTTAACCTCGAAAATACCAAAATGAAGTGTTTTGTAGGATTGCTTGGTGATTAAGCAAACTTTACGTTTTTTTTATTTTGCGGAAAATCACATTCGTTAGTGTTCAAAAACTCTATAGTATCCCACTATAATGTGGAAAGTAACTTTTCATCGATTCACTCATTCTCTCTTTTTGAAAAGTCTCACGAGTTGCAAAAGAGTTAACCATGACCAATTCACATTCGTTCTAGGGTTGTTGTTTTCTATAACTCGTTTATAGTGCCATTTAACCTCGAAAATACCAAAATGAAGTGTTTTGTAGGATTGCTTGGTGATTAAGCAAACTTTACGTTTTTTTTATTTAGCGGAAAATCACATTCGTTGGTGTTCAAAAACTCTATAGTTTATCCCACTATAATGTGGAAAGTGTACTTTCATCGATTCACTCATTCTCTCTTTTTGAAAAGTTCCACGAGTTACAAAAGTGACCAAGAACAATTCACATTCGTTCTAGGGTTGTTGTTTTCTATAACTCGTTTATAGTGCCATTTAACCTCGAAAATACCAATATGAAGTGTTTTGTAGGATTGCTTGGTGACCAAGCAAACTTTACGTTTTTCTTTATTTTGCGGAAAATCTCATTCGTTAGTGTTCAAAAACACTATAGTTTATCCCACTATGATGTGGAAAGTACACTTTCATCGATTCACTCATTCTCTCTTTTTGAAAAGTCTCACGAGTTGCAAAAGAGTTAACCATGACCAATTTACATTCGTTCTAGGGTTGTTGTTTTCTATAACTCGTTTATAGTGCCATTTAACCTCGAAAATACCAAAATGAAGTGTTTTGTAGGATTGCTTGGTGACCAAGTAAACTTTACGTTTTCTTTATTTTGCGGAAAATCTCATTCGTTAGTGTTCAAAAACTCTATAGTTTATCCCACTATAATGTGGAAAGTACACTTTCATCGATTCACTCATTCTCTCTTTTTGAAAAGTCTCACGAGTTGCAAAAGAGTTAACCATGACCAATTCACATTCGTTCTAGGGTTGTTGTTTTATATAACTCGTTTATAGTGCCATTTAACCTCGAAAATACCAAAATGAAGTGTTTTGTAGGATTGCTTGGTGATTAAGCAAACTTTACGTTTTTTTTATTTTTCGGAAAATCACATTCGTTAGTGTTCAAAAACTCTATAGTTTATCCCACTATAATGAGGAAAGTGCACTTTCATCGATTCACTCATTCTCTCTTTTTGAAAAGTCTCACGAGTTGCAAAAGAGTTAACCATGACCAATTCACATTCGTTCTAGGGTTGTTGTTTTCTATAACTCGTTTATAGTGCCATTTAACCTCGAAAATACCAAAATGAAGTGTTTTGTAGGATTGCTTGGTGATTAAGCAAACTTTACGTTTTTTTTATTTAGCGGAAAATCACATTCGTTGGTGTTCAAAAACTCTATAGTTTATCCCACTATAATGTGGAAAGTGCACTTTCATCGATTCACTCATTCTCTCTTTTTGAAAAGTTCCACGAGTTACAAAAGTGACCAAGATCAATTCACATTCGTTCTAGGG
Source organism: Galeopsis tetrahit (assembly GCA_963675135.1). Taxonomy (NCBI): domain Eukaryota; kingdom Viridiplantae; phylum Streptophyta; class Magnoliopsida; order Lamiales; family Lamiaceae; genus Galeopsis; species Galeopsis tetrahit. The sequence goes on along the minus strand of OY776129.1, from coordinate 27,811,681 downwards.
TTGTTGTTTTCTATAACTCGTTTATAGTGCCATTTAACCTCGAAAATACCAAAATGAAGTGTTTTGTAGGATTGCTTGGTGACCAAGCAAACTTTACGTTTTTCTTTATTTTGCGGAAAATCTCATTCGTTGGTGTTCAAAAACACTAAAGGTTATCCCACTATGATGTGGAAAGTACACTTTCATCGATTCACTCATTCTCTCTTTTTGAAAAGTCTCACGAGTTGCAAAAGAGTTAACCATGACCAATTCACATTCGTTCTAGGGTTGTTGTTTTCTATAACTCGTTTATAGTGCCATTTAACCTCGAAAATACCAAAATGAAGTGTTTTGTAGGATTGCTTGGTCACCAAGCAAACTTTACGTTTTCTTTATTTTGCGGAAAATCTCATTCGTTAGTGTTCAAAAACACTATAGTTTATCCCACTATAATGTGGAAAGTACACTTTCATCGATTCACTCATTCTCTCTTTTTGAAAAGTCTCACGAGTTGCAAAAGAGTTAACCATGACCAATTCACATTCGTTCTAGGGTTGTTGTTTTCTATAACTCGTTCATAGTGTCATTTAACCTCGAAAATACCAAAATGAAGTGTTTTGTAGGATTGCTTGGTGATTAAGCAAACTTTACGTTTTTTTTATTTTGCGGAAAATCACATTCGTTAGTGTTCAAAAACTCTATAGTATCCCACTATAATGTGGAAAGTAACTTTTCATCGATTCACTCATTCTCTCTTTTTGAAAAGTCTCACGAGTTGCAAAAGAGTTAACCATGACCAATTCACATTCGTTCTAGGGTTGTTGTTTTCTATAACTCGTTTATAGTGCCATTTAACCTCGAAAATACCAAAATGAAGTGTTTTGTAGGATTGCTTGGTGATTAAGCAAACTTTACGTTTTTTTTATTTAGCGGAAAATCACATTCGTTGGTGTTCAAAAACTCTATAGTTTATCCTACTATAATGTGGAAAGTGTACTTTCATCGATTCACTCATTCTCTCTTTTTGAAAAGTTCCACGAGTTACAAAAGTGACCAAGAACAATTCACATTCGTTCTAGGGTTGTTGTTTTCTATAACTCGTTTATAGTGCCATTTAACCTCGAAAATACCAATATGAAGTGTTTTGTAGGATTGCTTGGTCAAACTTTACGTTTTTCTTTATTTTGCGGAAAATCTCATTCGTTAGTGTTCAAAAACACTATAGTTTATCCCACTATGATGTGGAAAGTACACTTTCATCGATTCACTCATTCTCTCTTTTTGAAAAGTCTCACGAGTTGCAAAAGAGTTAACCATGACCAATTTACATTCGTTCTAGGGTTGTTGTTTTCTATAACTCGTTTATAGTGCCATTTAACCTCGAAAATACCAAAATGAAGTGTTTTGTAGGATTGCTTGGTGATTAAGCAAACTTTACGTTTTTTTTATTTAGCGGAAAATCACATTCGTTGGTGTTCAAAAACTCTATAGTTTATCCCACTATAATGTGGAAAGTGCACTTTCATCGATTCACTCATTCTCTCTTTTTGAAAAGTTCCACGAGTTACAAAAGTGACCAAGATCAATTCACATTCGTTCTAGGGTTGTTGTTTTCTATAACTCGTTTATAGTGCCATTTAACCTCGAAAATACCAAAATGAAGTGTTTTGTAGGATTGCTTGGTGACCAAGCAAACTTTACGTTTTTCTTTATTTTGCGGAAAATCTCATTCGTTGGTGTTCAAAAACACTAAAGGTTATCCCACTATGATGTGGAAAGTACACTTTCATCGATTCACTCATTCTCTCTTTTTGAAAAGTCTCACGAGTTGCAAAAGAGTTAACCATGACCAATTCACATTCGTTCTAGGGTTGTTTTCTATAACTCGTTTATAGTGCCATTTAACCTCGAAAATACCAAAATGAAGTGTTTTGTAGGATTGCTTGGTCACCAAGCAAACTTTACGTTTTCTTTATTTTGCGGAAAATCTCATTCGTTAGTGTTCAAAAACACTATAGTTTATCCCACTATAATGTGGAAAGTACACTTTCATCGATTCACTCATTCTCTCTTTTTGAAAAGTCTCACGAGTTGCAAAAGAGTTAACCATGACCAATTCACATTCGTTCTAGGGTTGTTGTTTTCTATAACTCGTTCATAGTGTCATTTAACCTCGAAAATACCAAAATGAAGTGTTTTGTAGGATTGCTTGGTGATTAAGCAAACTTTACGTTTTTTTTATTTTGCGGAAAATCACATTCGTTAGTGTTCAAAAACTCTATAGTATCCCACTATAATGTGGAAAGTAACTTTTCATCGATTCACTCATTCTCTCTTTTTGAAAAGTCTCACGAGTTGCAAAAGAGTTAACCATGACCAATTCACATTCGTTCTAGGGTTGTTGTTTTCTATAACTCGTTTATAGTGCCATTTAACCTCGAAAATACCAAAATGAAGTGTTTTGTAGGATTGCTTGGTGATTAAGCAAACTTTACGTTTTTTTTATTTAGCGGAAAATCACATTCGTTGGTGTTCAAAAACTCTATAGTTTATCCCACTATAATGTGGAAAGTGTACTTTCATCGATTCACTCATTCTCTCTTTTTGAAAAGTTCCACGAGTTACAAAAGTGACCAAGAACAATTCACATTCGTTCTAGGGTTGTTGTTTTCTATAACTCGTTTATAGTGCCATTTAACCTCGAAAATACCAATATGAAGTGTTTTGTAGGATTGCTTGGTGACCAAGCAAACTTTACGTTTTTCTTTATTTTGCGGAAAATCTCATTCGTTAGTGTTCAAAAACACTATAGTTTATCCCACTATGATGTGGAAAGTACACTTTCATCGATTCACTCATTCTCTCTTTTTGAAAAGTCTCACGAGTTGCAAAAGAGTTAACCATGACCAATTCACATTCGTTCTAGGGTTGTTGTTTTCTATAACTCGTTTATAGTGCCATTTAACCTCGAAAATACCAAAATGAAGTGTTTTGTAGGATTGCTTGGTGATTAAGCAAACTTTACGTTTTTTTTATTTTTCGGAAAATCACATTCGTTAGTGTTCAAAAACTCTATAGTTTATCCCACTATAATGTGGAAAGTGCACTTTCATCGATTCACTCATTCTCTCTTTTTGAAAAGTCTCACGAGTTGCAAAAGAGTTAACCATGACCAATTCACATTCGTTCTAGGGTTGTTGTTTTCTATAACTCGTTTATAGTGCCATTTAACCTCGAAAATACCAAAATGAAGTGTTTTGTAGGATTGCTTGGTGAACAAGCAAACTTTACGTTTTCTTTATTTTGCGGAAAATCACATTCGTTAGTGTTCAAAAACTCTATAGTTTATCCCATTATAATGTGGAAAGTGCACTTTCATCGATTCACTCATTCTCTCTTTTTGAAAAGTTCCACGAGTTGCAAAAGTGACCAAGATCAATTCACATTCGTTCTAAGGTTGTTGTTTTCTATAACTCGTTTATAGTGCCATTTAACCTCGAAAATACCATAATGAAGTGTTTTGTAGGATTGCTTGGTGATTAAGCAAACTTTACGTTTTTTTTATTTTGCGGAAAATCACATTCGTTAGTCTTCAAAAACTCTATAGTATCCCATTATAATGTGGAAAGTACACTTTCATCGATTCACTCATTCTCTCTTTTTGAAAAGTCTCACGAGTTTCAAAGGAGTTAACCATGACCAATTCACATTCGTTCTAGGGTTGTTGTTTTCTATAACTCGTTTATAGTGCCATTTAACCTCGAAAATACCAAAATGAAGTGTTTTGTAGGATTGCTTGGTGAACAAGCAAACTTTACGTTTTCTTTATTTTGCGGAAAATCACTTTCGTTAGTGTTCAAAAACTCTATAGTTTATCCCATTATAATGTGGAAAGTGCACTTTCATCGATTCACTCATTCTCTCTTTTTGAAAAGTTCCACGAGTTGCAAAAGTAACCAAGATCAATTCACATTCGTTCTAGGGTTGTTGTTTTCTATAACTCGTTTATAGTGCCATTTAACCTCGGAAATACCATAATGAAGTGTTTTGTAGGATTGCTTGGTGATTAAGCAAACTTTACGTTTTTTTTATTTTGCGGAAAATCACATTCGTTAGTGTTCAAAAACTCTATAGTATCCCACTATAATGTGGAAAGTACACTTTCATCGATTCACTCATTCTCTCTTTTTGAAAAGTCTCACGAGTTGCAAAAGAGTTAACCATGACCAATTCACATTCGTTCTAGGGTTGTTGTTTTCTATAACTCGTTTATAGTGCCATTTAACCTCGAAAATACCAAAATGAAGTGTTTTGTAGGATTGCTTTGTGACCAAGCAAACTTTACGTTTTCTTTATTTTGCGGAAAATCTCATTCGTTAGTGTTCAAAAACACTATAGTTTATCCCACTATAATGTGGAAAGTACACTTTCATCGATTCACTCATTCTCTCTTTTTGAAAAGTCTCACGAGTTGCAAAAGATTTAACCATGACCAATTCACATTCGTTCTAGGGTTGTTGTTTTCTATAACTCGTTTATAGTGCCATTTAACCTCGAAAATACCAAAATGAAGTGTTTTGTAGGATTGCTTGGTGACCAAGTAAACTTTACGTTTTCTTTATTTTGCGGAAAATCTCATTCGTTAGTGTTCAAAAACTCTATAGTTTATCCCACTATAATGTGGAAAGTACACTTTCATCGATTCACTCATTCTCTCTTTTTGAAAAGTCTCACGAGTTGCAAAAGAGTTAACCATGACCAATTCACATTCGTTCTAGGGTTGTTGTTTTATATAACTCGTTTATAGTGCCATTTAACCTCGAAAATACCAAAATGAAGTGTTTTGTAGGATTGCTTGGTGATTAAGCAAACTTTACGTTTTTTTTATTTTTCGGAAAATCACATTCGTTAGTGTTCAAAAACTCTATAGTTTATCCCACTATAATGTGGAAAGTGCACTTTCATCGATTCACTCATTCTCTCTTTTTGAAAAGTCTCACGAGTTGCAAAAGAGTTAACCATGACCAATTCACATTCGTTCTAGGGTTGTTGTTTTCTATAACTCGTTTATAGTGCCATTTAACCTCGAAAATACCAAAATGAAGTGTTTTGTAGGATTGCTTGGTGATTAAGCAAACTTTACGTTTTTTTTATTTAGCGGAAAATCACATTCGTTGGTGTTCAAAAACTCTATAGTTTATCCCACTATAATGTGGAAAGTGCACTTTCATCGATTCACTCATTCTCTCTTTTTGAAAAGTTCCACGAGTTACAAAAGTGACCAAGATCAATTCACATTCGTTCTAGGGTTGTTGTTTTCTATAACTCGTTTATAGTGCCATTTAACCTCGAAAATACCAAAATGAAGTGTTTTGTAGGATTGCTTGGTGACCAAGCAAACTTTACGTTTTTCTTTATTTTGCGGAAAATCTCATTCGTTGGTGTTCAAAAACACTAAAGGTTATCCCACTATGATGTGGAAAGTACACTTTCATCGATTCACTCATTCTCTCTTTTTGAAAAGTCTCACGAGTTGCAAAAGAGTTAACCATGACCAATTCACATTCGTTCTAGGGTTGTTGTTTTCTATAACTCGTTTATAGTGCCATTTAACCTCGAAAATACCAAAATGAAGTGTTTTGTAGGATTGCTTGGTGACCAAGCAAACTTTACGTTTTCTTTATTTTGCGGAAAATCTCATTCGTTAGTGTTCAAAAACACTATAGTTTATCCCACTATAATGTGGAAAGTACACTTTCATCGATTCACTCATTCTCTCTTTTTGAAAAGTCTCACGAGTTGCAAAAGAGTTAACCATGACCAATTCACATTCGTTCTAGGGTTGTTGTTTTCTATAACTCGTTTATAGTGCCATTTAACCTCGAAAATACCAAAATGAAGTGTTTTGTAGGATTGCTTGGTGATTAAGCAAACTTTACGTTTTTTTTATTTAGCGGAAAATCACATTCGTTGGTGTTCAAAAACTCTATAGTTTATCCCACTATAATGTGGAAAGTGCACTTTCATCGATTCACTCATTCTCTCTTTTTGAAAAGTTCCACGAGTTACAAAAGTGACCAAGATCAATTCACATTCGTTCTAGGGTTGTTGTTTTCTATAACTCGTTTATAGTGCCATTTAACCTCGAAAATACCAAAATGAAGTGTTTTGTAGGATTGCTTGGTGACCAAGCAAACTTTACGTTTTTCTTTATTTTGCGGAAAATCTCATTCGTTGGTGTTCGAAAACACTAAAGGTTATCCCACTATGATGTGGAAAGTACACTTTCATCGATTCACTCATTCTCTCTTTTTGAAAAGTCTCACGAGTTGCAAAAGAGTTAACCATGACCAATTCACATTCGTTCTAGGGTTGTTGTTTTCTATAACTCGTTTATAGTGCCATTTAACCTCGAAAATACCAAAATGAAGTGTTTTGTAGGATTGCTTGGTGACCAAGCAAACTTTACGTTTTCTTTATTTTGCGGAAAATCTCATTCGTTAGTGTTCAAAAACACTATAGTTTATCCCACTATAATGTGGAAAGTACACTTTCATCGATTCACTCATTCTCTCTTTTTGAAAAGTCTCACGAGTTGCAAAAGAGTTAACCATGACCAATTCACATTCGTTCTAGGGTTGTTGTTTTCTATAACTCGTTTATAGTGCCATTTAACCTCGAAAATACCAAAATGAAGTGTTTTGTAGGATTGCTTGGTGATTAAGCAAACTTTACGTTTTTTTTTATTTTGCGGAAAATCACATTCGTTAGTGTTCAAAAACTCTATAGTATCCCACTATAATGTGGAAAGTAACTTTTCATCGATTCACTCATTCTCTCTTTTTGAAAAGTCTCACGAGTTGCAAAAGAGTTAACCATGACCAATTCACATTCGTTCTAGGGTTGTTGTTTTCTATAACTCGTTTATAGTGCCATTTAACCTCGAAAATACCAAAATGAAGTGTTTTGTAGGATTGCTTGGTGATTAAGCAAACTTTACGTTTTTTTTATTTAGCGGAAAATCACATTCGTTGGTGTTCAAAAACTCTATAGTTTATCCCACTATAATGTGGAAAGTGCACTTTCATCGATTCACTCATTCTCTCTTTTTGAAAAGTTCCACGAGTTACAAAAGTGACCAAGAACAATTCACATTCGTTCTAGGGTTGTTGTTTTCTATAACTCGTTTATAGTGCCATTTAACCTCGAAAATACCAAAATGAAGTGTTTTGTAGGATTGCTTGGTGATTAAGCAAACTTTACGTTTTTTTTATTTTTCGGAAAATCACATTCATTAGTGTTCAAAAACTATATAGTTTATCCCACTATAATGTGGAAAGTGCACTTTCATCGATTCACTCATTCTCTCTTTTTTAAAAGTCTCACGAGTTGCAAAAGAGTTAACCATGACCAATTCACATTCGTTCTAGGGTTGTTGTTTTCTATAACTCGTTTATAGTGCCATTTAACCTCGAAAATACCAAAATGAAGTGTTTTGTAGGATTGCTTGGTGAACCAGCAAACTTTACGTTTTCTTTATTTTGCGGAAAATCACATTCGTTGGTGTTCAAAAACTCTATAGTTTATCCCATTATAATGTGGAAAGTGCACTTTCATCGATTCACTCATTCTCTCTTTTTGAAAAGTTCCACGAGTTGCAAAAGTGACCAAGATCAATTCACATTCGTTCTAGGGTTGTTGTTTTCTATAACTCGTTTATAGTGCCATTTAACCTCGAAAATACCAAAATGAAGTGTTTTGTAGGATTGCTTGGTGACCAAGCAAACTTTACGTTTTTCTTTATTTTGCGGAAAATCACATTCGTTGGTGTTCAAAAACACTAAAGGTTATCCCACTATAATGTGGAAAGTACACTTTCATCGATTCACTCATTCTCTCTTTTTGAAAAGTCTCACGAGTTGCAAAAGAGTTAACCATGACCAATTCACATTCGTTCTAGGGTTGTTGTTTTCTATAACTCGTTTATAGTGCCATTTAACCTCGAAAATACCAAAATGAAGTGTTTTGTAGGATTGCTTGGTGATTAAGCAAACTTTACGTTTTTTTTATTTAGCGGAAAATCACATTCGTTGGTGTTCAAAAACTCTATAGTTTATCCCACTATAATGTGGAAAGTGCACTTTCATCGATTCACTCATTCTCTCTTTTTGAAAAGTTCCACGAGTTACAAAAGTGACCAAGATCAATTCACATTCGTTCTAGGGTTGTTGTTTTCTATAACTCGTTTATAGTGCCATTTAACCTCGAAAATACCAAAATGAAGTGTTTTGTAGGATTGCTTGGTGACCAAGCAAACTTTACGTTTTTCTTTATTTTGCGGAAAATCTCATTCGTTGGTGTTCGAAAACACTAAAGGTTATCCCACTATGATGTGGAAAGTACACTTTCATCGATTCACTCATTCTCTCTTTTTGAAAAGTCTCACGAGTTGCAAAAGAGTTAACCATGACCAATTCACATTCGTTCTAGGGTTGTTGTTTTCTATAACTCGTTTATAGTGCCATTTAACCTCGAAAATACCAAAATGAAGTGTTTTGTAGGATTGCTTGGTGACCAAGCAAACTTTACGTTTTCTTTATTTTGCGGAAAATCTCATTCGTTAGTGTTCAAAAACACTATAGTTTATCCCACTATAATGTGGAAAGTACACTTTCATCGATTCACTCATTCTCTCTTTTTGAAAAGTCTCACGAGTTGCAAAAGAGTTAACCATGACCAATTCACATTCGTTCTAGGGTTGTTGTTTTCTATAACTCGTTTATAGTGCCATTTAACCTCGAAAATACCAAAATGAAGTGTTTTGTAGGATTGCTTGGTAATTAAGCAAACTTTACGTTTTTTTTATTTTGCGGAAAATCACATTCGTTAGTGTTCAAAAACTCTATAGTATCCCACTATAATGTGGAAAGTAACTTTTCATCGATTCACTCATTCTCTCTTTTTGAAAAGTCTCACGAGTTGCAAAAGAGTTAACCATGACCAATTCACATTCGTTCTAGGGTTGTTGTTTTCTATAACTCGTTTATAGTGCCATTTAACCTCGAAAATACCAAAATGAAGTGTTTTGTAGGATTGCTTGGTGATTAAGCAAACTTTACGTTTTTTTTATTTAGCGGAAAATCACATTCGTTGGTGTTCAAAAACTCTATAGTTTATCCCACTATAATGTGGAAAGTGCACTTTCATCGATTCACTCATTCTCTCTTTTTGAAAAGTTCCACGAGTTACAAAAGTGACCAAGAACAATTCACATTCGTTCTAGGGTTGTTGTTTTCTATAACTCGTTTATAGTGCCATTTAACCTCGAAAATACCAATATGAAGTGTTTTGTAGGATTGCTTGGTGACCAAGCAAACTTTACGTTTTTCTTTATTTTGCGGAAAATCTCATTCGTTAGTGTTCAAAAACACTAAAGGTTATCCCACTATGATGTGGAAAGTACACTTTCATCGATTCACTCATTCTCTCTTTTTGAAAAGTCTCACGAGTTGCAAAAGAGTTAACCATGACCAATTCACACTCGTTCTAGGGTTGTTGTTTTCTATAACTCGTTTATAGTGCCATTTAACCTCGAAAATACCAAAATGAAGTGTTTTGTAGCATTGCTTGGTGATTAAGCAAACTTTACGTTTTTTTTATTTTTCGGAAAATCACATTCATTAGTGTTCAAAAACTATATAGTTTATCCCACTATAATGTGGAAAGTGCACTTTCATCGATTCACTCATTCTCTCTTTTTGAAAAGTCTCACGAGTTGCAAAAGAGTTAACCATGACCAATTCACATTCGTTCTAGGGTTGTTGTTTTCTATAACTCGTTTATAGTGCCATTTAACCTCGAAAATACCAAAATGAAGTGTTTTGTAGGATTGCTTGGTGAACAAGCAAACTTTACGTTTTCTTTATTTTGCGGAAAATCACATTCGTTAGTGTTCAAAAACTCTATAGTTTATCCCATTATAATGTGGAAAGTGCACTTTCATCGATTCACTCATTCTCTCTTTTTGAAAAGTTCCACGAGTTGCAAAAGTGACCAAGATCAATTCACATTCGTTCTAGGGTTGTTGTTTTCTATAACTCGTTTATAGTGCCATTTAACCTCGAAAATACCAAAATGAAGTGTTTTGTAGGATTGCTTGGTGATTAAGCAAACTTTACGTTTTTTTTATTTTTCGGAAAATCACATTCGTTAGTGTTCAAAAACTCTATAGTTTATCCCACTATAATGTGGAAAGTGCACTTTCATCGATTCACTCATTCTCTCTTTTTGAAAAGTCTCACGAGTTGCAAAAGAGTTAACCATGACCAATTCACATTCGTTCTAGGGTTGTTGTTTTCTATAACTCGTTTATAGTGCCATTTAACCTCGAAAATACCAAAATGAAGTGTTTTGTAGGATTGCTTGGTGATTAAGCAAACTTTACGTTTTTTTTATTTAGCGGAAAATCACATTCGTTGGTGTTCAAAAACTCTATAGTTTATCCCACTATAATGTGGAAAGTGCACTTTCATCGATTCACTCATTCTCTCTTTTTGAAAAGTTCCACGAGTTACAAAAGTGACCAAGATTAATTCACATTCGTTCTAGGGTTGTTGTTTTCTATAACTCGTTTATAGTGCCATTTAACCTCGAAAATACCAAAATGAAGTGTTTTGTAGGATTGCTTGGTGACCAAGCAAACTTTACGTTTTTCTTTATTTTGCGGAAAATCTCATTCGTTGGTGTTCAAAAACACTAAAGGTTATCCCACTATGATGTGGAAAGTACACTTTCATCGATTCACTCATTCTCTCTTTTTGAAAAGTCTCACGAGTTGCAAAAGAGTTAACCATGACCAATTCACATTCGTTCTAGGGTTGTTGTTTTCTATAACTCGTTTATAGTGCCATTTAACCTCGAAAATACCAAAATGAAGTGTTTTGTAGGATTGCTTGGTGACCAAGCAAACTTTACGTTTTCTTTATTTTGCGGAAAATCTCATTCGTTAGTGTTCAAAAACACTATAGTTTATCCCACTATAATGTGGAAAGTACACTTTCATCGATTCACTCATTCTCTCTTTTTGAAAAGTCTCACGAGTTGCAAAAGAGTTAACCATGACCAATTCACATTCGTTCTAGGGTTGTTGTTTTCTATAACTCGTTTATAGTGCCATTTAACCTCGAAAATACCAAAATGAAGTGTTTTGTAGGATTGCTTGGTGATTAAGCAAACTTTACGTTTTTTTTATTTAGCGGAAAATCACATTCGTTGGTGTTCAAAAACTCTATAGTTTATCCCACTATAATGTGGAAAGTGCACTTTCATCGATTCACTCATTCTCTCTTTTTGAAAAGTTCCACGAGTTACAAAAGTGACCAAGAACAATTCACATTCGTTCTAGGGTTGTTGTTTTCTATAACTCGTTTATAGTGCCATTTAACCTCGAAAATACCAATATGAAGTGTTTTGTAGGATTGCTTGGTGACCAAGCAAACTTTACGTTTTTCTTTATTTTGCGGAAAATCTCATTCGTTAGTGTTCAAAAACACTAAAGGTTATCCCACTATGATGTGGAAAGTACACTTTCATCGATTCACTCATTCTCTCTTTTTGAAAAGTCTCACGAGTTGCAAAAGAGTTAACCATGACCAATTCACACTCGTTCTAGGGTTGTTGTTTTCTATAACTCGTTTATAGTGCCATTTAACCTCGAAAATACCAAAATGAAGTGTTTTGTAGGATTGCTTGGTGATTAAGCAAACTTTACGTTTTTTTTATTTTTCGGAAAATCACATTCATTAGTGTTCAAAAACTATATAGTTTATCCCACTATAATGTGGAAAGTGCACTTTCATCGATTCACTCATTCTCTCTTTTTTAAAAGTCTCACGAGTTGCAAAAGAGTTAACCATGACCAATTCACATTCGTTCTAGGGTTGTTGTTTTCTATAACTGTTTATAGTGCCATTTAACCTCGAAAATACCAAAATGAAGTGTTTTGTAGGATTGCTTGGTGAACCAGCAAACTTTACGTTTTCTTTATTTTGCGGAAAATCACATTCGTTAGTGTTCAAAAACTCTATAGTTTATCCCATTATAATGTGGAAAGTGCACTTTCATCGATTCACTCATTCTCTCTTTTTGAAAAGTTCCACGAGTTGCAAAAGTGACCAAGATCAATTCACATTCGTTCTAGGGTTGTTGTTTTCTATAACTCGTTTATAGTGCCATTTAACCTCGAAAATACCAAAATGAAGTGTTTTGTAGGATTGCTTGGTGATTAAGCAAACTTTACGTTTTTTTATTTTGCGGAAAATCACATTCGTTAGTGTTCAAAAACTCTATAGTATCCCACTATAATGTGGAAAGTACCTTTTCATCGATTCACTCATTCTCTCTTTTTGAAAAGTCTCACGAGTTGCAAAAGAGTTAACCATGACCAATTCACATTCGTTCTAGGTTTGTTGTTTTCTATAACTCGTTTATAGTGCCATTTAACCTCGAAAATACCAAAATGAAGTGTTTTGTAGGATTGCTTGGTGACCAAGCAAACTTTACGTTTTCTTTATTTTGCGGAAAATCTCATTCGTTAGTGTTCAAAAACACTATAGTTTATCCCACTATAATGTGGAAAGTACACTTTCATCGATTCACTCATTCTCTCTTTTTGAAAAGTCTCACGAGTTGCATAAACGAGTTATAGAAAACAACAACCCTAGAACGAATGTGAATTGGTCATGGTTAACTCTTTTGCAACTCGTGAGACTTTTCAAAAAGAGAGAATGAGTGAATCGATGAAAGTGTACTTTCCACATTATAGTGGGATAAACTATAGAGTTTTTGAACACTAACGAATGAGATTTTCCGCAAAATAAAGAAAACGTAAAGTTTGCTTGGTCACCAAGCAATCCTACAAAACACTTCATTTCGATATTTTCGAGGTTAATGGCACTATAAACGAGTTATAGAAAACAACAACCCTAGAACGAATGTGAATTGGTCATGGTTAACTCTTTTGCAACTCGTGAGACTTTTCAAAAAGAGACAATGAGTGAATCGATGAAAGTGTACTTTCCACATTATAGTGGGATAAACTATAGAGTTTTTGAACACTAACGAATGAGATTTTCCGCAAAATAAAGAAAACGTAAAGTTTGCTTGGTCACCAAGCAATCCTACAAAACACTTCATTTTGGTATTTTCGAGGTTAAATGGCACTATAAACGAGTTATAGAAAACAACAACCCTAGAACGAATATGAATTGGTCATGGTTAACTCTCTTACAACTCGTGAGACTTTTCAAAAAGAGAGAATGAGTGAATCGATGTAAGTGCACTTTCCACATTATAGTGGGATAAACTATAGAGTTTTTAAGAACTAACGTATGTGATTTTCCGCAAAATGAAGAAAACATAAAGTTTGCTTGGTCACCAAGCAATCCTACAAAACACTTCATTTCGGTATTTTCGAGGTTAAATGGCACTATAAACGAGTTATAGAAAACAACAACCCTAGAACGAATGTGAATTGGTCATGGTTAACTCTTTTGCAACTCGTGAGACTTTTCAAAAAGAGAGAATGAATGAATCGATGAAAGTGTACTTTCCACATTATAGTGGGATAAACTATAGAGTTTTTGAACACTAACGAATGAGATTTTCCGCAAAATAAAGAAAACGTAAAGTTTGCTTGGTCACCAAGCAATCCTACAAAACACTTCATTTTGGTATTTTCGAGGTTAAATGGCACTATAAACGAGTTATAGAAAACAACTACCCTAGAACGAATGTGAATTGGTCATGGTTAACTCTTTTGCAACTCGTGAGACTTTTCAAAAAGAGAGAATGAATGAATCGATGAAAGTGTACTTTCCACATTATAGTGGGATAAACTATAGAGTTTTTGAACACTAACGAATGAGATTTTCCGCAAAATAAAGAAAACGTAAAGTTTGCTTGGTCACCAAGCAATCCTACAAAACACTTCATTTTGGTATTTTCGAGGTTAAATGGCACTATAAACGAGTTATAGAAAACAACTACCCTAGAACGAATGTGAATTGGTCATGGTTAACTTTTTTGCAACTCGAGAGACTTTTCAAAAAGAGAGAATGAGTGAATCGATGAAAGTGCACTTTCCACATTATAGTGGGATAAACTATAGAGTTTTTGAGAACTAACGTATGTGATTTTCTGCAAATTGAAGAAAACGTAAAGTTTGTTTGGTCACTAAACAATCCTACAAAACACTTCATTTCGGTATTTTCGAGGTTAAATGGCACTATAAACGAGTTATAGAAAACAACAACCCTAGAACGAATGTGAATTGGTCATGGTTAACTCTTTTGCAACTCGTGAGACTTTTCAAAAAGAGAGAATGAGTGAATCGATGAAAGTGTACTTTCCACATTATAGTGGGATAAACTATAGAGTTTTTGAACACTAACGAATGAGATTTTCCGCAAAATAAAGAAAACGTAAAGTTTGCTTGGTCACCAAGCAATCCTACAAAACACTTCATTTCGGTATTTTCGAGGTTAAATGGCACTATAAACGAGTTATAGAAAACAACAACCCTAGAACGAATGTGAATTGGTCATGGTTAACTCTTTTGCAACTCGTGAGACTTTTCAAAAAGAGAGAATGAGTGAATCGATGAAAGTGCACTTTCCACATTATAGTGGGATAAACTATAGAGTTTTTGAGAACTAACGTATGTGATTTTCTGCAAATTGAAGAAAACATAAAGTTTGTTTGGTCACTAAACAATCCTACAAAACACTTCATTTCGGTATTTTCGAGGTTAAATGGCACTATAAACGAGTTATAGAAAACAACAACCCTAGAACGAATGTGAATTGGTCATGGTTAACTCTTTTGCAACTCGTGAGACTTTTCAAAAAGAGAGAATGAGTGAATCGATGAAAGTGTACTTTCCACATTATAGTGGGATAAACTATAGAGTTTTTGAACACTAACGAATGAGATTTTCCGCAAAATAAAGAAAATGTAAAGTTTGCTTGGTCACCAAGCAATCCTACAAAACACTTCATTTCGGTATTTTCGAGGTTAAATGGCACTATAAACGAGTTATAGAAAACAACAACCCTAGAACGAATGTGAATTGGTCATGGTTAACTCTTTTGCAACTCGTGAGACTTTTCAAAAAGAGAGAATGAGTGAATCGATGAAAGTGTACTTTCCACATTATAGTGGGATAAACTATAGAGTTTTTGAACACTAACGAATGAGATTTTCCGCAAAATAAAGAAAACGTAAAGTTTGCTTGGTCACCAAGCAATCCTACAAAACACTTCATTTTGGTATTTTCGAGGTTAAATGGCACTATAAACGAGTTATAGAAAACAACAACCCTAGAACGAATATGAATTGGTCATGGTTAACTCTCTTACAACTCGTGAGACTTTTCAAAAAGAGAGAATGAGTGAATCGATGTAAGTGCACTTTCCACATTATAGTGGGATAAACTATAGAGTTTTTGAGAACTAACGTATGTGATTTTCCGCAAAATGAAGAAAACATAAAGTTTGCTTGATCACCAAGCAATCCTACAAAACACTTCATTTTGGTATTTTCGAGGTTAAATGGCACTATAAACGAGTTATAGAAAACAACAACCCTAGAACGAATGTGAATTGGTCATGGTTAACTCTTTTGCAACTCGTGAGACTTTTCAAAAAGAGAGAATGAATGAATCGATGAAAGTGTACTTTCCACATTATAGTGGGATAAACTATAGAGTTTTTGAACACTAACGAATGAGATTTTCCGCAAAATAAAGAAAACGTAAAGTTTGCTTGGTCACCAAGCAATCCTACAAAACACTTCATTTTGGTATTTTCGAGGTTAAATGGCACTATAAACGAGTTATAGAAAACAACTACCCTAGAACGAATGTGAATTGGTCATGGTTAACTTTTTTGCAACTCGAGAGACTTTTCAAAAAGAGAGAATGAGTGAATCGATGAAAGTGCACTTTCCACATTATAGTGGGATAAACTATAGAGTTTTTGAGAACTAACGTATGTGATTTTCTGCAAATTGAAGAAAACGTAAAGGTCATGGTTAGCTCTTTTGCAACTCGTGAGACTTTTCAAAAAGAGAGAATGAGTGAATCGATGAAAGTGCACTTTCCACATTATAGTGGGATAAACTATAGAGTTTTTGAGAACTAACGTATGTGATTTTCTGCAAAATGAAGAAAACATAAAGTTTGCTTGGTCACCAAGCAATCCTACAAAACACTTCATTTCGGTATTTTCGAGGTTAAATGGCACTGTAAACGAGTTATAGAAAACAACAACCCTAGAACGAATGTGAATTGGTCATGGTTAACTCTTTTGCAACTCGTGAGACTTTTCAAAAAGAGAGAATGAGTGAATCGATGAAAGTGTACTTTCCACATTATAGTGGGATAAACTATAGAGTTTTTGAACACTAACGAATGAGATTTTCCGCAAAATAAAGAAAACGTAAAGTTTGCTTGGTCACCAAGCAATCCTACAAAACACTTCATTTTGGTATTTTCGAGGTTAAATGGCACTATAAACGAGTTATAGAAAACAACAACCCTAGAACGAATGTGAATTGGTCATGGTTAGCTCTTTTGCAACTCGTGAGACTTTTCAAAAAGAGAGAATGAGTGAATCGATGAAAGTGCACTTTCCACATTATAGTGGGATAAACTATAGAGTTTTTGAGAACTAACGTATGTGATTTTCCGCAAAATGAAGAAAACATAAAGTTTGCTTGGTCACCAAGCAATCCTACAAAACACTTCATTTCGGTATTTTCGAGGTTAAATGGCACTATAAACGAGTTATAGAAAACAACAACCCTAGAACGAATGTGAATTGGTCATAGTTAACTCTTTTGCAACTGGTGAGACTTTTCAAAAAGAGAAAATGAGTGAATCGATGAAAGTGTACTTTCCACATTATAGTGGGATACTATAGAGTTTTTGAACACTAACGAATGTGATTTTACGCAAAATAAAAAAATAGTAAAGTTTGCTTAATCACCAAGCAATCCTACAAAACACTTCATTTTGGTATTTTCGAGGTTAAATGCCACTATAAACGAGTTATAGAAAACAACAACCCTAGAACGAATGTGAATTGATCTTGGTCACTTTTGCAACTCGTGGAACTTTTCAAAAAGAGAGAATGAGTGAATCGATGAAAGTGCACTTTCCACATTATAGTG
This sequence comes from Galeopsis tetrahit, assembly GCA_963675135.1. Lineage (NCBI taxonomy): Eukaryota > Viridiplantae > Streptophyta > Magnoliopsida > Lamiales > Lamiaceae > Galeopsis > Galeopsis tetrahit. The sequence goes on along the minus strand of OY776129.1, from coordinate 27,794,473 downwards.
GGATAAACTATAGAGTTTTTGAACACTAACGAATGTGATTTTCAGAAAATAAAAAAAACGTAAAGTTTGCTTAATCACCAAGCAATCCTACAAAACACTTCATTTTGGTATTTTCGAGGTTAAATGGCACTATAAACGAGTTATAGAAAACAACAACCCTAGAACGAATGTGAATTGGTCATGGTTAACTCTTTTGCAACTCGTGAGACTTTTCAAAAAGAGAGAATGAATGAATCGATGAAAGTGTACTTTCCACATTATAGTGGGATAAACTATAGAGTTTTTGAACACTAACGAATGAGATTTTCCGCAAAATAAAGAAAACGTAAAGTTTGCTTGGTCACCAAGCAATCCTACAAAACACTTCATTTTGGTATTTTCGAGGTTAAATGGCACTATAAACGAGTTATAGAAAACAACTACCCTAGAACGAATGTGAATTGGTCATGGTTAACTCTTTTGAAATTCGTGAGACTTTTCAAAAAGAGAGAATGAGTGAATCGATGAAAGTGCACTTTCCACATTATAGTGGGATAAACTATAGAGTTTTTGAACACTAACGAATGAGATTTTCCGCAAAATAAAGAAAACGTAAAGTTTGCTTGGTCACCAAGCAATCCTACAAAACACTTCATTTTGGTATTTTCGAGGTTAAAAGGCACTATAAACGAGGTATAGAAAACAACAACCCTAGAACGAATGTGAATTGGTCATGGTTAACTCTTTTACAACTCGTGAGACTTTTCAAAAAGAGAGAATGAGTGAATCGATGAAAGTGCACTTTCCACATTATAGTGGGATAAACTATAGAGTTTTTGAGAACTAACGTATGTGATTTTCCGCAAAATGAAGAAAACATAAAGTTTGCTTGGTCACCAAGCAATCCTACAAAACACTTCATTTCGGTATTTTCGAGGTTAAATGGCACTATAAACGAGTTATAGAAAACAACAACCCTAGAACGAATGTGAATTGGTCATGGTTAACTCTTTTGCAACTCGTGAGACTTTTCAAAAAGAGAGAATGATTGAATCGATGAAAGCGTACTTTCCACCTTATAGTGGGATAAACTATAGAGTTTTTGAACACTAACGAATGTGATTTTCCGCAAAATAAAGAAAACGTAAAGTTTGCTTGGTCACCAAGCAATCCTACAAAACACTTCATTTTGGTATTTTCGAGGTTAAATGGCACTATAAACGAGTTATAGAAAACAACTACCCTAGAACGAATGTGAATTGGTCATGGTTAACTCTTTTGCAATTCGTGAGACTTTTCAAAAAGAGAGAATGAGTGAATCGATGAAAGTGCACTTTCCACATTATAGTGGGATAAACTATAGAGTTTTTGAACACTAACGAATGAGATTTTCCGCAAAATAAAGAAGACGTAAAGTTTGCTTGGTCACCAAGCAATCCTACAAAACACTTCATTTTGGTATTTTCGAGGTTAAATGGCACTATAAACGAGTTATAGAAAACAACAACCATAGAACGAATGTGAATTGGTCATGGTTAACTCTTTTACAACTCGTGAGACTTTTCAAAAAGAGAGAATGAGTGAATCGATGAACGTGCACTTTCCACATTATAGTGGGATAAACTATAGAGTTTTTGAGAACTAACGTATGTGATTTTCCGCAAAATGAAGAAAACATAAAGTTTGCTTGGTCACCAAGCAATCCTACAAAACACTTCATTTCGGTATTTTCGAGGTTAAATGGCACTATAAACGAGTTATAGAAAACAACAACCCTAGAAGGAATGTGAATTGGTCATAGTTAACTCTTTTGCAACTCGTGAGACTTTTCAAAAAGAGAAAATGAGTGAATCGATGAAAGTGTACTTTCCACATTATAGTGGGATACTATAGAGTTTTTGAACACTAACGAATGTGATTTTCCGCAAAATAAAAAAAACGTAAAGTTTGCTTAATCACCAAGCAATCCTACAAAACACTTCATTTTGGTATTTTCGAGGTTAAATGGCACTATAAACGAGTTATAGAAAACAACAACCCTAGAACGAATGTGAATTTATCTTGGTCACTTTTGCAACTCGTGGAACTTTTCAAAAAGAGAGAATGAGTGAATCGATGAAAGTGCACTTTCCACATTATAGTGGGATAAACTATAGAGTTTTTGAACACTAACGAATGTGATTTTCAGCAAAATAAAAAAAACGTAAAGTTTGCTTAATCACCAAGCAATCCTACAAAACACTTCATTTTGGTATTTTCGAGGTTAAATGGCACTATAAACGAGTTATAGAAAACAACAACCCTAGAAGGAATGTGAATTGGTCATAGTTAACTCTTTTGCAACTCATGAGACTTTTCAAAAAGAGAAAATGAGTGAATCGATGAAAGTGTACTTTCCACATTATAGTGGGATACTATAGAGTTTTTGAACACTAACGAATGTGATTTTCCGCAAAATAAAAAAAACGTAAAGTTTGCTTAATCACCAAGCAATCCTACAAAACACTTCATTTTGGTATTTTCGAGGTTAAATGGCACTATAAGCGAGTTATAGAAAACAACAACCCTAGAACGAATGTGAATTTATCTTGGTCACTTTTGCAACTCGTGGAACTTTTCAAAAAGAGAGAATGAGTGAATCGATGAAAGTGTACTTTCCACATTATAGTGGGATAAACTATAGAGTTTTTGAACACTAACGAATGAGATTTTCCGCAAAATAAAGAAAACGTAAAGTTTGCTTGGTCACCAAGCAATCCTACAAAACTCTTCATTTTGGTATTTTCGAGGTTAAATGGCACTATAAACGAGTTATAGAAAACAACTACCCTAGAACGAATGTGAATTGGTCATGGTTAACTCTTTTACAACTCGTGAGACTTTTCAAAAAGAGAGAATGAATGAATCGATGAAAGTGTACTTTCCACATTATAGTGGGATAAACTATAGAGTTTTTGAACACTAATGAGTGAGATTTTCCGCAAAATAAAGAAACCGTAAAGTTTGCTTGGTCACCAAGCAATCCTACAAAACACTTCATTTCGGTATTTTCGAGGTTAAATGGCACTATAAACGAGTTATAGAAAACAACAACCCTAGAACGAATGTGAATTGGTCATGGTTAACTCTTTTGCAACTCGTGAGACTTTTCAAAAAGAGAGAATGAGTGAATCGATGAAAGTGTACTTTCCACATTATAGTGGGATAAACTATAGAGTTTTTGAACACTAACGAATGATATTTTCCGCAAAATAAAGAAAACGTAAAGTTTGCTTGGTCACCAAGCAATCCTACAAAACACTTCATTTTGGTATTTTCGAGGTTAAATGGCACTATAAACGAGTTATAGAAAACAACAACCCTAGAACGAATGTGAATTGGTCATGGTTAACTCTTTTGCAACTCGTGAGACTTTTCAAAAAGAGAGAATGAGTGAATCGATGAAAGTGTACTTTCCACATTATAGTGGGATAAACTATAGAGTTTTTGAACACTAACGAATGAGATTTTCCGCAAAATAAAGAAAACGTAAAGTTTGCTTGGTCACCAAGCAATCCTACAAAACACTTCATTTTGGTATTTTCGAGGTTAAATGGCACTATAAACGAGTTATAGAAAACAACAACCCTAGAACGAATGTGAATTGGTCATGGTTAACTCTTTTGCAACTCGTGAGACTTTTCAAAAAGAGAGAATGAGTGAATCGATGAAAGTGCACTTTCCACATTATAGTGGGATAAACTATAGAGTTTTTGAACACTAACGAATGAGATTTTCCGCAAAATAAAGAAAACGTAAAGTTTGCTTGGTCACCAAGCAATCCTACAAAACACTTCATTTTGGTATTTTCGAGGTTAAATGGCACTATAAACGAGTTATAGAAAACAACAACCCTAGAACGAATGTGAATTGGTCATGGTTAACTCTTTTACAACTCGTGAGACTTTTCAAAAAGAGAGAATGAGTGAATCGATGAAAGTGCACTTTCCACATTATAGTGGGATAAACTATAGAGTTTTTGAGAACTAACGTATGTGATTTTCCGCAAAATGAAGAAAACATAAAGTTTGCTTGGTCACCAAGCAATCCTACAAAACACTTCATTTCGGTATTTTCGAGGTTAAATGGCACTATAAACGAGTTATAGAAAACAACAACCCTAGAACGAATGTGAATTGGTCATAGTTAACTCTTTTGCAACTCGTGAGACTTTTCAAAAAGAGAAAATGAGTGAATCGATGAAAGTGTACTTTCCACATTATAGTGGGATACTATAGAGTTTTTGAACACTAACGAATGTGATTTTACGCAAAATAAAAAAAACGTAAAGTTTGCTTAATCACCAAGCAATCCTACAAAACACTTCATTTTGGTATTTTCGAGGTTAAATGGCACTATAAACGAGTTATAGAAAACAACAACCCTAGAACGAATGTGAATTGATCTTGGTCACTTTTGCAACTCGTGGAACTTTTCAAAAAGAGAGAATGAGTGAATCGATGAAAGTGCACTTTCCACATTAAAGTGGGATAAACTATAGAGTTTTTGAACACTAACGAATGTGATTTTCAGCAAAATAAAAAAAACGTAAAGTTTGCTTAATCACCAAGCAATCCTACAAAACACTTCATTTTGGAATTTTCGAGGTTAAATGGCACTATAAACGAGTTATAGAAAACAACAACCCTAGAACGAATGTGAATTGGTCATGGTTAACTCTTTTGCAACTCGTGAGACTTTTCAAAAAGAGAGAATGAATGAATCGATGAAAGTGTACTTTCCACATTATAGTGGGATAAACTATAGAGTTTTTGAACACTAACGAATGAGATTTTCCGCAAAATAAAGAAAACGTAAAGTTTGCTTGGTCACCAAGCAATCCTACAAAACACTTCATTTTGGTATTTTCGAGGTTAAATGGCACTATAAACGAGTTATAGAAAACAACTACCCTAGAACGAATGTGAATTGGTCATGGTTAACTCTTTTGCAATTCGTGAGACTTTTCAAAAAGAGAGAATGAGTGAATCGATGAAAGTGCACTTTCCACATTATAGTGGGATAAACTATAGAGTTTTTGAACACTAACGAATGAGATTTTCCGCAAAATAAAGAAAACGTAAAGTTTGCTTGGTCACCAAGCAATCCTACAAAACTCTTCATTTTGGTATTTTCGAGGTTAAATGGCACTATAAACGAGTTATAGAAAACAACTACCCTAGAACGAATGTGAATTGGTCATGGTTAACTCTTTTACAACTCGTGAGACTTTTCAAAAAGAGAGAATGAATGAATCGATGAAAGTGTACTTTCCACATTATAGTGGGATAAACTATAGAGTTTTTGAACACTAACGAATGAGATTTTCCGCAAAATAAAGAAAACGTAAAGTTTGCTTGGTCACCAAGCAATCCTACAAAACACTTCATTTTGGTATTTTCGAGGTTAAATGGCACTATAAACGAGTTATAGAAAACAACAACCCTAGAACGAATGTGAATTGGTCATGGTTAACTCTTTTACAACTCGTGAGACTTTTCAAAAAGAGAGAATGAGTGAATCGATGAAAGTGCACTTTCCACATTATAGTGGGATAAACTATAGAGTTTTTGAGAACTAACGTATGTGATTTTCCGCAAAATGAAGAAAACATAAAGTTTGCTTGGTCACCAAGCAATCCTACAAAACACTTCATTTCGGTATTTTCGAGGTTAAATGGCACTATAAACGAGTTATAGAAAACAACAACCCTAGAACGAATGTGAATTGGTCATGGTTAACTCTTTTACAACTCGTGAGACTTTTCAAAAAGAGAGAATGAGTGAATCGATGAAAGTGCACTTTCCACATTATAGTGGGATAAACTATAGAGTTTTTGAGAACTAACGTATGTGATTTTCCGCAAAATGAAGAAAACATAAAGTTTGCTTGGTCACCAAGCAATCCTACAAAACACTTCATTTCGGTATTTTCGAGGTTAAATGGCACTATAAACGAGTTATAGAAAACAACTACCCTAGAACGAATGTGAATTGGTCATGGTTAACTCTTTCACAACTCGTGAGACTTTTCAAAAAGAGAGAATGAATGAATCGATGAAAGTGTACTTTCCACATTATAGTGGGATAAACTATAGAGTTTTTGAACACTAACGAATGAGATTTTCAGCAAAATAAAAAAAACGTAAAGTTTGCTTAATCACCAAGCAATCCTACAAAACACTTCATTTTGGAATTTTCGAGGTTAAATGGCACTATAAACGAGTTATAGAAAACAACAACCCTAGAACGAATGTTAATTGGTCATGGTTAACTCTTTTGCAACTCGTGAGACTTTTCAAAAAGAGAGAATGAATGAATCGATGAAAGTGTACTTTCCACATTATAGTGGGATAAACTATAGAGTTTTTGAACACTAACGAATGAGATTTTCCGCAAAATAAAGAAAACGTAAAGTTTGCTTGGTCACCAAGCAATCCTACAAAACACTTCATTTTGGTATTTTCGAGGTTAAATGGCACTATAAACGAGTTATAGAAAACAACAACCCTAGAACGAATGTGAATTGGTCATGGTTAACTCTTTTGCAACTCGTGAGACTTTTCAAAAAGAGAGAATGATTGAATCGATGAAAGCGTACTTTCCACCTTATAGTGGGATAAACTATAGAGTTTTTGAACACTAACGAATGTGATTTTCCGCAAAATAAAGAAAACGTAAAGTTTGCTTGGTCACCAAGCAATCCTACAAAACACTTCATTTTGGTATTTTCGAGGTTAAATGGCACTATAAACGAGTTATAGAAAACAACTACCCTAGAACGAATGTGAATTGGTCATGGTTAACTCTTTTGCAATTCGTGAGACTTTTCAAAAAGAGAGAATGAGTGAATCGATGAAAGTGCACTTTCCACATTATAGTGGGATAAACTATAGAGTTTTTGAACACTAACGAATGAGATTTTCCGCAAAATAAAGAAGACGTAAAGTTTGCTTGGTCACCAAGCAATCCTACAAAACACTTCATTTTGGTATTTTCGAGGTTAAATGGCACTATAAACGAGTTATAGAAAACAACAACCATAGAACGAATGTGAATTGGTCATGGTTAACTCTTTTACAACTCGTGAGACTTTTCAAAAAGAGAGAATGAGTGAATCGATGAACGTGCACTTTCCACATTATAGTGGGATAAACTATAGAGTTTTTGAGAACTAACGTATGTGATTTTCCGCAAAATGAAGAAAACATAAAGTTTGCTTGGTCACCAAGCAATCCTACAAAACACTTCATTTCGGTATTTTCGAGGTTAAATGGCACTATAAACGAGTTATAGAAAACAACAACCCTAGAAGGAATGTGAATTGGTCATAGTTAACTCTTTTGCAACTCGTGAGACTTTTCAAAAAGAGAAAATGAGTGAATCGATGAAAGTGTACTTTCCACATTATAGTGGGATACTATAGAGTTTTTGAACACTAACGAATGTGATTTTCCGCAAAATAAAAAAAACGTAAAGTTTGCTTAATCACCAAGCAATCCTACAAAACACTTCATTTTGGTATTTTCGAGGTTAAATGGCACTATAAACGAGTTATAGAAAACAACAACCCTAGAACGAATGTGAATTTATCTTGGTCACTTTTGCAACTCGTGGAACTTTTCAAAAAGAGAGAATGAGTGAATCGATGAAAGTGCACTTTCCACATTATAGTGGGATAAACTATAGAGTTTTTGAACACTAACGAATGTGATTTTCAGCAAAATAAAAAAAACGTAAAGTTTGCTTAATCACCAAGCAATCCTACAAAACACTTCATTTTGGTATTTTCGAGGTTAAATGGCACTATAAACGAGTTATAGAAAACAACAACCCTAGAAGGAATGTGAATTGGTCATAGTTAACTCTTTTGCAACTCATGAGACTTTTCAAAAAGAGAAAATGAGTGAATCGATGAAAGTGTACTTTCCACATTATAGTGGGATACTATAGAGTTTTTGAACACTAACGAATGTGATTTTCCGCAAAATAAAAAAAACGTAAAGTTTGCTTAATCACCAAGCAATCCTACAAAACACTTCATTTTGGTATTTTCGAGGTTAAATGGCACTATAAGCGAGTTATAGAAAACAACAACCCTAGAACGAATGTGAATTTATCTTGGTCACTTTTGCAACTCGTGGAACTTTTCAAAAAGAGAGAATGAGTGAATCGATGAAAGTGTACTTTCCACATTATAGTGGGATAAACTATAGAGTTTTTGAACACTAACGAATGAGATTTTCCGCAAAATAAAGAAAACGTAAAGTTTGCTTGGTCACCAAGCAATCCTACAAAACTCTTCATTTTGGTATTTTCGAGGTTAAATGGCACTATAAACGAGTTATAGAAAACAACTACCCTAGAACGAATGTGAATTGGTCATGGTTAACTCTTTTACAACTCGTGAGACTTTTCAAAAAGAGAGAATGAATGAATCGATGAAAGTGTACTTTCCACATTATAGTGGGATAAACTATAGAGTTTTTGAACACTAATGAGTGAGATTTTCCGCAAAATAAAGAAACCGTAAAGTTTGCTTGGTCACCAAGCAATCCTACAAAACACTTCATTTCGGTATTTTCGAGGTTAAATGGCACTATAAACGAGTTATAGAAAACAACAACCCTAGAACGAATGTGAATTGGTCATGGTTAACTCTTTTGCAACTCGTGAGACTTTTCAAAAAGAGAGAATGAGTGAATCGATGAAAGTGTACTTTCCACATTATAGTGGGATAAACTATAGAGTTTTTGAACACTAACGAATGATATTTTCCGCAAAATAAAGAAAACGTAAAGTTTGCTTGGTCACCAAGCAATCCTACAAAACACTTCATTTTGGTATTTTCGAGGTTAAATGGCACTATAAACGAGTTATAGAAAACAACAACCCTAGAACGAATGTGAATTGGTCATGGTTAACTCTTTTGCAACTCGTGAGACTTTTCAAAAAGAGAGAATGAGTGAATCGATGAAAGTGTACTTTCCACATTATAGTGGGATAAACTATAGAGTTTTTGAACACTAACGAATGAGATTTTCCGCAAAATAAAGAAAACGTAAAGTTTGCTTGGTCACCAAGCAATCCTACAAAACACTTCATTTTGGTATTTTCGAGGTTAAATGGCACTATAAACGAGTTATAGAAAACAACAACCCTAGAACGAATGTGAATTGGTCATGGTTAACTCTTTTGCAACTCGTGAGACTTTTCAAAAAGAGAGAATGAGTGAATCGATGAAAGTGCACTTTCCACATTATAGTGGGATAAACTATAGAGTTTTTGAACACTAACGAATGAGATTTTCCGCAAAATAAAGAAAACGTAAAGTTTGCTTGGTCACCAAGCAATCCTACAAAACACTTCATTTTGGTATTTTCGAGGTTAAATGGCACTATAAACGAGTTATAGAAAACAACAACCCTAGAACGAATGTGAATTGGTCATGGTTAACTCTTTTACAACTCGTGAGACTTTTCAAAAAGAGAGAATGAGTGAATCGATGAAAGTGCACTTTCCACATTATAGTGGGATAAACTATAGAGTTTTTGAGAACTAACGTATGTGATTTTCCGCAAAATGAAGAAAACATAAAGTTTGCTTGGTCACCAAGCAATCCTACAAAACACTTCATTTCGGTATTTTCGAGGTTAAATGGCACTATAAACGAGTTATAGAAAACAACAACCCTAGAACGAATGTGAATTGGTCATAGTTAACTCTTTTGCAACTCGTGAGACTTTTCAAAAAGAGAAAATGAGTGAATCGATGAAAGTGTACTTTCCACATTATAGTGGGATACTATAGAGTTTTTGAACACTAACGAATGTGATTTTACGCAAAATAAAAAAAACGTAAAGTTTGCTTAATCACCAAGCAATCCTACAAAACACTTCATTTTGGTATTTTCGAGGTTAAATGGCACTATAAACGAGTTATAGAAAACAACAACCCTAGAACGAATGTGAATTGATCTTGGTCACTTTTGCAACTCGTGGAACTTTTCAAAAAGAGAGAATGAGTGAATCGATGAAAGTGCACTTTCCACATTAAAGTGGGATAAACTATAGAGTTTTTGAACACTAACGAATGTGATTTTCAGCAAAATAAAAAAAACGTAAAGTTTGCTTAATCACCAAGCAATCCTACAAAACACTTCATTTTGGAATTTTCGAGGTTAAATGGCACTATAAACGAGTTATAGAAAACAACAACCCTAGAACGAATGTGAATTGGTCATGGTTAACTCTTTTGCAACTCGTGAGACTTTTCAAAAAGAGAGAATGAATGAATCGATGAAAGTGTACTTTCCACATTATAGTGGGATAAACTATAGAGTTTTTGAACACTAACGAATGAGATTTTCCGCAAAATAAAGAAAACGTAAAGTTTGCTTGGTCACCAAGCAATCCTACAAAACACTTCATTTTGGTATTTTCGAGGTTAAATGGCACTATAAACGAGTTATAGAAAACAACTACCCTAGAACGAATGTGAATTGGTCATGGTTAACTCTTTTGCAATTCGTGAGACTTTTCAAAAAGAGAGAATGAGTGAATCGATGAAAGTGCACTTTCCACATTATAGTGGGATAAACTATAGAGTTTTTGAACACTAACGAATGAGATTTTCCGCAAAATAAAGAAAACGTAAAGTTTGCTTGGTCACCAAGCAATCCTACAAAACTCTTCATTTTGGTATTTTCGAGGTTAAATGGCACTATAAACGAGTTATAGAAAACAACTACCCTAGAACGAATGTGAATTGGTCATGGTTAACTCTTTTACAACTCGTGAGACTTTTCAAAAAGAGAGAATGAATGAATCGATGAAAGTGTACTTTCCACATTATAGTGGGATAAACTATAGAGTTTTTGAACACTAACGAATGAGATTTTCCGCAAAATAAAGAAAACGTAAAGTTTGCTTGGTCACCAAGCAATCCTACAAAACACTTCATTTTGGTATTTTCGAGGTTAAATGGCACTATAAACGAGTTATAGAAAACAACAACCCTAGAACGAATGTGAATTGGTCATGGTTAACTCTTTTACAACTCGTGAGACTTTTCAAAAAGAGAGAATGAGTGAATCGATGAAAGTGCACTTTCCACATTATAGTGGGATAAACTATAGAGTTTTTGAGAACTAACGTATGTGATTTTCCGCAAAATGAAGAAAACATAAAGTTTGCTTGGTCACCAAGCAATCCTACAAAACACTTCATTTCGGTATTTTCGAGGTTAAATGGCACTATAAACGAGTTATAGAAAACAACAACCCTAGAACGAATGTGAATTGGTCATGGTTAACTCTTTTACAACTCGTGAGACTTTTCAAAAAGAGAGAATGAGTGAATCGATGAAAGTGCACTTTCCACATTATAGTGGGATAAACTATAGAGTTTTTGAGAACTAACGTATGTGATTTTCCGCAAAATGAAGAAAACATAAAGTTTGCTTGGTCACCAAGCAATCCTACAAAACACTTCATTTCGGTATTTTCGAGGTTAAATGGCACTATAAACGAGTTATAGAAAACAACTACCCTAGAACGAATGTGAATTGGTCATGGTTAACTCTTTCACAACTCGTGAGACTTTTCAAAAAGAGAGAATGAATGAATCGATGAAAGTGTACTTTCCACATTATAGTGGGATAAACTATAGAGTTTTTGAACACTAACGAATGAGATTTTCAGCAAAATAAAAAAAACGTAAAGTTTGCTTAATCACCAAGCAATCCTACAAAACACTTCATTTTGGAATTTTCGAGGTTAAATGGCACTATAAACGAGTTATAGAAAACAACAACCCTAGAACGAATGTTAATTGGTCATGGTTAACTCTTTTGCAACTCGTGAGACTTTTCAAAAAGAGAGAATGAATGAATCGATGAAAGTGTACTTTCCACATTATAGTGGGATAAACTATAGAGTTTTTGAACACTAACGAATGAGATTTTCCGCAAAATAAAGAAAACGTAAAGTTTGCTTGGTCACCAAGCAATCCTACAAAACACTTCATTTTGGTATTTTCGAGGTTAAATGGCACTATAAACGAGTTATAGAAAACAACTACCCTAGAACGAATGTGAATTGGTCATGGTTAACTCTTTTGCAATTCGTGAGACTTTTCAAAAAGAGAGAATGAGTGAATCGATGAAAGTGCACTTTCCACATTATAGTGGGATAAACTATAGAGTTTTTGAACACTAACGAATGTGATTTTCCGCAAAATAAAGAAAACGTAAAGTTTGCTTGGTCACCAAGCAATCCTACAAAACACTTCATTTTGGTATTTTCGAGGTTAAATGGCACTATAAACGAGTTATAGAAAACAACAACCCTAGAACGAATGTGAATTGGTCATGGTTAACTCTTTTACAACTCGTGAGACTTTTCAAAAAGAGAGAATGAGTGAATCGATGAAAGTGCACTTTCCACATTATAGTGGGATAAACTATAGAGTTTTTGAGAACTAACGTATGTGATTTTCCGCAAAATGAAGAAAACATAAAGTTTGCTTGGTCACCAAGCAATCCTACAAAACACTTCATTTCGGTATTTTCGAGGTTAAATGGCACTATAAACGAGTTATAGAAAACAACAACCCTAGAACGAATGTGAATTGGTCATGGTTAACTCTTTTGCAACTCGTGAGACTTTTCAAAAAGAGAGAATGAATGAATCGATGAAAGTGTACTTTCCACATTATAGTGGGATAAACTATAGAGTTTTTGAACACTAACGAATGAGATTTTCCGCAAAATAAAGAAAACGTAAAGTTTGCTTGGTCACCAAGCAATCCTACAAAACTCTTCATTTTGGTATTTTCGAGGTTAAATGGCACTATAAACGAGTTATAGAAAACAACTACCCTAGAACGAATGTGAATTGGTCATGGTTAACTCTTTTACAACTCCTGAGACTTTTCAAAAAGAGAGAATGAATGAATCGATGAAAGTGTACTTTCCACATTATAGTGGGATAAACTATAGAGTTTTTGAACACTAACGAATGAGATTTTCCGCAAAATAAAGAAAACGTAAAGTTTGCTTGGTCACCAAGCAATCCTACAAAACACTTCATTTCGGTATTTTCGAGGTTAAATGGCACTATAAACGAGTTATAGAAAACAACAACCCTAGAACGAATGTTAATTGGTCATGGTTAACTCTTTTGCAACTCGTGAGGCTTTTCAAAAAGAGAAAATGAGTGAATCGATGAAAGTGTACTTTCCACATTATAGTGGGATACTATAGAGTTTTTGAACACTAACGAATGTGATTTTACGCAAAATAAAAAAAACGTAAAGTTTGCTTAATCACCAAGCAATCCTACAAAACACTTCATTTTGGTATTTTCGAGGTTAAATGGCACTATAAACGAGTTATAGAAAACAACAACCCTAGAACGAATGTGAATTGATCTTGGTCACTTTTGCAACTCGTGGAACTTTTCAAAAAGAGAGAATGAGTGAATCGATGAAAGTGCACTTTCCACATTATAGTGGGATAAACTATAGAGTTTTTGAACACTAACGAATGTGATTTTCAGCAAAATAAAAAAAACGTAAAGTTTGCTTAATCACCAAGCAATCCTACAAAACACTTCATTTTGGAATTCTCGAGGTTAAATGGCACTATAAACGAGTTATAGAAAACAACAACCCTAGAACGAATGTGAATTGGTCATGGTTAACTCTTTTGCAACTCGTGAGACTTTTCAAAAAGAGAGAGTGAATGAATCGATGAAAGTGTACTTTCCACATTATAGTGGGATAAACTATAGAGTTTTTGAACACTAACGAATGAGATTTTCCGCAAAATAAAGAAAACGTAAAGTTTGCATGGTCACCAAGCAATCCTACAAAACACTTCATTTCGGTATTTTCGAGGTTAAATGGCACTATAAACGAGTTATAGAAAACAACAACCCTAGAACGAATGTGAATTGGTCATGGTTAACTCTTTTGCAACTCGTGAGACTTTTCAAAAAGAGAGAATGAATGAATCGATGAAAGTGTACTTTCCACATTATAGTGGGATAAACTATAGAGTTTTTGAACACTAACGAATGAGATTTTCCGCAAAATAAAGAAAACGTAAAGTTTGCTTGGTCACCAAGCAATCCTACAAAACTCTTCATTTTGGTATTTTCGAGGTTAAATGGCACTATAAACGAGTTATAGAAAACAACTACCCTAGAACGAATGTGAATTGGTCATGGTTAACTCTTTTACAACTCGTGAGACTTTTCAAAAAGAGAGAATGAATGAATCGATGAAAGTGTACTTTCCACATTATAGTGGGATAAACTATAGAGTTTTTGAACACTAACGAATGAGATTTTCCGCAAAATAAAGAAAACGTAAAGTTTGCTTGGTCACCAAGCAATCCTACAAAACACTTCATTTTGGTATTTTCGAGGTTAAATGGCACTATAAACGAGTTATAGAAAACAACAACCCTAGAACGAATGTGAATTGGTCATGGTTAACTCTTTTACAACTAGTGAGACTTTTCAAAAAGAGAGAATGAGTGAATCGATGAAAGTGCACTTTCCACATTATAGTGGGATAAACTATAGTGTTTTTGAACACTAACGAATGAGATTTTCCGCAAAATAAAAAAAACGTAAAGTTTGCTTAATCACCAAGCAATCCTACAAAACACTTCATTATGGTATTTTCGAGGTTAAATGGCACTATAAACGAGTTATAGAAAACAACAACCTTAGAACGAATGTGAATTGATCTTGGTCACTTTTGCAACTCGTGGAACTTTTCAAAAAGAGAGAATGAGTGAATCGATGAAAGTGCACTTTCCACATTATAATGGGATAAACTATAGAGTTTTTGAGAACTAACGTATGTGATTTTCCGCAAAATGAAGAAAACATAAAGTTTGCTTGGTCACCAAGCAATCCTACAAAACACTTCATTTCGGTATTTTCGAGGTTAAATGGCACTATAAACGAGTTATAGAAAACAACTACCCTAGAACGAATGTGAATTGGTCATGGTTAACTCTTTCACAACTCGTGAGACTTTTCAAAAAGAGAGAATGAATGAATCGATGAAAGTGTACTTTCCACATTATAGTGGGATAAACTATAGAGTTTTTGAACACTAACGAATGAGATTTTCAGCAAAATAAAAAAAACGTAAAGTTTGCTTAATCACCAAGCAATCCTACAAAACACTTCATTTTGGAATTTTCGAGGTTAAATGGCACTATAAACGAGTTATAGAAAACAACAACCCTAGAACGAATGTGAATTGGTCATGGTTAACTCTTTTGCAACTCGTGAGACTTTTCAAAAAGAGAGAATGAATGAATCGATGAAAGTGTACTTTCCACATTATAGTGGGATAAACTATAGAGTTTTTGAACACTAACGAATGAGATTTTCCGCAAAATAAAGAAAACGTAAAGTTTGCTTGGTCACCAAGCAATCCTACAAAACACTTCATTTTGGTATTTTCGAGGTTAAATGGCACTATAAACGAGTTATAGAAAACAACTACCCTAGAACGAATGTGAATTGGTCATGGTTAACTCTTTTGCAATTCGTGAGACTTTTCAAAAAGAGAGAATGAGTGAATCGATGAAAGTGCACTTTCCACATTATAGTGGGATAAACTATAGAGTTTTTGAACACTAACGAATGTGATTTTCCGCAAAATAAAGAAAACGTAAAGTTTGCTTGGTCACCAAGCAATCCTACAAAACACTTCATTTTGGTATTTTCGAGGTTAAATGGCACTATAAACGAGTTATAGAAAACAACAACCCTAGAACGAATGTGAATTGGTCATGGTTAACTCTTTTACAACTCGTGAGACTTTTCAAAAAGAGAGAATGAGTGAATCGATGAAAGTGCACTTTCCACATTATAGTGGGATAAACTATAGAGTTTTTGAGAACTAACGTATGTGATTTTCCGCAAAATGAAGAAAACATAAAGTTTGCTTGGTCACCAAGCAATCCTACAAAACACTTCATTTCGGTATTTTCGAGGTTAAATGGCACTATAAACGAGTTATAGAAAACAACAACCCTAGAACGAATGTGAATTGGTCATGGTTAACTCTTTTGCAACTCGTGAGACTTTTCAAAAAGAGAGAATGAATGAATCGATGAAAGTGTACTTTCCACATTATAGTGGGATAAACTATAGAGTTTTTGAACACTAACGAATGAGATTTTCCGCAAAATAAAGAAAACGTAAAGTTTGCTTGGTCACCAAGCAATCCTACAAAACTCTTCATTTTGGTATTTTCGAGGTTAAATGGCACTATAAACGAGTTATAGAAAACAACTACCCTAGAACGAATGTGAATTGGTCATGGTTAACTCTTTTACAACTCCTGAGACTTTTCAAAAAGAGAGAATGAATGAATCGATGAAAGTGTACTTTCCACATTATAGTGGGATAAACTATAGAGTTTTTGAACACTAACGAATGAGATTTTCCGCAAAATAAAGAAAACGTAAAGTTTGCTTGGTCACCAAGCAATCCTACAAAACACTTCATTTCGGTATTTTCGAGGTTAAATGGCACTATAAACGAGTTATAGAAAACAACAACCCTAGAACGAATGTGAATTGGTCATGGTTAACTCTTTTGCAACTCGTGAGGCTTTTCAAAAAGAGAAAATGAGTGAATCGATGAAAGTGTACTTTCCACATTATAGTGGGATACTATAGAGTTTTTGAACACTAACGAATGTGATTTTACGCAAAATAAAAAAAACGTAAAGTTTGCTTAATCACCAAGCAATCCTACAAAACACTTCATTTTGGTATTTTCGAGGTTAAATGGCACTATAAACGAGTTATAGAAAACAACAACCCTAGAACGAATGTGAATTGATCTTGGTCACTTTTGCAACTCGTGGAACTTTTCAAAAAGAGAGAATGAGTGAATCGATGAAAGTGCACTTTCCACATTATAGTGGGATAAACTATAGAGTTTTTGAACACTAACGAATGTGATTTTCAGCAAAATAAAAAAAACGTAAAGTTTGCTTAATCACCAAGCAATCCTACAAAACACTTCATTTTGGAATTCTCGAGGTTAAATGGCACTATAAACGAGTTATAGAAAACAACAACCCTAGAACGAATGTGAATTGGTCATGGTTAACTCTTTTGCAACTCGTGAGACTTTTCAAAAAGAGAGAGTGAATGAATCGATGAAAGTGTACTTTCCACATTATAGTGGGATAAACTATAGAGTTTTTGAACACTAACGAATGAGATTTTCCGCAAAATAAAGAAAACGTAAAGTTTGCTTGGTCACCAAGCAATCCTACAAAACACTTCATTTCGGTATTTTCGAGGTTAAATGGCACTATAAACGAGTTATAGAAAACAACAACCCTAGAACGAATGTGAATTGGTCATGGTTAACTCTTTTGCAACTCGTGAGACTTTTCAAAAAGAGAGAATGAATGAATCGATGAAAGTGTACTTTCCACATTATAGTGGGATAAACTATAGAGTTTTTGAACACTAACGAATGAGATTTTCCGCAAAATAAAGAAAACGTAAAGTTTGCTTGGTCACCAAGCAATCCTACAAAACTCTTCATTTTGGTATTTTCGAGGTTAAATGGCACTATAAACGAGTTATAGAAAACAACTACCCTAGAACGAATGTGAATTGGTCATGGTTAACTCTTTTACAACTCGTGAGACTTTTCAAAAAGAGAGAATGAATGAATCGATGAAAGTGTACTTTCCACATTATAGTGGGATAAACTATAGAGTTTTTGAACACTAACGAATGAGATTTTCCGCAAAATAAAGAAAACGTAAAGTTTGCTTGGTCACCAAGCAATCCTACAAAACACTTCATTTTGGTATTTTCGAGGTTAAATGGCACTATAAACGAGTTATAGAAAACAACAACCCTAGAACGAATGTGAATTGGTCATGGTTAACTCTTTTACAACTAGTGAGACTTTTCAAAAAGAGAGAATGAGTGAATCGATGAAAGTGCACTTTCCACATTATAGTGGGATAAACTATAGTGTTTTTGAACACTAACGAATGAGATTTTCCGCAAAATAAAAAAAACGTAAAGTTTGCTTAATCACCAAGCAATCCTACAAAACACTTCATTATGGTATTTTCGAGGTTAAATGGCACTATAAACGAGTTATAGAAAACAACAACCTTAGAACGAATGTGAATTGATCTTGGTCACTTTTGCAACTCGTGGAACTTTTCAAAAAGAGAGAATGAGTGAATCGATGAAAGTGCACTTTCCACATTATAATGGGATAAACTATAGAGTTTTTGAACACTAACGAATGTGATTTTCCGCAAAATAAAGAAAACGTAAAGTTTGCTGGTTCACCAAGCAATCCTACAAAACACTTCATTTTGGTATTTTCGAGGTTAAATGGCACTATAAACGAGTTATAGAAAACAACAACCCTAGAACGAATGTGAATTGGTCATGGTTAACTCTTTTGCAACTCGTGAGACTTTTAAAAAAGAGAGAATGAGTGAATCGATGAAAGTGCACTTTCCACATTATAGTGGGATAAACTATATAGTTTTTGAACACTAATGAATGTGATTTTCCGAAAAATAAAAAAAACGTAAAGTTTGCTTAATCACCAAGCAATCCTACAAAACACTTCATTTTGGTATTTTCGAGGTTAAATGGCACTATAAACGAGTTATAGAAAACAACAACCCTAGAACGAGTGTGAATTGGTCATGGTTAACTCTTTTGCAACTCGTGAGACTTTTCAAAAAGAGAGAATGAGTGAATCGATGAAAGTGTACTTTCCACATCATAGTGGGATAACCTTTAGTGTTTTTGAACACTAACGAATGAGATTTTCCGCAAAATAAAGAAAAACGTAAAGTTTGCTTGGTCACCAAGCAATCCTACAAAACACTTCATATTGGTATTTTCGAGGTTAAATGGCACTATAAACGAGTTATAGAAAACAACAACCCTAGAACGAATGTGAATTGTTCTTGGTCACTTTTGTAACTCGTGGAACTTTTCAAAAAGAGAGAATGAGTGAATCGATGAAAGTGCACTTTCCACATTATAGTGGGATAAACTATAGAGTTTTTGAACACCAACGAATGTGATTTTCCGCTAAATAAAAAAAACGTAAAGTTTGCTTAATCACCAAGCAATCCTACAAAACACTTCATTTTGGTATTTTCGAGGTTAAATGGCACTATAAACGAGTTATAGAAAACAACAACCCTAGAACGAATGTGAATTGGTCATGGTTAACTCTTTTGCAACTCGTGAGACTTTTCAAAAAGAGAGAATGAGTGAATCGATGAAAAGTTACTTTCCACATTATAGTGGGATACTATAGAGTTTTTGAACACTAACGAATGTGATTTTCCGCAAAATAAAAAAAACGTAAAGTTTGCTTAATTACCAAGCAATCCTACAAAACACTTCATTTTGGTATTTTCGAGGTTAAATGGCACTATAAACGAGTTATAGAAAACAACAACCCTAGAACGAATGTGAATTGGTCATGGTTAACTCTTTTGCAACTCGTGAGACTTTTCAAAAAGAGAGAATGAGTGAATCGATGAAAGTGTACTTTCCACATTATAGTGGGATAAACTATAGTGTTTTTGAACACTAACGAATGAGATTTTCCGCAAAATAAAGAAAACGTAAAGTTTGCTTGGTCACCAAGCAATCCTACAAAACACTTCATTTTGGTATTTTCGAGGTTAAATGGCACTATAAACGAGTTATAGAAAACAACAACCCTAGAACGAATGTGAATTGGTCATGGTTAACTCTTTTGCAACTCGTGAGACTTTTCAAAAAGAGAGAATGAGTGAATCGATGAAAGTGTACTTTCCACATCATAGTGGGATAACCTTTAGTGTTTTCGAACACCAACGAATGAGATTTTCCGCAAAATAAAGAAAAATGTAAAGTTTGCTTGGTCACCAAGCAATCCTACAAAACACTTCATTTTGGTATTTTCGAGGTTAAATGGCACTATAAACGAGTTATAGAAAACAACAACCCTAGAACGAATGTGAATTGATCTTGGTCACTTTTGTAACTCGTGGAACTTTTCAAAAAGAGAGAATGAGTGAATCGATGAAAGTGCACTTTCCACATTATAGTGGGATAAACTATAGAGTTTTTGAACACCAACGAATGTGATTTTCCGCTAAATAAAAAAAACGTAAAGTTTGCTTAATCACCAAGCAATCCTACAAAACACTTCATTTTGGTATTTTCGAGGTTAAATGGCACTATAAAGGAGTTATAGAAAACAACAACCCTAGAACGAATGTGAATTGGTCATGGTTAACTCTTTTGCAACTCGTGAGACTTTTCAAAAAGAGAGAATGAGTGAATCGATGAAAAGTTACTTTCCACATTATAGTGGGATACTATAGAGTTTTTGAACACTAACGAATGTGATTTTCCGCAAAATAAAAAAAACGTAAAGTTTGCTTAATCACCAAGCAATCCTACAAAACACTTCATTTTGGTATTTTCGAGGTTAAATGGCACTATAAACGAGTTATAGAAAACAACAACCCTAGAACGAATGTGAATTGATCTTGGTCACTTTTGCAACTCGTGGAACTTTTCAAAAAGAGAGAATGAGTGAATCGATGAAAGTGCACTTTCCACATTATAATGGGATAAACTATAGAGTTTTTGAACACTAACGAATGTGATTTTCCGCAAAATAAAGAAAACGTAAAGTTTGCTGGTTCACCAAGCAATCCTACAAAACACTTCATTTTGGTATTTTCGAGGTTAAATGGCACTATAAACGAGTTATAGAAAACAACAACCCTAGAACGAATGTGAATTGGTCATGGTTAACTCTTTTACAACTCGTGAGACTTTTCAAAAAGAGAGAATGAATGAATCGATGAAAGTGTACTTTCCACATTATAGTGGGATAAACTATAGAGTTTTTGAACACTAACGAATGAGATTTTCCGCAAAATAAAGAAAACGTAAAGTTTGCTTGGTCACCAAGCAATCCTACAAAACTCTTCATTTTGGTATTTTCGAGGTTAAATGGCACTATAAACGAGTTATAGAAAACAACAACCCTAGAACGAATGTGAATTGGTCATGGTTAACTCTTTTACAACTCGTGAGACTTTTCAAAAAGAGAGAATGAATGAATCGATGAAAGTGTACTTTCCACATTATAGTGGGATAAACTATAGAGTTTTTGAACACTAACGAATGAGATTTTCCGCAAAATAAAGAAAACGTAAAGTTTGCTTGGTCACCAAGCAATCCTACAAAACACTTCATTTTGGTATTTTCGAGGTTAAATGGCACTATAAACGAGTTATAGAAAACAACAACCCTAGAACGAATGTGAATTGGTCATGGTTAACTCTTTTACAACTAGTGAGACTTTTCAAAAAGAGAGAATGAGTGAATCGATGAAAGTGCACTTTCCACATTATAGTGGGATAAACTATAGTGTTTTTGAACACTAACGAATGAGATTTTCCGCAAAATAAAAAAAACGTAAAGTTTGCTTAATTACCAAGCAATCCTACAAAACACTTCATTTTGGTATTTTCGAGGTTAAATGGCACTATAAACGAGTTATAGAAAACAACAACCCTAGAACGAATGTGAATTGGTCATGGTTAACTCTTTTGCAACTCGTGAGACTTTTCAAAAAGAGAGAATGAGTGAATCGATGAAAGTGTACTTTCCACATTATAGTGGGATAAACTATAGTGTTTTTGAACACTAACGAATGAGATTTTCCGCAAAATAAAGAAAACGTAAAGTTTGCTTGGTCACCAAGCAATCCTACAAAACACTTCATTTTGGTATTTTCGAGGTTAAATGGCACTATAAACGAGTTATAGAAAACAACAACCCTAGAACGAATGTGAATTGGTCATGGTTAACTCTTTTGCAACTCGTGAGACTTTTCAAAAAGAGAGAATGAGTGAATCGATGAAAGTGTACTTTCCACATCATAGTGGGATAACCTTTAGTGTTTTCGAACACCAACGAATGAGATTTTCCGCAAAATAAAGAAAAATGTAAAGTTTGCTTGGTCACCAAGCAATCCTACAAAACACTTCATTTTGGTATTTTCGAGGTTAAATGGCACTATAAACGAGTTATAGAAAACAACAACCCTAGAACGAATGTGAATTGATCTTGGTCACTTTTGTAACTCGTGGAACTTTTCAAAAAGAGAGAATGAGTGAATCGATGAAAGTGCACTTTCCACATTATAGTGGGATAAACTATAGAGTTTTTGAACACCAACGAATGTGATTTTCCGCTAAATAAAAAAAACGTAAAGTTTGCTTAATCACCAAGCAATCCTACAAAACACTTCATTTTGGTATTTTCGAGGTTAAATGGCACTATAAACGAGTTATAGAAAACAACAACCCTAGAACGAATGTGAATTGGTCATGGTTAACTCTTTTGCAACTCGTGAGACTTTTCAAAAAGAGAGAATGAGTGAATCGATGAAAAGTTACTTTCCACATTATAGTGGGATACTATAGAGTTTTTGAACACTAACGAATGTGATTTTCCGCAAAATAAAAAAAACGTAAAGTTTGCTTAATCACCAAGCAATCCTACAAAACACTTCATTTTGGTATTTTCGAGGTTAAATGGCACTATAAACGAGTTATAGAAAACAACAACCCTAGAACGAATGTGAATTGATCTTGGTCACTTTTGCAACTCGTGGAACTTTTCAAAAAGAGAGAATGAGTGAATCGATGAAAGTGCACTTTCCACATTATAATGGGATAAACTATAGAGTTTTTGAACACTAACGAATGTGATTTTCCGCAAAATAAAGAAAACGTAAAGTTTGCTGGTTCACCAAGCAATCCTACAAAACACTTCATTTTGGTATTTTCGAGGTTAAATGGCACTATAAACGAGTTATAGAAAACAACAACCCTAGAACGAATGTGAATTGGTCATGGTTAACTCTTTTACAACTCGTGAGACTTTTCAAAAAGAGAGAATGAATGAATCGATGAAAGTGTACTTTCCACATTATAGTGGGATAAACTATAGAGTTTTTGAACACTAACGAATGAGATTTTCCGCAAAATAAAGAAAACGTAAAGTTTGCTTGGTCACCAAGCAATCCTACAAAACTCTTCATTTTGGTATTTTCGAGGTTAAATGGCACTATAAACGAGTTATAGAAAACAACAACCCTAGAACGAATGTGAATTGGTCATGGTTAACTCTTTTACAACTCGTGAGACTTTTCAAAAAGAGAGAATGAATGAATCGATGAAAGTGTACTTTCCACATTATAGTGGGATAAACTATAGAGTTTTTGAACACTAACGAATGAGATTTTCCGCAAAATAAAGAAAACGTAAAGTTTGCTTGGTCACCAAGCAATCCTACAAAACACTTCATTTTGGTATTTTCGAGGTTAAATGGCACTATAAACGAGTTATAGAAAATAACAACCCTAGAACGAATGTGAATTGGTCATGGTTAACTCTTTTACAACTAGTGAGACTTTTCAAAAAGAGAGAATGAGTGAATCGATGAAAGTGCACTTTCCACATTATAGTGGGATAAACTATAGTGTTTTTGAACACTAACGAATGAGATTTTCCGCAAAATAAAAAAAACGTAAAGTTTGCTTAATTACCAAGCAATCCTACAAAACACTTCATTTTGGTATTTTCGAGGTTAAATGGCACTATAAACGAGTTATAGAAAACAACAACCCTAGAACGAATGTGAATTGGTCATGGTTAACTCTTTTGCAACTCGTGAGACTTTTCAAAAAGAGAGAATGAGTGAATCGATGAAAGTGTACTTTCCACATTATAGTGGGATAAACTATAGTGTTTTTGAACACTAACGAATGAGATTTTCCGCAAAATAAAGAAAACGTAAAGTTTGCTTGGTCACCAAGCAATCCTACAAAACACTTCATTTTGGTATTTTCGAGGTTAAATGGCACTATAAACGAGTTATAGAAAACAACAACCCTAGAACGAATGTGAATTGGTCATGGTTAACTCTTTTGCAACTCGTGAGACTTTTCAAAAAGAGAGAATGAGTGAATCGATGAAAGTGTACTTTCCACATCATAGTGGGATAACCTTTAGTGTTTTCGAACACCAACGAATGAGATTTTCCGCAAAATAAAGAAAAATGTAAAGTTTGCTTGGTCACCAAGCAATCCTACAAAACACTTCATTTTGGTATTTTCGAGGTTAAATGGCACTATAAACGAGTTATAGAAAACAACAACCCTAGAACGAATGTGAATTGATCTTGGTCACTTTTGTAACTCGTGGAACTTTTCAAAAAGAGAGAATGAGTGAATCGATGAAAGTGCACTTTCCACATTATAGTGGGATAAACTATAGAGTTTTTGAACACCAACGAATGTGATTTTCCGCTAAATAAAAAAAACGTAAAGTTTGCTTAATCACCAAGCAATCCTACAAAACACTTCATTTTGGTATTTTCGAGGTTAAATGGCACTATAAACGAGTTATAGAAAACAACAACCCTAGAACGAATGTGAATTGGTCATGGTTAACTCTTTTGCAACTCGTGAGACTTTTCAAAAAGAGAGAATGAGTGAATCGATGAAAAGTTACTTTCCACATTATAGTGGGATACTATAGAGTTTTTGAACACTAACGAATGTGATTTTCCGCAAAATAAAAAAAACGTAAAGTTTGCTTAATCACCAAGCAATCCTACAAAACACTTCATTTTGGTATTTTCGAGGTTAAATGGCACTATAAACGAGTTATAGAAAACAACAACCCTAGAACGAATGTGAATTGATCTTGGTCACTTTTGCAACTCGTGGAACTTTTCAAAAAGAGAGAATGAGTGAATCGATGAAAGTGCACTTTCCACATTATAATGGGATAAACTATAGAGTTTTTGAACACTAACGAATGTGATTTTCCGCAAAATAAAGAAAACGTAAAGTTTGCTGGTTCACCAAGCAATCCTACAAAACACTTCATTTTGGTATTTTCGAGGTTAAATGGCACTATAAACGAGTTATAGAAAACAACAACCCTAGAACGAATGTGAATTGGTCATGGTTAACTCTTTTACAACTCGTGAGACTTTTCAAAAAGAGAGAATGAATGAATCGATGAAAGTGTACTTTCCACATTATAGTGGGATAAACTATAGAGTTTTTGAACACTAACGAATGAGATTTTCCGCAAAATAAAGAAAACGTAAAGTTTGCTTGGTCACCAAGCAATCCTACAAAACTCTTCATTTTGGTATTTTCGAGGTTAAATGGCACTATAAACGAGTTATAGAAAACAACTACCCTAGAACGAATGTGAATTGGTCATGGTTAACTCTTTTACAACTCGTGAGACTTTTCAAAAAGAGAGAATGAATGAATCGATGAAAGTGTACTTTCCACATT
This sequence comes from Galeopsis tetrahit, assembly GCA_963675135.1. NCBI lineage: Eukaryota > Viridiplantae > Streptophyta > Magnoliopsida > Lamiales > Lamiaceae > Galeopsis > Galeopsis tetrahit. The sequence goes on along the minus strand of OY776129.1, from coordinate 27,769,015 downwards.
ATAGTGGGATAAACTATAGTGTTTTTGAACACTAACGAATGAGATTTTCCGCAAAATAAAGAAAACGTAAAGTTTGCTTGGTCACCAAGCAATCCTACAAAACACTTCATTTTGGTATTTTCGAGGTTAAATGGCACTATAAACGAGTTATAGAAAACAACAACCCTAGAACGAATGTGAATTGGTCATGGTTAACTCTTTTGCAACTCGTGAGACTTTTCAAAAAGAGAGAATGAGTGAATCGATGAAAGTGTACTTTCCACATCATAGTGGGATAACCTTTAGTGTTTTTGAACACCAACGAATGAGATTTTCCGCAAAATAAAGAAAAACGTAAAGTTTGCTTGGTCACCAAGCAATCCTACAAAACACTTCATTTTGGTATTTTCGAGGTTAAATGGCACTATAAACGAGTTATAGAAAACAACAACCCTAGAACGAATGTGAATTGATCTTGGTCACTTTTGTAACTCGTGGAACTTTTCAAAAAGAGAGAATGAGTGAATCGATGAAAGTGCACTTTCCACATTATAGTGGGATAAACTATAGAGTTTTTGAACACCAACGAATGTGATTTTCCGCTAAATAAAAAAAACGTAAAGTTTGCTTAATCACCAAGCAATCCTACAAAACACTTCATTTTGGTATTTTCGAGGTTAAATGGCACTATAAACGAGTTATAGAAAACAACAACCCTAGAACGAATGTGAATTGGTCATGGTTAACTCTTTTGCAACTCGTGAGACTTTTCAAAAAGAGAGAATGAGTGAATCGATGAAAGTGCACTTTCCACATTATAGTGGGATAAACTATAGAGTTTTTGAACACTAACGAATGTGATTTTCCGAAAAATAAAAAAAACGTAAAGTTTGCTTAATCACCAAGCAATCCTACAAAACACTTCATTTTGGTATTTTCGAGGTTAAATGGCACTATAAACGAGTTATAGAAAACAACAACCCTAGAACGAATGTGAATTGATCTTGGTCACTTTTGCAACTCGTGGAACTTTTCAAAAAGAGAGAATGAGTGAATCGATGAAAGTGCACTTTCCACATTATAATGGGATAAACTATAGAGTTTTTGAACACTAACGAATGTGATTTTCCGCAAAATAAAGAAAACGTAAAGTTTGCTTGTTCACCAAGCAATCCTACAAAACACTTCATTTTGGTATTTTCGAGGTTAAATGGCACTATAAACGAGTTATAGAAAACAACAACCCTAGAACGAATGTGAATTGGTCATGGTTAACTCTTTTGCAACTCGTGAGACTTTTCAAAAAGAGAGAATGAGTGAATCGATGAAAGTGCACTTTCCACATTATAGTGGGATAAACTATATAGTTTTTGAACACTAATGAATGTGATTTTCCGAAAAATAAAAAAAACGTAAAGTTTGCTTAATCACCAAGCAATGCTACAAAACACTTCATTTTGGTATTTTCGAGGTTAAATGGCACTATAAACGAGTTATAGAAAACAACAACCCTAGAACGAGTGTGAATTGGTCATGGTTAACTCTTTTGCAACTCGTGAGACTTTTCAAAAAGAGAGAATGAGTGAATCGATGAAAGTGTACTTTCCACATCATAGTGGGATAACCTTTAGTGTTTTTGAACACTAACGAATGAGATTTTCCGCAAAATAAAGAAAAACGTAAAGTTTGCTTGGTCACCAAGCAATCCTACAAAACACTTCATATTGGTATTTTCGAGGTTAAATGGCACTATAAACGAGTTATAGAAAACAACAACCCTAGAACGAATGTGAATTGTTCTTGGTCACTTTTGTAACTCGTGGAACTTTTCAAAAAGAGAGAATGAGTGAATCGATGAAAGTGCACTTTCCACATTATAGTGGGATAAACTATAGAGTTTTTGAACACCAACGAATGTGATTTTCCGCTAAATAAAAAAAACGTAAAGTTTGCTTAATCACCAAGCAATCCTACAAAACACTTCATTTTGGTATTTTCGAGGTTAAATGGCACTATAAACGAGTTATAGAAAACAACAACCCTAGAACGAATGTGAATTGGTCATGGTTAACTCTTTTGCAACTCGTGAGACTTTTCAAAAAGAGAGAATGAGTGAATCGATGAAAAGTTACTTTCCACATTATAGTGGGATACTATAGAGTTTTTGAACACTAACGAATGTGATTTTCCGCAAAATAAAAAAAACGTAAAGTTTGCTTAATTACCAAGCAATCCTACAAAACACTTCATTTTGGTATTTTCGAGGTTAAATGGCACTATAAACGAGTTATAGAAAACAACAACCCTAGAACGAATGTGAATTGGTCATGGTTAACTCTTTTGCAACTCGTGAGACTTTTCAAAAAGAGAGAATGAGTGAATCGATGAAAGTGTACTTTCCACATTATAGTGGGATAAACTATAGTGTTTTTGAACACTAACGAATGAGATTTTCCGCAAAATAAAGAAAACGTAAAGTTTGCTTGGTCACCAAGCAATCCTACAAAACACTTCATTTTGGTATTTTCGAGGTTAAATGGCACTATAAACGAGTTATAGAAAACAACAACCCTAGAACGAATGTGAATTGGTCATGGTTAACTCTTTTGCAACTCGTGAGACTTTTCAAAAAGAGAGAATGAGTGAATCGATGAAAGTGTACTTTCCACATCATAGTGGGATAACCTTTAGTGTTTTCGAACACCAACGAATGAGATTTTCCGCAAAATAAAGAAAAATGTAAAGTTTGCTTGGTCACCAAGCAATCCTACAAAACACTTCATTTTGGTATTTTCGAGGTTAAATGGCACTATAAACGAGTTATAGAAAACAACAACCCTAGAACGAATGTGAATTGATCTTGGTCACTTTTGTAACTCGTGGAACTTTTCAAAAAGAGAGAATGAGTGAATCGATGAAAGTGCACTTTCCACATTATAGTGGGATAAACTATAGAGTTTTTGAACACCAACGAATGTGATTTTCCGCTAAATAAAAAAAACGTAAAGTTTGCTTAATCACCAAGCAATCCTACAAAACACTTCATTTTGGTATTTTCGAGGTTAAATGGCACTATAAACGAGTTATAGAAAACAACAACCCTAGAACGAATGTGAATTGGTCATGGTTAACTCTTTTGCAACTCGTGAGACTTTTCAAAAAGAGAGAATGAGTGAATCGATGAAAAGTTACTTTCCACATTATAGTGGGATACTATAGAGTTTTTGAACACTAACGAATGTGATTTTCCGCAAAATAAAAAAAACGTAAAGTTTGCTTAATCACCAAGCAATCCTACAAAACACTTCATTTTGGTATTTTCGAGGTTAAATGGCACTATAAACGAGTTATAGAAAACAACAACCCTAGAACGAATGTGAATTGATCTTGGTCACTTTTGCAACTCGTGGAACTTTTCAAAAAGAGAGAATGAGTGAATCGATGAAAGTGCACTTTCCACATTATAATGGGATAAACTATAGAGTTTTTGAACACTAACGAATGTGATTTTCCGCAAAATAAAGAAAACGTAAAGTTTGCTGGTTCACCAAGCAATCCTACAAAACACTTCATTTTGGTATTTTCGAGGTTAAATGGCACTATAAACGAGTTATAGAAAACAACAACCCTAGAACGAATGTGAATTGGTCATGGTTAACTCTTTTGCAACTCGTGAGACTTTTAAAAAAGAGAGAATGAGTGAATCGATGAAAGTGCACTTTCCACATTATAGTGGGATAAACTATATAGTTTTTGAACACTAATGAATATGATTTTCCGAAAAATAAAAAAAACGTAAAGTTTGCTTAATCACCAAGCAATCCTACAAAACACTTCATTTTGGTATTTTCGAGGTTAAATGGCACTATAAACGAGTTATAGAAAACAACAACCCTAGAACGAGTGTGAATTGGTCATGGTTAACTCTTTTGCAACTCGTGAGACTTTTCAAAAAGAGAGAATGAGTGAATCGATGAAAGTGTACTTTCCACATCATAGTGGGATAACCTTTAGTGTTTTTGAACACTAACGAATGAGATTTTCCGCAAAATAAAGAAAAACGTAAAGTTTGCTTGGTCACCAAGCAATCCTACAAAACACTTCATATTGGTATTTTCGAGGTTAAATGGCACTATAAACGAGTTATAGAAAACAACAACCCTAGAACGAATGTGAATTGTTCTTGGTCACTTTTGTAACTCGTGGAACTTTTCAAAAAGAGAGAATGAGTGAATCGATGAAAGTGCACTTTCCACATTATAGTGGGATAAACTATAGAGTTTTTGAACACCAACGAATGTGATTTTCCGCTAAATAAAAAAAACGTAAAGTTTGCTTAATCACCAAGCAATCCTACAAAACACTTCATTTTGGTATTTTCGAGGTTAAATGGCACTATAAACGAGTTATAGAAAACAACAACCCTAGAACGAATGTGAATTGGTCATGGTTAACTCTTTTGCAACTCGTGAGACTTTTCAAAAAGAGAGAATGAGTGAATCGATGAAAAGTTACTTTCCACATTATAGTGGGATACTATAGAGTTTTTGAACACTAACGAATGTGATTTTCCGCAAAATAAAAAAAACGTAAAGTTTGCTTAATCACCAAGCAATCCTACAAAACACTTCATTTTGGTATTTTCGAGGTTAAATGGCACTATAAACGAGTTATAGAAAACAACAACCTTAGAACGAATGTGAATTGGTCATGGTTAACTCTTTTGCAACTCGTGAGACTTTTCAAAAAGAGAGAATGAGTGAATCGATGAAAGTGTACTTTCCACATTATAGTGGGATAAACTATAGTGTTTTTGAACACTAACGAATGAGATTTTCCGCAAAATAAAGAAAACGTAAAGTTTGCTTGGTCACCAAGCAATCCTACAAAACACTTCATTTTGGTATTTTCGAGGTTAAATGGCACTATAAACGAGTTATAGAAAACAACAACCCTAGAACGAATGTGAATTGGTCATGGTTAACTCTTTTGCAACTCGTGAGACTTTTCAAAAAGAGAGAATGAGTGAATCGATGAAAGTGTACTTTCCACATCATAGTGGGATAACCTTTAGTGTTTTTGAACACCAACGAATGAGATTTTCCGCAAAATAAAGAAAAACGTAAAGTTTGCTTGGTCACCAAGCAATCCTACAAAACACTTCATTTTGGTATTTTCGAGGTTAAATGGCACTATAAACGAGTTATAGAAAACAACAACCCTAGAACGAATGTGAATTGATCTTGGTCACTTTTGTAACTCGTGGAACTTTTCAAAAAGAGAGAATGAGTGAATCGATGAAAGTGCACTTTCCACATTATAGTGGGATAAACTATAGAGTTTTTGAACACCAACGAATGTGATTTTCCGCTAAATAAAAAAAACGTAAAGTTTGCTTAATCACCAAGCAATCCTACAAAACACTTCATTTTGGTATTTTCGAGGTTAAATGGCACTATAAACGAGTTATAGAAAACAACAACCCTAGAACGAATGTGAATTGGTCATGGTTAACTCTTTTGCAACTCGTGAGACTTTTCAAAAAGAGAGAATGAGTGAATCAATGAAAGTGCACTTTCCACATTATAGTGGGATAAACTATAGAGTTTTTGAACACTAACGAATGTGATTTTCCGAAAAATAAAAAAAACGTAAAGTTTGCTTAATCACCAAGCAATCCTACAAAACACTTCATTTTGGTATTTTCGAGGTTAAATGGCACTATAAACGAGTTATAGAAAACAACAACCCTAGAACGAATGTGAATTGATCTTGGTCACTTTTGCAACTCGTGGAACTTTTCAAAAAGAGAGAATGAGTGAATCGATGAAAGTGCACTTTCCACATTATAATGGGATAAACTATAGAGTTTTTGAACACTAACGAATGTGATTTTCCGCAAAATAAAGAAAACGTAAAGTTTGCTTGTTCACCAAGCAATCCTACAAAACACTTCATTTTGGTATTTTCGAGGTTAAATGGCACTATAAACGAGTTATAGAAAACAACAACCCTAGAACGAATGTGAATTGGTCATGGTTAACTCTTTTGCAACTCGTGAGACTTTTCAAAAAGAGAGAATGAGTGAATCGATGAAAGTGCACTTTCCACATTATAGTGGGATAAACTATATAGTTTTTGAACACTAATGAATGTGATTTTCCGAAAAATAAAAAAAACGTAAAGTTTGCTTAATCACCAAGCAATGCTACAAAACACTTCATTTTGGTATTTTCGAGGTTAAATGGCACTATAAACGAGTTATAGAAAACAACAACCCTAGAACGAGTGTGAATTGGTCATGGTTAACTCTTTTGCAACTCGTGAGACTTTTCAAAAAGAGAGAATGAGTGAATCGATGAAAGTGTACTTTCCACATCATAGTGGGATAACCTTTAGTGTTTTTGAACACTAACGAATGAGATTTTCCGCAAAATAAAGAAAAACGTAAAGTTTGCTTGGTCACCAAGCAATCCTACAAAACACTTCATATTGGTATTTTCGAGGTTAAATGGCACTATAAACGAGTTATAGAAAACAACAACCCTAGAACGAATGTGAATTGTTCTTGGTCACTTTTGTAACTCGTGGAACTTTTCAAAAAGAGAGAATGAGTGAATCGATGAAAGTGCACTTTCCACATTATAGTGGGATAAACTATAGAGTTTTTGAACACCAACGAATGTGATTTTCCGCTAAATAAAAAAAACGTAAAGTTTGCTTAATCACCAAGCAATCCTACAAAACACTTCATTTTGGTATTTTCGAGGTTAAATGGCACTATAAACGAGTTATAGAAAACAACAACCCTAGAACGAATGTGAATTGGTCATGGTTAACTCTTTTGCAACTCGTGAGACTTTTCAAAAAGAGAGAATGAGTGAATCGATGAAAAGTTACTTTCCACATTATAGTGGGATACTATAGAGTTTTTGAACACTAACGAATGTGATTTTCCGCAAAATAAAAAAAACGTAAAGTTTGCTTAATTACCAAGCAATCCTACAAAACACTTCATTTTGGTATTTTCGAGGTTAAATGGCACTATAAACGAGTTATAGAAAACAACAACCCTAGAACGAATGTGAATTGGTCATGGTTAACTCTTTTGCAACTCGTGAGACTTTTCAAAAAGAGAGAATGAGTGAATCGATGAAAGTGTACTTTCCACATTATAGTGGGATAAACTATAGTGTTTTTGAACACTAACGAATGAGATTTTCCGCAAAATAAAGAAAACGTAAAGTTTGCTTGGTCACCAAGCAATCCTACAAAACACTTCATTTTGGTATTTTCGAGGTTAAATGGCACTATAAACGAGTTATAGAAAACAACAACCCTAGAACGAATGTGAATTGGTCATGGTTAACTCTTTTGCAACTCGTGAGACTTTTCAAAAAGAGAGAATGAGTGAATCGATGAAAGTGTACTTTCCACATCATAGTGGGATAACCTTTAGTGTTTTCGAACACCAACGAATGAGATTTTCCGCAAAATAAAGAAAAATGTAAAGTTTGCTTGGTCACCAAGCAATCCTACAAAACACTTCATTTTGGTATTTTCGAGGTTAAATGGCACTATAAACGAGTTATAGAAAACAACAACCCTAGAACGAATGTGAATTGATCTTGGTCACTTTTGTAACTCGTGGAACTTTTCAAAAAGAGAGAATGAGTGAATCGATGAAAGTGCACTTTCCACATTATAGTGGGATAAACTATAGAGTTTTTGAACACCAACGAATGTGATTTTCCGCTAAATAAAAAAAACGTAAAGTTTGCTTAATCACCAAGCAATCCTACAAAACACTTCATTTTGGTATTTTCGAGGTTAAATGGCACTATAAACGAGTTATAGAAAACAACAACCCTAGAACGAATGTGAATTGGTCATGGTTAACTCTTTTGCAACTCGTGAGACTTTTCAAAAAGAGAGAATGAGTGAATCGATGAAAGTGCACTTTCCACATTATAGTGGGATAAACTATAGAGTTTTTGAACACTAACGAATGTGATTTTCCGAAAAATAAAAAAAACGTAAAGTTTGCTTAATCACCAAGCAATCCTACAAAACACTTCATTTTGGTATTTTCGAGGTTAAATGGCACTATAAACGAGTTATATAAAACAACAACCCTAGAACGAATGTGAATTGGTCATGGTTAACTCTTTTGCAACTCGTGAGACTTTTCAAAAAGAGAGAATGAGTGAATCGATGAAAGTGTACTTTCCACATTATAGTGGGATAAACTATAGAGTTTTTGAACACTAACGAATGAGATTTTCCGCAAAATAAAGAAAACGTAAAGTTTACTTGGTCACCAAGCAATCCTACAAAACACTTCATTTTGGTATTTTCGAGGTTAAATGGCACTATAAACGAGTTATAGAAAACAACAACCCTAGAACGAATGTAAATTGGTCATGGTTAACTCTTTTGCAACTCGTGAGACTTTTCAAAAAGAGAGAATGAGTGAATCGATGAAAGTGTACTTTCCACATTATAGTGGGATAAACTATAGTGTTTTTGAACACTAACGAATGAGATTTTCCGCAAAATAAAGAAAACGTAAAGTTTGCTTGGTCACAAAGCAATCCTACAAAACACTTCATTTTGGTATTTTCGAGGTTAAATGGCACTATAAACGAGTTATAGAAAACAACAACCCTAGAACGAATGTGAATTGGTCATGGTTAACTCTTTTGCAACTCGTGAGACTTTTCAAAAAGAGAGAATGAGTGAATCGATGAAAGTGTACTTTCCACATTATAGTGGGATACTATAGAGTTTTTGAACACTAACGAATGTGATTTTCCACAAAATAAAAAAAACGTAAAGTTTGCTTAATCACCAAGCAATCCTACAAAACACTTCATTATGGTATTTTCGAGGTTAAATGGCACTATAAACGAGTTATAGAAAACAACAACCCTAGAACGAATGTGAATTGATCTTGGTTACTTTTGCAACTCGTGGAACTTTTCAAAAAGAGAGAATGAGTGAATCGATGAAAGTGCACTTTCCACATTATAATGGGATAAACTATAGAGTTTTTGAACACTAACGAAAGTGATTTTCCGCAAAATAAAGAAAACGTAAAGTTTGCTTGTTCACCAAGCAATCCTACAAAACACTTCATTTTGGTATTTTCGAGGTTAAATGGCACTATAAACGAGTTATAGAAAACAACAACCCTAGAACGAATGTGAATTGGTCATGGTTAACTCTTTTGCAACTCGTGAGACTTTTCAAAAAGAGAGAATGAGTGAATCGATGAAAGTGTACTTTCCACATTATAGTGGGATAAACTATAGTGTTTTTGAACACTAACGAATGAGATTTTCCGCAAAATAAAGAAAACGTAAAGTTTGCTTGGTCACCAAGCAATCCTACAAAACACTTCATTTTGGTATTTTCGAGGTTAAATGGCACTATAAACGAGTTATAGAAAACAACAACCCTAGAACGAATGTGAATTGGTCATGGTTAACTCTTTTGCAACTCGTGAGACTTTTCAAAAAGAGAGAATGAGTGAATCGATGAAAGTGTACTTTCCACATCATAGTGGGATAACCTTTAGTGTTTTTGAACACCAACGAATGAGATTTTCCGCAAAATAAAGAAAAACGTAAAGTTTGCTTGGTCACCAAGCAATCCTACAAAACACTTCATTTTGGTATTTTCGAGGTTAAATGGCACTATAAACGAGTTATAGAAAACAACAACCCTAGAACGAATGTGAATTGATCTTGGTCACTTTTGTAACTCGTGGAACTTTTCAAAAAGAGAGAATGAGTGAATCGATGAAAGTGCACTTTCCACATTATAGTGGGATAAACTATAGAGTTTTTGAACACCAACGAATGTGATTTTCCGCTAAATAAAAAAAACGTAAAGTTTGCTTAATCACCAAGCAATCCTACAAAACACTTCATTTTGGTATTTTCGAGGTTAAATGGCACTATAAACGAGTTATAGAAAACAACAACCCTAGAACGAATGTGAATTGGTCATGGTTAACTCTTTTGCAACTCGTGAGACTTTTCAAAAAGAGAGAATGAGTGAATCGATGAAAGTGTACTTTCCACATTATAGTGGGATAAACTATAGTGTTTTTGAACACTAACGAATGAGATTTTCCGCAAAATAAAGAAAACGTAAAGTTTGCTTAATCACCAAGCAATCCTACAAAACACTTCATTTTGGTATTTTCGAGGTTAAATGGCACTATAAACGAGTTATAGAAAACAACAACCCTAGAACGAATGTGAATTGGTCATGGTTAACTCTTTTGCAACTCGTGAGACTTTTCAAAAAGAGAGAATGAGTGAATCGATGAAAGTGTACTTTCCACATCATAGTGGGATAAACTATAGTGTTTTAGAACACTAACGAATGAGATTTTCCGCAAAATAAAGAAAAACGTAAAGTTTGCTTGGTCACCAAGCAATCCTACAAAACACTTCATATTGGTATTTTCGAGGTTAAATGGCACTATAAACGAGTTATAGAAAACAACAACCCTAGAACGAATGTGAATTGTTCTTGGTCACTTTTGTAACTCGTGGAACTTTTCAAAAAGAGAGAATGAGTGAATCGATGAAAGTGCACTTTCCACATTATAGTGGGATAAACTATAGAGTTTTTGAACACCAAAGAATGTGATTTTCCGCTAAATAAAAAAAACGTAAAGTTTGCTTAATCACCAAGCAATCCTACAAAACACTTCATTTTGGTATTTTCGAGGTTAAATGGCACTATAAACGAGTTATAGAAAACAACAACCCTAGAACGAATGTGAATTGGTCATGGTTAACTCTTTTGCAACTCGTGAGACTTTTCAAAAAGAGAGAATGAGTGAATCGATGAAAAGTTACTTTCCACATTATAGTGGGATACTATAGAGTTTTTGAACACTAACGAATGTGATTTTCCGCAAAATAAAAAAAACGTAAAGTTTGCTTAATCACCAAGCAATCCTACAAAACACTTCATTTTGGTATTTTCGAGGTTAAATGGCACTATAAACGAGTTATAGAAAACAACAACCCTAGAACGAATGTGAATTGGTCATGGTTAACTCTTTTGCAACTCGTGAGACTTTTCAAAAAGAGAGAATGAGTGAATCGATGAAAGTGTACTTTCCACATTATAGTGGGATAAACTATAGTGTTTTTGAACACCAACGAATGAGATTTTCCGCAAAATAAAGAAAAACGTAAAGTTTGCTTGGTCACCAAGCAATCCTACAAAACACTTCATTTTGGTATTTTCGAGGTTAAATGGCACTATAAACGAGTTATAGAAAACAACAACCCTAGAACGAATGTGAATTGATCTTGGTCACTTTTGTAACTCGTGGAACTTTTCAAAAAGAGAGAATGAGTGAATCGATGAAAGTGCACTTTCCACATTATAGTGGGATAAACTATAGAGTTTTTGAACACCAACGAATGTGATTTTCCGCAAAATAAAAAAAACGTAAAGTTTGCTTAATCACCAAGCAATCCTACAAAACACTTCATTTTGGTATTTTCGAGGTTAAATGGCACTATAAACGAGTTATAGAAAACAACAACCCTAGAACGAATGTGAATTGGTCATGGTTAACTCTTTTGCAACTCGTGAGACTTTTCAAAAAGAGAGAATGAGTGAATCGATGAAAGTGTACTTTCCACATTATAGTGGGATAAACTATAGTGTTTTTGAACACTAACGAATGAGATTTTCCGCAAAATAAAGAAAACGTAAAGTTTGCTTAATCACCAAGCAATCCTACAAAACACTTCATTTTGGTATTTTCGAGGTTAAATGGCACTATAAACGAGTTATAGAAAACAACAACCCTAGAACGAATGTGAATTGGTCATGGTTAACTCTTTTGCAACTCGTGAGACTTTTCAAAAAGAGAGAATGAGTGAATCGATGAAAGTGTACTTTCCACATCATAGTGGGATAAACTATAGTGTTTTTGAACACTAACGAATGAGATTTTCCGCAAAATAAAGAAAAACGTAAAGTTTGCTTGGTCACCAAGCAATCCTACAAAACACTTCATATTGGTATTTTCGAGGTTAAATGGCACTATAAACGAGTTATAGAAAACAACAACCCTAGAACGAATGTGAATTGTTCTTGGTCACTTTTGTAACTCGTGGAACTTTTCAAAAAGAGAGAATGAGTGAATCGATGAAAGTGCACTTTCCACATTATAGTGGGATAAACTATAGAGTTTTTGAACACCAACGAATGTGATTTTCCGCTAAATAAAAAAAACGTAAAGTTTGCTTAATCACCAAGCAATCCTACAAAACACTTCATTTTGGTATTTTCGAGGTTAAATGGCACTATAAACGAGTTATAGAAAACAACAACCCTAGAACGAATGTGAATTGGTCATGGTTAACTCTTTTGCAACTCGTGAGACTTTTCAAAAAGAGAGAATGAGTGAATCGATGAAAAGTTACTTTCCACATTATAGTGGGATACTATAGAGTTTTTGAACACTAACGAATATGATTTTCCGCAAAATAAAAAAAACGTAAAGTTTGCTTAATCACCAAGCAATCCTACAAAACACTTCATTTTGGTATTTTCGAGGTTAAATGGCACTATAAACGAGTTATAGAAAACAACAACCCTAGAACGAATGTGAATTGGTCATGGTTAACTCTTTTGCAACTCGTGAGACTTTTCAAAAAGAGAGAATGAGTGAATCGATGAAAGTGTACTTTCCACATTATAGTGGGATAAACTATAGTGTTTTTGAACACTAACGAATGAGATTTTCCGCAAAATAAAGAAAACGTAAAGTTTGCTTGGTCACCAAGCAATCCTAAAAAACACTTCATTTTGGTATTTTCGAGGTTAAATGGCACTATAAACGAGTTATAGAAAACAACAACCCTAGAACGAATGTGAATTGGTCATGGTTAACTCTTTTGCAACTCGTGAGACTTTTCAAAAAGAGAGAATGAGTGAATCGATGAAAGTGTACTTTCCACATCATAGTGGGATAACCTTTAGTGTTTTTGAACACCAACGAATGAGATTTTCCGCAAAATAAAGAAAAACGTAAAGTTTGCTTGGTCACCAAGCAATCCTACAAAACACTTCATTTTGGTATTTTCGAGGTTAAATGGCACTATAAACGAGTTATAGAAAACAACAACCCTAGAACGAATGTGAATTGATCTTGGTCACTTTTGTAACTCGTGGAACTTTTCAAAAAGAGAGAATGAGTGAATCGATGAAAGTGCACTTTCCACATTATAGTGGGATAAACTATAGAGTTTTTGAACACCAACGAATGTGATTTTCCGCTAAATAAAAAAAACGTAAAGTTTGCTTAATCACCAAGCAATCCTACAAAACACTTCATTTTGGTATTTTCGAGGTTAAATGGCACTATAAACGAGTTATAGAAAACAACAACCCTAGAACGAATGTGAATTGGTCATAGTTAACTCTTTTGCAACTCGTGAGACTTTTCAAAAAGAGAGAATGAGTGAATCGATGAAAGTGTACTTTCCACATTATAGTGGGATAAACTATAGTGTTTTTGAACACTAACGAATGAGATTTTCCGCAAAATAAAGAAAACGTAAAGTTTGCTTGGTCACCAAGCAATCCTACAAAACACTTCATTTTGGTATTTTCGAGGTTAAATGGCACTATAAACGAGTTATAGAAAACAACAACCCTAGAACGAATGTGAATTGGTCATGGTTAACTCTTTTGCAACTCGTGAGACTTTTCAAAAAGAGAGAATGAGTGAATCGATGAAAGTGTACTTTCCACATCATAGTGGGATAACCTTTAGTGTTTTTGAACACCAACGAATGAGATTTTCCGCAAAATAAAGAAAAACGTAAAGTTTGCTTGGTCACCAAGCAATCCTACAAAACACTTCATTTTGGTATTTTCGAGGTTAAATGGCACTATAAACGAGTTATAGAAAACAACAACCCTAGAACGAATGTGAATTGATCTTGGTCACTTTTGTAACTCGTGGAACTTTTCAAAAAGAGAGAATGAGTGAATCGATGAAAGTGCACTTTCCACATTATAGTGGGATAAACTATAGAGTTTTTGAACACCAACGAATGTGATTTTCCGCTAAATAAAAAAAACGTAAAGTTTGCTTAATCACCAAGCAATCCTACAAAACACTTCATTTTGGTATTTTCGAGGTTAAATGGCACTATAAACGAGTTATAGAAAACAACAACCCTAGAACGAATGTGAATTGGTCATGGTTAACTCTTTTGCAACTCGTGAGACTTTTCAAAAAGAGAGAATGAGTGAATCGATGAAAGTGCACTTTCCACATTATAGTGGGATAAACTATAGAGTTTTTGAACACTAACGAATGTGATTTTCCGAAAAATAAAAAAAACGTAAAGTTTGCTTAATCACCAAGCAATCCTACAAAACACTTCATTTTGGTATTTTCGATGTTAAATGGCACTATAAACGAGTTATATAAAACAACAACCCTAGAACGAATGTGAATTGGTCATGGTTAACTCTTTTGCAACTCGTGAGACTTTTCAAAAAGAGAGAATGAGTGAATCGATGAAAGTGTACTTTCCACATTATAGTGGGATAAACTATAGAGTTTTTGAACACTAACGAATGAGATTTTCCGCAAAATAAAGAAAACGTAAAGTTTACTTGGTCACCAAGCAATCCTACAAAACACTTCATTTTGGTATTTTCGAGGTTAAATGGCACTATAAACGAGTTATAGAAAACAACAACCCTAGAACGAATGTAAATTGGTCATGGTTAACTCTTTTGCAACTCGTGAGACTTTTCAAAAAGAGAGAATGAGTGAATCGATGAAAGTGTACTTTCCACATTATAGTGGGATAAACTATAGTGTTTTTGAACACTAACGAATGAGATTTTCCGCAAAATAAAGAAAACGTAAAGTTTGCTTGGTCACAAAGCAATCCTACAAAACACTTCATTTTGGTATTTTCGAGGTTAAATGGCACTATAAACGAGTTATAGAAAACAACAACCCTAGAACGAATGTGAATTGGTCATGGTTAACTCTTTTGCAACTCGTGAGACTTTTCAAAAAGAGAGAATGAGTGAATCGATGAAAGTGTACTTTCCACATTATAGTGGGATACTATAGAGTTTTTGAACACTAACGAATGTGATTTTCCGCAAAATAAAAAAAACGTAAAGTTTGCTTAATCACCAAGCAATCCTACAAAACACTTCATTATGGTATTTTCGAGGTTAAATGGCACTATAAACGAGTTATAGAAAACAACAACCCTAGAACGAATGTGAATTGATCTTGGTTACTTTTGCAACTCGTGGAACTTTTCAAAAAGAGAGAATGAGTGAATCGATGAAAGTGCACTTTCCACATTATAATGGGATAAACTATAGAGTTTTTGAACACTAACGAAAGTGATTTTCCGCAAAATAAAAAAAACGTAAAGTTTGCTTAATCACCAAGCAATCCTACAAAACACTTCATTATGGTATTTTCGAGGTTAAATGGCACTATAAACGAGTTATAGAAAACAACAACCTTAGAACGAATGTGAATTGATCTTGGTCACTTTTGCAACTCGTGGAACTTTTCAAAAAGAGAGAATGAGTGAATCGATGAAAGTGCACTTTCCACATTATAATGGGATAAACTATAGAGTTTTTGAACACTAACGAATGTGATTTTCCGCAAAATAAAGAAAACGTAAAGTTTGCTTGTTCACCAAGCAATCCTACAAAACACTTCATTTTGGTATTTTCGAGGTTAAATGGCACTATAAACGAGTTATAGAAAACAACAACCCTAGAACGAATGTGAATTGGTCATGGTTAACTCTTTTGCAACTCGTGAGTCTTTTCAAAAAGAGAGAATGAGTGAATCGATGAAAGTGCACTTTCCACATTATAGTGGGATAAACTATAGAGTTTTTGAACACTAACGAATGTGATTTTCCGAAAAATAAAAAAAACGTAAAGTTTGCTTAATCACCAAGCAATCCTACAAAACACTTCATTTTGGTATTTTCGAGGTTAAATGGCACTATAAACGAGTTATAGAAGACAACAACCCTAGAACGAATGTGAATTGGTCATGGTTAACTCTTTTGCAACTCGTGAGACTTTACAAAAAGAGAGAATGAGTGAATCGATGAAAGTGTACTTTCCACATCATAGTGGGATAAACTATAGTGTTTTTGAACACTAACGAATGAGATTTTCCGCAAAATAAAGAAAAACGTAAAGTTTGCTTGGTCACCAAGCAATCCTACAAAACACTTCATATTGGTATTTTCGAGGTTAAATGGCACTATAAACGAGTTATAGAAAACAACAACCCTAGAACGAATGTGAATTGTTCTTGGTCACTTTTGTAACTCGTGGAACTTTTCAAAAAGAGAGAATGAGTGAATCGATGAAAGTACACTTTCCACATTATAGTGGGATAAACTATAGAGTTTTTGAACACCAACGAATGTGATTTTCCGCTAAATAAAAAAAACGTAAAGTTTGCTTAATCACCAAGCAATCCTACAAAACACTTCATTTTGGTATTTTCGAGGTTAAATGGCACTATAAACGAGTTATAGAAAACAACAACCCTAGAACGAATGTGAATTGGTCATGGTTAACTCTTTTGCAACTCGTGAGACTTTTCAAAAAGAGAGAATGAGTGAATCGATGAAAAGTTACTTTCCACATTATAGTGGGATACTATAGAGTTTTTGAACACTAACGAATGTGATTTTCCGCAAAATAAAAAAAACGTAAAGTTTGCTTAATCACCAAGCAATCCTACAAAACACTTCATTTTGGTATTTTCGAGGTTAAATGGCATTATAAACGAGTTATAGAAAACAACAACCCTAGAACGAATGTGAATTGGTCATGGTTAACTCTTTTGCAACTCGTGAGACTTTTCAAAAAGAGAGAATGAGTGAATCGATGAAAGTGTACTTTCCACATTATAGTGGGATAAACTATAGTGTTTTTGAACACTAACGAATGAGATTTTCCGCAAAATAAAGAAAACGTAAAGTTTGCTTGGTCACCAAGCAATCCTACAAAACACTTCATTTTGGTATTTTCGAGGTTAAATGGCACTATAAACGAGTTATAGAAAACAACAACCCTAGAACGAATGTGAATTGGTCATGGTTAACTCTTTTGCAACTCGTGAGACTTTTCAAAAAGAGAGAATGAGTGAATCGATGAAAGTGTACTTTCCACATCATAGTGGGATAACCTTTAGTGTTTTTGAACACCAACGA